>OZ005651.1:151957374-154357374 GCA_963930645.1 Salticus scenicus | reverse complement strand
TTAAAGTCACGACAGAGAATCCTAAAGAAAATTTGTCTCACACAAATACATATATCTCTTAAAAACATTTTTATCTGGCTAGCATAGGTTTCTTTCTTTCTTTTTTTTTTTTTTTTTTTTTTTTTTTTTTTACAATAATGTTTTGTCTGATGAGAGATTAAATTATGAGTAATTTACTTCGTGGTTAAAAAAATATTAAAAAGACATAAAAAGAAAAAGAAAACCTCGTAAATCTCCATCCATCATGTTGACCTCATCACTGATGTTCCGATTAGTTTACGGTAGAATTATTTGCAAAATGTTATTTACAAAAATTATTTTAAAACATCTAACTGTATACTTTTTCGTTGACCTTGACAAAAATGTGCAGAATATTATATCTGTGTTAAGCGAAGTTAAGCAAAATATTCCAAAATATGTTCTTTAAATATAAATAATATTATTTATAAAGATAATATAAATGTGTTATATATATACATATATATATATAGCCATTTCAGATAATGCATTAAAAAAAAACGAATATATCGATATTTTATTTATTATTCGCGCATCTATGTATGCATAGGGTATCTAGCATTGACTAGTAAGAAACTAGTGCTTTGGTATTATGTTTATATTATTTTATTAAGTGGTTACGTAATTAAATGCATTGCAAAGGCTGTTCATACATAAAAATCTGTCACATATCATTTATTAACTTTGTATGAAATTTAAATGAAAAATGTATGCTTTTATGCTTTTATTCAAATTTCTTAAAGCTCCTCTTTATTAATTTCAAATGTTTTTCTTATAGTGTATGTAGATATTGGCAAGCTTTCAGATTTTCTCATAAACCTTTATAAGTTAACATTAATTATTGTTTTGATGAATTTAATTTATTCGATTAGATGAATTTAAAATAATTGTTTAAATACTTTACAAGCTATAAGTTGAGGAAATTTTAAAAAAGATAGCTATCATAGTACTAGTACATTTAAAATATTTCGCTGCAATACTTCTATCCAATGAATTTCATGCTGCATAGGCTCAATTGTGTTATCCCTTTTATTCTATAGCGAAGTTGACCCGACGTCAGTAGAGAACATTCCCTTTATCATCCCCCTTCTCAGCATCTTTTGAAAGTGAGGGATCATCAAACTGTATGCACTTCCCACTCTTACTTAGTTGATAGCTTCCAAACAAAAATCGATTACTTTTAAACCTTCATATATTTTCTTTATAAGGGAATTTATTTTCCCTTCTATTGAAATACTTTTTTTTTTCTTTCGGTAAATTTTAAAGAAATTAGCCTTTCTTAAAGGTGTTCATAAAAATGAAATTTCAAAATTACCGAATTTCTTTAAGATTATAATATCGTGATAGGCAGATTTTGTTATTGTTTCTATATTTTGTTATTGTTTTCCATTCAATATTCTGTTATTGTTTATAAGAAAAGTTTCGTTTTGCAGTTTTAATCATTGTGATCTCTTTAATATGGTAAACTAATGTTGTATTTGTAATGAGTTTTTAAAGCCTATTTGAGATCGAGGTAATAAATAGCTTTTCAATTTAACAATTTTATCTTTCTATCCTTATTTATTATTTTTAGGAAGGAGTGTATATACATATAAGTGTGAGTTGAGAGTGAAAGGGAGTATTTAATAATTAACCAAATTTGTTGGATTATATAAAAAGATAACATTTTGGAGATGTGAAACACACTCCCACAAAATTTATCATCGATATTTTCTCTCTATAACAAGATTTTTTTTTTCAAGTATTAAAATTTCATTCTTATAAAACTGATATGCCCAGAAATAGCCAAATTTAATTTTTAATATTTTAATTTTAAGGAAACATCAAATAAATAACTAATACCTCATTGATACAATATTAATGTAAAGACATTATATTATGTCAAATTAAGCATAAAAATATAAAAATCATTGGAAATTATTTATAATTAACTTAAATAATTAGTGAAACAACACAAAGTATATAAATTTAAAACAAAATAAAACCGCTAAATTTCTCTCTTCTGCTTGAATCTTTATTTGTTAAACATGGCTTTCTCAGAATTTATTTATTTTTTATTTTTATTTTTATTTATTTATTTATTTATTGATAATTTAAATTTTAATTTAAAATACTATACGAACATTTTTATAAAATTTGCTCATCAAAATTTTAAATGTTTATCTTTTGGTTTTACTTTTATTTATTTTGGATAGTTGCCCTTACAGAACATTCATTTCTGTAAGATTTCATTAAAAAAAAAAAAAAAAAAAAAAAAAAGAAAAGAAAACTTTAAAGAATTTGATAATTATTGAAGACAAATATTAAAGATATCATTTTTAGCCGTTTATGTAATACAAGTGTTTTCATAATAAAGATCAATATGAAAGACTTATGACACGATGTGAAACTTCGAAATTCAAAAAATAAAAATTCGAATCTTTAGCCATTTTTGTTGGTTTAAAAAATTTTAAATATGTTAATACTAAACTATCGGATCAAAATAACTCTTTTAGAGAGTATAAAGAAATATTTCATGCTATATCTAATTTCAAATTTAATTATAACAGCGAATAATATTCAATATTTTAATATTAAACCCTTTACACTGGAGAATTGCAGCAACTCTCATTCACCATTCTGTTTTATAGTATATAAGATCGCCGTTATGCGACGATTTTTATTTTATTTCTGGGAAACAAAGTTTTACTTTTTGTATTTTTGAATACCTTTTACTCATTATTTTCTTTGTGCAAATGTGATTATAATTCTTTTCTATGGGAAAAATAACTTTAAACTGTAAAGTTTAATTTTTTTTAAACTTTTAAATCAATTTTTTAATTCTAGTTTTAAAAAAAAACTTCAGGTGAAATACATTTTTTGCTTATATTTTCTATTTTTGAGTACACTGAATAATAAATAATTTGTCTTCAACACTTGTAAAAGTATCAATGGTGACTGGAAATCACCTTTCGATTAGTCGCAAGAAAGTGATGAGCAAGAGACACCTTCCGAGTACAAATTGTTAATTTGTGTGTGAAATCATTTTAAATTAGTAGTGAAAAATTCACCAAATATGCGTAAAATCGTTTTGAGGTTGTTGTTTTTTTTTTTTTTTTTTTTTTTTTTTTTCTTTTTCCCGCTCAAGCAGAAAAGGCCTCGGATATAAAGGGTTAATAGTCCAGATTTCAGCAAAGATTTTTGTATAGTTCAGAAATTCTTTAATCATATAATCATAGTTCAGAAATTCTTTAATCATATAAATCTTCAAATTCATTTCATAAGACATCATATAACAAATCAGATAGCAGAATAAAAAGTATTGCTTTTGCTTTGATAATTTTAAACAATTTAATTGATTGTTTAATTATTTTGAGCTGTTGCAGAAGTATTTCAAAAAAAAAAAAAATGATTTTGTTGTTAAATTTTAAGAAAACGGTCACAGCAAATAGAACTAAATAAACATCAAAGAATATTTTTTTAATCGGTTTTGATATCTTAATTGTAACTCGAACGTTAAAGTTATACTATGCAATAAAATATGGACGTGCTAATCTTTTTTATGCACTGAAAAGTTAAAACCTCACATCAAATGCCTAATTAGTTAGATTTTAAAATTTCCTAATGTTAAAATAGCTGTTATTTCACTGATAAAAATAAAATCGTACATTTCACCAGAAAGTATACTTTAGCTGCAACCAATATATTTAGAAATTTGGAGCACTGTGGTTTACTATTTTAATCGTGTTATTTTAGTATGAAGCATCATTAAAAAAACTTAGCACCAAAATACTAATAGCTAAATTCATCTACTTGACACCTTTTCATTTTTTTTTTTTTTTTTTTTTACTGTAACACTTAACAAGAATATAAACTTTTTTCCCCATAAAATATACCCAAACTGCTTTACGCACAAATGTAAAAAGGGAAAAAGTAGTTAATTTATTCCTCGTTTTGTAAAATAACATTTTGAAAGGTACTCATTACACTGAAAAATAGAATTCTTCGGGGGGGGGGGGGGGGGGGGGGGGGATACTAACTTACTAAAAAAAGATAAGCTTGCTTAAACAATGATACATTTTGAGATTAATCTATTCTACCCGTTAAAAGGCTTTTTTTTTGTTTGTTTATTTGTTTGTACAGTTTTATTTAAATATAATGTTTAATAGATTTCTCAACTTTAAAAATTACGTTTTACATGACAATTCGTAAATCTTTTTTTAAAAAAAATATGAATAATTTAAAAAAGTAAACAACGCGCTCAAAGAATGTTATTCGTTACCATTTAGATTTTTTTTTTTTTTTTTTTTTTTTTTTTACGCAGAGAGATCATCGACCTCTTTCTTTTAAACACTTTTCTGCGTAACTTCACTGAAAAATGAATCTCTCTACATAATTTTCATCTTTCTTTTATAATCTAGGACCTCATTAAGTTAATTACGAGTTAACAAGCAAATTGTAAGCTTTAACAAAAGTTTAAAAAAAAAAATCATTTTTAAAATATTATGTTTGAATAAATACTTTTCTTTTCATATTACAACAAAAGATCATCTTGTTTTTATCGCAAAATTTTCATTGCAATTTGATAATTCCTTAAATATAATACTAATAATACAGGATTTTAATTTTCAGATTGAATTTTTTGTTTATTATTATTTAAAAGCAGAACGTGACTTTCATGCTTTTACTGGAAGGGAGCAACATTAATCTGACATGGAAATATTGCTCGTTGTATATTCATGCGTGATAGAAACACAGTGGGATACCCGATGATCAACATGGATGGTTTCTCTGGAAATCAATGATAAGATAGCATTTTATCATAAAAGCTCAAATATTTGTAAATTCATTTTTATTTTAACCTTTCTTGATATTCTAAAGAGACAAAATCATAGAGCTGGTAAATTGTTTTAGGTTTTTTTTGTTTTTTGTTTTGTTTTGTTTTTTTTACACTACAAATAATTAAAAAAATTATATTACAATTTTCAGGTATTAATACGTAAAAATTGATTCAAATCGTTTTAAAAAATGATAATGTATTACAATTTTTAAAAAGTGTTAAATGAAATACTAGTAAAATGTCTAGCATTACCAAAGTAAAAGATTTGTTTCATAAATTGAGCTTTGAAAACAAACATTTCTTTCAATTCTGCTCTTTTATTTAAGTTTGGTATTCAATTTACATTGATATTTATTTATATGATCACTCTACTAGCTTTTGTACCTTTTTTTTTTTTTTTTTTTTTTTTTTTTTTTTTTTAACTATGTGCATTATTATAAACTATATATTACTGATTAAAAATTATTCACAAAACCATGTACATTGCAAGATAATACAACATTATAATTGTATTAAAAAACTTAAAAATCTATTATTTTTTGCCACATCTCTTGAGAGTCAATGAAAATTTTAAAAAAACTTTTTAATAAAAAAAAAAAAGAAAAAAAAAAAGAAATCTGAAAATACAAACAAGAAATCTACTATTAAATGCCACTATAATAAAATCAATTCCAAATTGTTATGCAGACATTCACAAAAGTAATATATTAAATGAAAAGAAGAAATTCACTTTATAATATTGAGTGAGAGCGAAAGTTCTACCTGTTTTTGGATATGTAAATTTGCAATGGAATTGACGTCGCACATGACATTGTAATGACGCAAATCGTTGGCTAATCAAACGTGTGGATGCCTCACATATAAATGCATCGTGTCTCACAAAGTTAATCCTCTCAAAAAAAAAATATCAGAGGGTGAAACATAGAAAGCGAGAAGGAGCATGTTATTGTTTGTTATACGAGTTCGATAAAAAGATTACGGCAGCCGCAGCATGTCGCAATATTTGTCAAGTTTATGGGGAGGATGTAATAGAGGAAAGCACATCTCGTCGATGGTTTCGTAAATTTAGGGAAGGAGACAGAAGCTGTCATGATCAGGCTAAGAGTGGACGGCCATCACACGTTGGAGACGACGATATTGACAAAGCCATAAGGAACAACCCGAACCCAAACGTGCAAGAATTAGCGGAGACCTTTACCGGACAACGGTCGAGAGACGGCTGGTTAAGTTGGATTTTAAGAGAAAGTTCGACCATTAGGTTCCACATAACCTGACAGCTAATCAACGAAATGACCGAATCGCCACCTGTGTTTCCTTGCTTTCCCGGTACAAAAATGGCCCATTCTTGACACGAATTGTGACAGGAGATAAAAAGTGGATTATGTACCGTAACATTGAGTCGGAGAACTGTGTGTCGCCCTTCTGATCCGCCTGCATCGACTTCGAAAGCTGAACTTCCTCCCAAGAAGGTGTTATTGAGTCTGTGGTGGGATGTACAGGTAATAATTCACTGAAAGTTCTTGCCACTCAGCCAAACCATTAATGCTGCTTTCTACTGTCTACAGTTAGACTTACTGCATTCAAATTTGGTAGAAAAGCGGTCATGTCTCATGAATCGTCACGCTGTTATCGTTCATCATGATAACGCCAGGCCACATGCTTCTATCATCACTCGCCAAAAGTTACTGGGCTTTGGTTGGGAGGTTTTACCCCACCCTTCCTATTTTCCTAACTTGGCACCAACTGACTATCACCTATTTCGTGCGTTGAACAATTCCTTCAGTCAGAAAAACTTTGATGATCTTGATGCTGTGAAAACTGCCATCCAACACTTTTTTGACTGGAAACCGCCGGAGTTTTACCGCAGTGGTATTCACCTCCTACCAGAAAGATGGCAAGAGGTCTTAGATAGCAATGTTGATTATGCACAATAATAGGTACTACTAATTTTGCGCTTCTTTGCTCTTCTTTATGTGTAATAAAAACGGGTAGAACTTTTGCACTCACCCAATACATTGAACTCTGATTTGTCGATTTCATGAATTTTACATAAAATGCATCAAAAATTCAGACCTCAAAGTTCGCTTTTGACAGCGGCAGAAAGTTAAATTCGAACAAGTATTTCATTTAGCTGATGGATTCATTTAAGAAAAAAATAACTCATTCTATTTAAATAACAATGGATTTTAAAAATAATTAAAATCTTAATTTTAATTACTTAAAAATCTTTTTAAATCTTAATAATAGATCTTAAAAAAGTCTACTTTTATACATTAAAACCATATTTAATTTAAATTTTACTGTTATACAACAGACATAGCTCATAAAAATTAGCGCTAGATTACAACAACAAATCGCTTAACTAATAGTTAAGCGAATACTATTAGGCAAACATTTTTCAAAAGGCATGCAAAAAAATAAACAAAAACCATTGCTAATATATTATTTAAAATGCGTAATATCGTTTTCATAAATTAAAAATTTTGTTGGATAATCTAAATACGACACTTCTCGTATTAAATGTATCTTAATGATAAAATGAAAGCATGTATGTAATGATGAAGTTTTAGAAGCTGCTCTGTAAGTGATCAAAGTTTTGCAATATTACTGAATAGGTACTACATAATTTTCTCCTTAAACGTCAACTGGTTTATAATTGAAACAATCTTATTCCTTCTAAATGCAAGTATAACGATAGATTCTTGTCTAATGTCAAACCATTATGCATAGAAATCATCAATTGTAATAGCGTAATATCTAGAATGCTTACTATAAAGTAGTATTTTCCTATATTTTCAATGGATTTGGTTAACTATGGATCAGTTTTCTATTGAAATCTTAATAAGTAATAGTTTTTTAAAAATATGTTTCGTTGTTTTTCCGTTGGATTTTTTTTTTTTTTTTTTTTTTTTTTTTTAAGGGAAAAATGTAAAATTTGAAAATAATTTTTGTATTATCTCGAAAAAATCCTTCTCAATCTCATTACCGAATCACAAAAAAAATTTAAAGAAACTGTGATGTATTTTTGCTATATTTTCTCAGTTATTGACTATGTTTTTAAATTAGAGAACAATTTTAATGCATAACGCAAATTTCCATTTCTAAAGAAAAACTGTTTATTTCAATTAAAATAACTTCAAGAATATAATGCATAGGGGTTGTTTCTCTAGTGTCGAGAAGTTTTCTTTCAGAATGAAAATTATTAAAAGAAATCTTTTGTATTAAAAATTAAGTAAATTCCCTTGTTAACAGGAATTTTATACAAGAAATAATTTTAATATCAAAAGACTTTGCTACTCATTCACTATTTCTACTACTTACATAAATGAGGGCCTACGTATTGCAAAAATTAGCTTAAACCGGATTCGTTGCCTTTTCATTTATTTCTAATAAATCTCCTTCATGATCACAAAATATAATTAGAAAGCAAATTTTTCTATAATACACTTTTTAAAATTTGGCCATCGGTATGTATATTGTAGAAGAAAATTTAAACAGAAATTATTTTAATTGTGGTTTTGCATATTATAAAATTTTAGACCGCATTGTATTAAAGCTTGTATTCATGAAAAATAATTCCAATGTATGTAGACAAATAATCCTTAACATCAATTTATAAATATTTTGTTGCAAATTCCATATAGTTTCATGACCAATAACAAATTACCAATAATACAGAAAAAACTAGAGGCCACTTATACAATCTTACCTCAATAGTTGGCATCCTTACACATCATAATAACTAAAAACAAAAGCAACTTAAATATTTACACATTTTCAATTTTGATAATCAATAACATTACTTTTCTAGCAGAACTTTATTATTTTATTGCACTTAAATTGCGAAATGCGCATTATCTTAAAAGGATAAAAATCTAAGAAATATTTAACATAGTGATATAATTAAAAGGCATTTAGTTTTATTATTTCTATTACAAAAAAAGCATATAATCAATAGTTATACTTCGTAAAACCTTCAAAACTAATGAACTGAATGTAAACATATATGTGCAAATTAATATGCAAAATATCTTTTCCTTTTTAGTGTACATTAAACTAATGAATAACATGTAGATAAGATCAAAATATACCATGCATAACAAACATTAAATTTTTCCAATATTTCTTAATTTAGCTACTTCAGATAAATGAACGTTAAAATAATTTTTCAATGTTTAATTAATTCCATTCAAAACTCAGTTGAATATTAAAGATCAATATTTCAATCCTTTTCGCTCCTTTTTAAAATAAAGTAAGAATTTGTTAATTACAAATCATTAAAAACACTCGATAAATTTAATTAAATTTAGAAATTAAGTAGTGTTGATTTTCATTAATTATTTTCTGTAAATTCATTTTGATACATTTTATTTTTTAACGAGAAAATAATTACAATTCAATCATGAAGCACTTTTTAAAGCCAAAGTTCAAACAAAACTTTTGAAATATAGTGTAAACAATATTATAAAAGTTTCAAAAAGTCAAAGTTTTACAAGCAGCGAGCCAGTTTCCGACCTTTCTCTTTTTTAGAAACATCTATTTTAAACCTTTTGAAGAGCTTTACAGAAACAAACTATTGCAGAGTTTAATATTGTTGCAGATTCTAAAAGTAAACATTACTTACCGAAAGCACACAAAAGAAGCAACTTATATTTTCAAAAGAAAGATTTCAAATATCAACAATTATAGAGAGCTTTAGCCATGTGCAAAGTTGGATATCAACCAACGACGCTCTGACTTCGGCCGAAAAAAAAAGTAGCCTCCGCTCTCATCACTGTGAAATAGAACAGTGTGTTTTCCCGTCAACAGCAGTTCAATTTCTCCGTCAGGTTTGGCGATGGCACCTGTCGCCAATACTTGCCGCCAAATGCTCTGGATAATTAGAGTTTTGAACATTTAAATTGCCTCCAATTCTCTCATCAATAAAGAACAAAGGGTTAACGTCATTTTAATAGTCTTTCTGAAAGAAATAAAATTTGAAGCAAATTTACATTTCCTCACAAAGCAGAGGGATTTACACCAGGTTTGTAATTTGACGCGACAGGTTTGATAAAAGCTCAAGAAAGAAAATAAATTGATAGGCAGGAGAAAACAAGGAAGTATAAAGGAAGCGTAGTTTTTTTCTTTGGCTTGTTAAAACAATTTTTTTGAAAAGTATCTGTCTTACAAAAGTAAAAATATAAAAATAATCTAAAAGTTTTTCCGTCAAACTAAGTTTTTTTCTGTCAGTTATTTTATTTGTATGTTCGTATATTGATAAAGATATCAAAAAATATTTATTTATTATATATATATACATATTATATTATATTATATTATATTTATTTATTACAGGCAACAAAACAAATGGGACAAAAAAATTTTTTCATTGTATTAAGCACAATGAAAGCAAATTACAATATTTTTTACAGCTATTATTTTTAATGAAAAAAATACTTTTATCATATTATTTCATCACGATTCCTATAAAAATTCTGATTTTTATTTATTTATTTATTTAATATAACTTTGATGGTTCGTTATCGGACGAGACTGATAAGATTAAAAAATGTAAATAAAAGTAATAAATTGTAATTTAAGAAATGAAGAAAGTTTTATAAAAAGATTAATATTGGTTAAAATCGATTGTCTACTCGAGGTAACTTAAGTCTATGTGAGATGCCCACCATTTCCACACAAGTTTCAGAGAAAACTACGACAAACTCCAACCGTCTACTCTGATTTGAGTTAAATTCGGCAGCCTCCGTCTACCACTTTTTACGATAGAACCTCTTTCATTCTAGTGATGTAAAAAGAGATTTATAAAAACACTATCTTTGAAACATAAAATAAAAAAGGCATAAGAATGCATAATTCTGTTTTATGTAAAAGAGTCAATTTTATAGAATTCTACTTTTTCTATCGGTAAAAAAATAAATTTATCTTTTATGTATTGAAGTTGTTGTCAGAGATTTACATATATCCAGTGTGTTCAACAACTGTTGATCTCAGCTTTTAATTTTTAAATATTGATCTTAGACAGAGGGAAAATTGCATAGTTGCGTGGAAAAATGTAAAGGTCAAGAATTAAAATTGGAAAATCAAGAATTATCTTTTATTTTCGTAAGGACCCTATTTGATAAAGTGTCCAATTAATAGAACCTCTACCCTCCCTATACAATAAAATATCCAATTATTAAAATCTACCCTGTATTCAAATTCGGTGATATACAAAATTTCAGCACTGTAGCATAAAGAGTTCTATGTACATGCTTAAACAAAGTTTTTGACGTAAAAATAAGAAATTAAAATGTGAATGTAATCATTACACTGTAAAAAAATTGCAGAAATTTTACGGGTGTTTGCACGTCAGATAAAGTTCCGGCCAAATACACAATAATTAATAGTTTGCCCGTAATTACTCTATTTTAAATACCGCTTTATACGTTTCAAAGATATGTACAACAAACGATTAATGAAGATTATTATTTAAAAAAAAAAAAAAAAGTGGTATTCAAAAAAATGACTGCTGAGAACCTTGTGGTATAACAAAAAGTATCAAGTCATATCAGAAAATACGGGTTGCCCGTTTTATAGGTTAGAAACGGTCTTGACTGTAAAAATTAAGCGCGTGAAGGCATGTAAATTTATGTGGTTTTTTTTAACAGTGTAATTTACGTTATCATTGGTACTCTTCTTAATTTCTATATAGTTCCTAAAATTTATTCCCTGCGAAAAATATATATATATATATAAAAAGAAGAAGAAGAAAAAAAGGAAGGGAGAAAAGAAAGAAAAGAAACTTGTAAATTCTTTGGAAAGTGGTATAAATCATGTTTTTTTTTTTTTTTTTTTTCCTTGTCATGTCTCTATAACCTGTTTTAGGATATTATGCTGAAATTTTGTACATGAAGTTATCGGTGTATGGAAAATAATCTACTCGTGAGAAATTTTTGTATCAAATCGTATAAAAAATTAAATTTTGATTTTTTTTTTAAATCGAATTTCTTGAAATTTTTAATTGATTTATTTTTAAGCAATATTGCGATTTATGGTATACGTCTATGATAAATATTTTGGAATTAAAAGATGCAAGGTCAAAGTTTTGCGAACACTATGTGTATATAATTGCTGAAAACTATTTTAACGCACCAAACACGTGTATGTATACATGTAATGTTTCTAAATACAGGGTGATTATAATTAAAGTTACAATTTCAAAACGCTATAATTTTAAAACTACCCATCAGAGCGACTTGATATTTTACCAGAGCAATCGCGAGGCAATGAAATGGGGAGGAAAAAAGTAGTTCCAAGATGTTCCTATAGATGGCGCTGTCAGTGTAATGTCAGGGGAAACGCCTAAATGGACTCATTAAACGCAGGAATGTTGTTAGCAACACATTGGAAGAGCAGGAAACAACAGACTTCAAGGGTTTACTACAATTTTTTTTTTTTTTTTTTTTTTTAGCAAAAAGACAAGAATACTCGTTTACAGCGGAAACAGACATAGTGAAAAGAGAAAAAGAGGAGCTTCGTGAAACAAATATTTTACGGATAATTAACGGCACATTTTAGAACTTTTTTTTTTTTTTTTTTTTTTTTTTTTTTTTGCCAAACAAAATTTCATAGCCTCACGATTGCTCTGGTAAAATATCAAATCGCTGTGATGGGTAGTTTTAAAATTATAGCGTTTGGAAATCGTAACTTTAATTATAATCACCCTGTAGATGTGAAACAATTGCTTGTATTTTTGAAAAATCAAACTATTAACCCTTTAACCGTAGCAAAACCAAACATTTGACGCCATTCAATCCCTTTTTTTTTATGCAGCAGTTTTTTAAACAATTTTTCTTCGTTTTAATGAATTTTTAAACATTTTTTTCCTTCTCTTCAGTAGTTGGCAACACTATTACAAAATTTAACAAATGGTGTTTCAGAGGTAGTTAAATGCATAAAACACTATATTAATTTAACTCGAAACATCATTTTCAAGTTTTTATAGTTTATAATATTTACTTACGAAGTTTTATAAAACTCGAGCTCAATTTATTCGTGGAAAAGTTATTATTCTGCATTTCTAAAACTTACTCTTACGGAAGATGTAAGTGATTTTATAAAGTGTACAAGTTATTTTGCGAGTTATAACAAGAGTACAGTTAGCTTTTTAAAAAACATGAATTTAATTAAATATTAATATACTACAAAATCTGTAATTTTCATTTGGAAGAATGATAGCTCGTAAATTATAAAATGGCACCAAAGGGCTGGCCATAAATTTAATGAAATAGTACTTCTCCTTAAAATCTTTAATTTCCAAAAGAATTTAGCTGTTTTCGGACTGTTAACTCATAATTACTATTTTTAGTAAATTTTTAATTTTTGTGAAAATTAGTTAGAAATCTTAGATTTTTTTTTAAGGTTTTATATATACTCTAATAAAATAAATAAATAAATAAATACGACTTATAATCTGATATGAGTTGAAAGTTCAAAGATTGACAGGTGACAGATTTTAAAATATCACTGCACAGTGGCCTGAAAAAAAAATAAATAAAATATTAAAAATAATAATAATAATAATAATAATAATAATAATAATAAGGATTTTTTAAAAAATCTCTATAACATTTCTAATTTCCAACCGAATTTAGAGATTTTTGGATTTTTAACACATAATCCAAACACACTGTTTATAGCCAATTTTTAAATTTTGCCAAAATCGGTTACATATCAGTTAAAAAAAAAAAAAAAAAGTATTTTTTTATCTAACTTAATTTAAAGTTGGAGTATTGCCAACTCGCAAATTTTACCTAACATAATTTGGATACTGTAAAAATTGATATCTTTCAAATTTTAAAATATGAATGCAAAGTATCCTGAAAAAACTCATTTTAATTATTTTTTGAAAAAAAGTCTATGCAACAGATTTTCGCAAACCCAGTTAAGAACCATCCGGATTAAACAAGCGTTAGAATAAAAAGAACACAAGGAAATCGGTCTATTCGTTAGTAAGCTACATGCCAACGACACACAAAATCTTCAAAACTTAAACCCCTCTTTTTTGGACGAGAATTAAAAAAAAGGAAGGGGTCCTTTTTAAGAATATTTTAGTTTAGAAGATGAACTGATTTAATGCATAGAAAGTGAATGCTTTTTAATAGTAAGTTATGTTTAAAAAAATTAATATTGAAGAATTTTAATTTTTCTGGTACTTATTTAAAATTAAGTATAAGAAACAGCTTTTAATAAGTTTTTTTTCCCCTTGTGAATCAATTTTGTGTTTTAACATAACAGTTTGTTCGCGAAAAATTAAACGTTATATAGCATATTTTCCAACACGGTTTTATAATAAGTTTGTTTCACGGTTACATGGATAACTCAAAAAATTTAAACGCATTCTTTTGAATTTTTTTGTCTCACAAAGTAATTCTGATATAGTATGGATTAAGAGAGTTTTTTTAGAGTGATCTTTCAAGTGGTCAGAAATAAGAATTTTCAGCTTTTTTTTTTTTTTTTTTTTTTTTTTTTTTTTTAAATACTATAACTGTACTTTTAAGCAACATTTTCTGATTAAATACAACAGAAATTACTGTAGTATAAATATAGTGGTGGGAAAAAGTGGAAAATTCTCATCCCTGAGTACAGCTCAACATCATGATAGTATGGAAAAAAAATGTTTTCTATAGAAAATCATGTAATTAACTTTAATGATTCATTTGAAGGACCGCACGAAAAGAATTAATAATCATTACGAAAAAGAAATAGAAGGAAACTTTCAGCTACTTTAAGCGTTTACGCTTTCCAGTGATGTTAAATTATTTAAGACTTTTCATTTGTGATGTAACTAATAATTACAGTTAATAGGTAATAAGTACAAAACTTTGAATAATCATCATAAAATACAAAAACTCGCAACAATTGTTTTGGGTCAAATAAACATACGACCCTTCGTCAGGTGAACAAAGTAGGCATGAGTGCTGCAGTCAAAGCCGCACTCATGCCTATTTTGTTCGCTTGACGTAGTGTGTTCTTTTGACCCGAAACAACTGTTGCGAGTTTTTGCATTTTATGGTGTTTATTCAAAGTTTTGTATTTTAAAACGCCAGATCTGTTGTGCTTTCTTATTACAGTTAATATAGGTGTTTTATAGTTAATATGAACCAATTTTTAATTGTTAATGATATTTATAACAATTAAATCTATTCTATTTAAAGTAATCACATTGTTTACGTTGAATAATAAATACTTAGTTTTACTAGCAGGCGATATAATGTTTTTAAATTGTCTACTAATTAGAATATTTTCAATCTTGTAGTGTGACAGCATTATTAATTTCAAAATAATTTGTGTAACTCAAGAGCGAATAAAATAAAATTCAATTAAGTTCAATTTTAAAATACATATAAAACCTCCATTGCTTTATATGAAACTTATATTCTATTAAGGGATACATAAAAATTAAGTAATTTTGAAATTAACGAAAAGAAAAATAAATAAGCGATATTTTTATATTTTTACAAACCTTTATTAATAGCCTTTAAAGCATTCGCTACTTACAATGCACGTATGTAATTTTTAATTATAAGAATGTTTATTCTATAAAATTTTCCTATGATTGTTTTTAAATCTCTGAAAATTAATATTCTTTTGAAAAACAATATTATGGAAAGTTGATTTTTTACAAGATTTCAGTACATTTAATTTTTAATCCAAAATAATATCTGATTTAAACTAACATTTTTAAAATAAATTTTATACAACATTTTTTATTACTTTCTGAGCTTTTCTTTGTTTCTTGATGCATATAACATGAGGACACATTCTCATAAGACAATAGAATATTCCTAATTATTTATATCTTAAAAACTAATGACTGGAATGAACAATAATTTTGCACACCGATGTTTCTTTATAATTGTGATTTGTTTTATATAAAGATTATTGTAAATCGAAATTCAAAAAATTTTTATGAGAAATTGTCAATAATTTTCATAATTAAAAATGTTTTTGAATTTAAACGATGTTTGGAATAAGTTTGTGTTTACTTATTTTATCTTGTAAAAATAAGAGAGAAAAATCAATCGACCACTTTTAACTCTATGAAGAGTTGAGAAAAATTATATAATTTGCCTATTTTACCTCAGTGCTGTGATATAGAGAATTCAAATAAGGTATCAAAAGTCGGTGTTAGCATTTAAATATTCAAAGTTGGGGAAATATTTAATATGTAAATGACACCTAATCTATATTTAAACCTTATATTTTAAACTCAGTCTCAATCCCCAATCGAATTGTACCTATCACCTCTTTCTGTGTCAATAAGGGATTAAAAAAAAAAAAAAAAAAAAAAAAAATCGAGGATACATTTATATATATATATATCAGGGGTCGTACTCCCCGCCCTTTTTTCAAGACAATTTCAGAGGTGAGAAATTTTTGTCTTTTTTGCCACCAATAATGTTATGCAGAAACCTTTATGGTACTTATATAGCAATATGTTGTGATTAAATAGGCATAGCTGCCAACATTGCTAATTTTTAATTCAGATTTATACACCAGTACTTTTAGAAAGGAATTTGTCACATATAATAGCAGGAGACTTGGCGTTGGAATATTAAAACAGGAATAAACTACTACGACAGAAACGCCAAAGAAAAATTATTGAGGTGCATACAGCTGTTTCGGTAGCCTAAAGCGTACCGTCATCAGTGCAAAAAAAGAATACTGAATCTGGAGAAGTACTCGTATATATAGGAGAGGAACCGTATTTAGTTCAACCAATAGGATTACGGAAGAGGTGGGGAGTGTGGCCAATAGGAATTAAGGAATGTGTAGCTGTGTAAACAGTAGAAAAATTAAGGAAATGTGGATTTACAAAAATTTACAAGGTTTTTAAAATTTTTATAAATATGAAAAGCTTCAAAGAAATCGAGTTCATGAATGGATTTAGGTCTGCAAATTATTTTAGCTGAATTAAATTTAAAATTATGATTTTCTTCCCAGCAATGTTTAGAAATAGCCGATATATTGGTTTCTTGTTTGCGGACGTAATTCATATGTTCTTTTAGACGAAATTTAAGACTGCGTTTAGTTTGGCCAATATATGATAAACCACACTGACAGGATATACTATAAATGCCCCAAGAATTATGCATATCAATAGGATCTTTTAACTGAGAAAAGGTGAGTTTATTGGAAGGCGAAAATATTATTTTAAAATCATATTGTTTGAGAATTTTAGCTATGGTTTGACTGGTTTTAGAAAAATAGGGTAAAACAATACTGATATTAGATGTGACTGATTTAGTAGACGAAATACGAGGGAGTTGTAATTTTTGGATAGCTTTGTCTATAATGGAAGGGTCATAACCTCTGTCAATTGCGATGGCTTTCAGGTATTTAATTTCAGATTTCAATAAAATAGGATTTGAACAAATATTAAGGGCACGGTTTACAAAAGTATAGAAAGCAGCCATTTCTTGGTTAGGTGGGTGACATGAACGCGCATGGGGAGGAAGGGAGACTGCAAAATTTTTACGATAGACAGTGGTAGTGCGAGAGACGAGGGTGTCAAGAAATGGAAGGGAGCCATTATTTTCTATTTCATATGTAAACTGGATATTACTGTCAATTGAATTTAAGGTTTCTAAGACATGGTCAATATTGTGAAGAGATATGTCAATAAGCGTGAAGGTGTCGTCAACATAACGGGTCCAAAAAGGAAAAGATATTTTCTTAAAAAGCTTGCTTTCGAAATAGTGCATGTAAATGTCTGCGAGAATTGGGGAGAGAGGGGAACCCATGGCTAAACCTTCAGACTGACGACAGAATTTATTTTGGAAAGAAAACGTGGTTTGTGATAAACAAATGCGGGTAAGAGAAATTAATTCTTGTATTTCAAAAGAGGTGAAATGAAACTCTTTTAATCTATTTTCAAGACAACAGAGGGCGCCACTTATTGGAACATTAGTGAAAAGAGATTTTACATCAAAAGAAACCATAGTGAGATTAGTGTGAGGGCAATTTTGAATATTTTTTGCAAAATTAATGGAATTCTTAACAGTATAACTATTAGCAGCAAGAAGTGGAGCAAAAATTGTGGTGAGAAATTTAGCTAGATTATAGGAAGCAGTACCGATATTAGAGACTATTGGACGAAATGGAATATTGGGTTTGTGAACTTTTGGTAAAGCATAAAATCTGGCACAATTAGCAATAGAAGGGATAAGATGGGATTTAGTCGAGTTCAATAACAAGGGGCAAGATTTTATAGCAGATTTAATTTTATTTAATTCTTGAGGAGAGGGGTCACGGGGCAGAGGAATGTATGGGCCATCATTAATTAGTTCGGTAACACTTTCGATGTATTGTTTTTTATCCAAAATAATCGGCTATTTCTAAACATTGCTGGGAAGAAAATCATAATTTTAAATTTAATTCAGCTAAAATAATTTGCAGATCTAAATCCATTCATGAACTCGATTTCTTTGAAGCTTTTCATATTTATAAAAAATTTAAAAACCTTGTAAATTGTGATTTCGCTGTTCCCTATTTGTCTGATTGTTGGAAATTTTACATTCAGTCCACATTTCCTTAATTTTTCTACTGTTTACACAGCTACACACTCCCCACCTCTTCCGTAATCCTATTGGTTGAACTAAATCCGGTCCCTCTCCTATATATACGAGTACTTCTCCAGATTCAGTATTCTTTTTTTGCACTGATGACGGTACGCTTTAGGCTACCGAAACAGCTGTATGCACCTCAATAATTTTTCTTTGGCGTTTCTGACGTAGTAGTTTATTCCTGTTTTAATTTGTCACATATATTTCCGACGATATCATAAAATTAAATAAACTACAAACATTTATAAAAACTTTCCGGTGTGAAGTCTCCGTTGAAAATAACTGAGACTTGTCACCTATGAATAGGATAGAGATTATTGTATAGAAATAGTGGTAGCAATAAATGCGAAAATTTCTCATCTCTTAGAATATCCTGAAAAAAAAAGAAAAAAGTACCACCCCTAATATATATATATATTATACCTCCCAACTTACTAATTAATATTCCGCAAAATTGTTAGAACCCGCCGCCCCCCCCCCCTTTTTTTTTTTTTTTTTCTTCACACCAGTCTTTTTTTTTTTTTTTTTTTAAGAGGAAATAATTTCTCTAAAAATAAATGTGATGTGGAAAAAGGGGCGGATTTTAATAATCAATAATAATTTAATTAGTAAGTTTGCAGATATGGTATATATATATATATAAACGCATAATTAATTTGTGGAATATTCAAGTTTAATAGATTTGATTTCTACAAATCAGGGGTCTCACTCTCCGCCCTTTTTTCAGGACACTCTCAGAGATAAGAAATTTCCCGTGACCCGTCAAATAAGCCCAAGACAAAACGGCCCCGATAAAAAAGCCCCGACAAAATAGCTCCGACAAATGAGCCCAAAGGACAAAAGAGCCCCGACAAAACAGCTCCGACAAAACAGCCCCGACAAAACAGCCCCGACAAAATAGCTCCAGACAAAATAGCCCCAGACAAAACAGCCCCAAGACAAAATAGCCCCGACAAAACAGCCCCGACAAAATAGCCCCCGACAAAATAGCCCCGACAAAATAGCCTCCGACAAAATAGCCCCAGACAAAATAGCCCCCCGACAAAACAGCCCCGACAAAACAGCCCCGACAAAACAGCCCCGACAAAACAGCCCCGACAAAATAGCCCCCGACAAAACAGCCCCGACAAAATAGCTCCCGACAAAATAGCTCCGACAAAATAGCCCCCGACAAAACAGCCCCGACAAAACAGCCGCCGACAAAATTTGTATGTATCTTTCTGTGTACATGGAAAATCTTCTGACTATCATATCTCAAAAAAAAAAAAAAAAAAAAAAAAAAAGAGATAGAACTACGAAACTTCAGAATTGAGGCAGCTCTGGTGTACATATGATTTTTCGAACTTTTGGTGAAAATTGGATAACCGGAAGTGTGTCATATAGTTTTTTCAGAATCAAAGAAAAATACAGCATATTAGCGCCACCTATCGGCCTATACACACAAAAACTTAAACATCAGTAGGAAAATGTGGTGCACTTATAAACAATAGATTTTGATGTGTAGTATTTCATAGGCAAGGAAAATTCAGAGACATTTACAACAAAAAACGCTACCTTCCGACCGATAACAAACAACATTTCGTGTAATATTCACAGAATTAAAAAAATTATGCAGTTATGACCGTTATATTTTAAGATAAACTTTTTCATAAACAAAGAAAATGACAGCATATCAGCATCAGCGCTACCTTTCGACCGATATAAACACAAATTTAAACAAAATTTACAACGTAAGTACACCACTTTTCAGTCCTTTTTTTTCGTTGTTGTTGTTGTTGTTGTTGCTTAAAATTACACAAGATTAAATTATATCAGTGAAGCATAACACTGACGTCTGCCGTCTATGTACACATAATGTTGAAGTGGTTGCTGATTAAATCATTTTTATCTTAAAACAAAATTATGCATTTTTTTTTTTTTTTTATTATGAAAGTGTAAAGTTATTTGGAGGATAGATTAAGGGACAGTAGGCCCCAAATGGGAGTTCGCCACGGCCTTAGAATAAATAAGTTAAATCGCTGGAGTGGTAAATGTGGTGCACTTATAAACAATAGATTTTGATGTGTAGTATTTCATAGGCAAGGAAAATTCAGAGACATTTACAACAAAAAACGCTACCTTCCGACCGATAACAAACAACATTTCGTGTAATATTCACAGAATTAAAAAAATTATGCAGGAATATTTCATTCCCTATTTAGGTATATAAAAGAAAATAACAAATCCACATTTAAAAAAAATAGTCATTTACAATTTATGAAAATACATTATGTTTTACAATAAATAATTACAAGATAAAAAGAACTTTTTATATACAATGTTTTTAAATTTTACATACAGTAGGTAACAAAAGTCCCCGAACACTAGCAAAAATTCCTATATAAAAAAAGTACACTTAATACAGTTTTGTTAAATAAATCCTTGTCGAATCCTGTTCATAGTCAGTCTAAGAACATGATTCGACAAGGATTTATTTAACAAAACAGTATTAACTTTACTTTTTTTACATAGGAATTTTTGCTAGTGTTCGGAGACTTTTGTTACCGACTGTACCTGGTAACTTTTATAATTTATTCCGGAGTACTGTTAACCTCGCCCTTTATTCATACCAGTATATTTTAAAAGCACTTTTCTTATTATTTCATCGTAATTACATATTGGAGAAAATTTCTCTATAATCATACTGGTGTGAAAAAAGGGCGAAGCTAACAGTACTCCGGAATAAATTATAAAAGTTACCAGGTATGTTTAAACGGGACGGAAGGCAGCGGGGACCCATAATAATTGGCTGAAAGTAATAAAAAAAATGCATTGTCCTCGTGTTCTGAGCTTTTCTAAAACTTTCAAATTTCTAGCTAGTCAAGATAGAGGTCTGCACGGGCTGAAATTTTGAGGCCCATGCCCCTCCCGGCCCGTTTCAAAAATATGTAAAAAAAAAAAAAAATGCATGTTTTTCTATGAAAAAAATTTTTAGTATGTGTCTTGTAGAGATTTTATACAGCCGATTAACAGAATGTCCTTTAACAAAGCTGCTGAACTTTTAAAAGATAATTATATATAAACAGAAATTCATTATTACAGACGTACAAAAGACTCAAAGGACGACAGAAAATCGAGTCAAAAATATTAGCATTCATCAAACAATATAGGACAGTATTTAAAATAATTAATACTACTAAAAATGTATTTTCAACCATTTACTCTTATATGCCGTAATGTATCTGAATTTTTCATGTGATCCGATAAACAAAACTTTAATGCTAATCCAACCGTATTCAATAGAAAAGATGCTTTTGCACATGCTAGAAATGGTGCTACTTTCATCCAGTGCACAGGAGATAAGAAAAAGGAGCTTTCGCGAAAAAGTTACAGTGGAATGATTTTTACTGCCTTTATACAACCTAAACTCTTCAGACCGTAGGACACAAAGCCTTATACACAGTAACGTATCTAATTTCTTTTGTTTGTACATGTGTGCAAACTAATAATGACATGCATACTATTTTGAATAAGAACCATCTAATATTACATGAAATAAAATATATTAATTTCGAGACATGCTAAAAATATCTGCGGAAAATGAAATCTCAAACAGGCACATTGATATTCATTTTAATTGAAGTTATAGACATTTTTTAACAAAATAAAATTTTATGTGCTACACAAGCCTGTGAAATTATGTAAAATAAATGACTGAAGAAATATTTTATCTTTTTCATTTTCCTTGATTAACGAGGAAACTAAAAAAAGATTCGGGCTGACACGGACCGGAAAAAATATCATCCACGCCGGCCCGGCACGAGTATACACAAAATAACTGAGCACGAGCCCGGGCCGAGCGCAAATTTAAAAATTCGCCCCGAACCCGGCCCGTGCAGACCTTTAAGTCAGGAAGTTATATGATTATTGAATCATAAAAACGCTACCGAAGGCAGCGGGGACCCAAAACAATTGGCTAAAAGTATTCAAAAAATGCATTGTCATCGTATTTTGAGCTATTCTAAATATCTAGCTATAGTCGAGAAGTTAATTAAATAAATTTTCTGTTAAATCATATAAATGCTTCCAGGCTATTTTGTTGGGGCTATTTTGTCGAGGCTGTTTTATCGAGGCTGTTTTCTCGGGGCTATTTTGCTGAGGCAATTCTGTCTTGGGCTATTTTGTTGGGGCTGTTTTGTCCTGGGGCTATTTTGTCGGGGCTATTTTGTCGGGGGCTATTTTGTCGGGGCTATTTTGTCGGGGGCTATTTTGTCGGGGCTGTTTTGTCCTGGAGCTATTTTGTCGGGGGGCTATTTTGTCGGGAGCTATTTTGCCGGGGCTGTTTTGTCGGGAGCTATTTTGTCCTGGGGCTATTTTGTCGGGGCTATTTTGTCGGGGCTATTTTGTCTGGGGCTATTTTGTCTGGGGCTGTTTTGTCGGGGCTATTTTGTCTGGGGCTATTTTGTCCTGGGGCTGTTTTGTCGGGGCTATTTTGTCGGGGCTCTTTTGTCGGGGCCGTTTTGTCGAGGCTATTTTGTCGGGGCTGTTTTGTTGTCAAGGCTCTTTTGTCGGGGTTCATTTGTCGGGGCTATTTTGTCTTGGGCTATTTTGACGGGGTACCGAAATTTCCGCCTTTTTCGCCACCACTAATATCATGTAGAATTTTTTTCTGATATATTCATAGTAATGCGCTTTAATTACACAGGGTAGAGATTTTTATATAAAAATAGTGATGACAATAAATTTGAAAATAGCTCGTCTCTAAGAGTGTCCTGAAAAATGGGCGGAGAGTACGACCCCTGATAAATCTGCAAAATGTCTTTCTATTTCTAAAATATCTATAATTTTTTATACATTCTTAAAAATGTATGTAATACTGATACATATTTTTTAAGAGTGTAAATATCTTCACTTCTTTAAAATATCTCTATTGACTTACCCTAAAAATACATACTTTAAAATCAAAAATAATTTCAAAATATGTAAGCTATATATGATTTTAAACTTAAAAAGTTGATTGGAATAAAACACTTTTTTAAAAAGTCCATTCTGATCCTAAAATTAATTTTAATAAATATTTCTTGTAAAATAAATAAATAATCAAGTAAAAATAAAAATAAAAATAAAAGGACAGTGAAAAATAAATGCTTATTTTTTAATATCTTCTTTGGAATATACAGAAGAAAAAATATATAACTTTTTATGTTTGCAAAATCGGTTCTAGTTTTTATTATATGTAGAATAAATAGTGCAAAACTTCACACCGAAAACTCCTTTAACTCTTGCATTCTCGTGGTGCATAATTTAATTTCGATCAATTTGTGCCAAAGGCAGTTAAGCAGAATGTGATTCAGTGAAGTGATATTCTCTTAACATTTAAATATTCAACGCGGCTCATTATAAAATATTGTGAACTAGGAATTACTTTAAATGGCGTAAGCAGGCAAATACGCTTTAGATATTTGATTTGTAAATCGTTACATAAAAGACTAGTTTTCAAATATACTTTGAATGAAGAATTGAATTTCTTATTTCTTATTCAATAAAAATATCGCTAGTTCGAAACATGGTTAAATTAGTCTTTTCGGATAATATTTGCATGTCTGTGCTTGTGTGCATCATTACACTAGACAGTCTATTTCAAGTAGAAACACAGTACTTTGTTTTCATAGATTCAATCTTTCCGCAAGCACATTTTTGATAAACATATTTTATTGCTCTGTTTATATGAATTTATAAACTAGAATTTTTCTTAAACATTTGAGATATGTTTAATTTACATTAAGAAAAACGAAGTCCACCGTAGTATATTGTAAATCAAGTAACCACTGAGCACTTAACAATTTATTATATCTTTTTATTCATTACATTTTAAATCACACTTTTTTTTTTTTGGGGGGGGGGGGGGGAATTTGGCGCATGACTCATACCAGCATTTGTTTAAAATATTTCTCTACTTATAAAATCGTGGGTTTCAGAATAAGAAAATTTTCTTTCAAAAATACCGGTATGAGTTCTGCGCTAATTTCCTATCCCTGAATTTCAGATGATTTTCCACAGATTCTGCTACAAAATGTTACGAATGTTATAAGACTAAATTGAGCAATAACTTTGCATAGAAAAATTGTGTTATTTTTAGCCCTAAAGCGCTTGAAATTGGTGGGATACATTTTCAAACTCATGAAAAATCTTGTAAAAGCTAAATTACCAAAAATCATGATATTATTGCGATTGGTAAAAATTCGCAGTTTCTTCTGCGTGAGTAATAATTTTTTATGAGCACGCTGTAAAACGTTATGCTGGCTTATGTTATATACCCTTATTTTCGCTAAGTGAGGCAACTGTGACAGTGCGTTGTGTGTGTGTGGGGGGGGGGGAGATTGATTTCGGAAAATTCTTATGTATCTGTAAAAAATGTAAAAATTATTAGCTACTCTGTCTAGTGTCCACTTGAATCCATGTGTATGGATGTAAGATATTGATATACAGCCCTTCTTTGACATGGTGCAACCCAAAATTAACAAGATATCAATATTTCAGAACTTGAAACTCTGCTTCCAACTGAGCATAGTTCTTCATCTGAATCAGAAGAAAATTACTTAGAAGATGATTCTTCTACAGAGTGCAGTATCCTCTATGACAATCAGTTTGAGATAAATGTGAGAATGACCTTGGAAAACCCTTCCTTGGAAAACTCATGTGTTTATTCAAGGAAATTTCATACTAGGGAGATTTACTACCAAAAAGATAGGTTTTTGGTAGTAAAAATCAACAATAAAGTGTCAATAAAAAATGAGAGCGACTTTGTCATTAAATTTTTGAAAACAGAATTTGATTCGAACAAGTTTTTGTCCCAGAAATAAAGACATATCAACTGTTCATGTAAGGGATATCAGTACAAAAAACCCTTAACGGGTTAAAAGTTTGTGACGCCGCTTCTTTGTGGCTATAAGAATTTGAAATATGAGTATTAAAAATAATGATATCAAATTTTAAGTGACGCTTTGCAATTAGTTAAAATATACATAGATTTTCTTATTTGATCATTTACTTTTTACTTTTATTTATATTTATAATGCAAACGTAATATTTTTAGCTTCAAGATCAGACAGATATATAAAATACAATCACTGATGCTTTTTCATTCACATTTCAAATTCAAAAGAACAGTTTTAAAAGGAATGATATAAAAATTCCAGTGGCGCCTCGGTGTTATTTTAAAAGATTTGTTTTTAAATTCCATTAAAATTACTTTTGTTTTGTCTAATAAAGTATATTTACATATTGAAACAGTGCTTTTAATTTTCAAATATACTGTAAAATAATTATACTTTCACTGAGTTTGCATTATAAATTAAAATTATTTATTTCAATAAATTGATTTATCTTTTGCATCACGCTATCCAAAACATAGTATCATAGTATCGAACTGAGTGAAAATTTGCGCGAAGAGGTAGTGTGACGTAAAGAAAACATTTACACAAATTTTACTTGCAGTTTTGCATACATTAAAACCATGAAATTATTACCTTCATGATTATTTTTCTTTAAAAAAAACAAAAAAAACCACGGTTAATTGCTTAGAAACATGGAGAAATAATTATTTAAAATTAAAGGAGAGTTTTTTGTTTATTGTAGTTGTAAATATATTTATGAAATTGAATTTTTCATGCAGAAAGTAACTATTTAAAAAAAAAAGAAAAGAAAGAAAGAAAGAAAGAGAGAATTATATTTTTTAAATAAAATATTATGGGTTTCAAAGTAAAGATGTTATTTATTTATTTTGACGTGTTTTTCAATAATTGCTATTTGACACATTTTTCATGAATTTTAATTCTATTTTCATTTTTTTTTTTTTTTTTTTTTTTTAATTATACAGTGTATTTATCCCCTCTTTCATTCCCTAGCCATTATTGCTTTAAATAATAATAAAAAAATTAGTTTTATTATGTTAATATTTAAAATATGTATCATTTTAAAGTCTGAAAAAGTAAATATATGAATAAACTCTAACTGTATTTTAAAAAGAGATTTTTAATTTTTAAAAAGACATATATATATATATATATATTTGCGAAAGTGTATATGTTTTAAAATTAAAACAAAAGATGGCGCCAAAACTCCATTTGCTGTTTTTTTTTTCCATTCCCGGTGCGGAAGGATACATGAATAGGAATCACAAATCATTGAGCTACTATAAAATCGATGTTTATGAATGATTAAAAATTTTTCGCTTTAAAAAATTGTAAATTCATCATTATTATGATAAAATGGAATATCTGAAATTACAAAATACTTCCTTATTTAAAATGTTATCTAATTACTTTTTTGAGTAAATATGAAATTTTGAAATCAAAAATATCGTTTTCATAGCAACAGAGAAAATATATTTAAGTGAATTTGACTTAGTATATATACAATAAATATATAAAAAGTGTAATAAAGTATTTTTGCGTTAAAAAAGGGAAAATTTAAATAATCATTCACTGCATTCACGTTGGTCAACCAACCAACGGGACCAACTCAAGCCTTGCAAGTAAGAACCGCATCATGACGTTTTCGCAGAAGGAAAGCATGCAATTGGCGGAGTAATATAGTTCCATTTTTAAAACAACTTTTATAAAAAACAAGAGTTTTCCTGAAAAAAATGGAAACATTACTAAATTCAGAAAGATCCCATTAACAACATATATTAATTATAAGAAAATCGTTCGTGCCGTTTTAGAGATATTTTTCATGATTTTAGACCATTACAAATTTGCACCATCCATTTTCCCTTTTTGGCTTTAAATTGAGATTCAGATCTCAAAACATAGTGCATGTAGAAATGTAAAATTTTCAGGATAGATTAAGACCGAAGATAAAAGACTATTTTGAAAAGATCAGAACAAAATATGGCATATTTGCTGAGATATTAAGTGTCGGCTTTTACAATTCTCTTTGATGTCAAACTAGCCGTATATATTAATGCTCCTATATATACGAGCTGGCGCATCAGGCATTTTGTTGCCTTATGGTTGCCACGTGTACCCAGCGCGTTTCTCTGATAAACAAACGACAAACATTTTTTTTTTTTTTTTATCGTCTTACGTTACTTTAAAGTAACTTGTTTTATTATATTTCATAATTTTAGCTAAGTAAACTATGATATGGAAGTTTGTTTAGCGATAAACTGCTATAATCATTCAAGAAGTTAATGTAAAGTGTTCACAGACTTTCTATTACTGTGTATTTGAGTTTTGGCGACATTTTCTGAAAGAAACAGAAACTGCCCTAACAACACATCTTACCCCAGTACATCCATAAGATATCCTCAGAATAAAATGATATCCTGAGAATGTACTGTGAAAAACATGTGTTTTTAGGAATATTATTGTTGCTTATTGCTCTTATCTTGACCGGATTAGCTTCAGATCAAGATTTCTTAAAATCATTAGGGAAGCGATAAGGACGCCAAGCGGGAATGCTGTCCTCTTCGGAGGCAAAAAAATGGTGGTGATGCGCCGGCCTATTATTTTATTTAGGGGCTCTAGTATATATGAGTTCGCAGCGTTCAGTTTGTCCTTAAGCTTGCGTCACTCGAAAAACTGCCGTTTTTCATGATAGAACGGTGACTATAAAATCCTACATTTATTTCTCACTCCAGAGAGACAAAGTTTTTGTTTCCTTCTTTCTTTCGATGGATATAACATAAATTAGATCACATCAGTGTTGCCAGACTTCGGGACTTTTTTATTCACTTGTCATCAATAATGTTTTGAAGTGATATTTGATATACATAATAGACGATAAATCTCCGAAGTGATTAGGCAACCGTTACAATTAAAATTTAGGGGTGGATATTGAATAAAAAAGTCCCAAATCTGGCAACACTGTCTCATTTGTTTGCATAGACAAGTACTATATTATGCTGCAAAACTATTACACTTTCAGAGCATTTTTAATGTATTGTTTTTATGTTTCTGCTAAAGGTAGGTAATAATTTTTTCGATTTTTTTTTTTTTTTTTTCTGCTAGTTTGTTTTTAACGTGTAAAGACTAAGTCACTTTCACAGATATTTGTTATTCCATTAAATTGATGTAAAAATGCAGGTCAACAACATATATTACATAAAATAAATTGTTATTTTATTTTATTAACACTTTCGTTTACTTCGTTTTTCCGTCATTTGTGAAAACTATGGGTACATTCAAGGTTTTTTTATCCCATTTTCTTTTACAGAAACATGAAATAAAATTAAAAATGTTTGCAAAGATCTAAGTAGTTTTACCAATAAAGCTACAAAATCTACATATGTGAGACTAATATTGAAATACAGCTGCTGTCATTAATGACCTACTATTACCCCAACCACAAGAGGGTTAGTAACAGCAGAAGCTGCTTTGATTTATAATTTATCCCAGGCGGATACATTCTGTATAAAGCTTTTCTATCATTAGAAACAACCATAGCTGTGTTCATTAAAAAGAAAAAAAAAACTGGCACTGAAAAAAATGAATCAGCTTCTTTACAGCAAGTTAAAGTAGAAATTTAAATTTTCCTGCCACTATACCCCCCCCCCCCCCGCCCTTAATTCAAACAGAAATTTAATTATAGCCAAAAGTATTCTATTGGTTTTTGTTTATTTAAACAATAAAATTTTGAAAAACTGTTGCAAGCAATATTTTTATTTCAATAATTTTGATTAGCGTTATTATCCCAAAACTGCGCATTGTAAATTATTTGTTGCACCTTTTGAAATTTAATTATTAAAACAATATTTAAAAACATCTCTAACTTAACTCGTGTCATAAACAATTGCAATATTTATTCAAAACGAACAATGTCAAGAGTAAGATACATTATCTGCAATGTGCATTGAACAAAGAAGAATGGAATTTTTTATGTCGGAATACTCATTAGGTAGTCGCTATCAGAGCCCCCTTAAGTAGATGCCTGTCGGGTAGCTCGGAAACTAGGCAATAGCTGAAGCGGTAGACAGCGCCACTTAGTACAGGTTATGGGATTTTTTTATTCAATCACCAATAATTTAACGAAATGATACACTATATGTATAATCGGCGTTTCTTCGATTCTGTTCGCCTTTTATATATATCATATCCCACTTTAAAAAATTTTTGGTGGCTGTTGAATAAAAAAAATCGCGTAATCTGTACCAGGTGGCGCTGTCTACCGTTTCAACTGTTGCCTAGTTTCCGAGCTACGCGACAGGTATCTAGTTAAGGAGGCTATGTCGCTATTATGTTTGTCATGGAATACGAAAATGGGAGTTTGTGATAAGAAGAATCACAGAGCGTTTTTCAAAATTTTAGTCTACGATTTCAATTAGGAAAGAATAAATGATAATATGTAAGTTACTAAAAAACTATAACAATAAAAATGGGGAAATGATAATTTTTGAGCAGTCTGATAGCATCATATAGCGTAAATGCATCCAAGCTTTTTTCTGAAAAAACTGAATTTGTTGTTTTAAGTCGATATTATCTGATATAGATACAATTTAAAACATCCACAAACTTTTCTTTATTATTTTCGTGAAAAGATGAGTCCATAAGGTTTTTTTTTTTTTTTTTAATTTTTAATTGTAACTTTTGTCTAACTAAGTGACAATTTTTAATTGTCTCTTAGAAGATTAATCGTCTGTAATGTGTATCAGATATCAGTCTTGAAAATTATTGGGGATTATTGAATACAAAAGCACCTAAATTTGGCAATACTAAAAGACAATTGGAAATCTGTAACTCCGCCTACGACGTTATTTTTTCAGTGTATGCAGAGGTTGTACTCCCCGCCCTTTTTTTCAGGATAATTTCATAGAGATGAGAAATTTTTGTCTTTTTTTGCCGCCATCAATAATATCATGCAGAAATCTTTATGGTACTTCTATTGTAATATGTTGTAGTTAAATAGATAAATAGATAAAGATTATTGTGTAAAAATAGTGGTAGCAATAAAGGCAAAAATTTCTCATTTCTTAGAATGTCCTGTTAAAAAGGCGGAGAGTATGACTCCTGTCTGTATGTTACAATATTTTTTTAAGCATATACCCAGTATTAATCTTTCTACAATGAATGCACCATGGATACGTATATTTTGATTAGAAATAGTATACTCATAATGTATATTTATTTGTAATATAAATATAAACACAGAAAATCGTGTTTTTAAAATTATGTAACTTGCAACAATAACGCCCTCAGGCGGAGCTTTCATTTAATATTATGCCAACAGTCAGAGCCTGATTAAGGGGGAAGCACACATTATCTCCGCTCTCACCGGAATATTTTTAACCGACTTCAAAAAAGAAGGAAGGTTCTCAATTCAAACCGTATGTCTTTTTTATGTTTGTTAGCTCATAACTTCTGAACGGACGCTCCGATTTTGATACTTTTTGTTTTGTTTAAAAGGTCTTGGTCTGCAATAGGTCCCATTGTAATATCTTTACGATATAAGGAAAATACAGGGTGCCCAAAAAAATCAGTCCCAACTCTTTTAACTGCTAAGCGGCTGCAGCTATAGTAATAAAAACGGTATGAAAGTATAGCAAAAAGGCCATGCAGTACAAGGTTGAACCGCTTGCAGCGCCACCTGGTGGAAAATAGCGGAGTTAGTGTTCTTATCTCGAAAATGGTTCTAGAGAAAAAAGTGAATTACAAAGTTGAAGAATATAACTGATTTAGTACAAAAAAGTAGTATAGACATTCATGCTAGCGTTCTTATCTCGGAAACGGTTCAAGACAGGGAGAAAAAGTGAATTATAATTAACCGACTTCAAAAAAAGAAGGAAGGTTCTCAATTCAAACCGTATGTTTTTTTTATGTTTGTTAGCTCATAACTTCTGAACGGACGCTCCGATTTTGATACTTTTTGTTTTGTTGAAAAGGTCTTGGTCTGCAATAGGTCCCATTGTAATATCTTTACGATATAAGGAAAATACAGGGTGCCCAAAAAAATCAGTCCCAACCCTTTTAACTGCTAAGCGGCTGCAGCTATAGTGATAAAAACGGTATGAAAGTATAGCAAAAAGGCCATGCAGTATAAGGTTGAACCGCTTGCAGCGCCACCTGGTGGAAAATAGCGGAGTTGGTGTTCTTATCTCGAAAATGGTTCTAGAGAAAAAAGTGAATTACAAAGTTGAAGAATATAACTGATTTAGTACAAAAAGGTAGTTTAGACATTCATGCTAGCGTTCTTATCTCGGAAACGGTTCAAGACAGGGAGAAAAAGTGTATTATAAAATTGCAGAGCATCATCGATTTAGTACGAAAAGGTAGTTTAGATATTGATGATACAAATACAATGCTAAAAACGTGCATTTGTTTGTTCGCAATTTTTTACATTAAGCACACTTGAGCTTTAAAGATGGGAGAAAAGTTAATTACGAGAGTTGTTGTAGAGCAATGTTGTAGTAGAAGTTGTAGAGCATCATCGATTTACTACGAAAAGACAGTTTTAGACATTATTGCTAAAAATAGAACGCTTAAAACGTGCAGTTGTTTGTTCGCAATTTCCTACACTGTGCACGCTTGAACTACGTTGCACACTTTGTAGCGTAGCGGATGACACGTATACTCTGTGGTTCAAAGTACTGTTACTGTAAGCGGTCACATCGATTAGCGCAAAGTCGTTTTCAACCAACTTCAGAAAGAAGGGTGTTCTTAATTCAAGCTATGTGTTGTTGGTGGTGTTTGTAAGCTTATAACTTTGTAAGAGATGCTCTAATTAACCGACTTCAAAAATGAGGAGGTTCTCAGTTCAAAGCGTATGTTTTTTTTGTTTTTGTTTTTGTTTGTTAGCTCATAACGTCTGAACGGATGATCAGATTTTGATACTTTTTGATTTATTGTAAAAGTCATGGTCCGAAATAGGTCCCATTGTAATATCTTTATGATCAAAAGAAAATACAAGGTGCCCAAAAAGTCAGTCCCGACTCTTTTAACTGCTGAACAGGTGCAGCTATAGTCATAAAAGGGGTATATAGGTATAGTAAAGTGGGCATGTGCTACGCGATTCAACCGCCTACAGCGCCACCTGGTGGAAAACAGTGGAGTTAGCGTTCCTATCTCGGAAACGGTTCAAGACAGGGGAAGAAAGTGAATTATAAAATGCAGAGCATCATCGATTTAGTACGAAAAGATAGTTTAGACATTAATGCTAAAAGCAGAACGCTTAAAACGTGCATTTGTTTGTTCACAATTTCCTATTTTGTGCACACTTTGTGGAGTTTGCGCTCCTGCAAACTCCATCTTAACTTACTTAATTAGATTACTAAGAGAACACAAGACTTTAAATAACAATAACTAAAGTTTATTTGAGCAGATTAATGGGAGGGCGGCCTGGTAAATTTATATAGCTCAGCCAGCGTTTTACTTAATCAAAATATATGAATCAACAATTTAAGTAGATAATCTTAAATATCTCACCACAGCAGATAGTCGAAAGGTGTAGAGACGGTCACACTCGTACTCCAACTACGGCTTCACTATGGGACAGAGGATTCCCTTCTATCCCAGCTTGAACTTCCGAAAACTAGTAGACACTCACCAACACTCAACACTACTTGCTTCACGCAACTAAATCTCCTCTACGCTACTTTCGATATTCACCAAAATAAGAAGCAGCACATTCGCTATAATATCCTCCAACATCCACTATCGATCCTCCAACATCCACACTATCTACTAAAACCATCTCTATTTTATACTTCCTACACCCTCCTTTCACTACATTTCAATCCGTACTTTTAAAAATCACTTCTGATTTAACTAATATTCAAAATCTAAGTCTTTTAATGCAGCACCCTGCCGACACAAAACTAGCTCGACCTCAACCGTCACCGAGCCACTGGCGACGGAGTGATTTTAACCGTCCCCACTTCCTACCTTGCTGGATCCAGCTTAATTGAAACAACTGTGGTGACGTTCTAACGTCTCAACCTCACAACTTGAACGACATTGCGTATGTTGTAGCGTAGCGGGTGACATTTATGCTATGTAAAATTCAAAGTATGGTTATTGTAAGCGGTAAACACATCGATTAACGCATAGACGTTTAAAACCGACTTCATAAAGGAAGAGGTTCTCAATACAAACCATTTTTCTCATTTTTGTTGTTGTTGAAATTTGTTAGCTTATAACTTCGTAAGAGATCATTTAATTTTAATACTTTTTTTGTTGTCGTAATTATCTTGGCCTGAAATAGGTTTCATTATGATTTCATTAAGATATAAACAAATTACAGCATACTCACAAAAGTCTGTTCTCACTCTAACTGCTGAACGCATGCAGCTACACTGGTAAATGCAGTATGTAAGTATCGATGCTGAAACTTTTGTCCGTCAGCTGCAATGCATATTTTGCTCTTTGTTTGAACTTTACGGTGCGCAATTTAAAGTGCAGCGGGTGACACGTATTCACTGAAAAGTTCAACATATATTCCTAACAGAATTTTTGGTTACGAATACAGCGTATCCGTTCTTTACATTTCTGAAGACTTTTTAATTTAACGTATGTTTATTCAACAGATAGTTTTTTGCTCATATCCGATAAAGGCAAGAAAAGTGACACAACTTAAAAATGTAGCATTTGAGAAAAATCAACTTAAAAATAACTTGACTAGAATAAAACTGGCACAACTGTCTCTAGAGTGGATAACTTTTCAGATGGATATGAAACTTTTGTGTTCACACTGGGTGCATTTCATGTATTTTTCAGTGACATAAACCATTTTTTGAGTTATGTCACTTTTCTTGGAAGTTGTGATTTGTGAAACTGCCGTCGAACGTCTTCTGGTGTTCTGCTGTATGAATAAGTTTTCACTGAAAAGAGAAAAATAAAATCTTTTTGTAAAAAAAATAGAGCCGACTCCAAAAAGCAACTACTATTCAAACAACTAAAAAAAAAAAAAAAAAAAAAAAAAAAAAAAAATGGTATGAAATGAAACTGTAAATTGCGCCTAAAATTATAAAATAATTTCCTTCGCCAAACAACCTATAACACTACAATTAATCATAACTTTTGAAGTCGGCGCAAAATTAAATAAAAATTGATACCTTTATTCAATAAAAAAAAATCAAATCCTATTTTTAAAAAAAACATCTCACATTGTCACCTGCAAAACGCAGCCGAAAACTACTTTGATTCAAGAAAACAAATAAGATTTCGTAAGTAGCAAAAGTTGGTGAAGATGCTGGTATCTGACGTCCTTGGTGAAAGAAAAATCGCAAAATTACCTGGCAAACATTTTTAATTTCTTTGGGATATCATGATTATTTTGATAAGGTATATCAAGAGAGTACTCAAGAATATGAAACAACACATCGTACAATATATGTTATGAAAATATACATCTTGCGTGTATCTTTTTGCATTACGTTTTGATCGCCAAATCTAAAAGCCACGAAGGATGATAGTTATTAAAGTTATACCAAATTTGCAAAGAAAACTAACTTCGTAGAAGCATAAATACCGCATTGTGAAGAATGTTCACTGTTCTATGTAGATGCTACTAATGGACCAATTGTATACAGTAATAATGTAATAAAGGAAACATGAAAATGGAGCATTCGAGGCAACAGCATTTGTTGCTACCGATCTAAAAACAAACCTTTAAAAACTAATTAATTTTTATTTAATTTTGCGCCGACTTCAAAAGTTATGATTAATTGTAGTGTTATAGGTTGTTTGGCGAAGGAAATTATTTTATAATTTTAGGCGCAATTTACAGTTTCATTTCATACCATTTTTTTATTTTTTTTTTTTTTTAGTTGTTTGAATAGTAGTTGCTTTTTGGAGTCGGTTCTATTTTTTTTACAAAAACATTTTATTACAATTATTTTTTACTTCATGTCATAGAAATTCCACGCTTTGACGAGGAAATATTTTTTATAAAAAATGAACGGTGTAAAACAATCCAATTTACACACCGTTATTAGACACCAGAATTCTTTTAAAATAATTTTTAATGAGAATTTTCTGTTTATTATAGGAGGAAAGTATTTGTTAAAAAATAACGGTGTAAGTATAAATAATGTGTGCTTCCCCCTTAATCAGGCTCTGCCAACAGTGACTGTGAGGGATTAACCAGAGTTGTCAACATTTTAATTTATTCCAGAGTATTTTTAGCCCCGCCTTTATTTCATACCACTTTTTATTAAGAGTAAATTTTTCTTATTTTATCGTAGTTATATATTGGAGAAAATTATTCTGTAAATAAAGTGGTGCGAAGCGAAGTGAAGGCGTGATTGAAAATGCTCTGGGATTAATCATAGCCTCCTATAGTAGATGCTTTCCGCGTGGCTCGGAAACTTTGCGGTAGATAGCGCCATTTGGTACAGATTGCGCGAGTTTTTTATTCAACAGCCACCAAAAATTTTAAAAGTTATATATGATATTTATTATCGATTATATATATCATATATCACTTCTTAAAATTATTGGTGACAGTTGAATAAAAAGTCGCGCAATCTGTACTAGGTGGCGCTGTCTACCGCTTAAACTGTTGCCAAGTTTCCGACCCATGCAGAAGGCATCTAGTATAGGAGGCTATGGATAAATTAAAATGTTGACAACTATGGGTTAACGAATTGACACTGTGTCTTATTTCAAAGCAATTATGCTGAGTTTTTGGAGTTAATTCGCATCACTTTTTATTTATAATGTTCTAACCATTCATGTATTAAAACAGGACCTTGAAATTCCTCCGAAAAATCCTTTTATGATGGACCCTCATCCTTTAAAGACTTTCTCATACTGGTAACAAAAATCCAATAAGTTTCTCTTCTAAAAAATCTAATATTGAAAAAAAATCATTTAAAATATTTTAAACCAATTTTCGAGTTATGATAATGACAGATTGGTGCCCATCTAGTACAAAATGCAGGGAAAAATAAGAAAAGAATTTCAACTGTTAATCCTCTGCATGTTAACATGTGAATTTTTCAGGCAAATAGAGATGATAATCAATCAGAAAATTCCAGAAAATTAACTTTAATAAACAGCAAATCTTTATTTCTACTGAGAACGCTCTTAAAATATTGTATATTTTGAGTTAAATATTCAGGATAATTTTCCATTGAAGATTGAGAAGCTTTACTAACAAAAGCATCCCGTATATCTTCTAAACATAGATTACATTTACTCTTCCTAATTACGCAACTAAAATAAACTGTTTTTAAATTTACTAATGACCTAAGCAACATACAGGAGACATTAAAAATAGTTTTGAACATTCAAGAATAATAAGTAATTTTAAGGAGACTGTTAGGAAAAAGACACTCGTCTCTCTATATAAATCTAATTACTATTATATATTCTGAAATTTTGGAATAATTTTACTAATTTAGATATTCTGATCATTATTCAAATTATTCAGAGCAAATCGTTATTATGACATTGATTTATCTGTTTATTTCAGAACTAATCACTAAACTAATTATAAATTAAAGAACTGATGTAACAATGAATACTTACGCATTAAAACTTCTTCACACACCGTAAAAATAACTACCGGCAGTGCTTGTAGTTATTTTTATGATGTGTGAAGAAGTTTTAATGCTTAATTAATCACTAAACTAGTTAATTTCTTTCGTTTGTTTATGAACTTTATAATACGAGCAATTTATTTATTTATTTATTTTTTCCCCAGAAAACATAAAAAGAAACTAATCTCTAGTTAGGCTTTATTACTCTATTTTATTTATTTATTTATTGAAAAATACTCAAGCGCAAAATTTTAATTCTAAAACTCATCCTATTCCAATACAAACTTTTAAGAAAATATGAATCATCACCAGTTTTATGAAGAATAAATTCTTAAATCAATAATGTACTCTTCTTTAATAATCCAATCAAATATATTATTGATGCGGTAAATCTTATTTATGTTTTTACTTGAAAACATTTGAATTAGAAAATTCGGGAATTAGAAAATTTACTTAAATTATTTTACTTTATTACTTTAATTATTTTATTTAAAATTAATTAAAAAATATGCTTTTGTAAAAGTTAATTAATTATCATCCTAGAGCAAGGACAAGAAAGAAATTTGTATTCATAATACTTAATTATTTTTCTTTGGTTTGCAGAAAACAATAAACACTAAAAATTATTAAATATAAGAGAATTTTTTTTTTGTTATATTAAAGGAAAATAAAACAATAAAACAACGTTAAAAATGAGCACCATAAAAAACAAATAAATAAATAAAAAATAAGACTAGCAAACTTCCGTTTCAGATCTAGTGCTAGTGGAAAATATTTTAAAACTCGAAAATTTGAAAAAATTATGAAAGAAACAGGAGAATGAAAATTAAAACATCCCTTGAACTTGTTAAGCATTCGTTGTCCAAAATTGGGTCAAGAAAGACAAGCTGTGTAATGTGTAATGTACTTCTAGTATATATATAAAAGTTAGAGGGACGTAATTGAAGAGAGGACCAATGAAAACATAGCACAAAAACCATTTCAAAAGAGGGAGGAAGGAGAGGATAAGGGTAGAGAAATGTTCTTCCAAACGAAATTTAAAAGGGCATTTAAGTTCCGTTTTGGAGAACACAAGGCCCGCGTTAAAAATGGAGATATTGAACGTTCTGCATAGGTAAACAAACTTGACGTAATGATCACAATTTGAATTTTTCTGATACATATGTTATTCAAAAATGTTCTTCAGTTTACGATCTATATTTTTGAGAAGCTTTCCAAATCCTCAAAATCTTAAATTCATTTGTAAATGATCCCTCAGGCACATAAGTTTCGCCAAAATTTGGCTACAATTCATTTGGAAATATAACCACCTCTTTATCCTCTCCTTCTACACCTCCGTTAACATGGTTTCTGTGATACGTTTTCATTGGTTCTCTCTTCAACCATGCCACTCTAACTTTTACATATATATACTAGAAATGCTTTATACAACTTGCCTTTCTTAGTCCAGTTTTTTACCACACTTGCTTAGAAAGCTCCAGGGTATTTTAATTTCCATTCTCCCGGTTCCGTCATTTATTTTTCAATTTTTTTTTATTTCAAAAATTTTTCACTAGCAGTAGATCCGAAACGGTTTTTAAACTTTTTAATTTGGGCTCCTTTCATTTGTCTCTCCGTGGCTCAGGTGGTTAGAGCGCCATGTTAGTAACGCGGTGGTCGAGCGTTCGAAAACATATTTAAAATATTTTTTAAAACTCAAAATTAAAAAATTGTTTGCAGGAAGCAACATTGTATGCATATTTTTATAATTCTAAAACAATTATGCAGTTATTTACAAAAAAAAAAAAGTTTTTATGCATATTTACGTTTGTAATGACCGATATATGGCACAACCAGAGCAATAACTAATGGAATGACCAATCATAGCAATGCATCGGCCAATGGAACTCTGCAAATTTTTACCTTAATACAAAAAAATTTGCAAAATCATAACTTCGAAAAGATTTATGTGACATTAAGAATTTGGGTTTTAAAAGTTTTTTAAATAGATTATTTATTATTTTGTTTTGGGATATCAAGAGCCTAGACTGTCTGTTTCCTTTTTTTTCCAACACACTTTTTTGTTCAAAGTAAGCAATATTAAAATTAAATGTCCTTTATGGTATATATTATAATGGTATTTCATATTTTTGCATAAAATTTCTTACTCGCATTAACACTGTGATGCCATTATAATATTACATTCAAATTTTGGTTGAATGTTTTACTGTATATCATTTAATGTTATATTGCATAAAATTACGTCGTAGAGATAAGCTATATTCAATTTATCCCTATCTGAAATAAATATAATTAAGATCACCTAATAATTCAGCTTTATCTAAGATTATATTCAAAAGCTTATACAAATAAACTGCAATCGGTTGATCGCATATAAATAAATGAAGATCAGTTAATGAGAAAATTAGAATATTGAATATATTCCTTTGAATTAAAATCCAGATAGGGAATAAACTAAGCGGTATTACAGATTATAGCTCAAGAGTTCATTCATGGCATATAAAAATAGAGGTCATGTAAAATCTCGAATATTTATCTTAATCATTTTACTCTGCTAGCTCCAGTTTGTCCAAATGTGGGTATTTTTTATTCAATGTCCACAACTAAATTTTAATTGTAACGATTGCCTAATAACTTCGTAGATAAATTATCTATTATGTATATCAAGTATCACTTATCAAAATTATTGGTGACTATTGAATAAAAAAGTCCCTAAGTCTGACAACACTGGTTAGCTCGCATAAGATCTACAAGTTTATTAACCCTTTGCCGGTCCTGATGCTCTAAAGCGATCTAAACAGTGTTGCCAAATTTAGGGACTCTTTTATTCATCTATCACCAATAATTTTCAGGAGTGATATTTGATATATATAATGGACGAATAACCTTCAAAGAGATTAGACAAACGTTACAGTTAAAATTTAGTAATGAATATTGAATAAAAATGTCCCTGAATTTGACAACACTGACCAAAGAACTGAAATTAAAAAGGACCGGCAAAAGGTTAAAAGAATAATTTTGCGAATTTATCAAACACTATTGGTCTTACGACTGGAAGAAAATGAAAAAAAAAATGGATGAAGATATTTTTACCTATACAATCAAAAGTCCAATAACAAATAACACTCCAGCTCTCAAAACTAAAATTAACAGTGACAAAATTTAAAACAGAAACACCTATTTTTATCCACGGTACATCACAGTATAGGACCATTATTAGCGTTGGAACGGTTGTTAAAACAGGAACTGCATGTGTTAGGAAAAAAACAATAATGTGCGTGCAATGGTAAGCGGAATCTGTTAAACCTCGGGTGATAAGTTTCTTCAAATGAATAAAATTTGCAGATTTCATGCGTACATTTTAGATTTCAGATATCTCCATAGTTAAAAAACAACAAGGTTGAACTCGAGACATTTATTACAACGTAAACATAAAATAGCTGCTGACAATCTTCTTCTAATGTGTTTTTAAGGTAAATTTTAAATACCTCAAATTTTGGAAATCATGTGATGTTGTGAAGAATAAATTCATATACACATTGCACCAGATTGATTGTATCACTGTTTTCGTAAACATTTTAATTGGCCATTATTGCTTAATACCAACTTTTTCTTACCGTAGACCTTATTCTTAACACTTTCGCGACCGCTGACATTCACGTCATTTGAAAATCTCTAACTCCACCAGTGGCCGTTTCTTTCGCAGTTTGTGTCTTATTTATTTCTGAAAAATACACTCAATATTCATATTTGTACTATCAATATACTATGATATAAATGCTTTGATTAGAAAGAGTATAACTATAATTTATATCCATTTGTAATATAAATGTTAATACGGAAAATTTTGTTCTGAAATATTGCAACTGAGAAGAATAACGCCCACAGGCGAACCTTACTGCGAGAAAGACGAAAACATGCGGTCGCGAAAGTGTTAAGAGGCAGTTAACTCATCAAAAAAGAAATATTTGAGACAAGGACAGAATGCTTTTCTGCGCTACTAAGTTATGCTAATTATTATGTGCAACGAAAGTGAGACGATATCAAGGAAATTTTTCTCTACATAGTGCACACAATTTTTCAAATTAACTTAACCAATTAACACAAAGTATATCTCGACCATTTACAAAATAAATCAAAGTCAGTTTTATCATTGTCATACTGGTTTATGAATTCTTCGGAAAATCTAACCGGAATTGAAAATTCTTTTCAAATTTCTAATTTCTAACTTTTTTTTAATAACTAACTTGGAACATCTGTGCAACCTACCAAAGGTGCAAAAACAAAGAGGACTGAGCACGGAATCTTACAGTTCGTATATTTTAGTAAATTTACTACCTACTGCATCCATTTTCAAGATAACCTCAGCTTATTGTGTATAATAGGCTTTTGCAAACGATGATAAAAGTTATCCAAGCCGAAATCTAAAGCATGTGCAGATACTCTTATCAAATTTACGAATTAATCTGATGAAGCTTGAAGAGTCGCAACAGACAGATTCGACGGATATATAAATTTACTAAAAAATTCATGTAGTAACACTATACCATTTCACCACGTTATTTTATTGTAAACGTTTGTTGTTAAGTTAAAGAGAGAAAAAGCCATTACAATATACACTCATGTCCATAAATTAAGGATAATGCTAGCTGAGGCAAATAAAGGTTCAGAAGCAAAACAAACATGATTTGTTCATAAAGTCCATTTATTAAACAAAAGATCAAGAACAAAAAAGGTGGTTTATGTAGGATACCATTTATAAAATCTACGATTTTTGCTCCCTGAAGCAATTACAAAAAATATCTCCCTTACAAAATCTTAACATTACATGGTTAGTATGATGGTTAATACATTGTATGTCTCTCAGATGATGAAATACAGTCCTTACAACGCCTAGGAATGCTGAGTATTAAATTATTAATCTGATCTTGGGGAAGATTACTCTACTCAGTAAGCAATGCTCTCCGAAGTTTCGGTACACATGTAGGAGGTGGTTGACGGACTACAACTCGTCGGAAAAGCATGTCCTAAACATGCTCTTTCGGATTCTAGTCAGGTGAGAATGCTGGCCATTTCATGCGGGTGATAGCTTCAGACTGTAGGCATCTGTGTACAACGTTTGCACGGTATGGACACGCATTGTCGTCTATAAACACAAATTCTGGGCTCATGGCACCCCCTAAACAAACGTACATGTTGTTCCCGAATGATGTCCCGATAAATTTGGCCTATCATTCTTTCGATTTGAACATGCAGATCTTTTCTGGTGCCCAATATGATCCCCCCCTCCAAAACGAGCACTCCTGCCCCTCAGTAACGGTTTCGTTCAATGGTGTTGTTTTGGTGGTAACGGGTACCTGACATTCTACATATGAAAGTCTGGCTTGAATCACACTGCAAGCTAAACCTGGACTCGTCGGAAAACATCACACAAGCTCACTGTGCCGCGGTCCACATTGCATGTTCTCTACTCGAAGTTAACCGCTGGCACAGTGCATTGCCGTGAGTGTAACACATCTAACAGGCCTGCGAACATATAGACCAATATCTTCTAAACGTCTGTACACGGTTTGTCTTGAAACTGTAGCAATCGTGGCTGCAGACAGCTGACGAGACAGGTCTGATGTTGTTCTTTATCTGCTTATTTTGGCAGTTACTGCCAAATACCGGTGGTCATTCGGCATTGTAACTCGGGGCCGACCAGTACTGTAACGTCGACTGGCATTTCCATCATTTTGGAATCGTTGCCAAAACCTAGAGATGACACTTTGGGCGATTCTAAGTTCCCCCGATACTTCTATCTGAGTACGCCCACATTCTAGTCGGCCGATAATTCTACCACGTAAAAAATTATCTGCATGCGTCCTCTGTGTCATAACCATTCGGTTGTGGCACTGAGAGGCACACAGAACGCTTTTGAACAATTTTACTTCTTTGCTCCCATTCCTTATCTACCTCCTTCTTACACTTTCGTCATTGTAACGTCATATCGGCGTCATCTGATGGCTTCCTATAATTTGCATATTATTCTTAAAGATTCGTGTGGTATTTCTACAGGTGAAATTTTTGTATTAAAGTTCGATTTCCGTGTGAATCTGAATTATCCTTAATTTATGGACATGAGTGTATTTTGGACATTGTCATAACGATTTCTTCAATCCAACATGGAAATTTACATTGTATTTCTCTTCTTCTATTTTTCAAGGAGATCCAACAGGCTTGGTTCAGAGCCTGATAAATCTCCTATTTCAACTGTATATGATATATAATATGTGACGTCAATAAAAAAAACTTATGTTTTGGTGAACGCACACCCATACAGCCCAGAATGTTTCAGTTATGTTGCAAAAAGCTTACAATCTTTCAAAAACGTAACACATTTAAGTATGCTCTCTGATACCTTCCTGAAACATTCGCCCTTTTTGATTTTCTATCTGTTGTGATTGTAACGTTTATGTTATGTATCGGATTTTTTGTTACGATCGCGGACATTTCTATGTTTTTTAAACTAATCGGAAAGCAATCTGAACGTTTTTAAACGTTTCTGAAATGTTTATAATGTTTCAATGTCATATGATTGTTACGTTTCTGGAACATTTTGTGCTGTTAGGGCAGTTATTGTCACTTGCTTTCTCACCATTTGCCTAGCAACGACAGCCATTTTGTTTGTCTCTGTAAAACCTCTCATGTCCCATTCCAATAAGAGTTTAATAATTTTAAATGTTTTTTTAATTGTAATCATTACTATATCCCATACAGCGTAATATATTTCAGTTATTTTGCAAAAAGCTTTCAATCTTTCAAAAACGTAACAAATTTAAGTATGCTCTCCGATAACTTTCTGAAACATTCGCACTTTTCAGTATTCCATCTGTTTGAAACGTTTCTGTTAAGTATCCAATTTTTTGTTACAATCGTGGACATTTCTACGTCTTTGAAACTGATCGAAAAACAAACTGAACATTTCGAAACTTTTCTGAAATATTTCTAATGTTTCGAAGTTATATGATTGTTACATTTCTGGATCATTTTGTGCTGTTAGGGATGTGTTGTACTTTCGTTTTCCATATGATTCTTAAACACATGCGTTAAATTACCTTTAAAAAAAAATACACCAAAATTTCTTGAATGGTATGACAGACATGCAAACATTTTAAGTTATTCCGGAGCACTGTTAGTACACGCCTTTTTTTTACACCGCTTTTGTTGTAGTGAAAGTTTCTCCAATATCTAATTATGATTGAATAAGAAGAAAATATCCTTCAAGAATTGTGGTGGGAAAAAAGGGCAGGTACTAACTATGATCACTAGAGATGAACACGTACTATGATCACTAGAGAAAAATTAGTTTTTATCAATTTATTAGATTAAAATTTGAATTAAAAATGTGATAAAAACTTTTTCTAGTTGTTTATTTTTTTTAATCTACATTATAAGTAAGAATTTTGAAATGTAAAATTAATATAGGCAAATTTTACGAAGTTCATGTATTCATCGATTTTCGTTTATTTATCAGTTCCTTTTAAAATATTTTGCCACACAAGATCTATCCTGACAAAATAATACTTGAATGTAGGAAGCCTGTAAGCGTTTAACGTATAATGTGCATGTGTAAAAGAACAGAATTTCCTTAAAGTATTGTTTTCTTTATCTAATACATACTTCAAATATTTATTTTCCTAGACAGCCTCAGGAGTTTTACGTAAGAAGTGTTTATTCACGACTTGATTTTTCATTTTTATTTCATAAGTAAAGATGTGAGAAATGTGGCCGAAAAATCCAAACGGAAAACGAACAATTTGCTTTGCGTCTTTCTTGAAATCAATTATCAAATTTTAACTTTTAGTCGTCGAAGAAGAAAATAGAGAATATTTATTTTAAACTTATAGGCACAATATATCTTAAGATGTCAAAAAACATATATTCAATTTTAATGTCAAACAAAAAGCACATTTTTTTTTTCATTCTATATTAAATTTAGATTTCTACGATCTTTTGTTAAAAAATTATGAAACAAAGAAATGAAACCATTTTATAATAAAGTTTATCTTGAAATTTCGTTATTCATGTAAAAGGAATATCAAATATAATTATATAAAAATTAAATACTCTGGTTCATTTAACACACACACACACAAAAATTGAATATCGTTTTATATTTATCAATAGTAAAGAATTGTAACTAAAAGCCTAAAGATTATATATCTCTAAAATGAATGATGCTGACGAATATTAAAACTAAAGAATTAGCGTAGTAAACCTATAAATTAGCATGTCTGTGCTCTCAAGTAGACACATAAGTGATAAGTGACAAACAAAATAACATAGACTATATCAAGTTTATAGTGTGATGTTTCATTTGATGCCGATTTACATCTAGAAAGGTGCAAGGTTTTGCCATAATCACCACTAGGTTTTAAAACATATTCACCTTGTTTTCTAAAAAAATTATTACGTCGCACTGGTTAAGAGAACTTCCGCTTCGTCTGCTTCTAGCAGTAAACAACCGTGATGATTGGCAGGATTTATTTACTTTCGTTCACAAACAGAAACTCAAAAGACAAGAAGCATCAGCTAGAAAAAATAAGCTCCGCCTACAAATACCATGAATAACTAATTTACGTTTTTTTAATGCACAAATTAAATTAACTTTTAGTTTATAGCTAGCATTTGATTTTAACCCTTATCGCTCGTATATCCCTTCTGAGGGGAGATTAAAAAATCGAGCCACGCCTTAAGGTGTTCATCTGCAACTGAAATGTTATTTTTCTGAAACGTGTAACTATAGGCCACCTTTCGGCTACCGGAAAATTTTAACAGAAAGATTTATTTTATTTAATGATGAAGTAAAATAAAACAAATTATTACAATTTTTCGGTAGCCAAAAGGAAGTAAGTTGGAAACTATGCGTATGACGTTTTAAAGGAACGCAAAAAGGCGTGTCTTACAGAAAATATGATATGCCGAGCGCAAAGAGTTAATGATATCTCTTTAGAAAAGTCAATGCTGTTCCTTTTTAGGAATCTCGTATAATCGTTCATTTTCGCCATTTATATCATAGATACACGGTAAACAGAAAAAAAAAAATAATGTCTTATTCGTAAAATTGCATGAGCTCGGTCTTAAAATATTAAGCAAGTTTACATTGAACAAAAAAAAAAAAAAAAAAAAAAAAACTATTAATCTTTTAAGATTAATAAATTTGCATGAAAAGAGTTCGGAGTCGTAATCGAATCTCTCATTCAGTGTTTCTGTCATAGAATCACATATAATATTCTTCGATAGCAGTAGAAAGCAACATATAAAAGTATATTAAATTTTCTACGCTATTAATGGCTAGAGTTACATATGTATTCAAGATTTTCATGCATTTTTTTTTTTCAGAAAATAATGCTTTTATTTTTAGAATTCCTAATTACATTTTTCATCCAGAGTAACTTATCATTGTATTCATTTAAATTATACTCAATTTCAAATTAATAATATTAAATTCATATTCATTCTATAATGTTTATAAAAATTTATAAATCTATAAAATGTTTGAATATTTCATATTCAACCTGTAATATTTTTATATTATGAAAATATGTGATTTTAGGAAGTTTGTTTTTCTTTTATCTAAATGAAACTTAAATGTATCTGAAACTTAAATGTATCGCATAGGTGCCAAGTCTCCCCTTTTTCAAGGGAGCTTTCAAACCGGAAAAATTTTATAGCTGTTTTTAGTAACAATAATCGTCGAAAATATATATAACATATTCCATTTAAGAATACTAGTGTCAATTCTGATTTAAAAGTTAAAAATGTTGGCAGCTCTGGTATCGCCTTACAAAAATCTGTCATGTATATGTATAAAAGAGTAAAAAGTGATACTTAATAAATTGTTTTCTTTATTACTGAAATACCAGAAAAAGTTAAAATAGTTTCAATTGAGAGACCAGAGATTAGATTTACTGCCATGCCAGAAAAAAAAAACTGCATATTTTATAGCATTCTTGCGAAAGTGGTAATTATTTTTATGTAAATTCATTCAAAGAGGCTTGGTGAGGTTATAAAATGTTAATTTTCTGCATTTCTAGCTTGTTTTCGGATTAAAATAGCTAATTTTAATTTAAAAACCCGTTAAAGAGCTTCACCAAGGCAGGTGATGGCCTTGGCACCAAGTTTTAGCGAGTTTTTCGCTCATTGGCGACTTTTTTGGCGACCTGGACGAAAAAGTTCTTATTATCGATCATAGCCTTCTTAACTAGATGCCTGTCGCGTTGTTCGGAAACTTGGCAACAGTTGAAGCGGTAGACAGCGCCACCTGGTACAGATTTCGCGACTTTTTTATTCAACAACCACCAAAAATTTTTAAAAGTGGGATATGGTATACATAAAAGGCGAATAGAATCGAAGAAACGTCGATTATATACAGGGTGAGTTTGACATAATCTGCCAAACCAAAGGAGGTGATAGAACAGCCCATGGGGAGCATAAAACACCATAGAAACCATGTCCTATCTCTAACCGTTTCCGAGTTATGGTAGATAGAAGAAAAATCTGTTTTTTTTCCATTCCGTCTGAAAAAAAACCTATTTGTAAGCTTTTTGAAAGACTTACACGCAAAATAAGCACATATTTGGAAAGAACAGAAAAACTCCTAACGGGTGACACCATTTACGTCAGGATACCTTAATTTGACGGCGAGCTACAAGCGCTAAAACATTGGCGAAGTTTAAAATAGAGTTGTCGCCAAATTCTTTAACCAGCAATTCTGCAAACACCGTTCAAGCTACAATCGGTCAAATTTAACAAAAACTTCTCTATTCCACAAGCTTTAGAATGAGCCCACAATAAACCATATCGGTGTTCTAGTTCAGGAGAAATTTAGCCTTTTGTTTGAAATACATTCATCACTGAACTCGACGTTCGTCGAGAAGGACACTCAAGGGTGCCATGGTCGTTCCTGATTTCATGTCCGCCTTCAACCCGCTGTTTTGTCAGATGCAAAAAAGAAAGTTTTAAAGACAAACAAGAAAAGTAGCAGTTGTATTAAGTTTACAAACACAATGGAATGGAAACAAAAGAAAAATGACGTTTCTCACGTTTTTCACAAAGGAATATGCAAAAAAAAAAAAAAAAATGACGTATCTCACGTTTATGATTAAAGCCCATATGCATTCGAAAGGATGTGTGAAATTTAGTGCCGCTGCTGAAATTGGTCACCCCCACACCTGATACATGCCCTTGCCCGCTTACGAACGGAAACCACAGTAGCTCTTAACGAAAGCTCATCCCTCAGTTTTATTATTCCATCATCGAGCCGGCTGCTTAAATCTTGCAAACTGGCAACTTCTGTGCGGTAAACTTCTTGCTTCAGGATACCCCAAACATAGAAGTCCAATGGAGTGAGATCTGGCGATCTAGGTGGCCAAGGATTTGGTCCACTACGACCAATACATCGCGGATACTGCTGATTCAAGAAGTCCCGAACGGCATTGGAAGAATGTGCAGGGGCCCCATCGTGTTGGAAAATGATTTCCGCTCGTTAGGGTACAGGAATGACATCAAGTAATCCTGGAAGATGATGTTCCAGAAACTCAAAATATGCATTGCTTGTCAGATGACGTTGGAACACATGTGGACCTATCAAGCGATCGCCAACCACTCCAAGCCAAACATTTAAGCTGAATCGTGTCTGGAATGATGAGTTTCGTGTTACAAATGGATTTTGTTGAGCGTAATGATGCCAGTTATGTACAGTCGGGGGAAAAAAACGCAACACTTGATGGTATTTCCTTATTAATTGACGCAGAAAAATTTAATAGACACCATTCAACAGGTAATTCAATGCACTTTCTGAAAATGTCGTCGAATTTTGAATAAGGGGTCATCTACATATTAAAATGATCGATTTTGTCAATAGCAACACCCAATTTTGACTTCATATTCGAATTTCTGAGAGTCTGGCAGTGCGGAAAAGTATACTGTTTGTATACTTTATCTTTAGTATTCATAGAGTTATGATCAAAAATGTGTTAGGGGGTAATCTCTAAATGTAGAAAAATAAAATTAAGATCCTACAAGAATTAGACAAAATTATACCGTTTCACACCGGAAATATTTCCAGAAAAAAAGAGTTATAAAAAGAAATAAAAATATTAACACCTTTGCAGTACCTTAATTATCATGAATCCAGTTTTTTTGGATATGTATATACTTCAGACTAGCGTCTCGCCGCAGCGCCGGCTCTCTACGGAAGTGAGAGTTAATGCTAAGAGAGCGTGCGTAAACGACTAGATAAAAATTGCTGGATTCATGCAAATTAACAACGAGGCATCGCCCTTTTGGCACATTTTCTTAATTTATGTGTATTTTTTTAATGCAATGATATTTCAAATCAAAAACACTTTTTTTATCCTTTTTCCCAAATATTTCTTCCCATGTTTCATTAAAATAATTGCAATTTATGAATTAATAGACAACACAGATAATTTTAAAATTAGACCATCTAAAAGGTTTTATTAAAAAACAGCAGATTTATTTTTATGAAAAGTTAATTATTAGATAATTTAAAAAATTAATAAGGGAAAAAAAATCTTTAAAAACGAAACTGACATTTCCTTCAAATATCTTCAATACAGATTTAAATTTATTGTTAATTACATGTATTTTAATCTGTTATTATAGAGTTTATTTTATTATATTTTACTTAGCTTAAATATAAATTTAAAATAAAAAAGTTAGATTACAATAAAAATTTAAATCTAATTTTTTAAATATCTAAAATATTTATTTTTATGTTAAATATTAAACAAAAATTATTCTGTCTAAGTTTAAATATTTTTTTTAACTTAAATAGAATATTTAATTTATAAAATTTAAATTTATTAATATTTTATTTAAATTATTGCTTTTCAAATACATAAAAATTAATCTCAACCAATTTAGATGTAGGCATTTTTAAGGAGGTTTATTACTTATCTTGGTGCCCCAGGTTCCCATGACTTAAATGACTCAGTAGTCAAGCTCTGACAACAGACGAAAATTTGTTGACTGCTGACGAAAGACTGCTGACGGAGGACATCTCACTCAAAACAGGGTCTCACATTCAGAAACAAAAATTTTACTCTCTCTTCCCGTCTCTACGATCACCCTTATTTTTTTAATTGTTTGTTTTAAAGAATCTGTAGAACAGTTGCTACAAGGTATTGATGCTTTCACGCTGCACATTTGCCTACTTTTTTCTTGTTTGATGAAGAGTCGTGCTTAATTAATTAAAGTCGAAACAATTGTTGCATATTTTGATAATTTGAGGAATTTTCTTTTTTCTTCAAATTTCAATATCAGTTTTTTTGTGCATTTTATTGCAAGTGCCTGCATAATTTATTAGTTTAAATAAATTTTCCTGAATGACGGTCGTAAAAATATTTCTTTTACCTTTCCAGGAATTTGTATTAAACAAAATAGAAATACATAAACAGTTTGCATGTAGATGAACTCAAAATTACAGCGTGCTATTGTGCTATTTTTGCATAAAAGAGTTAATATATGCAGTAAAAATAAGTATAAAAAATGCCCTCTTGTAAATATTATTATTATTATTATTATTTTAAATCTTTGTCTGTCATTTTACATTTATGAACCACGAAATTTCTATTTCTGATATGCATCCTAATTATAGCAGATTTTATTTTTAAGCTTTATTATACGTATAATTTAGAACATATTAAAGCAGTCAATTCTAAATTTAAAAACAGTTGTCAATTTATTTGAGATATTTTAAAGATTAAAAAAAAATACTGTAGCATTTTATTATTATTATTTTTTTTTCCACAAGCTCTATTTGCAGAGAAAATGAGGTAGAGGAATTAAAAGTTTCACAGTTAATAAAATAAAGAGGTTGGATCAAACAAGTTACGTAGGGGAATAAACTGAACAGAAAAGTGAAAACAGGCATTACATTAAGATTACAATAAATTATTTCAAGTCTGCATTACAGGGAGATCCTTTCATGTTTAGCAGAGATATACTTTATTTTAAACTCACAGACTAAAAAAGAGGTTATGAAACCCTGAAATAACTTCATGCTAAATTTATTGTGTGTTTCCATGCACTTTTAATCTAATATTGGTTTTACTTCTAACAAATATATATATATATATATATATATATATATTTCACATTTGTGTTGTATTACATTAATCAAGACTTTAAATCATGTCTTTTTATTCTGATAAGGGCTTGACTAAGGCAGGGCCGTGGGGGGCAACTGTTTTAGGCTCATTTGAGCCCTTCAGAAGTATAGTAATCGCCAACTTACAGCGTGCCGAGGCAACTCATTCAACTTTCTCGTAGAGAGCCGGCGCTGCGGCGAGACGCTAGTTATACTTCAGTACTTTTTTAGATAATTTTAGGTATATTTAAATACATTACACTTACGAGTGGTCAGACAATACTCTTTATAAAAGTTCAATATTTTTCAATTAAAAAGTATCTATCATGGATATACTGATCACTAATAAAGCTTAAATTTTCTTTTGTACGTGTAACATAATATACAAACTGAAATAATATAGCTATATATATATAAAACAACGCATAAACTAAATTTTTCTGGATAAATTATTGTAAGGTTTAATAAAGTAATATTAAACAATTTTAATAGCACTTACCAGTTTTGGGTCAGTTGAACTCTTTGGAACTGTACGATTTGTTTTATAATTTCTATGAAAATATAATTTCTTAATTAACGCTTTCGCGACTGCTGACGTAGATTCACATCATTTGAAAATCTGTAACTATGCCAGTGGGCGTTTCTTTCGTCATTTGTGTGTTACTTATTTCTGAAGTATGTACCCAGTGTTCATATGTTTGCAATAAAATATACTATGGACAGAAATATATTAATTAGAAAGAATATAATTATAATGTATATCCATCTGTAATATAATTGTGGTACAGAAAATTTTTTCTGAAATATTTTATTTTGAGAGTATTTCTAAAAGTAAACCCCGCCTATTTAGTTAATTTTTTTCTTCTTGTGTTCGTTTAAAGGATTCAAAATTTATCACCAGTAATCGATGAAGTAAATACCACTTGTGTATATTTTTGTCAACGTAAAATAAGGGGTTTAACACGAATACTCAAAGTAACATTCACTTTTCGTTTCTGTATTGTTTTGTTTTGAAGAACGATAAAAAGCGGGGCTTTAGAAAACCGAAATTCTTGATACTAACACTAATGTCTAAAAATCAACATTTTTGTTTCATTTCTTTGCATTTGATGTTGTTGTTATATAATTTGACCAGTAAATAAAAAATAAAAATATTTTGTTCGATTTTCTCCGTTATTTTTTAAGATTTGCTTCGTTATCTCATTCAAAATTTTTTAAGAGACGGCCCCTAAACCACTCCAAAAGAAAGATTTATTTATATCTCGAAAACTAATAACTGGAATGAGCTGCAAATTTGCACACCCATATATTTCAGCATTATGATTCATTTTATGTAAAAATTAATATAGGTCATAATTCATAATTTTTATGAATATGAATTTATTAATATTTTTCAGAATTAAAAATATTTTTCAGAATCAAAAGTAATGATGGATTATGTTTGGGTTTCTTCACTGTATCTCGTAAAAAAAAATTATATCGATCAAGTTATTTTTTGTGAAGATATTAATAAAAGTTTGAAATATGAATTTAACATTAGCACCTTCAAACTTTGAACGTTTATAACTCTGTGAAAAAATAAGTAAAATATGCAACTAATATACTTTTTCGCATTGTCGTGATCCCAGGAATTCAAATATTAAATAAAAATTGGGCATTACCATTGAAAAAATCAAAGTAGGTGCGCGTTTTAATATGTAGACGACCCCCAATTCAAAATTTCCGTTCATTTTCTGAATCTTCTCTCAATTCCCCGTCGAATGATACCGATTACATTTTAGTGCATTGATTAGCAACGGAGTTACATCGAGTGCTGCGTTTTTTTCCCCCCGACTGTACATTTAACATGCTATCCCGAGTGAAAAGTGACTCATCTGTCCACAGTATTGTTCTAAGGAAATGGTGTTCCTCAATATCTCGCTTTAAAAGCCAGCGGCAGAATGTTACCCGCTTTTGGAAATCTGAGCGGCGTAATTCTTGTACCGGTGTGAAGTGGTATGGATGATACTGGTTTTTGCGCAAAACATTCTCCACTTTACTTTGGGAGATTCCACCTTCTCTCGCAAGTATGCGTGAACTCATATTTGGATTTTCGTCCACTCGGTCGAGTTCGGACTCCTCAGCGGTGGCGGAGTGGCGACCATGGCCCCTTTCGTACACCCTACCGAACGACCCACTCTCCTTAAGCCTTCGATGAATTGCGGCAAATACAGCACGGTTGGGCGCACGACTATGTGGCTAACGTAGACGGTACTCTTCTTCGGCTCTCCGAGAGTTACCATCGCAAAATCCATACACAAAATGCATATCCGCGTACTCTTCATTTGTAAAACTAGGCATATATGTTTACAGGTTGGAAAGTATGACAATTAGATCCCTGCGATGACTTCAATTGAAAATAAAATTCAGAAGGGTAAACAAAAAGGGATAAAATTTCAATATTAATTTACAAAAGTAGAAGGAAAAAAATGCTACGGAATAAGAACCAACTTGGTTAATTCGTACCAATGTAGGAAAACGTACTAAGTATGAACTAAGAGAGAGCAAGTAGACGTGAGAGCAGCGTGAAAAGAATCGGCCGAGCTCAGGCAAAGTCCAGAAAATGCTAAAGCAATAAGCAGCATAAAACGTAAAACAAACTGACGAGTTAATGAGCTGTTACAGATTGACTCGCCTTTTGTACCCGCGAGTGGGATGCGCGCGCATGAAGGTTGGAATACATCTACATATCACTAAGAGTCCATATGCAGATAGTCACGAATTTGCATACGTTCCATTTACTCACCATCGTTTCGTTTGCCGAATTTCGACGAACGACGTTTTCAGTGATGTATTTCAAACAAAAGGCTAAATTTCTCCTGAACTAGAACACCGATATGGTTTATTGGGAGCTCATTCTAAAGCTTGTGGAATGGAGAAGTTTTTGATAAATTTGACCGATTGTAGCTTGAACGGTGTTTGCAGAATTGCCGGTTAAAGAATTTGGCGACAACTCGATTTTAAACTTCGCCAATGTTTTAGCGCTTGTAGCTCGCCGTCAAATTGATGTAAATAGTATCACCCGATAGGATTTTTTCTGCTCTTTCTAAATATGGGCTTATTTTGCGTGTAAGTCTTTCAGAAAGCTCACAAATTTGGGTTTTTTTCAGACGGAATGGAAAAGAACAGATTTTTCTTCTATCTACCATAACTCGGAAACGGTTAGAGATAGGACAGGGTTTCTATGGTGTTTTATGCACCCCATGGGCTGTTCTATCACCTCCTTTCGTTTGGCAAATTAGGTCAAACTCACCCTGTATATCATATATCACTTCTTAAAATTATTGATGACAGTTGAATAAAAAAGTTGCGATATCTCTACGAGGTGGCACTGTCTACCACTTCAACTGTTGCCAAGTTTCCAAGCCACGCGGCAGGCATCTAGTTTAGGAGACTATGTATCGATATACCAAATATCAAAGCTCTAACTCGAATGGAATCGAAATCAGTGTTGCCAGATTTTGCTACTTTTTTATTCAGTAATACCAATAATTTTGAGAAGTAATATTTGATATACATAATAGACGATTATTCTTCAAAGTGATTAGGCAACCGTTACATTTGAAATTTACTGATGGATATTGAATAAAAATGCTGCAAAATTTGGCAACACTGATATCGACACGAGAATGTAATCGTTGAAAAACAAAGTCTATTATGTGGTCGGTTGAATTGTCTTATCCACGATATCTCAGGCCTGCTTGACTGGCGAAATGTCTGGAAGCCTGGCCACTAGACCCCATCATCCCGAAGACAATGTTGCGACAACGCAACAGCATATTACAAAATGTTATTCTGCTGTAAAACAAAACCTGGCTGGACGGATGAAAATTGTGTACCTCCAACTATTGAGCGTACTTTGTAACACGACTAAAAATGACCAACTATCTCAGGAGATTTCTTTCCAAATTGACGCACCAGTGTAATGAATGTGTAATTGGTACAAAACTTTTAGAAACACCACAAAATATAAAAACTCGTAACAATTGTTTCGGGTCGAAAGAAAACATGACCCGTCGTAAGGCGAATACAGTAGGCACGAGTGCTGCAAACAAAGCGACAACGCACAAAACCGAGTTTAGTGAACAGCAAAAACAAAGTCGAATGTAAATATATATAAATACTAGTGCGACCAAAATTATAAAATGAAAGAAGAAAATATGTAAATAAATAAAATTAAAAACTAAAACAAAATCTAAAAAATGACAAAACTAAACGGAAACCGAAGTTTTGTGATTAATTTCCAAGCATCAGACAAGAACGGAGTCGAAGAGATATCGTTAACAAAACTTTTTTAATTTTTAAATATGTTGACGGGTTTGTAAATGACTTTAAAACCGAAAGAATTTTAGAAATTTTAAAAGAATGTGGTGAATAAAAATGTAAAACTACTGGGATGAAACCGTAATCGTTCAATTTGGAAACAGAAAGTTAAGGATTTTTGAATTTGTATAGAGCTTTATCGATGATGGGGGGATTAAGCCTCGAAAAGGAGCAAGAGATTTCAAATAATTAATTTCTTTCGAAAGACTATGGGATCAGAACAAATGTGTAAGGCACGAAAAACATAAATATAAAAAGCGGACAGTTTTTGTTGAGGGGCGTGGTTAGAGAGAACATGCGCGGAAGTGAAACAGAGAACGGTTTTCTAAAGTCAGTTGTTGAGATCCGATCCTTGTTTTTAGACACAAAAACATCACGGAAAGGCAAAGAGTAATCCTTTCCAATCTCAAAAGTGAATTGAATGCAGGGGTCAATCAAATTGACCGAAGATAGTAAACTTGAAAAATCGACATCGCAAGGAACAAGAACGAATGTGTCATCAACATACCTAAACCAGTGAGGAAATTTATATACAGTGAAGAGTTTTTCTTCAAAATAGTGCATATAAATGTTTTAAAGCAAAGGAGAGAGAGGACTGGCCATTGGTATGCCCTCATTTTGGGAATAATAAGTACCATTAAAAATGAAGACTGTTTGCCTGATACATAAATAAACTAAATTCACAAGCTCGTCAATTTCAATAGTAGAATAATGGATTTCTCGTAATATTCTCTCTAAACAAACCAGTGTAGCTTGAACAGGAACATTAGTAAACAGAGATTTAACATCCAGAGAAATCATCGTATAATTAGAGGAAGAAATGCAACTAAGTTTGTTCACAAAATCATAAGAGTTTTTTACCGTATAAAGGACAGTACTAGTTAAATGAGAAAGAGATTTTGTTGCCAGACTTTGTCTGTGAAAACTGGGTCAGGCACATTCATTTAATACCGGAAATTTCATTAAATAGAACATAATGTCTTATAAAATAATGTTCAATAAAGAAAGTCGCAAAGTCTGGCAACTATGACTGGCGGGCACTGTTAATGGTACTCATTATTACAAAAATGAGGCCATGGCAATGAACAGTCCTCTTTTTTCTTTGCTGTGTGTCATTTATATGCACTATTTTGAAGAAAAACTCTTCAGTGTATATAAATTTTCTCATTGGTTTAGGTATATTGATGACACTTTCGTTCTTGTTCCATCTGATGTCTGTTTTCAAGTTTACTTTCTTTGGTCAATTCGATTGACCCCTGCATTCAATTTACATTCGAGATTTAAAAAGATTGCTCTTTGCTTTTCCTTTACGTTTGTGTGTCTAAAGACAAGGATCGGTTCACAACCACTGTCTTTAGAAAACCCTTCTCTGTTTCACTTCCACCGCATCAGGGTGGTCACAAAGCACATTTTTTCCCTGATTTTTCCACCAATATTTTTCTTTCGGAATTTCTAACAGTTTGTTTGCAGGATTAATTAAGTAAAAATTATCATATAAATATTCTGGTGGAAGGTGGAAGAATCAGGGGAAAAAGACGGGTCTGTAACCATCCTGCGCATGCTCTCTCTAACGACGCCTCTCAACAGAAAATGTCCGCTTTTTATACTTACATTTTTTGTGGCTTACACATTTGTTCTGACCTCTCTAGTCTTTCGAAGGAAATTAATTATTTCAAATATTTTGGCTTTTGCTCTTTCTCGTGGCTCTTTATCGGTAAAGCTTTATATAAAGTTAAGTGTCCTAAACGTTCGCCTCCCAAATTGAATGATCACGCTCTCATCCCAGTAGTTTTACCTTTTTATTCACCACTTTTTTTTTTAATTTCTGAAATTTTTAAACCGTTCGGTTTTAAAGTCATTTATTATACAAACTCGTCAACAAAATTAAATTACTTTCCCTTAAAGATCCCATTCCTACTGAAAACTGTTCTGGTGTTTATTTAATAACCTGTTCATCGTGTGATTTAGGTTATATTGGTCAAACTAGGAGGCGTTTGAAATATAAAATAAATGAGCATCGTCGGAATGTTCGTAATGAATATAATGTCGTTTAATATAATCGATTTCCAAATTTGCTATTGCTTTCCACTGCTGGGCTCATGGTCATCGTTTTGGTTTTCTAAAACTCACATAATTTCATCTCCTGTCTCCTCTTTTCATTTGGATATCCATAAAGCATTTTACATAATTAAAAATTCGAAAACTCTTGTTAATGATATTTCTTCCACTCCGTTCTTGTCTGATGCTTGGAAATTAATCATATGACTTTGGTTTCCACTTAGTTTTGTCATTTTTTAGATTTTGTTTTATTTTTTAATTTTATTTATTTACATATTTTGTTCTTTCATTTTATAATTTTGCTTACACCGATATTTATATACGACTTTATTTGTTTTTGCTCTTCACTAAACTTGGTTTTGTGCGTTGCCGCTTTGTTTGCAGCACTCAGGCCTACTTTATTCGCTTTACGACGGGTTATGTTTCCTTTCGACCCGAAACAATTATTTCGAGTTCTTATATTTCATGGTGTTTATTCAAAGTTTTGTACCAATTACATTTAAACGCCAGCTCTTTGGTGCTTTCTTATAATAATGAATGTGCGCCTTTCCTGTATTGAATGTTGAATTCAACCGCTGAGCCTTCGTCTTTCCGCACGTATATGGCGGTTCTCAGCGTCACCTAATAAATGAAATTAGTCGTAAAAAATGACGTTCTTTCATTCAGATGCTTTTTATTTTTATCATGAGCCACATTTCCCAATGACTCTGAATATTGAAAGGGGGCATTTTCGGAGGAATTTGCCATAATAGCCTTCGAGTCCTGGGACCAACCTCAGCTAATCTCTTGCCGCGACATCACTCTGAGCCACTGTGAAAACTATTACCCTGTGTCACATAAGTCTTTAGACATTTTAAAAATTCATAAAAATTAAAGGGAATTGGTAGAATGGAACACGGTTTGCTATAAACTTATGCCCGTAAAGGTTTTTTTTTTCTTTTTTTATTATTGTTGTTGTTGTTTTGGTAAAGAAAAAAAATTAGTTAAGTTTTTCGTCGATGGAAGGCACTGCATGGACGAGTAACAAGAAATATGCAAATCAGAGTCCTATAAATTGCACAGTTTTACGATCAACACTTCTTATTTCCTATTTTGTTTCCTTTTTGTGCGTACATGAAGTTTTAATTGCGATGCTGACTTGGTGCATAACACATTATTCGTGAAGATGTTTTCCGTGAGCTAAGAACCGCTGACTGAAGCTATAATTAGTGTGTTGTAACTCGTTCGCAAACTGTAATTTGTGGTGAGGGCGAACACATAGAATAGGATTTATATGCCTGTAAACATTTACATGGAAATAAATATACTTTTTTATGGAAATTTGTGATTTGCTCACGTACAGCGCCCTCTATTGAAGAAAATTTTAAAAAATTTGTATTCTTTACCAAAAAAAAAAAAAAAAAAAAAATCGCTTTCATGTGAATAACTTTTTAACAAACCGCGTTCAAATCTACCAATTCCTTCAATAGTTATGAATTTTTAAAATGTCTACAGACTTATGGGACATCCGGTATGTCTTCTCCGAAATATTACTTACATCGAGTACGTCTGTATGGTATCTTGTGTATCAATGTCACGTACCAAACCTGTCAATATTCCTATAATTGTCCTTCATTAAACTCACTGACCGTTTTAAATCATACCCCGTCGCTTTGCATGTGAACGTTACATGCCACCATAATACTTAATAACACTGCATGTTTGATCATTTATATAATTTGCCAAGCCACGTTTGTATGCCAAGTGTCATCGTTGTAGCTTAATTCTTTCTGTATGTATATATATATTTGAAACAGTCATTTCATATATGATATTTTTTTTATGTAGAGCTAATTAAATGTTCATAACTGCCAACCTAATCTGGAGTATTGTTAGTACCCGCCCCTTTTTTCCACCACTTAGTTTTTGTAGTAATTATCTTCAAATGTATTTACTATGAAATAAGAAAAAGAGCACTCTAAAAAAAAAAAAAATACTGGTGTGGAAAAGAAGCCGGCACTGTAACTCTGTTTCCTTAGGATAGTCAGGTCAAGGCCAAAAATCTCTCTCACAGTCAGAGAGGAACATAGACCTTATATAGATAGACTACGCCACCAATAGGACTTCTCATTATAGTGAATGTCTTCAACATGAGGGTGTAATCTGATACCTTCATTCTTTGCGGTCAGCGCCATATGTCACGTGACAGGGACTAAGGGAGATTCTTCCATAAGAAAGCACTTATTTTTGTAAGAATTCAAACAAAAAATTCTCCCCTTCAAAATGGTTTCTCACAAAAGAAACTTTTTTGTTATTAATCTATGATATTTTAGCTTTCCAACGATGCGTAAATCTAAAGGCTTAAATAAAAAGTATGTGCACAATACAGAAATTAAAAAACCCAAAACTACTTTCTTTCCTATGGAAAAATAACATAATATTAATTCTCGTCTCTCTCTCCAGTTCCGCATCACATGATAATTTAGCTGGGGAAGCTAGCTCATGCCACGGACAAATAATGAGGGGGGGATGCGTGGCCTATCTACATAAGGTCTATTGAGAGGAGAATCAGGGATTGTCCAGTTTCTCCCCATTTTTTATCACACTGCACTTAGGGAGGAAATATTCGGGGTAGAGTTTTTCAAAAGCAGGTGGAAGTGGTGTGCAGGAAAAGAGAGGACTGTTTTGTATCTCTTGTAATCAAGCAAACTAGAGAGGAAAAGGGAAAGCGGGTGACCTTGAACGCCTCTCCTGAGGAAAAAGACTATAACAATCTTCCAGATTATTAATTAGGATGCTGGCAACTCTGAATGTTACATTAGTTAAGTTTTTTTTTTTCTTTTTTTTTTTTTTTTTTACATTTATAGTAATTTTATTCTAGATTATTATTTTATATTCATTTTTACTTTTTTTATTAAAAAAAATCACATTCAAAATGATTAGTCAAGACTATCCACAAAGTCTATTGATCTGATAAACTATAATACAAAAAGCAAATCCCCACAACTAGTCTATACTTTACGTGATAATACATAAGTAAATGATACCTTACGTGATAAAATATTATATATTGGAGACACATGAATCTGCCCAACAATGTTAATATATAAATGTTTATGGATATATTTATAACACCCGATTACTTTTTATGTGACATTTTGGCCCATCGAACATTAATTAATAAATATAGGCAACTTATATATTATTTTCACTTCCATATATCAATTTATAAGGTTATTATAGTAAGAATATCTATGTACAAATGTGTTTGCTATAAGCAGAAACAAACTTAAACTAATCTACTAGAAACACTTAAAATAACTTCCTGCATTGAAATGGTTACATTTTCAATAAAATATATTTTCGATGAATCATATTCTTTCTTCAATATTTTTCACAAGCTATTTATAGATTGTGATAGTATCTTTCCTTGGTTACTTTTTAAATAAGAAATAAATTATTTTAAAAAATTGTGTTCTTAAACTTACTTTTAACAAGATATTCAAAATAAAATTTTATTGTAGTTAAAAGTTTGTTTAGAATCTAAAACTTAAAACTTCTTTTCATATATCTTCTTCGAAAATAAAATATGGTTCAAAATTATTTTATACGTTGCCATTAGCAGATGATTGAATCTGCAATTTTTTGTATAGAAAAGAATAAGTTAAAATGAAACAAAAAAAAGGTTATAAAAGCTTTCTTTAGTATACTTTACTTGCTCGATTTAGCTTCCAATAACTTTTTTAACCTCAAATAAAAGTGAACTTGCAAAGAAAGCAATTTATTGATTGCATAAACAAAATCTGAAAAGTATTTCCAACAGTGCTTGCGCAAGAAGTTTCGAAAAAAAAAGCTTTCTAGTCATGATAAATATTATCATTGAGCACCACTTTTAGCTTTTCTTGTACGATGATAAATGCTTTTAGTGTAGGAAAACAGTATACAAATTCATTTCTTCTTTTTTTTTTTTTTTTTTTTTTTTTTTTAATAAAGTTTGTGAATGTAGGAAACCATTTGCTTTTAGATCTATTATTTTAAAACTAAATAAATAGTAGAAAAAAAAAACATTATGTAGTACATGTGTATATAATTAGAATATTTTATAGGTGTATGTATTATTTTTCTTTCATAAATTTCAGTTTAGTTTATTAAATCTGAAACAATACACAAAATGTGAAATATCAACAGGAAAATCATATCCTTTTATGCATTTGTTATAGACCATCCACATATTTATTTTTATATGAACTTTGAAAGTGTCAATATAAACGCAATATATTTTTATTCAATTTGCTATTTCGCGTTTTTCGTAAAGATAAATTTTTACTACTGTGTTTGAAAAAAGAATTTAAAAAGTAGCATAAAGGTTTTCAAAGACTGTACTAAGATTTAAAAACACATTTTGAAAGTGGACCGAAAAAGTAGCTGTAACCATTTTAATTCAGATATATATATATATATATATATATATTTTTTTTTTTTTTTTTTTTTTTTTTTTTGATAATTTGAATGATACATTTTATCTAAAATTCAGACACGAAAGATTATAGAAGTTCTTGGAATATAAAAATAAAAAATCTATTAACTAAATTTAGTCTACATGCTGATCTAAATACGGTTTTTCTATTTACAAAATTTAATAATAATAAATGGATTAAACTTCTACATTATTTTTAATATGTTATCGTAGCCGCAGATTTACAGGACAGTTTGTCGAAAGAAGTACAAAGTTCAAAATTTCTACCATAAATTTTATTTTTACAATGTTAATACGTCTAATTCAATCAAGTTTTTCATAAAATGTTTACTTTAGATTGCATGTTTTGCCTCTGAGGGTAGCAACTTCAAATTAATTCGTTGGACTCACATCTTTATTTAATTCATCAGACTGGATAAATTACCAATGTCCTCTTTGCAAACGACAGATTTCACAAGCTTTACTGTTCACAAAAAAAAAATAAAAGAAAGTTAAAATAGCAAGTAACTAAAATAATTCACCTTTTTCTTTAGCCCATTTTAGGACTGGGCGTTACATCGATGTAATGCAAAAATCGATTTATAGCTAAAATCGGCTATCCGATTTAAAGATAACATCTACTACGAAACTTCGGAATGACGATGTTAAACGATATAATGCAGCATCGATTTAGAGATTACATACGTCATGGAATTGGGAAAATCCGATGTTAGCTAGGCATCAATTTACCTCAGCGCGCTTGCGAGTTAATGCATCAAGGGAAGTTTTATCGATTTAACGAAAACGATTTAACAATAAGTGCAAACACCGTCTTACAATTTAGTATAATATGAATTGTGCTACGTGCTGGCTTGTCATTTCAAAGGAGATACTTGAGAGGCGATGCGCTTAAATCGGCCTGTCGTATGCTCCGTTTATTCTAAAGAAAAGACGAAGTGCTGCGCTTGCACTATGCTAAATCGGGGAGAGAAAAAATACGATTTTAGATGAATCGTAACTAGGGTGCCTCGATAAGATAAGAGTGGCGACAGATCTGTGACAGATTCTCATTGGACAAGACTGACCATCAGCCGCCCGGGGCGATTGTTGGTTGATGCTTCGTAGGTTTTACATTGAGAGTTTCGCATATGTCGAAAAAAGCATTTTTATCTCTTGGTATTAAGTAAATTTGATTTTTTTTTTCTTTTAGAAATACATTAAGAAAGATTATTTGTAAAATATCAAAATATATTTTACTGAATAATGTTAATTATTAATCTGTTTTATTAACTTTATTGATGGACGTGATAGGCAGATTCTTTTACTGACCTGTTTCACAGCTTATAAATTGATATAAATAGAAAAAATACTTTATGATTATTGTCATAACTGATCTGTAATCATCTTATTTATTAAATATATTACTTTTGTCCTATTTTTGTGCTATTTTAAATAAAAAATAATAATGATTTCATTGATAAAGCAAAGTAGAAACATTTGGCGATATTTAACATGGTACTTGGCGAGAGAGTCTCCGTCAGTGTTTTGACATATTTTCTCAGAGAAAGCTAAAAGCTTCATAAGTGTGTATCTCTGTGTGCATTATGTGTAAGAGTATGTACTAAGGAATAGATAAATTGTTTCTTATTTATTACGTCTGACTAATTACGAATTAGTGTTTAATTTTCTACAATAAAATTGATAGTTATTTACTATTTTGAAAATAAAGATAAAAGTAAAATAACTAAAAATAAATTCTTTAGTTTCTTTCTTTTTTTTTTTTTTTTTTTTTTTTTTTTTTTTTTTGAAAATAGTGAGTTTTGAAAGCATTAAAATTTATGAATATATTTAAATATTTTATAAACGTTGTTTCTTTTTAATTGTTTGTTTGTTAAAACATTTATTTTGTGGGAGGCATGGTATTTCTCCCCTAGAAATGGGAGAAATACTAGTGTCACTCACCCACCCTATGTCGTGTGAGTGACACACCATAGGGTGTGAATTAAATCTGGCGATACCTTTAATTAGAAAAAGAATGATTATACGATTTTAGATGAAATTATATGGTGTGTCACTCACACGACTTTTTCTTACACTGCATTTCAATGTTATAAAGACAGATCGCATATTAAGTTCAGTAAGGTAAATAATATAGTTCAATGTACTTTAAAATTAATCTAAAAAAAGTGTAGGTCATTGTTTCATTTGGCATAAAATTCTATGCGAGGGGAGCTGTCGCCCTCCTAACCCTCCCCACCCCGTTTAATTATAGTGCTTACAATTTTTAAAAAAATAAAAAAAATAAAGTCTAATTTTAAAAACCTCTCTTTCTTTGTCTGTATAAGTGTATGTTACAAAAATTTTGTGGTAGCTCGAGATCAAGATCTAATGCACAATATTTTAAGAAAGTTTTTATTTTGTCGCATTTTAGCATAAATTGGAGTCTTTCAATTTTTGGTGCATATTAGTTGACAAATGGTGCTACTATGCTGAAATTCCTGATTTTTTATGAAAGCTAGATCTCAACTTCTATAGTGTATAAATGTATCAAACATGATAGTTAACATGGTTAATATGTAAAGTAGGTGAATGATTGCTTAAATATATTTAAATCTAAAAAAAAAAGACAAAATAAAAGAAAGAAAGCAAAATAAAATGCTACCGTTTTAAATTTTATTGATAAATGTTCTTATCAATATCTCTTGGCCTTCCTCGCAGATCCATTAAGCACATTTATACAAAATATGCACATAAAAAAATTAACAGTTAGTATCAATTTAAATTATTTATTTTATACATTTAAAAATTCTTTTTTAATACACTTGAACTTGGACAAAACTTATTATTAGTTTATTAGATTTACTGGTATAGCTATTACTGTACTGATCCTCAAAAAGAAAAAAAAAATTATATCTGATTTCCTAAAACTAATTGCTTATTTTCTTATATACATCCCTTCGACCGTTCATTTATCTTTATTATTATTGTAATAAAAATTTCAGTTTTCATTTTTTGCTAAAAAATGACGGGCTGTTCTGCTTTTAACTGCTGAAACAGATCTGAATAATGCTATAAGTTAAAAGTGTTTCTTAAAGATCCCGAAAGGAGAAAACTTTGGGCCTCCAAAGTTAAACGCCTTAATTGGGAACCAACTAACGCAAGCTATTTGTGTGAAGTAAGAATTTTTACATTTTCGATTGTTTATTTATTATTTTCTTTATGTACTTGAAAGTTCTTTCTGCGATTAATTTTCAATTACATTTAAGAGATTTTGTGATTTTCATAGTTAAATCGTCTAACAATTTACTGTACATTGTTCGCATCAATCTTGGTAATTTAATGGTCGGAAAGGATCACCTAGAATACTATTTAGTGGTTAAAATATAAAATAATAGTCAAAGTTTTAAGTGCACACATTTTACATATATTTACATATTTTTACTGCATATGTCAATATTTTCACAACGAAACTATACTCATACTTTACTTTTAAAACATTCTAAATGCAAAATGTGTATATATATATATATATATATCTTTTAGTAACACTCATTCCTACAAATGTAAGAAAATAATAATAATAATAATAATAATAATAATAAATAAAATAAAACATAATTAGTTAATTTAAAATAAATTTATTAATTTATTAATTAATTTAAACAAATAATATAAAAACCATAAATTCTGAAAGCCTGCAATATTTTTTTCGGGTAGAAAAAATTTGAGCTGATATATTTATCAATAAGGCACAATTGTTGTGTGAAAGCAACGATGCACTGTAGCTTCCTAAAAGTACCACTTTTTCAGAACGTTGAAGATAGGACAATATTTTCTTTCCCCCTCCCCCCGTTAAATCTTGAACATAATATCAAAATGCAAAAAAAATCTGTAAAGAATTAGAAATGACCAATTTATTCTTATATTCTTATTATTTCAGAAATTAAACTTATTAAGGAAAAAATATTAAAGTTTATTTAAAAGAATTTTTGTGCTACAAAATGAAAAAATAATGAAATTAAATCGGGATGCATTATAAATTCTTAAATGAAAAATTTCCCTTAAGACAAAAAAATTCTTTAGTTCAGTATAATGTCTTTGGTTTTTAAAAATCTAAGTTAAAAATAATGGTTTAATAATAATAATAATAATAATAAATTGAAAATTAACACACAGAAAAAATAAAAATTATTATTAAATAAAATTGTTAAAAGTCGTAAATTTGTGTTTCTAAGAGCAATTCCAATTTTTTTTTTTTTTTTTTTAAATTTGGCAATTTAAGTCTATCAATAACTTGTTATTTGACGAAACTAAAAATAATTTAGTGAAAAGAAAATGCATAATTTCAATACAATTTAAACGAATTAGGAATAAATTAAGTATTTTTTACTTCTAAGAAAATTAAATAACCCCCAGAATAGTAAATGTTCACCAGAAGCATTTTCTCGCCAACGTAAGATAAAGGTCATATCTAGAAAGAATCAACCCCACTCGTAGCTCACGCAAGCAACCCAAGATTTCATCCACAGCGGTTGCGCACTGAGAACTGTCGTCACTCTTAGTAATATAGGCACCCTAATCGTAACTGTTCCAAACTTTTAACTTCTTGTGGTTTTACGGAGACTCCAATTTGTTTGCTAAGTAATGTTTTCTTTCTTTTTGTAATAAGTAATTATTTTCGTCAATTACAGTATGCATTGTTGTAATAAATATTAATATAAGTACACAGATTTTTTTTTTTTTTTTTTTCATTAAATTACATAGAAAATAAATGTATTTTTTACAATATTTAAGAATACAGTAAATTACGATAAAAATAGTTTCATGATACAATTCGACATATCTGTTTGTCATTATTATTATTTATTCAATAGTTTGGCTCTTCGTCAGACACTTCTATTATTAGTATTTTGTAAGAAGGGGGGGGGGGATTTTTAAAGAATGTATGCAAGAACTTTTAATGGTGCTTCTTATTACGTACGTCTTCATTACGTACTTTTTATTACTCTCTTTATAATACCATTAATAAGTTTCAAATATTACTTTACTGAAGTTAATAAAACTTACAATGTTTATACTTAAAAATTCTATTAAAAAGAAACAGAGTTTTCAAAATTTTTTCCGTCATTTAAAATTAAATTTCTTTTTCAAGCTTTGTTGCATATTTCATCTAACAAATGAATTGGTCTTGATTTTTGTTTTTCTTTTTCAGAATGATGTATGGTTTATTTATAGGCAAATTGGATAATGACCGTCTGAAATATAACGTATTTCGGCAATATGACACAAAAAAGCAGAAATTTTGTTAATTTTTTGTAAAATGATAAAAAATTTGAGAATCAGCTTTCAAAAATTTTTTGCTAAATTATTACTTAACTGGGCAGTTGGTTCAAAAATATCGTGTACAGTTTATTAATCGACTTGAAAAAATTTAATTTTTTTTTAAAGAAAGCGGAAATTTAATTAACTGACTGTGGTAAAAGACAAATTTTATAAGTCAAAATACAAAGTTCAATATTCCATCATATATCAAGAACACACAAAAAAGGGCTAAAAAGATAAAGAAAAAATAAATAAAGAGAAAGGGGGAGAAAAAGAAAAAGAAAAAAGAATCCTATAAAAACTAACAATAACAAAAGTACATCAGTGGACTAGGGTTGAAAAGTAATTCGTTAAAAACTTTAAGTAAACACCATAAAATACAAAAAACTAGAAAAAATTTTTTCGAATAGAAAGAAAACACGACTTTTCGTCAAGCGAACAAAGTAGGCACAAGTGGTGCAAACAAAGCGGCAGCGCACACTGCAAAAACTGTTGTGCCACAGGCCATCAAAAACTCTCTTTAATATCAATATTTATAACAACGCCCCCTATGTTAATATCATTCAGAATTGTTTAATCAACAAAACTTTTCTTAATAAAAATTTTACATATGCAGTTTGCGAAAATTTTAAGCAGTAGATGCTGTGTTATAACCATATGGTAAATTGCAGAGAATGAGTAATAGCAGCGCCACTTTTCGGTCAGTATACTATTGATTAAAATACTTGTATATGAAGGAGGGGATAGGGTGGAGGTACTTTTTAATTCAGTGTTTAATCAATTTATCTCTACATAGCGATATTAGATGGAAGATAAATCGATTTATGGAATCGCTTCATCGCTCAATCCTACCCATTATTGTCACAAAAAGAAAGGGTTTAGATTTAGATAGCGTGCTAAGGCCATTTTTTCACATTAAAGTTTATTAGACCGGAATATATAACTTAAAGTGCATTCAAAACCCTACAATTATCCATGCGTGAACCGGGATTAGAACCTATAACTTGGCACCTGAACCCAGGAAGAGGGACGCTATGGATCCACATCATAAAGTAAATTTGGTGTTTCTAAGGGTACTCGTGAAGTGAAATGAGGTTAGTTGTGGGTCGTCGCTTTACTGTCGTGTTCTGCCCATTAATGATCCTTAGACTTGGACATATGACTTATAGGATTCCGAACAATAAAAACATTCATGCCTGTATATAAACTCTAGGACGGAAAGACAGATTGAAATAAATGTGAATGGCATGAGTCACGTTAGCGATAATTATGTATGTCTACAGAATCATAAATATATAAAAATGTGCTTCATGTATATTGTAATTCATAATATACCGTGTTGTCAAGAATCTTTAATTTTATTCGAGCTATAAACCGTAGAGGAATGACTAAGGTGTTTGTTCACCGTCATTCCATAGTTGATGGTTTAAGACTTACAAGACAAAAATTGTCAATATTCTCCATGTATTTTTCATCTACCAAATATGGCATGTATCTTTTTCTAGATATGGCAATTTATGTTAGTTATTTTTGTGAGTATTCATCTTTCTATTTTTTTTCATCTTTCTATTTCTTTCACTCTCAAGCACTGTTGGTTTTGCTGTGCTTATAATGTATAAACTATTTGCAACGGACAACTCCGACGAGAATTTTATCATATCATCTCCCTCAGAACAATTCTGTCATGGTTCTTATCTTCAACTGCCCCATGGTGAAAATGTCCGCTGCTTTATTTTCGTGAAGCTGTAAAGAATAGATACGGAAAATATTTTAATTTAGGTGGAAATATTTTGCTCCGTCATTTTTTTCCCCCTTACAATTATAATTTTATTTTTATTTTATTGAGCCTTTATAAAAGCTCTCTAGGTTTTTATTGATTCTAATATAATGTGATGATGTATGGTTTTTTAAAACTTTATATCAGAGTTGTGAAGGCTTTTTCTTTTCTTGGAACTCTGCTGTGTTTCTTATGTAAGATTGAATGTTAAATATTTTCATTTTTTGCAACGCATTACCTTTTTCGCTTTATTTCAACAATGTCTTTCTATCAAAGCTAAATCAAGGACAATATGAAAAACATTTTTAACCAAAATGTTTTTAACATCATAAATTCTCTTTATGCATTTTATATTACAATGGTATTCTGTTCACAAAATCATTTTTAAAAGACATACGAATTATAACTTAAATACAGATCTTTTTAGAAAAAACATTAACTATGTAACTACGTAATACCCCCAAAACTACTTATTCCATTTTGTTAATATATCTATGAAATTAATTATAAACTGTTGCCTTTTTTTCCCCCATTTTGTAAATGTCTTTGACGAGATAATAACTTACCACTTTTAAAATAATCGTTATTTAAGTTTATCATTATTAAAAACTTTATGCTATTGAACTATTATGCTCTGTTTAATTATCCTACTCATTAAATCTCATTTAAGTTTTCTTTTTTATACAAGTAAGTTATATACACACAAACTGCAAACAAAAATATTGAGCTTGAATGAATTATTAATACAATTGTTTAAATAAATGTTATTGTTATTAATCATAATATCTGAGGCAAAATCAGAGCTCTTGTTGAATTAAATAAGTAATTTCGATGAATAGTTATTCTAATTAATAAATAAACAGAGAAAATCTTCATGATTTTATTTAATGAATTAGTACTATGTCTAATTAAAAATGAATAAATTACTCATAAAAAAAAAAAAGAAAATCTCATTTTGTTAAAATAATTAGCATTCTTATTTTCTAGTATTTTTCTGTATTTGTGGATACGTAGTACAGTCGGTAACAAAAGTCTCCGAACACCTGCAAAAATTCCTATATAAAAAAAGTACACTTAATACAGTTTTGTTAAATAAATCCTCGTCGAATCCTGTTCTTAGTCAGTCTAAAAACAGGATTCGACAAGGATTTATTTAACAAAACTGTATTAAGTGTACTTTTTTATATAGGAATTTTTACTAGTGTTCGGAGACTTCTGTTAACGACTGTACAACCTCTTGATTTAAATAAGGCATTTGCATTGATAAAAATTTATTTTCTCGGTGTGAAAGAACAGACGCAAACATCTTTCTTGAAAGAGGTAGGGGTGATGATGTAGGGGTTAAGGACAACTGACTACGTGTAATACTTAGACCTGGGTGAAATGATATCCGAGTTTGTTGATGATTATTAAGATTTTTAATTTTTGTTATTTCAAACAAAATCCTTGGAAAAATTCCAAGGCAAAAAATAAATATTTCTATATGTTTTAACTCAATTTTTAGCGTAATTAACTGAGTTTTCTTTTTACCGCCCATTGTCGCAAGGCAGCTTGCTTTGGAAGTATCATTCTTATTATTTTTGTTATTATTTTCAATCTGTGCCATTTCACAACTCCTTTGTTGTTAAAAATTTCGCTGTCGGAAATTTTATAATTGAGTTTATTTTTCAGTAAACATTTCCGAGGTAGACAAAGATAATCGAATATCCTACAGTCGGCAGCAAAATTATTGAAGCACTAGCTTTTACTGTCCAAGATTTAAAGATCGCAGTTCTTCAAGAGTGGAGCAGTATTCCCCAAAGTCTTACCGATAACCTTATAGCATTCATGTCAAACAGGTGTGCGGCAGTCTTAGCAGTTCGGTGGGACCACACACCATATTAAACACCCTGTATCATTTCCAAAAATTAAGTTTTTTGTCAGTTACCTGCAACCAAATTGTTGCCCTGAAGCATCACTTCATGTTCCTCCTACCATTCCAAAGAATTAAAGGTCCCATTCAATTGTTTTTTGTATCTTTTTATTAACATTTTCCAACAAGGTTGAAAAATGTTAATGACGTCGGTTTGTCTGTCTGTCCTCGCTCTAACTCCCGTAAATATTCTGGAATTTCTTGAAACTGATATATGTTATTCAAGTTCACTATCGGATGTTTCGTATAGAAAATGGAGTACACACCTTTCATGGTTCGTGTACAGGGACACCCGAAAGTTTTCAAACCACTGCGTTCTATGAGAGGTATTTCGATAAACCATATCTTCATACCTTTTACACAAATCTCAATGAAATTGAAATATGTTGTTGAAGTCTACTACTGGATGTTTTCTATAGAAAATTAAGTAAATACCACCATTGGTTTGTGGACAGGGCGCACGAAAGTATTCCAAAGTATTGCGTTCTAAGAGAGGTATTTCTTTAAACCAAATTTTAATAACTTTACTTTGCAGAAATCTTAATGATATTAAAATATGTTATTCATTTGCACAAAAGAATGTTTGCTCCAGAATATAGTATGAATAGTATTGAGATTTACAGGGCCATGCAAAAATATTCAGTTACATTAAAGGCTATCATTGGAAGTTTACTGAAATTGCATTTTCATTTACATGAAGTGTTTTTAACACTTTACAACAAGATTGAAAAGTGTTAATGACTTTGGTATGTCTGTCCGTCTATCCGTCTGTCCGCGCTCTAACTCCTATAAATAATCATGGAATTTCTTGAAACTGATATATGTTATTCAAGTTCACTATCGGATGTTCCCTACGGAAATTATAGTGAATACCTCCTCTGGTTTGTGTACACAGTTTGTGTGCCGAAAGTATTCCAGAGCATTCCGTTTTATGAGAGGTATTTCTATAAATTAAATTTTAATAACTTTATTTTGCAGAAATCTTAATTAATTTAAAATATGTTATTCATATGCACAAAAAATGTCTACAGAATGTAGTTTGATTAGCCTTAGAATTACACAGAAATATCCATTTACATTAAGGGCCTTTACTGGAAATTTTCTGGAATTGCTTTTTCATTTACATCAAGCATTTTTAATATTTTCTAACAATTTTTAAGCGTGGATAGGGTAAGTATCTGTCTGTCTGACTGTTCATCAGACTATCTATCCATCTGCCCGCCCCCAGCGTCTGTAAATAATTTCAGAATTTTTAAAAAATGATATATGTTATTCAGTTTCACTATGGAAGGTTCCCTATTTAAAATGGCCTTAATAGGTCCTGTAAAACCTATATGTGTACAGGAAAGCCCCAAAAAACGCCAATGCAATCCGTTTTAGGACAAATGTATTTATAAGTCCCATTTAAATAACTTTATTCTGCAAAAATCATGCAGAAAGTGAAATTCATTTTTAATATGCTAAAATAATGTCTTTTATGTAATATGATATGGTTCATTTTCACATTTACAGGGCTACACTAAAAGACTCAGATATATTAAGAGCTGCATTTTCTTTCGCGTTAAGCATTTTTAAAACTTTCCAACAATGTCTAAGAGTGATTATGAATTCAATTAGTCTCTTTGTATGCCTTTCATTTCTTCTGCCTGTCCGTTGTGTGATTACATAGGCAAAGAACACTGAGAGTTATACGATACAACAAGTACGTACAGTTGGAAAGTGTTAATGATCAATGCGTACCGCATGATTTTCCATTCTTGTTTTCTGTATTGCATTTTGTTACACTGTATTCTCCATATTATCCTGCATTGCTATCGTGTAAGGATTTCTTTGTTCATTTGCTTGCTCCCCTAGTTTTTTTGAGCAGTGTATTTTGTAACAGTAATGGTTGTCACCGAAATTTTTGGTTTACCGAAATGGTTTACCGAAAATTTTTACAAAGCGTAGCAGCATCTATTAATATGCGTTTCTGCTCGCAATTTCAATTAATTTATGCAGTATATTGGGTCTACCGGAAAGTTGTATCGTTTTGAAAGAAAAAAAATGACACCGGAAATTTTTCCTGAACAACATTTTTGTAACTTTAAAAAAGATATTTGATAGTATGTAACATAAATATTTTTAAACAACAATTTCCGGTATCATTTACTAATTCAAAATGACAATACTTTCCAGTACACCAAATATATTGTCTGAAAATTCCGCAGAGTAAACCACATAGTCGAGAGTATCATTTAGAGAATTATTGCATTTATAATTCATTTATAATTTCGTCTGTATCAAACCATCAGTTGAAAAACTGAGTTGTAACATAATGTATGTATTTAGAATGCAAATAACTTGAAACACAGAAATTAAGCACCAAAAATTATGAATGTACTGCGCGTCAATAAATAAATTCTATATCATAAAAATTACTTAATAATGGCGTTCAGCTAAAAGATTCCGTGTTCGAATCTCTTTACACGCAAGGATGTTCATAATGGTTGAAAATGCACTTTCGTTAAGCAGTAAAACCCCGTTAGAGAAAATGTTTAAAAAATGACCATTAAATAATTAACTAATGTCGCCAGTTTACAGCTTACATTCTTTTACTCCAGTTATTAACTATAAGAAGTTTAGAAAAGGCTGAAGGCTCTAAAACCTTTTAAAAGTACGTTTCCCGTTTGCCTCTTCATTTGAATTTAGACACCCTCATGATGTGCAGAATAATATTTGGTTCCTACTTTTCACCTGTACGCAATGAAAAATAAATATAATTGACCTATGACAAATTTGAAAGGGAAAGAAATATTGATTATTCGTCTAATGCGAGAAACATAACATTTTCTAAAACCATTTTCGAAGTAACGTGATTGGTTCAAATGAATGCTTTTACAGACATTTTCTGAAAATAAGAGTTTACTTCAGATGAATGGCTAAAACTGTGCATGAATGAATTAAGTACTCGAATTCTATACTAGATTCTTAGCAAAAGAAAATTTTACGAAAGATTCTATATAAGTATGTTTCCTAGACTTCATTTGGGAATAAGGCTTTTAACTTTTTAAAACTTTGTGATGAAAAAATTACAAAGAATTTTATGAACATAAACATGAAAAACATATATGTTACATCCATCCATTAATTCTGTTCTTTTATAGCATTTTTATTTTTAACACATATTTAATGCTAAATGCAAGTTTTTTTTTTTTTTTTTTTTTTTTTTCAATCATGATTTTTCATGCAATTTTTCATGAGAATTTTTTTCCTTAGTTATTTCTTGTTTTAATTTCTGTTTTGTTTACTAATACTTGTTTTTCTTTTTTTAAGATAAAATTCTATGTAATTTTTAACCGTTCATACGTAATTATGTTATTAAATACATGTTTGAATTTGCTAATTAATGAAAATAATATGTATATCTCATGATTATTTTAATTATCTAACCTAGAAATTGAACAAAATCTATCAATCTCTTAGTTAAATAAAAACAGAATAAAAAATATTATCTCTTGTAAACTAGAATGAACGACAGAATGGTTTAAATATCACATTACATATTCACATTCTGCTACTTTGTTAGAGAAATAAATCACGAGAATTAATTACTGTATTGATAATATATTATCTATGCATTTAAGATTTGTACTTTAATCAACGTAGGTAAATATTCATTAATTAAGTTTTTATATTAATAAGCTCTTCACAAGCTATTTTTACTTAATAATTTATCTAATTATTGCAGAAGAAAATTTTTATTGAAGCATTTAGTCTTTCTACTTTTTATAATTGATGTTTGGTTCAAAAAAAAAAAAAAAAAAAAAAAAAAAAAAAAAAACTTTTTAAAAGTAGATGATTAATGTGTGTTACATCGTATTTCTATTTGACGTCATAATGTATACATACATTTATGTTTCCATATTTGTAATAAATATATTTATATTTATGCATATATTGCAATAATTTTTTTTTTGTAATTTTACTGTGTTTCTTTTAAATTTTAAGTGAAAAAATCTTTTTAATGTGCTTATGTATATATAATTTTAGGTTCGTACCATCATGAGTGGTTCGTATTTTATCATAATTAGTTCCGAATAATTGCGAAAATTAAAATACAAAAATCCAACGAAATGTTTATATTTTATTTATCAAAAAGTATATTATTACGTAGTTTTTCAAAACGTGTAGTCTTTTCACCGTAAATATAAAACCAATGTGAAAAAATAAGGTAAAAGGAGCAAGATGAACATGTTTAAAACATTTTCCTTTTACCTCTAATGATGTATTAATATTCACAAGAAAATTATTTCGTAAAATATTCGTACAAGTAAATTATTAAATTACTTTTAAAAATCACAAGTGAATAGATATGAAAAGTACTATATTAAAACATTTTTATTATCTTTTATCTGTGGCGTTAAGGGACAAGGGACGTTAAAACTAATTATTTTTGTTTTACACTCTATCCCTTCTTAAATCGTATACTGCCATGAAATTTATCATTTTTATCCATATAATCTCTTTTAAAGTATAAAAAAGTAATTTTCATTATGGAAAGGCCTCTTTTATGGGAAAAAAATACAAAATAATCCATAATTTTAAAATGGCCCATGCGAATTTTAAGTTATTATAAATTTTCCATTTTTAAACTGTGCGTTTTTTTTATGTGACTGAACACATATGTGCATTAATTTATGTATATATATATATCAATTACAGCATCAATTACAAACAAAAGAAAAGTAAATTTTGGAATTTTCATGATTTTTTATCATGCGACTGAATTCGAGAGTTCGTAATAAAGCTGGTAATTTCTTGCTTTAAAAATAAATGCCCAGTTTCGTGACAAATACACTGATTAATATTTATGTACCGTAATTTCTGGTAGATAACCCGCAGATAAGGTGTGTAATTTCTCCACCAGAAATTTTATTTAATAGAGAAATCTATACTTTTTCGAAGGAAGAGCTCGTACAAATATAAATTTATTTATCAATTGAAATTTCTGGTGCAAAACTGGATAATATAACCTGCGGGGTATCTACCAGAAATTACGGTAAATTTCTAAAAGGATCCGATGAAACCAAATTCGTAAGAAGCATTTTCAATAACTAGTTATTGCCGAAATTTGGAATCCCAAAAATTAAATTTTAAGTTTAAAGTTTTGTGAAGTTAAAATTTTGTAATTTTATAAATATTATATAGCTTCGTATATTTATAAAAATTGTCTAGATATTTTTAATTGTATCGATTTTTATAAAATTACCCAGCCCTTGTCCCCTTAACGCTATTATCTACACTAAGCTACACGTACTATCTTTTATCTTCTAATAATTTGTAATAATTTGTTACACATAATAAATAAAAAACATTTGACAGTAAATGTAAAAGAATTTAGTTTATTTCTAATATCATATTTAAAGAGAAATGGGAGGACATTTTCTTCTGCTTATATAAAAACGACCTTTTTGAAATCTATCACACTAAGATATATGTGTGTTTAAAGAGAAATAGGAGCTCATTTTCTTCTGCTTATATAAAAACGACCTTTTTGAAATCTATCACACTAAGATATATGTGCGTGCTGCTTCCAACCTTAATTCCTGAGAAAGTATAAAGGAAAACATTTTGAAACAGCTAATGATGTTGATAAAATTATTTTTCAATTAAAGAGTAAATCGCAAATATTTATGTAAAAAATAATTCTTAATTTATTTGAAATGAAGAAAGAATGTGAATATGTCTGTGTATTTTAATGGTAATATTTTACAGAGAGGGAATAAATCTACTTACGCTAGAATGTTGAGAATGTTCATCATGCAGTATGATAGAGTATTTTTAGTCAAAAGTGAAAAAAATTGTGCAAGTATCTTTAACACTTTTTCTTTTAAACAATCTTTCAATTTACATCCTTTACTTAAATATAAAAATAGCTTCATTTCATATGTTTAATGTATTGAATTTCCAAAAATGATTGAAACAGTCGAAAAACGAATTTAAAAAAATTAAGGACGATAGTATGTACCTTTCGCCCCATTTTACTTGGAAAACTAATACATTTTATTCCATCAGTTCTCAAAATTAGTCATAAAGTTTACCAAGTGATAGCGTTGCTAAGAAAAACTAATAAACAGTTACAATGACTTCTTGAAAATTAACTAATGCTTTTTTAAACGACTATCATTTTCATCAACTACATAACGAAGTATGCGAGAACATATTCACTTTTTTTTTCAACTCGTCAGTGTAACCATTTTTTAGTTTTGTCATTAGGCACGCTATCTTTTGGAAAATTTGTATCTAATTTTGAAAAATTGTAGAATAAAATTCCTTATTTTCCCAAGTAAAATGAAGCAAACCATACATTTCCATTATCATCCATCACTTTTAAGTAGTTTTTTTTAAATGTGTCAATCATTTTTGGGTGTTGGTGTTAGGCCAATTGTCTGCGCTAGGGACCTAGGCTTGGGTAAAGTGCTCTCTGTGGGGGATCTTTCTATGGAGTTCCAGTCCGTATTCACGCTGGACAAAGGATGTGAAATTAGACTAATTAACAACTGAGTTTACGATAACAGTTAGCTGTATCTGAAATTCCCAACACAAAATTAATCATTTAAAATGCATAATTTGCAACTGCATAACCTATTTATCTTATCATGATAAAACTACTAAACATATCTACTAAAAATAACCCTAAAATTTCTATGGTCGAAAATCACATAAAAAGCAACAATGAAAACGATTATTAATTGTCTTAAGGTCAAAAATTCATAAAAAGCAATATAATGAAATTGGTTGTTAATTATCGCGAGAGTTGCGGAAGGTACAGTCGGTAACAAAAGTATCCGAACATTAGCAAAAAATCCTATATAAAAAATGTACACTTAATACTGTTTTGTTAAATAAACTATTTAATAAATTAAATAAATCCTTGTCGAATCATGTTCTTACACTGACTAAGAACAGGATTCGACAAGGATTTATTTAACAAAACCGTATGAAGTGTACTTTTTTTACATAGGAATTTTTGCTAGTGTTCGGATACTTTTGTTACCGACTGTATGTTCAATATGTTGTCCACCTTCTTTTGCCACAAGTTGAAACCAAAAAGCATGTTCCGCAAAAGATCGAAATGCATCAACCGTATCGTTATGAATGCGTTGCACAATGCATGCCATCAATTCAGTTAAGTTTGCAATCGGAATACTGAACACAACATTTTTTCGATAACTCCACTGCTATAAGTCACAAGGATTAAAACCAGGTGATACTGAGGGCTAGGCTGATGGAAAATTGTGGCTGATAATTCTATCTAAATTTTCTCTTGAGCAGCTGATTCTCTGGCTTTGCAATGTGCGTAGAAGCACCATCATGCATAAAAATGATGCTGATAAAGTGTCTGAATGACGTACAAAGAACACTCATAGCATTTACCATTGACAATGCAGATAACAGGATCCACGTGACCCATCTTTTCAAAACACAGGCTCTTTGATAAATGATGCTGTCAACCTGCACCATACCTTTAAAGAATGAAGATGTGCTGGTTCATGTGCGGACGAATTTTCCGATGCACATATTCTGCAGTTCTGAGTATTGGCATGTCCTTGGAGTTGGAAATGTACAGTCTACATAGTATTCCACGTACATTTATTTTCCACTTCTATGCGAGAAATAAATTCTAGCGCTACAGTTTCTCTGATCGGTAGGTTCGCAGAGAGCAACTCCTAAACATGGGTAATTTTGTATGGATAGCTATGCAGTGTTTTAGTACAATATTATGCATTGTGATCACAGTCATATCCAAAGTTCGAGCGATGCCCCCGTACACTGCATGTTTGTGTACAACCGCTCATCTCCTTTCCAGTGCTGTGGCCACATCTTCTCATGACGACGAAGCAATTAGTTTTCTTCCTCTACCAACTTTCACTTCAAAAGAACCTGTCTTTACGAATTTCTTAATAATTTTCTCCAGATCCTTAGCATGTATCAGAACACAGCCTTTTTTCATACTCTTTTCATTCTGGATCTTCTTGCACACAGCATCGCAATGGCGCATAGTCACCATTCTTTGAAAAAGACTTCTCAAGCAGAGTGTGATCTTTTAATCAGAGAGAGCGAGTCTCTCATAGACAAAATATGAGGAAAACGCCTTGTACCCTTCGTTTTATAATAATTGATATGTGTTGTGTGCATGACGCATCTTTCATCTGACATATTATGACCTTGAAGCACCATCTATTGTTGAAATGTCTAACTACTTTTTCTTTATACCATAGTATTTCCAACTTCTGCCGGCATATCCAGTTCAAATTTCGGGTAATTCTGTAGCACGCTGGATAGCGGGCAATGATGACCTAGGGTCAGTTCGGCAGTCATCCGGTCTTGCCTAGCATTTGTGCACCTTTGCCTTTCAGAGCTTTCATTTCTCTGATAAGTTAATTGCTGCAATCATTGCAGCCAGAACCTACGCATAGCCGTGTCGGTAGATGCAGGTGACGGTCTATTGCTCGGTTTGTATATCCAGCTGCACGCATTCCGACTATGCGACCACGATCGAAGTCGTCCATTTGGCTATAAGATCTTTAATAACACTGTAATGGCATTATTCGCTATGTGTCCAGTGGGTATCTTCCTTGTGTATTTAGTGCAATGGTAAAAGTCAAACCTTCCACACCTGTTACCGGTTTTATTCTATGCGAGTTGCGCAGTAGGAAAGCGCATTATGACCGAAATTAACGTTCAATGGTTTGAAAATTTAATCATTTGCATACTTCGTATACAGAAATTTACATGCGAAATTTCGAGATGATCTAATTGCTTTTTAAGGGTACTGCGGTCGGTAACAAAAGTATCCAAACACTAGCAAAAAGAATCAATGAAATTCATACAATAATTGCATAAATTTTATTGATTTGTAATGATTTGTAATGAGTTTGTACTACAACTGGAAAAAGTTACACTCTGTCTCCGGAAGAAATGTTCGATGCTCGTGCATCTTTTAAATCAACTGTAAAGATTGCTCACCACTGCAAAATGCCCCAAATCATTGAAAATGTATTTCAACTAAAGTACTTTTTTTTTTGGGGGGGGGACAAAATGGGAAAAAGGATGTGTTATTATTGTTATTTAATCATTTTAAATTCAAATATTAATTTGATTGTAAGTTATTTATATTTTCAATCTATTAAAAACCGAAGGTTAAAGACCCCCTCCTCCACACACATACGCTTCGATACTAGCTGATATGTACTGTTTAAGCCGTACATTGTTGCACTTAGCATCACATTTAAATGAATGCTCAACCAGCAGATTAACATATAATTAACTATTTTTCTTTTAGAGAATTTCTATACATACTAATTTGACCATAAAATAATTACATGCTAATTTGGTAAAAATATTCTATATACAATATGTGCATGAAAATACTGATGGAGGGTTGCATTTTAATTTATAACTCAGTATCCTATGACCGTCCCATGTTGAAACTTACAGTACTTATAGACAATAAACGTAAAAATGACATATAATTTTTGAAAGGAAATTAAATATATACTTTCTGAGATATTGAAGGTCAAAGGGCAAAATGTTTGACCTTAAAATGAAAATTTAAAAAAAATATGTACACGTGATCTAACATTTGAAAGCCTGTATTACACGCTTTCTAATGGTACTATCTTATATCTCTAAGTTAATTAGAGAACAAAATATGGGTACACTTGTAGTAGAAGAATTTTGAAAATTTGCATTTTTTACTCATTTTTCTGCCTTGTATATCAAAAACTAAAAAAGGTAGGGATTTATTAATTGGTATGCATTCATTTCTTTATATAAAAAATAAATGAGTCCAATTTCATAAAAAATCTCAGGGGGGAGTAAGGTTTTTAGTTGTGTCGATTTGACATGGAATGACCCAGGGATGCTACATCTATACAAATTACTATGCCTATGATTTTATTGGATTTTAAGACGATAACAGCTTTCTTCTATAGGAATTTTTAATACAAAAGATAACGTGTAAAATTGAAAAAGTGCATAATTTTTTTTTTACTTTGTATTTTGTAGTTTTTTCTTTTTTTTTTTTTTTTTTTTTTTAATATGATTTTGGTATTATAAGAGAATTTTTTTTTTCAAACTCACACCAGCCATACCTTACGAACGATACCACTTTTAATCCCCTACTCTTATAAATAAAAGTTTTAAAATGTACGACAAATTTTATATTTGCGTATTTATATATTGATGACTAAACAGCGTCAAAACAATACAAACTAATTTAAACAGTGCAAGCATAAAAAAAAAGAAATATGTATATATATATAAATATATATTTGCTTCCGAGAAAAGCTATAAATCTGGGAACTTTTTTCACACGAGCTACCTAGGTTTTTTTATTTACGAACAAAATCATATCTGGTACATTTTGACACTGTAATTGGTTACTACTGCTTTAAAATTCTTTCATAAAATATGTCTTATCTGTTATTAAATTTCGAAACTCAAAACATAAGTTTTTGAAATTTTTCAAACTACGAAACGACAATGTTGTGACAGTTTGTTTTGTGCATAAGTTGAGATTTTTCTAACATCAGTTTTCACTGGAAAACGGCTGTCAATCTAAAAAAAAAATTTTTGAGTTATTTTAGATGAATCTTATCAGAATTTTCTTAAGCAATTGATACAGCAGATATGAAAATATTTATAGTTTTCGTAAGAGATAAACTTACTGCTATTTTTGACAGTCTATAGTAAAATTGCACCAGTAAAATTATATCAAACTAGGTAAACAGTTTATTTTTATTTTTTACTAAAATATACGTGAAAATATATTAGATTTTAAAATACACAGACATGCTACCCAGAACAAATTCCAATAAATTCGTGAAAGGAAATTAAAATCAGGTTTCAACCATTATTTTGACATTTGATGCACATATTTTCAGTGAGAATAACAAAAATTTAACTTTTAAATCCATATATATAGTTTTGCATATTTTTATTAACTGTATGATGCAACATTTAAAATATGCAATTTTATTTATTTCAAAACTGATATTTAACTGAATTTTAACTTATTCATAAATTTAAAACTGAACAATAAGAACTGCAGTTCAACTAAAACATTTTTCAAAATTGTAGAAAATTACAGAGTTATTAATGCAATTTAACCCTTTCATTCCCCGTGATGTCAAAAGGAATCATAACATTTAAGATTTTCTTTCTTACCATGTAAAATTCACACTGATTCATAAGGAATATTATTATTATCTATATACATTTTTCTACCGAAAAATATATATTTTACATGGTTTCACTATATCTGTTGATGAATGAAAATATGTTTTACTGTGTTCTGATAATAATATCGGAATGTACACGTGATCTAACATTTGAAAGCCTGTATTACACGCTTTCTAATGGTACTATCTTATATCTCTAAGTTAATTAGAGAACAAAATATGGGTACATGTAGTAGAAGAATTTTGAAAATTTGCATTTTTTACTCATTTTTCTGCCTTGTATATCAAAAACTAAAAAAGGTAGGGGTTTATTAATTGGTATGCATTCATTTCTTTATATAAAAAATAAATGAGTCCAATTTCATAAAAATCTGAGGGGGGAGTAAGGTTTTTAGTTGTGTCGATTTGACATGGAATGACCCAGGGATGCTACATCTATACAAATTACTATGCCTATGATTTTATTGGATTTTAAGACGATAACAGCTTTCTTCTATAGGAATTTTTAATACAAAAGATAACGTGTAAAATTGAAAAAGTGCATAAAATTTTTTTTACTTTGTATTTTGTAGTTTTTTCTTTTCTTTTTTTTTTTTTTTTTTTTTTTTTTAATATGATTTTGGTATTATAAGAGATTTTTTTTTTTCAAACTCACACCAGCCATACCTTACGAACGATACCACTTTTAATACCCTACTCTTATAAATAAAAGTTTAAAAATGTACGACAAATTTTATATTTGCGAATTTATATATTGATGACTAAACAGCGTCAAAACAATACAAACTAATTTAAACAGTGCAAGCATAAAAAAAAAAAAGAAATATGTATATATACACTAAGCGACAAAAAAAAAAGCCTCACTGCAGAAAAAATGACTTATACCTCTTTTATTTGTAATAACTTTAAAATTAATGTTTGAAACAAATAAAACTGTCTTGTTTGCATAATACCAAAGGTATAAAATGATACCTATGTATATTTTCGATTTAATAATTCGTTTTATTGCACTTTACGAAGCAGTTTTTAAAAATCTGCATAAAACTTTCTTTTTGAACAAAATGCAATAACCATACACTTTGTATTCTATTATGATTTATTATATGAAATAAACAAGTTATATTTTAATATATGAAAAAAAAAAACTATTTATTTGTTAGATCTAAGCAATTTTTTGTTAAAAATATGTATTCTGCATTGGGTTAATTCCACCTTTACATGGAATTACTGCATTAATGCGCAATGGCATAGTTTTATACAGTGTTTTAATATAAATCTCAGAAATTTCAATGTGCCAAATATCATAAATAATTTTTTCTAGTTTTGGCAGAGTTATAGGCTGCAAATTTTCAATCATCTCCCCTCTCCCCCGCCTTTTTATAGACGAAACATTTTCGAGCGGATCGCGATTTTGACTATTTCCATGTCTGATAAAGAATAAATTCTACTATATCCTCTGTGGTTAACTTAAAGTGAAAAAAGATATGATTACTTACAAAATTATAGGTTCTCATGGGAATGTATAAGAAATTTTAACAATTTGAAGCTAATAAAGTTACCACAGACGCCGTGTAGTAAGGTGCCTTATTATCTTCAAATGCTGTTTACGGAAATGTCCAAGATACCCCCAAAATAGTCGGTCAGGCACCACTTTTATGCAGATTGTGTTTTATTTCGAGTTAACTGATCCATTGAGCATAAAAATTTGCCCGACTGTTTGAAAAGTTATGCACCTCCGTATCATAATGTACAGAGAATGTGTCACTGTTTTAAAAGTGCGATTTTCATTAATTCGGTCATATTTTCATTGTCAGATCTGCTTGTTTTCTTTAGCTCGAAATAAGTTAAACTTGACTCATCAGAGAGAACCAGCTCAGTTCAATAATTAACTAATCATTTTTTAATTTTTTTTAGCCATCTGAGGTCTTGCTTTCCTACTTTTCTTCACTAAGAATGGAATTTTTTCAAATTTACTGTCATTTAAACCTGCTTTGTTTAATAATTGCTGTACTGTAGTTAAAGAAATTATGCTCCTAAACACTTTTTCTGAATCCCTTTTATGCTCTAAATGTAATACAAACCGATTTTATAAGAAATGGCTTTTTAACTTACGGTCATCTCGCTTGGATGTGCAACATGGCCGCCTAAAACCAAATTTCCAGTTTAAGCGGCCACAAAATTTTACAACTTTCTAAAAACCCTTTTACAAATATTTCGTTAACATTTAATTATTTTGCCATCTCACGTATTAAAATATTTTTTGATTTTCATTCAAAAATTAATACTTTTTGTGGCATCGTTAACTGCCTTATTCTTACCATTTTTGGAATAATTTCTCAAATTACAATTTTCCTGACAATTGCATTTCGTCTTTAACACTGGACTCAAACCTAAAGTGTATCTGGAGGACAAAATTATAAAATCTGTTCGAAAATTTGCTTTTTAAACGATAAAACTGGCGGCTGTAGAAGGCGAAAAGGAAAATATCCAAGTGCGGCTTTTTTTTTTGTCGCTTAGTGTATATATATATATATATATATATTTGCTTCCGAGAAAAGCTTTAAATCTCGGAACTTTTTTCACACGAGCTACCTAGGTTTTTTTATTTACGAACAAAATCATATCTGGTACATTTTGACACTGTAATTGGTTACTACTGCTTTAAAATTCTTTCATAAAATATGTCTTATCTGTTATTAAATTTCGAAACTCAAAACATAAGTTTTTGAAATTTTTCAAACTACGAAACGACAATGTTGTGACAGTTTGTTTTGTGCATAAGTTGAGATTTTTCTAACATCAGTTTTCAATTGGAAAACGGCTGTCAATCTAAAAAAAAACTTTTGCGTTATTTTAGATGAATCTTATCAGAATTTTCTTAAGCAATTGATACAGCAGATATGAAAATATTTATAGTTTTCGTAAGAGATAAACTTACTGCTATTTTTGACAGTCTATAGTAAAATTGCACCAGTAAAATTATATCAAACTAGGTAAACAGTTTATTTTTATTTTTTACTAAAATATACGTGAAAATATATTAGATTTTAAAATACACAGACATGCTACCCAGAACAAATTCCAATAAATTCGTGAAAGGAAATTAAAATCAGGTTTCAACCATTATTTTGACATTTGATGCACATATTTTCAGTGAGAATAACAAAAATTTAACTTTTAAATCCATATATATAGTTTTGCATATTTTTATTAACTGTATGATGCAACATTTAAAATATGCAATTTTATTTATTTCAAAACTGATATTTAACTGATTTTTAACTTATTCATAAATTTAAAACTGAACAATAAGAACTGCAGTTCAACTAAAACATTTTTCAAAATTGTAGAAAATTACAGAGTTATTCATGTAATTTAACCCTTTCATTCCCCGTGATGTCAAAAGGAATCATAACATTTAAGATTTTCTTTCTTACCATGTAAAACTCCTACTGATTCATAAGGAATATTATTATTATCTATATACATTTTTCTACCGAAAAAAATATATTTTACATGGTTTCACTATATCTGTTGATGAATGAAAATATGTTTTACTGTGTTCTGATAATAATATCGGAATGTTTCCTTTTGGGGGCAATTTAAGTGAAGTAACAGTTTCAGATATTTTTAACCGACTTCAAAAAAAGAAGGAAGGTTCTCAATTCAAACCGTATGTTTTTTTATGTTTGTTAGCTCATAACTTCTGAACGGATGCTCCGATTTTGATACTTTTTGTTTTGTTGAAAAGGTCTTGGTCTGCAATAGGTCCCATTGTAATATCTTTACGATCTAAAGAAAATACAGGGTGCCCAAAAAAACCAGTCCCAACTCTTTTAACTGCTAAACGGCTGCAGCTATAGTGATAAAAATGGTATGTAAGTATAGTAAAGTGGCCCTGCAGTACAAGATTAAACCGCTTGCTGCGCCACCTCGTGGAAAATAGTGAAGTTAGTGTTCCTATCTCGAAAACGGTTCTAGAAAAAAAAAAGTGAATTAGAAAGTTGAAGATTATCATCGATTTAGTACAAAAAGATAGTTTAGACATTCATGCTAGCGTTTCTATCTCGGAAACGGTTCAAGACGGGGGAAAAAAGTGAATTATAAAATTGCAGAGTATCATCGATTTAGTACGAAAAGATAGTTTTGACAAGGATGCTAAAAGTACAAGGCTAAAAACGTGCCTTTTTTTGTTCGCAATTTCTTACACTATACACACTTGAGCTACATTGCTCACGTAGTAGCGTAGCTGGTGAGACATACGCTATATAGTTCAAAATACGGTTACTTGATACTTTTTGCTTTGTTGTAGAGATCTTCGTCTGAAGTAGGTCCCATTATAACACCTTAACAATCTAAAGAAAATAAAGCGCCATCTGGTGAAAAACAGCGGCATTAGCGCTCCTATCTCAAAAACGGTTCAAGATGGGAGAAAAGTTAATTACGAAGTTGTAGAGTATCATCGATTTACTACTAAAAGATTGTTTTTAGAAATTATTGCTAAAAATAGAACGCTTAAAACGTGCAATTGTTTGTTCGCAATTTCCTACACTGTGCACACTTGAACTACGTTGCACGCTTTACAGCGTAGCGGATGACACGTATACTCTGTGGTTCAAACTACTGTTACTGTAAGCGGTCACATCGATTAGCGCAAAGTCGTTTTCAACCAACTTCAGAAAGGAGAGTGTTCTTAATTCTTGCTATGTGTTATTGTTGGTGTTTGTAAGCTTATAACTTCGTAAGAAATGCTCTAATTAACCGACTTCAAAAAGGAGGAGGTTCTCATTTCAAAGCGTATGTTTTTTTGTTTTTGTTTTTGTTTGTTAGCTCATAACTTCTGAACAGATGATCCGATTTTGATACCTTTTGTTTTATTGTAAAGGTCTTGGTCTGAAAATATGTCCCATTGTAAGATCTTTACGATCAAAAGAAAATACAGGGTGCCCAAAAAAGTCAGTCCCGACTCTTTTAACAGCTGCAGCTATAGTCATAAATGTGGTATGTAGGTACAGTAAAGTGGACATGTGCTACGCATTTCAACCGCCTAAAGCGCTACCTGGTGGAAAAGAGTGGAGTTAGCGATCCTATCTCGGAAACGTTTCAAGACAGGGGAAAAAAGTGAATTATAAAATTGCAGAGCATCATCGATGTAGTACGCAAAGATAGTTTAGACATTAATGCTAAAAACAGAACGCTTAAAACGTGCATTTGTTTGTTCACAATTTCCTATTTTGGGCACACTTGAAAAACATTGCATATATTGTAGCGTAGCGGGTGACATTTATGCTATGTGAAATTCAAAGTATGGTTATTGTAAGCGGTCACATCGATTAACGCATATGCGTTTTAAGCCGACTTCATAAAGGAAGAGGTTCTCAATACAAACCATGTTTCTCGTTGTTGTTGTTGAAATTTGTTAGCTTATAACTTCGTAAGAGATCATTTAATTTTAATACTTTTTTTGTTGTCGTAATTATCTTGGCCTGAAATAGGTTTCATTATGATTTCATTGAGATATAAGCAAATTACAGGATACTCACAAAAGTCTGTTCTCACTCTAACTGCTGAATGCAAGCAGCTCACTGGTAAAAGCAGTGTGTAAGTATCGATGTTGAAACTTCTGTCCATCAGCATCAATGCATATTTTGCTCTTTGTTTGAACTTTACGCTGCGCAATTTCCAGCGCAGCGGGTGACACGTATTTACTGTAAAGTTCAATATATATGCCTAACAGAATTTTCGGTTACGAATACAGCGTATCCTTTCTTTACATTTCTAAAGACTTTTTAATTTAACGAATGTTCGTTCAATAGATAGTTTTTTAGTCATATCCGATAAAGGCAAGAAAAGTGACACAATTTAAAAATGCAGCATTTGAGAAAAATCAACTTAAAAATAACTTGACTAGAATAAAACTGTCACAACTGTCTCTCGAGTGGATAACTTTCTAGATGGAGATGTAACTTTTTTGTTCACATTGGGTGCATTTAATGTATTTTTCAGTGACATAAACTATTTTTTGAGTAATGTCACTTTTCTTGGAAGTTGTGATTTGTGAAACTTCCGTCGAGCGTCTTCTGATGCTCTGCTATATAAATAAGTTTTCACTGAAAAGAGAAAAATAAAATCTTTTTGTAAAAAAATAGAACCGACTCCAAAAGGGAACTACTATTCAAACAACTAAAAATGAAAGAAAATTGGCAGAAAATGAACTGTAGATTGCGCCTAAAAGTATAAAATAATTTCCTTCGCCAAACAACCTATAACACTACAATTAATTATAACTTTTGAAGTCGGCGCAAAATTAAATAAAAATTGATACCTTTATTCAATACAAAAATCAAATCCTATTCAAAATACACGTCTCACATTTTTACCTGCAAAACGCAGCCGAAAACTACTTTGATTCAAGAAATCAAATAAGATTTCGTAAGCAGCAAAAGTTGGCGAAGATGCTGGTATCTGACGTCTTTGGTGAACGAAAAATCGCAAAATTATCTGGCAAACATATTTAATTTCTTTGGGATATCATGATTATTTTAATAAGGTATACCAAGAGAGTAATTAAGAATATGAAACAACACATCGTACAATATATATTATGAAAATATACATCTTGCGTGTATATTTTTGCCTGACGTTTTTATCGCCAAATTCAAAAGCCATCAAGGATGATCTAACTTCGTAGAAACATAAATACCGCATTGTGACGAATGTTCACTGTTCTATGTAGATGCTACTAATGGACCAATTGTATACAGTGATAAAATAATAAAGGAAACATGAAAATGGATCATTCGAGACAACAGCATTTGTTGCTACCGATCTAAAGACAAACCTTTAAAAACTAATTAAATTTTATTTAATTTTGCGCCGACTTCAAAAGTTATGATTAATTGTAGTGTTATAGGTTGTTTGGCGAAGGAAATTATTTTATACTTTTAGGCGCAATCTACAGTTCATTTTCTGCCAATTTTCTTTCATTTTTAGTTGTTTGAATAGTAGTTCCTTTTTGGAGTCGGTTCTATTTTTTTACAAAAAGATTTTATTTATTTTATTTTTTAATGCTTGAAATTCGTATTTTAATTAATTGTAACATGGATTTCTTTCAAAATTGTGATAATCTCATTTATTGAAAAGTTATGATTTTAAATGACATCATTGGTTATATTAAGTACAAATAAACACCTCTTAGTAGTTTTGTTAACTATGTTAGTTCTAATTCGTACTCTGCCATCACTCCTATTTGCAAAAATTATTATAATTTTTTTTTTTTTTACTTTTGTAATATATTTATGACTAAATATAAGATTTGTTGTTTTACGGATGCAAAAATTTCGGAATGAAAGGGTTAATTGTTTTACAGATTTCAATACTGAGAAAAATTAAATTAACGGATAAGATACAGTGCAAAATTACGTGCATTATCTTAGAAAAAATTGATAGATTTCTCTTCCTTGACGCAATAAATCAACTAGAGCCATTTAAAATGACGTGCTACAGTATCATTGTTTAAGGGGTTAGGGGTAGTCAGAGACACGAAAAAATGATAATTTTCAGTAATTTTTTTTCGCTATTAAATCATTTTATTTTACAAAAGTAATAATATGGCATTATTATACAATGTTTTGACTTGAAGTCACGAAAATTTGAAAAAAAAAAAAATTTATAATTTCCAAAGTTATAGCTGTTTCTGTTGACCCAGTCCAAAAAAAAGGTCCTTGCGGTGACAATGATAAGTCCTTGGAGATTCATCTAAAGTCAATCGGATAAGAAAAATTAGTTTTATAAATAGATAATCCTGGGCCTGATCGAAGCTTTTTTTTTTTTTTTTCAAAAATTAAAAAAATGGCGGACTCAGGAAATTTTTTTCTAAATTTTTGGGAAAAAGTCAACAGTTAATTGGTCTTAAAAAATCGAAATTTTTGAAAAAAAAAAAAATCCTTCGATCAGGCCCGAGTTTATTATGTATTCTAAAAGCTGTATAAATTTCATTAAAATCTACTGAGCGGTTTTCAAGTTACAGTTGTCACCAGTTCAAAAAACATAGTTTTGAGAAAAACGCATTTAAAGTTTCGCACTAGATTTACGTACAGAAATACGAATTATTTAATCACTTACACTGAGTCATCTATTCCTGGGCCATATAATAGTTCTTCAGCCATTGTGGAAGTTTCCAAAACATCAATTTGCCGTTGCCTACGAAGCATTCTGCCTTCCCGAGTGTTGTCGTTGGCGCGCTGATCTGCCACTTTCACACGTGCAGCATCCTTTTTTTTTTGCATACTGATGGGAATTAGACCCACTCGAAAAGTAATTATCGGATCAACTTCAAATTTTCAGAGAATATTTATAAGATATTACACTTTAAGAAAATGCAAAAAAAAAAAAAAAAATTGATTTTTTGAAAATCCTGACTACCCCTAACCCCTTAAATGTAAATTTTTCCCATATAGTACTGAGCACATAGTTTTCCCTAAAACATATTTTTAAGACAAAACATCGATATTTTAAAATAACTTAGCATGAAATTACGCACTCTGGCAAGTCAAAAAATAATGACTTAAACGGATAACGGCTACTTCTAGCAAGTAAAACAGCTACAACATATCGTGGCACTGACTGTGTAAATGTTTGATAATTAGCCACAGGAAAAATGTATGAATTTTGCAAATAAAGATTACACAATTTCTATAAAATAATAGGAAGATATGTGAGGACATGCTCTGTATAACAGGAAGGGTGCACATAATAAATTTGATGAGTGACGAGTTGTAGCCTATGGTACCAACTGAAATTCATTATTATGCTCTTCAATTCAGCACAGGACTATTCTAATTTTGTGGCATAACGGAAATATGTATTGTTAGAAGATTCTAAAGTCATTGAAAAAGAAAGAAGCCCTAAACGGATATAGATGATCAATTATAATGCTAAAATAGAACACAGTTTTCATGCTCTACAAACACTATTATTTTCAGGAGTAGCCAGAAATATGGCGTAACACTAACTTTACTGCTTGTACACGTTTAGCAATATATCAAATGAAGTTTTCTGTCTAATAAACGTTGTATGCTTATACGGTCATCAACCTTTTTTCAGAGATAACTATGATTCAGATATGATGACTCTATTTCAGCATTTCATAGTCCAGTTACCATATTCAAGTCGACTTGAGCGGGCAATAGCTGCTTTCTCAGCCTCGTGACCAAGAGAGTGCAATCAGCGATATATTCAGAAATTTCTGTTATTTGTCTTTCATTATATTCAATGGGGAACTGAATCACGGGCAATTCTCTATTTCGTTTCATCTATGAGGAAAGCCTCTAATGTTCACATTCGTTGATAAGCCATGGATGTCCATAGCTGTTCCACTTTCCTTCCTTTCTTTTTCCGAAGGAACAGCAGATTGGGGATAGTCAATGAGCCTACGGAATTTCTAAAATACTTGTTTCTAATCGTAGGGAATAAAATATTGAATTTGTTAAAATCCCTTAAATCATCCGCTTCTCCATAAATAATACGTTTAGGTAACAGAATTATCCTTATAAGTCACTGGCAGTTTTAAAGCACTGTTTAAACTTCATTTATACATTGCACGTAAGCAGTGTTTGTTAATTTTTCCAGTATTAATGTGTTTTAAAATTATCTGGCTAACTGGGGAAAATGTGCAATTTTACTAAGTAATTTAATCAAATATAATATACAGCACGGATGCCATAAACGACTTATATTTTTACTGGAAATTTAATATTCTCGGCTAATTCAAATGGGATAGATGTCTAAGTATAAAACGTAAACCCAATTTTATTATGATTTATATGACGTTTGAACAAATACATAATAGACTTTGCAACCCGACACCAATTCTTTTAGAATATATCGATTCATTTTCCATTTATAATATTATAATAGTTCATAGTATATAAAAGTTTAAACAATAGCAAATATTTCATGGTATACAAAATCACGTATTTTCTAATCTTGACTATTGTTACCAAATGTTTGTTTACAGCATTAACCTATCAAGAATATACAAAAATTTTTCATGAGAAAGAATTTTTGAATAGACAAGAAAAATATCATCCTAAAAATATGTGGTAACATTACTTTATATGATGCCTCTACAAATTTCTAGCTCCCAAGAGATAGTACACTGGGAATTTACAATAATACACTGGGTTTTATTTCGCTGTTATGATCCATATATATTTTTTTTCTATAAACTCTGCGTTTTTCGGAATATTTCTTTTATTTAGGAAAAAGCTTTAAGAACATTTTTTTTTTTTTTTTTTTAAGAAAATGCTGTTTCTGAACATGTTATAGACAGAAACAATATAAAAATACTTATTTTAATATAAGTTTGCTTATTCAAGAAACAAATTCTTCTTTCCAAGGTAAAAAGAATAGAAAATAATTGTCCTTTCTATTTAAATCTTTAAGTCATTACTAAAATGTCCCAACCTTTTCGAAATATTTACAGATAATTTTATACATATTCTTTTATTTTATTTATTTATTTATTTATTTATTTATTTTTCTTTTTTCAGCTAAACAACTGCAAAACTGAATCGCATATAGTACAAATAATGTTTTTCAAATATATTAATTTACTGAATGACCAAAAGACTCGTACAAATGGAAATTGAAGACATCAAGCTTCCATAAAAACTATCTTTAAATGTTACATGACAGTATACTAATGAAAGACTTGGCGTGGGATTATAAAAACAAGGCAAACAACAACGTCTAGAACGCCAAATAGAAATAATAGGAAAGCAGACAGGGGTTTCGGTAGCATTTAGCGTACCGTCTTCAGTACATGAACGGTACTGAAGACGGTGCGCTAAATGCTACCGAAACAGCTGTTCTGCTTTCCTATTATTTCTATTTGGCGTTCTAGACATTGTTGTTTCCCTTGTCACATGACAGTATTTACTGTATGATCTATTTTGCCCCTGGAAGTAAAGCAAATATTCAGAAACGCATACATAAATGTCATAAAAATTCACATGACGAATCTTATTGTATCCTTTGTATTATTTTATTGAAGCATTAGTGTGCATCAGTTTTATTATGTATGTCAATTTGTTTGAGATTTTATTACCACTTCTTTTAATAGTAGCTTGTAACAAAAGCGTTGTTCTGCTTTACATCACCCTGGCAAGATATTTAATCGCATGCTCCGGCCCCAAAAGCAAGCCGTATATGTATACATACATATTATTACTCTTTAATTCTGTATGAAGAATCTACTGCGTGTTACACAGCGTGTTCGAAAAATCCTGGCCTCGGATTTAATTTCTGAAACATTGATTGCAAACATGTGTTACAAATTGCAAAATTGCGCAAATAAAAATTGCAGAATTTTTTAAATAAATTAAAATTTTCAGGGGATTCAGTTTAATAATATATAAAATTTAAAATTTTCTACAGCTCCAATACAAAACAAAATGTCCATTGATGAAAAGTACTACAAAGACTAATAAAGAGGTACACAAAATTTCCTATATATCATAAAATGTCTCAGAGATATGGCACAAAAAAAAAAAAAAAAAAAAAATTATACCCGTTTCTAATATCTCAATATAAATTTTCGAATAAAAAGTATCACATTTCCAGGTTCATACACAATCCGTCAACAACATTGTTTACATACTTTTTATAATACAATGCTTAATTTTTTTTTCACGACCATATTAGGCAATGTACCAATTATACTCAATGGATTTTTTTATGGAGAGCGTATAAAAATTTTTATCTAGTAATTTTTAAAACTGTATTACCTGGAGTTTTTATCGATTTTATAAAATTCAGTACTTTTATTACACATCTTTGTAATTTTTTTATGTATATCTAATACCATTAGTTACCAAATTAAATTTGAGATCAAGATTTTCCGAGCATTCTGTACATTAAATATAGGCAACAGAAAATTCCACTGGTACACACTCTATTATAATTATAATGTTCACCAAAATACTTATTTAATATTTACTATGCAAGTTTATGAATTTTAAAAAGAAAAACAACCATTAATGCAACAGTAAACAATATTAACATAAAATCACGTGAATTGCTGATGAATATAATTCAAATATACATTAGTTGCTTAAAAATATTTGTTTGAGAACATATAAAATGAATGATGAAAATCCATTTAATCTGCTTTCGCAAATTTACTCCAATAATACTGTTCTTAATCTGTAGAAATTATTCTATAACATAAAAGGATACACATATGAATCACAACTAAACATTTCCTGATTTCTGGTTGTTTGAAGTTTTATGTGGTAAATATTGCATTATTTAAAATATTTGAAAATTGCTAATCTTTCATTTAAGAGTGTAATCGTTTAATTTACAAAACTCGTCATTAAAAGGAAAAGAAAAAGGTTCGATATTCCTTGGATAAAATATCTATAATATTGAAACGCTACAATTTACAATTTATTTGTTAATAACGATAAAATTAAAGATATTAAAGGTCTATTATAGTCTTCTATTTATTTTAAAAGGAATAATTATACAGATGGATATTTTCCGTTATTTATTTTTTTTTTATTTTTTTATTTTTTATTCTAGCCGTTACAGATGACTTTGTTTCCGTACAATTTTAACAAAAATAATCTATCAATTTATTAACATTTTTATCTTTGATAACGAAAATTTTAAACAGCGTATGGGCTATTTGAAATTCAAACACAAAATTAAAACAGACAATCATTTACTGCATTAGATTTTTAGTTATTTTGCCCGAAAGTAGATCTTGGTACGAAAATGATTTCACATATATTTTCAACAGTTAATTTCATATATATACATACTAGGAGGCTACGCCCGCTTCGCTGGTCACTATTTGTAAATGAATCACTATAATTAATGAATTCTCAAAATTGCATTAATTTTTATCATGTGAAAAAAAAAAAAAAAAAAAAATCTGTTCGGGGAAAAATGTCGCACCGGGTCCCCACTGCCTTCTGCAGCGCAGGCCATTATGCGCTGCGCGCATTTATGTTCGACACTCTTAACGAGTCACTATATTATCGTAAGGGAAAAACATTAATATAAAATACAAAAAAATTCTTCTCTCATCGGTATAATAATCTGTCTGGGGCCCCACTGCCTGCGGCAACGTGTACACACGCGCACGGCGTGCGTGCTTTTAAACCTAATAATACTAATTTCCAACGCTCTATCTGAATTTATTTACTTTTTCCCCGACGCCAGCCCCCCTTCCCACCTCTCATAATAATTCTATACTTTCGAAAGTATCCGCAATCGATTTATCGAGCCTTAAAACCTAATAATACTAATTTTCAACGCTCTAACTTTTGCCTCTTTGTCCCACCCCCTTCCCGTCTATCTTTTTTTTTTTTTTCTTTTTTTGAAAATATCTACACTCGATTTGTAGGTCCCAAAAACCAATACGTCCCTATTTTGAACGATCTAACTTTATTCTATTGTTTTGCTCCTTAGCCCCTCCCCCTCCCCATCCTCTTCTCGGTTCTCCTAAAAATTTCACAAATTCGAAAATATCCGCAATCGATTTATAGGTATTAAAAAAACTCTATGTACCAATTTTAAACGATCTAACACTATATTTATTCTTTTACCCCTCTATACCTCTTACCGCCCCGCCTAATAACTTTACACTTTCGAAAATATCCTCATTCGACTTGCAGTCCTATAAAACCTATCTGTACCAGTTTTGAACGGTGTAACTGAATTTCTATTTTTTTTTTTTTTTTTTTCTTTTCGCCTCATAGCCCCCCGCCCCCTTCCTGGCCCATCTCGGACGAATTTCTAAAATTTCAGAAATTGGATTTTAGATATTTGTGTGAGCTATATTTTAGAGCAAAAATCTCACATATATCTTTTTTTTTTCTTTGGTTGTTTGCGATATAAGGATTATTTGAAATCATGTTTTACCCCCTCCCCCTTTAGGGGCTGAACTTCTAAAATTCCAAAAATTAGATTTTAGGTATTTGTTTTAGCTATATTTTAGAGCAAAAATTTCACGTATATCTGTTTTTTTTATTGAGATATATAGGATTATGTGAAATCCCGTTTTGTCCCCTTCTCCCCCCCCTGGGGGACCGAATATCTAAAGTTACAGCAATTTTTTTTAAATATTTGTGTTAACTATATTTTAAAGCCAAAAATTTACGGATGTCTGTTTTTTTGTTTGAGATATGAAGGATTTTGAGAAATCATGTTTTGCCCTCCCTGCCCCCCTTGGAGGGGGGGGGCGAATTTTGTAATATCACTTCTTAGTGGATGTCTACGTAACAGACAGAACATTGTTACAAAATTTCATACTTCTAGGTCCACGGATTTGGGCTGGGCGATGATGAATCAGTCACTCACTCACGCACTCAGGATAAACAATTTTATATATATAGAAATAGATAATTGTATCCTAAGCATCATTACACATATTTGAAGGCTTAAAAATATACTTCACTTAGATGTTTATGTTATCTTCACACTTTCTCTTTGCATTTTATCTGTAACTGTATATTTCCTCTTAACCATAGCATCAATTTCCATAGCAAAAATTTCCATATATACTGATATTTCCATTTTATTTATCGTTTAGGAATAAATAAATGAAAAAAAATTTTTTTTTTCTTTTTTTTCAAATATAATACCAATTTAATTAAAGACTTCTTTCACATGCAGAATATCTTTAAGACTACGTGGGAAACTGCAAAAATTTTAACTTTACTAAAAAAAAAAAAAAGAAACATCAAATACAATATAATCTATATAATATTTCTCTAATATGCGCCAGTTACAATTAAATTTGGTCGAAACGATTGTGATGAAATGTGTTATCTGATTGGTCAACCCACCATATCGGATTCAGGAAATCATAAATTCGGCTGATAGATTTCGGTTACAAAAATTTAATCTATTCACTTGAAATCCACATTTTCTTACAGAAATTCCAAAAATATTAACTTCTTGTGCTGAAACATATACTCAAAATATAGTATTTAGAAGTATATTTGAAAAATTTAAATCCAGTTAAGATTTGCATTTCATCATTGAATATTGGGCAGGACGGTGGTGGCGCCATCTATTGATCGAAATAAAAATCATCATATTAAGATACAAATTTAATATAACAATTATTTTATTTAATCTTAAAAAAATTTAACTTAGCAGCGGAAAAAAGTTATTTCCTAAAATTAAAATTATAATACAAATATCAAAGATTTAAATCTCTTTTATTGAAAAAAAAAAAAAAAAAAAAAAAACTAAAATTTTCTAGAGAATGAATTCATTTATAAGATATTCCTGCAAATCATATTAGGTATGTAGGTACTATCATGTAAATGTTCTGAAAATAAGGGGGAAAAACTGAAAAAAAAAAAAAAAAAAAGAAATTTTGTCATATCCGTTATAATCACAATCATTTTCATGTCGGAGAAAAAAAAAAAGGTGGGATTCGAAAACAAAACAACAAACTGACATTGCCACCAGATACACTGTAAAAAATGTGGCGTAATGTTATCCCGAAATTGGTGTTCAAATACCCAAAAATTGGGTAAACAAGCACTGAATTTCGTGTTGACACCAAATGAAGCGTTCAAATACAATTAAAATTGTGTAAATGAAAATTATTTCGCGTCAAACACCATTATCGGTTTATCCATACACCAGAAGTTTTGTGCTTACAGGCACGCTCGTGTCTCGAAACACCAGTTTTGGAGTTCGTTTGAATACTGTCTGGTAGCATCGTCAGTTGTTGTTTTGTTTTTAGAATATTTACACGCCGACATGAAAAACTCACAAATGCCTTTTTTAACTTTGCATATCCGAAGTATGTATATTCATATATTATTCTGTTAAAATAAAGATTAAAATGTTAAATAAAGTTAAATATACCTGTGTTGTTGGTACAAATGAATTTTAATATAAGATTTATATATGTTGTAAGTTATGCACGCTTTCCTAAGCCTAATTTTATTTCATTCAAAATCGTTTTTTAATGATGGTCTATGTATTTGTATTTATATTTAAGTTGCTAAAGCAGTTGCTTAATTATATTTTTTAATCAGTATGAATTATTGATTTATTGTGATCTTCAGTTGTATCATTAAATTTTTCTTCTGAAATAGTTTGAAGTTATAGTAATGAATAATTTTTGCATCCAAATATTTGCAATCGTTTAAAAATGTAGTTCATTCATTTACAATTGCTTTCATAAATTAAATTATATTAAAGCATGATAAAATTTATTTGTTTTAAATATAATTATTGACATTGGCAAAGATCCAATTACGAATCATTGTATGATAAAGATTTTTTTTTTTTTTTTTACCCTGAATATGGCTAATTATTTACGCAATAGCAGATGTCGCGATTTTACATTTATTTTGTTTGTGTTCCAGCTGCGTTTCTGAGACGGAAGGGTGTTAAAAAGTATTTTCATTCTCTACTTTTTTTTTTTTTTTTTTTTTTTAAATGACATAACTGATTTGCTTTTTTATACAAGGGTAAATATGGTTAGTGAATTAAAACTAAACTTCAGATTCTAGATGAGCGTGAAGAAAATAAACGAAATATTTTTGAAACATTTATCAACAAACATTAAATATGCATTTCTTATATGCATTTGATACTTATACTAATAGATAAATGTAAAATTTATCATATTATTCTAACTATTTAAAAGTTTTAAATGTGCATAAAAATAATAGCTCTTTTGAAGAGTTTCGTCATGTAACAGCATACATACTAACAGATTTGTAAATATAGTTTTATATTATGGTAATAGCAATTTATCACGGCAGTTTGACCTTTCGTCTCATTTTCTTATAACATATAATTAATAAACATTGTCTAAATTTTTGCTCTAGATAACTGTTTTATTGCAATTTAAAAAACCTTTCTGCATCTTTCCTGTGATTAGAGAAGCATTTACAACTTTCTTGTAGTATATATATATATATATAAAATAGTTTACAATGTTCTATATTAAATAGGTTTATTTCATATTTTTTTAAAAAAAAAGTACTCTAACAAGAAAGATGGCATAAGTGAAAAACTGGCAAATTTGAGTTGATATCCTTAAAAAATGTTTAGGAAGCACCACAACGTGCACAAAAAGTGTCATACCTCTATTTCGAAATTTGGATAGATTTAGAAATAGAGTGTAAGTTTTATTGCAGGCTAGTCAAAGCTTTATCGTTATTTTAAATTGATTTTTCTCAAATACTACATATTTAAGTTATGTCAATTTTCTTTCCGGTATGTATTTAGTATTCTGCGGATATAGTTATGTTTCTTCTTAATTCCTTTTAGTGTTCTACAGGATTTTAATTTGTGAATTTAGGCCCTTGGAATCGAAAAGGTTAGCGAACTTTGTAACTATCATATATTAGGATTATACTGAAATGCTAATTGATGCTCCGCAAATTTTAACGAAAAAATATTTAAAATAGAATTCTGTATAAAATTTGTCAGACTAACTTTTGGATATTAAAAAATGTAGGCAAAAAATATTTTCGTAAAACTAAAATTTTCTATCATTAAATAAGTAAACAATAACATCCTCTTGTTTTGCATTTAGTAATAGTTAAAACATTGATATTATATGAAACAACATTTAGTAAATTATTTTTTTTTCTAATTTATTTATGTTTTAATGGTAAAGCGGAAGTTATTTTATAAACAGCACTGTAAAATATACCTTATGTAGCTGTACACCAAAAATGGTGGCAATTACTTTATACCAAAAATGGAGTAATGAAAAATTTTGGTGTAATGCACCACCAGTAACTTTTGGTGTTTTCCTACACCAAAACTAATGGTGTTTCATTACACCAGAAATTGCATTACACCATTTTTGGTGTAAAGTAGTTGCCCCCGTTTTTGGTGTACAGCTACATAAGGTATATTTTACAGTGATGTTTATAAAATAACTTCCGCTTTACCATTAAAACGAAAATATTTTACAGTGTAGTTTTCAAACGAACTCCAAAATTGGTGTTCCGAGACACGAATATGCGTCTAAGAACAAAATTTTTGGTGTAAAGGTACACCAGTAATAGAGGTTAACGCAATATAATTTTAATTTACACCATTCAAAATGTATTTGAGCTCTTGATTCGGTGTCAACACGAAATTCAGTGTTTGTTTACCCAATTTTAGGGTATTTGAACACCAATTTTGGGGCGACATTACTCCACCTTTTATACAGTGTACTTAAACTCAAACAAGAATGGAAATTTAACGCAGATTTCATACCACTCTTTATGAAGAAAAAATTTTCTTAATAAAGTTTAGATTGAAAAAGATTTGTTTTTGTTAATAGGGATATCAGTTCTGCGACAAATTTCCCTACGTAATTTACATAAAGCATTGGTTAGTTTTCTTTGTTATTTCTGTTGCTTCTTTAATCAGGTAAGTCATATAGGCTCTTTCTACAAAATATATTCTTTGTTACGGCATTTCTCTCATAAAATTCGTTGGTTAAGCCACAATGTCTGCAAACGCAAATATATCAGGTGAGTACATATCGTGGCACAACTCCGATAGACCACGAAATTTCTACTTAGAAATATTATTCAACAATACATCAAACATGAATATTTATTTAGAAAAACTGGAGTGTAAAATAATAGGTGTGCCCAGGTTCGATTCTCGGCTCTGGTATTTTTCACATAGTTGGTATAAAAAAAAATTATCCTTACACTCTAATTTCTCTAAATGAAAAGATTTATTTCAGGCATTTTCGTTTCTGTGAAACTGCATAATTTTTACGTTTCTGGAAAATATATTTTTAATATCAGTTTCATTTATACAAAGATATAATTTCAAGTTTTGTGTTTCAAACTAACATTGCGAAAAATGATCTCTTCTTACACAAGACATAAACAGCCGGATGCATCCAGAAATCACACTCTCCCTTTGTCTTTCCATAATTAATCATTTTGCCATGGAAAGCTCAAGGAACAACTATTTACAAACATTGTTTTGTTAATTAACCTATTTATAAAATGAAAACTGTCTACTAAAATAATTATTTTATACAGTTGTTCCTGACTATTTTCTGAAGAACGTCTGCAATTGACCAGTACTCTATTATATATGTTGTATTTAACATACTTAGATTTTTAAATATACCATGTTTTAATAGTGGTATGTTTTCTGACTTTTTCTCTTTTAAAAAGTTTTTTGTACCACTATATTTGAAAAGTAATTTTTAAATTTATTTTCTAAAAATAAAAAAAGTTTTTAATATAATCGAATATTTTTATCCTAAAAAACTCGTAGTAAATCTCTCATAAAAATAAAATAAATGAAATAAGCTAAAAATAAGTTAAAATAAAAGTAGAAGAGTTGATGTGATTGTTTATATGATAGCGTAAATATTCAGTGTTTTTTTTTATGATGTAGTCAATATATATGTGGGTGACAAAATCATGTGACCACCTTCGACTTAACACGTTTTGTCAAATATCATAAAAAAAATACTTGAAGAATTGTTCTATAAATTTGCGTTTGCGAAGTAGATGATTGACCGCATATTTTCCAATAACATTTTAGGGACGAAGACATTCATGTGGTCCACTACAAATGCATAAAAGAAAAATAATTTTTGGTATCACCCTGTACATGGAAATAATCAAAAGGTCTATAGCTGTAGAATATTCTTGTCTCGGTCACTTACAACTTTTGAGTTCATTTGTATAAGGCTATATATTCATGGAGATATAAAGTTTTGTTAAAAAGAATGCATATCTTGAATTATAACTCAAGAGATTTTTAACCAATTTCAGATATACTGACGAAAATTTTTAGAAACAATAATCTGCAATTAGAAAATAAATATATTAATCCATTCATAAAATATGAGCATTTCTTCTAAGTGATTTGTAACTGTACATGCATTAATACTGAAAAAAAATTGCTTGCGTAACTTAAGAGACAAATGTTCAGGAAAACATAAACGAATGCAAGTAGCTATCTCAAAAACCTAAAACGTTATCGACAATAGAAATAGCTGTTTTCAATAATTCTCTAAAGAAGATTTAACATTAAGGGATCGCTCACACATTTATATTTCCCCCAATAATTTCCAACGGAACAGGACAATTCCGCCGAGATTTTAATCCCCTATTCCCCTCATAGGACAATTCCGCCGAGAATTTTAACCCCCTTTTTCCCACAGAGGACAACTCCGCCGCGCCATTTTCCTGAGACGAGAAGAGGGGTCTGCAGCAGTATTTCCATTTTTGGCGACGCATTGCACTTTGGCGGCACATCGAGCATTATATAAGAACCCTTCCCCCTCGCTTTGGAAAGATGAGTAAAAGTAAAATAGATTTTAACCAAATTATGAGTAAAAATTTTTACTCATAAACATGCATTTAATTTTATTTTTATTATTATTATATGTTCTTTTATTTGACAATTATTTAATCGTATTAATAAATTCTGCTATTAATAAATTTATTTCTAATTTTCGTGTAGCACTTGAATATCATAAAATTCAAGTAAAAATTAAATTAAGAAAAATTTACATCTTAGTTTAAATTATTCCGATTACATTTACAAAATTATTAAAGGATAAATAAAAAATTAAATTTTCTTTACTTAACATAATATTCAAATATATTTTACTTAACTTATATTAACTTATATTAAATTTTCTTTACTTATTTTCTTTAATTTAATTTCTTAAATTTTTTATTCAGCAGTGATAAATAACAGTAATAACAACAGTAATATTTCTGTGCGATGAAAATCATCTCCATCTGTATATATCGTAAAAAATAGTTTTAATAAATATTAATTTTATTAAATAATTTGTATGGAAAAAATGTAGAAGAAAGTTTCATGGTGGTTACAACATACTAGTTGATATTGGAGGAACATTCAGAAGATAGGTTTTAGTAACATAGCTGATTTTGTTGGGAGACTGGGAAAAAAAAAAAAAAAAAAAAAAAAAAAAAAACGAGCCCACATATTAATGTAATAGAATTTTATTATGGTATTCTGGGTCGATGATGGAAGACAGATTATTATGGAATAGAAGATAATTATGGAACAGAAATGTCCGCAAATAACTCATTTAAATGAACGGCTTTTAGTAATAAGAATTATAAATTGATTATTATAGTTTCATTGATTATTATTTGCGTAACGATGCATATATATATACCTATGAAAGTTTGTATCCATTTACTTTCTTCTTCTGATCATTTCAATAGCAAAGAATACTGTCTGTATCGAAATAATATGTCAACAGTTTAATAATAATTTGGTATGTTACTCACACGGCTTACCGTACAATTTAATACTAGAAGTACTAATTGGAATCTAATTGGAATATTAACACGAATCATTTGCTTGATCTCAACGAAAACTTGAGTGCAGCTTTCCTATAAAATACAGATTTAGTATATCGAGTTAGATCTTTCTGCTGTTATTTGTTCTTAGAATATGCTGATAACAGGCACATAGATCAACCGCAAAAACATGATTTTCGGATTCAGGGGACTTCACAACGTATAAACATAACAAAATCTCAATTTCAAAAATTTGACCCAAAAACAGTATTTTCTCTACTATCTTTCATGATGTCTATTTTATATAGCAACTTTGTTGCCGGTATATAGCATAAAAGCTGATATGGTCTTTCCGTAAATAGAGTTAAATTGCAGTACATAGCAGTGTCGTTTTTCGTCCAATATGCATTTATAATGAATCAGCATATAGCAATAAATACACTTTTCAAAAATAAGTAATCAAGTTTCAGTTAATTAGAATGCATTACGTTTTATATAAAAAAAAATAATAATAATAATTACATCATAAATAAATGAATAATAATAATAATAATAAAAACTAATAAATCATAAATTAAATCTTTTTTTTTTTTTTTTTTTTTTTTTTTTTTTTTTTTTGCCTTCAATAGTATTAAATTACGGTTTTGCATTCGTTTAGTCAATAAGCATTTCTAACACTCTAAAGGCTGTTGCCTTATAAAATGAAAAATCTGTAGTTGAAAATATAGGGAAGTTACATCTATACAAATTACTGTGCCTATGCTTTTTATTGAATTTTAAGAAATTGACAAATTGAACAACTTTCTTCTATAAAAATTTTTAATACAAATGATTACGTGTATAAAATGAAAAAGTGCATAAAAATAAAGGTATTTTTGAATGCCTCTTTGAGATTCTAATAAGAGATTTTCTTTTCCCTTAAATTCTCATTAACCATAACTTTCTAACAATGCTACTTTCAATCCTCTACCCCCATAATTAATATGTTAAAAACGTACAACAAATTTCATGTTTGCGAATTAATATGTAGATTATTACCATTCTTTTGTGTATTTATTTTTAACAAAAGTTGAATGCCTGAAGTTTTAGCATTCTCGCCAACTTTTATTTCGCCAAAGGTAATGCCTTCCCCCCTCATTCGGCGGAATTGTCCTATCCAGGGAAAACGGCAGAAAGGAATGCGGCGGAGTTGTCCTGCTGGGAGAAACAGCGGATAAATTTTTCGGCGGAGTTGTCCTATGCTTCGGCGGAGTTGTCCTATGCCCATTTCCAAAAGTCTAAGTAATACTTTTTTTTTTCTTTTTTCGCACATAACTTTTAATCAATTGAAGATATAAACATAAAATTTTAATTACATGTTCGTCATCGAATACTTCATTGAACTTTATATTACTATAATATCAGAATATATTTTTTAACTTATATTAATTTAATTTATTGTTAAAAGTAAATACATCTTTGAAAAAAAAAATGATTTTAAAACATAAATCTACATAAGAAAAAGTGTTTTAAAGAGGGAATATAAATAGTTAAAGACGTACTTTTTAGAGATAAAATATTTAAAATATGAATTTAAACCGTTTTTCTTATTTCTTTTTTATTATCTTTTTTTTTTTTTTTATGTTAATAATTTTTTTAAATATATATCGATAAAAGTATGAAATTTGGATGAGGTGCTCGTTTTAAAATTATTGATTGACATTTTATTAATTGTCGATAAACATAGATAACAGATTATTAAGTACAATTACATTATTAAAAGAAAAAAAGAAATAAAACACAGGTTGCATGTGTGGCTGCGGTTGGATATGAGGTCAGTCCTACGCCTGGTTGGAATGCCCTCCGAAGGGATTCTTTCTAAGGGGGCCCCAAACCACATTACGGGAATTTTGGAGAGAGTCACGAAAAACTCCGAAAGACTAGGCCAAAAAATAGCGACATAGTTTCGAAAACCGGCACCACTACTCTACCAGCTTTGAAAACAGAGCCACATAGCAAGTGGTGGAACCTGCGAATAAAGAAAGAAAATGTCGCCTGTATCTAAAATTGAACTTTTTTTTTTCTAACTGTACTACATTCTGTACCATCTTTTATCCAATTTTATTTTTTATATTCATTCATTTTATTTTTAACTTTTTAAAAGAAATTTAATATTATTTTATAGATTATTATAGTTCTAAATGCTATATAATCTGAAAAATATTTCAAATTTAAATTACAGATAGCTTTTTCTTCAATTATCCTTTAAAAAAAAAGATGGAGTTCTTAAAAAATATACAATTATTAATTTAGTCTGTGAACATCGTTTGTATAATAAAACTGTCACTAAGTTAATTTAAAAGGAGCACCTCATCCAATTTTCGTGTTAAATGAAAAAAAAGGCGGATATTATTTTAAAATTGAAACTTTTTTTAAACTATAATACATTTCTAACTATAATAATTCGTAAACTGACATTAACACTATATCCCTACTTTTTCTTAAAAATTTTTATTTGAAGAAAATTAGAAAGTTTAAGGATTTTAGATATAAAATTAAATAAAAAATGGTGCTAAGTTATTAGGAAAAAATTCAATTTCAAATTACAGCCGGCTTCATCTTCCTTTATTCACTGACCCTATGATTTTAACATTTGTTGAGGAATGGTAGAGGATTCGAAACCATACTATTGTTCGCCTGTCCTTTTGGAATTTTAAGTAGTTTTTCTTCAAAACCCGCTAAGAAACTTTAGAAAGAACCCTTTGGACAGCATCTCACCCAGGCCAAGGACTTAGTGCAATCATTCAGCCTCAAACCCATCCACAACCACATACGCAACCTTTGTTCATTTTATTATTATTATTATTATTATTATTATTTATGTCATAATGTAATTACATTACAGCTGTTGAACACATTGTTCATCGGCTACAAGTTTTAAAACTTAATGATAAATCACACATTAAACAACATGCTTTACGCCGCTAAACAGTCTTTAAAAAATAACAAAAAGTCTATAATAATAAATAAAGATGTTTGTATTGAAATTTGTAGCTTGTTTGTATTTCTATGTATGGACCCGCTAATGGATTTTTTTTTTATTTAATTATGTATTTATTTATTTATTTATTTTTTATAGAATCTTTGTGCGCATCCTTTGAATTGTCTATATACAAATTTTTGGCTCAATCCGCATTTTAATTACAGATACAAGAACGCTGAATAAACCAAGTTTCACTATGGCCATCCTGCATATTATCATTTTACAAAAAAAAAAAAAAAATTATTTCAAGGAAATTTCATTTTAAATTTTATATTTCTGCATAAAAAAAAAAATAAATAATATTAGAATTTAAACACGTGTATTAAAAAGAATGTTACCAGTGTAAGTAAAAATAAGCACCATAATTTGAGTGCATGTTACTTGTGAAAATGAAAAATAAATAAAAGACATCGAGAAGCAGTATCTGAACATGCTCTCAATCAATGCGCTGCTGTAAAACAACATATACAAATAGTTCGAAATATATTGTCCTCGGTTTTAATTTCCTAATTAGACATATATTATAAAATGAAAATTTGCGTAAAAGAAAGTACAAAAGTTTGAAAAGCCAATTAAAAATTTAGCGAATTAAATTTTAAGAATCCCAAATTGGAGATTATTTTATGGTCTCCATAAAAAAGAATTTCCTATAAGCAAAATGTGATCCATATGCTGATTAGATAAAGTACAAAATTTCATCATCTATAATAATAAAAGAAGATGTCTGTCTGTCTCTCTGTCTGTCTGTTTGTCTGTCTGAGTATCTATACGTTCAGCCCCTACTGAACACAGAAGTATAAAATTTGACATACGGGTGCCTAGAAGCCTTCCCGAGGGGACAGTGAAAACAGAATTTAAACATTTTAATTAGTTGCGGAGATATTAATTAAAATGTAGACATATATCTAATTAAAAAGCGATCTCAATGGCTGAGAATTCACCACGATTGCATAAAAATAGATATTTTAACGGAGTTAAAAGCAGAAAAAATGGAAAATGAATTAGAAATATTAGTGCGATCTTTAGGAATTATGGTACCAAATGAAAGGGGAATTTTTTCCGAATCTAAGAGTGCAAGCGGCTTATCGATTAGATTAGACATCAATTAGATTTTTTAAAATTAACTAAAGTATGAAATTTAGTTGGCAACAGGCAGACGACTGTCTGTGATGAAAAAGGAAATGGTTGTAATCAATTAAGATATCACGTGTTTTATAGTGGGGGGAAAAATTGCAATTTTCAAACTCTTTCTAATTTTCATTTACCTTACATTTAAATGAATATTCGGCTTAGACAGCATATTATAAAGCTACTGTTCAATTTTCATAAAAAATATGAATAAATAAAAAAATGACATATTTATTGGAAAAAGAAAAAGTTTTCTTTTATATTTTGAGTATTTCTGCTCACATATCGTACTAAGGATTTTTAACGTTATATAGCCCGGAATTATGCAAGTTTCGGAGAAAACCATGGATAAGTCGGACACATATCTTTTTATAAAAATGTCTATATTAGCTTTGTATCTCAGCTTCTAATTAACATAATTTCATAAGTAATATATCATTTGAAATAGAATTGATGAGTATATGTTGCAAATCTCTGTCGCCAGAGGGCGCTTTGATATTTTAATAATTCAATATCTAGAATTCTACTTATAACACATCATTTGAAATATTACGGACTTTTAAACTGATATAAGCCGTTAAATTCCGTACGGGAGTTTCAGAGCAAACCACAGAAAAGCCAGAACACCTTTATTACAATATCTCCAATTCTAATTACGATGCGATTAAATTTTTCAATAAAGTTATTTTCACTATATGTCAATGTGCTGTTGAAGGACCTGAAACGGGAAAAAGGCGCAGCAGGCGACACCAAGCGGGAGTTTTGTAAAGTCGAACTTTTCAAGGATCGCGAACTAGTAGCTGTTCGCCGAAGGCGGCTAGTTGTATCATAAAAAGTCTCAAAGATGTGAGAAGACAAATAAGCTAACTTAAACCACTTTCCAACATCTCGAGATAAGTACTCTAAGGGGAGATATTGTCCGATCGCACTTCAAGAGTTATACACAAATTACAATTGAAAATATTGATAACGTAAATAAATAAGTGCGTTTTAATTTTATTCTGTGACTAATCCGCGTGACTTTTCTCTAACGCTTTTTATGATGCAATTCTGAAACTTTATACATCAGGTAAATATCATATGGCGCACTTTTACTTTTTAAATTTCTTTTCTACAGGCTTTATTTTTATTTTCACTTATTTATTTTGGTGGTATAAATTCGAGTTATAATGAAAGCTGGGCAATAAAGTGTTTCTAAATATTATAGAAATATGTCTTCATATTGAAAAAGCCACAATAATAAAAAATAAACCCGTAAAATGTATTGTACCTGAATTTTCGGTGTATAAACCGCAGGTTTGCTCCAGAAATTTTAATTGGCAAACAAAGTTATATTTGTACGAGCTGTTCTTCGAAAAACTATAGCTTTTTCTGTTAAATAAAATTTCTGGTTGAGGAAAGACATATCTTGCCCGCGGATTATGTAAATCATACCGGTTTTCTTGTACACAGCAGGCTTATATATTTCATGGCAAAAATTTAAACACTACTAAAATACAAATTATTTTCCTGATGTTTAGACTGTACAACTTCTTCGCAGACATTATATATGACAGGATTTTCAGCAATCACTATTTTGAAAACCACTTTTTAGAGCAATCTTTGTAGTATTCTTTCGAAGATATGTACTAAAAACGATTAATGAAAATTACTATTTCAAAAAAAGTGATATTCAAAATAATGACTGCTGACAACCCTGTATTTTATTTATCTGTTTTAAGAGTTTTCTAGAAGATATAAACTCTCTGAATAATAATAATTAGAAAAAAAAATCTGTATATACTGTGTTATTATACTTTGTTTGCTATAAATATAATTAAACAAACCCTTTTTAAAAATTACAGTATAAAAAAATTATCAGCTGTTACAAGTAATCTTTCGCAAATTCAGAATAAACAGCAGTTAAAAAATAATTAAAAAATAATTTCCTCGAAAAAAAGTTTCTAATATAAAGCATATTATTAAATGCTGATTTATTTTTTTTTTATTTTTTATTTTTATTTTTATTTTTTTATCGTCTCGGGAAAATTTAGTTTTCCATACACTTTTAAATATGTATTTGATTTTTTTTCCACGCTACTTATTATTTTTACCGTTATTTCAGTAAAATAAAAATTCGTGACTCTGTTATCTTGCTTTTTTCTCCTTGGATAATTATCTCTTTTTTTTTTTTTTTTCCTTCCTCAATAATGGCATCGGCAATTTATGTACGCTTATAATATTCCATGGATGCTTGTAAGGTAAAAAATACTAATGAAAAGAAATAAACCGAAAGATTAAAAATTCCATCATTCTAAAATTGTTTTCTCACTACATATATGTATATATATATTATTTATTTATTTATTTTAATTGCTACAGTAATTATTTTCTGTATTTTTTATATTTTTAATTTTTAATTGATTATTTCTCTTTGTCTGCACATAATTTTGCATGATTTATTTTATTTATACCTTATTTATATATGATTTAATGATTGTATCAAATAAAAGATACAATTATCTTTTATTTCACAGATTTTTTCTAGATAAATTACTTTACAACTATATACAATTAGGAAAAAATTCGACGATCTATAGCATGCATTTTAGAAAATTCGTACTGTAGTGAACGAATATATATATATTTTTTTTTTTTTTTAAGGAACAACAGTTATTGCACAGTCTCTCTCGAGAACAAAACACTCAGCTTTAAGCCTAAACACAAACTGAAACCCCATCAGGAGTGGGTTATCGCCTTTTATAGTTCTGACGGAGGTTAGCGATGATTTGAGATAGTTCGACGAGAGAAATTTTTAGCTCTTTCTGGAAAATTCAGGAAACTCGGCTTCTATTGAAGATAGAGCTTCCAGATTTTGGCAACCCACATGCAATCATTTCATCGAATTCTATCGCTGATTCAGGGACAAGAATCAGGTTTTCTGTGAGAGACTGTGCTATAAGTACAAGAAATTCAGTTAGAGAGAGAAAAGTATCAGGTGCGTAGTAAATTCGTGCAAACTTCAAATATTCATAATAAAACAAGTAATTCTCCGAAAATTTTTGATTTGTGGGCAGTGTTGAGAGTTGCCAAATTTAGGGACTTTTTTATTCAATAACCACCAATAATTTTGAGGAATGGTTTTTGATAGGCGATTATTTTTCGATATTACTAGGCAAACATTACAATTTAAATTAGTGGTAAAAAAAAAAAAGTTTTAATAAAATTTAAAATATAATTTTTTATTTAGTTGTAGACGTTGAATATAAAGTCCCTAAAATTTACAACACTGTGAGAATATGATTAGAAAGATTTTAATTACACTTTTAATGATTCCAAAAGAAAACAACAGAGAGCGCTCAAGCGTCATACTGAAACGTTTTATGGAAAACTGGCTAGCAATAAAAAACTTGACTAAAAATGGATTCCTCACTCGATGCTGACAGCATGCTATCGTTACACGATCGAGTGTTAGAAACAAAATTAAAATAAATGCACAGCATCCTGTTATTGTGATCGGATGTCTATATGTGTTTGCCTGATTTGAATAAAACGGCTCAGTATGACTTAAACTCATGTTTGTGAAAATTGCAACATTTTGAAAGAATAATGCAAATTGAACCAAACTTACAGGAAATGTAAAGTGAGGTAAGGCATGCAAATGATTGAAAGAGGAGAGGGACGCCGCCGCTCACCGCTCTTCGAGCAGTTTTGAGCGCTTCTGGGGCGCTCAAAATGAAGCGCTCCATGAAATCGCCCGCACTTGGAGGAACATAGAGCCATTCCAGCCACGCCGCGACATTTATTGAAAAAACAAAAGTAAATTACAAAAATCGCCAGAACGTTGTTCAAGTCCGACACTGGGCGATATGATTCAACAAGAGTTATTTACAGAATTATTTACAAGAGCTATTTACAGAGTTCGCCAGAACTTTGTTCAAAACTGACACTGGGAGAGATGGTTTAATAGGTGTAGATGATAAAATAAGCTGTAAGACATGGAGAGAGTCCATCAATAAAAATTCAGTGTACTAAGTAGCCGTGCTGATTGTGACATTAAACTGAAGTGGGTTTATTTGGTAGGTTGCGCCAGCTGAATGGCTCCCGCGACTTTGGGCGCTAGCGGAGTCATTATGTGATGACTTCTGTAACAGTCAGATTTTTGAAGTCAAGCAAATATAAGAAGTTCTTATTTTAATCTTGTCATAATTGTTGCACTGATAAGGGAATGAACACTTGTTAATGACCTTGTGAACGACATAACATATTATTTTGTTGGAGAAATTGCTTGTTGAAATTGGTGCTCAAGCACCCGCTGTGGGGGCACTAAGGGCTAGTTCCTGATAGGAATGAGGAAGAAGAGATTATAATAAAGAGATCGTTTAATGGAAGGGAATAATATTAATTTAATCAGTTCTATTGGAGATATCCAGGGGGAGATAATATATTCGTCGTATTTTTATTAATAATGATGGACGTGTGAGAATGTTCTCCAACGCCTCCTCGCCGCAGGAACACAGAGGTATGCGACGACCATTGAATTTATGGAGATATGATGGAAAATGGCCATGACCTGACAGGAAGGCTGTAACTTCCGGATTTAAAATCTAGTTCTTGAATTTAGCTTTTGGAAGGAGGGAATAAGAGCATCTTCCTTTGGTTGAGTCTTCCCACCAGATCTGCCATGCACGAAGTAAGATAGCTTTTAGGGTCTTCTTAACAAAGAAGGAGGTGCTGGTAAGGTAATCTCAACTTGAGGGTGTTCGGTTGCCGATTTGGCCAAGGTGTCAGCTACTTCATTACCAGTGACACCTCTGTGGGTAGCACAGATTATTATACAGATAGGACACTCCCGTATAATCTTCGGTAACCAAAATTTGACTGCAACGACCCTATTGTCAACGGCTGTAAGTTTCTCGAGACTTCCGGCTCACGCAATCGCTCATCTTATTTTTATTGTATCTATGTTCATTGTAATATTAGTGCAACGTTAAACCCAACGTCCAACCAACTAACTATTGTATCGATGTTTACATTTGGCAACTTTGTTATTGTTTACGAAATTGATTGTCGAAAGCAATTTATTTTAAGAAGCAAGTACTAAATATTAAGCAAGCAAATTTCGAAAATATATATAAACCAGAAATATTTTTTTTCATTTTAAAGCACTTTGTATTATTTAAACCAAGCAATGTTAAATATTTAAGATTTTATTCCATACTGCTATTTCAGCATTACAGTTTGTTAGATTAATTTGTACACTTGAACACGAATGTGTTTGGCAAAATTTATTTTCAAACATAATAAAAATTAGTTTTATTTCTTAGAAAATAGCTGTAATGTTATGATTTTGTGAATTTAAAAGTAGTAGAAAAAGTGAAGGAAAGAAAACTGCACATATGTTTTCATTTGGCAACTTTATTATTGTTTACAAACTTGATTGTTAAAAGCAATTTATTTTAAGAAGCAAGTGCTAAATATTAAGAAAATAAACTTTGAATATACATAAAATAAAAACATTTTTTCATTTTAAAGCATTTTGTATTATTTAAAACAAGCAACGTTAAATATTTAATGATTTCATACTGCTATTTCAGAATTACAGTTTGTAATTTTAATTTGTACTTGAATATGGATATGTTTGACAAAGCATATTTTTAAACATTATAAAAATTAATTTTTATTTCTTAGAAGAATAGCTGTGAATGTTTTGAGGATAATTTTGTGAATTCAAAAACAATAGAAAGTGAAGAAAAAGAAAACTTCCCATACTAACCTGCTACTAACTACTCGCGAAATAGAAAAACAATTTTCGATTAGAGATGTTATTCATGTAGACTTAACACTTGTAGTTACCCTCTGTTGACACTAGTGGTGCTACTATATTTCCGGTTCGCGTTTTAGCTTCACTGTCCTATCTGTATGATAATCTGTGGTGGGTAGAAACGTATGCCAGGGAAATTTAATTACGTAGAAGTCTTATTTTATGTTTAAGATTTAAGATTTGAGGGTGTCTGTTCCTGTGTCGAGCTATGACCCGCAGGATCGATAGACTGTCACTGTAAACTGATATTTCACCATGTTTGTGGCTGTTAGTGATTGTCCAGTCAAGAGCCTTTTCGATGGCAAAGAGTTCTGCCTGGTAAACCGAGTTATTGTCATTGAGCCTGCTGGCCCACTGATGGACACAAGCATCTTCCGGGAAACACAGAGGGCCGCAGCTACTCCATGGTCAGTTTTAAATCCGTCAGTGTAGATCGCCACAGGAACAGAGGAGGAAAAGCTATTAATTGAGCATAAAGTTACTAGCGAGGCATAATCTTGTGCTGGATGGAACATGCAAATGATTAGAATTAAAAAGCAATTGCGCATGCGTCGAACGAGAATCGACTCCTTATCAATGACTTGTTCTAGGTATAAAAAGGCTTGTAAAGGCGCGTTGAAATCTGTTTATCGTCCTCTGCCTGCAGTAAACGTTTCATTGGTGGTCAATATGCCTCGTCAAAAGTAGAAGGTGCCATACCAGCAACTAACGGAGTTCGTACGAGGGCGCATCGTTGGTATGCGAGAGGGTGGATTTTCGTATCGAGAAATCGCGGCCAGCGCGCAGTGTAATGCCACAACAGTGATGCGTGTTTGGAAGAAATGGACAGAAGAGAATCAAACAAACCGAAAACCTGGCAATGGGGCACTTAATAGAACAACGGCACTAGACGACAGACACCTCATCTGCATGGCTGTGACGAATCATACAGCATTCTCTTGTATATTAGCCCAACATTGGAGCACGGCTACAGGTGTTTTGTTGTCTAGCTCCACGGTTCGTCACCGCTTGCTGCAGCATGAACTGCGTGCAAGGGTTCCTCTACGCAGGATTCCTCTATCGCTGAATTATAGACGCCTCCGACTTCAATGGGCTCAGCAACACAGCACGTGGCGTGCCCAGTGGCAACAAATTGTTTTCTCCGATGAATTTCGATACAATCTGGAGTACAATGATGGAAGAGTACGCGTCAGACGTTACAGGGGGGGAACGTCTGCTCCCACAGTGTGTTATCCAGCGTCATACTGCACAAACGCCTAGCATCATGGTGTGGGGAGCTATTGGGTATAATTGTCGATCCCATCTAGTGCAGATTACGGGCAACATCAACAGTGATTGTTATATAAGGGAAATTTTGGAGCCAAAGGTCCTTCCCATTCTTCGACACATTCGGGTGCTGTATTTCAGCAGGACCGTGCACATATTTCTCAGACTGCACAAGCCTTCTTCAGTGCACAACAGGTTTCGCTTCTTCCATGGCCTGCTTATTCTCCGGATATGTCGCCCATCGAGCATGTCTGGGATTTCATTGGTCAGCGACTCGTTCACACAACTGGTGAGACGCACAGTAAGATTGAACTTTGGCCTCAAGTCGAAGCCATCTGGAATGCTATTCCCCAGGATTACATTCAGAACCTGTATGATTCAATGCCACGACGTGTACAGGCTCTCATCGCTCAGCGTGGCGGACACACAAAGTACAGATTTCAGACTTTCTTTCTGTTTTTTTTTTTTTTTTTTTTTGTCTTGTACATTTGATTGTTTATTTGTACACATATCAGTAATATGTGGAATAAATTTCATTAATTTCTGACAATTCTTTCATGGTGTTGCAATTTTCACAAACATGAGTGTATAGGTGAGCATTCTCTTTCGATTATTTTGGGAATTTTTATATACTGGTGACCCAAAAGTCCGTTAACGTTTAAAAATTCTATAGTTCATGGAACAATGTAGGTAGAAAGGTAAAAATTGACACACATGCTTGAAATGACATAGTGTGTTATTGAAACCAAAAAAGTGCAAAAAATGGCCAACGGATGGCGCTGGACAGCAAAATTTCCTTGACGCCACATGAGAAACGTTATAAAATAAACCCATAGTGAGGGAAGAAATCAAATGCACCAACAATCGTGGCATGTTGACTTTACCGAAAAGGGCGCTATTAGTGAAGCTGTACTATCAGAATAGAGAATCTGCTTTGTTTAGATGATCGGCCTCGTAGTGCAAAACCTGACACAAGCGCTGTTTGCACAGTTCAGTAAAAATTGGAGATTTTAGTGGGTCTGTCTACGCATTGGGAATTGTGAAGTCAGCACTCGTGAAGTCACACGGTTATTTGAAGAGCACTAAGACGTACCTCCAATGACATCCATACAAAATCCGGCGTCATCATGAAATATTAACCGCCAATTTCATGGTGTTTGATTTCAATAAATCCCTATGTCCTTCAAGCATTTTGTCAATTTTTATCTCTCTGCCTTCATTATTCCATAAATTATTGAATCTTCAAATGTTAACTTTTGGGTCACCCGGTACGTATACATGAGGAAAACAATCTTAAGTTACTCTGATTTTGCTCCCGCAAACCGATTTTTTGCGAGTATTACTTCTTTTATTACGAATTTTTGAAATCTGCATGAATTTGTGACGCACACGGTATTTTAAAATAAATGATGTTCAACATGACCACCAGCACAAAGTATTAGGTAAGTGAGGCGCATGTCTACGCCTGTTACAGCTGAGTGTAGTATGTCAGCCTCGATGCTACGACGGTCCGTCGATTTAACCGTCCACGATCGATCAGGTAACGATAGCATGCTGCTCGGCATCGAACGACCAATCCATTTCCAGCCAGATGTTTAATTGTTAGCTTGATTTGCATGACGTGTGAGCACTCACTTTCAGTAATTCTGGTATACATTTCTTTTAAATTCAATGTCGTTCATACGCAAACCAAAATGCTTTTGGAGCATTACTTGTTATATTATATTATGAACTTTTAAAAATTTCACAATTTCTGAAGCACCCAGTACAAGATAAATTGATTTAATAATAAAGAGGATTTAACAAGTGTAATGCTAGCTTTATATAAGAAAATATATTGATTTTGATTAAATATTATTTCACTATCAAATTTATAATTTTCAGTTAGGATAAAGCTAGATCGTAAATTTTAAATGATTGATCTTGAATTTAATTAAATATTATTTTTTAATAAATATAACATTTTCAAAAGAATTTAGGTATGTCTTGACTGTGCATTTACAACCACTATTTACAGTCGATTGTTATTATTTCTTAAAATCAGCCCCAATTTGGCGATAAAAATAAATAAATAAAATAAAATAAAAGACTTTTTAGACTCCAATCTAGAAACTATGTCATTTATCATCTATGATCTATTTGAAATTATAAGAATTACATCTCGCAAATTATAGTACATAAAATGTGAACGCCTTGCTTCTAATTTAATTATATATATATACTTTAATTATTAACGGAATTTATACATTTTGCTGATTGGAACTCTTAATCAATTTTTATAGCCAGTTTTTTATTTTTATCACAATTGGCTGAAAATTCGAGATTTAAAAAAAAAAAAAATTGAAAAAGAAAAAGAAAAAAAAGAAACTTTTGTATTCCAATCCAAAAATTACATGACCTATCATCTAACATGAATTGGAAATTGGAATATTCACAGCTCGCAAATTTTTAAATACTAATACAAAGCTACTCGAAAAAAAAAAGTGAACTAAAGGCCATTTCTTACTTTTAAACTAACTCAGTTATTTTTAATTTTTCTTGATACAAAACATATCAAACATATCAAATGCTATAACACATTATATATACAATATTTATATATGTGTGTGTCATTATAATTAAAAGGAAATATTTAAATTAAAAAATAAGTCAGCAAAATCTAATTATAAAATTTAACTCTTCTCATGTCTGTCATGTTATTAAATAACTTTTTATGTATTTATTTATTTAAATTTTAGAACTTATTTCAATTACATATCAGATGAACTTTGTGTGTGTATGTGTGTGTGTGTAAATTAAAATTTCTGAATTTCAAATGTGTCTCAATTCAGACCAATTCAGTGATAAGAATGAGTCGCCGAAATCATGTCTATTTTTCGTCATGTCTGTCACACCATATTTTTATATTATTTATTATGTGTAAATTATTTTTCTTAAATTGAAAATCTTTGCATTACATAGAAGCAATACATACATATATATCGGCACACCAAATTTCATTAAAAGAAACTAATATTTATTATTTAAAATTAACTTTCACAAAATGAAAATTAAATATTCGTCTATATGGAAATAAAAAGTCAGGCTTTTTTTCGAGCTAGCCGGGTTCTGCCGAGGTCGTCACGTTGGCCTAGCTGCTCGGAGTTTTCCGTAGTTTTCTCCGAAACTTGCGTAAATAAGGGCTAGGGCCCCTTAGAAAGACCCCCACGGAGGACATTTTCTCTCAGGCCTAGGGCCCTAGGGCAGTCAATTGGCTTAATCCTCACAGCTCAACCCGGGCTAGCCGAATTACAAGCAAAGCTATTTTTCCTAAAAATTACTTACTAAAAAATTTCTTACATAACGAATAAAATATTTTTGTAATGATAGTATAAGTTTTAAATTCGTTTTCTTTTTTAATAAATGTGCTCAACAATTAACTAAATCTGTAATTTTCCAAATTAAAAAGAGACAGCTAAATTTATTATTTCAATTTTTAATTTTTAATTTGACGTTTCAGAATTCTATTCTTAATTTTATAAATAAAATTAACTCAAAACTGTTTAATAAGAATAGTATATATTTTTTTTCATTTACTTACTGTACAATTTTATTACAATTTAACCAGTTGTATTACAAAAAAAAAAAAAAAAAAAAAAAAAAAAAAATATTTGCCAGTAAAATAAATAATTATACTTTGATTTTGGATATTTTGTAACTTACGCTTTTAAATTTCATTTCTGATTATAATATAAGTAATGCAGAAATATCTTTGTATTTATATAGTAGACAACATTAACATAACCATAAATTGTTACTTTTCAAAAAACTCTAAACAAATGTTAACATTTCTCCTTTTCAACGGTATTTCAATTATGCATTTTCAACAGAGATTGAAATCTATTTTAACCCGTTAGCGCCCAGTGTCCTCATTTGAGGACAGCTAATAAAATGGCACGTATATTTTTTGTGGTTCTTGGAATGATTTCTGTTTTTTAGTGACAGTTTATAGCGTCACTCTAAATGATACCTGAAAGTTTTATGTGCTTAATATTAATTATTATTTCATAATTTGAATAGTTATTTTATGATTTTTCATTCGTCGCAGTATATTTGCTTTTTGCGCAGGTATACTAATTTAAATCAAGTTGAATAATAATATATATTATAATACTTTACTTTCGAGATCTTTGTCAACATATAAGAAATTAATCCGTTATCTCAAAGTTATTCTATCTCGAAGTTTTCTCGCTAGAACACTAAACATCAATAAATGAGGATAGGCTTTAAATTTAAAACTATCAGAAGAATTGTTTAAGTTAATATATTTTACTGTCAGTTGTCTATATTAATTTAGAAGTGAAATAATCAGCTAATAATATTTTGCAAAATTAATTCGCGTGTTAACGTGTTAATGAAAACAGATACATTAAACACCTCATTAATTAATTTATCCCAACATTAAATAATGAACATCGGCGAAGATTATAATATTTGAATTGTGTTTTTATTAACATCGGTATTTATTAAACTGTTTTAATTTTGTTAAAATTCCATGCTCTAAGATAAGTTATTTTGATATAATTAATAAGTTGAAACTTTTATCAGCCAACAAACAATCAGACCAATAAATTAAATTATCATATTCACTTTTATGTAGCATTTATACATTCAATGTAGCATTTATACATTTTTACAGAGTGTGCAAAGTTACGGTATTATTTAAATCCATTTTCACATAAAACGCTTATGCATGCTCTAAGATAAGTTATTTTGACATATTTAATAAGTTGAAACTTTTATCGGCCAACAAACAATCAGACAAATAAATTAAATTATCATATTCACTTTTTAAGTAGCATTGTACATTGTTACAGAGTTTGAAAAGGTATGGTATTATTTAAAATCCATTTTCACATAAAACGTTTATTAGGTGAAAAATTCGATTACTTTTCATATGTCCTCTAAGCATATTGTAAAAATTCGTAATAACCACTTTTAATAAAAGCTATTACTGTCTACTTCAGTATAATAAATTTTACAAATAATCAGATATATAAAGTATAAATTGCTAAATAACTCCACACTCAGAACTTAGTATGTAGAAAACAGTTTTGCAAATATTATAAAGTGAAACTAACAAATAACTTTTCTTCAATTGCTTTTCTTTATTGTATCAAGACTTCATTGTATCTATCTATTATAGCCCTGTTATTGTATTGCATTCTTATTTACTTCATTTACCCCAAAAGTCTGTGCAATGTTACTTTCCCGATGATAACGGACTGAACTAGAATTTTCAAACAATAATTTTCCTTTTGTTATAACATTTATTCAAAAAAGCTTTTGTTCCTAACAAATGGTTTTCATGCAAATAAAAGGAAGAGAAAAAATTTAAACGGGTCGAAAACTGAATACATCGGCAATCACGTATTTTCAAAGTTATTGACTTGTTCTATAACGTGCTACATCCATTTTTGAGGAGGAAACCATTAGTTTGGGGAAAAATAACTTTTAATAGCTAATAAAGATTTTTCTATAACTTTACAATACTAAATAGAGTCTCACGCTTTATCTTTGTGAAAGAATGTTAAATTTGACCTAAACTATTCATAAAATGAACAATATTATTCACTTAAATATTTACATCATTTTAGAATAATTGAATGACGTACGTGACTTTTTTGTGGATTTTTTTTTTAACATTGCTTTTTCAAAGACTGCAGTCCTCATAATGCGCTTGAAATGTATGTATTTTAAAAATTATTTCTATTTTTGTCATACGTTAAAAACAGTTTTCCTTAATTTTTATAATAATACTTTTATAGTCACCCTATTAAAAAACAAAATTACTTGTGTCACCTTAAAAAATTGGAAAAATTACAAAAATAATTCTTTGTAGTTATTTATGGATTAACTGATATATTTGTTATAATTATACATAGTTGAGAATATGTTGAATTATTAAAATACAACACATTCAGGGCCCACCAGCGGCCGAGCGGTTCTGCGCTCAAAGCTGGTAGATGGGAGGTGCCGGGTTCGATCCCAGGTCGCGCTCATCGACCTAGCCGTTCGGAGTTTTCCGTGGTTTCCTCCGAAACTTGCGTAAATACGGGCTAGGACCCCTTAGAAAGACCCCCACGGAGGGCATTCCCCCTCTAGGCCTAGGACACATCAGGAGTCAATCGGCCTTAAAAAATCCTACAACCAACCAACACATTCAGCTATATGCTGAATTAGTGGGGGGAAAAAAAAATATGTCGTCTGTATCTTCAGTAAAAAAATTCACATAAATTAGTAAAATACATAAAATTCAACATACTTGTTTATTTTTTAATTATACTTAAAACTAAAATGAACAAAAATGTTTAAATATTATTCTAATTATATTAATTCTTAAATAGAGTTCAATTTATAAAATATTTCAATATACCCCTCTTTATTCGCTAATCATTTACAATAAAATAAAAATAAAAAAATATTAAACATTTTCTGAATATGAACACAATTTTGAAAAAGAAGTTGTTGTAATTTTTTTTAAGGTTTCCATTTTCAATTCAAAATATCTGAACAGAACAAACAGTTAATCGGAAATATTTCCATAGAATCAGTTCTAAAGTCTTATAATAGAATTTTCTTGAAAGAATGTTTCTGGTGTCTATTTAGAAACTTTTTATTGAAATTGGATTTTGTCATCGTGTCTTCGTGTCACGCTAAAAAACAAGGCTCCTCCACTTTAAAGTAAATGTAAGCAATACGTTTCGTCGCTCGTCGGCTCAGTTGGTTAGAGCATTATGTTCACAACGCAATGGTCGTGAATTTGATCCTCGAAGGGCCGATACGTTAATTTTCGCAGATAATTAATAGAAAAGGCATCAAATTGATAAAAGAAATTTTTTCATTGTCTACACAGTATCCAAAGAATTTTTGAAGAGGTTTTTTTTTTTTTTTTCCCTTTTAAGAAGCTCTTTTTTTTTTTTTTTTTTTTTTTTTTTTTTTTTTAAATTGAATTTTTGTCATCATATCTTGGTGTCACGTTAAAAAACAAGGTGCTTTAATGTAATGCCCTTTAACGTAAATGGAAGCAACGTCTTTTGTTGCTCGTTAGCTTAGTTGGCTAGTGCCATGTCGATAATGAAAATGGTCATGGGTTCGATCCTCGAAGATCTGATAGGTTGATATTTGCACATAAATAATAGAAGAGATGTCAACTGATAAAAGAAAATCTTTCATTGTCTACACAATACCTGAAAATTTTTTTATTAGTTTTTTTTTTTTTTTTTTTTTTTTTTTTAATAGCTTTATTTTTTTAGAAAAACGCACAAAATAAATAAGTTAAAAAAAGGAAGAGTTCAACACTAGAAACTTTTTATTGTGGAGCCCTAAAGAGCATAAAATAAAAATTGATTCTACCAGAGACATGCCATAAAAAAATAAATGTTTCACCAGTAAGAAAATTTTAAAGAAAAATACAGATATTTCACTTTTGCAAGAGATGAAAAAATTAAAATACGTGAGGTGCCAGGTTCGATCCCCGGTCGCGCTCATCGGCCTAGCCGTACGGAGTTTTCCTTGGTTTTCTCTGAAACTAGCGTCATTACGGGCTAGGACCCCTTAGAAAGACCCCCGATGGCGGGCATTCCACCTATAGGAGTTAGGACCCTTGTGCAGTCAATTGGTCCCAACAACTAACCTTGTATAAATATTTGTTTGATTTATCTCTCATGTTCTATGGCTTTTCTTGACTGATCTTTGACTTTTGGTTAGAGCGTTATGTTGATAACACGATGGTCGTGAATTTGATCCTCGAAGGGCCGATGCGTTACTTTTTTGCAGATAATTAACAGTAAAGGTGCAAACTGATAAAAGAAAATATTTTATTGCCTACACAGTATCCTAAGAAATTTTCATTACATTTTTAAGAAAATTTTTTTAGATACTAAAACGCACAAAATAAAAATTAAAGTAAAAGAATAAATAAATAACACTAGAAGCTTTTTATTGTGAGGCCCTAAAAAGCATGAAATAAAAATTTGTTCTTCCAGAGATATGCTATAAAAAAAAATAACTTTCAACAATAAGAAAATTTCAAGAAAAATATAGATATTTCACTTTTGCACGAGATGAAAAATGTTAAATATTCAAAATATTTTTAAAAGCATTCGAGAACAATATTCTTTGTCATTAAATTTTGTATGAATATTTGTTATGCTTTTCTAGCATGTTCTAAGACTTTTCTTGACTGTTCTTTGACTTTTGATTAGAGCGTCATGCTAATAACGCGATGGTAATGGGTTCGATCCTCGAAGGCCAATGTGCTACTTATTCCAGATAATTAATAGAAAAGATATCAACTGATAAAGAAAATCTTTCATTGTTTACACAGTATCCTAAAAAATTTTGATTAGTTTTTAAGAAGCATTTTAGAGTTACTAAAACGCACAAAATAAGAATTTAAGTAAAACAAGAATTTAACACTAGAGCCTTTTATTGTGGAGCCCTTAAAAGCATAAATAAAATTTATTCAGAAAGAGTAGTGCTATAAAAAAAAATAATAAAAGTTTCAACAATAAGAAAATTTTAAAGAAAAATATAGATGTTTCCCTTTTGCAAGAGATGAAAATTTTTAAATATTCAAAATATTTTAAAAAGCATTCGAGAATAATATTATTAGTCATTAGTTTTTGTATAAAATTTTAGTAGATTTTTCTAGCTTGTTCTATGACTTTTCTTCACTGTTCTTTTACTTTTGGTTGGTTGGTTGGTTGGTTGGTTATATGGCTTAAGGCCGATTGTCCACAATAGAGTCCTAGGCCTATAGGGGAATACCCTCCGTTGGGGTAATTCTAAGGGGTCATAATCCATATTTACGCGAGTTTCGAAGAAAACCGCGGAAAACACCGAACGGCTATGTTGATGAGCACGACCTAGGATCGAACCCGGCACTTCCCGTCTATCAGCTTTGCGCGCGACTTTTGGTTAGAGCGTCATGCTGATAACGCGGCGATGGTCGTGGGTTCGATCCTTCAAAGGCTAATGTGTTAATTTTTCCAGATAATTAATAGAAGAGGTACCAATTAATAAAAGAAATTCTTACAGTGTCTACACAGTACCCTAAGAATTTTTTATTAGTTTTTTTTTTTTTTTGTGTGTGTGTGTGTGTGTGTGTGTGTAACTAAAAAAGCACAAAATAAAAATAATTTAAGTAAAAAAATAATTTTTAATAGTAGAAGCTTTTTATTGTGGAGCCCTAAAAGAACAAAAAAATAAAAATTTAGTCTTGCTATAAAGAAACGAAAGTTTCAACACTAAGAAAATTTTAGACAGAAATATAGATATTTCACTTTTGCAAGCGATGAAAATTTTTAAATATTCAAAATATTTTAAAAAGCTTTCGAGACCTTTAAAATATATGGTTTAAAGAATACTTATACAAAAGCTAATAACTAAGAATATTTGTATCGAATGCTTTTTAAAATATTTTGAATATTTACAAATTTTCATCTCTTGCAAAAATGAAACATCTATATTTTTCTCTAAAATTTTCTTAGTGTTGAAACTTTCATTCCTTTATACTGTGTCTTTGCAAGACTAAATTTTTATTTTATGTCTCTTTTTTTTTTTATTAAGGGCTTCACAATAAAAAGCTTCTACTATTAAAATATGTTTTTTTACTTAATTTTTTATTTTATCATAAATTTAATTTAAAATGTGTAAACAGAACAAAGAGTTAATCGAAAATGACACATCCATAATATTAGTTCTGAAATCGTCGAACAGGAATTTAAACAGTCATTCTTGCAAAAATTCTACACGTATCTGCATTCATCATAAATTATATTTATACAAATCCTCAAAAACTGCATTTAATTATTAAATTTTTATTTCGTTTTATAACTTTAAATTTATCTTTTCAATAATTGTTATGGATAAATATAATTTTTATGCCTTGTTTTAAAGGGTTAATTCTATCTTATTTTTTAAGGAAAATCTTTCGTAATTTTTTTACAATGTTATTTTTCATATTTTTTTCATAATACAATACCATTTATGTTTTTTTTTTTAGTTTTTAGTTTTTTTTATTATTATTATTTTATTTTATTTTATTTTATTTATTTATTTTTTTGGTAACTAAAAAAGCACAAAATAAAAATTTAAGTAAAAAAATAATTTTTAATAGTAGAAGCTTTTTATTGTGGAGCCCTAAAAGAACAAAAAATAAAAATTTAGTCTTGCAAAGACATACTATAAAGGAATGAAAGTTTCAACACTAAGAAAATTTTAGAGAGAAATATAGATATTTCACTTTTGCAAGTGATGAAATTTTTTAAATATTCAAAATATTTTAAAAAGCTTTCGAGACCTTTGAATTTTATGGCTTAAAGAATATGTATACAAAAACTAATAACTAAGAATATTTGTCTCGAATGCTTTTCAAAATATTTTGAATATTTAAAAATTTTCATCTCTTGCAAAAGTGAAACATCTATATTTGTCTCTAAAATTTTCTTAGTGTTGAAACTTTCATTCCTTTATAGTGTATCTTTGCAAGAATAAATTTTTATTTTACGTTTCTTTTTTTTTTTTTTTTTTTTTTTTTTTTTTTTAAGGGCTTCACGATAAAAAGATTCTACTGTTAAAACGTGTTTTTTTTTTTTTTTTTTTTATCATTAATTTAATTTAAAATGTGTAAACGGAACAAAGAGTTAATCGGAAATGACATATCCATAATTAGTTCTGAAATCGTCGAACAGAATTTTAAAAAGTCATTCTTGGAAAAATTCTACACGTATCTACATTCCTCATAGATTAAATTTATACAGATCCTCAAAAATTTCATTTAATTATTAAATTTTTATTTCATTTTATAATTTTAAATTTACCTTTTTCAATAATTGTTATGGATAAATAAAATTGTTATGCCGTGTTTTAAAGGGCTAATTCTATCTTATTTTTTAAGGATAATGTTTCATAATTTTTTTGCAATGTTATTTTTCATATTTTTTTCATAATACAATACCATTTACTTTTTTTTTTTTTTTTTCATGTCTTTATAGAACTTACTTTTTTATATTTCGTTTAGGGAAAGTAACAAAAAAATTTTTGATGAAAATATAAGAAATGATTTTTATTTCAAATACTATGACAATGAATTCTTTGTTAAATTTGTATTATATCATACTAAAACTCATATTACAATTGCCATTCTGCATTTTTTCATTTATTACTTATTTAACTTAATTATTTTTTACATAACTTGCAACGCTGCAGAAAAAAAAAAAAAAACCATAACAGGAGTAGAGCTATTCTTCTTGGTATATTTTGAAGCTTTCTCCCCGGGTTATATAATAAACAACTATTAGTTACTATAGCAATACCATAATAAATAACTATTAGTGCAATGTTTTTATGTAACTTTATTATCAGTTCTCAATACTTATAGTCTTTAAAAAGGCGCATTTAGAATTAGACTCTCTATGACACGATACTCTTCGTGTCTGAGAGTAATTCATTCGTATGTAAAATAATTCCTAAATGCCAGAATAGAAAGTAGCAGACTTAAGGGTTTAGAATTAAGATTGGAAGATTTTAAAATCAATAATAAAGTAACTGCTACATTTCTATGCATAGTAGTAAATATTTATTAAATTTTTCATAAATACTTCAATACGTTTTATAGTCACAAAAATTAAACTGAATTTAGAAGTCAATATATAAGATTTAGAAACTATTACATACTAGCACTTCTTCTAAAAGATAGAAGTAATACAGATGAATGAAAGGATTTAAGAGAAAAGTTTTAAGATATATAACTCCCTTTTACATTTATTTATTTATTTATTTTGAAAAGAGTCTTATGAAATTTAACGGAAAAGATCAAATGTTTCTAATGAATTGGATATTTTTATCTCATTCCATAATAAATTTGATTTTATTAAGAAAAATATTTTAGTGCCACTGAAGTTAAACTGTTATTGCCAGTCAAGTTAAACTTCTATTTCGATTTTTAATAAATAAGATGCAATTTAGGAAAAATAAGAAATAATTATATTAAAAAAAAGGGTTATATCACGTGAAAATATGCTTTATATTATTCTAACTATATATCGGTTTTCCCCATACATTATCTCTCAATTTAGACTTTTTGTCATTTAAAGGGTTGGGTTGAGGGGATTAAGGCCGATTGACTGCATTAGGGTCCTAGTCCTGAGGGAGAGTGCCGGCTTTCTAAAGGGTCCTAGCCCATATTTACGCAAGTTTCGGAGAAAATCACAGAAAACTGCGAACGGTTAGGCCGACGAGTGCCACCTGGGATCGAACCCGGCACCTCATGTTTACCAGCTTTGAGCTCAGAACCGCTCGCCGCTGGTGTGCCGCCAGGTAAAGCGTTGAATTAGTATACAAAAAATAGAAATTATTTTCTTATTTATTTTAGTTTTCCATATCAAATGTCTTGATTTAAAAACCTAAAAAAGTATGTGTCTTTTTTTTTTTTTTTTTCAAAAAGATACTTACTAAAAAATAAACTGAATTCGCCACCAAACAACTTGAAATTTTGCCATTAACTTTTGGCCATAAATTTTAACTAATTCGTACCTTTTTAAAATTTATTTGCAGTATATTTTAGGGGGAAGCATAGATTATACGGCGAATCACTTGCAATCTATTTTAAGGTTTATTGGCCATCACATTTTACTGTGATTGGCCTGTAACAATCACCGTTAATCTTTACAGCATAAAATTCAGTTGCCCTACAGCTATTGCACTAAAATACACAATTGAAATTTAAGAAAGGGCACTTGATAAAATGATTTTATTTATCATCATTTCCGGTAAACAAAGCCATTATACACTGTTAAAAATTTTTCTGTAAATTTACAGAGAATCTATTGGTAATTAATTATATTAAGTCTTACGTAAATTTACAGAGAATTAAAAAAAAGAGATTCTGTCAAAATGCAGAGAAACTATTCTGTAAATCAATCATAGTCTCTGTAAATTTACATAGATCAAAATATTCAAGTCTCTGTAAATTTAAATCTGTGAAACATCATAGTCTCTGTAAATCTACATATGTAAAAATATGCAAGTCTCCGTAAATTCGAGCATGTAAAAGCATACAAGTCTCTGTAAATTTACCATTGTAAAAATAACCACGTCTCTGTAAGGTTACATATGTAAAATCATCCAAATCTCTGTAAAATTACATATGGAAGAGCATCCAAGTCTCTGTAAAATTACATACGTAAGAACATCCAAGTCTCCGTAAATTTCGTATATAATATTATGAAAATCTCAGTAAATTTATCCATGTAAAAATACCTAATATTTCAAGGCCCCACCATTGGCTGAGAAGCTCTGCTCTCAACGCTTGAAGGCGGAAGGTGCATAGTTCGATCCCAAGTTGCGCTTTTCGACATACCCTTTCGGAATTTTCCGAGGATTTCTCCGAAACTTGTATAAATATGGAATAAGACATTTTAGAAAGACCTACACTTACGGCTATCCTCACAGGTCTAGAAACCTAGCACATCCAATCGGCTTTAACTAACGCCAATTAAATATTAGTATGTTTACAAGCGTATCGAAGACACTCTAAATTGGCATATACTTAAAATAAATTCCATTATTATCAATTTACACGTACAAAAATATCCAACAGTAAGTTTATCTTCATGAATATAGGTAATAATCTAGTAAATACGTTACATAAGTACAGATTCTTATTCAACTTAAGGAAAAGAAACTTAAAGTTGGATGTTTTTGCACTTGTAAATTCATAGCCTTGGGATTTATTTTAAATGCGCGTCAGTTTAGAGTGTTTTGAATAGGCTTCTAAATATATTAATATTATAATATTATTGTGGTGGTAAAATCACATTGGTTACCCCAGAGTTCTAGGCCTGTATAGAATGCCTTATGTGTAGGTCATTCTAAGGTGTTATATCCCTTATTTACAAAAGTTTTTTAAGAAAACCTTGGAAAAATTCGAATGGGTAGGCTGAAAATCTCAACCTGATATCGAACTTCGCACCTCCCACCTTCAAACTTTGAGATAAGAACTCCTCGGAAATTGATGGGACAAGAAGACCAGACTTGAGTATATATATATAGACATGCTATATATTTTTTATCAAAACTACATTCAAATTCAGAGGTATAAAGTTGATTAAGCTTGTATTACCTTTGGTAGGATTTGTAATGATGCACTTTAACAGGTTTTTAACTACAATTTCTATTAATGTTGGGGTACATTTTGCATACATTAAACTTTTAATAAAAAATTTAAAAAAGAAGCTGATTTATATTATGGTACTTCTAATAAAATTATCAGAAATAATTGCAAAATATGTCATATGTTTGCTTAATATTGCTCGGTTATATTTAGTCCATACCAAAATAAAAACTTAATTCCCTCATTTATGTAGAATATGACTCAATATGTAGAATATGACTCAATATGTAGAGTATGACTCAATAGTGAAAGATCTCACAGGTCTAAATCTAAAATATAGATTTGATAATTATGACTGATATTGATGGTTTTTGCTCGGCTGAAACCGAAACTAGATTTTACTCTATCACATATTTTTATCAATACAGGGTGCGCTGTTTTTTTTTTTTTTTTTTTCCATGACTCTTCCACCAATATAATTATACGGTTACTTTTATAGTATGATTCCATGACTGATTGCAATTAATCATGGAATCATACTAGAAACTACCGAAAGAGAAGGAATTGTGTCGGTAGACACCCTGTATTGGCAAAGGCTATGTGTAACAGAGGAAAATTGGCTTCCTTTTCGGCTTCAGCACATTAAAAATATAGGTATCAACTAAAATAAATTAAATTTTGCCAACATTATATTTGTAGATCTGTGTTAACAACCTAAGTTTCTTTCATTCAAAACATACATCCACTTTGTAAATACACTTAAAAAAAAGTATTTTAACAAGTATATGTATATATATATTACATTTTGATTAGATATTAACTTAAAACAATTAAGAATGTAATTAAAACACTAACCGTTTAAAATGCATTATGCTCTTAAAAAGGTGTAAACTTTCTAAATTGGTGGGGGGGGGGGGGAGGAGGAAGAAGTACTAAAAATTTGTTAGGTACACTACCTTTCCGTAATGACCGTACACTTTCGATTTCAGACATTTGTAAAAGTATTTCAAAAAATGTTAAACAAATCATTTTGAAACTTCACAGGTGTGAAAGGAGGACCGGTAAAAAAAATTAAAGTAAAATGAAAGTATTCGGCTTCACCCTGTAATAATTAATGCTTGAAATACGATCTGGTAGTAGCATGTGATTATAGGACTCTTTCTCATTAACTCTGTGTTTATATGTCGCTACCGCATATAATGAGGGAGATAAAGGTTTCTTTAAAAAATTGCAAAAAATCTTCAATTTTTTTTTTTTTTTTTTTTTTTTTTTTAGCTATAACACGCAAAGTATGAAAAGACAGTGCAAAGTTTTTTTTTCAGGAAACTCGACATACGATAATAAACACTGCATACTACAATCGCAATGAAAAAATATTAAATATCTAATGAAATATGAGTATTTTTACTAAATTTCTAACTGCGCATGCGTAAATGTTAAGTGACATTTCCTTTTCAAAATTTAACAGTCAAATATATTGAGCTACTTATGTAAAAACCCCAAACAAAAATCGTGTAAACTCAAAAAGTTCTACGTCATAGAATAAACTGAATTTCAGCTGTTCCCCAACAAAGAAATTGTTAAGAGGGCTTTCCCAATATTTATTTACAATCGCAGAAAATTGCATTACCGTTCATCGAATTAAAATAAAAATGTGAGTAAAACTCCTTATACTTTAGCGTTTCTTCGAGAGAAACTGAAGACCAGTTCATTCTTTGGCGTAGAACTTTTTGAGTTTACACAATACTTGTTTGGAGTTTTTATATAAGTAGTTTAATGCATTTGGCTACTAAATTATACAATTGAAATTTAGGTAAAACTTAGTCATACGCAGTTAAAAATTATTTAGTAAAAATGCTCACATTTCATTATATATTTAATTTTTTTTTCATTCTGATTGCAGTATGTTGTGTCTAATGTTGTATAATGGGTTTCCCGAATATAGCTTTGTACTGGATTTAATACCTTGCAATACCACAAAAAAAAAAAAAAAAAAAAAAAAAGTTCAGCAATTTTTTATATCTCCCTGATTACATGCGGTAGAGACTTAAAAATTTACACAGAAAGTGAGGATGAGCCCCATAATCATATGCTACAGCCAGATTGTATTTCGAGCATTACTTTATACTGGGTGATGCCAAATACTCTTATTTTTCTTTAATTTTTTACTGGTCTTCTTTTCACTTTTGGCACAAATAAATAACTGAAGTACATGAGGTACAACATGTTTTTTACACTCCTGAAGTTTCAAGATGATTTGTTTAGTACTTTTTGAGTTATTTTAAAACGCATCTGAAATCGAAAGTGCCCGGTCATTTATGGAAAGGTAGTGTAGTAAATGAATTTGTATTTTTAAATACTCACATTGATTTTTATATTAGCTGAAGAAAAAAAAATTACTAATTCATTTCCATATAAAGGTCTCTCTAAAAACTATACATACAATTTTATTAAAAAAGTAAATTTGTGCAACATATTAATGCAATGCATAACTTGTCACTTAAATCAAGACTAACAAATTTGATGCAAATTTTATTTCAAACTGTAACAAATTTTGAACATTTTTCAATGTTCTGTTTTCAATAAAATTGGTTTCTAAAATTTATTTTATTAGAAAATAAAAATTCTCATTTCAGATCAGATTTCTAATACGTAATCGTAGAAGTATAAGAACATATTAAAGGTTCGATACCTAAATAATTTTATTTTTTATAATTAATTCATTGCAATGTGTAGAATAATTTCCTTAATTACTTCAGTTTCTGGGATATAAATATTTTTAAATAGACGGCAAGTGGAGAGAAAATGTTCGTACGTATTAAATAGTATATAAAGAAATATAGAGCTTTTAATATTTTTAATTATTAATTTAGGATTCAATGCAGATGAAAATCGGGTACTCTTTTGGTTTTCGTCACTAGTTCCATAAATTCAAATTTTTTAAATATATAACTTTTTGTTAAAGAAACCATTAGATTATTTTGAATAAAAAATATTTTGACTTTTTTTTTCTTTACAAAAACAAATTTTAAAACATTTTTCTTCTACAAAATAGGATCTAAAGAAGAAACAAATTCTACGCTTTTACACATGGAAGCAGCATCCTGGTAATTTACTAGAATTATTGCAAAAAGCTCACTAAGAAGAAAAACATCTTTGCTGCAAAGAAAACATACAATTAAAAAGAAAAAAGAAAACATACTGAATTAGATTTAAATTAAACTTTATTTTACTAACACAACACTGAATGTATCTTGTTTTTCTAAATGAGATTAATAAAAGATAAATGGTGAAAAATTCTTTAACAAGATAAATATTTGGTATTTGTAAATGTCTTTGATGAGGGTATTTTACGGCATTTTCTATTTTCATATTTCTTAGACAACTTGTTTCGTTTCTTATATCAGGATCAATTTCCATTATAACTAGAAAAAAGAAAAATGATGAAAAATTACTATTGTAGGAAAACACTTTAACTATAAATTTTTAAAACAAAATCTGCATCCTATGACATTTTAAGCAAATAATGAAAAGAAAGGATTGTAATTTCACGGCACTAAAAAAAAATTAAGTATACATAAGCGAATTTTAAAGTGTATCTTATATACTCCATCTAAATAGAATCTAATAAAAAATCATCTAAAGAAAATAAAAGTAGATATACATGGTATTTTAAATACAGAAGAAAATCACTTATATAATGAAATCATACGATATTTAAGCACCATTTTATGAACGCCAGTGTAACAGGAATATTTTTGAAGTATTTTATATTAAAATCAACTATGAATTGGATTGGATTTGGGAATAAGGCCGATTAACTGCTGTAGGTCTTAGGCCTACTTTGAAAAGACTTTATCCCCGAGCTTTTCAAAGACTCCCCCCCCCCTCCTATATGAAATTTTAAAGTTTTCCCCTGTATTCCCCTCCCTCCCCCCCCCCCTTTTTTTTTTTTTCTTCTTCTTCTTTTTTTAACAAATGTTAGAAACTGGGAGACTCGGCTTTAGTTCCAAGCACTCTCTTAACTTTATAATACTCCGTATTAAAAACTGTCCAGTTATTAAAATCTTCCCCTTACAAAGAAGGAAAAGAAAAAACATGTTTAAGAAAAATTATTTCTGTCAATGCAAAAACTTGTCTGAAACTTTTTTGACAATGCATTATTAAGCAGAATCTATTAGCAGCGCTGCCAGATTTGGGGACTTTTTTATTCAACATTCACCTCTAAATTTTTATTGTAACAGTTGCTTAACCCTTTGCGGCGCAAGACAATTTGAAACATTTAAATTATACTGCTACCGGAATTCATGAACTAAATTAAACTAAAAGAAATTTTAAATTTTAAGGTTTAAAAAACCGGCCTTTTCTGATATGTTATAAACGCGAATTTTTGCTAAAAAATTTCCGGGATGAATTTTTGCAGCTGGATCTTAAATTTTGCGTCCTAGCAGCAAAGACACCGCGCGTTAAGGGGTTAATCACTTCGAAGAATAATCGACTATTATGTATGTCCAATTCCCCTTCTCAAAATTATTGGTGATAGTTGAATAAAAAAGTCCCCAAGTCTGGCAACACTGTCTATTAGCTATATTTCAGTGAAACTGTATTTTTAAATTGCAATTGCTCCACAATCGTCTGCGTCCGCCTCCCTACATAAACATGTAACCACAGTCTTGGCATGCTTATGATTATGGTATATTCATCCAGGATAATTCAAAAATATAGTTGGATTTTGTACCTAAAAGTAACGTTTTATGTGGATCGGTTATTTTGAGATATAAATTAGTCCGCAACATATAACAGCCTGGATAAAATTTCGTATTAATTTAAACATTTCCTCACTCAATTTAATATACACTATGTACTTTGAATTCTTAAATATCAAACTGTATTCTGAAAAATATTAACTTGTCAGAAAATTTAATTTGTCCCCCAACCCACCCGTCTATTACCATTGCTCGGCAACTGCAACAACAGTTTTCTTTTTCTTACATTGTGGTTTTTTAACTTGTGCATATATGTGCATACATATACACACGCAAGCAGATTTTCAAAATTTTCAGAAAGCAAAATTAATAACATTGGACGGTTTAGAATACAAACCGTCCCCCCACCCTTAAAAAATAATTTTTAAAAATGTCGGATAAAACTCCCATCAATAAAATCTTTATTTTTTATTTCGATTTTTAAATTTACTTATTTTTTATTATTTAAACTATTAATTATATAATGTGGAAATGACTTACTTTTTCCTCAATTCCTACTATTTTGATTTAAGGTAATCTATATTATTTTTCAGTCTTTCAGCAAATTCCAGCAAACACTTTTAATGACAGGAAGAGGCTGTAAAAAGAATATATAAGAAAACATATAGAAGTTTCAGACGATATTAAACTAAAAACTAGTAGGATGTGGCCACCACATGACTTTCTTCTATATAATATTACACAAAACTCATACAATAAAAATTACTTATTAAATTATCAAATTCTTTTCAATTATAAATGCAGAAGATTTTTATCTGATAGAATTATCACTAAATGCCGGAAGATGTCAGTTTTTTCCAAAATCAAAAGAAATGACTTCTTTCCAAGTTTTTTTTCGTTAAAAGAAAAAAAAAAAAAAAAGGAAAAAATGGATAACTTTGTTTTAAATTATCACAGATCTATAGTTCAACCATTAGTTTTAAAGGTATTGACGATATCTTTCGAAAGATACCCATATTCTCCCCCCGGGGGTACTTAACCCCCAGGGGGGGGGCGATGCCCCCCATGCAAATTTTTTCCCCTAGTTAACTACTACCATTATCAATAATTCATATTAATTTTACAATCACACGATTAAAATAACTCTCATTATGTACATTTATACGAAATTTTGTCCTATATTGTCATGTTGAAATTTTAGAAAAATGCGATCACAGCACCACCTGTTGAGCCATTGTTCCATAAATCTAATCAGCACTAGTTAATGTCAGGGTCCAACTAAACACCAAGTTTGGTTAAATTTCGTTCATTGGTTCGTGAGATACAGCGTCCACAAAATTTGTAATACACACACACAGAGACAGACATTTTCTAAAAACAGTCTAAACTGTCTAATCCTCAGAAAAAAAATTTCTGGTTCTTTAAAATCCCCCCCACACACACCTCACAAAGAAAAAAAAATTATGCTTAACATTTTTTATTTTTTTGTGTGTGTGTGTATGTAAAAAATTGATTGTATATTTTCTGGCCCAGTTTTGACAGGGCTGTATCAATTAGATCTATTTTAGCGAAAAAGTGGTTTTAAATTACAGCCAATTGTCATTTCAGCTATTTCTGCCTTACAAAATAAATTTGTGGACGAAATATTGTCATGACTGTACAGTTACGGCACAAAAGTACAAAAAACATATGTGCATTAGTTATACTTTTGAAAGTTGTAGTTTTGAATTGGTTCGAAAAATGTAACCTTGATAAAATTTCGCATTCATTTAAACATTTCTTCGTACAACTTAATGTTATGTTTTCAATCTTTGAATATCAATTTGTACACAGAAAATTAACAAGTTTGAAAGTGTAATTTAACTCCTTCCCCATTCATTTCCGCTGCGGGTAAAGAAACAATTTTATTAGTTTTTCTATGTTGGTTGTTTCTGATTTGTTACATCAAATATATGAATATTGTACACACAAACAGATTTTCAAACATCTCAGAAAACAAAACTGAAAATATTGTGTTGGTATCCATACAAATCATTCCCATCCCCCATCCCCCACACACACACACACACGCACACTAAAAAATGTTTAGCATGAAAGATCTATATAATTCGCAATAATATTTCTGGTCTTTATGGTTCTGATTCAAATTTAATCTTATTCCTTTCGGAGAAAACATTGCTCATTTAATAAACTTTTCTGGCCATTAGACATATGCTCTTCTCAAAAAATAAAGAAAAGAAAAGAAACGCTTAAGAAACAATGTTTTAATTCATACCAAAATCTTGTCGGAAAGTTTTTGGACTTTGTGTTGATAGGACAGTGTAAGTTTGACTTATTTCAACAAAAAAGTATTTTTTTAATTGCAGTTAACCTGTAATCAACGTCTCCGCCCCGCTGTAAAAGTGTGTAGGTGTAGTTTCGACGACGTATGGTTAGGAAACATTTATCTAGTGTAATTCGACAATCCAGTTGTTTTTATACTTCAAAATAATTCCGAATTAAATTGAACTTTTTTAAACTTCGATTTGAATTTATTCACAGGATGTAGCCTGTGTAAAATATTTAGTATTAAACATTTCTCTACTCAGCTATCAACCATTTAATCTAATTCCTCCCCTCCCCCCTTCCAGTATTATCGCTGTAGAAAAAAAAATAATTTTATCGTTTTTCTTGCATTGTTTCTTAATTTATATATTAAATGTTAACACTCCCCCCCACACACACACACTTTTTTCATCCTTTACAATAACTGCTTTCTAACAAAGTAATATATCTACGTTTATTTTGTATATCTTCTGCTAAAGCAATTTTATTCTAAACTCTAGAAGAAAAAGCGGCTCAGATTATAAGAAATAATTTCTATAATTTTGCCCTCCGCAGTAAATACATAAAATATTATGTAACAGAAATACGAAGCTAGATACTACATACTAGATTCTAAGTATCTTTAAATTGAATAACTCTGTTTATAAGTTTCAGGATTTAAATATAAAAAAAAAATAACCGCTAATATAACTAACATGAACAGTCATTGTTTTTGTTGATTATTAAAATAGGATAAAAGATTATATAAAATTTAACTTACCTAATTATGGAATTCCAAATGAAAACACGAATTGCTTTAAGTTCTTCAATGCAGACAACAACAACAAACTTTTAATGTGTAGATACGAAGAAAAACATTCCGCAGAAACAATCTAATTTTCCCTAACGTTCCCTTTTTCTCCCCTTTTTACGTAATAGTACACTGCAATGAAACAAACTATTCAGTATATTTTTGCCTTCAAAACTTCTAGTTATATATATATATATATATATATATATAGGTATTTACTTTAATATAAAAATAATTTAAGGTTATGCATTTACATAGTTTTTTATTTAATGTATCAGTCAAAATCCCTACAGGGAAAACGTTGTTTTGAAAAGGGAAATATCTGTAAATTAAGAACTGAGTTTCTTGGTTCAATGCTTTTAAGAGAGAACTCATATAAATTTACGGAGAGTCTCAATACTTTTTCTGTTCTTTTACAGAAATTTTTGACAGTGAACCGAGTTTCTTGATTCACTGCTTTTAACAGTGAACTCATGTACATTTACGGAGATTCTCAATACTTTTTCTGTATTTTTACAGAAATTTTTAACAGTGTAATGGGAAAATTTTCGTTTTAATTAAAAATAGGAAAGAAATCAAATATCTTTGTTTAATTGCAATTTGAACGTATTCTAATTAAATTACCTTCAGTCAGAATCTCTAAAATTTGTGACTGAAAATGTACTTGTCACTTCTTTAATGTAGCCTGTTCTGCCCTTTTAATAAATACCATCTTATTGCGTGCTTTTATTAAATAGATTAACCAAAATAAAGTAAAGATTATTAGTGAACAAGAAATACTTTAAAAAATTCATCTTTTTCCTGCCGAAATGATGTTTAAAAATTCGTATTATACATACAGGGTATGTTTAAACCATGTCGTAATATTTATAATAAGTTTACGTTTTTGGAAAAAGACTGAATTCACGCTAAATGCAAATTATAAAAAACTTTACAGATTTCATGTCAACATCCGATTATGAAATGAATGAGGTAGTACATGTGTAGAATGTCCAACCTAGAATTCTGATTATTGGTACTTTTTGCGATTATTGGGACTTTTTTGTATGGTTGCCACGGAGTTTGAATACATGTAGACAGAACTGCCAACATTTCAATTTTTTTTTTTTTTCCTCAGCATTATTCTTTATTAGTAACAGCTTTTTTTACACCACTTTCTTGAAAGAGTAATTTTTACTAATGTGTAATAACGATTAAATAAGAAAATTATTACTCTTCATAAAAGAAAAAAAAAAAGAAAAAGAAAGAAGAAGTGAAGTGATGTGAAAAAGTAGAAGGGTACTATCAATGTTACGGAATAAATTAAAATGTTAGCACAGGTGTTCTTTCGCTTTGATTACCCAACGAACGTCACGTAAAGTCGAGCACTTGGCTGTACGCAACATCTGAAATTCTATACAACATTATTTAATATTTAAATTAATTAATCTGTGGCAACGATAATTGTAAGTCCAGCTATGTCAATTAGTTTTTAATAATGACATTTCTACTAACAACAATCTCTGTGATCAGAACTTTTTAAATGAACGAAAGTCTCTCTCTTTTGTGAAATTTTAGTACAGATTAAAATGTGTATGTATATATTATTGTTCATACACTTAAATAAAATATACTAATATAAATGCACAAGCTGAGTAAATTTATCACAGTGTAATATAAATTTGAAATTTAATTAGCATTAATTTAAATGCGTGTAATATAGAAAATTACATAAAATAAATGAAAATATTAGATATAACATAAAAACATGACGTCACTTTCGCTGAATTAAAAAATGGTAGATTTAAGAAAATGCTAAACTGCTGCAATTAAGTTTCTTGACACCAATGAGCGAGAGTTAATATAATTAGACTACGGCTATTTCATAATTGACGTTCAAAACGAAAAATTTAACCTTTTCATCAGACTGTTCTATTATGATTTAGCAGCTAAAATGTTTACCTATGAATTTAGTACAATGTAAACTAAGTTCAGCAATGCTTTCCAAGAAAATTGACAATTAGTTCTTAAAGTAAGAGCTAGTATAGCTACCAACTCTTCCACTGTTTAAGAATCGATATTTCAGATCACAGCTTGTCTTATTTAATTAAAGAATTTTAGTCTACGTAAACATGTTTATAATTTTTTCTTAGGAAATAGTGGTGCTAAATAAGCGGAAGAGTTGGCAGCTAGGCGTTAGTTTAGGTATGGATAAAAAATAATCACAATGTATCTCTGATATACAAACAAGTAAATAAAATTTAATTTATTGTATTTTTGTTACTTTTGATTATTTAAAAAAAAAAAAAAAAAAAATCAAACTAAACTATTCATTTAAACAAAATACAGATAAATCCATTGTAGTTTTTACAAACGCAGTTTACAAATATCAAATATCCTGGTCGAGAGTTTCCACTTTTGAAGAGTTAGACATGCGGTGTCGCGTTCGAACCCAGGTTACGCTCGTCAGCTTAGCCATTTAGAGTTTTCCATGATTTTCTCTAAAATTCGCGTTATTACAAACTAGGATCCCTTAGGAATACCGCCACGGAGGGCATTCCCTAGGTTTAAATTCCTTGGCTAAACAAATATGCCCTAATAGATGTACCAAAATACTAAATAGATTGAAAATTAAGTTGTAGGTTTCAGTTGTTAACATAGTTTTTCGATATACAAATGATTAGCTCTATTTTCAAAAATAAAATTTACATTTAAAAACTTGTATAATACAAATATAAACATTTAACAATTTAAATCTTTTATTTAATCATTATATCTCCAAAAAAAATTTGAAATAATATTGTCTATCGCTGTATATGCTAAAATTAAAATAATAAAATAAATGAAAATGTATGCTATTGTTAAAATAATGTTAAAATATATGATATTGTTAAAATAATCTTTTTTGAGTATCAACTTTTTTGAGTAACTAAGCATGAAATAATTAATTTTTGCGCCTATCTCTTTAGGATTGAACACAAAGCATATCCTCATCGACTTATTGAGTTACCTGCTACTTTAAAAACTTGAATTTTTTTACAGAATAGAACAAAGGATTATGTAGTATATTCCATTAAAATTAAGTACAAGTGTGTTCGCCTGTTGGCCAATAGTCTTGTGACGTAACCAATCAGATACCTGTATCAAAGTTTGTATTTGAATTTCCTTGATTATCTCTACCACTAATTTTTTATGGCAATTTCTGTTATAAATAGAATTTATCAATGTAAAAAGAAATGTATTGTTAGAAAATACTGGGTGAAATATACTTGAAAAGAGGCGTGTCCGTACGAACCTTGTATATTCAATTCAACCTATAATCTGATCTGTTCAGCATGAACAGATCAGATTATATTTTATTCATGCTGACATAAGCCAGTCTTTATTATGTAGGTGATCTGTTAATTTGTGTATGCTTTGTGTAATCAATAATAATTAATATTATATTAAAATATGTCTGAAATGAAAGAAAGTCACATAGTAATACTGGTTAATAATATCCTAAGGACTTCACAAATTAAGCTGCCTAATATTTAACCCGTTCTTTTATGAAATATAAAATATATTGTGCATTTTAATTATCAATAAAATGAACAAAGAATAAGAAGAAATGCGTTATCAATAGATAAACAACAATATAAAAAACAGATATTTATTAATTAAAACTTCAAAAATTTAAAATTACTGTGTGTTCAGATATAACTAAAACTAAACTTAAAAAGAACTAATTTCATAAATAAAATGAATAAATATGAAAATATATCATAAAAATATGTCGTTAATATAAGAAAAAAAATCAGTTTATGTAATAATTAAGAATGGTGCAATTCAAAATGTATATTGCCAAATAGTCACAAATTCTTTGTAGAAAAATTTTCACAAAATTAATAGATTATAGTAGCCATTTCATATAATACAGTATTATTGCAGTAATAAAATAGATAAATAAAAATTTTAGAACCCAACTAAATGACTGGTTTTCCATAAATTATTTTAGCTTCATTCAATAGAATTATATTTCTTTACTTAAATTTAAGATAAGTGTAAATTTAAGAAAAATATATGAGCATTTATGATGTGGGGATGACCGAAGAAAAATATATAGTTAATAAATCATTTCATTCCTTTAATAATGTTACAAATATTTCCTTTAAGATCTTGTAAAAAACAGCAATAGCAAGAATTGATGCGAGTGGTGTTCGGGTTAAGGCTGATGTCTATAACTTTAGGACCTGGGCCTAAGGGATGTCTTCTAAGGTTTCTTTGTAAGGGGATCTATCCTATATTCACGGGAGTTTCGGAAAAAAACGACGGTAAAGTTTTAATAGTTAGGTTGACAAACGATACTTGGGATCGAACCCGGCACTTCCCGTCGACCAGCTCTGGGCGTAGAACCGCTTGGCCACTGGTGAAACAGCAAGAATAAAAAAAAAAATATTAAAAGGATAATTAAAAATTTGTTAGCAACACTATAAATTGCAAAAACGTGCAACTATTAATTAGAATAGAAACACATAAGTACCACACTTCATCGGGAAAAAGTAAGATAGACACGAATGCAGCATGAAAGTAACAATGCACCATATTGCTGCTTTCATTCTGCATTGTTACAGATGTTTGTGTTGGTCTATGAATTAAGATCAACTGACAGCACACTTTTGGTGGGTCTTTTTAATGCATTTTAGCGGTATTACACTGGTGGAGTTTCCGAGAAAACTATAAAAAACTACGAACAGCTAGTTCGACGATCGTGACCTAGGATCGAATCAATCACTTTGCATCTACCAGTTTCGAGAATCTGCATTCGTATATAAAAATTGCTCCACTACGATGCAATAACTCTCTTTTAAATCGAAAGCTGCATCAGCACCTAAATTTATGACATTAAACTTTTACATGCATTAAGCGCATGCATGCATAAACTCATGCACTCTCTCATAATCTAAAATATTTTAAAGTTAATTTTTGTGTTGTATTTATACGGCATTTTCTCCTACTCCTCAAATGACATTTTAGAGCTGAAAATTTGTAGCACGTTTAAGTACATTCACATTAACTTTTATTGATCATTTCATTTTCAGAACACTTTCTTTTCTTCAAAATTGAATTTAACAATAAATTTATAAATTGAGTCTTGCTGCCATCTATTAGCGGAAGATTGCGTGAATTGTAAACGTACGATTTATTTTCATTTATATATTACTATATGGCTATTAAATTTCGGTTTTAAATCTATAATAAATTAAGTTGCATTTTTGTATTCCCATTAAAGTAATAGAATTGAATCAGCTAAAATCTATTGTAAATTTCTAATATATTCTCATTAGAAATGTACGATAAAATATAAATCATAATTGTAAATTTCATTAACTGATAATGAAATATGTGCTATCTACTAAATTAACGTATAGTGAAATAACGATAGATATGATAATGTTCTTAACATCCTTCCGATGTTTAATACTTTTTTTTTTTTTTTTTTTACTCGGAAGTTTTTTTTAATAATTTATAATTCTTCAGAATGCATGTTCCAGAATATATTTTGGAATAAAACTTCTTATTCCAAAAAAAAACCGATTTTATTAAAAGATGAGTTAAAAAAAAAAAAAAAAAAGGAAAAAAGAAAAGGAAAGGGAAAAAAAAAGGTTTGAGAAGGATTTAGGTCTAGGTGTATTACTAATAAGATTAGTAATGGTTATCGGGTTGAGCCCAATTCTCTACACAAGGGACCTGGAACTAAGGTGAGGATGTCCTCCATGGGATGGGGGTCTATCACTAACAAGGAGAATCCTAAGGACACTAAGGAGTTCTAGTACATATTCACACGAGTTCAGGGGGAAACCACAGAAACTGTTAACGGCCAAACCGACGTACGCTACCTAGTTCGGACATGGCAACATCCATCTACTAGCTTAAAAAAGCAGAACTTCTCGGGCATTGGTGAAGCTCAGTATGAGAAGATGTTCATTTGGCCTTAGTAGCTTTAGCATTGTTAACCTTAACGTTACTAGCCTTCGTATTATTGAAAGTTTTAAAGTAATTCTTACTCTATTCTTACTTTTGATTAATTTTTCTTTCAAAATATAAATTTTCACTTATCAGAATAATGTATTTCTAAAAAATAATTATTATCTACTTTTCTCCTTTTTTTTTCTTTTTTTTTTTTTAACCTTAAGAAAACATAACAAAAAATAGAAACACAATCATTTAAATGTTTTATGTAGCACAGAAACAGAAACTAATTTTGTACCCCCCATTAAGTATTTCACATGCGTGTTCTGAACTTGTAAAATTGCTAACAATTGATTTAATTTTATGTTGTATTTCTGCTTTTTAATGCAATGCCATTTTAATATTGAAAACGTGGTCATTTATCACTTCAAAAACTGACAAACGTCATTTCCGTAATCGTTCTCTTGCTTTTTCTTAATTTAAAAAAAAAGAGGGGAGGAGGGGATTATTTCACAACATATTTTAGTAAGAGGAAAATAAATATATACATGACAAATATGGCATTTATTAATCTCGAGTCCTTAAAATTAATGTAACTTTTAAATGTTCACACAGATGGCGCCACTACATACAATCAATTTTGAAAGTGTCAGTAGAGTACAGTCGACAGAAAATTATTGAACCCTTAGCAATAATTCGAACATAAAAGATGGGCACCTAATAATACTGTTTTATTAGGTACGGGTAAATATTTGTTGAGTCATGATCTTAGTCATATACTGTTTATAATAAAGTAAGTTGATAATAAATATTAGGGATCAAATTTTTAAAAAAAACAGAAAAATGAAAACTGTGGATGTGTGCTTCAATAAAACTACTCTGAAAAAAAAAAAAAAAAAAAATTTCGAGCCCTGATACAATTTCTGCTGATTCTTATGTAAAATGACCACCTGAATCTGAATACCCCCCCCCCCCCCCAGTTTGCCTGATCATCCACAGTTTTCTCAGGACGTCACCTCCTCCCCCAATTTTTATCACTCTTCAGTAATTTTATGGCCATGAATTTGATTTGCAGAATGGAAAATAATTATTTTAACTCTTAAAAATAAAAAATATATATAATGTATAATAAGTGATAATAATAATTGATTAATAAAATATAATAAATGTAACTTATAATTTTAGTGGCAAATCCCCCCTAAATCTTCCCCTTGCTGCAAACGTTCACGTTATAGAATTTTCATCTCTTCAGGCCCTCAGAAGATATTTAACAGTTAAAATATATCATTTCTCCTCTATAAATCAAATTTATAGCCATAAAATTACCGAAAACTGGTAAAAATAGGGAGCGTCCTCAAAAAACGGCGGGTGGTAGGGCAAAATGGCCGTCATATTCGGATTCAGAAGGTCATTTCACATAAGAAATTGCAAAAATGGTGTTTGGGGCAATTGTCATGCCGAGCAGTGTAATTTTGCTGCCAACTTAAGAAAAAGTACCAAATACGAATTTGCGAGAAATCGTATGAAAATAATTTTATGAAATGAATATAGTAACAATTGCTTTAAACGCATCACAGTTACTACATGATTGTATTTGGAAGAATAGACTGAAATAAAATCCTGTAGTCCTAATTTAAGTTCTATTTTGTATATAATTTTATATCTAATAATTAAAAAAAGAAAAAAATAAGCTTTTTTTTTTTTTTTTTTACTTTTTACTTTTCTATTTTTTTGCACGTAATCCGTTGTATTTTAAACTCCTGTAGAAGAACCCACCAGCGGCCGAGCGGTTCTGTGTTCTGCGTTCAAAGCTGGTAGACGTGAGGTTCTGGGTTCGATCCCAGGTCGCGCTCGTCGGCCTAGCCATTCGGAGTTTTCCGTAGTTTTCTCCGAAACTTGCGTAAATACGGGCTAGGATCCCTTAGAAAGACCCCCATGGAGGGCACTCCCAATCAGGCCTAGAACCCTAGTGCAGTCAGTCGGCTTTATTCCCTATAGAAGAAAGTTGTTAAATCTGCATGTGCTTTTTTTATTATTATTCAATACAACGGCTCGTGATTTAGCTTATTTTCCGGATTAATTTTTCCTAATTACTTTTCGCTGGTAGATGGGAAGTGCTGAGTTCGATCCCAGTCGTGATCGTCGATCTAACCGTACGGAGTTTTCCGTAGTTCTTTCCGAAACTCGCGTAAGTACGGGATAGGACCCCTTAGAAAGACCCCCACGGAAAGTAATCCATCAATTGGCCTAGCACCCTCGTGTTGTCAATTGGCTTTAATCCCCACAATCCAACCCAATTACTTTTCATTTGTTCGACAACAGAAGTGAGTATAATTTTATTTATTTAAGGTAAGAGCACCAGTAGTGGACACTTTAACGACATTTTCTGACTATTTTTTGTGTAGTTTTCTAAATTTTAGAGACTCAAAAAATAATTAATGCTTCATACCTTTATTAACTCTTTCTTTAAATGACTGTATAACGAAAATTCCTAATTGTAGTATTTATATATGTAAAAAAAAAAATCCGGAGGGATTAAAATGAGCCAGTGGTGGACACACTAAAACCCAGTAGTGGACTCCTTTGAATTTTCGCATTAAAATTAAGACAATTTAACGTCCCTATTTGTGGAGACAGCCCTTAGTTTTTGTAGTTTTAATAAATTTTTATAAATGCATCTTATTTAACGTATAATCTTTTTTTCCTAAATAAAGCTTTTGTCACAATTTATAATTTAAAATTGATGATAGTGCACTTTTTAAGTACTTCTTTCGTCAACATTTCTTATTTTGAAATTAGAGACACCGTGCAAATTTATTTCCACTTTTCTCTTTAGAAAATTTTAGAGAGCCTACAAGGAGAGAGGCGTCATTAGCAAGTAAGCTACTGATTGGTTTGGAAAATTTTTTGACAAAAATTCACATAGAAAAATGTTTTTGATGGCTTTAAAGCCCTGTGCTCAAAACTATAACCAAAATAAAGGATTATTACCAAAAAATAACGATATCTGTAAATTTTTTGTTGTTGATGTTCAACTGAGAATTGTTCGAATTTTTCTACCAAAACACAGTTTGGTAGAAAAAATATCTGCTAAGAGCATGCGCCGTAGTGTAATTTCATCATTTGTCGTCTCTCTCCTAGGAGGCTCTCTAGAAAATTTGGTCGCCTTAGTACTCGCACATTTATTATTCAAAATCGTGAAGGGATCATAATTGCTGAATCTATGGTAGAGTGACCATATTTTTTTCATTGAATTTGGGGACAAAGATAGCGGTGTCCTCGAATTTCGAGGATAAAAAATAAATATAATTAAATCACCTTAAATTGTAAAATTTTAGTAATTTTTATGTAGAACGCACCTAAAAGAACTTATTTTAGCTTATTTATTATACATGTAATAAATTATTATAATAAAATATTAATAACTTTATAACCGGCGTCCCCAAATTTGTTGTAATTTTTTGGAGACGAAGGTGGTTTTCGAGGACTGTCTTTGAGATTCAAGGACGTACGGTCAGCCTAATCTATGGGGGGAAATACAGTCGGCAGCAAAAGTATCCGAGCACTAGCAAAAATTCCTATGTAAAAAAAGTACTCTTAATACTGTTTTGTTAAATAAATCCTTGTCTAATAATGTTCTTAGACTCTTCTTCGAATGTCTCCAGGTCTATCCTCTAAATAAAATAATTTAGAATACCTTACCCAACAATTTTTCGGCCCATCAGTTCTGTAAAATTCAGCGGATCACTTTTTCTTATTTTCTGAGCGGAAGGACAAAGCCTTCACGAAGGCGCAGATCCTTTCTGCACTTAGGCTGGGATTGCGGTGCCTCACTCAACACTATCTTACGCACAAACTCTTTCTTAAGATGTAAACAAAACGCAAGTCGTATTGCAGTGTCTCACTATCTTACGACAACCTCAGAGATATCTTAAGTCGAATCGTAACTGGATGCGCGCGCAATCGCAACGTAGGTCGCTAGGCGTCTCCAATTAGCTAACTCGTTTCTCCCGCCGGGGACTTACGCTTGAGGCACCGCAATACCAAGTTAAGATCGTTCTTAAACACGCCTATTCTACGAAAGTTCGTAAGATTTAAGATCAGACTTAAGAACGAGGCACCGCAATCCCAACCTTAACTGCTTTAATGTAAAAAAGGCTCCTGGACCTAACAACACCGATTTCACGATGCTCAAACAAATTAACTCATCTTTCCCAGATATAATATTAAATTGGGTTAACAAATGCCTAGAACTTTTCTATTTTCCCAAAGTGCTCCGCAGAGGCGAAGTTGTGTACTTTCTGAAACAGGGAAAGACTCCCACTGAAACAAAATCATACCGTCCGATCTGCCTACTACCAACCTTAGGCAAACTTTTAGAGAAATTAATTGTCGTTCGCTTAAATTACCATCTTAAACATAACAATCTCTTAAATAACAGGCAGTATGGCTTCAGAGAGGGTAGATCCTGCGAAAAGGCTTTAAACAAGATTTTGTCTTCCTCTGCTCTCAGCGTAAGCTCAGGACTGTACACCACTATCGTCTCGCTCGATATTCAAGGTGCCTTCGATAACATCGAATGGCCTCACATTTTTAAAGCTCTCGCCTCCCTACGGTGCCCGAGAAATGTCGCTGGAATCATCCGCTCTTACCTTTCAAATCGAAGCATCATTGTTAACTGGGGCTCCGGCTCCAATGAACACAATCAAGAAAAGGGCTATCTCCAAGGCTCTTGGCTGGGATCAGTCCTCTGGACAATCGTCTCAAATCAAATTCTTGAAATTATGCCTCTAAAAGGCTACGACATCTATGCCTACGCGGATGATTTCACTCTCATTCTCTCGGGAAAAACGAGGTTTGACCTGGAAACACATGCTCTAGGTGCCCTCTCCAACTTCACCCAGCTGCTGAGTTCCCTCAATCTTACCCTTTTCTCACATTAGATGCAAGTGCTCACTTTCTCAAGCCCATGTCTCTTAAACAGGAAACCGACGATGAGGGTGAATGGTGTCAGTGTTAAACATGTGGATAGCATAAAAATATTAGGAATTAACATAGACAAAAACCTAAATTGGATCTCACATATAGACTACATTAAATTAAAAATTTTAAAAATATTTCATAACGCGTGCAAAATTCACATGTAAAACATGGGGAATTAAACCTAAAATGTTAAAAATTTGGTACAAACAATTGCAGAAAAAATTATCTCATACGGGGCAGGCATCTGGGGGGGGGGGGGGGCAACCTTTCCAAAACAGCAGCAAGCTAACTCAATTCATTACAGCGAGTTCTCCTTCTGCAGTTGTCGTGAGGTTATAGAACAATCTCAACTGACGCCCTTCACGTCATTACCGGAGTCCCTCCTATCCACATTAAAATTAAATATGAATACTATAAAACTAATCCCAGAGAAAAATTCTGCAGCTTTTCCACAGAAAAACTCCAAAACTGTAGAAATTCTGCAGTATTTCAAATAATGTGCTTTTAACTTTAAAAAAAACTGCAGAACTTTTAAAGTAAAGTTCACGACTTAATAAAAACTGCAGAATTTTTAAAGTAAAGTTCACGACTTAGTAAGAACTGCAGAATTCTTAAAGGTGTGCTGTGACTTCAAAAATATCGCAAACTTATCACACTTAACTTGATAAATGGTCTGTAAAACAACCGCAGTTTTTATAAAAATTTGCGAAGAATAGTATTAAAAAAAAAAAAAAAAAAAAACGAAAGAAACTGCTTTTTTGTAATAGACTCTGAAATATTAAGAAAAAAGTGCATTTTTTTCCCCTTATAATATCGTAGTTTATCTTACATTTGCATAAAATATGTAGATGTATCTATATAGATGTATGGAATAGCAGCTGCAATATGAAAGATAAGCTATCCCATAAATCTGCATATAATGGCATAAAAAGATGATTTTAAGGAAGCAAAAATTCTGAAGAACTTATTTTTATAAAACTCAATACGCACATTTCTAACCACTGTTGGAAACTGAGAAAACTATTTCCCATTTTCATTGCATGTAGAACTAACAATTTTCTTTTCCTGTACAGTTGTTCATTCAGAAAAATTTCTAACATTTCTCAAAACTTTCATTTTAAAGGTTTGCAACAATTTAAAATTGGAAATAAAAATTTTCTAGAACCCGATCTTTGTAATATATATATATATATATATATATATATATATATATTGAAATTTTGTAGAACAAGACCAAAAAAAAAAAAAGTGAAACAGTTTAACAATCTGTATCTCCAGTTTCAAAGCACGCAGAATCACGCGCTACGCGTTGTTTTGAAGGTAATAAAGCATTCCTCCAAAAAACATTATTTTTCATGTCCTTTTGAGTTCTCCCCTGGGGTGAGTGGAGGGGGAGGGGCAATCACAACACTATCACAAAGTTTATATCCAAGCTTCTTTTGAAAATAACACACACACAGACACACAAAAAAAATAAATAAATAAATAAAAATTCTATCAAAGACAGAATTTTTCACTGACTAAGAACAGGATTCGATAAGGATTTATTTAACAAAACTGTATTAAGTGTACTTTTTTTACATAGGAATTTTTGCTAGTGTTCGGACACTTTTGTTACCGACTGTATGTGTGTGACAAAAATTCAATTGATTCTTTGATCAGTATTCTTCGACCTCACCTGTGTTCCTGCATTTAAGATGCTTTCTAGGAAAATTCCGTCTTGTTTAGAATGGAAAATAATGAAAGGTCGAGAAATTTTTCGAATTTTAGTAAAGTGGAAAAGACGTATAACTGATATTAGCGGCGTATAATTGAAGAATTTTTTCATTAAAATGAATAGGAATGAATCTGGACTTCACTAAAAAGACGTATGAATGTAAAAGACGTACTATAAACGAGAGACGTATAAACCGTGCTTTACTGTAAACTGAATAATAGTTTTTTGCGGGTTGCGGGTCAGAAGCAGCAGTTTCATGCATTGCCCTCTGATAAGTGACAAGGCCGAATGACTGGAATTTTAAAAATTGATGACGTCACGGCCGGAGGCCAAGGGAGCAGAAACAAGAAAAGGGGAAAGTGTGTGACCAGTACAAATATTCGATTACTACAGTGCACGTGCGTGAAATAGCGCTTGAATGAAGTAGTAGTTTATTTTAAGAGAACATGCACGTGGGGTTCAGAAAAGATAATGAATATTTAACTAATTTGAACGGAAGAAAAATGTAAGAAATGTTATTTTCTCATAAATTTAAAGGAATATTATGAAGATTATTTCAACCTGTCGTTTGATAGAAGTGCATTTCTAGATTCTAGTTATCTAATATTTAGCATTTTTTATTTATAATAACAATAATGCATACATTTTATTTAGAACGATCTGCAATTTTGCTTAATATTACGACAAATTTAAGATATTAAAATATTTCATTAATTTTTCAGGAAATTTTATCAACTGTAAATGTTAAATTAAGTTTAAATATTTATCTTATTTATAATTTATTGATATAAAAACTTCAATGAAACCATATTTTAAAGCATTTTAGTGATTTGAAATGACATAAATTTTTAATGCAGAGGGATTCGTTTATTAATATATATGCATAAATGTATATTATGACTTTGATTATGCATAATCTCGTGCAGTAAATATTTAAACTCATACCCAAACATGATAAATGAAGTTGTTTTCTAAATTTTATTGGTATATTTTCAAAAGTTTGTTATAAAAAGAGAAAAAAAAATAGTAAAACTTGTTTATTCAATAATGTTTAGTATTTTTATATTATTATTACAGTAAATTATTATTATTATTAAATTTATTCAATAATGTTTAGTATTATTAATAATGATTCAATTATATTTTAATTTATGAGCAAATTAATTTATTTAGTGCGCGTTAAAAAGTATCAATTAAAACTAATGAAATTTTATACAATTTAGTTGTATTTTTGTTAAAGAAAAACAAAAACATCGTCATAATTAGATGAATATTGTTTTTAAAGTTAATATTATTAGTAATTCATATTGTTTTTAGTATATATACTTCATATTAATATGTTTTTAAAACGAACCCGCAATCTTCCATAAATTTTAAATTTACAAAAAAAATTAAAAGTAAGTAAACAATGCATAATGTTACAGTTTCTTGAATACTTTTAGAGTGTATTACTCTTAAAAATAGCTTCTCTAGTTTAAGGATTTATTATACGCATAAATGACTTTTAATTAGAACAAATCTGTGTATAAAGTTGGAAATATATAAGGTACATGCAAAATTAAAAATTTATGCAGTGTATAAAAATAATTGTAAAACTGATTTTGGCAGGAAGTTTCTAGTTTTTCTGTTATAGAATTTTTGTTCGTTTTAATATATATATATCTGTACTGATAAGTATAAAGGATTTAAGTCCATATTCTTGATTTTTGAGGAGACGAAAAATAAAGTTATACTAATTAAAATCTAATCAGAAGAATCGATTAGGAAAAAGGGATTTCGTTGACTTATACCCTTTATACCATTCAATGATTGTCAACCTTCATTTAATAACGGGAAAAAATTGAATTAAATATTTTATACCATACATGAATGCTAAATTTCTGACTTGGATCTCTTTTTACTAATGGATTTTGTCAGAGACTAAATGACATAGACTTAAATCCTTTATGCCAATCTATAGAGAATTTTTTTCTGAGTCTGACAATGTACTTAACTCAAAATCGACATTTTTGGACTTAAATCCTTTATACTTATCAGTACAGATATATTCCATTATGTTTTGATACTTTTATCCTCAAATGATCAAGAATTAATTATTTAGTTATTTTTGTGTAATTGATCTTTTGTAATTTAATGTAATGAACTGTTACTTTTTGAGGGTGTACTTAGACCTAACTGGTGAACTTATATTCGACTAAAGTATAAATAATCAAAGTAATTTTATATTGCTGTAATCAATGTTAAACATGTATACCTAAATAAATCAACCCGCAACTACTCTTAGCATTTTCTGTTAGAAGTAAATGACAGCTTTGAGTTATGCATAGGATAGCATCTTAATGAAATTTCTGTTAAACATAGTGAATATATTAGTTTATTATATTATAACCTAATTATTTTTTAGGTAATTTAGGGAGAGACAAAATTTCGCTTTGCTTTTTAAACTGTTAAAATTCCTGATTTTAAATTAATGTTGCAAGAAAAAATCATGTTATTAATTAGATATTTCATTCTTAACTAAAAGTACGTAATTTTTTTAGTATTAGCACCCACTATTTTTAAAGTGACTTATTTTTAAATTCATGGTCACTAGAAAAAGGAAAAGGAAGCGAAATATTGTTTTTAAATCCAATTTGCATTTTATGTGCAGTAGCTTTAAATAATTAAGGTCAATTACCTTTACATAGTTAATCCCCCCCCCCCCCCCACAAAAAACAAAATCTTTTTAAGATATATTATGAAATTGAAGACTTACTTATTTACTTATTTATATTTTTAAAAGGAGGGGGGGGGGTGAGAGAAACAGAATTTAGATTACTGACTTCATTTTCAACATCCCCCCCTCCCCTCAGAGTTTAATTCTGAGAAGTAGATAATCCTTAAGAAAGGGTTAATGTAAATGTTTATTTGTTTATTAGAATACTTAAATGATTGTTTATTTATCCTTATCACAAAATGTACATAAGGAAATTTGTTGTGAGTTTATTATTATTATTTTTTTTTTTTTAATCTTACTTTGTTATTTTTTAAATGATATATTTGAGTTATGTGTAATATATAGAATAACATCTTAATGAAATTTCTTTTAAATATAGTGAATATTATTTCATTATTTTAGACCTAATTATTTTTTAGATAATTTAGGTAGAGACTTGGCTCAGCTTTTATAAAAGTTTAAAAGAAATTTCCCGAATTGAAATTAATTTTGTAGAAATAAAATCAACTTATTAGATATTTCCTTCTTAACTAGAATATGTAATTTTCTCAGTAGTAGCACTTACTATATTTAAAATGACCTATTTTTAAATTTATGGTCACTAGCAAAAAGAAAAGAAAGTGAAATACAGTTTTTTAATCCAATTAGTATTTATTGTGCAGTGGCTTTCAAAAATTAAGGTTAATTACCTTTAAATAACTCACTCTTAAAAGAAAAAAAAATGTAAAAAAATCTTTTAATACATTATGCAGTTGAAGGTTTATTTATCAAATTGATTATTATTATTATTATTTATTTATTTATTTATTTTATTTTATTTTTTTTTTTTTGCCCATTTCTGTACAAAATTAGTGATTGTATATAAAACAGCTTTTACCAAGAAATCGAAAAAGATTCTGATAAACTGAAAAACAGCAGTGGCAGCGGTTTATAATTTTAGAACAGAAATATTTTATTTTGTTAAAATATGCACAACATGTTTTTACTCTCTTTTATATTCAATAGAAGAAAGTGTTGGATTCGTAATAATCTTAGATTTCAGGTTTTCGATGTCTAGAACATGATTTGACCATTTTTAGGAAATATCTGTATGTGACAAAATTTTGTGGCAACTATACTACTCAGAATTTCATAAAATTTGATATGTAATTGCAACTTAACATAAATTAATGCCTAGAAACTTTTGGTAAAAATTATCCAACAAATGGGGATGTCATTCTTACTTTTTTTTCCTTTAATTTTTTGCATTGCACTTCCTATAAATGTACATAAACTGAATTGTTTTTTAATAATCATTATGAAATTAAAACGAAGTATCTATAACAGTGATAGTCAACTAATTTTGTTTTTCTTTGTAAGTGTGAAAGCATTGTTCCCCCCCCCCCCCTCAAAAGGAAAGTCCCACCAAGGGAGGCAAATTTTCCTTATGAGTATCTTCCAAATGAGCTCATCAAAACCTTTTAAAATAAATGGTAGAACCATCAATGTGTGGTAAACTGAAAAAAGTCATATCTAAAAAATGGATTTTCCTTTGCATATTTAGTGCTATTATTATTTCTCTAGAATGGAAATTGTCTACATTCATCATGGAAGATAATTTCGATAAATTATTTTTTACTCAGGGAAATTGTATAGAAATACTGAAGAGAGTCGTGTAATGGCCACAACATTAGTTTTAAAAAATGGTTTATGTGTGGCAGGGGAACAATGATAATTTTTACGGTTTTCACAGAAACTGAAAAAGTGCAATATATTAATTATTTTAAAGTTTTTTTACAGAAATTTTGTAGAATTATAAAAACTGCAGAGAAACTGAAAGTAATAGGAATAAGTATTTTCAGTTTTTTCGCAGAAACTGGAGTTTTCAAAGAACAGCAAAAAAACTGAAGGCAAGTGGCTCAAGCTCTTTTTAAGTTTTTTCATGGAAATTTTGCAGATCTTCAAAACTGCAGAAAAACTGAAGGTAAATGGAACAAGTTTTTTAAAGTTTTTTTGCTGAAATTTTAAAGGCTTTTCAGTAAAAGTCTTGACTTTAAAATATCTTTAAAAAAACTTGTGCCAATTGCCTTTAGTTTTTCTGCAGTTTTTGCAGATTTTTTTAGCTGGGATATCCTGCAACTAAACACCCTAGCTACACAAAACACTTTCTTTCCAAACACCACTATGCAACTCAACAAGAGCAGCTGGTCTCTACACCCCGCAGAGGACTCCTTACATGAATTTATTGATATGAACGTTAACTCTTTCTCCCCTGAGCTCCTTTGGTGATTTTTACGGATGGGTCGAAAACCACCGATGGCGTGGGGGCAGCTTTCTGCGTCATAACCGAAGGTGTCTCGATACATCAGTGGGCCTCGAGGCTGGGAGATAGCAACTCTGTATTCCAGGCTGAGCTCTGCGCAATTCTTAAAGCTCTGAACTGGGTTCAAGAACTACCATTTTGCACCGCAGTTTCAGTCTTCAGCGACAGTCTCTCAGCCCTGCAGGCCCATGGTCACCTCCGCTCCCCTAACTCTATTGTTCAGAAAATTAAATCAACTTTTCTTACTCTGTCAACCAATGTCTCTTTCGCCCACGTCTCTGCTCATACGAGGGTCGCTGGCAACGAATGAGCAGATAGGCTAGCTAAAGAAGCAACCACCTTCTCTACTATCCAAACACTACTTCCAATTACTCCCTCTCACGTGAAGAAAATCCTTTTTCATAATCTTATGGAGGAATGGCAAATTTACTGGAACGACTCGGAGAAAGGTCGTCACACCTATTCACTACTTCCAAAAGTTTCTAAATACAATTTCGACCTTACACCAGCAGTCACTGTCTTTCTCATGGGACATGGTCCTTTTAAAACCTATATGCATAAATTCCATCGCTCGCGATCAGACCAATGTGAGTGCGGGACCTTGGACTCTCCCAACCATTACTACTACTTCTATCCACTTACTTTCTACTGCCACATTATAAACCTACTCAATAAACCTTCTGACTAGCTTTTTAACATTATTAACCGAAAGCCCCTTCGTCAAAAACTAACAAAAAAATTTAACCACATAACCCATATCTCTAATTTAACTTCTTAAAATTTAAAAGTCATCAGTTACCAATTTTAGAACTACACATCAAATTAGTGACTTTTATGCCCACAGGTCAAGTCCTTCAAACGAAACGAAAGTCATGATACTCATGTTTTTATTTTTCTAGCCGCCCACTGTCGCGTTTGGGTTTCCACTCAGGTGGACCTATGTATTTTTTTATGTGTTTTATTTTAAATAAACACTACGGAGATAAGTCTAGGCCTCGGCCTGGAAAAACTCTACAGTCGGTAACAAAAGTGTCCGAACACTAGCAAAAATTCCTATGTAAAAAAAGTACACTTCATACGGTTTTGTTAAATAAATTATTATTGAATGATATTCTTAGACTGACTAAGAACAGGATTCGACAAGGATTTATTTAGCAAAACCGTATGAAGTGTACTTTTTTTTACATAGGAATTTTTGTTAGTGTTCGGACACTTTTGTTACCGACTGTACACTGCCGCATGGCGGTGAGTGGCTTACTTTCGTCGGTCAATGTTCTTAGACTGACTAAGAATATGATTCGACAAGGATTTATTTAACAAAACAGTATTTAACTCTACTTTTTTTTTTAGACAGAAATTTTTGCTAGTGTTCGTATACTTCTGTTACCGACTGTATCTTAGAATGCCCATAATTTTAATATCAGCAATTTAGAGGTGTATAGGTTGAGTGGGTTTGTTGTCGCACTAAGGTTACGTAGTTGGCTATTGGCGATAATTTAAGAGTCATCCGTAAGTGCTCTCCGGAGACAAACCGTCACAATTTTGATTTTATACGGAAGGATTGGTACCCCTTTTTGCATCACGACGTCTTTCACGCAAAATTGATAACTAGATGCAGCATCACTAATCAACGAGAACACGGTCATGCCAATCTTTCGGACCCTACGTAAAAAAATCATGATACATATAACTCTCTAAATACCAGTGTCCTCCATGCTCCATCCAAATTAAAATTCCGGGGGTCACTAAATGTCTTCGGACTGTCCTTAGAATAGGCCACAGATTATTATACAGATAGGACACTCCCGTATATTCTTCGGTAACCAAAATTTGACTGCAACGACCCTACTGTCAACGGTTGTAAGTTTCTCGAGCTCTCCAGCTTATGCAATCACTCGTCTTATTTTTCTTGTATCTATGTTCATATCGTAATATTAGTGTAACGTTAAACCCAACATCCAACCAATTAACCATTGTACTGATGTTTATGATTGGCAACTTTGTTATTGTTTACGAACTTGATTGTCGAAAGCAATTTTTTTTCAGAAGCAAGTACTAAATATTAAGCAAATAAATTTCGAAAATATACATAAAGTAGGAATATTTTTTTCAATTTAAAGCATTTTCTATTATTTAAACCAAGCAATGTTAAATATTTAAGATTCCATACCATACTGCTATTTCAGCATTACAGTTTGTTATATTAATTTGTACACTTGAACACGAATGTGTTTGGCAAAATTTATTTTCAAACATAATAAAAATTAGTTTTATTTCTTAGAAAACAGCTGTGAATGTTATGATATTGTGAATTTAAAGGTAGTAGAAAAAGTGAAGGAAAGAAAACTGCACATACGTTTTCGTTTGACAAATTTATTATTGTTTACAAACTTGATTGTCAAAAGCAATTTATTTTAAAAAGCAAGTGCTAAATATTAAGAAAATAAACTTTGAAAATATGTATAAAATAAAAACATTTTTTCATTTTAAAGCATTTTGTATTATTTAAACCAAGCAACGTTAAATATTTAACGATTTCATACTGCTATTTCAGAATTACAGTTTGTAATTTTAATTTGTACCTGAATATGAATATGTTTGACAAAGCATATTTTTAAACATTACAAAAATTAATTTTTATTTCTTAGAAAAATAGCTGTGAATGTTTTGTGGATAATTTTGTGAATTCAAAAACAATAGAAAAAGAAGCCTTCCCATACCACACATTATTATACAGATAGGACACTCCAGTATGTTCTTCGATAACCAAAATTTGACTGCAACGACCCCATTGTCAACGGCTGTAAATTTCTCGAGCTCTCCAGCTTACGCAATCGCTCGTCTTATTTTTATTGTATCTAGGTTCATATCGTAATATTAGTGCAACGTTAAACCCAACATCCAACCGACTAACCATTTATTGATGTTTACGTTTGGACTTTGTTATTGTTTACGAATTTGATTGTCGAAAGCAATTTATTTTAAGAAGCAAGTACTAAATATTAAGCAAATAAATTTCGAAAATATACATAAACCAGAAATATTTTTTTCATTTTAAAGCATTTTGTATTATTTACACTAAGCAATGTTAAATATTTAAGATTTCATACCATACTGCTATTTCAGCATTACAGTTTGTTATATTAATTTGTACTCTTGAACACGAATGTGTTTGGAAAAATTTATTTTCAAACATAATAAAAATTAGTTTTATTTCTTAGAAAATAGCTGTACGTTAGGATTTTGTAAATTTAAAAGTAGTAGAAAAAGTGAAGGAAAGAAAACTGCACATACGTTTTCGTTGGAAACTTTATTATTGTTTACAAACTTGATTGTCAAAAGCAATTTATTTTAAGAAACAAGTGCTAAATATTAAGAAAATAAACTTCGAAAATATACATAAAATAAAAACATTTTTTTTTCATTTTAAGACATTTTGTATTATTTAAACCAAGCAACGTTAAATATCTAATGATTTCATACTGCTATTTCAGAATTACAGTTTGTAATTTTAATTTGTACTTGAATATGAATATGTTTCACAAACCATATTTCTAAACATTATAAAAAATAATTTTTATTTCTTAGAAGAATAGCTGTGAATGTTTTGAGGATAATTTTGTGAATTCAAAAACAATAGAAAGTGAAGAAAAAGAAATCTTCTCGTACTAACCTGCTACTAACTACTCGCGAAATAGAAAAACAATTTTCGATCAAAGATGCTGTTCATGTAGACGTAACACATGTAGTTCCCCTCTGTTGACACTAGTGGTGCTACTCTATTTCCGGTTCGCGTTTTAGCTTCACTGTCCTATCTGTATGATAATCTGTGTCCCATACTAACCTGCTACTAACTACTCGCGAAATAGAAAAACATTTTTCGATCAAAGATGCTATTCATGTAGACTTAACACATGTAGTTCCCCTCTGTTGACACTAGCGGTGCTACTATATTTCCAGTTCGCGTTTTAGCTTCACTGTCCTATCTGTATGATAATCTGTGGGATAGACTGACCAAATGTCCCCATTTTCTGGGGACAAATGGAGACTTCCTTTATTTTGAAGGCAATTTTCTAAGTTTTAAAAAATTGTAGAAAATAAATTATTAATCAATAATACTTTATTTTTTGTCCTTTATTTATTAGGAATGAAAAAATACATCCGTAATTGGATACTTGTAGCAATTTTTAATGCTTCTCTATTATAAAGGTACTTTGATCTGGTCAGCCTACTTTAGGGGCGAGTTCCAGACTGTCGTCAATTGCTCATAGTGCAGCACCAGTGCGACATAAAACCTACTCAGCGTCAACCCTCTACAGCAACACCACCTGTAATAATGCCTCCGAGCTGAGCTCTACGCCACGGAACATCGACCGATTTCATCCAATCCCCACGATCCAACATGTTAATTGGATAAAATCGGCCGATCTTCCATGACGTAGAGCTCAGCTTGGAGGCATTATTACACGAGGTGTTGTCTACAGTCGGTAGCAAAATTATGGAAGCGCTAGCAATAATTCCTATGAAAAAGATGTACACCTAATACTATTTTGTTAAGTAGATATTGGTCGAGTCATGATCTTAGTCTTATGCTGTTTATAAAAAAGTAAGTTCATGGGCCTTCCATGACCGAGTGGTTACGTCACCACACTGCTAATCGCCCTCGAACGTAGGAAAGCAGGTTCGATTCCCGCGCTGGCCCTGGGTGTTTTTCTAATTTTTTGAATTGTAATTCTGTCATGTGCTATCCGTCTTTATTTGACGAAGATTTACAAGCGCACTTCGAGTGAAGCATACAGCTTTGATGTACAGTCGGCAGCAAAAGTATTCGAGCACTAACCAATAATTCCGATGTCAGAAAAGTACACTTAAAACTGTTTTGTTAAATAAATCCTTTTCGAATAATATTCTTAGACTGACTCAGAACATGACTCGGCAAGGATTTATTTAACAAAGCAGTATTAAGTGTACCATTTTTTGGACAGGGATTATTGCTAGTGCTCGGATCCTTTTGCTGCCGACTGTATATGTGTTATCATTTCTGTTCAGTAAGTTGATGAAAAAATTTAGCGATGAAACTAAAAAAAAAATATGAAAAATATAGATGTGTACTTCAATAATTTTGCTGCTGACTGTAAATATTGACCGCAGTTATGCTATTTCAATGTCGATGTTTCAATGGGAACTGAATTTAACCATTGACTACATACATTAAAATAAACAACGAACTAGTAGCCTATTTATTCACGAACATCATATCGCCACCAATTCATTCGCCAAACCGACATTCCACTTCCACCAAAGCAGGTTTCTTCCACCGTTTTTTTTTATCTGTTTTATATTACGACTGGGTGTAGATTAAACACAAACCACAACCTACACTAGCTGAAACCAAAAGCAAGTAATGTAATCCTTGTGACTGGTTGACTTTTCTTTGGAGTTTTGGTGATACGAAAGACAAACCATTTAAAACATACAAAATTACAAGAACCAGTTACCAAGCAAGCGATTATCGAAAAATAAAGACTCCTATTCACCAAAATACCGTAGTGATGTCCACAGAATTTTCCTCCACAGACAGTATAGGGAATCCATCATCTACTTCCTACCAGTACTCAAGGAACTTCAGCAACTAGTCCAATATGGAACCCAGAAAAAAATTAGGAATAAAAAAACTTACAATATCTCGAGATTTTCTCATGATTCAAGTGAATTCCCATTTTGTTCCGCCTTTTAAATTTGGGAAAGCATGGAAGCTATCCTCTCCGCAAAAGATCAAAATTGTGATGGCATATCTCTTTAACATTCCTAGGCGTGAGTCCCAGACTGTCGTCAGTTGCTCAATGCATAGCTTTAGTGCGACGTTAAAAGCACTCAACTCTAAATTTGGACGATTACCGAGCTGTGTCCACTTACTGGATCTGACCATAAAAGTCAAATGAACCAGTAGTGGACCACAGAGTATCATACAGATAGGACATTGAAGCTAAAATGCGAACCGGAAATATAGTAGCACCACTAGTGTCAACAGTGGGGGAACTACATGTGTTAAGTCTACATGAATAGCATCTTTGATCGAAAATTGTTTTTCTATTTCGCGAGTAGTTTGTAGCAGGTTAGTACGAGAAGTTTTCTTTTTCTATTGTTTTTGAATTCACAAAATTATCCTCAAAACATTCACAGCTATTCTTCTAAGAAATAAAAATTAATTTTTATAATGTTTAAAAATATGCTTTGTCAAACATATTCATATTCAAGTACAAATTAAAATTACAAACGTTAATTCTGAAATAGCAGTATGAAATCATTAAATATTTAACGTTGCTTGGTTTAAATACAAAATGCTTGAAAAAGAAAAAATGTTTTTATTTTATGTATAATTTCAAAGTTTATTTTCTTAATATTTAGCACTTGCTTCTTAAAATAAATTGCTTTTGACAATCAAGTTTGTAAACAATAATAAAGTTGCCAAACGAAAACGTATGTGCAGTTTTCTTTCCTTCACTTTTTCTATTACTTTTAAATCTACAAAATCATACATTCACAGCTATTTTCTAAAAAATAAAAAACTAATTTTTATTATGTTTGAAAATAAATTTTGCCAAACACATTCGTGTTCAAGTGTACAAATTAATATAACAAACTGTAATGTTGAAATAGCAGTATGGTATGAAATCTTAAATATTTAACATTGCTTGGTTTAAATAATACAAAATGCTTCAAAAAAGGAAAAAAATATTTCTGGTTTATGTATATTTTCGAAATTTATTTGCTTAATATTTAGTACTTGCTTCTTAAAATAAATTGTTTTCGACAATCAAGTTCGTAAACAATAACAAAGTTGCCAAACGTATAAACATGAATACAATGGTTAGTTGGTTGTATGCTGGGTTTAACGTTGCACTAATATTACGATATGAACATAGATACAGTAAAACTAAGACGACTAAGATGAGTGATTGCGTAAGCTGGAGAGCTCGAGAAATTTACAGCCGTTGACAATAGGGTCGTTGCAGTCAAATTTTGGTTACCGAAGAACATACTGGAGTGTCCTATCTGTATAATAATCTGTGTAGTGGATAGGGCTGTCCACTACACAGATTATCACACAGATAGGACAGTGAAGCTAAAACGCGAACCGGAAATATAGTAGCACCACTAGTGTCAACAGAGGGGAACTACATGTGTTAAGTCTACATGAATAGCATCTTTGATCGAAAATTGGTTTTTCTATTTCGCGAGTAGTTAGTAGCAGGTTACTATGGGAAGTTTTCTTTTTCTTCACTTTCTATTGTTTTTGAATTCACAAAATTATCTTCAAAACATTCACAGCTTTAATTCTAAGAAATAAAAATTAATTTTTATAATGTTTAAAAATACGATTTGTCAAACATATTCATATTCAAGTACAAATTAAAATTACTAACTAATTCTGAAACATCAGTATGAAATCATTAAATATTTAACGTTGCTTGGTTTAAATAATACAAAATGCTTTAAAAAATGAAAAAATGTTTTTATTTTATGTATATTTTCAAAGTTTATTTTCTTAATATTTAGCACTTGTTTCTTAAAATAAATTACTTTTGACAATCAATTTTGTAAACGATAAGTTGCCAAACGAAAACGTATGTGCAGTTTTCTTTCCTTCACTTTTTCTACTACTTTTAAATTCACAAAATCATAACATTCACAGCTATTTTCTAAGAAATAAAACTATTTTTTATTGTTTGAAAATAAATTTTGCCAAAACACGTTCGTGTTCAAGTGTACAAATTAATATAACAAACTGTAATGCTGAAATAGCAGCATGGTATGAAATCTTAAATATTTAACATTGCTTGGCTTAAATAATACAAAATACTTTAAAATGAAAAAATATTTCTGGTTTATGTATATTTTCGAAATTTATTTGCTTAATATTTAGTACTTGCTTCTTAAAATAAATTGCTTTCGACAATAAAGTTCGTAAACAATAACAAAATTGTCAAACGTAAACATCAATACAATGGTTAGTTGGTTGGATGTTGGGTTTAACGTCGCACTAATATTACGATATGATCATAGATACAATAAAAATAAGACGAGCGATTGCATAAGTTGGAGAGATCGGATAAGTTGGAGAGAAACTTACAGCAGTTGACAATAGGGTCGTTGCAGTCAAATTTTGGTTACCGAAGAATATACGGGAGTGTCCTATCTGTATAATAATCTGTGGTCCACTACTGGTCATGATGACACTTTTGCAGTACCAGTAGTAGACACTCATAAAAAATACTATATGTTAATACAAGATTTTAAAAACAGCACAATTAATGAATTCTGCATACTTATTTTAGTCATATGAAAGCAAAAACAAGTAGAAAAAATCAATTAAAAATAAACAGAGGCAAAGCAAACAAAATTTTATTTCCTTATTAAAAAAGATAAGAAAAAACGGCAAGATAACAAAAAGTGCATATTCTTTTAGTTAAATTAACATTATTCTAAAACGGATGGCCGGAATAATTTTTAATTATAGACATTAATAGTAAATGACTAACTTCCTTCCTGAACATTGCTAAAACCTTCAGAAGGATTAGAATGCTTATTTTCTGAGTTTAAATTTAAAAGTGTCCACTAATGGTACAAGGTCAACTACTGGTGCTTTTACCTTATTTTCAAACTATTGACATGCGTTTTGATATGGTAAACAGCGTTCGTTACTATTGAAATGCCCAGAATTTGATCGGTCGGATTGAGAGGCAGAAAGATACAGCAATTTATAGAGATAGGCATCGTCATGTAAATAAAGATGCTGATAGTGATTCTTATTATTATTGAAGGTTAGAGCAATTGCTAAGAACATTGTTTATATGGAAATTTTGAATATCGACATTTATTATTTAAATGATTACTTAAAAAATGTGGTCTAATTTCGACCATTCGGCGATACTTGTAATGCAACTCATATTAGAAAGTTATTGCCAAAAAAATCTACATACCAACCTCTAGATGCCTAATAATGATTCAAACACAGACCTTTAAAAAAAGATATAAACTTGTTGAGTGTTGTATGTACAGTAAACTATCGTATAATGCGCTCTCGCAAAACGCGAATTCGTATAACACGACAAATAATCTACGACTATTACTCATACAACGCGATAAAGAGTCTCGTATGACGCGTAAGATAAAGGAACTTTTTTCTCACACTGAAAAAAAAAAATCTGAGAGCCTATGTTAATTTAAAATATTCCTTAGTCAAAAAAATACATAGTAGAGATTGTCTATTTTTATATATATTTTTTTAAATTGTTTTTTATCGCAATGAAATTTAAAAATGTATATTTCTACTTCAGAAAAAGTGTTTTAAATCACTAATATATTCCCGCCAACGGTGAATTAAACTGATATTAGCCATTAAATTATATATATATATATATATACTTGAAATATAAGGTAAATTATTTCCAGAAGTTTTTCTGTTGAAAATTACAGCAGAGAAAAATTTCTGATTTTTTACTTAGAAAATCAAATGTATACACCTACCTATTGTTTATATATGAACAATGAAGCTCTCAATTAATTAAAATAAGTGATTTATATATATATATATATATATATATATATATATATATATATATATAAAGTAAGGTGTGAGTACAAGCAGTGGATCTTGTACCAGTAATGGACATTCTTAAATTTAAACTTTGGAAACAAGCTTTCTAATTCTTGTATAGGTTTAAGAAGCATTCAGGGTTGATGTTATAATTATGTACTATTAATGTATCGAACTTCAAATATTTCCATTCATCAGTTTTAGAATACGATTTGTTTATCTTAAAAAAATTTTAACTTTCTGTAATTTTACATTTTTTCTGGTAGATTTCAATAAGAAAAACAATATCTTTTATTCTCTTTGCCTCTGCTTATTTTTAATTTCTTTTTTTTAACTTTTATTTCATATGATTAAAAGAAGTATGATGAATTCATTTATCGGGCTGAATTTTTAATTTCGTACTTTTATGGGTATTCTGCTGGTACCAAGAAATATCAGCATGACCAGTAGTGGACTATCCCGTTCACTACTGATTCATTTAACTTTTAAGGACTTACCAGTTGTGGACTCAGCCCAGTAATATTCGAAATTTAGAAGGAGGGAGGAATGGAAATGAAGCTACGTATTGGGCTATTATTGATAGTCTGTATTAATCCCTAGAGAATAGCCCACAGACACGCCATCACAACTTTGATCCTGTACGGGGGGGGGGGGTCTTAACCGTTTAAAAAACCCAGAGGTATTTATTTGAGAACATGGAGGACATTGAAAACATAATGGATTTTACATATACCAGCCTACATTACTATTCACGAGCACTTTGACTGGAACGGAATGGAAATTCACTTCAGTCGTTAGAAAATCTCGTTTAGTGCTTTGGGAGTAATGCCGATTGACTTCAGTGGGGCTCTAGATCTGAGGGGAAGTGCCTTCCGTGGGAATCTTCCTAAAGGACCCTATCCTATATTTAAGTAATTTTTCGGCAGAAACCACGAAAAATTTCGAACGGCTCGGCCGACGAACGCGACCTGTGATCGAACCCGGCACCTTACATTTACCAGCTTTGAGTGCAGAACCGCTCGGTCGCTGTTGGGCCCCAGATAATCTCAGTAATCTCGAAGCATTCTGAAGAGCCTTTTCTGATACTTTTTTTTTATTTATTTATTTATTTTTTTTTGGGGGGGGGGGAGGTTCCGTACTGGATTAATTGAATGAGTTCATTTCCCGGAACACCGCTAGTAAAACAACACTGGCTATGGTCAATATTTGAAGGCTTGTACCTCTCTTGACTATTCTATGAAGGGTCCGCGGGATTCGTGTTACCTTGCCGTACTTAACACTTTATCTACTGACGGTACTTATAAGTACCACCCACTTCAAAATTACATAGAATAACCATTTTTACGAATATTCTAATGATACTTAGCAAGAACACTCTTTTAATTCTATTCTTCCAGGATACATGGCAGCATGGGTTCTGTGATGAGTATTTTAGCTGGGAAGGTGAATAATTTTAAAACTGAAGTTGCGTTTTCAGAGGCCATTTTGACCGGATTACCAAGATTAACTACTTTTGCAGAACAAAAATGACAAAGTCAAAAGTTAAGTTCCATATTTTTTTATATGCTAATTAAGACCTTAGAAAACGATTTGAATATTTATTTTAAGGGAACAGTGTATATAATTGATTTTACAGTTGAATAACTTTGTGGTACTTATAAGTACCACCAGTACACTGGATGTTAGAGAAAGCACTTTGTGTTTACTTTCGTCCGTGTAGTTTGTTATTGTATTTCATTGTTTTGTAGCGTCATTACTAAACTGTAATAGAGTTATGCCTTTTCGGCATTTCTTTTTAGTTTAACTTATTTATTTCGTTTTTTCAGTTTTTTTTTTTTTTTTTTTTTTTAAATAAACGTTTTCGAAAAGTTTTTAAATTTGAATCTGAGCTTTCTCTTTCTTGACACACAATTAAATGAAATACCTATTCTTTATTCAAAAATTGACAACATTTTAATTTCTTTGTGTGTAACTGAGATTTAACAATAAAAGAAGGTTTTCAAGATGCCATTATTTTTTTCCTCTTCTTATGATGTCTGGAAAAATGAAGCTCAGTTTTCAAGAGACTTTGTATTTATTACAGATCCCACCATCTGAAAGCAGTTGTGCACTAACAGATGATTCTTCAGAAGTCCCAGCAAATAATCTGCTAGAATTTTCGTCAGATTCTGAAGAAGACGATCAAGAGACTGAACAAGACCCAGGGTGCAGTAGTTCATGTTCATAAAATACAGTACTTCCTACCCCAGGATGCAGTAAATCAAGAGTGAATAGGCAATGGAAAAAAAAAGATGTCCAGGCCGAAGTTCCCATTTTACCCATAAAAATCTGAGTTTGTGGATACCACATTTGAACATTTAGCTGCATATATAGCATATAAAGTGTAGCGAGAAAACATATCTTCTTTGGAATATAGGCATTACATAACCAAAGGACTGCTTACAAAATCAAAAATCACAACCTAAACGAAAAGGAAGTCCCAGATCTAATGGCAATGAGCAAGTTTTCTGTGCAAACAAGAGGAAGAAAGGGAACATGTCTGTAAAGATATCCGCTGAGAAAATCGTGGATGCCATTGGCCAACTTTTGTTTCGAATCGGGGTTGTGAATTTTGTGCTTTAAAAAACATTCAATCTAAACCTCACTCAAAAATGCACGTGTAATGTATTTTTGTGTATTAATGAAAAGAAAAATTGTTTCTTTGAATATCATCAAATTTAAATTTATGTGAAAAACCTGTTTTTATGTGTAAAAAAAGTAAGTAAATTTTAAAAAAATTATAATTTTCAAAAATAAATTTTTTTGTGCTGTAACATATTAGTGTTTGCTGGTTATTAACATTTTTCAGAGTTAAAACTGCGTTAAAAAAGTCATACGGTCTTTTTGTATTATGAGAATATTTTAGCCCTCCGTGTACTGACGGTACTTTGAAGTACCAATTTAATTAATTAGCTCTAACGGATTAAATTTCCCAAAGATGAGTATTTTATTTATGTACATCCCTTAATTTTCGATGTAGTGACTCAAAAAAATATTGCACGAAAAAACTGCAGTACATCATAATGCAGTAGATAAAGGGTTAATCTTTTTTGATTTGCCAAATGCTCGATCTTGCGTGACAGTCGTTGTAGTACCAAAATAGAGCTTTTCGTGGAAAATCAAAATTGTAATGTATGTATCCGGATCATTCATAGGGATGACTCCCAGCTCAATGCCATTAGCCCCCTACGTACTTGTATTTCGGCCCACTCTCAACCTCTTTTTATCTTATTTGTTGAAAGCAGAATTATGGGCATTAAATGAAGTTTTCACTCATACGTTATGTATATGTGAATCCTTCATGTTGTAGCAATGTAGATGTTAAAGCTGATTGACAACACGATGGTCCTAGGCCTTATCACAAAAAATCAATTTATCCTTTTGAAAAAATACTCTTTACTTTCTCCAACAACACTTTGAACTGTACTACCTTTATCTTTGTCACGTGAAAACATCTGTTCTACTTTCAGTCTGTTCAAGGCTACTTACTTTTGACTGTAGATAAGGGTTGTCCCGTTGCTATGCCAACACACGACGCTTCTGGTCTCATTACGGATTGGAATCGTCTGCTCAATGTATGTCTCCTATAACGCACGCGGAACGTATCCCCACGTTATACGAGAGTCTACTATATTTACTTAGAATATACATATTATTTCATTAACGATTACACCTCCCCCACCCTTCCAAAAAAAAAAAAAAAAAAAAAAAAAAAAAAAACATACTTTTTATTTTCAAAAGATTTTAACTGTTTTAAAGCCTCTTTAAAAATCTATTACAAAATGTTTTGAAGTTGAGAAAATAAAATGCAATATCTGAAAAATCATTCAAATGTAATCTGTGGTGACTGCTGCATATAACCTCAGTACGGTACGCTCATAAGAATTCTCTCTTTTTAATATTCTAAAATCATTTTCTCCAGATTTCCTGCTAAACATAATAGGTCCGAGTCTGATGATCTCCTAAAATTTTTTATTTTGAAACAAATTTTTTAATTTATTTTCTTTCGAATTTAAAATATTTGTAATGCTACCAAATGTTTTATTTTTCCCCCCGAGTACCTGTGATGTTGAAATCACATATTTCTTTAATTTTCTATTTAATTAAATCTTTTTTTAGTATTTTATATTATGGTTTACTCATGCATTCAATATTAAAACTATAATACCCGCTAAATTCTTTCTCCGTCAATAAAATAAAATATATGAAAGGAAAAGAAAATCTCTTTGAAAGCAAAATCCCATCATTTCATCTTCTAAAAAATAACACATGGCTTATTTCATTCCTGTTCTTTCTAACTTCATGGCTTATTCTGTTCTTGTTCTTCCTAACTTGTGGATGCCGTCACGGAGGGCACCCCACCTACAGGCCTAGGACCCTAGTGTAGTCAATCCACTCTAAGCTCACAGCCACAACCTAACTCAAAGTCTAATTGCCTTAACATATTGTTATTAATTTGGTCAAAATAGCCTATAAATCTGTCCTGTGGTTTCTCAATTCTCATGGCTAAAGTTGACGATTTTCAATGGTTAATATATATGGCAGTCCTGGGCAATCTATTCAAAATTATAACTAGACAAAGTACAACGTATCTTCAAACTGTTTTCTATTTATATGTTCTTGCGGTGAATACATTGTATGCCAACATCTAATTCTGATTTTGGGTCGAACTTATTCATTCTCTTTCGATCTCACCTACAAACAAGATTTAAAAATATGATATCAAAAAAATATATCTTTTCCGGGTGACCTTCCCTTTATTTTAACGCAACAATAATAAAGACATTTGTGCACAAAATTGGATTGTACTTTAATGATTTATTAAAGTTTCTTTTTATGACACCTCTGGGTTAAGCGAACCTTCAGTTATTATATAAATTAAATAATAATTTAGATGTCTTGCGACGATCAATGTAAATACAAGTTATTCATTTATCCGAAAGAAATCTGATCCGAATTATCTAAAATGAATAACTCCTTTACAGTACCCTGTCTTAAGTATCTTCTCAACGTGAAAATTCTCGGCAAACGGCACCTTAAATAAGTTCTCGTTCAGCAAAATGCACCTTTCTTTTTATTTTATGTTACTTTTGCCGAAACTCAAATTTAACGATTCATGTATTACGGGACCCATCAGCGGAGTTGTGCCTATACTTTAAAATCTTCTAAATCGGGTCCTGTCTGAAATATAGTACACTGACGTAGGTCTTCTTGACGGACTTAGGCCTAATTGGGTCTCTTCAGGACTCATACAGACACGGTAAAAAAGAGAAACTATGTCATAAAGGTTTGCTTTTTCAAGCATAACAAAATCTAAACGGAATTTTACTGACAGATTAAATAATACGAATTTTAAAATAAAATGCACACGTACACTTACGGAAACGTGCAAACAGGACGAATTAGCTTTTTCTATCTTAGATTTTCTCTATAAGAAGTTATTGAATCTATGAAATTTTTCGACTTTCGGTTTGTGATGGATTTACACATTTTATCCCATTGTTCTATTTAAAGGACAGCTCAAAAGTAGCATATAGAAATCAGAATTTGCTTGGTGCGAATCTTTTATCAGCTGGAATATATAATGGTATATATAAGCTTCTGCTAGCGTGTTATTTGTCTCACCTCCTCCTCCATCTGGAATCTATTTAATCATTACATTAGGGGGCGTAGTTTATCTTCTCTTTGCAGTTGAAAATTCTTTCTGGAGAACTATCATGTAAATAAGAAAGTATTATACAGATAAAGCAAAAAACTTTATACAGTGTTGCTATCTTTGTTCGAAGATCACATGGGTTTCGAAGGCTAAAACAAGCATATTTCTTTTTTTTTTTTTTTTTTTTTTTTTGAAGTATAATAAATAAAAATTTTTATTGAAAATTTTGAGCTTATAAAAGAGAAACATTTAAACATTTTATAAAATTTTCATTAAAATTTTTTGAAAATTCAGCCGGTTGGTTCTGGTTTCCGGAGACCCTTCAAAAAAGCGGTAGACACGATTTCGCAATAACTAACGCACTGAACTTTTTGAAGTTTTGCACACTTTTTAACCGACTTCAAAAAAGGAGGACGTTCTCAATTCAACCAGTTTTTTTTTTTTTTTTTTTTTTTTTTTTTGGGGGGGGGGGGGGTTGTTTGTTAGCTTGTAACTTCTGAACGGATTCTCCGATTTTTATACTTTTTGTTTTGTTGTAAAGGTCTTGGTCTGAAGTAGATCCCATTATAATAATATTTTTACGATCAAACGAAAATACAGAGTGTACAAAATAGTCAGTCCTGACTCTTCTAACGGCAGCAGCTATAATCATGAAAGTGGTATGTAGGTATAGTAAAATTGTCATGCGCTACACGTTTCAACCGCCTACAGCGCCACCTGGTCGAAAATGGTGGAGTTAGCATTCCTATCTCGAAAACGGTTCAGCATAGAGGAAAAACGTGAATTACAAATTTGCATCATTGATTTAGTACGAAAAGACAGTTTGTTGACATTAATGCTAAAAATAAAACACTTAAAACATGCATTTGTTTGTCCACAATTTCCTACTTTGTAGACACTTTAACGACATTACATACGTTGTAGAGTAGCGAGTGACATTTATGCTATGTAAAATTCAAAGTACGGTTATTGTAACGGTCACATCGGTTAATGCATAGACGTTTTAAACAGACTTCCTAAAGACGGAGGTTTTCAATTCAAATCATGTTTTTTGTTGTTGTCGTTGAGGTTTGTTAGCTTATAACTTCGTAAGAGATGCTTTAATTTTTATACTTTTTTGTTGTTGTTGTAAGGATCTCAGCCTGAAATAGGTCTCCTTGTGATTTCATTAAGATCTAAAACAAATTACAGGGTACTCACAAAACTCAGTTCTCACTCTAACTACTCAATGACTGCAGCTACACTCATAAAAATAGTGTATAAGTATCGTAAAGTAACCATGCGCTATGAGATGCGACCACTTACAGCACCACCTGGTGGAAAGAGAGAGGTTAGCGTTTTTATCTTGAAAACAGTACAAGGTACGAGAGAAAACGTAAATTATAAAGTTGTACAGTATAATTGATGTAGTACGGAAAGACACTTGTATAGACAGAAATGTTAAAAACAGAATATTTATAAATCTGCATGTTTGTTCGCAGTTTTCTACATTGTAAACTAATCAACAAACTTTTATTTCGATGATGAAAGTTCTCTGTCAGTCAGCTGCAATGCATATTTTAATTTTTGTTTGAACTTTACGCTGCGTACATTCCAACGTAGCGGGTGACACGTATGCACTGTAAAGTTCTATACATGCCTAACAGAATTTTTGGTTACGAATACAGCGTATCAATTCTTTACATTTCTAAAGCCTTTTAAATTTAATGTATGCTCATTCAATAGGTAGTTTTTTTCTTCATATCCGATAAAAGCAAAATAAGTGATACAACTTAAAAATGCAATATTTTAGAAAAGGGTACTTAAAGATAAGGCATTGAATAGAACAAAACTGACACAACTGCCTCTCAAATGGATAATTTTCTAGATGCAGATGTAACGTTTTTTGTTGACATTGGTGGAATTTCATATATTTTTCAGTGACCTCGAAATTACCGTTGTTTTAGTAGTGACACTTTACTTGTGGGTTTTGATTTGTGAAACTGCCGTCGAATGTCTTCAGATATCCTGCTATATGAATAAGTTTTCACTGAAGAGAAAAAATAAAAATATTTTTGTAAAAAAAAGTAGAACCGACTCCAAAAAGCAACTCTTGTTCAAACAACTAAAAATGAAAGAAAACTGGCATAAAATAAAACTGTAAATTGCGCCTAAAAGTATAAAATAATTTCCTTCGCCAAACAACATAAACACTGCAATTAATCATAACTTTCAAAGTTGGCGCAAAATCACATAAAATTCGATTTTTTTTTTTTTTTTTTTTCAGATTTCTTTTAAACCAATAACAAGAAACGCTGTTGTCTCGAATGATCCATCTTCATAATTTTCTTTATTTTATTACTGTATGAAATTAGTACATTAATAACATCTACATAGAACAGTGAACATCCTTCGCAATTTGGACTATATGTTACGAGTTTTTTGTAAATTTTTGCAGCTTATAAAATCTTTAGTTTTCAGCTGTGCCAGATGCCAAAGTGAAATGTATAATTTTTGCATTGAATAAAGGTATCAATTTATATTTGATTTTCCGCCGACTTCAAAAGTTATGATTAACCCTTTGTTGCATATTAATCACTTGGGAAACTTTAAAGGAAATTATTGTGTTTTTCCTATTTAAAATTGCCCCAGAAATCAGGGAAAAAATTGTTTCATCAAAATTTTGTTTATTTTCAAAGTTACAGTTTGTCCTCTGTAGTGGAGAGTATGCATATAAAAAATGGATATCTAAAGTAGAAGTGGTGATGAAAATGATAAAAGCAGTCACTTTTTTTCATCGATACGCAAATTAACTTTGCATTTTACGCATAAATATGTAGATTTTCTTGAGCATAACTCCATCTTACATCTTTGAGCACTATTTGATATTTGTCTAGCAAAATGATCCACTCCATCGTAGAGGACAGAGCTTGCTTTGACAGACTTTTTTTTTGTAGGTTTTTACACTGACATTGGCCCTTGTTTAAGTAAGTCTTTCTGTATCCTGTTCATCAATTACTCTTGATACTGCTTGTATTAGTCCTCTGGCAATGGACATCTTGAAAAATCCTAGTTGTATAGAACATTGTGGTATGACAGCTTTGTAAAGAAGCCAAGAATTTATCACGGTAACATCCATAAAATGAAATAATACCCTTTTGTACCACCACAATGGACAAACGAAACCAGTCCTACATTAGCCTATGTTCATAACGTCCATTGTAGTTGACAAAAAGAAAAAAATACATCAATTTTCCTGAAAAATAGCATCTGAAAATAAGTGTTCTATTCAAAACATTCTGAAATGCCTAAAATTACTATTTCAAAATGCAAAATAAAAAAGGTTTAGCACATATATACAATATTTACAATGAGAAATCATACTAACTTGGACGTAGAGGTTGACGCTATTTTCAAACTAGCAATGCAATCTGTAATTTTATATTATGCTGCTATCTATGAGCAACAGTTGAAAGCTTAAATAATACAGAAAGAATAAACATTGAAACCAAATCTGTAAAACCATTTGTGTGAAAGGAAAAAAATTTAAACTTTTGTCCACTACAGTGGACACTATGCAACAAAGGGTTAATTGCAGTGTTTATGTTGTTTGGCAAAGAAAATTATTTTATACTCTTAGGCGCAATTTACAGTTTCATTTTATGCCAGTTTTCTTTTATTTTTAGTTTTTTGAACAATAGTTGCTTTTGGAGTCGGTTCTATTTTTTTTTACAAAAATATTTTATTCAAAATAGAATTAACTAGAGTTGGAAGGAAAGATTTTTTTTTTTTTTTTTTTTTTTTTTTTTATTTAAATGTGAATTTTTTGGCAGAGTTGTATGCAAAAACAATACAATTTCTAGTACATTTTACCCTATGTATACTTGTAAGATAACTATTTTTCGGTGTATTATCCGCGGATTATGCGATAGAAAGGTTAAAATAACCGACTTGCGTATCATCTGCTGACTATTTCATTGAGCCATACTTGTGACTTCCATTTTTTATTCTACTTAAACAAAAATAAAATAAAATTGATTTTTCACGCTACGTATGCCCCCACCACACACTATAATATTCCTTATTTCGTGGACAACTTTTATTTTATTCGGTGTTCAAAAGTAGATAATTGTTTGTTTATTAAAAGACATACTGTCTGCTTTTATGCTTGATTACAATAATTCATTTGTATAGCATCATATCATCACAGAGGACAAATAGAAAAAAACTGATAAAGATGAAAAATAAAGCTAAAAAAGTGCGTTTTCAGATGGGTAGGTAGGGTAGGTGAAATTTGAGACATATGTTATGTCCCAAAGGAAACTTCGTCTCGAAAAATCTGTTTCTGAACCAGAATATAGCTATCTTAAATGAGAAATTATAAGGGCTGTGGATTTCAATGTTTCTTCAGACTTTGATGTTAGTAATTTTCCTTTTTATAGCAAATATACCCATTGGTTTTATTTGACTTTCATTTTTTTTCCAGTAACAGGTTATCGATACGGATTATCTATAAATATTTTTATAAGTTTTTAAATATAACAGCCGTGGATTATCTGCTGGTGCGGACTATACACCGAAAATTACAGTAGTTGTAATTGATAAAAAGGAAAAACTGTTCAAGCACTTGATTAATTTTATTTTGAAGGAGAGCGCAAATTTTCAGTGAGATCGGTGCATTAGTTTTTAACCGACTTCAAAAGAGAAGGAAGGTTCTCAAATTCAAACCATATGTTTTTTTTTTAATGTTTGTTAGCTCAAAACTTCTGAACGGATGCTCCGATTTTGATACTTTTTGTTTTGTTGAAAAGGTCTTGGTCTAAAATAGGTCCTATTGTAATATCTTTACGATCTAAAGAAAATACAGGGTGCCCAAAAAAATCAGTCCCAACTCTTAACTGCTAAATGGCTGCAGCTATAGTGATAAAAATGGTATGTAAGTATAGCAAAGTGGCCATGCAGTACAATGTTAAACCGCTTGCAGCGCCACCTGGTGGAAAAAAGCGCAGTTAGTGTTCCTATCTCGAAAACGGTTCTAAACAAAAAGTGAATTACAAAGCTGAAGAGTATCACCGATTTAGTACAAAAAAAAGTTTAGACATTCATGCTAACGTTCCTATCTCCGAAACGGTTCAAGACAGATTGGAAAAAGTGAAATATAAAATTGCAGAGCATCATCGATTTAGTACGAAAAGATTTTTTAGACATTGATGCTAAAAATACAAGGCTAAAAACGTGCTTTTTTTTTTCGCAATTTCTTACACTATACACACTTGAACTACATTGCTCATGTTGTAGCGTAGCTGCTGAGACATACGCTATATAGTTCAAAATACGGATACTTGATACTTTGTTTTGTTGTAAAGATGTTGGTCTGAAGTAGGTCGCATTATAACATTTTTACAATCTAAAGAAAATAAAGCGCCATCTGGTGAAAAACAGCGGAATTAGCGCTCCTATCTCAAAAACGGTTCAAGATGGGAGAAAAGTTAATTACGAAGTTGTAGATCATCATCGATTTACTACGAAAATCGAGTTTTTAGACATTATTGCTAAAAATATAACGCTTAAAACGTGCAGTTGTTTGTTCGCAATTTCCTACACTGTGCACACTTGCACTACGTTGCACACTTTGCAGCGTAGCGGATGACACGTATGCTCTGTGGCTCAAAGTGCTGTTACTGTAAGCGGTCACATCGATTAGCGCAAAGTCGTTTTCAACCAACTTCAGAAAGAAGGGTGTTCTTAATTCGAGCTATGTGTTGCTGTTGGTGTTTGTAAGCTTATAACTTCGTAAGAGATGCTCTAATTAACCGACTTCAAAAAGGAGGAGGTTCTCAATTCAAAGCGTATGTTTTTTTGTTTTTGTTTGTTAGCTCATAACTTCTGAATGGATGATCAGATTTTGATACCTTTTGTTTTATTGTAAAGGTCTTGGTCTGAAAATATGTCCCATTGTAAGATCTTTACGATCAAAAGAAAATACAGGGTGCCCAAAAAAGTCAGTCCCGACTCTTTTAACTGCTGAACAGCTGCAGCTACAGTCATAGAAGTGGTATGTAGGTATAGTAAAGTGGACATGTGCTACGTGATTCAACCGCCTAAAGCGCCACCTGGTGGAAAAGAGCGGAGTTAGTGATCCTATCTCGGAAACGTTTCAAGGCAGGGGAAAAAAGTGAGTCAAAATTGCAGAGCATCATCGATGTAGTACGCAAAGATGGTTTAGACATTAATGCTAAAAACAGAACGCTTAAAACGTGCATTTGTTTGTTCACAATTTCCTATTTTGTGCACACTTGAACGACATTGCATATGTTGTAGTGTATCGGGTGACATTTATGCTATGTAAAATTCAAAGTATGGTTATTGTAAGCGATGACATCAATTAGACGTTTTAAACCGATTTCATAAAGGAAGAGGTTCTCAATACAAACAATGTTTCTCGTTGTTGTTGAAATTTGTTAGCTTATAACTTCGTAAGAGATGATTTAATTTTAATACTTTTTTTTGTTGTCGTAATGATCTTGGCCTGAAATAGGTTTCATTAAGATATAAACAAATTACAGGATACTCACAAAAGTCTTCTCTCTCGAACTGCTGACATGCAATCAATGTTGAAACTTCTGTCCGTCAGCTGCAATGCATACTTTGCTCTTTGTTTGAACTTTACGCTTCGCAATTTCCCGCGCAGCGGGTGACACGTATTCACTGTAAATTTTAATATATATGCCTAACAGAATTTTCGGTTACGAATACAGCGTATCCGTTCTTTACATTTCTAAAGACTTTTTAATTTAACGTACGTTCGTTCAATAGATAGTTTTTTGCTCATATCCGATAAAGGCAAGAAAAGTAACAACTTAAAAATGCAGCATTCGAGAAAAATCAACTGAAAAATAACTTGACTAGAATAAAACTAGCACAACTGTCTCGAGTGGATAACTTTCTATATGGAGATTTAACTTTTTTGTTCACGTTGGGTGCATTTCATGCATTTTTCAGTGACATAAACCATTTTTTGAGTAATGTCACTTTTCTTAGAAATTGTGATTTGTGAAACTTCCGTCGAACGTCTTCTGATGCTCTGCTATATAAATAAGTTTTCACTGAAAAGAGAAAAATAAAATCTTTTCTTAAAAAAAAAAAATAGAACCGACTTCAAAAAGGAACTACTATTCAAACAACTAAAAATGAAAGAAAATTGGCACAAAATGGAACTGTAAATAGCGCCTAAAAGTATAGTAATTTCCTTCGCCAAACAACCGATAACACTGCAAAACGCAGCCGAAAACAACTTTGATTCAAGAAAACAAATAAGATTTCGTAAGCAGCAAATGTTGGCGAAGATGCTGGTATCAGACATCCTTCGTGAAAGGAAAAATCGCAAAATTATCTGGCAAACATATTTAATTTCTTTGGGATATCATGATTATTTTGATAAGGTATATCAAGAGAGTAATCAATATGAAACAATACTTCGTACAATATATATTATGAAAATATACATCTTGCATGTATGTTTTGATCGCCAAATCCAAAAGCCACCAAGGATGATAGTTAAAGTTTTACCACATTTGCAAAGAAAACTAACTTCGTAGAAACATAAATACCGCATTGTGAAGAATGTTCACTGTTCTATGTAGATGCTACTAATAGACCAATTGTATACAGTGATAAAATAATAAACGAAACATGAAAATGGATCATTCGAGACAACAGCATTTGTTGCGACCGATCTAAAGACAAACCTTTAAAAACTAATTAAATTTTATTTAATTTTGCGCCGACTTTAAAAGTTATGATTAATTATAGTGTTATAGGTTGTTTGGCGAAGGAAATTATTTTATACTTTTAAGCGCAATTTAGTGTTTCATTTTGTGCCAGTTTTCTTTCATTTTTAGTTGTTTGAATAGTAGTTCCTTTTTGGAATCGGTTCTGTTTTTTTACAAAGAGATTTTATTGAGAAATTGTGTCCACCATTTTTCCGGCGGGTCTCCGGAAACTATCACCAACGGGCTGAGTTCTCCAAATCTTTTAATGAAACTTTTATTAAATACTGGTTAAATACTGCTCTTTAATATACTCAAAATTTTATTATATTAAAAAGAGCAAAAATATATGCTATTTTGATCTTTCGAAAACCATGTAACCCCTTAAGTTACTGATATATTTCATCTTTATACTTTTATTGTATATTTTTACATTACACAATTTAAATTAAAAAATAAATATCGTAAATAATTTTCTATAACCTCTTACCTGCCGGGGAAAACTTACGAGATTCGTTTCCCAGTGTCACCATTTTCCACACAAGCGCGCGTATTTATGCTTCCACTGTTCCACAAACATTCCCCCACATCCTTCTCTGAAATTAGAACATCCATCAAAAACCTTATCAAGGTCACTTTTAAAGTCGTTTTGTTGTATTCCAAAGCTGTGGAATGCAATAAAACGACCACTGGTCACTGGTAGCAGCACAATGCAAAGGAAAAGCGTATATATACGACCGGGGCAGTTAACGCATCGGCTTAGCGAGACGGATATATACGCCTGGGGCAGTTAAGGGGTTAATATAAATTCTATGCCAAAACTTTTTTTTTTGATGTGCATGCTTTGTTCAATTACGTAAAAAAGAAAAAATTACTAGCGTATACATATTGCCCTTTTTTCAATGCAAGTTTTAATTGATGTGCCACCCATGAACGGCCCTCGAACAAACTCTTCAAGGAACCCTATAGGAAACTTTCTAAGATTTATACTAGTTACCTTAAATAAAGATATTTTTATTTCTGTAATATTTCAGAAATAGCTATTGTAAAAAGATTTCATCAAATTATAACTTATTCTTAAGCTATTTTGTTAAGTCTGCGCGCATTTTTCTGATACCTGTATAAAACGTCAATGTTTGTGAAGTCATGTTTCAAAACATTGCAGAAATATTTCTCTGTACAAAAAATTCTTAATGAAACAAATATCACATTTATGTTTTTCTTATTTCGATCGTAGACATTTCTATGTTTCTAATCTGAAATGAAAGTAAAACATTTTAAAAAGATTCTGCAACAATGACAATGCTCTAGTGTTATCCAATTGTTATGTTCGTTACGTTTTCCCATTCCTGCCAATATCGTCTAATAGTGGCCTATACAAATGTCAAGCAATTCTACGATAAGTCCAACCGGACTCTTTGAGCCCAACTACACGTCCTCTGTCAAATGCCGAGATCTGCGCATATTGTACACACACCTGTGTGTGGAGGTATAGTACTGTCTAAGTAAACTGAATGATATTTTCAAAGAATTTATGACCTGGATTGAAATTTCTTATCTTTAATATTCTCTCTAAAATATGAAGAGTGAGATCTGACTCTAAAAGAGTGGCATCTCACTCTTTGAACATGCCAAAATGGAGCCAACCTCTAAAGAGTGGGAAGTCTCTTTTCGAAAGAGTGAGATTTCTCACTCTTTATTAAGAGTGAGATTGTTCCGAGTATTTCAAAGAATATGACTGTTTATTTTTTCTAAAAATAATATGGATACGCTAGACGGTATCTTCTACCATTTTCTTTTTTTTTTTTTTTTCCTTTCTTAATTTTTTTTCCACATTTGCTTTGGATCTGCGGGGATTCGAACCGTAGCCGTCTTCGTGGCAGGCGAGCGTCTTACCACTGAACCACTGGGGACACACAGAACTTGCTTAATTTACAGTGGTAAATCATTCACATAAGAGATTAATCGCATTTATAAACTTTTACTTCATTTATTAAGAATATAAAATTACAGAATTCTAATGTACATTTCAAAATTAAAGTTAGAATTGCTTTAAATTACTAAAATTGGAATTATTTTTAAATTAATAAAATTAGAATTATTTCTCAAATCAAAATGTATACTTGAAAAGAAATTCCCTAAGACAAATAGTTATTTTAAGTGTAGCTTAGGGGAAAAGAAAAATTCTTGAGTGTGCATGTTTAAAAAAAAAAAAAAAAAAAAAAAAAAAAAGTTAAATATTTACGACAAATCTCCACAGTTTCTTGAAAAACTCGTCTGTTCAGGAGTATTAAATCTCGCTGATGATTTTAATTTTTAGTAAAATATTATAGCCAGCTTTTTTTATGTTTCACATGTGTTAAGGCATCAATGAATATAATAAAAATATAAATTCCTATTACGCTTTTAAGATGTTATGCATTAAGTATTTGCATTGATATTTTCTTTTATACCTTATATATTTCCAAATAAAACTCCATGCTCTCATCACGAATTTCCATAACTTTCTTATGATTTTCGATTCTTTACTGATAACACTTCAATTTTATCAATCGTATAAAAAAATTATATTTACCAAAACAGCTTTTAACATAATTATTTTCTCTTTTTAAACTCAAATAAATTCAATAATTTCTGTTAAACAAATCACATGCAATAGATTGCGAGATAGATAGAAATCGTCTTTCATATTTCGTTCGAAATATGGAAAGTAGATGGCGCCAGCAAATCCTCACTCTTCAGCAGGTTGATCTTGCAACTGATGATGACATCACTCTTTGTAACAGAGTGACTAGAAGTCTCTCTTTCGAGAAAAGTGAGAAATGTCACATTTTCAAGAGTGACAATAGTATTTTCTCACTTTAATTCGTGTCAAAATAATGGTCACTTTTTTAAGGAGTGAGATTCCCACTCCAGAAATTTTAGAGAGTTCTGTTGATGATGATGTCGTGTCTATGAAAGTGCAATTAAATGGCTCCGAAGCTGTCGAAGACAGCTTTAGCAACCTCGACAGCCCTATCTGTATAAAGTAGGTCTACTGGGTCTTCAAAGCCGATATTAAGAAGTTTGGCCTGGATTGCTGGGCAGCTGAAGATGTGTTGGGGAGACAGTGGGATGTCGTCTGGGCAGTGAGGACAAAAGTTGGTGTAACTAACTACGCTGCCCGTCCTCAGAAATCCTCATCCCCTTTAAATGGTTTGTCCTCAGTCTGGTTAAAATAGTTGATAAGGCTCTATCACAGTTCAATTCCGGAATGGAGTTTTGTTTAACTTGTTGACCGATTAGTCTACAAGTCAATCTACAAGTCAAAGTGTTGCCGATTAGTCAAATATTCTGTTAGTTGCGCAAATTAGAAACGCTGCAGTGTCACATGTTCATTCGATGGTTGTAAAACTTTAGAGTTTTGCATTTTCCGTTAAATCCTGTATGCATATCAATTTGTGTCATATTTGCATTACTCATTCTTGATGCTCTTTTTTTTTTGGGGGGGGGGGGGGGGGCTTGGAGTGTATTCTCTCTATTCTGACGGATAGTTCCGTGATTACTTTTAGCCCTGACACCCTGTATTACAGTAAATTGATTCAAAGAAATAATTATAAAGATAAAAAAAAAAAAAATTATAAACCATGTTTTTAAATTTTCTGTTGAATCATATAAACGCTACTGAAGGCAGCCGGAACCCCAGCAATTTGATAAAAGTATTAAAAAAATTCCTTGCTATCGTCTTTTGAGCTATTATAAAAGTTTCAAATGGCTATTTAGCCAGGAAGTTAGTTAAAAGTTGATTGCAAGCTTTGTACTGGAAACGCTGCCGAAGGCAGCATTGTCCCGAAGCAATTGGATAAAAATATTTTTAAAAAGCATTTTCACCGTATTCTGAACTATTCCGAAAGTTTCAAATGTCTAGCTACTCGGGAAGTTAGTTAAATAAATTTTCTGTCGAATAATATAAGCGCTGCCGAAGGCATCGGGACCTAAAATAGTTGGCTAAAATTATTAGAAAAATGTATTGTCACCGTGTTGTGCACTGTCCTGAAAGTTTCAAATGTCTAGCTAGTCGGAAAGTTAGTGAAAAATCGATTGCAAGCTTTGTACTGATAACGATGCCGAAAGCAGCAGGAACCCGAAACAGTTGACTAAAGGTATTAAGAAAATTCATTTTCACCGTGTTCTGAACTATTCTGAAAGTTTCAAATGTCTAGCTAGTCAGGAAGTTAGTTAAATGAATTTTCTGTCGAATCATAAGCGCTGCCGAATGCAGCGGGACTTTATATAGTTGACTAATATTATTAGAAAAATGTATTGTCACCGTGTTGTGAGCTGTCCTGAAAATTTGAAATATCTAGCTAGTCGGGAAGTTAGTTAAAAATCGATTGCAAGATGTGTCCCTGACAAACAAACAAACAAGAATCGAAGTTAATAAAAACATGGTAAAAAGTGTGCTGAACTTTCATCGTTTTCATCAAGTAAACAACCAAATTGTGATAACATATCTCCAGACCACCCCCAAGGAAAAATCTCAAATCCACCAATTGTCTACTACATTGCTCTAGTGAGACAAACCTATTCAGCTTAAATCTTATCGTTTTGCTTCTTTTTGAAAGTACTTTATTTTCAACAACTCTTCTATCGACGATATCTTTCTGAATTTTACGATATTTGCTTCGGGGTTCTGGGAATAACTACATTTGGCTAATAAATTATGCACAAGTAATTTTTATAACAAATATTATGTATGCGCAGTTAAAAATTTATTAAACAGGCGCATATTTCATCACATATTTATTACTTTCATACAAGGTGTCCAATAAATTGCGTCCTCCCTTTTAATTGATGAAGGCTGCAGCTAGTCATAAAAGTGGTGTTTAGAAATGATAAAGTGGCTACCAGGTGCGACCGGTTACATCATCATCTAGTGGAAAAGGCAGAGTTAGCGTTCCTACCTCGAAAACGACAGTAGTAGAGTATGAAAGCTGTAGGGCAACATCGATTTAATACGAAAAGACAACTTGTAAGCATGAATACTAAAAATGGACCACTCGAAACGTGCATTTGTTTTTTCGCAATTTCCTACACCTTGACATCAAGAAACAATGTTTAAAAAGAAAAAAAATATATCAAGATACCTTCAATTTCGCTGTTCAAACCATCTGTGCATTGGCTGTAGTTCACATCTGGAAACTTCTTCGTATTTTACGTGTGCTGTGTACTTCAACCAAGGGTCCAACTATGCATTGCAGCTGATGAACAGAAATTTGAGCATCGAATATAAAGTTGTGATAACTAGTTTTTCTTTCTAAGATCGCGATATTTTACGCTATGACGTGAGAAAACGAACAGAAAAGGACACATTTTACACGTTTTGTTTTCAGCATTTATGCCTATAAGGCGTTATTTTCCAGCTAAATCGATGATGTTCCATAACTATGTAATTCAATGTTCGTAACGTTTTAGAAAAAGAGTTGGGTTGGAGAAATTAAAGGAATTGACTGCACTAGGGTCCTAGGCCTGAGGGAGAATATCCTCCGCGGGAGGCCTTTTTAAGTGGTCCTAGCCCGTATTTACGCAAGTTTCGGAGAAAACCACAGAAAACTCTGAACGGCTAGGCCGACGAGCACGACCTGGGATCGCACCCGTCACTTCACGTTTAGAGAAAGGAATGCTAACTCCGTAATTTTTCGAGGTGTAAGTGGTAGCACATAGCCACTTTACCGTACCTAAACACCACTTTTATGACTACAGCTGCAGTCGTTCAGCAAACAAAAGGATGAGAATGGACTTTAATGGGTACCCTGTATTCGTATTGCTGTCTCTACGGTGGTATGTCAAAATTGAGATTTAACTGGTTGAAAAACTCTGCATGTTATAAACAAAAAGTATAGAAACCTTTATATAGCGTTTGAACGCAATCTGAGGGATGTGAAAACCTGACAGGAAGTTTAAAGAGATGGAGGCCAAGGCAGCACTTCTTATTTGAGGGAGCCTTCAACCAACCAACTTATTCATTGAATTGCAGCCTTGATCAGATGGGCCGTACTCGTGTACGTTGATTTTTTATTGCTTTCGCTCAGTGTGCAGCAGCCAGAGAACTAAGCTTTGGACCTCCCCCCCCACACACACACCTCTTTCTTTTAAAGCAACCCAAAACCAGTCTACTCCGCTTATTCGCTCATCGTTTGACGTAGATTTTCATGCAACAGTTGACTCAATCGCTCTTCATTGAATCCAGCTGGTAGACTGGAGTGAGTATTTCTATCCTGCTGGTCAAAATTTGCGTTTTGGAATCACGAATATCAGCAGCGGGCTGTAAAATCATTGCTCTTTTCTCCTCGCATAAATTTAACAAGTAGTCTTGGTGACCCAGGAACATCGATTCAATGAAAAAGCAAAAAAGGCATTGAAACTTCATTTTTGTCCAATTTTATTCCACTATAATGCACATACAAAGAGTAAAACAAAAATCCAAGACTCTTGTACAGCAGATATTCTCTTAAAACAAAACCGTATTCAATTATTCTTTCTGCCAAAAATTTCAGAAGTAAAAACGCTCATGAATTAGTACTCAACTGAATGTGCAATTAAGATTCCTCATAGTCACATGCTAGTGTAACATCGCACTTAGCATTATCTTTACAAATTAAGATGTTTAGCATCTCCCTGTAATCCATCTACTTTTTGCTTTCGGGACAAAACTTTCGCTGGAATATGAAATACAACTTGCTCTTTACAACCGTAAAGAGCCAAGTATTTCTTTAGCTATTCGACAATACGACAAATTCGAAAGTGTGCTTTTATTTATGTCCATGACTTTACGTCACTGCAGGTTCGTTGAAGCATGTTCTTTAAATCAAATGGTACACATCTTTCTTTTATACTAAACACATAGAATTTCAGTACATCTGTCTACAGATGTAGAATACAATATGTATGTAAACCAGTCCTATGGGATTTTCCAGTTAAGTTAAAATGTAATATTGTACGATATTATTTAAATCTACATAATCGTAGAGCAGCTCAAAAGAATTTGAATAGATTACTAAACAGATATTGTTTGACATAAGTGGTAAACTTTCAGTTTTCCGTAAATTTCATTGCTGAACTAAATTTTCGTTCACGATATTGAACATAAAATATGTGCAGGATTACTCAAAATCTACAGACATTAAATAATTACCAGAAAAGAGATTTATATATAACGACTGAAAACTTTCGATTTAGATGTTTCGTCAAATATATTTGAATTGTCCTGAAACTTCGAGCTTTTGAAGAGCATACTCGTTTCAAAGAAAATTTTATCTCCAAGATTCTCCCAGAATATTTGGATTATCCTGAAAAGTCACGACTAAATGCGTTGCGGCTGTTGGCATATGATTATAAAGCTTTAGCTCTATTCATTTGTATCACAATAGCTCGTTTATTCAAGGAAAAAAAGCCCCCCCCCTAAAAAAAAAAATCTTATATAAACACACACGATATTCTATCCTATGCCACTTTCGTTAAACTTGACACACTATATTGAACACATGGTTATGCTGTTTCTACTAACGAAAACTTAAGTTTCTACGAAAGACCCTATTTCCTTAGAGTTTTCATATAAGTAGCTAAATATATTTGGTTAACAAATTATGCAAAAGAAATTTTGTTCGCATTTGCATCAGCACAGTTCAAAAATTCAATAAAAATGCTAATATTTCGGATATAAGAAATGTTTTTTTATTCAGATTATAGTCTTGTGGAATACATATCAAATTTCCTAAAAATGGCATTACATTGGATCAGATACCAAAATAGACATAACTGTTTCATTCAAGAAATCAGTAAAACAATTTTAATCTGAATTACTAACGTGCTAGTCAGATACAAATAATTAAAAACAGTCAAACACGTATACTACAACGCATTTCAAACATTACTTTGTACAGGATAATTCGAAACATTTTTTAATTTCTCAGTCCTCCCTTTTTTTGGTCTACGGGGAAAGAGCTTACGCCGATATATTCACGGTATAAACATGTTCTTTACAGGCTCAAAGTTTGGGATAATTAGTTAATTTTTCTAGCTATTTGACAAAGCATCCAATATCAATCTTGCCTGGTCACTTATGACAAGATTATGTATTACACACATTTCAAATGAGGATAATTTGGTTTGTTTAAGAATGAATTATTATTATTATTTTTTTAAATGCGCAATTCATCTTTCATGTCTACTCAAAATTTTTATAAAATGTGGCATTTGCCTCTATTCTGTATTTTTTTTTTTTTTTTTGGGGGGGGGGGGTGATTATTGCAAAATACTTTAGTGCTTTAGACTGCAATGAGGAAGCTTAATAAATGACAAAGTTTGTACAAATCATAAATGACAAAAACTAAAAATTGGTACAAGACTTTGCAGATTATATATATATATATATATGAAAGTATTGTAGAAAAAGATTGTGATAATTAGAAATATATAGAATTTTAAACCCCAAAAGTGACCACTTGAAAGCACCTGACAAAACTTTAAATGAAATGAAATCTAATATGCCAGTTTTCCCTGCACACACGCACAAAAGGTTTTTACCTGCTGGTGAAAAGGTTAAGTTTATTTCAAAAATTTTAAAAACTACAAAAGCATTTTCTTCCTACAAATCTTTCATGAAAAAAGAGAAAAACTGAATCGATACGTTTGCAAAACTTTGCTTTAAGCCTCAAAACATGTTTTATACAGCAGTCTTTCTTCTATATAATAAAGGTTAAAAAACTATAAATAGAACCGATTGAATATCAAACGAAGCAGATGGTCTACAAACAGTTTAAAGCTGTTCAACTAAAGTTATTCAATGCTTATTCCTATAACTGATAAATTTAAGGCCGAGATTTTGTGCAATCATTTTTCGAAGTTAACACATGACAGTTTCAATCCAAAAGAATCTTTTGGATCCGGAACTAAAAATTTTTTTTTAATTTCATTCATTGGCATAAGCAGTACAGTTTCATTGCAAACCGCCCGATGTATTTCAGATCATGTCTCAAATACTCTAATTTAAAATTTTACAGGTTGATTCACTAAGAGAAAAAAGGGAAGGGGACTTTCTTTAATTTGATCAAATCCTTTAACGCTCATTGGTTTCGCACTGAAAACTAACTTTTTAAAATGCATGTATTTTTTACTTTAATTAGGTTTTTAAGCTTGTTCTCTACCTGTCGTTAAGCAGCAGTTAGTCTCAAAATCCTTTTCATTTTTCAGAGGAAGCCAAATTCAGAAGTCCCTAAGCTTATGTACTTTTTTTTTTCCTCCTTAACATGGTAAACGAGCCATGCTATAACAGACATAAAACAACAGATTTTTTCAATTTATAGGGCTTGCTTGTTATATCCAATTGAAATCATGTTCCCAAATCGCACCCCGGCAAGAAAAGTAACTCGAAGCATACGGGGAAAATTTAGTTTGACAAAACGCCCGATACAACTGCCTCTCTGGTGATACTTTCGAGTTGTGTGCATGAAGCCTTCCTTACACATTTTAATGTGAAAATAGCCTCTTGATAAAGTCAATTTTCTTGCCGTATACGATATGTTTTAATACAATCTCTCTAAAGTAGCAGTTTTATTATTTATGATTACCGATGTTTAAATAGTTTTAACCCTGCTGCTATGTTCGGGGTCCATTTCGACCCAACATCGACTTTGAAAAAAATTCGTATTTTATGTAATCTACACTCCGTAAAATATTATATAAATTATTAAATTTTCATAAATAAAAGTGCGGTTACATATTGAAAATAAAACTTTTGGACTCTTATTTCATACATTTAAAAATGAATGTTCATTTCATTCATAATAACACATCAGCAGGGTTAATTAGTTCAGCTATTTCTAAAAAGGACTCATTAAATTCTTTATTTCATGAGTAAAAATTTAGTCGAGATATTCAGATATGCTCCATCAAATTAGATTTCGTAATTTGATTATACAAAAATCTTTAAGGGATGCTGGACGTTGGAAAAATCTAGCTTTAAAATTACCGTCTTAAAGTTATTTTCGATAAACATTAAAAAAGAAAAATTTTAAATATACTGCATATGACTGAATTTTTTTTAATTTCACTTCACTATAGTTTATCAGTATAGTATTGTAAACTTTGTTCATTAGAGGATTGGGGGGGGGGGGGGGGATTTTTTTTTTTTTTTTTGGAAATGTTACGAAAAAATTTCAGCATCCAGACAAATTTTAAAAATTTTGTAGATTAATGATAACTTTATTTTACATTACAGGAACTTGTGAAAATTGTGAAAGTGAAAATTTAAAATCTCAGTCGCAATGAGGATTAATAATTTAGTTTTGATTTAATAGTTTGAGAAATTTGTGTAATATTCCAATGCCCATGTCTGCAAAATTTCAATGTAAGACAAATTTTAAAATCCCATGTTTAACATCCACCGTTCCCTTGATGGATAAATTTAAAAAGTGACATTTAAGCATAAATGTCAGCGGTTTGGGGTGCAATTTGTTTTTAAATATGGAAAGCATTTTTCAGAAGTTGTGTTGAACATGCAAAAATTGATCTTTGTTACTGCAAAATAAACATACTATGTTTCGGGGAAAACTTAAACAGCTGTTAAGGCCGATACGTTTGTAATTTTTTTTTTTTTTTTTTTTTTTTTTTTTTTTTTTTTTTGGGTGTGTGTGTGGGGGGGGGGGGGGGGGGGGGGCTTTTGGCGATTAAAGCAACTTAAAATTGTAATTTAAGTACAAATATGAAGCTATATTTAAAAAAAAACTTTCAGAATAAGGATACATATCCCCTCCCCCTGACACATTTGATACTTCACCGATAGATTAGCAGTAGACTTCAAAAGGGATTGGGAAGGGGGGGGGGGTCACGTACAGTACGAAATTTCCATCAGATTTGCGAGTTTATGCACCGTAATCGTGAGTAATTTGCAAAAATGTGGTTTTCCCCCAGTTTAGTTTCTCATGAAGTCGGGTAAGAGTCTTACTGTAGTTTAATCGGCCTTCAATCTAAACATTGATTTTCAGTCCTTTAACTGGGCTGAAGTACCAAAATTTCAATTAGGACAGAGAATAACTTTGTGTAAACATTTAAGTTTGAGGATGCATTAGCATTGCATTCGAAAGTTTATCATAACAAGCTTTAAAGAGCTAATTCCAATATGCAAGTTATCAGGGAAAACTTATTTCAGAGATTACGTATTTTGGGGAGGGGGGTAAAAAGAACTTAACTTCATTCCAAAAACTGAAGGAGGTTTAGAGAGGCTTAACTAAGCTGTTACTTCAAAGTCTACAAAGCTTAAAAATGTTTGCGAAAATGAGTCCAATGAAAGAATCTCTTCGTACTATTCAATGTGAAATAAAATCCCTCGTTTAAAGATCTTTAAAGAAGGATTGTCACCCAAGGACGAATACAATCAACGGCAGAAATTCTTAATCCACATGTTTGAATAATCGTAATCTCAACTTGAGAGCTGCTGCTATAGCAAATTTAGATTTAATCTTATCACTACACATGTACAAATGATTTTTTAGGATACGAAGTGCTAAAAGAAAAAAACTAAAATTTTGCTTTAGACTTCACGCTAAAAGATTAACAAGATTGTTGTTTCGAGCAGTGAATATAGAAATGCATTTTTGAAAACTTGCTCTAAAATAAAGAGTGGAAGGTATAACCTAACTTCATCAAAAAAGATAAATTTTTATCTGAATCCTATTAGCGTACATATTGGAAGAACCTAAACGTACGTACCTAGTGACATGTGCAAGATCTACACATGTAACGAGCTGTTTTAGTTTTTGGTAATATTTTTGCTGCTGCATTTGAAATGCAAAAAGTAGCCAGTAAAACAACCCAGAAACTTAAATACAAACAAGAGCAATTTGTTTATTCTATTAAAATTTTTACACCGTCATTAGTGACGTCATTTATTAAAATACACTTTCATTTACAAATATAGGGTGCTTGCACCCAAGTTCCATCATCTTGAGACTCAATCTCAAAAGGTAAACATGTTGAGTTTCGATAAAGTCCAGCTTTGATGAGTTGATAATGATTATGATCCGAAACAACGATATGAAGAACACGTGTAATCAACACACGCGATAAGCAGTATCAAACTGCTGTAAACTTTGATGCTTCATAAATTATAGAGGTAGAGATACCTTGTCGTAACAATCATCAACAGTAACTGCTTAAAATATCCATATTCGGGAGTTTTACAACTTGAGCCGGCCCAAGTAGTCATTAATAAATGAACCAAGATATAAGTAACCTTCATGCTCAGTCACTTGGGATAAATCGCTTATCTTTCCATCTGGAGACTGGAAGCTTCTTAGCATCTTTCCGTCCTCGTCGAATTCAATTATAATCCCATGACGTCGAAGTAACGGCAACACATAGTCTCCTCTTCTAAACTACAAAAAGATTTTGAATTTTAAATTATTTAAAGTTCAATCTTTAAGCTGAAGAAACATTTAAAGTAATGAAATACAGTCGGTAACAAGAGTGTCCGAACACTAGCAAATATTCCTATATGAAAAAAAAAAGGATCTACAGTTTTGTTAAATAAATCCTAGTCGAATCCTGTTAGTCTAAAATCAGGATTCGACAAGGATTTATTTAACAAAACTGTACTTTAATATGGGAATTTTTGCTAGTGTTCGGAGACGTTTCCGACAGTACGTTAGAGGAATAAATGCTTAACACGTTGGGTGCCACGTCAGCCATTAGGTGGCTGACAGTATAAAGTACGATATAAAGTATACAAAAGAATTACATTGTTTTAAGTAATTACTAAAATTTACTTATTACAGGATTATATCATTAAGGTATTTTAATGAATTTTATAAACATTAGCCATAAAAACGCTTTGCTATACCGCAATACCAGCGCTTTTAAGCAGCATGCGTGGCCTGACGGGATTTCCTTAAGAATTCGCGTGGCGCTCAGCATGTTAATGACTACAACAAATTTTCACCATCGAGAAGTTCACCGCTTTCCGAAGCTCTGAAAAGCTAAATTTTACACTTATTAGTTGTCATAAGGTTAATCTCTCGTTTTGTATTATCTCACCCGAATTAAAATGTGGACTCAAAATCTTAACATTGAGTCGAATTTTCAAAAATCAACAGGCTGGCTTTTGCGGAATTGGAGCCAAGATTAAAGTGCCTCACATTAGCTTTAAGTCGGTACAATATAGTAAACAGGGAACACAAGTCAAAGATTGGCAATAATTAATCCATTTAACATGTATGAAGTGACCAATGGGCATAAAACCATCTCTAAAGTCTACTTTAATGGTGATATCTAATTATATTCTTTAAGTATAGAATAAATTTTCTTAAAAACTATTCGAGTAGTCGCTTCTTACCATGCTGAAATTGGATTTTATGAACATACGCTTTTTTGTTCAATATAAATTTCAAACTTTTACATCTCTGCATTCTTAATGAAGGCCAATAAGCTGTCTAAACAATAGGTATTTAGGACTTCTTTAAAGCATTAACTATGCTTAGAATAAATATAACTAAGAAACAGTTCTATTAGAGTTCAAGACATGTTACAAGTCTACACACTAATCCAAACGCCAAATTCCTGAAACCGTTTATAGTGTGAATTTTAAAACTTTAAGGAAGAGTGCAGGGTGAAAGACATACGCAATTCAAGCAATCGACAAGATTGCCTAAAAATGCTTTAATACTGACTAAGCACAAATTAAGCAAGGTTCAACCAGAGACAATTACCCTCCATCGAAAGAAATGCCCTAGGGTATGAAAGTACCTTTTCATCGGAAAGTGACAGTACATACAAAACACTTACCGTCAGGTATACAATACCCATTGGCCCTTACACGTCGTCAAGAGTTGAACTCGTGAGTCTGTGGAATAAACGCCAATACAAGCTTTAAGACCTCAGTTACAACATTTCTTGCGCTCAAGCATAAGTCATAGAATAAAATTTTCTACATTAAACTTCAGCCAATATTTTAAGTCTATTATCATTGGTAGCTAACAATGCATTAGAAACTTAACGTATTGTTGCTTAACTTAGAGCCTTTATCATACTGAAATATACAAACTTACTCTATAAGCAATTTCTTTTAAAGTTTGAGATGTGCTCAGCTCTGCAAGACCAACCAATAATGTACCAAGACCATGATGCAATCGTCCCCATATGAACTTTATAGTAGGATAAGAATTGAGATCATCCATGAATACGGGATTGGTGTAGTTTCTAGCTGACGTAAACCCAACCCAGTATCCTCGGGGACTTGGCCTAATGTTATCAGGCTCACCAGGAAGAACATCGGCAAATACTTCAAGTGTTCCTTTCTTCGGTCCCTTTATGTAGTACCTGTAACGCAGTTGCATCAGAACAGAAATGAACATCAACTATAAGATTTTAAAATTTGCAAATGACAGGCTTTTAATTATGAATTGGACGAGATTAAACGATTGTAGAGAATTACCTTAATATCCTTCTGTTTGAAATTTCAGCAATTAAGAGAGATTTTCCATCCTTGGACAGCTGAACACCGTTTGGAAAATACAAGTTCCGTACAAGAACTTCAGTCTCTCCAGAAAACATGTTATACTTAATAATCCTAAAAAGAAAGACTTAGTCATTAAATAGTTACTTTCTGAACAAATATTACATCAGCGCTTTGTGTCATGTATTCTAAATCAATAAAGCTATCCGTAAAATAGTGGTTCAAGAATAAGTTAAACTCAGGTGCTCTATGTAAACATAGAATTAAAGGTTTTCTTTCCCTATACTTGTATAGTGACGTTTACAGATAAATTACTGAATTGACATTTTAGAATTTCATTTTAATACGAAGACTGGCGCGCTATGCGTACTAGGGCGCCGATTATTAAAGTACGTACTACGCAAAATAACATTTCACATAAAAATGCTATGAAGTTTTAGAAAAGCTTAATGCAATGCTTGAAATATTCTATAAGTTAAGAGTCAAGTTTTGTTTATCCTATTCGTATTTAATAGAAGCAAGTCTCGTCATTCGCGAAGATAACAAAATTTGTATTACCTAGCAAGACCATTGGCAAGAAATAACCAATCCATTTCATTCCATTTACTGAACCGAGTAGCGTTCACTTCAGTAACTTAACTTCCGTAACAATATTTACACACTCTTGTTAGACTTTACAATGAATTTCTGAAATACTACGAAGACTGGTATTCATTGCTGGTTCATTCCATGTCAAATCAACACAAAAAGTTGCATTAACCCGGCTGCATTACCCCCCCCCCCCTTCCGCTTAGTTTAAAATTTAAGCTCGTTTGTTCTGTAAAAGAAATGTATTTCAATTAACCCCTTACTTGCCAACGAAAATTCAAGAGATTCGCTTTAAAGTGCCACCGTTCTCTTTCAACTTTGAAGTTGAAATCCTTCAAAAACAGGGCGAGATTCGAAATTTGTAGTCTACAATTTTGTAAGAACTAGGCGAGAAAAATATTTCGCACAGTGAAATTTGAGGTTTGTTGAAACTATACAAGACAATGGCGCACTAAAACCATATAAACTAAAAGCGGAATTATTCAATGAAGAATACATTTTAAGTAGGTTTAGATCCAACAAATTTAGTTTTTCCCCTTTAATATATAAAGTCCGTTTCTATTAAGTATACTTCTATTATTTTCAAAAAGAATGCCTTTTTTTTTTTTTTTTTTTTTTTTTAAAGTTCTCCGTAGAGCATTAAAGCGAGTTACTAAAATCAAAAATGTACATTGCTATCATCTTATCTGTGCATCATGCAAATCAGTTTTTAAGTTAGTACAAATGAAAACTGGTGCAAGTTATTTTCCTGCAGCGAGACATTTTGGTCTCTCACTGTATGGGTGTCCATCTTTTCTATTCTCACTATAGTTTAGGAGTCATGTAAACAGATTTTATACTATGACCTAAGCCATTTCTCCGAGGAATCCAATAGCTTTTATTGTTTAACACTGCATTATGGTATACAGTGCGAGAAAACTCTCAGTTTAACGTGTAAAACTAGACTTTGGACTGCTAGTACAACAAAAGACGTAATCTAGGCCAGGGAGATTAAAGTATTCCGTCTTTTGACGGATTTCTCGCCAGTAATTTTTTAACAATATCATTTAATTAATAAAAATTAAAGTACAATTAATCTTTAAATAAAAATTGTGTTATCGCGGAACACTGTCACCCTTAAGTTTTGAGTGTTAAAGCCAATTGCCATTATTTACCCAATGGCTAACTGCATAGCACAATTTATCTAATTTCATTTAAATGCTCCAAGAGGATGTTTATACGAGTGTACAGAAACTCACCTTCCAGCACCTTCATATTCAGTCATCAAGTAATAAATTGTAGCAAGGTCCCATTTTTCACTTGCATCAGAGAAGTATATGTTCCCTTCGTTATCTATGTCCAAGTCATCTGGAAATGCTAATTTGCGCCCTTCCACCTGGATCGTACTTGGAAGCAGACGAGTTAAAGCTCCTGCAAAGAACAAGTTCTATATCAATTAAGCGAAGGTTAGTTCTTTCAGAACAATTGTTCAGAGTTTGTTATCGTCAGCGCTTGTGATGTTGGGGGAGGGATATCCATACCTTTAAGTTCAATCTTGTCAAACGAAAAGATGTCATGATATTTAGTAAAATGTCATTAGGATTATATTTCCAGCGACAATACCTTCATTTTCAAACTTTTGTATAAAAAGTTCTGTCGATTAGACTTCACTGAATGTTACTAGATTATACAATAAGCGATTAAACAAATTACGCTTTAGTTAAGCGAATGTCCGATTTCCCTGAACTTTATGTATCACTTTGAAACAAAGTTAACACCTACAAGTTTAAAAAGGGAACGGTGAAATAGATAACTATCTTCTCATATAGAAAAGACGAGATGATATCAGATACGGAATTTTATTCCAGAAGCTTTAGCATTTTATGTATCACAATGAGTATAATTTAAATCCAACACTAAAGATAGCTTTGCAAGAGCAGATAACCTTTCAGCTTTTTTAAACACGTTGAGCGACACGAGAATTCTTAAAGAAATCCCCGTTGGTCCACGCGCGCTGCTTAGAAGCGTGTTTACCCATGTTTCAATAAAATCCAGTAAAATTCCTTAATGATGTATACGGTAATAAAAATAGTTACAATTACTGTATTTAAAAAATAATTTAGTTTTATATCAATTTTACACTGTCGGCCACCAATGGTTGACGCGGCCTCAACTGAACAGTGTCAGCCACCGATGGCTGACGTAACACTAAACGCGTTAAAAGGATACCCGAATTGTCAGTTTAATGACGAAGATTTAGTTCTGTCAGTAACACATGACTATTCTGCTTCCCATCACCAGTTTTAAACTAATTTAACTCCAAGTTATTTAAGTCCCGAGTATTAGAGTAGTTTGTTATAAAAATACCAGATACTAATCAGCTGCATTTCCTGAACACCGCAACAAACGTAATTATTGAAGCTGTTAGAGTCTCTCCAACATTAGGTTTAAAATTATAACACCCCCCCCCCGCCCTTTCACACGCGATCTTTACCCTTTGAGGTAAAAGATCTGTTTATTTAAAGATGCAAAGCCACCAGAATTCGTGAACAGCGTTAGAAACGGCAAGATCGTGTAAACTAAAAATTTTCGGACGAACGTGTGCAGTTTTGAATTCCATGGGATACACTATACATATACATTGCACACTAAAGAGGGGATAAGGCCTGTCAGAAGTATTTCCAGGAATTGGATTAAAGTTATGAACAATTAATCTCGGCCCTTCATCCTGCATATTTCCTGCAAATACACTGCATTCTGAAGTCCTGAGAGAAGAAATTTTATTTACGTTGAAGTAATCAGCGCCAAAACACATTTTGGAGAAGGGCAACCCACCCTCTCCCTAAGAAAAAAAAAAAAGTAAATCCGAGTGCTTCAAATTCAGGCAGATTAAAAAATGGCTGCACAGAAGATTGTCGAACTTACAAAGGGATCCTTTAAAGCTCAGACATTAAACATTTAATTGAACAAGGTAAGAAAATTTCGGTAGTCTAAGTTTTGGGAGAGGTGAAGAGAAACAGTTTAATAGAAACTGGAAGGATCCAATTCAGGAGGTTTAATAAAAAGTTTCGATTCTTATGTGTTTCTACGTAACTCAGTTAAATTTTTTCCCCCCAGGGTGGCAATTGAAATACTGAATATTCAAAGTATTTTACAGTGAAAGCGTTTCCTATACAGAAACTAGGGCCATATTTCTGTACTGTTAAGCATAAAGGATTCAAGTCCAAAAATGTCGATTGAGTTAAGTACATAGTCAGACTCTTGGGGGGGGAGGGGAATTTCTCCATCGATTGGTATAAAGGACTTAAATCCATGTCATTTAGTCTTTGAGAAAATCCATTGGTAAAAAAGATTCAAGTCAGAAATTTAGCATTAATCTTTGGTATGAAATATTCAATTCAACTTTTACCCTTTATCAAATGAAGGTTGACAATCACTGAATGGTATAAATCAACATATTTTTTTTCCCTAATGATTCTTCCGATTAGTTTAACTTTATTTTTAGTCTCCTGAAAAATCAAGAATATGGACTTAAATCCTTTATATTTACTTATCAGTAAGATTTGTTCTCCTTGGGAAATTTTATTTAAACAAACCACTAGTTATTTCAAAACCACTTACGGGAAAAAAAGCTTGACAAACTGAATTTATAGAATAACTTTAGAAAGGTTAAGGTAGTCGTGCATGTTCATAATATCTACGTTCATAAAGAAAAAAAATTAATCTGCAGGAGATTTGAATCTCCCCCCCCCCACTTAACAATTACGCAATTCAGTTGTGACAAGTTTTGACATACCATTTACGACATTTAAAATTTGCCTATATAAGCTTAAAGCCAACTCTTAATTTGGTGGAAGAAATTTGGCATGAAGCTTGTTGCTTTCCCCCCCCCCCTTCGCAAAGCAGCTGAAGACAAAATTCCGTAGAACTTCACGAAATTCAAAAGACGTTAAAGAGTGCGTAATCATAAACAAGTTTCCGAAAATCTATCTGAACAATTTTAAAAAGAGGAGAAACCCCCGATATGTTTAGAGACTTACTAAGAGTGCAAATGAAGAAGTTAACCATTCTAAATTGCTTATACTTACCGGTAGTAAAGTTCATGTTAAATATTCCATAGTACGCATCGATTACGTACAGCAAGCCATCTTTTCCTATCCTTAATCCAAGAGGCCTGCCACACAAACGTTCTTCATAAGGCATACCTGCACAAAGCAAAGAAACTTTAGATCTGATCTTATTTAGATCCGCCCCCCCCCCCTTAAATATTGAACTGATACTTACGGCACTGCCGTCCAGTCTGGGCAATAGTAATTATATTGTCACCTTCTACTCTCACTATTCTTCCGTCTTCTAGTCCTGTATACATATCACCTACCAAAAGAAAGTTTAGATTAAAGAAACAGTGCTGCTAATAAGGAGTTCATGCTTGAAATTTAAACACTCATCCTAATACTTAGACGCTTGAGCGGCAAGTTTTCGTAACAATGTTAATGCAATACTTTTCTGCTACAGGAATACTGTAGTGTTCTATTACATCAGTTTGCTCAAATATCTAAAATGATCTTTCATACTAAAGCAATTGCACTGTTAAGATTTATAAAGTGGGCTTAAAGTCCAACTATCTAAAAAAGGGACGACTTTCTTTAAATCGCAAAGAAGCAATTTCTTTAAAATTCTTGTTTTCGTAGTTTAATTAGCACAGACATTAAGAAAGTAATGAAATTGTCATGTTGTGCCTGTAAAACGAGGCTCAAAATTGAGTTTCTTCGATCAATGCCATAACTTAAACACAGTCATGTTAATATCGCATAATGTGAAGAGAGTTTCAAAAGCATTTCGACTAAAACAGTTGGAAACTTAAGATTTCATAAAATTTGAAGTTAATTTGCTTTAGACTTACCATCATGAAATACTATAGACTCCGGACCATTAAGCACTCCCTTAAACAGGACCTCGGCTTCACTTAGCTTGTAGTTCTCCTGTAACGGTCCTTCGAAAGCTGGGAAAGGAACACTGGAATAAAAGTAAAGAGTTGTCAAAAGTCTACAGATTTAGAAATTGAGACTATGATTTCTAAACGAATATTTATGAAGTTTCAAAGTGCAGCTTAAAATATGCTTTACTCTTACGGGCAATGATTACTAAAAAAAGTTTTTTTTTTTTTTTTTTTGGGGGGGGGGGGATGATTTCATACTGGAATTTTCTCGTTTAAAGTATACATGTTTTCTTCAAATCTCTTAAATTCTAGAAGCCATGATATTAAATGAACGTAATTAAGGACCAGATTTTTTTATACAAAATCAGGACAAATTATGCGATGTCCTCATTTCCATGAAAAAAATAAAGACGTTTTCATTAAAAATGAAGGACATTTGCGAGGACAAAATTTCATGAAATGTAGCAAAAAATTAGCTTATATTAACCCCACTTTCAGCCATCAATCGTCCCTATAAACTTATCCCTTTCCAGCACTGTAATTCTATTCATTTAAAATCAACAGCCACCGGAATTTAAGAACGTTATTAGAAAACAAAAGTAAATTAAGTTTTACCTCTATATTAGAGGTAAAATACTATGAAAATTTCTGGGATGAAGCTTATCTTATAATTTCATGAAAATTTATGCAAGCATTATAAAATTTACAATAAACATTAGCATAAACTTGTACGCATTATACTTTTCTTAGTATAATATAATGGCATGCTGTTAATATTAAAGTATTTTTGATATGCGGTTGAAACGAAATTATTAAACTTTTTTTTAATCAGCTTCTAGCTTTTATTAGAACTTTTAGAAACTGTTGTAATAGAATTGTTGCTGTTGTAACAATAGACCAAGATTTTAGTGTAAACGAAATCATAACTACTTCAAATGGAAGTGATCCAATAAATGTTTTAAAAAGGAACTGAACAATGTTAAAACTGTAATAGGAATTTAACTCTAATCTGACGACATAAAACAATATTCTGCAAACTAAGCTATTATGTTAACCTTCGAGTAGAACTATTTACTCACTTTAGGACAAAGATGCAGTGCCCGCAGCGGTCCTATATTTTCACGTTTGTTTTATTATTTTAATACCACTATATTTGTAAACATTTTTTTGTGAAGATTTTAAAAGCTAGAGAAATATGCAAGAGAATACCGATTTATGAAAGTGGTGGCAAAATAAAAAAGGCACGAAAAAATATAGGACTGCTGCGGGCACTGAAGATGTCAAGAAGGTAATCTGCGTTCTACTCTTATCCCCGAGTTAGTTTTCAATCTTGCTACAAGATTCTTTTCTATTTAAAATGTTATTTAAGTTTAGTTATAAAAATGTAACTGGTAATAAAAATTGACATGAACCTGCAAGTTAAGTATAATTTTTTCGAAGGGGGGGGGGGGGGACAGTATTTACTTTTATGCAATTTCAGCTTTGTTATTAAAGTAACATGTCGCAAAGACTAAAATATCCCAATAGAAAAATATATTCGGTGTAATAGGATTGGAGATTTAAAAATGAATCATGATTCTTTACGTTGTGTTGAATCTTAGAATAAATATTCAAAACTAAGGTCAGCAGCATCTCTAATGTTGAATTTTTAAGTAAAGGAGCAAATTACTGAAAAATAAAAACAAACGTCCAAGACTGAGGACAAATGAGGATGTGAGAACTTCTCAAAGCAACCGAGGACAACATTTAAAAAACGAGAACGTCTGGTCACCCTAAATTAAGATTGCCCCTGAGGGAGGCAAGTGGCTCCGTACCGTTAAATACAAAGTTTAAAAACCTTCAAGGAACACAGAAATCTCCCACACGCTTTAAAAAAAATTTGGAACCACCAACTGAATCATCTCCCATTAAAGTGCATTTCGAGATAAATGCAGATGTTTGAGTATAAGACTAAGGGTGCTTTGTTAAAAATAACGTATAATGAAAACACATTTTTATAGCAATATTTGTGTATTATATATCTCGACATTTTAAATGCAACACCAAGAAGGAATGATAACTGAATGAAATTTGTTGGACACATACATTATAGTAGGAAGAACAATTTAATAACATTTCAGGAAATTTTGAGTAATATGTAACGAGAAAACAGTACATAAAGCAGCGACTTCTGAGCAATAACAGCACATATCTGCCTAGGCATTGAATCGAACAGAGATTGGATGACATGTACGGGTAGAGCACTTCATGAAGCTTCAACACTATGCCACAATTCATCGATCGAAGTTACTGGTGAGGGGCCAGTCGCTTTGCAATGATTAAACAGTCATTTTCATTGGTGCGAGATCAGGAGAACGCGCTGGCCAGAGCAACAGTCGAACACATTCTGTATCAAAGAAGGTCTGGACAATACAAACAACTTCCGGTCGTCAATTATCTTCCTTACATTTTGCGCTACGGAGGCCTCTAATATAGGTCAGAGGAGCGGGCCTTAACTCATCAGAAATTTAATGGTCGCTGTTCAGAGTGCCAGGAATACGAACATGAAGTAATCGAGACGTGTATCCATAACATCATTGCAAATGGACAGTATGATGATGCCGAATCCAAGCTGGCAATGTGCATTATTCATAATGCCGTTAAATACGGATAAGGCAATCTTGATGCTGTAAACAGGATTGCGATTTGTCTGAAAAGCGACTTCACGCTATTCCTGCGTCCAGGTTCATCGATGATCACACGTTAATGGCGCCCATATCAGTGATGCAGTTTTGAGGGTAATCAGAATTTTGGTAGCCGCATACCGAGTCACCACCCGATTGATGTATCGGGTACCATTGGATACACGTCCCGGTCACCTCTTTTTCATTCCCGCCACTCTGAATACCAACCATTTTTGACGAGTTAAAGCCCATAGCTCTGCCCTATGTTTAAGGCCCCCGAAGCGCAACATTTAAGAAGGACAATGCATGACTGCAAGTTGTCCATATTGTCTTGACCTTCATTGATGCAGAATGTGTTGGACTGTTGCTCTGGCCAGCGCGTTCTCCTGATCTCGCACCAATGAAAATGGCTGTTTAATCGTTGAAAAGCGACTGGCCCCCACCCAGCCAAAAAAAAAATTTTTTAAGTTGGTGCACCGAGTTTGATTGCTGGCAACAAAGTTAAGGCATCACCATCATAAGAAATCAGTTTTCATTTCTTTTGCAAAGAGATATCAAATGAATATTATTGGGAGAGGAGAGAATAACTTTCTTCTACGATTGTTAAATTCACTTCCATGAAAACTTAATTTTTTTTTTACATTATTTAATAATACTGTTTTCTTTAATATAAATCTTATTCATACCATACAAAGTCAGCGGGTATGTAAATATTAACACATGACCAAATGCTATTGAAAATGTAAAGATATTTTCCATTAGTATGCTACAATGTTCTTTAATTCATATTATATAACTAAGTACAGTCTGTAACAAGTGTCCGAACACTAGCAAAAATTCCTATGTAAAAAGTACACTTCGTACGGTTTTGTTAAATAAATCCTCGTCGAATCCTGTGCTTAGTTTAAGAACAGGATTCAACAAAACCTGAACTATTTCCCCCCATGGGAATTTTTGCTAGTGTTCGGACACTAATTTCCGACTTTATGTAAGTGAAGCCTTCTCTGGATATTTAGACCCGCTGTAAAAAGTTATATCCATTCAACCGATCTCCACAAAAGCTGGTACATTTCATAATCTAGCTAATGCTGTGTTTATAATTTAATCGGATAACACTGATCGGCAAGAAAGTTGCCTCGGACAACATTTCAGCGTATTCTCAAGTAAAATGACCCGAATCCGAATAGGACGCCCATTTCGCCCTATCACCCACCGTTTTTTTAGGAATGCCTTTTTTTAATCATTTTTCGGCGATTTTATGGCTATAAATTTGAATTTTAGGGAGGAGGATTATTTTAACCGCTAAATATCTTCTGAAGGATTACAGAGTTGGAAAATTTTAAAAAAGGGACATTTCCGGCAAGGGAAAGATTTTGGGGAGGATTTGCCACTGAAATTACGCATTACGTATATTTTTTAATCTGTAATTGTTATTTTTTATACTTTACAATTTTCTGTTTCTAGATGTTAAATTAATTATCCTTCAAATCAAATTCATGGTCATAAAATTATCCAACAGGGAAAGAAATTGTGGGAGGGGGGTGGTACATCTAGAAAACGGTGAGTGACTGGACAAACTAGGAGTTGCATTCGGATTCAGGAGGTCATTTTTACATAAGAATCGGCAAGAGTAGTATCGGATTTTTTTTTTTTGGGGGGGGGGGGAGGGGGGTGCAGAGCAGTGTAATTGGTCAAACGGTATTTGAAAAATCTTTAATTCAACGAAAGATTATCACCGTTAGCTAACTTTCAGTAAATTTGAGAAAATCTTTGTCAAAAATCTCACTTTAAAAACTATTTTGGTGCCTCTAGATAAAAGGTGCCCTAGGCCGAGTCGGCTTGTGCGATAATCAGGCCCTGGTATTAAAGTCCGATTGAGAGTAGAATAGCTATATCTACAACATTACAAAAAAATATGCAATAATGCTTCATTTCGTAACATACAGTCTTAAACAGCGCGACAACCAGTATAAGCTTTCAAGCTACAGTCCGAAACACCTTTAAAAGTGCATACCACTTTAAAAGCCCCTTTACAGCTTCGCAGTTAAGTTACACTAATTTCTACACTTGCGAGAACACGACTGCGAATAGCACATTAAATTATTCTAAGCTTTGCTATTTAACCCTTTCAGGGGCGGTGGCTAGAGGGTCTATCCACCTACTTTAGAAATTTTTTTCTAAGTGTGCAGTGGGTACTTTTTTTATCCACTTTTATGAAAAGTTAATGTGTACTTCTAAAATTGAAATAGAGATGGCAGAACTACAGTAACTTTAAGCAAGGTGTGCCTGTGACTTTTTTAAATGGACAAGTTGCGGGAAAATTTTTTGAAGTTTCTTTTATATATTTTTATGAAAAATAATTTTTTATTCAAAAGTATTTGGTAGTGTAAATATACTGTAATGCACCTTTTAAATACAACAGATTTACATATTATCTTAGATCATTAATTTTAGTTTGATTTTTAGGAGCATCTTTTAGGTGGATAGACACAGTGGCTAGAACGCCTAGCCACCACCCACAAAAAAAATCTCTACATGCTGAATTTTTTTCTTCATCAAATATGACCTGTAGGGGATGTTTACTTTATGATATATATATATTTAAAAGGAAATTCAATCATTTTTACTTAGTGCCCCTGAAAGGGTTAAATTATTAAAAATCTTACCTGTAAGCTTTAGGCCGGAAATCAAGCAAGGTCGGCGAGTAGAACAGAATCAATAAGGATAAAGCGGCATACAGAGCCAAGCTAAGCAGAGTCTTCATGCTACAATAAATAAAAAGGTTTAGTTCAAAGTCACTAAATATACAGGAACGAAGTCATTATGTCTGATTGATATACAATTGACAACGCAGAGTTAATTTTACACAGGGAGGGGGGGGGGGGGGAGAGAATCTCCTAAAATGTTAAGTGAGGATGTTGCAATTCCGTAAATGAGATGTTAAAAATTAAACCAAGGCCTCTGTAGGGGTTATTAAAAGCGTTTATAAAAAAATTCTATGAAGTACGAAAAAAAAAGAGACTGAGGAGTTTGTCGTTCTACGGCCTTTTGCACATCAAGTCTCGTTAAACTTAGACTTGCGGCAGAAAGTCTTAACATTAAATGCTCACGCAGACACCAGAGCACTAACCATTCCGCCACCAGATGTGCTCAATAAGTTTCTTCAAGCTACCTCTTACTAGTAGTAAGGCGAGTGCAAACATTCAATAAAGTATTTCTTATCCGATTGAGCAAACATGCTAGTTTTAGTGAAAAGCAAGGTTTTAAGAAGGGGGTTCGTGTCCTCCAAATTATGTCGAGAGTCCTGCACGTGTACTTTCATTGTCATCAGCGTGTAACACCCCCCCCCCCCTAAAAAAACAAAAGTTTTTTGCTTTAAGGTTGCTTATGAATCTAGCTTTTAAGAAAAGTTTTAATAGCGATATTCTCCAGTATAAAATTTGAAGGAATAACACTTATGTTACAAGTTTCAAATTACAATTGCGTAAATACTTACCACTTCAGATACTAAAGTTGTTCGCCTTCCAAATTTCACTGCATATCAAAATATTTGCATACCGATTTTGTTTATTAAACAAGAAAGAAAAATCATGCAGTACGCATTTATTAGTAACAGTTTAACTGTACGCAAATGTTGTATCGAACAACTTTTCATACATTGTCACACAACAGACAGAACGATTAAAAAACACAGACTAATTGATTTTAAAATTACTCTTAGGCATTTTGGAAAGTGTTAAAAAGGCTTAACGCAAAAGAAAATGCAGCCGTTAGATTATAATTGCAGCTTTTAATCTTTGAATGTTTTACTGTAGCCCTGTAAATCTGAAAGTTAATCATATCATTCTATACAAAACAATATTTTAGATTATTAATAATACATGTCAATGTTTTTATACTAGAAAGTTTTTTTTTAATATAACTTTTAAAAAGTTCTGTCCTAAAATATAATACATTGGCTTTTTTTTTTGTTGTTGTCCCTGTAAACAAACCAGTTGTAGACGATCGATTAATGACATTTTAAATCGGGAACATTCCATAGGGAACTTGAGTGTATCATTTTAAAAAAATTCTCAAAATATTCACGGATGATAGGAGCCGGAGACAAACAGATGGAAAGGTAGACAATCGGACAGACAGATGCACAAATTGACATATTCCCATTAAAATTATAAAAAAGTGTTAAAACGCTCATGTAAACAAAAGTGCAATTCCAGCAAATTTTTATTAATATCTCTTAATGTAACCGATTATTTTTGTATGGCCCTGTAAATGTAATGCTAACCATACTACATTGCATAGAAGGCACTCTTTTGTGCATACGAATAATATTTGAATTGCATTAAGCAATGTGGAAAATAAAATTAGGTTTATAAAAATAACTGGCATACAACACAATGCTTTGGAATGCTTTCAAGTGCCCCTGTACAGTACCCAGTTAGAAACGTACTCAATTTTACATAGGAAACATCTGATAGGGAAGCGAATAACATTAAAATTTTATTGAAGTTTCTATGCATTAAATAGGTACTAAAATATGGTTTATAGAAACCCCTCTCATAAAACAATGCTTTCGAATACTTTTGGGTGTCCCTGTACACAAACCATAAGAGGGATTCACTCCATTTTCAATAGGGATCATCCGATATTGAACTTTAATAAAATATATCGGTTTAAAGAAATTCCATGAATATTTACGGGAATTAGAGCGCAGTAAAACAGACAGAAGAACAGTCATACAGATACACAGATTGAAATTCTATTCACACTAAAAAAAAAAAAATGAAAGTTTCAAAAACGCGTTATGTAAACGAAAAGTACAATTTTTTTATTAATAGCTCTTAATATAACTGAATATTTGTGTCACCCTGTAAATCTAATAATGATGCAGTATTTTAGAGCAAAGCATTCTTTTGTGTATATAACCTATTTCAATTTCCTAAAACTTCGTGGAATGTAAAGTTATTAAAATTTATAGAAATATTTCACAAAGAACGCAATGCTTTAAAATACTTTCGAGTGTCTTTTTAAATAAAAAAACAGTGATGTATTTAATCTCTTTTATATAGGAAACATCCAATAGTGAACTTTAATAATATTTCAATTTCATGAAGATATTGTACAGTAAAGGTAACAAGATATGGTTTACAGAAATACCTACAAATTTTTTGAAATACTTTCGGGTGTCCCTATACACATCCCAGTATAGGTATAAGCTCCATTTTCAATAGGGAATATTCGATAGTGAACTTTAATAACCTATGTCAGTTTCAAGAAATTCCACAAATATTTACGGGAGTTGCAGCGCGGACAGTCAGGCAGACAGACCAAAGTCAACACTTTTCAATCTTGTTGTGAAGTGTTAAAAAGTTAGAAAGTGTTAAAAACGCTTAATGTAAACGAAAGTAAAAAATTGTAGCAAATATTTATTAATAGCTCTTTATGTAACTATTTGCGTCCCCTTGTAAATCTAATCATGCTATATTCTATGCAAAGCATTTGTGCTTATAAATAACATGTCAATTTCATTAAGATTATTGTACAATAAGGGTATGAAAATATGGTTTGTAGAAATACCTCTCAGCACAATGCTTTGAAATATTTTCGGATGTCCCTGTACACAAACCAGTAGGAGGTATAAACTATTTTCAATAGGGAACATCCGATAGTGAACTTTAATAACATCAGTTTCAAGAAATTCCATAAATATTTACGGGAATTAGAGCGCGGACAGACCGACCGAAGTCGGTAACACTTTTCAACCTTCTTGGAAAGACGAACTAGTTGTATATCTTTTAGTTATTTTGAAGAGATGTGTGCAATATTGTTGAAATTTTAAAAAATTCATTTCCTTTAATAACAATAGTACATCGCGAGTCAAAGTATTCTAGGTTTAAAGTTTAGCGGGTGAATTTTTTGAACACTCATTAGTTTTGAATAGCAATAAGAATTGTTGGAACACTGGATTATTTAAAAAAAAAAAAATAAACTTCAATTAGTCACAAGGCGACTTTTAAAGTTTAGAAACTCAAGATATTACAGCTCAGAAAAAAAAAAAATCTTGCCACGTAAGTTTTAAACAGATTGTGTGTGGAGGGGAGTAATATTTTCTTATAACCAGTAACTTTGATACAGCAGTAAGCCTTACTAACAAGAAAGGTCTTAAAGCGCATACTCAGAATATTGCGAAAAAAAATTACTACTTGCATAGGTAATACAAGATCAAATTTATCGGCGGAATCCCACTAAAAATTCTCTAAAAAATACTACTTTCGAATATTCGGCGCTAAAAGACAAAGCGCACGTGATTTGGCGAGCAACATCCTTTCCCGTCAATTACAAGTAATTTTAATGCGTTTAAGAATTTCTTGCAAATACAATTTTTTTTTTTTTTTTTTTTTTTAATAGCGTTGTATTGAACATTAGTTTGAAACTAATTTATGAAAGAGTTGGCCGTTTCTTATAACAGTTTGTGGCCTTTCATTAAAAGTATTCCAACTGAATTGTCTTTTGTATATATATATATATATGAAACATCAAAGTCTATACCATGGACTATATGAAAGCTGTAAAATACTGAATGTGTACTCTGGAAAAGCATGTCGCAGTTTAAAAAGTGTCAAAAAGGAAGTGTGAAATATGTAAATTACTTAGTGTCATCGGAAAAAACAAATATAAAATGTAACTGATCGTACGGGGGGGGGGGGGGGGGGGATAGAATTCATCTTTATTAAGCATTTTTCAATATCCAAGTAATTAATTTTTTTTTTGTGTATTTTTCTAATCCAAACATTTGTGTTACTCCCCCTCCTAATTATGTTTTTTTAAACTTATTAAGGGCTTAAAAGTTTAAAATTCTTTATAAAATGTTCCATTAATTTTTTTTTTTTTTTTTTTTTTTAACAGTTTGAATAATATAACAAACAGATACACGGTTCATAAATTACAGTTATACAAATAAATATTTTTAAGTTAAACTTATTTTAATTAATTTCATATATATAGAGTTAAAAATGTTTTTTGGTAAATTTTATTTCACCAGTGTAATAAAAACTAAATAAAGTAGGTGTTAATTTTCAATACTGTGTAACCTATACTCTAATTAAATACTTAAATTCAAGTTTGAAATAATTTTCAATTATTTAAATTTTGATTAAATCCCTGGTTGTGAAATCCGTTCTTCGAAAACACAAAATAACGCACAGCGTGATTGTCGTTTACCACTGTGTAATTTTCAAACTTACGTACGTTCTTTTTAATTTATTATTCAATATAAATATATGTGCGTACTGTTTTACTTTAAGCCATGATATTTAAAATTAAACTTATGCTAAAGTTAATTACTTCACGTGAAACTGACAGTTGTATAAATCGATCGTTAGGTTTACTCTTAAAAATATACATTACAAATTGTAGTTATAAAAACTTATCTATTTAAAATAAAAACTTTCTTAAACTAGTTCGGTATGAAGAATATGGGAAACGTTTTTCTGTAATGAGCATTTGCACCATTAAAAAAAAAAAAAAAAAAAAAAAAAGTGGGGAGGGGGGCGATTCCAGACAGTAATACAGGTGCTCGTGTTTTAAGTAAGAAATATTTAATCATTACTATGAATACAGTAATTTACAATGAAGTTAAAATTAATTTTCGTATTTGAGCTGGGTCAGAATTAAACTCTAAAATGTTCAATGCTTGTTTTTTCATATATACATGTTTATTTAAAAACAAAATCATTCGATTTAGAAAGTATTTAAAGATACAAATATTATAAGCCAGCAAGTAGCTAATTAAAGAAGGAAGTAAACAAAAGCAATGGATTTTTAAGATTAAGTATATTTTGATGAAACTATAATTTTAAAGACACGTGCGCGCGCGAAAAGTAAACAAACATTCAGAAACATTGTAAACAAATCCTTAATATTATACACTTTAATAACATAGCCTTATTCATAATACCCAACAAGGCAGTAATAATTAAACACAATAAGAAAAATTAATTACTTACGTAAAAAGATATTTAAAACCCGAACTTTATGTGTTAAAATAAGTTAAAACTCCCGAGTCGGATACAATCTTCCTTTCCACCCGTAGCTTTTAAAGTGCTTTCAAGCGATTCGGTATCGTCATGGGAGGCTTCCTCCCCTACTTGCGCACTATTAGCGAGCATGACGTCAGCCGTATCGGCTGCTGCTTTGAATATCTCACTCCAAATAATCAGATAATTTCATTTGTATAACGGTTTCCTATGAAGCGCATGATATGACATTAAAAGCTGCCATGAAATAGTCTATTATCTGATTATCTGTTCTGAAAGCTTATTTCATCACTATTTCATAGGTTTTCTTTTTTTTTTTTTTTTTTTTTTTTTTTTTCGTATATTCATTAGCCATGGAATTCTTTTAAAATTTAACTAAACGATTAGAAAAATGTGGAAATATATTATACACATAGATAAATATCTTTTTGGATTTATAAAGAAACGTTAAACATGTGTTTAACTATTTTCTTCTTCATTTTTTCTTCTAATTTTTGTAGACATAAAAGAAAAGTCGGATTTAGACAGAATCCACAAATTTCAGAAATTATACTATAAGGAAGTTTCTGAAAATTTCAAAGCATTAAATATTTAGAATTTTTTAATCCAAACTTTAAAACGAACAGTTATTGGTTTTGCTGTTTATAGATTTTTTTTTTTTTTTTTTTTTTTTTTTTAATCAGAACTTGTATGAATTTATTGACATAACGTAAGTTATAATGTCCTCTTATCAATTACATTTAATATTTCACTATTGTCGCTATGGTTCGTTGTTGGGGAAATAACAAGGATGGATGAACAGGTTTGTTCATATGTATATGTTTGCGTGCACGTATAAGGCACGGTAGCCAGATTGGTGGACAATCGAGCTCTCAATCAACGGATTGCGGGTTCGATACTCGAGCCGACCAAAGGCATTCGTGTGCATTAACCCTTTGCGGCGCAAGACAATTTGAAACATTTAAATTATACTGCCACCGGAATTCATGAACTAAATTAAACTAAAAGAAATTTTAAATTTTAAGGTTTAAAAAACCGGCCTTTTCTGATATGTTATAAACGTGAATTTTTGCTAAAATATTTCCGGGATGAATTTTTGCAGCTGGATCTTAAATTTTGCGTCCTCGTGACGAGGACACCGCGCGTTAAGGGGTTAAGGGTGACTATTGCACGTAAAATCTGCCGTGACCGCACAGGAGACCGCAATGTCTTCCATGTTCCATAAAAATCAATACCTCGGGTAGTTACTGAATCGGGGCTATGATTCCCATTGCGGACAACCAAATTTATGGTCTACAGAGCGCGTCTAAGGATAAATCCCAGACCGTTGCGAAATTAGGCTGACCAGATCAAAGTACCTTTATAATAGAGAAGCGTTAAAAATTGGTACACTTACCCAATTATGGACGCATTTTTTCATTCCTAATAAATAAGGACTAAAAATAATGTATTATTGATTAATAATTTACATTCGACAATTTTTTAAAACTTAGAAAAATGCCTTCAGAAAAAGGGAAGTCCCCATTTGTCCTCATTTGTCCCCAGAAAATGGGGACGTTTGGTCAGTATACAAATTGCACATTACGTAGCTCTAAAGTGACATAAAAACCCTTCCACTTCGGTTACATATCAGACTAAAGTGGTCCCTTCCCTGGAGGATCAAAATTCTGGTGGCATGTCTCCCGACCATCCTTAGGAGTGTGTCCCACACCGTCTCAAATTACCCATTGTGCAGTACTTGTGGGACGTTATACCTCACCATCCATCCATCCATACTAAAGTGGTTTTGCTACTCAAGTAATTTGGTTAGGATTTATTAGTAATAAAATAATAACAAAACATAGTATATTTACATATTTATAGAAAGTTTTTTTTTTTTTTTTTTTTTTTTTTTTAATTCTCAGAAAATGAATTGTCCATAGTGCAACACTAGTGCGACGCAAAACTCATCCTTCTTAGGGGTTAGTTAGTAAATAAATTTTACATCGCACTAGTGCTACACTATGAGTAATTACCGATGGTCTGGGACTCACCCCTAAGGGTAGTCCGAAGACATACAGTCGGTAACAAGTCTCCGAGCACTAGCAAAAATTCCTGTGTAAAAAAAGTACACTTAATACAGTTTTGTTAAATAAATCCTTGTCGAATCCCCTTTTTAGACTGACTAAGAACAGGATTTGACAAGGATTTATTTAACAAAACTGTATTAAGTGTACTTTTTTTACATAGGAATTTTTGCTAGTGTTCGGAGACTTTTATTACCGACTGTCCCGTGACAATTTTCCTACTCCATGGAGGAGATGACTCCCCCGCTTCTCTCCCAGAGGTATACAGTCGGCAGCAAAAGTATCCGAGCACTAGCCAATAATTCCGATGTCAAAAAAGTACACTCAAAACTACTTTGTGAAATACATCTTTGTCGAATCATGTTCTTAGACTGACTAAGAACATGACTCGACAAGGATTTATTTAACAAAGTTGTATTAAGCGTACTTTTTTTAGACAGGGATTATTGCTAGCGCTCGGATATTTTTTCTGCCGACTATAGTTTGGATTGGAACATAAGGAACATTGCGGCCACACCATTGACTATATATTAAAATAGACCATTTTATAATCAATTTGTTACCGAACATCACATCCCCACCAATCCACAAATTCATTCGTCGAACCGACATTCCACTTCCACCAAAACAGGTTTCCTCCCCCTCCCCCAGTCACAGAATTTCTGTGCTGTGTGCTCTTCAGTGGACGACTAGAACGAGTCGGAGCTTTTCATGCAGAGCTGCCAACCTTTTCAACTTTTAAATCAAAATTGACACCAGTATTTTCAAATGAAAAAAGTTATATATATTTTCGACGATTAATAATACAGGAAACAGCTTTAAAAATTTTCCTGTTTGAAGTCTTCCTTGAAAAACGGGAGACTTGGCATCTATGTTTTAATGTTTGTGGGTTGGTTAGTTGATTGGGTTTTACGTCGCACTAGTGCTGCGCAATGGGCAATTCGCGACGGTCTGGGACGCACCCCCAGAGGTGGTCCGGAGAAATGCCATCACAATTTTGATCCTTCATGGAGAGGATATCTCCCCCCGCTTCGGTAACCCCAAGAGGTATAATTTTCTTAATGTTTGTGAGAAAGAGCTGTGCCATGATTGGTTATATACCACTCATTGTGGGTTAATTTAATGGTGGTATTTCACGGAAAACAGGTTTCGGACATTTAGGAGCGACACAGTGGAATAGGGAGAAAAAGTTGCTCGAACGAAGCGATTTTTTTCTATTCAAGCAATTTTGTCGCCCGTATTCGAGCAACATTGCCTCTATCAACCAGGGGCGTAGCGTGAAAATTTCATTGGGAAAGGGGGGAGACCCGACGTTTGGCGCCCTTTCGTATTTCTCATCTAAAAATGGCACCTGCATACTTTCAAGGGGGTTGCCATCTGGGGGATCGAGGGCACAGGCCCTCTCGTCAGTTAATACATCCCCCTCCCCCCACCCTTCGTAGCATATTCCTAAAATCTGCCGAGAAAAAAAACCCTTTTTTTTTCAGAGAATCTATAGACATGAAATTTCTCCTACATTTTTAGCCTACTTTCAATAAATGGAAGGGCTTACAAGTAATATCGTTCGAAAGATATGGTTAATGTGATTTTCAGAAATATATACATATATATTCTCGTATGAGACTAAACAAAAGTATCTTCCTTAGGGCAACCAGAGTATTGGTTTGAGATAAAGTAGAACAATTGAAAAAGATTTTTTTCCCCCTTTTCTAACAAGCTTAAAAGATATCACATTATAATTGAGGTAAAACATAAAATTTTCAAAATAAATGTTAAGCAATGAAAGTAGTAACTGTTGCTAAGGAAAGCAACTTCATATTTTTAGAGTGGAAAATGCCTAATCTTGCCGACAGCCGTGGGCCATATTGGGAAAGTTTGATTTCATGATTACTCATTACATAATGTGTTTTTTAAATTCTGTTTTCACTTTCAGAAAATTTACAATCGTTAATTTTTTTCCAAAAATTTCTTTCTTTATTTATCTATTAATGTAATTCTAAGTTCAAAAATTTGAATTTTTAATAAGTGCATTGTTTTTTCCTTTATCTCTCTTTTTTTGTTTCTTTTTTTTTTTTTTTTTTTTTTTGCCGCAAAATGAAATATTAAAAATTTATCAATTTTTGGAAAATGAGCAAGAAAAACATAAGCCTTACAAATTTGTACTGATCCGTCTAGTCTTTCGAAAGAAAATAATTATTTAAAATCTCTTGCTCTTTCTCGAGGATATAATCCCTCCATTATTAATAAAGTTTTATATAAATTCGAGAATCCTAAACGTTCTGATACCAAATTGAATTATCACAGTCTCACTTTCTTTTAAAATTTTTAAAATTCTAAAATTCTCTCACCATTTGGTCTTAAAGTCATTTACAACCCCGTCAACAAAATTAAATTATCTTCTCTTAAAGATCCCCATTCCTACTGTAAACCGTTCTGGAATTTATTTAATCCTATGTTCGTCATGCAATTTAGGTTATATTGGTCAAACTAGAAGGCATTTAAAATATAGAATAAATGAGCACCGTCGAAATGTTCGTTATGAAGAGATCGCTAAATCTTCTATTGCTTCCCTTTGTTGGGCTCATGGTCATCGTTCTGATTTTTCTAAAACTAACATAATTTCATCTCCTATCTTATCTTCCCATTTGAATATCCATGAAGCTTTTTACATATTTAAAAATTCGAAAAATCTTGTTAATGATATTTGTTCCACCCCAGTCTTATCTGATGCTAGGAAATTACACACATAAGATCGATTTTTGTTTAATTTTGATATTTTTAACATTTTTATACTTTGTTACATTTTTTAATCTTATTTATATATTTATTTTCTTATTTATTTCATAATTCTGCTCACACCAGTATTTATGTTTAAAGTTCATCGTTACATATTTTTGCTTTTCACTTAAAACAGTTATGAGCGTTTGCGCTTTGACTGCAGCACTTGTGCCTACTTTGTTCGCCTGACGAAGGGTCATGTGTTCTTTCGACCCAAAACAATTATTGCGAGCTTATTACATTTTATGGTGTTTATTCAAAGTTTTGTAATTATTGCTTTTAAGCGCCAGTTCTGTGGTTGTTTCTTATTATGAAATTAGGTATTGTTCACACTTTAGGAAAAAAAATCAGTAATTTATTTATTTATTATTATTATTTTATATATTTAAACCAATTAAAAAAACGTTTTTTTTTTCCCATATCGTGTGAAAAGTATTTTAGAAATGTAGTAGCCATTGCTAAGGAAAGCGACACAATTACCGAATGCCTTTATGTGGAAGAACAAATTAAAATTAATTACAAGATATAAAGAACTTTTTATATACCATGTTTTTAAATTTTCTGTTGAATCATATAAACGTTACCGATGGCAGAGGGGACCCGAAACAGTTGGCTAAAAGTATTAAAAAATGCATTGTCACCGTGTTCTGAGCTATTCTGAAAGTTTCAAATGTCTAGCTAGCCGGGAAGTTACATGATTGTTGAACAATATAATAAACACTGTCGAAGGCAGCAGGGACCCAAAACAGTTGGCTAAAAGTATTTTAAAAATGCATTGTCACCTTGTTCTCAGTTATTCTGAAAGTTTCAAATGTCTAGTTAGTCGGGAAGTTACATGATTGTCAAATAATATAATAAACGCTGCCGAAGGCAGCGAGGACCCGAGTGTTCTGAGCTATTCTGAAAGTTTCAAATGTCTAGCTAGTTGGGAAGTTAGTTAAAAATCGATTGCAAGATCTTTACTGGACAAACAAACAAACAAGAATCGAAGTTAATAAAAACATGGTAAAATAGTACCGTTGTTCTAAATTAAATCTTTTTTGTACAGAAATTTATATCTTACTTGGGTGTTGGTGTTGGTGTTTAGGAAAAAAGCCGATTGACTGCTCTAGGGCCCTAGGCCTGAAGGGAAGTGCCTTCCGTGGAAGTCTTTCTAAGGGGTCCTAGACCACATTTACGTACAGTCGGTAACAAAGGTATCCGAACACTAGCAAAAATTCCTATATAAAAAAAGTAGAGTTAATACTGTTTTGTTAAATAAATCCTTGACAAATCATGTTCTTAGACTGACTAAGAACATGATTCGACAAGGATTTATTTAACAAAACAGTATTAACTCTACTTTTTTTATATAGGAATTTTCGCTAGTGTTCGGATATTTTTGTTACTGATTGTACATACACCCGTGTCTAACAACCTATTTGTCTATATGTATAAAATAAAATCGATATAAAAAATTCTCTGGGTAAATTATAGGTGTAAATAAGTACAAACTATTTTGTTATGGCCATCAAAAAAAATTTCTTCTATATTTTCCTATACAAATTCACGTAGCACAAATTATTTACTAAAATTATTTTCCATGATGAATGCAGACGATTTTCACTTCAGAGAAGTATAACGCTAAATATCGAGAGAAAGTCAATTTTGGGCCCTATAGATGTGATCTTATAAAAAGCACTTTTTTTTTTTTTTTTTTTTTTTTTTTTAAGAATGAAAAAGTCGATACCTTCTTACAAATCTGTCACACAAACATAGCTCAACCATTCGTTAAAGGTACTGATGCGTTCTTTTGAAAAGTCCTTACATTGAAAATTACATGCTCTATTCTCCCCACCCCCCACTCCAGGGGAAAGCGATGCTCTTGCATATATTAAAAAAATTCCTCATGGTCATCAATTACCACCTATTATAAATACATATATATATATATTGTTGTTGTTGTTGTTAATTTCATAATGATTGGTTAAAAGCAATCTTCATTGTGTATATTTATACGACATTTTGCCCTTTGCTGTCATATTAAAAATTATGAGAAAGCAAGACGATAGCGCCACTTATTGTGCGATATGCACCAAAAGTTGATACACAACAACTTATATCAGGTGCAACTAAATATAACTTTTTATGAAATTCTGTGCATTACTTCTCGAGAGTGAGTTGGCAGAATATTTTCTTCACACACATAAGACCGAAATTTTCTAAAAATGTACAAATCGTGCTCAGGACATCTCAAAACGTTAAAATCTTTAGAAAACCTGTAGTCAAAATATTTTTCGAAAAAAATACTTTCTTCTATTGAATATAGAAAAAAGTAAAAATATATATTAATATATATTCTTAGTTTCTAAGCATTTTTTGTACTCATATATTATTATAAATAGCTGAAATAATAATTTCGCCAAGATTGATTGATTAGCTATGCTTTAAGCATACGCTGGGGCCCTCCGTGGTCGAGTGTTTATGTCACCACACTACTAATCGCCTTCGAGCGTAGGAGAGTGGGTTCAATTCCCGCTCTGGCCCTGTGTGTTTTTCCAGTTCATCGCATTGTAATTCTGTCATGCGCTATCTGTCTTTTTCTGACGAAGATTTACAAGCGAACTCCCCGAGTCAAGCATACAAATCTCATGTATATGTGTTATCAATAAACGACATGCATTGTAATAATTAACTGGTTTATCTACAATAAAAACTATTTAAAAAATACATCCAAGATTTCAAATTATAAGGGATATATGAGAATTGTATGTACGAAACAAAAAGTTTATCGGTAGTTTTTAGTTATAATAGTAAGTTAAGGAAAATGAAATGCAGTTGGCAAAATAATTATTTGTACACTGTAATATTTTTAATTTATAGCTGAATAAAAACAGATATTTTGGCAAAAATTTATGTAATACAATATATTTACCGTACGTTTTAGATTAAACAACAAAATATTTTGATGAAATTAAATAATAAGTTTCTAACAGGAAAAATTGTAAAGTTTCTTGCAAAAGAAGTATTTGTACACCTCCTCAGCAAGGTACAGTCGGTAACAAAAGTGTCCGAACACTAGCGAAAATTCCTATGCATAAAAAAGTACACTTCATGCGGTTTTGTTAAATAAATCCTTATCGAATCTTGTTCTTAGACTGACTAAGAATAGGATTTGACAAGGATTTGTTTAACAAAACCGTATGAAGTGTACTTTTTTTACATAGGAATTTTTGCTAGTGTTCGGACACTTTTGTTACCGACTGTACGTACTGTATTTATGATGTTGATGGTTTAAAGGAATATTGTACAGTCGACGGAAAAAAAAAAACGCAAAACCCGCTATAATTTCGTTATTAATTGACGCAGGAACATCTCATAGACATAAGTCAACAGAAAATTAAATGCACTTTCTGAAAATGTCGTCGAATTTTGAATTAGGGCTCATCTACATACTGAAATGAGCGCCAACTTTGATTTTTTTTCCAATAGCAGCACCCAATTTTGACTTCATATTCGAATTTCTGAGGGTCTGGCAGTGTGGAAAAGTATACTGTTTGTATACTTTATCTTTAGTACAGTCGGCAGAAAAAGTATTCGAGCACTAGCCAGTAATTCCGATATAAAAAAAGTACACTTAATACTATTTTGTTAAATAAATCCTTGTCGAATCATGTTCTTAGACTGACTAAGAACATGGCTCGACAAGGATTTATTTAACAAAGCAGTATTAAGTGTGCTTTTTTTAGACAGGGATTATTGCTAGTGCTCGGATACTTTTGCTGCTGACTGTATGTATAGAGTTATAATCAAACATGTGTTAGGGGGTTATCTGTAAATGTAGAAAAATAAAATTAAGATCCTGTAAGAAAGAAACAAAATTTTAATGTTTCACACCGGAAATCTTTCAGGAAAAAAAGAATTATAAAAATTAATAAAAACATAGACTCTTTTTCCAGCTCCTAAATTATCCTGAATTCATTTTTTTAGATTTGTATATACATCAGTACGTTTTTAGAAAATTTTAGGTCTATTTAAATGCATTACACTTGCGATTAGTCCAGACAGTACTCTTTGAGAAAAGTGCAATATTTTTCAAGTAAAAGTGTCTATTATGGCTACACTGATCACCATTAAAGCTTAAATTTTCTTTCGTATGTGTAACATAACAAACGAAATGTTATAATAATAATAATAATAATAATAATAATAATAATAATAATAATATCTATATATATATATATATACAAAAGTGCATAAACTAAATTTTTTCGGATAAATTATTGTAAAGGTTCATGAAGTAAATATTGAACAATTTTAATCGCACTTACCATTTTTGGGTCAGTTGAACTCTTTGGAACTGTGCGATTATTTTTATAATTTCTATGAAAATATAATTTCTTAATTAACCCTTTCGCGACTGCTCACGTAGATTCACGTCATTTGAAAACCTGTAACTCTGTCAGTGGGCGTTTCTTTCATAATTTGTGTGTTACATATTTCTTAAGTGCGTACCCAGTGTTCATATATTTGCAATAAAATATACCACGGATAGAAATATATTGATTAGAAAGAATATAATTATAATGTATATCCATTTGTAATATAATTGTGAATACAGAAAATTTGTTCTGAAATATTTTATTTTGTGAGAATAACGCTGGTAGCCGGATTTTACTGTAAAAAAGACAAAACCCTGCGGTTGCAAAAAGTGTTAAAATATATTTATAAAAGTTAAAGTATATTTTTAAAGGTATATAAAGTTAAAATATATTAATAAAATTTTAAAGACTGGAGTATCCTTAAAATAATAATCCTCCCCCCTACAAAATAAATAAATAAAAATATAGCAAGATATGAAGCAAATAATTAATCCTTTAACTATGACGGTAGTTAAGAAACGATTTTACAAATCTGTCTTGCATTCCAATTTCATTCATTTTTTTTTTTTAATTGAAAATTTTACATTAAAACTATTTTTTCTATTTAAAACAGTAAACCCCGCTTATTTAGGTAATTTTTTTTCTTCTAGTGTTCGTTTAAAAGATTCAAAATTTATCACCAGTAATCGATGATGTAAATACCACTTGTGCATATTTTTATCAACATAAAATAAGGGGTTTAACACGAAATTGTCACTGAATGTCACATTTACTTTTCTTTTCTGTATTGTTTTGAAGAACGATGAAGGCGGGGCTTGTCATCTTTAGAAAACAGGAATTCTTGATGCTAACACTAATGTCTAAAAATCATCATTGTCGTTTCATTTCTTTGCGTTTGACGTTGTTGTTATATAATTTGACCCGTAAATAAAAAATTAAAAATATTTTGTTTAATTTGTTTTGTTATTTTTTTAACATTTGATTCGTTATCTCATGCAAAACTTTATAAGAGACGGTCCCCTAAACCACTCCAAAAGAAAGATATATTTATATCTCGAAAACTAATAACTGGAATGAGCTGCTAATTTGCACACCCATATTTTTTAGCATTAGGATTCATTTTACGTAAAAAATAATATAGGTCATAATTCATAATTTTTATGAATATGAATTTATTAATATTTTTCAGAATTAAAAATATTTTTCAGAATCAAAGGTAATGATGGATTATGTTTGGGTTTCTTCACTGTATCTCGTAAATATATATATATATATATATATATATATATATACATATATATCGATCAAGTTATTTTTTGTGAAGATATTAATAAAAGTTTGAAATATTAATTTAACATTAGCACCTTCAAACTTTGAACGCTTATAACTCTGTGAAAAACTAAGTAAAATATACAACCAATATACTTTTTCGCGTTGTCGCGATCCCAGGAATTCAAATATAAAATAAAAATGGGGCATTGCCATTGAAAAAAATCAAAGTTGATGCATGTTTTAATATGTAGACGACCCCCAATTTAAAATTTCAGTTCATTTTCTGAAACTACCCTCAATTCCCCGTCGAATGATACCTATTGCATTTTTCTACATCGATTAGCAGCGAAGTTACGTTAAGTGTTGCGCTGTTTTTTTTTTTGTTTTTTTTTCCCTCGACTGTATATTAGACGTAAATGATTGTTAACTCACTCCGTGTATTAGTATTTGATCTTTGACATTTTATCTGCATTGTTCTTGAAGTAATTGAGAATTACTCCTAAAACTTAAGAGGTAAATCTTGTCATGAGAAATCGCATTATTGGGCTTCATAAAAATGGTAAACCATGCCAAGAAATTTGAAAAACTATTTAATTACCATTCACCACTTTTGGATACACAGGAAGAAAGTATGAAGAAATTGGAAGCATCGACGCAGGTTTAAAAGGAAGAACCCCAAGGAAAAAGCCATTCATCAAACAGGAGAAAACGCCTGGAATTTGCTTTGGTCTACAGAAATAAACCAATGGATTGCTGGAAAACGGTGATTTTTTCTGATGAGAGTAAGTTTTAAGTTTTCTCTCCACCAAGCATTCGAAAAATTTGGCTTTTCAAAAATAAAACTGCTTTAGATCTGAAACATATACTCCCAACTCTCAAGCATGGTGGGGAAAATGCTATGGCTTCGGGGTGCATGGCTTCAAATGGAGTAGGAAATTTGGACTTTATTTATACCAAAATGACAGCTTTAACATATATTGATGTGTTGCGGAATAACTTTTATTAAGCAGTGCTAGGAAATTAGGCTTGGAGCAAACTTTCCACTTTCAGCAGGATAACGACCTGAAGCCTACCACTGTGGTCACTAGGACAGGGTTACTCTATAATGCTCGATGGCTTCTGGTAACTCCTACACAATTTCTAAATCTGAATCCAACGGAAAATTTATGGATGCAGTTGGAAGCACAAATTCGAAAAATGAATATCACAAGTAAAAACAGTTTAAAAGCTCTGATTGAAGCATGGAATAACATAGGCCCAACCGTCTCAAAAAAGTTTGTGGAATCTATGACTCACCGTCTTGAAGCAGTCATTAAAGCCAAAGGACTTCACACAAATTATTAATTTGTATTATTTAACTAATTTTTTTTTTAAATTATAGCACACTAATGAAGTGTACAAATGCTTTTTTTGCATTATATATTTTCATATTTGTCTGTTAAAATGTATCAAATTGATTATTATTATTTTATTTATATTATTTTACTTATTTATTTATTTATTGCTTTTAAGTTATTGTAATGCATTAAATTAATGTACTACATTGTTGTTTGCTTGCATCTTTTATTTATTTTATTATAATTTAAGAAAATGAAGTGTACAAATAATTATTTTGCCAACTGTAATTATTTATGTTGAGAATTACACAATTTATGTATTTTAGTTGAAGTGTTTTAATGCTGTTGTTAAATCATTCATAAGTTTATAAAATTTGCATGTTTTCTCATACTGATCCTCAAAAAATCGAAATATATATATATTTAAGTAAATTTTAAATGTTGTTTCTAAGGTTTCTTTTTTTTTTTTTTTTTTTTAAATTTTAGAATTAAGCGAGATTGTCTTCAGGTACGAGTGTAATCAAAATTACAATACATGTGTAGAAAATTAAAAAACGCTCTTTGGTGTGTTGGTAGCTGATGGACTGAACTTGAATTTTTCAAACATCTAGAAAAAAAAAAGGTACTTGTACAAACACAACAAACAAACTATTATGGAATAATTATGATTTTTTTATATTACATTGTTCACAATAAATAAATAAATAAGAAGAAGAAGACATGAAAATTCATGTAAATACTAGCAGGTCTACCCGGCGTTACCCAAATTGAAGTAGTGATTATTGAATTTTAAAATCAAAGAAAGAACTGAACAAAGGTGTAAAATGAAAGAGAAATTCATGAAACATTTCCCAATGTCTTTAACAGAAAATGTTACAAATAAATAAATACAAAAGACACAGCTTCAGTATGGGACTTCTTTGGCAACTTTAAATAATTGTTAATATTTTTGTGATGATTTGAAATGGCTATCACAGTTGCGTAACTAAAGACCTTGGCATGAAACGTCCAAGCTACTTCGATGCCAAATTTCAAATTTTGCCAAAGGGGTCCGATGCTGAAGCTGTTCCATACAAAGAAAAAAAAAAAAAGAAAAGAAAGAAAACTTAAAATCCAAGTTATAATTATTTAAAATTAAAGTGAGAACATAAAAGAACGTCATAAGTTACACACAAAGTATCAATAAAAACGAAAAATTTTCTCTTTCTATGTAGAAAAGAAAAGTACTAATTAAATAAAAATTTTAAACTAATGCCAAATATCTCTAAGAAAATATTTATTTGCACGCGAATTCCTGATAAAAAAGTATTTTCGTAGAGTAACTAAATTTTCTTTTTCTTTTTCTAATTTTTATTACTATTCATGCAAAATTAAAACTATTTTATTTCAGAAAATAAAAAAATATATAAATGTGTATTTTATTTGTTTAGTTTGGCATCAAAATTATCCGAATGAACTAAAAAATACGGCGTTAGTTAGATTTTGTCCTGATTTGAGTATACCAGTTTTCGTAGCGGACGGTTGAACGGTGTAGCTTTGCATAGCTAACTGAAAATCCGGTAAGACAAACAAGCCGCTTTATATACATAGATAAAGTTCAATATAATCAAATATATATATATCAAAGACTTTTTCAAACATTTCATAAGAAGAAAAATGAAATCACATGAAGAAATGGAAAATTTAACCAAAACAGAGTAAGAGAATCCAAGAATGAAAACATATTAAAATAGTACTTCAATCAGGGGCATTAACTGAATAATGTATGCAAATAATAGGTGAATTTCTGTATATCTGTATATCTGTAAGCCTAAATATATGGTGAATCTCCAGAAACCCAAGAGCATCATGCCCGAGCAAAATATTACAAGAATGGCTGGACATAGACTTTTTTTTTTTTTTTTTTTTAAGGCACAATTTTTCCAGTGTATTCCCATGCACGTAAAAAAGGTTATTTATTTACTATTTAATATAAAAATGTTTAAATGACAGGACTGGTATGTCACTCTCCTAGACTGTCCAAATTGTTTTCTCAAATTTTATTTATTTATTTAAAAATTACACATTAACGTTTCACAAATGAAATTAGTAGCAGTAAACTATATACTATACTCAAAGGTGTACTATAATACTTTTTGAATCCATTTATTCATATAATTATCAAGATATATCATTTTAAATTTTGTCCTAAGATTTTCATGTCACTCTCCTGATTTAGGGAGTTTTTCAATAATTTTAGAGAAAAAAAAAAAAAAAAAGAAAGAAAGAAAGAAAGAAAAAAAAGAAATTTTAGCCTGGTGCATAAAAATACTATTTATTTTCACCATTTTGTTGGATTCATGGAGTGATTTGAAAATCTGAATCACCGTGTGTTTTTATCATAGTTTTAAAATTTTAAACTGAGGTATTTATATTTTAGATTGTCACTCTCCCGTACAACATTTCTATTATAAATAAAAGAATTTTTCAAAAATAATACCTGTTATTCTATGCAATTAAGCGTGATAATAATAGACAAACCTTCTTAAACCCGAATCTGGCTCTAAGCCTGAGTAGCAGGCGTAATATAAGAAAAATGTCTTCTCCTGGCAGATAAAATTGTGACTCTCCTGGCATAATTAGTATATAGTTAAGCATGGCCAGATACTTAGCGTAGTTAAAGTGAGTTCCCTTTATTTTTCCCTTATTAAGAGTCTCATAAAGAATATATATATATATATATATATATGTATTTGTATTTTTTTAAAGCACTTTTGTTTTTAACCCGTTAGTAGTCGCTAGTTGGTCGATTTCCCGCCCATACTTCAGTTTTTCCAGATTTTTTTATTCAATAGCAGCCAAAAATTTTTAAAAGTGGCATTTGATATACATAAAACGCGAATAAACGCACATCACTTCTTAAAATTATTGGCGACAGTTAAATGAAAAGTTCGCAATCTGTAATAGGTGGCGCTGTCGATAGCGACTACTAACGGGTTAAAGAATTCGTGGTTTGAAATGTTAAGTTTTTGGAGAATCACCCATTTATTATTTTACCCCCCACTCCCCCAATAAAAAATAAATACATAAATAAATATAATATAAAAAGTTCTCTACATTTTAGTCATATAACTACTCTGTTCATCATTTAAATTTATTTTCATTTTACATTTTTTTTTCCTTACTTTGTTATCATATCGTCTTACAGAAGATTAAGGGAAAGTTGGGCGCTCGTTAAACTGTTAAACTGGTTTAAGCCGCTCCACTCATCTTAAACAGTTATGGCCTCTGTTCTTCCTTCTAGTTATTAATTTTTTGCTGTTACACGTTATTTATATTTGTCGTATATGATCTCATTTATCACTGTCTCCGAAACAACGCATACTAACGTTTTCATTATCTTTTGCTTTGTATGAAGCTTTACTTCCATATGTAATTGTTTATTGATTAATTCAGTCTTCTTTCCTGGTGTTTGATCATTGCATTGATGAATTGTTGTTGTTGTTGTTGTTGTTGTTATTGTATAACAAAATCGAAATTTCCTATTTTATAATAAAAGATAATCATACCATCACGAAGATCCATTCGAAAGGCATCTTTAGAAATCATTTGAGAAAGGAGAAATGTGGTTAGAAAGGACTCAAAACTTTCATTAAAAAAAAAAAAAAAAAAAAAAAAAATTAATAAACTTTTGTACAATTTTTGTTTTAAATATTAAAAAATTAAAAGTCGAGAGAATAATAAAAGATAAAAAATCATATTCTTTAAAAGGAAAGATGTGTGTAAATTTTCAGTTTAACCGTTTGAATGCTGAAGCATTTTCTGAAACACGTCCTTAAATTGCTATGGATATTTCAGGCCTCAATAAAAGTTTTTCCGGTGTGAATATTTAATTTTAGTTTTGTAAATAATTCGAAACCCGATCATGCCAACTGGAAAACCACGCTTTGCAATAAAAATAAAAAAAAATCCAAGTAAGCAGAAAGCGAAAGGAAATGTATAAATGTGTATTTTTATGAATAAATTATTTACCCTCGATAGCTCTTTCTACAGAAATAAAATATGAAATTTTCTAATGAACTATAAAAACACACCTAATTAATGAAAACCACGCCTTACTGGAGCGTTTGTAAAAGGCCAATTTAAGTATCATTAAAGGATGAATAAAAACAAAAAACGTGTTTTACCATTAATAATTGTTCACACACAATGTTTTAAGAAAATTTAGGATCAGCGAAAAAATCCAATTTTGTTTTCCAAATGTGCAATTCAGCGTAGTGAAAGGCGTATTTTGATAAAATTTTGTCGAGATTCCGCCCATTCTTTTTTTTTTTTTTTTTTTCAACTTATTTCACAAATATAATTATATATTTTTTTAAAATGATGAAACGAGCGTCGTAATATTGTAAGCTTCAAAAATCATGTTAGGTAGTTCTCTTTCGTAAGAAATACATTTGATTGATTTCAGTGATTAGAGTATTGACGTTGTTTTCTGGTAATATTTGTTGAGCATTAAAAAAAATAAAATAAATAATAAAAAAAAAAACATAATCACTCATACAATTGTCAGTTAATTTATTAATTCTTTTTATGTTTTACAAATAAATAATGAAAGAAAAGAACTTTATAAAATAAATAAACAAATACATATACAGAGCTGCCAACCTAATCCGGTTAATTGTTAGTACCGCCCATTTTTCTACACCACTTAATTTTTAGAGTATTTGTTTTCTTAATCATCGTAAATATATTTGAAGAAAATTACTCTATTTAAGTGGAGTAGAAAAATGGGCGGTACTAACAATTTGCCAGATTAGGGTAGCACCTCGGTAAAAAATATTTACTTCTTGTAAAAGACAATAATGAAAAGATAATATTTACCAACTGTGTTTTGGTTCTGAATGGTTAATTTTATTCACGCAAAAAAATTAAATTAAAATTCCGGTGATATCTGAATTGTACCTCTCGCAGTTTTCGAGACTAAACATTGCAGCGCTATCGCGAACCTTAGCAGTCAAACGGTTAAATTATAAAACTTAGTAACATTTCGAACTTTGGAAATAAAGAAAAATTCCCTTCAGCATGAGTGATATGTGCGCTAATCTCTGGATAGCTTTGAGTTCATTGCTGTTTAGCAGGTCTCAAAGATTTCAACAACTCCTGAAAATCACGTACTGTTATTGAAAAACTCGAAAGGAGACTTTCTTTTACATCTGTCAGATTTATATGTGGTTATCTTTTTTTTTAACACTTTCCAACAAGGTGAAAAGGGTTAATGACTTCGGTTTGTCTGTCTGTCCGCGCTCTAACTCGCGTAAATATTTATGGAGTTTCTTGAAACTAATATATGTTATTCAAGTTCACTATCGGACGTTCCCTATTGAAAATGGAGTTTATACCTCTACTGGTTTGTGTACAGGGACCCCCGAAAATATTTCAAAGCATTGTGTTCTACGAGATGCATTTCTATAAACCATATTTCCTACCCTTACTGTACACAAATCTTAATGAAATTGAAATATATTATTCAAGTTCACTATCGGATGTTTCCTGTATAAAATGGAGTAAATACCACCACTGATTTGTGTACAGGGACACACAAAAGTATTTCAAAGCATTGTGTTCTATGAGAGGCATTTCTATAAACCATATTTTCATACCCTTACTGTACACAAATCTTAATGAAATTGAAATATGTTATTCAAGTTCACTATCGGATGTTTCCTGTATAAAATGGAGTAAATACCGTCACTCATTTGTTTACAGGGACACACAAAAGTATTCCAAAGCATTGCGTTTTACGAGAGATATTTCTATGAACTAAATTTTAATAACTTTACTTTCCAAGAAGATTTATGAAATTGAAATATGTTATTTATAAGCACAAAAGAAAATGCTTTGCATAGAATATAGCATGATTAGCATTAGATTTACAGAGTGACACAAAAATATTCAGTTATATAAAGAGTTATTAATAAATATTTGCTAAAATTGTACTTTCGTTTACATTAAGCGTTATTAACACTTTCTAACATTTTTAACACTTCCCAGCAAGGTTGAAAAGTGTTAATGACTTCGGTTTGTCTGTCTGTCTGTTTGTCCGCTCTATAACTCCCGTAAATATTTGTGGAATTTCGTGAAACTGATATATGTTATTCGAGTTTACTATCGGATGTTTCCTATTGAAAATGGAGTTTATACCTTTACTGGTTTGTATACAGGGACACCCGAAAGTATTCCAAAGCATTGAGTTCTATGAGAGGCATTTCTATAAATCATATTTTCATACCTTTACTGTACACATATCTTAATGAAATTGAAATATGTTATTCCAGTTCACTATTGGATGTTTCCTGTATAAAACGGATTAAATACCATCACTGTTTTATATACAAGGACACTCAAAAGTATTCTAAAATATTGCGTTCTGTGAGAGATATTTCTATAAATCAAATTTTAATAACTTTACTTTCCACGAAGTTTTAGGAAATTGAAATATGTTATTTATATGTACAAAAGAATGCTTTACGTAGAATATAGCATGATTAGTATTAGGTTTACAGGAAAATTTTCTAGAATTCTACTTTCGTTTACATTAAGCGTTTTTAACACTTTCGAACAATTTTTTAAGTGTGAATATGATATCAATTTGTGTATATGTCCGTCTGTCTGTCTGCCCGCACTCTAACTCCCGTAAATATTTATGGAATTTTTTGAAACTGATATATTTTACTCAAGTTCACTATCGGATGTTCCCTATTGAAAATGGAGTGAATACCTCTTCTGGTTTGTGTACAGGGACACCCAAAAGTATTCTAAAGCATTGTGTTCTATGCGAGGAGTTTCTATAAACCGTATTTTAATAACTTTAATGCATAGAACTTTTAATGAAATTTTAATATGTTATTCAATTCCCTATCGGATGTTTCCTATGTAAAATAGAGTACATTTCTAACTGGTTTGTGTACAGGGGCACTTGAAAGTATTCCAAAGCATTGTGCTGTATGAGAGTTATTTTTATAAACCAAATTTTAATAATTTTATTTTCCACAAAGCTTAATGCGATTGAAATATATTATTCGTATGCACCAAAGAGTGCCTTCTATGCAATATAGTATGGTTAGCATTAGATTTACAGGGCCACACAAAAATAAACCGTTACATTAAGAGCTATTAATAAAAATTTGCTGGAATTGCACTTTTGTTTACATGAGCGTTTTAACACTTTCTTATAATTTTAGTAGGAATATGATTTCAATTTGTGCGTCTGTCTGTCCGATTGTCTACCTTTCCATCTGTTTGTCTCCGGCTCCTATCATCCGTGAATATTTTGAGAATTTTTAAAAAATGATACACTCGAGTTCCCTATGGAATGTTCCCTATTTAAAATGTCATTAATCGATCCTGTACAACTAGTTTGTTTACAGGGACAACAACAATAAAAAAAAGCCTATGTATTACGTTTTAGGACAGAATTTTTTAAATGTTATATTTAAAAAACTATCTACTATAAAAATCATAAAATGTTTGACATGTATTATTAATAATCTAAAATATTGTTTTGTATAGAATATGATATGATTAACTTTCAGATTTACAGGACTACAGTAAAATATTCAGAGAGATTAAAAGCTGTAATTATAATCTAACGGTTGCATTTTCTTTTGCGTTAAGCGTTTTTAACACTTTCCAAAATGCCTAAGAGTAATTTTAAAATCAATTAGTCTATCTGTATGTTTTTCAGTCCTTCTGTGTGTTGTGTGATAACGTAGGCAAAGAATATTAAAAGTCGTTCGATACAACAATTGCGTACAGTTGGAAAGTGTTACTAATCAATGCGTACTGCATGATTTTTCTTTCTTGTTTATACACACACACACACACACACACACACACACACACACACACACACACATATATATATATATATATATATATCTGTTTTAATATCTCTATTAGAGAGTTGTAAGGATTTTCACTTAAAAAGATTTTTCATTACGAACATATACTATGCAAGGAAAGTATTGTAATAATGAAATCATTTCATTACGAGGTTTTGGTATATCTATACGTTTAGAAGCATCTTGAATTCCTTTTTGCTTTTTTTATGCTGATATACAGTCAGCAAAAAAATTATTAAAGCACACATCCACATTTTTCGTGTATATATATGTATATATATAATATAGTTTGATCACTAGATTTTATCTTCATCTTACTTTTTTGTAAACAGCATAAAGACTAAGATCATGACATGACAAATAATTACTTAACGAAACAGTATTATGTACACATCTTTTAAATACGAATTATTACAAGCGCTTCAATAATTTTGCTGCTGACTATAAATATGTGTGTATGTGTGTGAGTGAACACAATAACATCTAAATGTTTTATTCGATTAAGCTCGAAGTTGGTAAGTATGTTTTAGATCTTTGTCGCACGAATTGTATATATTTTTATAAGTGTAGGACTTATAGCTCTGTTAAAGGGACACACAGATGAATTATTAAAATTATTATATATATATAAGCCCCACAGAACTGGCGTTTAAAAATAATAAGTACATATTTTGAATAAACACCATAAACTCGAGTACATATAAACACCTCGAGTAAATAAACACCATAAACACCAAGAACTCGCAACATTTGCTACGGATCGAAAGGAACACGACTCGTCATCGGGCAAGAAACAAAGCGACAACGCACAAAACCGACCTCAGTCAAGAGCAAAAACAAGTAAAACTGAATGTCAATATAAATACTGGTGTGAACAGAATTATAAAATAAAAATTAATTAAATAAAAATTAAAAATAAAATAATAAAATTTAGAAATGAAAAATAAAATCTAAAACTCTAAAAAAAAAAAAAAAAAAAAAAAAAAAAAATCAAAACGAAACGAAAACTGAAGTTATTTGAATAATTTCCAAACACCAGACAAGAGCGAAGTGAAAGAAATATCATTAACGAGATTTTTCCAAATTTTAAATAAGTAAAAAGCTTCATGAATACCCAAGTGGGCACTTCTTCCTATTTAGATGTTCATGAAGCTTTTTACAGATTTAAAAATCCGAAAAATATGGTCAGTGATATTTCTTCCATTCCATTCTTGTCTTGGGAATTACTCACATAACCGGTTTTCATTTAGTTTCGATATATATATATATATATATATATATATATATATATATTAGTTTTTAAGATTTTATTTTATTTTTTTTTTTTTTTCATTTTAATTAATTAACTTATTTATTTTCTTCTTTCATTTTATAATTCTGGTTTACCAGTATTTATATTTACTCTCGGGTTTTATTTGTTTTTGCTCTTCACTGAGATCGGTTTTCTGCGTTGCCGCTTTGTTTGCAGCACTCGAGCCTACTTTGTTTGCCAGACGAAGGATCGTGTTTCATTCGAATTGAAACAATTGTAGTAAGTTCTTTCATTTTACTGTGTTTATTCAAAGTTTTGTACATTTTACACAGAAGAATTTTTTATCATTAAGGTCTATATCAACTAAAAATATTTTAAATGCGCTAGCATCTATAGTCTACATTCCATTAAGATCATATTGAGTGGGTATGTGGAATAAGTCATTCGTGGCAATAACTGCAGGTTTCTAAGAGTATGCGATTTATAGTTTTGTTGCAGGGATATAAAATAGAATTCCTCACTAATTTCCTCTGCATTTTTAGACCGCGGTAGCCCAGTCGGTAGAGTGCCGGCCTCGTAGTTGGAAGATTGCGGGTTCGGTACTCGAGCGGGCCAAAGACCGTCGTGTACACTAATGGTGTCTGGTGCACGTAAAAGCTGTCGTGGCCGCAATGTCCCCCATGTTCCCATCAAAAATTATACCTGCGGGGGACACCGAAGCGGGAGAGCCATCCCTTCCGCGAAGGATCAAAATTGTGATGGCATGTCTCCGGACCACCTCTAGGGGTGTGTCCCAGACCGTCGCCAATTGCCAATCTGCGCAACACTAGTGCGACATAAAACCCAACCATCCATCCATCCATCCATCCTCTGCATTTTTAAGTAGTCGCACGCAGAGGTCGTCAAGGGAAAATTTCCTCAGTGGAGGATCGAAATTGTAATAATATGTCTCGAGGTACATCAGAGTTGGTTTAACTTTGCACTATAACTACGCAGTGGGCAAATGGCGATGGTCTGGGATATATTCCAAAGGGTAATCCGGATTCATAAAATCGGCAGCAAAAGTATCCGAGCACTAACAAAAATTCCTATATAAAAAAAAGTACACTTAATATTGTTTTGTTAAATAAATCCTTGTCGAATCCTGTTCTTAGTCAGTCTAAGAACACGATTCAGCAAGGATTTATTTAACAAAACTGTATTAAGAGTACTTTTTTCGCATAGGAATTTTTGCTAGTGCTCGGATACTTTTGGTGCCGACTGTACCATCACAATTTTGATCCTTTCCGGAGGAGATGTTTCCCTCGCTTTAGTAACTCCCAGAGGTGTGTGAAGGGTCGAATCTCAGATTATATCATCGTCAATAGCTAGGCTGACCAGATCAAAGTACCTTCATAATCGAGAAGCATTAAAAATTGCTACAATTATCAGATTATGGATGTATTTTTTCATTCCTAATAAATAAGGACTAAAAATAAAGTGTCATTGATTAATAATTTAGTTTCTACAATTTTTCAAAACTTAGAAAAATGCCTTCTAAAAAAAAGGCGTCCCCATTTGTCCCCAGAAAATAGAGACGTTTGGTCAGTATATCAATGGCTCATTACGTAGCTCTAATGCGACTACAAATTCACTCAACCTCAATATCAGAAGCAGATTAAAAAAAATGCTCTCTTAGATTCTGCTACATGTTATTTTCTGGTTGGTTGGTTGGTTGGGTTTCACGTCGCACTAGTGTTGCTCAGATGGGCAATTGGCGACGGTCTGGGACTCACCCCTAGAGGTGGTCCGGAGACATGCCATCGCAATTTTGATCCTCCACGGAAGGGATGGCTCTCCCGCTTCGGTGACCCCAGTGGTATAATTTTTGATGGGAACATGGAGGACATTGTGACCACGACAGATTTTACGTGCACCAACCACCATTAGTGTACACGACGGTCTTTGACCGGCTCGAGTACCGAACCCGCAATCTTCCAATTATAAGGCCGGCGCTCTACCGACTGGGCTACCGCGGCCCGTTATTTTCTGGAATGATGCATAATTTGATATATTATATACGAAATTCACATGTTATTTTCTCTAAAAACGTATCAAGGGACCCTATCGTTTTATATTATTTATTTATATATATATATATTTTAGTGGAGGAGGGGGGTGTTCAAGGGGGGTCCATTGGTGTTCACCAATGGACTCTACCTGATTTTTGAGTTGGAGGCTAAATCATCGAATATTTTTTACCCCCAGCTAATTTCCCATTCTCTATTTCCCAAAGAATTTCCCCATTTAAGAAAGAAATTCCCCAATAGAATGCAAATATTTTCCTATAGAATACAAACAAAACTATGAGAAAGTTACAGGTATCCCTGCAAACGTCACATGTGAAGGGATTTTATGACTTCACACCGATAAATTTCATACTTTTCCATTGCCACTGATTTCTCATGCCTCATTTCCTTTTAAATTTCTCCATAGAATACAAACATTTCGCTATACAATACAAACTACAGAATACAAGCATAAACATGAAAATGTTGCAATTTTCCCTATAGTGATCCCGCATGAAGTGTTTCTTGGCATGAAACCAATAAATCCATTCATAAAATTAAAGCTGACAAATATTTGTGCACTACTTTTCTAGATTCAAGAAGAGTTTAGAAAAGGGAAGGGGGGGGGGGGTCGAATGTCACTTTGTGGTCATTTTTATTTATTTATTTATTTATTTTACTGTAAGGTTTCTTACACCAAGACCAACTGTTTAAAGAAGCAGATTTCGATTTACTCGAATATCGAACATGCATGCCTGCAATGGAATTCGAACCCGGCACATGAAAACTGAAGGCCAACGTACTAATCATTCGGCTACCAGATATTCCCTATAGTCAAGAAGAATAAAAATCTAGAACAAGCTTGTTACAGGTAAGTGTTTTTGATTGAATGACCTATAAAGCAAAATTATTATGGATTTATTTTATGTTTAGAGAAATAGATGAATTAGTTTTCTTTCCCATTAGCTGCATTTAGAGGAAACATATTTCCTATCGGAAGTTCAATAACCTTTGTTATGGATATTTGATGACTTCAGGAATCATTAAACATGCAGTTTGCGTTCACTCACTCATTATCACATTACACGCATAGATATTACCGATTTAGTTATAAGGGAACTGCTGTAATCACCCAAAAAATACTACGCAGTCTATGCAAGTAATATTCATTATTTTGCTTATTAACATAAAGGTCGTTATCAGTAAAGAAATGTTCTCTCCCACTGCTCATGAATCAGTAATGTCATGTTTTCTGTTTTCATTATTAAATTTTTGTCAAAACGAATTTTTTGGGTTTCTTAATGATAAAATATTATTCTTAATTTTTGACTGACATTAAAATAAAAAGCATAAATTAAATGTCTTTTCTCACAAAAACGGTACAAATTACAAAGCTTCTTATAGTTCAATTAATTTCCAAGTATTACTTAGATTGTGGTAGTTGACACAGTTGCAAGTTTTAGAGTAGAATATAGATATTTTGAATATAATTCTAAAAATGTTGCCATATAAAAAAATTTCTTTTGTTTTCTATTATATATCAACAAATCTTTAAATACATTAAAATTTAAAAAATACACTCGAAAGGTTTATTCTGGGTAGAAAAAAAGTTCAATAAGGAATTTAGAAATAACAATGCTAATTATGTAAATGATCTTGTCGAATTTTGCAAAGGAAACTGTGCGTTTTTCAAATTGTTTAGATAAAGCTTGTGAACATGTTAAATGTAAGATTTTTTCGTTTCAGCAAATTAAAATATTTTATTCTTTATTCAATAATTTTATTTAATTTTGTTATATTTATGTTTATAATGTCTTTTATTCAACATTTCGAGCATCTACATTTAAAATATTATAAGCAATAAAATTCAACCAATCGCACATAAAACTTAATACACTTTCAGCTTTATGTGTTCCACAACTGAATTTTATTTAGAAAAAAACATAAAATATTCCCTTCTTATTGCTTTATTTTTACGAGCTTGTAAACTCATTAGAATTATCGTTAGTTTAATGAAATGATTTATTTCCATATGATTTATTTCGTGATTTTGTTTCAAAAGCATTCCGATTTCATTAAACGACAAGTAAAGAATTACAATTTTCGTTTGATTTTAAATTCTTAATTAGTTCTTAGAAATGTAAGAACCACTTAACTGGTATTCATAATTAACGACTTTTGCCTGTAACGTAATATGTACAGTATAAGGTAACAATCTTAACAAAAGAAATAATAATATTATAGTTTTAAAAAATTAAAGAATACGCTTTTATAGAAATGTGAACTAAAAAGCACAAAATATCTATCTTAGTATTAAAATGCAGGGTAAGAGAAAATCGTGTGAGTGTCACACCATAATATTTACATACATTTAAATCTTTAATTAAAATAATTTAGAATTAAACAAAAACCATTTTTAAAAAATCTCCCCTGACTGGGCTCGAACGCTAGACCTTTACGTTCGTAGCGCGGAGCTTTACCTCACAGCCACAGCGTTCCCGTAGGGAAAGGTATTTTACAATATAGATTTTTTGTTTGCTCCCAAAGCGGTTACAAACATACAAACATACATACAGGTGGAGCTAATAAAAGCGTGTTAAAAAAAAAGGAGAGAGCGGTAGAGAAAGAAAGAGAGAGAGAGTATTGGATAGAAATAATAATACATATTTCGTATCAGTTAAGTTTAGCATGCCACAAAATATTGAAAATGCGTACAGGTCAGCTTGTGAGTTAAATATATTTTTATAATTATTACAACAATTACTTGTTTTAAGAAAACTTTAAATAAAACAGAACTAGAAATATAATCAATCAACGATAAAACAGTGCTTACTGGTATATAATAATTATTATTATACATATATTTTTAATGTATTATAATAGTTAGTTTTCTGTTAATTTTCTGGCAAGATTATTTTCTTTTGATATTGTTGAAGTGGCGTTTAAAAAGTTACTGTCATTTTAATATTAAAAATATAGACTAAAATATAATCAAATGCGATTATATTTCTTATACCTGACAATAAGCAATTAAAAATATTTTTCTGTTTTTAAGTCGAAAAAAAAATAAATAACAAAACTTTGAATCGAATCAAGGATCGTACAACCCACCTTTTATCTGTGATTTTTTCCATTACTATTCTTTAACAACAAACTTCTTTTTAAATTTAATTTCTTATTTTATGATAAAAATTGCTATAAAAAATTAGTAGAAAAAAAAATTAGGACTGTATGACCCAGGTAGAATTTAAAAAAAAAAAAAAAAAAAAAAATCAGGACTGTAAAAAAAAAAAAAAAAAAAAAAAGAAAAAGAAAGAAAGGCAGAAGAAGGAGGTAATCTGTATATACAAACTGCTGAACTTCTTTTGAAACAATTTGTAAAAAAAAAAAAAAAAAAAAAAAAATTGTAAATATGTTAATATTTTATTCCGGAAATCTATATTATGTAATATGTTAATTTTAATACATATCTGTTTTCTTTTTCAAAAATTTTTCTGATGCAAAAGGAATTTGTAACGGTCCTGTTTCGCCCTTTAATCTCACTACGTGACACTAGACTCTACAAAAATCCGCTCATGTTCCAGAAAGAATTTTATAGAGTGCTCTCGCTGTTTTTGCTTGCCATTTTTCACGATCTTCAGATGTGTTATAATTAATTCCTAGATTACCTCAAGAATCTACCATAAATCTGAGAAAAAATATAATGATCATAGAAAGTAAATCCTTTTTTAAATTTTTTGAAGGTCCTTATACCTTTTTAGACCTCTATGTACCAATGGTACTCTAAAGTACCCACTAAATCATTTTTAATTACTATGATAAGGTAACATTATGTATAATTTTTATTGCAGATATCTTTAAATAATTCTGTACCCCGGAGATAAAAGGCACCACGTCACAAAAATGTATTATTTTTTAGGAACGATGTTAATGATGTTAAATACATTTGTCATGAATAAAGAAAATGTACATGGTTTTATTTTCCACTGTCTTACCTCTTTTGTAGTAATCCGACATAGTGCTTAATGCCTCTATGTAAAATAAAATATTCACATCAAAAGCAAAGCATGGGGCTAACTCTTTTCACAAAATGGACATGGTGCTTTTTACCTCCGGGGTACAGAATTCTCTTGAGTAACTACAAAAAATATTTTTCAAATGCCTTTTTTTTCCCATTTGTTCCATAATGCGGTAGATAGAGGTTTAAGGATTTAAAACCGAGTTGAAATTTTTTTTTTCCAACACACTAATACACTTTAGTCTTATTTTCATTAATTCTTGAAAGATTTTTTTTTCTTTTTTTTTTTTTTTTAATATATAAAATCTAAGAAGGTAGTACAAAATAAAATCTTCCAAATTAGCGTTTAAATGAATGGTAGGCGTTATAAAATTCTTTTGTAAATTGCTAACTTAAAGTTATGAAAATTTGCATACAGGTGCATTGAAATATAACAATTTTAAATGTTTTAAAACTTTTCGAAATCTATTTAAGTTTTGGAAAAAGGAAAATTCAAAATTTTTATTATTTTGAAATTTTTTAAAATGCTCCTTGCTAACATTTACCCCCTAGATAACATCATTGTGGTTTGACAGAATATTCTAAAAATTATTGAATATTATATTGTGGATCGATTGATAAGTTAATCTTTTCAAAATATTTCTTTGTTTGAATGTTAAAAATCTGGATTTTGCATTCAGCATTCGAACATTTTTTTTTCTACTAAATTATCAATAAATACATAAGATAATATATAAATATTGTTAGAATATATTATTAAACTATAATAATGTAAAATCGAAAAGGAAAAATTATTAGTCAGCAGTGAGCATTTAAATGTTTTTCAAAAAAATTTTAATATTTCAAGTTTTATTTTATTAAATTAAAAAAGTAATCGAGGAATTTCAATATTTCATCATTCTATCACAGTCATTACAAAAAAAGATTTGTAACTTCCACATACTTTTAAGAATAAAATTTATGTATTCGTTGAAAAAAAAAAAATACGCGTTTTTTGCAATAATTTTTCATTTTATATATATTATTATTTAAAATATAATTCGTTTAAACACATACCTTTAATACTGTAATGGCACTTACAATACAAATTTTTCATTCCATGTTGCATCTATATTTCAACTCACGGTGCAGAATACTATTAAGTTTACATAGAAAAAATTTTGTTCTGATTATTATCATCATTCTAGACATACAGCAAATATCTTTAATATAAATAAAGCATATGAGAATGACTGCTGACTGTTTCATCTGTCACAATTACTCTTTAAGTCCTTGACGTGACGGAGAAGACATGTTCTTTTTTCATCAAATCCTTCTTTCATTTACGAGCCAAAGATGAATAAAATGTTACGAAAACGCAATTCTTTGTAACTCCATTGGATTGCTAGAGATTTTTTTTTTCTTTCTTTTAGGGAATATAATCGTAGGAAACTTTGTGAAAGTGTTTTTCTTATTTGAGTCTTATAAAAGAACTTGACGCCTCAGAAAAAAAAAAAAAACACTTTAAACAAAATACTTTTTATTATTATTAAGGGTGTATTATTATTAATTGTATGACAAATACAAATGCGTTGATGTTTAAAAAAAAAATACATATTAATAAAGGGGAAAAAAGTGTTATTTTCACAAATAAATTTTAAATGATATTCCATGTTCATTAAAAAAGAAAATAATAATAATAATGCAAACAATAATTATACAAATAATAATTATTTATATATATATATACACACTACCTACCAATAAGTATTTAGAGACTTTCGAATTCAGACGTTTTGTCAAATATCTAGAAAAAATTAGGAATCACCTTGAAACGTTATGAGTACTAAGAACATGTTACACTTAATATACACTGATGGAAAAAAAATCCCAACTCCAAGAAAAAATTATTGTACAGTAATGAAATTTCAGCAATACATTTGTCTAGGTAACATATTTCATTGATTAAAGTTTCAAGATCACAGGTAGAGCCATTGGCGAGAAGAGCCATTTCAAATGTGAAATGTTGGTACATTAGTAACCGGTGTAACCGCCAGAATTTTGAATGCAAGCATGCAAACGTGCATGCATTGTGTCGTACAGGTGTCAGATATCAGTTTGTGGGATGGAATTCCATGCCTGTTGCACTTGGGCGGTCAATGCAGGGACGGTTAATGCTGGTTGTGGATGACGCTGGAGTTGTCGTCCAATGATGTCCCATACGTGCTCGATTGGAGAAAGATCTGGTGATCTAGCAGACCAAGGCAACATGTCGACACTCTGCAGAGCACATTGGGTTACAACAGCGGTATGAGGGCGAGCGTTATCTGTTGCAAAACACACCCTTGAATGCTGTTCATGAATGGCAGCACAACAGGTTATATCACTAGACTGACGTACAAATTTGCAGTCAGGGTGCGTGGGATAACCCCGAGAGTGCTCCTGCTGTCATACGAAATTGCTGCCCAAACCATAACTCCAGGAGTAGGCCCTGTGTGTCTAGGCCGCAGACAGGTCGCTAGCAGGCGTTCACCTGGCCTCCTTCTAACCAACACACGGCTATCACTGCGACCAAGGCAGAACCGGCTTTCATCAGAAAACACTACAGATCTCCACTCCGTCCTCCAATGAGCTCTAGCTTGACACCACTCACGTCGCAAACGGCAGTGGTTTGGAGTCAGTGGAATGCACGCTACAAGGCGTCTGGCTCGGAGCTGTCTTTGAAGTAACCGATTTGTAACAGTTCGTTGTGTCACTGTGGTGCCAACTGCAGCTCGAATTTCAGCTGCAGACGCAGTACGATTAGCTACAGCCATACGCCGAACACGGCGGTCTTCCCTCTCAGTAGTGCCACGTGGCCGCCCGGAACCCGGTCTTCTTGAGGCAGTACCTTCCCTTGACCACTGCTGCCAACACTCATGCACAGTGGATACATTCCTGCCAAGTCTTTCTGCAATATCGCGGAAAGAAAACCCACCTTGTGGTAGCCCTACTACACGACCTCGTTCAAACTCAGTGAGCTGTTGATAATGGCTTCTTCGTCTTCTTAGAGGCATCCTTGACTAACATTAACCCACTACGTCAAATCTCAATTGTAAATAACGATCACGAACCTTACAGCGCTTATTTAAAGCAAACCTCATTTGCATGTTCATAGTGTCGCTACTATCGCCACACTTATGCGCGTAGCTCGAAATTTGAATCGACGTCATCTTTTAGATGTATAAACACGCCTGCCAAATTTCGTTTATCTAGCACAGCTCCTTCCTGGTGTTGGGATTTTTTTTTCCATCAGTGTATTTCATTAAAAGTTTTTTTCCTCAAAAGGAAAAGGGTACCAGGAAAAAAATTAAAGAAATATCAAAATGCTTTGCATCACCCTGTAAAAAGCAATGTTTGAAATGCATTTTGGCTGTAGCATGTGATTATGAGGATTCTTCTAATTATTTATATAAATTTTTATGAGGCTATCGCATACATTCATGGAGATATAACGGTTTCTTTAAAAAATTTGAAAAAAAAAAAGGCCCCTTTTTAAATTATAATACGTAGGGTATTAGACCCAGTTCAAAGCCATTTTTAGGAAACTTGGCATACTACAGTAGACACATTATAAAGCAATCATAATGCATAAATGTTAACTAACTATCTTACGAAATATGAGAATTTTTACTAAATATAATGTTTAACTACGCATGCGCAAGCTTTATAAAAATTTCATTTGTATAATTCAATATCCGAAAGTATTTAGCTACTTATATTAAAACCCCAAACAAATATCGTGTAAATTCAAACAGTTATGAGTTATATAATGAACAGAATTTCAGTTCCTCTCAAAAAAAGGAGGACGATGGTTAAAATATTTATTTACAATCAGCGAATACTGTATTACCATTGGGCATTGGTTGAATTAAAATAAAAATATGAGTAAAATCCCTTAAAGTTTAGCTTTTATTTTGAGAGGAACTTAAATTCTGTTCATTCTATAATTAACTATATTCTATCTCTAATACTAGTACAGTCGGTAACAAAAGTGTCCGAACACTAGCAAAAATTCCTATGTAAAAAAAGTACACTTCATACGGTTTTGTTAAATAAATCCTTATCGAATCATATTTTTACACTGACTAAGAACAGGATTCGACAAGGATTTATTTAACAAAACCGTATGAAGTGTACTTTTTTTGCATAGGAATTTCTGCTAGTGTTCGGACACTTTTGTTACCGACTGTAGCTATATGAAATTAAGGCTGTTGTTAAAGATAAAAAAAAATATTCCAAATTATTCAGACTACATTCACACACACACACCATTCCTTGAAACTTATCAATCTTGATCGAACTTTTCAAGTAGTAATCTCATATAAGCTTCAAAATACAACATTTGAATTGCCTACAAGGATATGTTTTTAAATTACGCGGGTAACAGAAATGCACAAAGACCAACCGTTAAAAATGTGTACTGTTTTTAAGAGAAACAATACATATATATAAAAGAAAATAAGAAAAGAAATTAAACTTACAGTATTAAATGGAAAACAATATATTTCTTAACAATGCTACAAAGCAATAAAAACATACATGAAAGATGAAAATATTTCTTTATATTATTTCATATATAAAAAAAGTCAATCACGAAAAAATAATTTTGTTGGCATTTGTCTTTTGAGACTGCGTATGTATGAATTTAAATCGTAGACCTTCAAAGAAAGGTACATAGTTTTTTCAGAAAAGCATGGTGATTTTTGTTTTCGATAAAAAAGTGGAGATAAAATTAGGTGAAAGAATAAAAAAATAAGGATTAGCGCACTGATAGCGTTAATGCTTCAGCAAGAGAAAACTATTTTGTTTCTAAAAATGACCCTTTACCCCACCTGCCCACTTAAAAAAAAAATTGGTACGTGATAGAACAATTTAATTGTCACAATTGGGCTTAAAATTTTTAAATTTATCAAAAACTTTCATTACTTTTACACGGAAGATTTTGATGCCAACAATTGTAAAGAAAGTGGATTGTCTGTCAGTAAAAGAGTGTTTAAAACATTACTCAAGAAATACCATTGTCATGCTATCTAAAAACGGAGTTTTAGCTTGATATATTAGAAATAGAAGCTATCTTTTTATTTAAAATTATAATAATAAATATTTTTAAGTTTTTAATGATTTAAGTATTATTATTATGTATTTTTCACTTCTATTTCGTCTATTATATATTTTTCACTTCTTAGTAATGATATTTATTCAAAAAATGCTGAGATAGGTAGTATTTAACACTATTTATAAGGTTTTTAAATGCTAATTTTTAGAATAGTGAACATGTGTAAATATCAGGGATATTTCCTGAAAAAAATAAATAAAATACATTTCATTTTAATCATCTGTGTTAATAAAAACATTGTGTTACCTCAGGATTCAGCGTTTCCATAGTTTATTTTATATGGTCTCATATATCATTTTCTTTTCCAAATTACGAAAAATGGAGCTCTTTCACTATTCACTGAACCATAACCATAAATAGGAAGTTATGTGCTTTGTTAGCGCATCGGTGCTTTTCCGAAATTTACCGAAAGAAAAGGTAAAAAGAAATAACTTAAAGCACCGAAGTAAGAAATTACATAAAATGGCAATATAGCTACAAAATAGTGAAAATTTTCAATCTAAAATGTATCTTTTGTAAGTAAATATCAAACTAAAAAAAGGTGAATTTTACAAAACAAACAAGTTTAATATTTGAAAAGGTTATGTTTTTTAATTATTTATTTATTTAGTTTTTATTGTCATTTTCTTTATACTCCTTAATTTTTATTTTCATTTATTAATAATGTCACATCTATCAAATTGTATTCATCAGAATCTGTATATTTAGAAAGAGAGGAGAAAGACTGGAAGGAAACGAGAGGCAGAGATATTCTCAGATCTTTGCCTCTCATTTCCTCCGGCCTTTCCTTTAGTTCTGCAAAAGGTTTGAAATAACTTGACAGATAACAAATTAAACGTAACTGCTATGATAAAAATAAGTTATTTTCGCTTAAGGTTTGTTTTAATTCAGTTTTCGACCTGGGTATCAGATTGTTAAAAAATTTTACAGAGGAGATACTTTATTAACAAAATGTTCTAGTTCACTAATGATTTAGGGCAGATTGTAGAATGGAAAATGTACATTTTTATATGAATCGCAGAAGTCAATAGTTAAATTTTATATAATTTTATTTAAAAGTACATTTTAAGAAAAACCATCACGTTTTTAATGTTTTTAACTGAACAAAATCATAAGGAAATCATTAAAATAAGATTAAACGTTACATCATATCGAAGGGCTTAATACCAAAACTGTTTAGCTACACTGTTAAAAAGAAAGCTGTCAACATTGTATCAAAAAGTAGGGCCAATTTAGTTAAATTAATCTGCAACCAATATTTTTATAAATTTGGTCTTAAATTACGTCATTTTAGCAGTACTTATGAACTATTAAAATGGTAAATTTGTACACTGTTAAAAATGTTTCTTTAAAATGAGCTAAATTGTCTCAAAATAGCTCCGAAACAAAATATACTTAAATTTGAAAACCCATGTACTCAGTTTTGAATATATTGGCATGGTCAAAAATGGAGTTGACCAATAAGAATCCCAATATCCCCATGTTTGGTATGTCAATATACTCAAAAATGAGCACATGGATTTTCAAACTTAAGTATATATTGTTTCGGAGCAATTTTGAGACACTTTAGCTCACTTTTAAGAAACCATTTTTAACAGTGTAACAATATACACTGTCATATTTTCAAATAGCTGTACTACAGTCATATACAGGGTGGCCATAATTAAACAGACTGTGCTTACAATGTTCTTTAGTGCGATGCAAGAATGGCACCAAGTTTGCAGGAAGGTTAAACAAGACGGGGAACGAAGCATATCGCAAAAAGAAGTTCCAAAATTTACAGTTAGAAGAATACGTGGCACTGTTTTTTTAAGTAAAGCGTTTGTCGCAATTTATATTTTAAAATTGAGAATTGCGCACTCTTTTTAAGCACTGCTTTTGTCCCAGTTATTATTTTGAAATTGGAGACATCACGCTAATTTGTCCGCGAGAAAAGCTTTACTTATAAAAATAGCGCCACATATTCCCCTAGCGGAAATTTGGGAATTCATTTTTTTATTATTTTATTTATTACTTTATTTCGGAATCCTTCGTCCACCGTCTTTTTTAATCTTCCTACAAACTTTGCGACTATTCTTGCAATTAGATCGCGCTACAGAACACTATAAGCGCTCTCAGTTTAATTATGACCTCCATGTATATGACTCTAGTAAAGTCGGTAACAAAAATATCTGAACACTAGCAAAAATTCCTATATAAAAAAAGTAGAGTTAATACTGTTTTGTTAAATAAATCTATGTCGAATCATGTTCTTAGACTGACTAAGAACATGATTCGATAAGGATTTATTTAACAAAACGGTATCATCTCTGCTTTTTTTACATAAGAATTTTTGCTAGTGTTCGGATACTTTTGTTACCGACTGTACAGCTATTTGAAAATATGTCAGTGTAAGGATGAACAATTAACCTAGACAATCTGGTTTCGTGTTTACATAATTTAAAAGGTATAAAAATGCCCACTTTTCCTTATGGGCATATTAGAAAAAAAGAAATACTTATATATAGGTAAATGCTCCAGTGATTGACACTTTTACAGCAATCTCTGATGTTTTTAATGCTCTAGTCATCAGAAAATATTTTTAGAAATCTTAAGTTAGCACATATGGTATGCAAAACATTCAGAACCACATATATGTTAAAATATATACATTTGATAACAATTATTTTTTTTTATGAATTTTTATTTGACACCCACTTAGTGTTCCAGTAATTGACACTGCCAGTTTTTCATTTTATCAGTAATTGGCACCCTATGTTCCAGTGTTTGACACTGCTAGTTATTCATTTTACCAGTTATTAGCATTTAGCACCCTTATTCTCCAGTGTTTCACATAAAATGTTAAAATTCTTATATGTAAAATATATGATTTTAAAAATTTTCTTATTAATTAATTATTTCGGGATAGATGTCAATTACTGGAGCATATCAATCACTGGAGCACCTACCATATATTCAAGAGAATAATTACATTACCATGACCTAGAAGCAATTTCAAAGCTTTGAAGACATTCGTTGTTGGCATATAAAGTCTATTTTTTAAACCAAATTAAACTATGTAAGTACACATGCAAAATAAGAAGTTAATATAATTATAATACTATACAGTTTCAAATATAATATGCAATAGAAACTTTCTGTATAAAACTATATATTTCATTTTAAATTTTATTCAATTCTTCATACTTAGACAATTTCAATGGGAACTAGTTTAAATTATATCTCTGAAATAATTCAGTATAAACTCATTTGTAAAAAGAATTTAATAAAAACGTCATTTTTTTCTATACACTTTATATATAAATTTATTTATTTTTTTATTATTAAATACTGACATTTAGAGTGCAACAGCTGCATAAAAATATTTAATAAAGATATATTTTCAATATGTTTAAACATATTTGCAAAAATTTTCAAATATTAAAAATACCTTGGTGTTGAACGCGTAACCAGCATATTTTCACATTTTACAAATATCATATGGTCATTTTAACCTGATATCAAATATATCTGACTTAATTGCATTTTAATCGTAAAGGATGAAAATTAAAGATAACATTTTTAGTACAACAAAGAAATTAAAAAAAAAAAAAAGCAAAAAAAGGAGAAATAAGTACAAAAAACAGATTTGTCATTAAACGCATAGACGCATTGCTTTATTTTTTAATTGTTTTATTATTATTATTATTATTATTATTATTATTATTATTATTGCTGTTGTTGTTTTGCAGAAATCGCATAAGATAAGAGATTTGAGATATCACAATTCTTTAAAGAATGATTAAAAATAGGTTCTTTTTAAGAACGTCGTTATAGTATTCAAGTACAAGTGAAAATCTCCGGTATAACTACGCAGAAAGCACGAATGGCTAAGCCGATTAGCGTGATAAGTGTATGCAGCCAATACTTCCCGTCTGGCAACTTGTTTGTCACTGGCGGGACGCTACGATCTCAAGGAAAATATCACTTCACCTGAACAAATAAATGAAATCGATGCTTTAAATTGAGTTACTGCTAAAAGGAAAACAATTAAAAATTGAAATTTTAACCGAATAATTTAAATATACTTTGACATTTACACATTTGCACACTATCGTGTTTATATATATATATACACACACAGAAAAATAAATTGGTCACAGTGACCTGCCAAAATGCTCAGCTGACAATACAGAATTGACTAACCAAAATAACTGACTAGCCAAAAAGTGTACTTGCTGAACTAGTCTCCAAAACTGAAAAGTGTACTTGCTGATCTAGTCACCGAAACTGAAAAGTGTACTTGCTGAACTAGTCTCCAAAACTAAAAAGTGTACTGGCTAAACTAGTCACCAAAACACTACTCCAGACTAGGAAGGTTAATATTATTAGACAAAGAAGGCTAGTCGATAATCATAATTATCTGACCAGGAAGGTTAGTCAACAACCGCAGTTGCCAGACAAGGCAAGTTAGTCAGAATCTACACTTGATTAAGAAAGTTAGTCAACAGATCCCAGGTATCTGACTAAGAAAGCTAGTCAATTTTTAAAGAATATTTGAAGAGGCAGGATAGTCAAGATTATTTGCCTGACTAACCTGTCTGGTAATATCTGAAGAGGAAAACTAGTCTCTATTTGACTAAGCTGCCTCATAATATTTGTGGAGGAAGATTAGTTAGGAAAAAAAAAATGACTAGCCTGTCTCATAAAATTTGAGACAGATACATACTTGCCAACATATTTGTTTTAAAAATCTGTAGATTTTATCGGAAAAAAAACAGTAGATTTTGTAAATTGACATTTTTAACAATAGAGACTGAATTTATATAAATATATAGTAGACGAAAAGAAAAATATAACAGTAGAGTTGGCAAGTATGCAGATTAATCAAAATTTTAATTGTTTAAAATCCTTCATATTTTATGAGGAATAAGAGATTCATGCTTGTTTGCAGGGGTTTTTGTAAAAGCATTGTTATTAGTCTTAACCTCTTTACTTTTGTAATTGTTTAATTTTTCACCCCCTTTAAGGGTTTCAACCTTGAAAATACATTTAAAGAACTTTTCTGAAAAAATATTACTTGTCTATCAATTCGGAAAAAAATACTCATAGCTGCCAACTTCAAATTATTCCGGAAAGTTGTTAACAATCGCCCTTTTCTTCATACCATATTCTTTCTAGAATAATTTTCTTTAGCATGTAATTACAATTAAATATGAAGAAAATTACTCCTCAAAGAATATGGTTTTAAAAAAGGGAGGTACTAACAACATTCCGGAATCAATTAAAAAAGTTAGCAGTTATGAATACTGGAAATTTAACAAATCACTGAAACAAAGAATTCGCTGTTTTAAACATTCTTCCCTACATTTATTTATTATTATTATTATAGATTAACGCACGCATTTATCCAACACCTTCTTATCAAGACTTTCCAAGTGGATTGTGGCGCCACATGATTTAGTCCATTTTTTATGCACATCCTCATATATGGATTTAGAAATATATATACATATATATATTTTTTTTTTCTCTTCGGTGCTTTCGTTTTATACGCTGTGGTTACAAAAATAAATATAAACCCTTTTTTTTTTTTTTTTTTTTTTTTTTTTTAAGTTCCTTTTTTCAATATTACCCCTTTCATTCCCAATTTTTTCCCTCCAAAAAACAATAAATCTTATATTTAGCCATAAATTTATTTCAAAGGTAATATATATAAATATTTTTTTTTAAATAGGAGTAATAGCAGAGTACGAATTAATATAGCTAACAAAGCAACTGAGAGGTGTTTATTTATGTTTAATATAACCACTGATGCCATTAATAATCACAACTTTTCAATAAATAAAAATATCAAAATTTTGGAAAACATACATGTTGTAATTAATTAAAATACAAATTATAAACATTAAAAAATAAAATAAAAAAATTTTCAAACAGTTAATTTACTTAACCCTTTATATACCAAATCAGCTTATTTTTGGAAAAATAGTTTGAAACTTTTTTGTTATATTTCTTTGCTGCAAGAGAAACATTTCATATTAAATTTAGCTTAAACTATAGCTTAACAATAGAGAAAGCTTAAACTATAGGAACTTTGAAGTTCTAATGAAAGCCTGTAGTAAATTTAGGCTATATTGAGGAATTTTTTTGGTGGGACTTTAAAGTCCCGGTGGGATACAAAGGGTTAAGCTACCTGAATATATGCATATATTTTTTAAATAATGGATTTTTTTCACAACATTAAAATTATAAACAGGTACGACGATACAATGTATTGATATAGACAATATAAACGATATAGAAGGTATAGAAGTTACAATGTACTAAATTATAAATGACATCAAACTCGAAATTTCCGGTTATTTAAAGTTTTAAAATCATAAATATTAATGATACACCTTTTTTTTTTTTTTTTTTTTTTTTTAAGGTGAGGGTGGATATAAAATTTGCATTAAAAACACATTTTACCGTATATAATAAGATTTTTTTTTTCCTTTAATCATCTCTGTTAATTTTATGCACAGAGAAATTTTAATGTATAACAATAATTTACAAGTATTTTGATCATCCAAAATAACTCTCACTTACCTGATAACTTACTTTCAACATTCTTTAGATCGAGATTTTAAATACATTTATTTGCTTATTTAAATAAGAAACTAAGTAATTAAAATAATACATAAAAGACAAAAATCAAGAAAAAAAATAATTTTATTGAAAATTATAAATATGTTTCATATACATAAAGAAGATTGTTCTATAATTTGCATAAAAATTAATCATAATAATAATATAAAAGCACATATATCATTAGGTAATAAAACGTAATTTTTTTGCCTCGGCTTTTGCAATACTTCTCAAGTTTTTGTTAGTGACTATTTGTTAACTTTTTCCAACTTAATTATTTACAAATCTAAATAGCTCTTAAGCAAAAAAGAAATATTTCCACAGGACTTTGTCTTCATGTTCTTGGCTTTGATAGATATGATGGCAAATCACTGAAAATCGCAGGAATAGCACCATCTTTAACAATTGGTTTATTTCTTGGAACTTGATATAACTTTTCTTCTTTTTTATTAAAATATGTTACTGTTTGTATAATTTCATCAGGCTTAAAATGAAGCTCGCAAACCTTAAAAGGAAAAAAAAAAAAAAAGTCATTATTAGGATATCGCTAAGAAGTACGTTATATGAGGTGTAAATTTCACCTCATTGCATAGGTTGCATTTAGTTAGGAAGTTGCATATATCAAAACCTTTCTTAATCTATGCATAAATTATTATATACTCGTATATATATATTTTTTTTATGATTACTTAATACTTGATTACGCACGCACAAGATTTCTTTTTTAAATCGATCTGGTTTGACTGTTTTTTTTTTTTTTTTTTTTTTTTTTTTTTTTTTAAGGAATATATCGCTGTTAGTACACGCAATTGTTAAACATATTTGGAAGCTGACAACCATATTATAAATGTTATCTATATAATTTATGTATGTTCAAACAAATACAAAAGGTCCAATACAGTACACTCTATGGAAGGAATTTCTTTAAAGTGCCTTTTAACATATTTCCAGAGGTGCAGAATATGTCCGAACGCGCGAACGATGTTCGGGGGAAATTTTGAATACTTATTTTCTTAGAATAAAATAAAAATGAAAACGGAAAAAAAAAAAAAAAAAAAAAAAAAAAAATGACCTAATGAAAAAGACAAGTAAAAATTTTCCGGTAAGAGAAAGTTAATACAGTGAAACCTCTCAAGTTGGACACCCCTATAAGTTGGACACCCCTCTAAGTTGGACGCTTTTTCTCGGAACGGAATGTATCCATTAACATTATGTCTAACCCCTATAAGTTGGACACCTCTCTAAGTTGGACACTTTTTCTTGGAACCGTAGGTGTCCAACTTAGAGAGGTTTTACTGTACAAGCGTAAAGACATATGAAACAGAGTTTACATAGCGAGTTAAAAAGATAATAGAAAAAAAAAGGGGGGGGGTAGTTTTATTTATTTTTTATTTTTTTTTAGTTTTTGAAACACCAGTTTCCAAGATCTAAAACAGATCTAACTGATCAGGATGACTATTAATTGTCCTGTAATAACCACGTAAAGCATGAGAAAGGATACCTAAAATGGGTTTATGTAACAATTTTCAAGAAAATCGTTAGAGCCATTTTTGAGATACCGACTTTTACCAAAACTTGGCATGTTCAATTCTTGACCGGAAAACAACAGTTACACACAAAAGTATATTTAAAAGAGGGTTAATATTGCAACTTTATACATACAGTCGTTTTGGAAGGAACGCAATTGCAGTACCTGAAATTGAGCTATTCATACAGGGCGCTTGTCAATTGTCCTGAACTAACCAACTATATAATTCGAAAGGACATCTAATGGAGTATTTATACAGTAACTTTGAAGAAAATCGTTGGAGCCGTTTTTGAGATACGAGCTTACGAACTCACCTCCGGTTTCGGACATCCCACTTCCTATTTTTCCAATTTTCACCAAACTTAAAAAATTCATATGTACACCAGACCTGTCTCAATTCTGAAGTTTCGTGATTCTATTTTTATTAGTTTAGGAGATATCATAGTCAGAGGATACCCCCCCCCCTCCCACAGACACACGTATACTGACCAATTGCCAAAAAACACATTTTGGACTCAGGGGACCTAAAAGCATGTAAATCAGATGAAATCTTGATATCGAATTTTTGGACCGAATACAATACTCCCATTACCTACGGTAGTCGGGTAATGGAGTAAAAATAACTGAAAAAACAAAATTTCTAATATTAAGTAACAATTTGGCAGCTGTTTTCTTCTGTTACAAGTATATATATTTTTTTAAATAATTTTAAAATCCCCTTCCCCCCCCCCTTTTAAACCCCCTCCTCGAAAGTTAAGTATTTGAAGTTCGGTGATATATATTTAGTGATTCATTCAAGCTAGAGAAAATATCAAATCTCCAACTTTTTTTTAAAAAAATTAGCTAAAATGCTACAAGAATAATAATCCAATTCACATAAATAAACAATCACTTTAATGACCGGCGGATGGGAAAAATTACGTGTTTGTTTATTTTAGCCGATAAGAAAGAGAGGGAAGAAGGGGGAGATAGAAATAGGAAAAACATTTTTTTTTTCATAGTTTTGAGTCTGATTCAGTTTCGATTGCGCATTCATCAATTGCTCTCCCCCCCCCCCTCGTAACCAAACCCCGCGCGTACACACACACACACAAAATAATAATAATAAATAAAACAGAAGAAAGAAAGAAAAAGAACTTGAGCAGTTAGCTGTGAGTGACAAAACATAAATTTTTGAATGAGTTGGTTCTTTTTGTGTCTTAAATTTTAGTTTTCACATAAGAATTTTAACAATTAGTTAAAACTTCTGTTGTTCTTTTATGGATGTTTATAGAAGCCGAATCATTTCATATTAATTGTTATTAATTTAAACTTATGCTTAAGCTTTTTTATATTATTTTTTCAATTTAAAATTATTTTGCATTACAGTAACACACATACTATTCTTTAGTTTTTTTGTATTCAATAGAAGAAAGCATTGAATTCGTAAACATTTTCGATTTTCGGTTTTTGATGGATTTACGCGTTTTGAGAGGTCCAGAACATGTTTTGACAATAGAAAATGTTTGTATGTGACAAAAAGTTTTGTGGCGACTGTATCTCAGGAACTACTGCACAGAATTTCATATAAATTAATATACGGATGCACCTTGATATAAATTAGTGTCTATCAGTTTTTGGTGCCAATCGCTCAACAGATGACGCTGCTCTACAGCAATTTCAGAAAAGGCTATATCTTAGAAACTACTGCACGAAATTGCATATTAATTTGTACGCAGATGCGCCTTGACATAAGTTAGTGCCTATCAAATTTCTGGTGCCAATTGCACAACATGTGGCACTGTTATACGTCGATTTCTGCAATTTCAGGGAAGGCTCTATCTCAGAAACTACTGCACAGAATTGCATATAAAATTATATGTAGATGCACCTTAACATAAATTATTAGTTTATGCCAACTTTTAGTGCTAATCGCTCAACAGGTGAAGCTGCTATACAGCTATTTTTACAATTCAAGGGAAAGTTATATCTCAGGTTCTAATTCGTATAATCGAACAATATTTAATGTATAAAAAGGCCATTATGATACATAATGCTTATTAAATTGGGTGTATATAGGCGATATGTGGCGCTGTTATATTGCAATTTTCCCCGTGATCATCTGCACGGTAAAAATTTACTTCCGTTGGAGCTTTAGACTACCTCTCTGATATGAAAATCGTCTGCATTAATAATGGATAAAAATAAAAATAAAAAATAATTTCCATTGCATGATTTTATATAGGAAAATGTAGAAAAAAGTTAGTTTTGTGGTTGCCTCAACATAACATTTTTTACTTTCTTCTTTTTTTCTCCCTGGGGGGAAAAAAGGCAGGCTTTACACTCTTATACTTTTTTTTTTTTTTTTTTTTTTTGTAATGATACATATCAACAAATGTCTGTTAGCTGCATATTCTGTCATTCAACTTTTGAACACTATTTTCTCAGACTATATGGCTCGTTTTGTTCAAGGTTAAAATTTGCCCATGTTTTGTGCATTTTGTATTTTTATAGTAATTTGTCTCATTTTTATAGCATATAACTTTACTTTTTCAGTTTGTTCAATGAAACAAATAATATGAAATTAAGTACATATTTTTAACAAGATATCTTTTGTTTATAACGAATACTTAATAGTATCTAATAATTTAAACTCATATTATTTTTGATTAAATTTATTCTAAAGAATATATATATATATATATATATATATATATATATGATATCAAATTTTTAATAACTAAAAATATCAACCTTTTATTACAATCATCAATCATTTGAATGCAACAAGTAGCATGAAGTTGAATCTATATGTATTTTAACTAAGACATCTATTATTTATCGCTAATAACTAATATTGTACACAAGAACAACAATTTTACTTTAAATTGAGAAAAGAATATAGTATGTGATATTAAATTCATATCATTTTTGCTCAAATTTGTTCTGAAAAAATTGTTATCAAACATTTAATAATAAATAAAGACATTTTTTATTACATACAATTATCAACCATTTGCCAAAAATATTTAAATTATAAAGATATATTTATCATTTAGAACTGGAAATTTAAAAAAAGAAAAAATAGAATAAATAACAGATAAACGAGGAACGAGGAACCTTTTAATTTTTTTTTTTAAATCATCTCATTAAAAATTTTAAATATAAAAAAGTATGAATACTATTCTTTATTGTTCCGAGATAAGATAGATAAAATGTTGCAAAAGATAATTTTAAAGCATACCTTAGAATTCGGAGTTATTCAAAATCCTTATAAATAGCATTTTTCCATATCTTTTTTAAATTTTTATCTCTTGGAATCCAAATACCTTCTGAACCACTTTTAGGGGAAAATAAAGCTTACTATTCTGTATATACAAAATATTAATATGAGCTTAATGTTAAAAATATATGTAAAAATCTATAGTTCAGACAAATTAAAATACTTATTTTTATAATACAACGATACGCAAAACTAAGATTTATAATAACGTATTTTAAAATTTATACGTTTTAAACAACTTTATAAATTAAAACAAATTTTAAATACGATTGATATTGTTAGAAGATTGCTAAAGCTTAGAATTTTACAAATTTACAATTTACTATTCTAACAAAGCTTACAATAAAAAATATATATATATATACAATAAAATAAAGTATTTAGCACTTACTTTTGACCGTAAACTCGATTCGCAGATAATTAAAATCTCTGGGTCTCTTTCTAAAATGAAAATTATCACAAATATGGAAACGGAACCGAAACGACATCAACGGTTGGTTGTAGGATTTAAGGCCGATTGACTCCTGATGTGTCCTAGGCCTAGAGGGGGAGTGCCCTCCGTGGGGGTCTTTCTAAGGGGTCCTAGCCCGTATTTACGCAAGTTTCGGAGGAAACCACGGAAAACTCCGAACGGCTAGGTCGATGAGCGCGACCTGGGATCGAACCCGGCACCTCCCATCTACCAGCTTTGAGCGCAGAACCGCTCGGCCGCTGGTGGGCCAACGACATCAACGGATCCACACTTTCAGATTTCTAAGTATTTGAATTTCGAATTCTGCGATTGCATTATGCCGCCAGATTTGATAGGTTAAATTGTTCGATTTCGGTTGACTAACTCAAGAAGGAGACAAAAGGAGAAGGAGACAAAAAATAAATAAACAAATAATAATAAAGAAAAAAAAATAATGCTGAGCTTTTGGACTAGCCAAACAAATTTTTCTTAGTCAATTGACAAAACAGGAACAATTTATTTTTATTCTCTCATCTGACTAACCGGTCAAATTTGAGGAAAATGAAAACTGTACCTGGGAAATTAGTCATCTGACAAGTTTTAGAGCCAAAACGGATCATCAGACGAAACACATTAAAGATACATGGTAAAATAAAACGACTTTTGTGTCTCATGACTAAATGGGATTGTCAGGTAGTGTTTTGATTGTTTAAAATTTTGCGTAATTTTGTGCAAATTTGTCAATGTACTAGGAAAACGTGTACTATCACTAAGATGACACGTTTCTTGACAAGTTTCGATTTTCCATTTTTCTGTGTGTGAATGTAATGAAAAAGAAGTACAGTCGGTAACAAAAATGTCCGAACACTAGCAAAAATTCCTATGTAGAAAAAGTACACTTCATACGGTTATGTTAAATAAATCCTTATCGAATCCTGTTCTTAGACTGACTAAGAACAGGATTCGACAAGGATTTATTTAACAAAACCGTATGAAGTGTACCTTTTTTACATAGGAATTTTTGCTAGTGTTCGGACACTTTTGTTACCGACTGTACATTATAGCTCTGTTTCAGTATAATGATTTAGTTTAAAAATAAATTACTTAATATATTAATAAGAATATTTTCATTATTTGTATTTTAAAAAAATTATATGTATATATGATTCCGTTATAGTGCAAAATTGCATTGATAAAATGAAAAGGTTTGATTTAACATTTTTAATATTAAATATTAATGATAAAAAACAGTTTCTTATTTATGTTCTACATACAATAAATTCAACAACATTAACTAAAGCGTGTACTTAAATTTTATCGTCAGTACTTGACACGAGATACATTACTTTTGACTTTCGTGTCACAACATGGGAATTTATTTTTACCCTAAAAACTCGGTTTATTAGATTTTTAATAGCACGTTTCTGGTATAATAACAATTACCATGATCATTTTTCTGGTTTAGTAAAAGCACAATCTAATTATCTAAACTTTAGTTTAAAAAATAAAATAAAATAAAGCATAATTATACTAAGTTTGAAATTATAGGCTGTCACGATCCAAACATCTCCTTAAAAATTTGTTTTGAAGAAAAGTTCCAAACTACCAATGAATCTTTTGCATAAATAGTGTAGAGTGTTTATTAATTTTCAAGAATAATACTTAAGAAATCGTTTGTTTTCTGTATTATAATAGCATGTATTTTAGCTCGCCTAAAAGTTATCACATTCAAATAACAATTGAATGTACGATAAACTAAGATAGACAATAGCATATTCCCGATTGAATATAGATCATCTAATAGACAACAGTAATAGATAAAATAAAACATCTTAAAGAAAAAAAAAGAAAAAAAGAAAAACATTTAGAAAACAGAATCTATTATATTAAAACACAAAGCCTTTTTCGTAAGACCAAAATCATACGATATGAGCATGCGCGAGAAAATTTTGAACCAATTCGGAAGGGAATATTCCTTTCTCTTTACGCAGTGCATTACGAATACCGATGATAAAGATTGAGCAGACAACATTAATACGTATTTCATTTGTCTGTGGCAGACGTTAATTAAAACTCAATCATAAAAATAATTCACATGATTAATTCATTGATTCATACTTCCGAAGGAAGTAAATTAAAAACAAAGCAATTCGCGAATAGTTATGGGTTACATTTATTTATTTATGATCAGTTATCATCGTATGCTTCGCAGAGTGAGAAATAGTTTTTACGACGAAAATTCATTTACGCAGGATGTGGCGCCATCTGTATTTTTTTCCATTCGTTAAAAGAAAAAATCTTTTAAAATTAACAAAGTTTATTGTTCTTTAAAAGTAAAATTTTATCAGTTGAAAACTTTGTTTTGAAAAGATGGAGATAGATATTTAAAATCAAAGGAGGTTTTTTTATTTTATTTTATTTATTTATTTTTACTCTAATTATTATAATCTCTGATATTTCATTTTGATACCATATTACAGTAAAAATAATTTTAAAAGAATGACGTTGAAATATTGATATATTAAAAATTTATATTGTATAGTTTATTATTAAAAATTTAATGAGCAAATTAATTTGCTAAAGTATTAAATTCATTCTTATTTATCTATTTATTTTAAACAGTATACTTTTGTTGAAATATACTATTTTGATAGAATAAAGTATTATAATACTATTCCAGTAAAAAACAAATTTTAACTGTATTCCGATTTGCAGTTTGTTTTTAGAATACAATGAATTAATATTTATGCCGTGAAAAGATTTTAGTTGCACATCATTCGTCAAATTTTGACGGGTATTAACTAGTGGTTTTAGAAATACTCAAAGTAAAAATCTTTTTTTTTTCTTTTTCTTTTTTTTTTTTCTTTTTAAGAAATAGAACGTGGCTTTTCTGGAATAGAACACATCTGATCAAATAAAGCTGTGGTCTTTGGAAACGCATTTTAAACATTTTCGATATAGTATTATTATGGAAATACTTAAAAAAGAATTATTTCGTGTAGAAACGATTATCATATTTATCGAAGTATAAGCCGCAGGTCAAATAAAACCGATTTACACTAAAATGTTTTTAAGACATTGTTAAATATGAGGAGATGAACCTTCTCATATCTTTCTGAGATATTTTTTCTCAAAAGATTTCTCAAAAGCATCTAAAAAAATTTCTCAAAATTTTCTCAAAAATGTTTTTCTCAAAAACTGCGGGAGCCGTTGCTTTCTCAAAAATGGGAATATTAGAAAAAAAAAAAGTATAATTACTAATAATTCAATTTCATGAAAGACGTTACAATAAATGCTTTTAATTTGTTTTATAAATCCCTTGAATAACGTACACTGTTAAAACACATTTCTCAATAATAATCAGAATTTTCTCAAAAATAAGCAAGATCTTCTCATTTTTGAGAAGTTTCATTTCTAATAATAGCTCCGAGCATAAACGTCTCATTTAAAAAAAAAAAAAAAAAAAATTCCTCATTCAACTATTCATTTCCTATTCACTCTTGTAATATTGTGACGAAAGTTTGCGAACGCCGTGGCACCTAGGTAAAGCATCGGACTACCAAACCAGAAATTGTGGTTTCAATCCACGTCAAAAGAAGTTGTTTAAAAATGGTCTTTATTTAAATCTAAATTGTTTATCTCTTTTATTCATTATGTCATTATGTTAATTATTCAGTTAATGTTAGGCAATTTCTAGATTTTTCGAATTCTAGACTATTCTGCTTTAGAAAATTCCTCAATTGTATGTAAAGTGATGTAAAATTTGAAAGGAATAATTAAATAAAATAAAAAAAAAAAATCGGAAAAATTAGAAGTTCCTACTCGTATTATAAGAAATGATACTTCTCAAAAATGAGAAGATTCTGCTTATTTTTGAGAAGTGTGTTTTAACAATGACATAATTATATTTGTGTCAGGTAGTAAAACATTACATTTTATGATGTAAAATTTTTAGTCTAAAACCAATCTATCTAGCCTGTGGTGTTGGTGTTTAGGATTAAGGCCGATTGACTGCTGTAGGTCCTGGGCCTGAGGGGGAGTGCCTACCGTGGAGGTCTTTCTAAGGGGTCCTAGCCCGTATTTACGCAAGTTTCGGAGAAAACCACCTATCTAGCCTGTGACTTTTACATCAATAATTTGAGTACAAACTATGTTATATATTACACTGGCATGACAGCAAATTAAACAAAGCTTACAAGTAATATATTGATCATTTATAAAACCAAAAAACTTGTTTATATTAATAATCAATACAATCATTTTTAGAGAATATTTATTTAATTCGTTCCCTGTTTATTTATCCTTGCGAGGTATGAACGACGAATTAAGACAATAGATGATAGGTGAAATATTTGTTCGTCTGCCTCATATGAGGTATTTGTTCGTACCTTTATTAACTTACGTTTTAAACTGGCAGAAATTTTAACGTTGCATAGGCGAATTCAACAAAGTTCTGTCATAAAGATTATTTTAGGTAGTTTGAATTATGTCATTTGACTTAGTGAACGTTTAAAAATTATTATTTTTCGTAAGCGATCCTTAAAATATTTATTTATCGATGACGTTCATGCATAAAAATTAAAAAAGGTTGCTGTGTATTTGAGTTAGACTGATAAATAAAGTGTTGTATGCAGATTGTATGTTATAAGAATAGTGTCAGTTAGAATTTTGTACAATAAAAAATTTCTCTAATTTGTAGTTTTAAAGTAGGAGGATAATATTAATGAAAAAATTAATTATTGAAATGAAGGAGTAAAAATTCTTTATATGTATATGTTACCGTTAAAGCTCGAAATCCGTTAATGTGCAGATTACCTAGCTAATCTGCAGATTAACTAAAATGACCCGTTAAAGTGCGGAATCAAGAGTTTTCTGCATTTTAACTAGGTAATCTGCACATTAGCGGCTTCTGTGTCGTTAAAGTTCAAATGTTTGTTTCGAGCCTTAGTTTTTTTACATTCACTATGACGTCAAACAGTCATGTGATACAGATACGCAAATGACCTTCAAACACAAACTAAAACTTTTATCCCTTCCGCTCCGCTTATTATAAAATTAAAACACATACAGATTAAAATAAGTAAAGAAAGAAAGAAAGGGAAAGAAAACTTTTTTTTTTTTTCCCGAATGAAAAAAACAAATACAACACAGCGTGCTGTAAAATTACTACACCAGAGATCATATTTTCACTTTAACGAGTGCCTAGTAGGTAATGTGCAGATAATCTAGGTAATTCGCAGATTACCTAGGTAATTTGAGAAATGAAACAATTTTCCTCACTTTAACGGATTGCCCTAGTTAATGTGCAGATTACCTAGCTAATCTGCAGATTAACTAATTTCTGCACTTTAGCGGTAACATATATATATATATATATATATATATATATATATATATATACAGTAAGACCCCGCTTAACGCGGGGGATACGTTCCATCAAAGTAGAGCGTAATGCGAAACAGCGCGCGCACAATTTCAGGGAATCCCCGTACTGCTGCGAGCAATTTCGGGGAATCCACAGGGGAAATAAAAGAGCGCTAAACCGAAACAGCGCTAAATGAAACAGCGTTAAGCGGGGTGTTACTGTATATATATATATATATATATTGAATAATTTAATTCCGTATATGTGTGTGTGTGTGTTCGCATGTGTGTTTGATACCCACGTATCATTATACCAAATCGTCTGGCTCAAAGCAGCCTGCTAGGTTGTTTTCCCACGAGAATGACGAAACGCATACATAGAAGCGTACATCACCAAATACCACGTGACTCTCACACCCGATGAAAACTTGTATCTAAATGTTTTCAGTGAGTAGTGAGTAGTAGCCGGCCTGATGGTTCGGATGGTAGGGCGCTGCCCTCTGAATCCCCTTGTTCGAATCCCGGTGTGGTGATGTTTGTGTTATCCTATGTCTACAAGATATTGTACATTTGTTTCTTGGAATTATTGTAATATGTATCAATCGAGACAAAAGGCATTGCAACTATAGGTCTCAAAGCTATGAAATAAATTTCGAAATAGTGAGTAGTTAGTTGTTCCAAAAGTTGTTGGAGAGGAGAAGGTGTATCTTTACGAGACTGTAAACATGCTCTAAAAGATCTTCTTAAAGCACACGATTTGTTGTGTGTGCGGGAATAATGTTTTTACAAGTATACCATTCTATAATACATATTTGCAAATATTTTCGTGATGTCTGCATTAATAAACATTGTTATTTCTAATTTACCTTTCGATTATGTGATTCGTTGAAAAACAAATATTTCTTAACACTTTCATATCTGCATGTTTCCGTTTTTGAAAACTAAATCTCGCCTTTTGAAAAGTATTTTACGTATTTGCGATTAGATCAGTTACATATTAACCTCAGCTATCGATGCATGAAATGTCATTGGCCCTTACATACACTAGCGAAACTTTTAAAGACAAATTTACAAAATACTTTTGCTAAATAGTGTAATGTTTTAGAGAAAGCTCAAATATGACGCTTTACATTTCATAATGGAACCATGTTGGTGTCACCGGACGTGAAAGTGTTGATGCAGTTCAAATTGATAATAATCACAGAATTTTCTAAAAAATTTAACTATAATCGAAGGAAACAATGAATTAATTAAAAACCCATCGATCTTATATAAACGTCTTATAATGCATGTACCATATTACTGTAATGATACTTGTTTCAATCATTTCTTAAATTTTATTTTGGATGTGAAGCAAATTCTGAAAATTTTAGTGAAAAGAAACTCTTTTCTGTAATAATCTCTGATCGTAATAAATATTTTTTGTGAAATTTTTGGTTACGAATAGTATTAAATAAACTGCTAAATTTCATAGTATTAAATAAACTGCTAAACTATAATTATTATTCATAATTTAGTTAAAATTTGCTCAAGATGGATTCTGTGATTATAAAGACTCATTCTTCATTTCTGAATATTTTCTTTAACATTGCATTAGCTGTTGATTTTACAGGACAGATCCAGTCTGTTAGTTACAGTCATTTTTCAATGCCGTGAACTACAATTATTCCCAATTTTGTTCAAATTTTCGAGAAATGGATTCGGTGATTGCAAATACATATTCCTTCTTTCTTTTTTTTTTTTTAAATACGACCGGACTATAGTTTTAAGACAGCTTTTGCAATAGCCTACCTTGGATCAAACCTAAATATGGCTGTACCAGATTTCTGATCTAAAACTTAATTATTCTTACTGACCCGATACAGCATATTTCAAATCTTATCTTTTCTTACATTCTTAAATTTTCTAATAAAATATTTATTCTTCTAAATAATAAAATATGGATAGGTCTCACCTGAAAACTTCTAATCCAAAAGTCCGGATGTGGATGGGGCAACTATCATCCATTAAAGAAACTAAACTCGATGAACGTAGCACTTCTTAAATATGAAAACAGAATTTTAATGCTTTGTTAGCATACACTTAAAATGAAAACGAAAACAGAACAAAAACTATCTACAGTATTTACAATTAAATATTAAAGTCTTTCTTATCATTAAAATTGTATGTTCTAATAGTTCAAAATATTAATTCTACTTCTTTAAAAGTCTTAATTGTTCTGTTAAATTTAATAGTTCTGTTTTAGGACCGGGGCTTGTGTAAACACAACGATCTTAACGTAGCCCCATCTCAGTTCGAGGTCCTTTCTGTTCTGCTTCTGATTCTAAAAAGCACCTTTCTCGAAAAAGAGGCGCCCTTCTGTCTGGAAAGGCATTTGTTCTGAAAGCAGAAGAATGAACGGGGGATTCCCGACATCCTCCCACCTTGAGTTGCGACTAATCGGAGGAACTCAACAATCCAAGTTGAAGTCGTTGAGGGGGTTTCACCACACGGCCAGTTCGGGAGACCACCGGAGAATTGGAAGTGGGATCATGGGTTCTGGAACTGGTAGGTTCTGGAGGGTCTTTCACAGGTTCCTTTTCTCTGGGGTTGAGTATCAGTTTCTGTGAGAGGTTCTTGTTTTCGGAAGTCGAAGGACTTAAATTTTCTTGAACATATTTATGTAAAGTAGGGTGATTCTTAAGTTCGGTACTGTCAATTTCTAAAGGAAACAATCTTTGCAATGGACGCAGAAAAAGTCCATTTTCGGTCTTCACCTTAGCTAGGCGTATCACATTATCTTTGCCTGGGTAAATTTCTATCACTCTTGCCAAAGGCCAGTGAACACGTTTCTTATTGAAATCTTCTAATAGGACAACATCGCCGACTTTCAATTGTTTGAATCTTTTGGTCTTAGATGCATGTTGTCGTAATTGTCCTAAATATTCAGCTCTGAATCTGTTTCTTAGGTTTTCTCTGATTATTTGCCTATATCTGGCTCTGCGGTTAAGATCTTTAGAATCTAAAGCATCTAGGTCAGGTACTCCTGATGTTGGCAGTTCTCTTAGGAACATCATTGGGGTTAAAGGTAAAGGATCTGTGTTATCTTCGGAAACATAGGTTATAGGCCGTGAATTAATCACTTGTTCACAGTCACATAGCATGGTGTAAAGTTCTTCGTAATTCAAAGATGCACGACCTAAGTTTCTTTTCAGGATTCCTTTAACCATTCCAACAAGCCTCTCCCACCAACCTCCCCACCACGGTGCTGCAGGAGGGTTGAATTTCCATCTGATCTTCTGGGTGGAAGCTACCTTGCAGATGGTTTCCCAATCTACACTCGAGAGAGCATTGCTGGTTCCTAGGAAGTTCTTCCCGTTGTCTGAATAGATGATGTAAGGTCTGCCTCGCCTTGCTATGAACCTTCTCAGAGACTGGATAAAACTTTCTGTAGACAGAGACGTAATGGCTTCAAGATGTATGGCTCGGTAGACAGCGCAAGTAAATAAGGCTATCCACGCTTTTGATCCATCAGAAGGATGAAGAGGACCGGCTAGATCTACGCCCACCACTTCAAAGATGGCTGCTTCTCGTACTCTGTCTTCGGGTGGTACTCCAGGTTCAACATCTATTTTGGAAGTCTGAAGTTTTCTGCAAATCACGCATTTTCTTATTGAATTTCTAATGGATTTTCTAGACTTCATTATCCAAAAATTTTCTCTAAGTAGTGTCATTAGAGTGCTGACTCCGGCGTGCTGATTCTCTAAATGCTTCTCGAATACCAATCTTTGGACGACGGGATGCTTGTAAGGTAAGATCACAGAATATCTAAAGTTTTCACTGTCGTTTCTTTGAATTATATTGGTCTTTACTCTTAAGAGACCAGCTTTATCTTCGACAGGCCTTAAATTTCTTAATTTTGGATCTGTTCTCCCTGAAAAAGATTCTTGTTGTACTAATCGTAGAAGTACATTTTCTGCTTTTGAAAATTCTTCAACTGAAATATCTAATTCGGACATTTTCTCAGTAGTCTTCGAATTTTGATAAAATCTATATATCCAGGCAATGGTTCTAACTGTTTTCTTGTAAGAGGAAAAATACTGATAAAATCGATTGAAATTATCTTCTTTTTTATCTAAAAGATTTAGGATTGTCTTCCTTTTTTCGCTGTTTATGAGTTCTTCGTTTGGGTCTTCTTCTATTTGAGGCCATTCATTTTCATGTAAATAAAGCCAACTCGGACCCTCCCACCATCTCGATTTCTGTAGTTGTTCAAAGGAACATCCTCTAGACGGGAGGTCCGCAGGATTCAAATTTCCGGGTACATGTCTCCAATTGCAAATTTCGGTCAGATTTCGGATTTCTAATACTCTGTTGTGTACAAATGTACCCCATTCTTGTTTTCTTCTAATCCAACCTAAAGCAGTGGTTGAATCTGACCAAAATATGGTATTTACATGTAAATTTAAATCGTTTTGCACATTTTTGGCCAACCTAGCACCAATAAGACAAGATAACAGTTCAAGGCGGGGTATGGTCAATTCCTTAATAGGTGCAACTCTACTTTTAGCATTGATTAACTGGATCTTGATTCCTTCTGAGGTCTCTACTCTTATGAATACGCAAGTGGCATATGCTCGCTTGCTTGCATCAGAAAAAACATGTAATGATGTTTTCTTTTCTTTCTCTGGGCAAATGTTAAGCCACCGAGGTATTTCAATTTGGGATAAAAAATTTATTCCTTTCAGCCAATTAGAAGATTGTTGTTTTAAAGTTTCAGGGAGCTCTTCGTCCCACTTCACCTTCTGAATCCACGTTTCTTGAAGGATTAGTCTGGGAACGATGCTGACAGGTGCTGTGAATCCTACAGGATCAAAAAGTTTTTGGGTAACTGATAACATTTTTCTTTTTGCAAGGGGTTCACATATCTTCAGGGGTTCTTCAATTTTACAAACTAAATTGTCATTTTCCAAATCCCAGAGTAATCCTAACACGGGAGCAAACCTCGGTTCATCTTCAGTTTTGTCGATCATAACATGGGGCCAATTCGATCGCCAACATCTCAAATTGAAATGTGCCGAAGCCAAAATTCCTTGAGATTCTGATATGAATTTTACTGTTTCTCGAATTGAATTCAGGCTGAGGAGGGAATTATCTAAATAGAAGGAATCTCTTAAGAGCCTAGCTGTCTCTCGCCATTGTTCGGGAACATTTTCTAAAAGGTGACTTGATGTTGCCATAAGCAAAAATGGGCTTGAAGTTAGGCCGAAAACCACACGACAATGTCTATAAATTTTTAATTTATTTTCGCTATTAAACCAAAAAAATCTCAAAAAGTCGCGATGTTTCTCTGTTATTTTAATTTGCAGGAATGCTTTCTCTATATCGGACGAAATTCCTATCTTGTATCTGCGAAATCTATTCAAAATGCTAGGTATAATTTCTACAAGATTTGGTCCTTTTGTTAAACAATCATTAAGGGAGGGACTGTTTCTAGTGTGTGCTGAGGCATTAAATACTGGAAGAATTTTAGTGGTTTCACTAGATTCTTTAACCACAGGTCTGTGTGCTAAATAATGTACCTTGTCCCTTTTCTGGTCCAATACCTCTTCTATAATCTGATTGTTTTCCCAGAAATCAAAAATTTCCCCATATTCCTTTTTCCTATCAGATTTGATTAATTTATTTTCCGTCTTGTACAGGCACTTTTCTGCCAACGAGTAATTATCTGATAAAATCGAATGGTCAACTGTCCATGGTAAATTGACTTCATATCGACCACTTTTATCTCGTTTAACAGTTTCTAGAAAATGATTCTTGGTTTCTTGTTCTAAATCCTGTTTCGATTTGTTATCTTCATTAGTAATTCCTAGAGTGTCAAGGCGCCATAAATCTGATAAACTGGCGTTTGACACGTGTAATGACAACGATAGACCCGCCAAAGAATTGTCCTGCTCACTCTTGTGACCCTCTGTCTTGCCCAAAATGGTCCAACCCAATTTAGTTCTAAATGTAGTTAATCCCAATTTTGGAAAATATTTTATGTCATCTGTGAACAGTTTAGCGGGCATATCAGCTCCCAAAAGTATATGTACTTCGTCTGGATTTTTCTGGTACAAACAGGATTTATTATTTCTAGGGACATCTGATAAATATACACCTTCCTTTTCTAAGAGTTTTACTAATTTATCATCGCGACATAAATTCACGCCTGTGCATATTTTTTCTTGATCTAGTGCTTGTATTTTACACTTAAACTTATTATCTAAACTCCCGATCGTAAATTCATAACGATTATGTTCAGCTGACATTTCCATGCCCCCAAAAAGACCATGTCTGATTGTTTCTTTATTCATTCTTTTTAATTTTAACTTATCAGCTGCAAACTTACTGATGTAACTATTATGAGATCCGGAGTCAATAATTAACCGAATATATGATGATTTACTATCATCTCTGTTAGAAACTGCTACTATTAACGTCTGCAAATAAACATTCGCTTGTAAATTATGATTCGATAACGCCAATTTAGATTGATCATTTCTTTCGTAATTACTTATTTCCTGTTTCAAATCTTTATTTCCATTACACATTATGTCTGAATGTCTACGATTACATAACTTGCATAAAGTTTTTGATACACAGTGTCTAGCTAAATGTGAAGGTTGAAGGCATAAATAACACAATCCTTTCTTACGCAATAGATTAACTCTTTCATCAAATGGTAAATTACGAGTTTTGACACATTTGTTACTTAAATGCGATTCTGAGCAAAAATTACACCTATCACTTTTATTCTCATTTAATAAATCACAAGCAGTAGGCAATTTCCGATTCTGAGTATCAAATTTATTAACGCGGGGGGGAAAAACATCTCTACGATTTTGATTATCTAATCTTTGAGCTCCGGGGGAGAAATGACTGGCGCCGCTATCCTCTTGTCTGGTAGTTATTAAGCATTCTCGCGATACGAGTTGTTTATTTAAGAAAGATAATATATCTTTCACACCGTAATTAACACCGTGAAATTCCATATTAAATTGTAATGCTAAATCTTTAGGTAATATTTTTAGTAATATCGGTGACAATAAACTGCCGTAGCTATCCAAAGAAACATCTAATGATTCTAAACTTCTAATGTTAGTTTGGATTTCATCGTAAATTTTCCTGAGCGATTTAATGTCACTTGAATGTTTTAGTGGGGCAATATTTAATAATTTATTCAAATGTACATTCACTAAGAGGTCTTGTTTGCCATATCTTTCTTTTAAAATATCTACTACTTTTATGTAATTACTCGCGGTGACAGAGAATCCTTCTATACATTTTAAGGGATCAGGTGCTAAAAATGATTTCAAATAATTAAATTTATCTACATGATCTAAATTTTCATTATTATGAATAGCCGTTTCGAATGACGACCAAAAAGTCAGCCATTCGGCTGCATTCCCGTTAAATTTAACTGGATCTAGCTGTGGTAATTTGATGTGCATTGCTTCTTTTGAAATAGGTCATTCTATTGATGAAACACTTGTTTCACTTTTCTTTAGTTCTTTTAATTTTCTGTTGGCTCGAAATCGCCAAGTAAGTATTTTCTCTCGGAATTCATTTGCTGTTTCTAATTCGGCTTCTAATTGATTTTCTTGAGTTAATGTTTTTATCTCTATATCTTTGCTTTTTAGATCTATAGTAGTTTCATTCAATAATTCTATAGTTTCTTCTAAATCTACAGCATCTGGATCTATATCATCATATAAAGTTTTTAATTTCTCTATAAATTTATTAATACTGTCTCTTATGACAGCTCTTTCTTTTTTAGCTATTACTAAATTAGCCATAATAAATACAAAAATTTAAAATTTTATAATATTATCTATCTTTTCAAATATAAATAATGGATATAGCTTTCAATTATAAATAATGGATCTATATAGCTGCCCACATCCCGTGTATGGGATGCCACAAAATATGGCTGTACCAGATTTCTGATCTAAAACTTAATTATTCTTACTGACCCGATACAGCATATTTCAAATCTTATCTTTTCTTACATTCTTAAATTTTCTAATAAAATATTTATTCTTCTAAATAATAAAATATGGATAGGTCTCACCTGAAAACTTCTAATCCAAAAGTCCGGATGTGGATGGGGCAACTATCATCCATTAAAGAAACTAAACTCGATGAACGTAGCACTTCTTAAATATGAAAACAGAATTTTAATGCTTTGTTAGCATACACTTAAAATGAAAACGAAAACAGAACAAAAACTATCTACAGTATTTACAATTAAATATTAAAGTCTTTCTTATCATTAAAATTGTATGTTCTAATAGTTCAAAATATTAATTCTACTTCTTTAAAAGTCTTAATTGTTCTGTTAAATTTAATAGTTCTGTTTTAGGACCGGGGCTTGTGTAAACACAACGATCTTAACGTAGCCCCATCTCAGTTCGTGGTCCTTTCTGTTCTGATTCTGATTCTAAAAAGCACCTTTCTCGAAAAAGAGGCGCCCTTCTGTCTGGAAAGGCATTTGTTCTGAAAGCAGAAGAATGAACGGGGGATTCCCGACACCTATATATACAGTGTCCAAACACTAAAATAACAAAAGTGTCCAAACACTAGCAAAAATTCCTATGTAAAAAAAGTACACTTCATACGGTTTTGTTAAATAAATCCTTATCGAATCATGTTCTTACACTGACTAAGAACAGGATTCGACAAGGATTTATTTAATAAAACCGTATGAAGTGTACTTTTTTACATAGGAATTTTTGCTAGTATTCAGACACTTTTGTTACCGACTGTATGTATACAATATCAGGTTTTAATTTTCTCTGTAAAGCTACTCTGTTCAACCGATCGTTACGAAAATTTGTACACTTATTCATCAGGACAAAATCTAGCCAACGCCGTATTTTTAGTTCAATCGGATATATGAGTCAAAAGGTATTAAATAAAAATCCCATTTTAACTTTAAAACTATTAAAAAGAAAAAAAAAGTTTAAAAACAGAGCTAAAATGTATTTTATAGCTTTGAGACATATAGTTTCAATGACTTCCGTCTCGAATGATCCATAATACATCAGGTAATAATTAGTTTGAATACATATGAGGACTTCCCAAACATCCAGGCCTTGTCCAGAATTCGAACCTGGACCTTTTTGCAGAAAAACAAGTTGATGCCAAAAAAACAATAATAATACAAGCTCTTTTTTTTTTTTTTTTTTTTTTTTTTTTTTACTTAACAGGAAACATATATTTTTTTTATATCGTAAAAATATGCACGTGTAACAATTTTCTTTCACTTAAATTAGGGGACAAGACTTTTTTTTTTTTTTTTAACCCTTTTTGTATATTTAAACCCATCAAAAAAGGATTTTTATTTTTTCCCTCTCGCATCAAATTAAAAAAATATTTAAAATAAAATTAAGAAAAATTGTGCTATTGAAATTATGTTTCGGTCCAAGATCTTTACTTACACAATTGTAATAGCCATTTTAATTCAACGCCAAAATGATAATAAAGAAATTAAAAGCCCCAAAGCGGTCCTATACTAAAGCTAAACCAAAGAAATTTTACAAAATGAATATAGTAGCCGGTACTAAGGAACAAAACACAACCACATGTCTTTATATAGAAGAATAGACTTTTAAAAAGTCCTGATGTACTAAATTATATTTTTTTTTGTACAAAATTTTATATCTATTACTAACAAAATTGGGCTAAATCTAAAACAAAAACGGGCTTCGGCATTTTTTTTTTTTTTTTTTTTAATAGTTTTTAACATTAAAGTCACTGTTTACTTTACTCAATTGCTTGAATCTGTTAGTTAAAGTCTTTTTTTCAGTGCAGTGAAATATCAAATTAAAATTTCCTTACTGCAATGTAAACCAATTAATGAAATAATTCCAGGTGAAAAACATAAAGATAATAAGATATTACTAAATTTATTGGAATCTATTTATTGGAATTTATTGGAATATGATCATAAATATCATCAAAACAACGATATATATATATATATATTTATTTATTTATTTATTATTATTATTATTATTATTGGTTCAAATTACATATCATTCTGAATATATTGACAAAATGTCAAAGCTGTTCCTTCATTATTAAAAACGTTATTAAAGTTTTCTGTTGTAAAAAATCAAAATGTTGCTCTTACTGATATCTCTTCATCTGACATTCAAAATGTGAAATTTTTAAGACAAATAGAATTATTTATGTTGAGAAAGATATGCGTGAAATATTTAAAATAAATACTTTCATTTTCATGTCAAATGTGACTATGAAGTTAATTTATAGTATATACATACTCTTAAATTGTTACTTACACAAATGAAACTTTAAATTGGTGTTTTTCTCCATGGTTATTTTTTTCGACTCTGATGAACTAAAAATTGATAAGGCTTTTTTATGAAAGTAAGATAGAGGTTTCTTTTTATTTTTTGTGCATGTTTTTTATTATGTGTTTGGTAAAATTGTGCATGGAATAATCATTAGGCTTTACAGTTTTTTTTTTTTTTTTTAAATGTTTAAACTTACATTGGCTAAGATTGTCTCGTTTTCCACTTACATGAAAGTATAAAATATATTAAATCTAAAAACAGAAGCATTTAAAAATCCGTGGGCACAATTCTATGTGACACTTTCCAAGAAATGTATTTAAAAAGTTGGAACGTGGATATCAAAAACTAAATAAGAAGTAGGGATTAAAAAAAATTGATATTTATTTTCATTTTTATTAAAAATGAAGATTTATCAGCGTTTATTATTATTATTATTATTTATTCTGTTTATAAATTAATGTTAAATTATAATATAACCAAAACTTTCAATGAATATACTTAAAATTAAAATTAAAATGTTGAAAGTGTACCGTATCTCTTTAAATAACAGCACTCCTACATTAGTATATTATCTAAAATTTAAATAACTTATTACAACGTGGATAACGTTATTTATAATGTTTCCTTTTTACTCATTTATTCATACTATGCAAAACTCCAACTTTCTCTCTTTCTTTTTTTTTTTTTTATTCTATTTTTATTTTGTTTTTTCTTTTTTTAACAACACATGAATTTTGAAATTTTACCTTCCTTTTATAAGCGCAGCGATCTATATAGAAGATTGAAATTAGAATAATAAACGATATTTGGTAACTTTCCCTTCTTTACATATTCTTTGTAAATTTTCCTTGAACTCTTTTCGTAACTCAACCTTGATTTTCCCTTCAAGTTTTTCGTAGCATCCTCAATTACATCATACTTTCTACATGAAAGGGGAGGAAAACATTAGAATTAATAAACTCGGCTTCTTAAATAAGAGTCAGAAGATTTCCGGTTAGATTTCTATTCTCAACTGAAGCACGTGAACTTTTTATCCGGCATTATTGTATATATTTTTTTTCTTTACATCTTATTTGCTTTATTTTTTCGTCAGACTTGTAAAACTGCTGTTTCATACAAACTATTTAGCAACATCCTAGACATGTTTACGAAGCAGTAAGTCTTGTTTAATCACTGAGTTAGGATAGTAACTGTTCAAGACGTTCCAGCAATTAACTTTCATTGTTAATTAAGGCTTAAAATTTCTATTTATTAATAAAATTACATAGCAGCAAAATATTTCCTACTCAGAGATATTCAATAATGATGTTTTTTATATTGATTATTATTGTACAAAATTTAAAAATTAAAACAAATATCAATATGTCTAATAAGAATTAAAAGATAATTTGCAATGAATGTATATATATATATATATATATATATATATATATATATATATATATATATATATATCAGGTATGGCACTTTATCGCTTATTATGGCATTCTGACACTAGTTTTTACGAAAAATATATGTCCTTTATTTAATTGCAGAAAATTATTATAGAGAACCGCTATATGAAAATAGTGATGAGAAAGCTGCGCCATATTGTCTCCTTCCCTGAATAATATATTAACGTAAGATTTTTCATTTTATTTATTTTTATTTTTATTTTTTATTTTATTTATTTATTTATTTTTATTTCTTATTTATTTATTTATTTATTTATTTTGCGATTGCAGTGTAAATAGAAACATCTTAAATTTAGACAGAAATATGTCTGAAATACTAATTTAGACACAAAAATGTCTGAAACACATAAGTATACGAAATTTCAGACGGCACATGCGTCCGAATTTAAGGCACGTAAATGGATTTTTATAAATGGATTGAGATAAGTATCTGAATAAAATTGATATGTCTGAAATTAAGACACGTTACAGTTTAGACACTTAAAAATTAAGACATTTTAGATTTTAGGCACTAAAAAATTCAGACATTTTATAGTTCAGACGCTTGGAAATTCAGACACTTGTGTTACTTAGCAAATATCTTAAATGGAATCCACTTTAAGCAACATGCACATTCTGTTTAAACTTCTTTTCACATTAAATAAATATAATATTTTATATAATAAGCAGTTAAGCTTTTTAAATTGTATTACAGTCGGTAATAAAAATCTCCGAACACTAGCAAAAATTCCTATGTAAAAAAAGTACACTTAATACAGTTTTGTTAAATAAATCCTTGTCGAATCCTGTTCTCTGACTGACTAAGAACATTATTCGATAAGGATTTATTTAACAAAACCGTATGAAGTATACTTTTTTTACATAGGAATTTTTGCTAGTGTTCGGACACTTTTGTTACCGACTGTACCTTTATGAAATTACATTTTCAAAGAATGATACTCTACAGATTTGTATCTTATATGTATGGAATAATGTTTGAAGTAATTGATAAAACGACATATTTAGATGCAAAACTATTTGATTAAAATAAATTATAATAATAAAACTTTTATTTTAATTTTTATATAAAGCTCTCTCATATAATAAAACAAAAAATATTGAGAGGAACCAAGCAAGTAAATCTTGTAACTACGAAATCAAATTTGTAACTGAACAATCTTGAACATTTTGTGCAAGACTGTTTTTTCTCTTTTCAATTTAAAAACTCTTTTCTTCCGCATGATTGCCTTACAACTCATTGTATAACAACAATTTTTCTTTTCTTTTAAATATCAATTTAAAAGAATAAATCGTTTTCCAAACATCATAAGCTGCGACTTTCACATGTTTGTTATGCATTTTATGAAAGAATTTTAAACCTATGGACATCAAATTTAAGATAATGATAAGCTTTAGAGGCGTTATCGATAGTTTTATTGAAAAAAGTACCGATTAAAACATTAAACTGCGATTTTTTTCGCGAATACTAGAGTATATAATATCATACAAACAATTTCTGCTGTGTGGCACGCTTGGAAAGACGCGTGCCTATAAATCCATTGGTACTCGGTTCGAATCCAGTTATGGGGAATGAAAGTTTTTCTTGCAAAATTTATTAATATTGTTTCGATTAAATCTTTTCCTCTGAATCAATTGATCTGTTGCAGTGAAAGTAGTTTTACAGTCAAAGTGAAAATAAATCGCATTTCCATTTGCTTCCAGTAAGATTGGCCTTCGCGACGAACTTGGTGGCTTGGCAACGAATTTAAGGAAAAATGTTAGTTTAGGGTTCCCGAAGTTTCGAGGCTCTACATTGAATAGGAGCTGATATCCAGAACTTCCATGGGATTCTAGATAGAACTATGTCCAAACTCCATCCGCAAAATGTATTTAAATATGAGTAAACAGACTTCTGTCGGGAAAAGTGTAGCCAGTGCGAGTCAGTGTTCTTCAGAGAACTATTCTGAGCGATTGCACTTTAAAGACTGTACTCTAAGTGATTGAACTTTATTCGTAAGTTAGCGAAATTTCTGCTGTGAGGAGTATTTGATGCTGTTTACATTATTCCTGGGAAACAACAGACTGTTTTCACAGACTGTTCCAGAACATTACTGGTGACTTTTGTGATACGAGCGACAGTTTTATTCAGCGTAACTTCTCGAATCAGTACAATAAAATTTATTTCAAGTAATACTATTCTCTAAACAGTCCAATAGTTACGGTTTAAATCTTTTCCCCTGCATCGATTATCCTATTGCAGTGAAAACAGATTTGATCCGCTGTTACAATATTTTATTTATGCTCTAGTAGATTCTGAAATCTATTTTTAACAGAAAAACAGAATCACACGCCACCTTTCTATTTGTTTTTTTATTTATGAAAATTATTCACTGTGGTCAGTAATGGCTGTCTAATCCAAAACTAAGTGATCAAAAATGGCTGTAGTGCTTGAAATACTGCCATTTTTGACCACTTAGTTTCAAGTGCGTAAAACAATGTGTCTTTTAAGGTACTTGAAGTGTCTGTAATAAATAAGACATTGTTTTTCATCTTAAAATTGAACACCTTGTTTCAGACATATTTATCTCTGAATTTCAGATACTTGTATTTACGGTGTGCATTTTTTATAACAATGTACAGTCGGTAACAAAAGTCTCCGAACACTAGCAAAAATTCCTATGTAAAAAAAAAATACACTTAATGCAGTTTTGTTAAAGAAATCCTTGTCGAATCCTGATTTTAGACTGATTAAGAACATGATTCGACAAGGATTTATTCAACAAAACTGAATTAAGTGTACTTTTTTTATATAGGAATTTTTGCTAGTATGCGGAGACTTTTGTTAGCGACTGTAAGTTACAACAGAAACTATTGTATAACACTTTTTTGAAAATAAAAAAATAATAATAGTACAAACTAGTTTAGAAAGTTTCTCTCTCTCTCTCTACTGTCTTCCTTCTACTGCTCTATAGTAGATGAAAGATTTCTTAAAAAAAAAAAAAAAAAAAGAATCTGCTCTAATTTAAACAAAAAATAAAAATAAAATATGTAATATATTTATTTAGTTTTTTTTTTTTTTTAATTTAACTGTAAATTTTTGTTAATTTTTCTGATATTAGTGAAAAACAAAATGAATAATAAAATTGTTTAATATTACCTTTTAGATAGATATGTTCGTTCACGGGGAGTTAAATTCACGTATAAACCTTTTGGTATCCATTTTAATAATCCATCAGTTAAAAGGAAACGAAATGTGGAAAAGCGGTAGATGAGTCTAGGATCTATTCTTGTTTCTGATGGCATAGTTATATGAAATTCCAGTCAGTTTTCTTCTCCTGTAAGAAATTGCAGCCTAAATTTTTATACTGCTTTCCAACTAAGATATTAAACTGCGTTGGTTGTGTTTCAACTTATCATGGAATTTTAACCTAAAAAAAGAATGCAAATAAAACATTAACAACCTTTTATGAGAATACGTGTGTATTATTAAATATACTTAAATGCGCTGGAAGAAATGGTTTTGTTGAAAAAAAAATATTTTGTTGTTTTATTTTTAGATTTATTTTGTCATTTTAACTATTTTTTTTCCAGTTAACCAAATCAACTTACTTCGATTAAACAAAAGAATATGGTTGAAATTATCACTGGATATTTCGATAAGCTACGTCACAGATCTCTCTGTAAACAGCCAATGGACAAGTGACGTGCTGAATCAACAAACTAATTTTGTTGATTTAAACAACATTGGTTGAATCAACAAAATTATTTGGTTAAAACAACAAAATAATTTGGGTTATGTTAGCAAAATTTTTGTTGAAGCTATATCAAAAAAAAAGGGGGTGGGGTGTTTCAACAAAATATATATATATATATATTTTTTTTTCTGGGTAATAAATCGGGATTTAACTCATAAAGTCTCTATTATTAACGAAAGAAATGGTTTTCTTTTTTTCTTTTTTTTTCGATAAGACGAGGCATTTGTTTGGTACTTTTCTGCTTAGTTTAGAAAAGTCTTTCGTGATAACTTTGATGAATTTATGTAGAAGCGTGCTTAATAAAGAATTTAATTACAATCTTAAAATATTAGTGTGCTCAGAAGTCATATAAAATAGCGACCTCTAGTGATTATATTACTCATTTCTCCCAAATATCAAAATGAACGCAATCATCTGGTCTGTTGCAGCTATAATTCAATTTCGTCTGGCCTCTTCTTTTAATGTTAAAGAAGCATCGTTTACGTTACCAGAGGTTGGTTTTAAATTAAAAGGAGAAGAATTAAAAATTAAACACACTAAATCGACCTTTTTTTGCGCTAATGATTGTGTTCGAATGGAAAAATGTTCAGCTTTTAATTATGATGAAGTTAATGGTATATGCCAGTTGATAGAAACTAACGATACATCTGATACTGATTCTGATCCACGTTATCAATTTGTTTTAAAAAAGGTCAGTATATACGTTCTATGTGTGTCTGTATATTTATGTACTTGTAATCCATTTTTTGCATCAGTCATGCAAAATTTTATATCTTCATAAAAATTACTCTGTTTTAAAGCGTTAAAAATTGTACTATGAAGGAAAGTACTTATATAATTGAATTCTGTATGTTTGGATAAGACCAAAGAGGAAACTTTATTTTAAAAAAATACTTATTAATTTATTTATTATTTGTTTATTTATTTTTACAAACTTTTAACAAAGAACGCGTCGTACATTTTGAAATTTGAATGACGACCACAGTTGAGTAATGTTTAGATATGGGTCCATGTCGACGAATTTAATAACATTAAAACTCTTAAAGTTAGACACACAAAAAATCATAAGAGCATTTAACAAAGCACCTTTAAATGATTATATACTTGTTCTGAAGTCAAAGAACGTAAAAGTCAAGCAAAGTTTAATTAAGGAAATTAGATTAGCATTGATTTAGTTGGCATGAATTGGTAACACTTATTTTGTATTTTTGAAATTCTTAAAAATGTTTGTAAATGCAACCTCAATGTTTAATACTTATATCAAAACAGTTGACCAAAGTTCTTTTTTTTTTTCTACTTAAAACTACAAATTATAAAAATGAAACGATTACAATAAAAATAAAGCGAGTCAAGACCTTGCATTCGGATCATTTTTGCATAGTGTAAATTAGTGAGAATCACACAGAAAAAAGAAATCAATAGTTTCAAACTAATAATTGTATCAATGCTAACTCATTTAAAATTTTTCCAAGTTAGTGGGTAAGTCATTTCTCTGAACTATAGGAAATGTAGCGCTGTCTAGCGATGCGAAGAGAAAATGACGTAATAGGAAGTTGAGAGAGCATTAAATAAGCTTCTTAGGTAACATTAATCATTTGATTTATGGTCGATATTTTTTCTTTTTTCCGTTACATATTTTTCAATATACGACGTAAAGTTTTCTGTTTATCTGATAAGTTTTATTATTTATAAATATTTCAGACTTTTCTATTCTTAAAGATACGTTTCTCAATTTTTAATGAGCTTTAATGCATTTCATTAAAAATTAAAATAATACAGCAATATTAAAATTTAAAATCAATTAGCCTATGAAGGCTATACATTATATTTGAAATCGTACTTATAATTAATTTTTAAAAGGTTTGAATAAAAGGATAAAAATTTTTGAAACAAATGTTTTAATTTTTTCTCTCATACGGCACTAATAATATATATATATATATATATATATATATATATATATATATATATATATATATTTTTACACTTTTAAAACTTTCTTTCTGTTCAAAAATTAAAATATAAAAATGAAAATAAAATCCCGTATTATCATATTTTTATTCTTGAATTTTCATCTCTATTATAGGAAACTCAATATATTTGCTATTTTAGCATTGATGTCCTTTAAGAAATCTTATATGATAATTCAAATATTTATTCAAAATCTTTTTTTTTTTTTTTTTAATTGAATCAGCGCATTTGATAAACTTAGAACCACTCTTTTCTTGAGTTTCAAATTAAAATTTTTACCGAGTCTTTTTGAGAAATTGGCACAATTATCTCCTTTGTATTTCGTTGAGTTTTATGAGCATTATGAAAAAACAGCATGGAGGATTTGGACTGATTTTCATGTTTAGTGGAATGAATAATTACAAATATGACAGCTTTGAAATATATTTTAAAAATCTGGCATGTTTTAAATAAGCTAAAATCCATACAAATAACCGACTATTTTAAATGTGATCAGGCATGCCAACATTTTAATTTATTCCGAAGCATCGTTAGTGACCGCCCTTTTTTTCACACCACTTTATTTGCAGGGTAATTTTCTTTAATATGTAATTCCGGTTAAATAAAAAGAAAAGTACCCTTCAAAGAAAGTGGTGTAGATAATGGTCAGGGATAAATTAAAATGTCAGTATGTCAGCGTGATATCCTATTAAATAATACAGCAATAAACACGAAATTATTATTATTGTTGTTGTTGTTGTTTATTTATTTATTTATTTACTTTTATTTACCTACACACACACATGTACAGTCAGTAACAAAAGTGTCCGAACACTATCAAAAATTCCTATGAAAAAAATGTACACTTCATACGGTTTTGTTAAATAAATCCTTATCGAATCATGTTTTTAGACTGACTAAGCACAAGATTCGACAAGGATTTATTTAACAAAACCGTATGAAGTGGACTTTTTTTACATAAGAATTTTTGCTTGTGTTCGGACACTTTTGTTAGCGACTGTATGTGTGTGTGTATATTTCTTAACAACTGGTTTTGAAACCTTGTAAAATAACTTGGAACAATTTTAGTTTCGTTCTTTTTTTTTTTTTTTCGTAAATATCCAGGTGCGTTAATTTATAACATTTTTAGAATTATTTTTGGACAATAATGCTAATTAATGCTTGTGTTTTTAATTCAAATATAGAGTTTCCAAATAATTCCGTATCATTGTTAGTATCCGCCTTTTCTTCACACAACATTCTTTATACAATAATTTTCTCCAATATGTAATTACGGTTACATAAGAAACAAATTACTTTTCTAAAAAAAGTGGTATGAAAAAAGGGCGCGGGTACAAATTATGTTACGAAATAAATTTAAAAGTTGGCAACTCTGTAAATAGTTCTTCTTAGATGTCAAAATATGAAATGTAAGAATTTTCAGTTTTGAGATTTAAATATTTTATGTTATATCTTCTGTGCAGAAAAATTTATACTTAATAATGCGATACAAGTTGTTATTATGCGCATTTTATTTTTATGTTAATAAACTTTCGAAAATCTATCACTTGTACCTTTCTTCTCTAAATAAACAGGGGACTGATTTTATTTGTAAATTGTAGTATTTTATAAAAATTTTTACATCATGTGACGTGGGTATCATAGGTTTTATTCTTAATAATTCCAATAATACACTTGTTATGAATATAAATGGTGCTATTATTATGTTATTATCGTCATATTTTAAGTGAAAATGCACCCCTACGAAATTTAAACAAAAAGGAACAATCATGATCAATACAAAAGCTCAGAATTTTTTGCTCAAAATAATAATTTATTTAGTGAATAACTAGAATAAAATTGTTTACCATTATTTAGTACAAAATGTAAGTTATTATAGTTACCAAAAAGTTATACTAAAAATTATACATACGAACCATTATCAAGTTTATATAATTCATTTCTGTATATATTCAATCATCTCGATTGAATATATATACAGTCGGTAACAAAAGTATCCGAACTCTAGCAAAAATTACTATATAAAAAAGTAGAGTTAATACTATTTTGTTAAATAAATCCATGTCGAATCATGTTCTTAATCAGTCTAAGAACATGATTCGACAAAGATTTATTTAACAAAACTGTATTAACTCTACTTTTCTTACATAGGAATTTTTGCCAGTGTTCGGATTCTTTTGTTACCGGCTGTACAATGATTCAAAATACACCTTTTTTAAATTGAATACATATCATTATATTCAGTCATTTGTTTATGCATTCCAGTTTTTATACTCAAGTACATATTAATTATTTATATAAAATTACATCAAATATGCCTTTTTTAGAGATATAGTGTATTGCATAAAATAAAAATATAAAAAATTGCTTTTCGAATTTTACCGATTAATGGTTTTATTTATTTATTTATTTAAATTCACATTAAAAATAGCTCTCAAAAATTTTGTTGTGTATTTATAATCGAATACACAATAGAAAGCTTCCCAGCAAAATTTGTTTCAAAGTTTGTGTGACATCATTTGAAATATATTCTAAATATGTGCAGCAACCAATAAAATTAATCATTAGAACGGTTAGTATAAAATAATAGATTATTAGAAAATAATGAAATTTTAAATTAAAAAAAAAAAAAAAAATGCAATCTTTATATTTTCAGCTCAAAAATGTATTAAAACATTAAACTTCTAACTCTAAGATTCCTCACTATATCCTTTCTCTTTGCCTCTTTAAATTCATAATGCTGGAAAGTGTCATTCTAATTCGTTCGTCGTAAGATCTCTCTAAGTGTTAGATCGAATGACCCTGTTTTAACCCTTTAGCGTTCATTCGCTTCGCAGCGAAAACTAATTTAACATTATTTTTTTTTTTAATGCCGCATTTCCCCCCCCTTATTTTAATGGATTTTTAAATTTTTGTTCTTTCTTTGTTTCGTAGATAGCAGCACTACTCCAAAATTTAACAAATGATGTTTCAGAGAAAGCTAAATGCATAAGTCACTTGAAATACTTCGCGTGCTAATTGTTTTGATGATGTACTCGTTTCTATACTACCTACCAATAAGTATTTGGGCACTTTCGAATTTAAACATTTTGTTAAACATTTAGAAAAATTCTTTCGGAATCATCTTGAAACTTTGGTAGCGTAAGGAACACGTTTTACCTCATATATTTCAACAAAAGTTGTGTCCTGAAAAGGAAAATGGGACCAGTAAAAATTTAAATAAAAATCAAGATATTTTGGTTTACACTGCAAAAAGTACAGTGCGTTAAGAAATTATAAGACCACAAGCGTATTAGTGCATTTCTAAAGAAGAGAGCATAATATGCAAATTTTTAGTTGCGTATTTAAAATTTATAAGAAAACGCATCCTATACTAATTCCAACTTTTAAAATTAAATTAAATTTCATTAAAACTTATTCATTTTTCTAAAAATTAAAGACAGTGACTGTTAAGAAATTATAAGACCACCTGAGAAAATTAGCATATTATACATGACGTCAAACTCAATATGAAGCGCATGCGTCAGTATTTCGTAAAAGCATTACCTAAGAAGCAAAAGCTTAGGTTTTGAATGTGTTATAGACGATTAATTTGACGATGCCTCGAGGTAAAGAATTATCGGAGTGCGAAGTGAGAAAAATTTTATTTTGTAAAGGTTCTGGTAAATCTGAAAGAGATATTGCGAGGTTAATGAACTGTTCTAAAATTGCCATTCATAATGCCATAATTAGAAAAGATTATTCAAACAAAATAAAACAATCTGGTAGAAAAAATATTTTGACAGCAAGTGGTAATAGACAAATTTTTCGACTGTCAGCTAAAAAAGGTCTTTCAACTCGTGAAATTTCGAAACATTTCAGCAAGAAAACTTCACATGTAACAGTCTGGAAGAGTCTTAAATTAAATATTAATACGAAATTTATGAAATTGAAGAAAAAAACAAAGTTATTGAAATGCCATCGAGGAGAAAGATTAAAATGGGCTAAAAATGTCATGTCATGGAATGATGAGTGGAAACAAATTATATTTTCTGATGAAAAGAAATTTAACCTTGATGGTCCCGATGGTTACAAACACTATTGGCACGACTTGAGGAAGGAACCAAAAGAATGGTTCAGTCGACAAATGGGTGGAGGATCAGTAATGATTTGGGGAGCTTTCAGTTATGAGGGGTTGTGTGATTTACAGCGGATTTCGGGTCATATGAACTCTACACAATATCAGTCTATGCTATATGATCATATGATACCGTTTGGACCTTTATTAGGTGATGCTAACTGGATGTTTCAACAGGACAATGCTGCTTGTCATACATCTAAATCCACACAGGAGTGGTTTAAAAAAGAAAATAATAATGTTTTGCCATGGCCAAGTCGAAGTCTAGACTTGAACCCCATGGAAAACCTATGGGGTATATTATCTCGCAAATTTTATGCTAATAATAAACAATTTTCATCTTCCAATGAACTGGAGGTAGCCATTGTAAAAGAATGGTACAATATTCCTATAACTGAACTTAATCACCTCGTTACTTCAATGAAAAACAGAGTGTTTGAAGTCATCGAGAAAAATGGAGGACCAATATCATATTAATTTTTTATACAATTTTGTTTTTTGACAAGTGGTCTTATATTTTCTTAACAGGTTATTTTTAACTTATTTCTAATATATATTTTAATTAAACATTTATTGCATTATACCAAGTTATTGCAAACTAATTATAAAAAAATATAGAGCAATATGTTATTTTATGTATTTAAATTATGATTAGAATCTTTATTTATCTTATAATTTATAAAATTAAAGTGGTCTTATAATTTCTTAACGGACTGTAATGCTTGATATGTATTTTGGCTCTAGCACGTGATTAAGAAGAATTTTCTCATTATCTGTATAAATTTTAACTACCACATGTATTCATCGAGATATAACAGATTCATATAAGAACAGAAATATGATAAATGAAGTTCTAAACGATAGAACTTTAGTTTTGGTAAGTATCTATTTATTTTTAATGACAAGTTTCCTACCTTTTTTTTTTTTTTTTTTTTTAACGTATGAACATAAAGTTTTGATTTTTGCTAACAAAAATTGAGATAGAAACTCAATATTTATTTGTTATTCTTAAAGCATAACTGTACATATTCACCGACCTGAGTTATATAGTTCCCTCTAACGCTTCATGACCTTTCAAAGGCCATTATTATAGGATAGAACATATGTGGATTATTTCAATCTACATCTTCCTGAAATCAAATAAATCAGTATTAATAGCTGTAATTAACAGAATTATGCACAGAAGAATAAATTAATACGCAGAGCAAATTTTGTTTAGATATTTCGGTTACTTTTAGTAATAATTTAAAACTTTACGATATCCCTACTATCAGTAGAAATCTGTTTCGCCGATAAGACAATTTACAAACAGCATTGTACAAACAATGGCAACTTCCAAGTTGATCTGACTTTATCCAAAAATACATTTTTTTTTTTTTTTTTACTTTACAAAAATTGGAATAAATACAAAAAAATATATATTTATATATTACATACTTATAGAGAACTGCTACAATAAATTATTTAAAAAAATTGCTATAAAAATATACTGGCATCCAAAAATTGCAACTGTTGGTAGCTATAATATTATACTTTTTTTCTGTGCGTAAAATATCACTTACTTTTTAGCCAAACAACTTTTTAGAATATCCGTTAATTTAATTACTATATCCAATTCTTTATTTCTCAAACATCTATCTAAAGTTTTGCTAATGTTTCTCTATAATCAATAAGAAAATGTGAAGATGTGAAAAAAAAATTTCTCTATTAAATTAGAACTCACCAGAACGTTCCGAAAAGGAGGACGTCACTTTCACAGATTCATATAAGAACAGAAATATGTTAAATGAAGTTCTTAAAGATATTTTTCGATTCTCAGACATAAGATAAAAAGAGAATTGCACATTTTTATGTAAACATTGTTTTCAGGTAATTATAGTTTTAGTTTCAATTTCATCTTTTTTTATGTTTAAAAGTACCTTTTTCGTACAACCGGTTTGAAAATTACATGCTATTATGATTTTCAGGCTATCGGCAATAGTAAAAGGAAAACATGCGATAATATTTATTACACATAATTTGAAAAAGGAAAAGTCCTTCAAAATGTAACTGTTTCATAATGTAAATTTATGCACATTTACATTCATAGATGCAATAAAAATAATTATCTGATAATGGGTCTTTAAGAATCTAAAATTTGTTTTTATGTGCTTAAATAACTGGGAAATTATTGGAAAAGTAATTTGATTTTGGGAGTGGTGTAAGGTATAAAAGCACAACGTTAAATATTAATTTGGAGAATTCGTTAAAAATAACACTTACACATTTATTTATAATACGAACTCCATGTTTAATGGAATGGTACTGGTAGATAAGGGATATATTTGGATACCATCAGTAGGAAAACAATATTTTTTCTGGGTTGTTTGGAAATTTTGATGAAATTTACGATCCTATTGGTTCTAAAGCGATTTTTGTTCTTTTTGAGGAGCCTTTTTAAATTTGTTTTATATAAGACAACGGTAATTCTCTTGAAAAAAACTAATACATTAAAATTGAAAAGCCGTATTTACATACATAACGCACAAGACAATTTTTAAAAAAGTGCATAATAAAATAACTATAATGTAATAATTAATACGAAAACAAGTAAAAACTCAAAACTAATAATACTAATAAAAAAAAAAAGAGGCCAGTACACCGAGGCCATTATTAAGGAAGCCCTCATTGTATAAAATAAACAGTAAAATATTTCAGGTATTCCTAGTAAAAATACTAAAATGAAGTATAATACTGTTAATAATTTTGCTATAATACGCGAAGTTTGTAATTAAAAAATAGATGAATAATTAGGTAACATTACCTTTCAGTAACTTCATCTTATTCTGTAATTAAAATTCGTTTAAGTGCTTGTGCTACAAAATTTAGTTTTAAATTTCTATGCTTAATTTGCCATATTTAATTATTTCTACTCATTAAAAAAAAAAAAAAATGCAGAATTCCATTATGATACCACATACCCATTTCTCATCTTCTGTTATGTATACGTTTAGTTACGGATATTATGCTAGCAAAATGTTTTTCAGTTCCTTAAAGTACTTAATTTTATTTGTAAAGATGAAAATTGATTTACAATTAATAGCAATAGTCCAATTTTAGAATACGTTTAACAGAAATATTGTTATGATTTTTTTATTTTTTTTTAACACCTTTAATTTTTGAAATTTATTTGTTGGTGTTGGTGGGGGATTAAAGCAAATTGACTGTGACAAGATCCAGGATTTCAGAGGAGTGCCTTCTTTGGGAGTCTTTCTAAAGAATCATAGCCCATATTTACGCGAGTTTTGGAGAAAACCATAGGAAAGTCCGAACTGCTAGGCTGACAATTGCAGCCTGGTTCAAACCTGTCACCTCCCGTCTTCCAGCTTCGAGAGCAGAGCCTTTCGGTCACAGATAGGGAGGGGGGGGGGATTTATTTGGAAGTATTCCGGCCATTGGTTTTTACATATTTGAGGGATTTCCGTGGGTTTCTAGCACTTTTGCAATTTTTTTAATGGTCAATTAATACATTATTCTTTAGATATAGGAATGATTTAATTGTTCCTAAATGTAGTAATTGTATCTAATTATATTATCCTAAGAATTTAATTTAAAGCGTCTTATTGGTTTTTATGATAAATGAGTTTTTCAGGTGATTAGTTTTATTAATTGGTCTTCATGTATTAATGTTAAAAGCTTTTTAAAAAATGTATTATAACTGCAAATTTTTAGGATTAAGAGAATCTTAAATAATTATAATAGTTTCATACAGGATTTTCACAATTTGGTTGACACCGCGAATCATAACTGGATATCTTATGTCTTAACTGCATTCGTAAAGGTTAATTTTGTATCTGCCAAGCTGTTTCGTGTTCGTCTGTATTGATTTGTGAATGTGTTCGTATTAGTTTATTTCCATATAAGTTTAGTATTTAATCTTTATTTTTTCATTTGTTTATATAAACTATTTTCTTTAAGTTTGGTTTTCAGACTTTTAAAATTTTAATATTAGGTCTACAGGATAGTTCTGTCCATTTGAATTCATAAAATGACTCCGAAAATTTTTGTTTAACAATATTTGTATGGTAGTTTACCAATTATCCTCTTAAAAGTTACCCAAGAATATCAGTATTATCCAGGATAAATTTTCAATGTCAGTATTTTAATTCAAAAAGACAGAAGTTTCAGGTAGACCAAATATAATTATATAATATATTTTGTATGTATTTTGCATGAGGAAATTTTGTTTGATTTTTAATTTTCTCTTGGTTAGATGCCATATGTCTATATTGCATTTTCGTATTTTTACTAGTAATACCTGAAACATCTTACTATTTCTACCCTACAATGACGGACGCTCCTAATGATACTTTCAATGTATGTCTTATTTGATTTGAGTTTTGCTTGTTTTTCTATTAATTTTATTACTGTATAGTAATGTATAAATGTAATATGCCAAAATATGCATGATGCAAGAAAACAGTTTAGCAAATGCCAAGTAAATCCACTAGAAACAGAGGTTTTTATGAACACTTTTTTTTTAACTTTCTCTTACTCATACATACATATGGTAGAGAAAGTATTGTTTTTGGGTCAAAATTTTGAAATTGAGCTTTTGCTATATTTACACGTTTTGAGGTCTCCTGAATCCAAAAATCCTGTTTTTAGCAGTTGGTCTGTGTGTCTGTTTGTATGTTTGTGTGTCTCTGTGTGTGTGTGTCTGTCTGTGCGTCTGTTATCAGTATATCTCAAGAACAAATAACAGCAGGAAGTTCAAACTCGGTATCCTAAATCTGTACCATATAGGGATTCAACACTAAACTCTTCGTTAAGATCAAGAAAATGGTTCGTGTACAGGGACACCCAAGAGAATTCAAATACATTACGTTTGACCTTTTTTTATTATAGTCACTTAAATATGCCCATGCCTGTTATTACAAATTTCCATTTTTTAGCAGCTAGGTGTTTTTCATGTAATTATCTACAATTTTTTTTTCTTTCAGCAATATGCTTTGGCAAAAGCAGATGAATTTAAGGTTTAAACATCTTTTTAAACTTCAAATCTTCATGAATGATTTTACTTACAGTGCTAGAAGACATTCTTAGTTTCAATGGATCTTTGAGTCGCCGGATTTTCTTTTAGGATCAGGAACTTCACTTTCTTCATATTTACTTGCGTTCAAACAGTCTTAGGATGAAGTTTCGCGGTCATGTTTTCATTTTTATTTTCACTTAGACTTTTTTTCTTTCAAATTTAATATATTAGAAATATCGTTTTAGAAATGCAATAACCGCGATTTTTACACCTCTTTATAATTTAGTGATACGAATATATACCTCGGAAAGCGCAGTTACGTAACCTTAGAGCCATCTATTTAGGAACCATTTTCAAAATAAATCTTTTATTTGAATATTCTAATCAAAGGATAAAAGTTCCATACGATTATTCTAAAATTGTCAAATTTTTTCCTCAAGCTGAAAAAGAGAAAAATAAATTATACAATCGTTTTTATAAAGTGTGAACGACCTTCTGAGTTTCACTCGTTTTGTTTCTAATGTTAAATACGTTAGAATCAAATCAACTGAAACTGCGAAATTTTTTCCAATTCTAACCATCAGTTGTAAATTTACAAGAAAAAGTATAAAAACGACGAACATTAAAGATTCATATTTTACAGTAAAACAGGAAAATGATTCCTGGATGTTTACAGATATGCTAACATTCGTAAGCAATTGTACATTTATCGATTTAAAGAAAATAGCATTGTCTCTGAATATAAAGTAATACTTATAGTATTATTTAAATAATTATTCACACAATGTCTGCTTATATATTAAATTACTTTTTAAATCACGACACGCTTCTAAAGTACGTTTTAGCTCAAATTTGACATGTTTTTTATGTGCAGCATTAAAAATGCTTTTTTTGGCGTTGGTGTTACGGTTGAGGCTAATGACTAAAATCGTGGTTTCTACGCCTGAGAAGATTGCCGTCCGTGGGGAGTTTTAAGGGGTCCTAGCTCGTATTCACGCGAATTTCAGAGAATACCCCACTGAATGGCTAGGCCGACGAGCGCGACCTGAGATCGTGCCCGGCACCTCTTATCTACCAGCTTTGAGAAGAGAACCTCTCAACCACTAATGGAACATTCATACTTAGGAAATTTTATCCTGATAAATTAGATTTAAGCTAACAACATGAAAGTGTGTATTGAATAATTTTAAGTTGAAAAAACTGTATATGTAAAAGCTTCTCAGAACTAAAAATAGAGAATACAGAAAGCAAGCAAGATTTATAACATCTCAAAAACATTATTTTATTGTAAGATTTCTTTCTACGTTGTGATTCTGTGAAATGACGATTCAAGCATAATGTAAGTAACTACTACATACAAAATAAATTTATAATTAAGAAGTTATAAATAAATTTATAACCCATATTAATTTTTAGATTAAAAGACCAGTATTTCGTAAAATATAAAAGTGCAAATTTACTGGGCCTTCATATCAATAGTTTTAAAGGTACTCGTGCATAGATCTTCGGCCAAGTTTTAAAAGCTCCTCTTAATACTAAATATTTGCATTTATCGATAGTGATATATCGATTTGTGCAAACAAAACTAATACTTAAAAGAAATACGCCAAAAAAGGTCTTAACAAAACTTCTAACATCAATTGCCGCTGGCTTCTTTAATTTACTCATATAACATTCGGTTCTTCTAAACTTCTTTTATATTAGAGAACTGTTAAGAACATGTGTGTCTTGACTTGGAGGAAAACTAGCCTTATCTAAAATCAGAAAATGTAAAGAAAATTTTTGGTTTTTAAAAATATCTGGTTTATAAAATAATAATCTATTACATATCCGTAGAAAATCTGAAAATAGAGTGAATATCAAGACAACAAGGAAGCTTATTCGCTAGTATATGATATAATGAAATTCAGTTAGATGTAATTTTGTCGATTACAAAATGTCGCTAATACAGACTAACAATATAAATATCTCATTTGCTAGTAGTAACTATTTTTGCAAAATGTATTCATAAACCTTATATATATATATATACATATATGAAATATTTCTATTACAAATTTTGTATATTGTTATTTTATTTTCACAGATCATTTGTGCATCACAGCCTTGCGTTTATGGAACGTGCCACGATGTTTCAACGCCTGTTCATGATGCTAGAGGATTCAGATGTTCGTGTCCATGTGGACGTTGTGGAAGGAGATGTGAAAAGTGTAAGCTATTTTTTCTTTGAAATCTCTAAATTTGTAATAGAAGCTAATTTTTTTTTTTTTTTTTTTTTTTTTCACAGATTAATTGAAGTTTTTTCAAAGGTTCGCAGTATATAACTTAGTATTTCTGTAGAATTTAGAAAAGTATATTTAAATAATTTATCTGTAAAAACTTTTGTCTAAAAATATAAAAATATGAAATGAGAAAATGTCGATCTAAAGACATTCTTTTATTTACTGGTCTAAAAAATATAATTCCATGCGTTTAGCGGATACTTTACTATACATTTTTCTTTAGGAGACTATACATTTGGGAAATAATAAGGCGATAAACTTAAAACAAAAAAAAAACAGAAACTGCATGAAAACACGAGGGATTTTAATCTAGGTTATGCATTTGAAACTTAAAAACTTTGCTCTCTGTGCTTTTTAAAGCCTCTTTTTTTTTTTTTTTTTTTTAATCTGTTCAAATTATAATAATTTTAACCGGTTAAAACTAATTTAAATGAATGTTTTAAAACTCATTAAAACAAAAAAAAATCACTCTGAGTAAAACATGGTGAAGAAACGCTGATACTGATGCTAAAATTATACTGTGTTATTTGTGAAAATAGCTTATCACTACACGATAAAATATTAATGACATTTGACAGAGGAAAAATAATAAAGTTGAAAATTTTGTCACAATATTTGTATATTTCACTGTAAAAATTTAAAAATGATGTATTGTAGGCGTAATCAATAACGCTTACATTTCTAATTTTTTCCTCGTATAAAACCAACTGACTTTGAAATTCAAATGCATATGTTAATAATTATGTTCATGCTATAAATGACGTAATTTAACTATATGACTGGTAGATAAGAGTTGAATAAAACGCAAGTATGACAAAAAATATCACTTTATTAGTGTCAGTATATGTTTTTTTTTTTTTTATTATTTATTACTTTTCTGTAAATTTACATTTTTTTAAATGTAGCATTTACCAATTTTATACACTTTTGATGCATTTGTAACATATTTTTCCAATTATAATATTTAGTACACTTTGGATTCTTGGGAGATGCATGCATATACCTCTTCAATGCAGGCTACAAACGTGTTAAGACACCAGATGAATGTATGGAATTTTGCTGGGATACGCAAGGTTGTAGATCTGCCGATTATTTCCGTAAAAATGGAGACTGCTGGTTGAATTCGGTTACAAGCGATGAAGAACCTCTTACCCTAGATTGTGATAACCGATATCCTGGAGTAGCTTATTTATTTTTCAATTGTACTTGTGATGAATAAAGAATGTTGAAATAATCATGAAAAATCAATTGAATGTTGTATTTAATAAAGGTGAAATATTTCCAGCATATTCCCTAAATTTGGTTTCTAATAGATAAAGCTGGGATTATATGCATTTGCCTATTTTGACTTTATTTTCAAAGAATGCACATAAATTATTTGATTAAGAATGCATATTTCAGTAATTTCTTTTCTTTCAATTGTAAAATTGTGCAGATTTTCATATGTATTACTTACATAAAAATACGAAGGCTAAAATTAAAAGAAGTGTGCCTTTCACTAAAACAAGTCATTAAAGACAGGAATTTCCTTATTAGGTTTATTTCTTTAGAAATCGACCTATTTCAATCATTTATTTTATCGCTCTATCTATATATAGGGGAACTATGGGGAATATGGAATAGTCGGGTAAAATGGAATACCGCTGTATATTAGTTAGGTAAAACGGAATACCGTTATATATTATCTGTACGGAGCTGCAACCTGCACTGTAAAAAAAAAAAAAAAAAAAAAAAAAAAAAAAAAAGGAAGCTTTTACAGCAAAATGTGCTGGCACCCATATTGCCAGCACATTCTGCTGTTAAATAAGGCAATTTACAGAGGAAACATCTGTAAAACAAGACTCTTTTACGGCTGTTTCTGCTGTAAATAATTTCTTTTTTACTTTCATCCCTTCATGCACCCATATTGCCAGCATATTATGCTGTAAATCTACCGTTTTTTTTTTTTACAGTGTGTCAGAAGCACATCAAACGTCTTTACTGAGCCTCAAATGTGAACAGTAGTTCAAATTGTGTCAGTGAAAAGAGCAATTTTTGAGTCACACAACTTCTTTAGTTTATCAAGATTCAGACTTTTTTGGAAATAAGTATTACGAATTCTGTAATCTATTTACGAAGCAGTAAAATAAGTGAAAATTTAATGTCATTTACGGTAGGGGAGTTTAATTAGATAATAGTCTGATTCCCATGTACTTATTTCTATCAAAAGGTGATTGAGATTGCTTTATTCTCCAAGATGGCGATTTAAGTAATATGGAACACCAACTATTCCACATTATTTGAAATTTTGTAAAATTTGAATGTTGATAATTTTGTCAACACTGTTTACTTTCAAAAATAATTTCAAATTAAAATGTTTATATTGCAATTATTCATGATTTTCTCTAAAAATACAAACCTATTTCCCATTACCCTTAATGGAAATGGTTATTCCATATTTCAAATCATAACTATTCCATATTATCCGCTTGGTCTCTATTACACAAAAGAAAGAAAAAAACTTTTTTTTAACTAAAAATTTTGCATATAAACTCTATTTTTTGTAGCATAAAGCCATCAAAATTCATAAACAGCACTTGAAAGTTTGCTATAGCCGAACGCACAACGATCCAAAATACTTCTGTATATTATGATGAGTTCAAATAGGAATGGTATTCCATATTCACCTATATTCCCGTATATATATCAATGCAAAAAACCCTTAACGGGTTAAAAGTTTGTGACGCAGCACTGTACTTTATGGCTACAAGAATTAGAAATACGGGTCTTAAAAATAATGATATCAAATTTTCAGTGACGCTTTGATATTAATTAAATTATACATCGATTTTCTTATTTGAATTTGCTTTTTTCTTTTATTTATATTTACAGTGTAAACGTTATTTTCAAGATAAAATAATATATAGCATTTACTCATTGATACCTTTCCATTCACATCTCTTATACTATGAAAGCATGTGTTTTAAAAGAAATTATATGAAATTCCAGTAACGCAGTGGTGTTACATTAAATGATTTGTTTTTAAATTTCACTGCAATTATTTTGTTTTGCATATTAAAGTATGTGTGCACATTGAAATATTGCTTTTAATTTTCAAATACGCTGTCAAATATATCACTTTCATTAAGCTTATATTTTGTACTGAAATATATTTATTTCAATGAATTATTCTATCTTTTGCGTCACGCCATCCAAAACTGAAAAAAATTTCACAATTTTTTTCTTTGCAGCACAATATCTAATTGCATGCATTTTCAATTTATTTGGATGAAATGACACAAAGTAAACATTTCCATATATTTTACTTACAGTTTTGGATGGCGTGACGCAAAAGATAGAATAATTCATTGAAATAAATATATTTCAGTACAAAATATAAGCTTAATGAAAGTGATATATTTGACAGCGTTATTTCAAAATTAAAAGCAATATTTCAATGTGCACACATACTTTAATATGCAAAACAAAATAATTGCAGTGAAATTTAAAAACAAATCATTTAATGTAACACCACTGCGTTACTGGAATTTCATATAATTTCTTTTAAAACACATGCTTTCATAGTATAAGAGATGTGAATGGAAAGGTATCAATGAGTAAATGCTATATATTATTTTATCTTGAAAATAACGTTTACACTGTAAATATAAATAAAAGAAAAAAGCAAATTCAAATAAGAAAATCGATGTATAATTTAATTAATATCAAAGCGTTACTGAAAATTTGATATCATTATTTTTAAGACCCGTATTTATAATTCTTGTAGCCATAAAGTACAGTGCTGCGTCACAAACTTTTAACTCGTTAAGGGTTTTTTGCATTGATATCATTACTTTTTAGGGGTTAATGATCAAAACGTAAAATTAAAGGAGCATGGTAATGAATTATAACAATGTATAAAAATTGTTGTTTTATAGGTCATACTCGAACAAAATAACAAACTAAATGAAATTTCAAAATTTTATAAAAAGTGATTAAAAAAAAAAAAAAACCTTTAAGAAAGAATATTTTTTGAGGGATGGAAACATGCAACATTACAAAGGCATAATATAGTACATTTTAAAAATGACAAAAATTTCTACAAATAAAAAAATAAATAAAAAAGATTTTTTATTTTATTCAATATTCAATTTGTTATATAGCTCTTTGGTTCAACTATTTCTTAGATAGTCCAACAGAAAATTCAAAATAAATGTTTAAAAAAATAATTTGTGTACGAAAGTTTTTGTAAAAAAGTGTTACGAATAAGTTTCTAAAGAGTTTTCACCACATCGATTTTAGTTAGATAAAAACTTAACAAAAAAAATTTTAAATGGTCAACCGACTGAACAAAAGATAAATATTTTGTTATTTTTAAATTGCAGATGCATAAAGTAAAACTGTTTAAGGATATGACAGTAATTTTCCAAAATACCTAGCACCATTGGGATGAGGTTCAGATCCTCCCTTGGAAACTCTGATAATTCTAAAAAAGATGCTTAATCAATTTGAGAGAGATTTTGTTTGGTTTAAAATTAATTCAGCTGGGGAAAATAGGAGGGGGGTTACCAGTTAGATCACTTAGAAATTTTAATAGGGAAATCGCTTTTTAGAAAAAAATTTCTAAAAAACATGCATTAAAATATTATGCATCTAGTTTTATTCTATCTGATTAAACATACTGTACATAGTCCCCACATTTTTCCTAGTATTTCGGAATCATTTTAGAATTTCTAAAAATTTTCTGAAACGTAGTGTAGGGATTTTGGACTTTGCCTCATTTTCGAAAACTGGGTTATGGGGGTATAAAGTGTATATGAGAGATCTAACTTTAAAATTTTAATTGATAAGGATTTTTTAGCACTTTGAGAAATCTTCTAAATATAATCACTTAAAATGTTTCCAGCGATACTTTTTTAAGGTTGGTTGTTTGTAGGTTTTAAGGCCAATTGACTGCTCTAGGGTCCTAGGCCTATAAGTACATTGCCCCCCGTGAGGTCTTTCTAAGGGGTCGTAGCCCGTATTTATGCAAGTTTCGGAGAAAAAACACTGAAGGAACGGCTAGGTCGAAGAGTGCGGGATGGGATCGAATCCGGCACTTCCCATCCACCAGCTTTTCAGCGCAGAACCGCTCGTGGGGCATTTTTTAAAGAAGCTTATATATATATATACATTCTAAAAGTCCCATTTTTCTTCCCAAATCTATAGGAAACGCCTTGAAAGTTTTGAAAACGTAAAAAGCGTGCATATTAAATATGAGTCTAAGTAGAACTTTAAATGAGCTCCTAATCCCCCTCTTATTCGACATTTTAATGTTTGCCTCCTAAGGTTTCTTCTATCTCAATTCAGCTTCAATTTCTTTTTTTCTTTTCCTTTCTTTTCTCTTTCTTTTTTTTAAATAAAACAAACGAGATCAAACCACGTGATCCTGAAATAGGAACATAATGGAGACTATTTTCAATATATTTAATAAAAAAAAAAGAGGCAAACAAAATATATTAAAAAAATTTTTGTTTGTAGAAGACATTTCCGACAAACTACAAAAAGAACTTCATTTGTTTAAAATTTCAAAGATGTGCCTTTCGCCCCCCTGTTTTTACAGTTCGAATTTCCAAACAAAACAAAGATCCTTCAAACTGGTTAAGCTCCCCCCCCCCCGCCTCCTTTTTTTTTTTACAGTTTTTAAATTTTCCAAGGTGTTCTCGAGACACGGGGGACGACTTTAAAAGAAAAAATCCCTTTCTTATTTTCCTAACAAATAGTTATAGAGAAAAACATTTTGTGTTAAAATTTTGTATTGAAAAGGTCTTTCCATCAAACTAACAGAGATTCCCCCTCCCTCCACCCAAATTTCACATTTATAAAATTAAAATTTGCCCATCACTGAGTCCTTTTGCCCCCCTCCCTTCCCCTACTATACACATTTGTTTTATTCTTAACTAAACAAAATTCCGTAAAAATTCTCGTAGACGTGTTTCACAGTTTTTAGAAATTCCGAAAATTACTAGATAAAAACAAATTGAATAATTCGTATTCGACACTGTTTGGCGAGATTTTGTATGAACTTTGGAAACACACTTTTCTAAAATCGATGAAATTAAATTCATATAAAAATTCTACAGAACAACTTAATTAGTTTTTTATATAATACAAAATGAATTTAAATCAGTTTAATTTAAAGTTGTTTTCGTAAAGAATTTGCCTTTACGATTTTTATAATATAATGCAAACTCAAGTTACTGTAACAATGTTTGTGTTAACAGTAATTGTTAAGCTACGGAAATATCATTTAATTTAGTATAAGTATTAATCGTTATTATTGTTGGTTTGGCCACGACTTTTAAGTTTTTAAACTGATTAATAGATTAGTTTTACAAAGTGAAAACAGTTACATATTATAGTTTTACTTAATTTTTTGTGTTTAATTAAAAGCTTAAAATTGCCTCAGTTTACCTCGTAACACTTTTAAGATTTTATGGATATTGTATAGGAAAGCTATATTAAAAAATAAATAAGTACTTACACAAATTTCAGAACAATATGTTGTACTAAATAATGAATAACAGAGGTTTTTAAAAAATATGTGATAGTAAAAAAAAAAAAAAAAAAAAAAATCTGGAGTGACTCCACTCGACTTTCCGAACATTGAGTAATTAACAGTTTTGTAGATAAAGTAAAGAAAGAGTAGTTGTTAAACAAACAAAAGAGAGAAAACCATAATAGAGTGTTTGAGTACTTTTCTCCATCTATTACACGTTGTTTTATTTAACGCTACTGAACTTTGAGCCCATAGATCATAATGATAAAGAAATTTTCGTTGTGTCCCTGTAAAAACCTATAAATGCTAGATTCACCAAAATGCTTATAGTTAGTGCAACAGTGATTTATAATACTCATATAAATTTTCAGCTGAATTCAATAAGGCGTTTAGATGCTATCGTACTTTTTAAAATTTAGTCCCATAGGCCATAATGATAAAGAATTTTTCTTTGTGTCCCTGTAAAAAAACTGTAAGTGCTAGATTCACCAAAATCTATACAGTTAGTTCAACTGTGATCTATAACATGTGTACAAATTTTTTGCTCAGATTAATAAGGCGTTTAGACGCTATCACATTTTTAAAAATTTGGCCCCATAGGCATAATGATAAAGAATTTTTCTTTGTGTCCCTGTAAAAAAAACTATAAGTGCTAGATTCTCCAAAATCTATACAGATTGAGTATTTGTGATCTATAATATGTGTATAAAATTTTTGCTCAATTGAATAAGGCGTTTAAATGCTATCGCACTTTTAAGATTTTGCTCCCATAGGCCATAATGATAAAGAATTTTTCTTTGTGTCCCTGTAAAAAAACTATAAGTGCTAGATTCACCAAAATCTATAGGGTTCGTACTATGGTGACTTACAATATGCGTACCAACTTTCAGATTAATCGAACAAATCGTTTAGACGCTAGCGTGTTCACTCACAGACATACACACATACACACACACATACATACATCATCGTAAAAATAGTGAAAACGGACTCAGGGGACCTCAAAACGTACAGAAAAATCAAAATCTCGAATTCGGATTTTTGACATGATTACAATACTTTCCTCACTATAGTGTTCGGAAAGTAAAAATCCTTTGTAATGGAAATAAACATCCTTGAATCCTATTTGAACCTCTATGTCATTTAATAATTTGAATATCATTCACCAAAAAAAAATTCCTCAAAGTTTTATGCCATATTTTTTAGAATAGTGTGTACAATATTTACAATGTTATTATTAATTTCTAATTTAAAAGTTGCAGATGCATGGTAATTTCAATTTTATTTTATATCACTATTATATCTAAGAAATAAGTATATACGAGTTAAGGAGGACATTTTTATTTATTTTTATTTTTTCTGGAGTAGTATTTATTGTTATATTCATGCCACCTCCCTACTGTTAAATTTAAGAAAGAAAAAAAGAAATGCGAATAATTTTTTAGGTATAGATTTGATTTAAAACAAAAAAATAAATAATAATAGAAAGATCTTTAAAAAATTAATTTTTATACTGGTAAATATTTAAGTAGTATAGTTTGCTATGAATTTAATTTTAAAAAAATCTTAATCTATTCAAAATTTTATTATAGCTTAACATTTTGTAATTTATATATATATACTAGAAACTTAATGAGCAAATTAATTATTTTCAAATTCTGTTTTAAGAATTTTTTCAATCCGTAGTTTAAGTGATTTATCACCTAATTTAAAAAAAAATTACAAATATTTGCATATGATTATCATATTATTTGTCATTTTTATGAAAATAAAGAAAAAAATTTTTGTTGTTGCAATCACTTTTTAAAATAAAACCAATTTTGAAAGTTAACAACGTATCAGCATGAAAACAATGTAAATACAATGAATATTTTTGATAAACAAATGTCATATAAAATACAAGTACCTAAATAAATAACTAATTTAATATATATATTAAAAAAAGAAAAATATTTTTTTTTATATATTTTGTGTTTATTTTTGACGCCAGTTCCCGATAGAGGGAGCCAAAACGATTATTTGATATTGAGTATTTCAGATAGAAAAGAAGACTGTATTCGTCCGCGAAACTGCCGCATCACGGTATTTTCGGAGTAAAAAATAGTTCGATTTTTAAACTGAGTTATAAAAAAAAAGAGTTTTCCTAGGGAAAAGGGAGATGTCAGGCACATCAGATAAAAGCGATTAATATCATATATCAATTAAACGACATTCGGTAGAGCCATACTCGAGAAAAAATTGTTCCTCACATATGCCGCCCATTTACAACTTAAATGAGCCAATTCATATCTCGAAATATATTGCACGCAGAAATGTAGCGATTTCAGGGTAGGATCAGACAGAAAATGAAAGACTATTTTGAAAATATCAGAGAAAAACATCCCATATTTCCTGAGATATTAAGTGTCGGCTTTCAGCGGTTTCTTTGATCTCAGATTAGCTGTATATATGAGTGTCGCAGTTTTCGTTCGTATTTTCCGCTGAGTGTCGCCGCGTTCGTTTGTTTTTTCGCTTGCGTCACTAGAAAAACTGCCGTTTTTCATGATAATAAATGATGGAAAATTTGCCATCATGATAATTTTCGAAATAATCAACCAATTTCAATCAAACATGGGCAGTAGACTTATCTTACAAATAGCTGGATGGATTCGTTAACCAAATTGCTCCGCCATTTTGTTTCCAAGTTGCAGCCACTTGAAAATTTCAAATCCACATTGTGAGAAGCGCATTTAAGACTCGATTTGCTTACATTATGATGCGTATATAATAGACCATATAAAGGTTTTCCAAGTTCATTAATGAACTTGTTCCACTATTTTGTTTCAAAATATCTTGGATGAGTTCGCTGGGAAACTTTCACCTGCCATTTTGTTTCCAAGTGGCGGTCACTTGAAAATTTGTCTTCAAGATAACTTTTGAAATACTGAATTATTTCGAACCAAAGTTAAACAGTGGACTTGTCTTAGAAATTCTTTCAAAATGACTGTTCTGCACATAAATATTAATCAAAATTTACATGTAGAGATAAATTTTTAACGTTGCAATTCAGACCACAGCTTAAGCCCATCTATCTGATAAATTCATACGATTTAACAAAAATAGGATTTGTTTTCAAATGAAATAAAATGTAATATACATTCAATGCAACTATGAAATAAAATCATGTTATCTAAATCTTCGCAAATAAAAAAAAAATGCTGATTAATAAGGTTTAAAAGATGCTAAAACTCGATATAAGAAATCTAAATATATTAAATATACCTCGACATATTGCCAAGAATGCTCTTAATTTTTTATTCTTTGGAAATCTGAAAAATGAACATTCTGACAGTTTGATGGTTGCAACAGGCTACAAAACTTAAGACTATTATTTTAATTTCAATAAATTTAATGGTAATTCAAATAGCACTTGGAAGTTGAATTACTCGGCACGTACACAAAGGTTGTTTATTACTAACGACTAACCACCATATTGTGATGTCATATGGCAAGTACAGGTTGCCATCTCTAGGCAGAACGAGCCTACCAGTATAAGTTTTGCTGGGTACATTTGATTTTCAAAATTTAAACTTCTAATTATACATTTATATAATACTCTCACGATGTCACACCCGTTACATAACATTTTACTTTTTTTTTTTTTTTTTTTCAGTCTTAATAACTAATATTCATTTTGAAATCGGTATTATTTTTCTAAAACGGAATCAGTTTTTAGTAAATTAGATGCTAGTAAAAAGTCATGTCTCGAAAATGTCACACTCCTCACGAAATTAAATTACCTAATGTGTAGCACTAGTGCGTCGTAAAATCCACTCAACTATTCAACCAACCTCGCAAAATTTTAAAATTTTATTTATTTTTATTTTTATTTATTTATTTTATTTTATTTTATTTTATTTTTTTTTTTTTGCTATCTCTCTATATATATACGGCTAAGAGATCTTATTGGACTCTGTTTGTACGTGTGTTGACGAAAGTTGCCACCAGATTTTCATACTTTAGTTAATTTAAAAAAATCTAATTGTCCGATCGATAAGTTAATTAATCCGACGGAATCAGAAAAATTGTCCCTTTCATTTGATACCTTATTTGTAACGAAATTTTGATTAGATTTTTTTAAATCAATTAAAATATGAAAATAACAACCTGGTAAAAGCTTTAAAAATGGACATTTAAATTTTTAATTTTTGCCAAAAAAAATAAATAAATAAATAAATAAATAAAATAAAAAATGCTCTTTTTTTTTTTTTTTTTCAACGTAAAATTAAGTATGCTTTCACCCGAAAAATAAAATATTATAAAATATTAAATTTGCTTATGCACATGAAAAAATGAAAATGGAGTAAAAAAACAATTTAGATAAAGTTGCACGAGAGTTCCAAAAATTAATGGAAGTATAAATGAACATTAAATGAATAAAATAGTCGTCTGCTGAATCGCATGATATTGAAAAACAAAGAATCGAATTCAGTAAATATCCGCGTTTGTAATGATCGATAGATGGCGCTCTCTGAACTGCAGTTGTTAGTAAATATCATAGCCACGTGGATTTATAATTGTTCTTTATCCGCCATTACATCATGGAAAATCGATTGCATAATATGATGATATGCAGTGGTGTGATAATTTCACCTTAGCCCACCAGAGGGCGAGCATTTCATTACAATCGCGGATTGTTCTTAAGAGCAAAAATATTAATATTCAATATAAAATAAAATAAAAGTAATATTGTGTATTTGTAAACAGCAGAATAATTGTATTTGTGAGTTTGATAATTTTTAAAAATACTTTATATGTTTATTTATTTTCACAAGTAAGAATCGATTTTTTTTATATTGTAGTGTAACTGTTACATTAACTGATATAGCAATAAATAGTGGAATGTTCATGGATCATAACTTGATATTAATTTAAAATGTTTTAAGTTAAATTTAATTGCATAAAGGTGTTACAACAAGTTAATTTACTTAGCTACTGGTAGAAATGGATTTACACCGTACGATGTTGCATTGTTAATGGTATAAGTACCAAAAATCAGATTGCTTAACATGTTGTCCATCACATTAATAACAAATCTCTATATATATAAACGGCTAAGAAATTCCCTTGGACTATGTTTGTCTGTGTGTTGACGCAAGTTGCCACCAAATTTTCATACTTTAGTTATTTTTAAAAAATATAATTGTCCGATCGATAAGCTGTTAAATCCGACAGATTCAGAAAAATTGCCCTTTTCATTTGGTGCCTTATTTGTAACGAAATTTTTATTAGATTTTTTTAAATTAATTAAAATATGAAAATAATAAACTGGTAATATCTTTAAAATTGGACATTTAAATTTTTCATTGTTGCCAAAAAAAAATTACGAGTTATTATTACTTTTATAATAGTAATATAAACTCGTAATTAAAATAATAATAATAATAATAATATATATATATATATATTATTATTATTTTTTTTTTTTTTTTTTTTTTTCAGCATAAAATGAAATATGCTTTCATGCAAAAAATAAAAAGTTATAAAATATTAAATTTGCTCAGAAAAAAATGAAAATATGAAAATGGAGTAAAAAAACAACCATAACCTTTTTTAATATACATCAATTTTAGATGTTTTTTCTTTTTTGTTTTGTTTAAATAGTATGTTTTTGGTACGGATGAATCGCGCTTGGCATGAAAGCTAATTCAGCATTATATTAAAGAGCTTTACTTATTCATAATCCTGGATAATTTTTAAAATTTTGATGCTAAAATAGATCGGAACTTTTTCGCCAAGGACTCTAATTTCGCGAAAAACACTTTAAGCTAAGTAGCGCATCAAAACGATAAATAAATTATAAAATATTGAAAAACAGAAAGGAAAGGAAAAAGAAAAGAAACAAAAAAATAATAATAATCGCATGAATTATGTATTTTTGTCTAAAATGGCGATAAAAATTCAGAAGTCGCCAAACGGAGCCATATTAAGGCTGTACCATGATCAGGTGTACACATTTAATTATTTTTCTATGTACAGTCGGTAACAAAAGTGTCTGAACACTAGCAAAGATTCCTATGCAAAAAAGTACACTTAATGATGTTTTATTATATAAATCCTTGTCGAATCCTGTTCTTAGTCAGTGTAAGAATATGATTCGATAAGGATTTATTTAACTAAACCGTGTGAAGTGTACTTTTTTTACATAGGAATTTTGCTAGAGTTCGGACAATTTTGTTACCGACTGTACCAACTGCTATTAACTAACTCGACTACTATTATAATCACAAAAAAATGTCTCATGAGATAGATGTAGCCGATCATACCATATTGTAATATTATATATGGCGTGAAATTGTCGTCAATTTATGGTTGACCGAAATAATCAAATAAATATAGAATTAATGAATGAATGGTTGAGTGTTGCGTCGCACTAGTGCTGCGCAGATGGGCAATTGGCGACGGTCTGGGACACACCCCTAGAGGTGGTCCGGAGACATGCCATCACAATTTTGATCCTCCACGGAAGGGAGAAATAAATATAGAAAATAACATAAAAGAAAATATTAGGTACATCATGTACAGTCGGTAACAAAAGTGTCCGAACACTAGCAAAAATTCCTATGTAAAAAAAAGTACACTTAATACGGTTTTGTTAAATAAATCCTTGTCGAATCCTGTTCTTACTCAGTCTTAGAACAGGATTCGACAAGAATTTATTTAGCAGAACTGCATTAAGCGTACTTTTTTTACGTAGGAATTTTTGCTACTGTTCGGGCACTTTTGTTACCGACTGTATCGTGTTGTTCATATGTAACTGGGATTCAAATATAAAATTGCTACTTCAATTTTTTCGATGCTGTCCATTTCGAAACTGCCATTGATAAGTACTCAACTGGAAGCCCACTGGTAAGCTATTGTCACAGGCAATAGGGACAGGCACCCGAGAGTCTGTGAAGGAGTGGGTCGCAGCTGAAGGCAGCAGGTCTCGAAGCGGGCTTTCGAACAATTTCTTGATTTACATATATATATATATATATAAAGCGACATAGAAAAGTGTTTCTTTTAAATATAGTGACCAGCAAAGCGGGTAAAGCTTTTGTTGATTCACTACCTTCATTGATTTCATGAATTTAAAAACGGTATCGTTAACAAACTTGATCTATTGGCACGCATACAGCATCAGGCCGAGTTTTATACATTTCGAGTTTGGTTTTGAAATTTTTCCCGCATTTGGAATTCGGTTCGTTCCCGAACCGGGGCTTTTCTAGTAGAATATAAAGTAATGCTGGAAAATTTTTTGAAGTCATCATCGACTTTTCTTTCCTTTAAAATTGGAATACTTTTTTTGCAAATAAATTAAAAATTTTACATAAAACGTAAAAGGTAAAAAGTGGATTTGAAATTTTAAATAGTTTTAAAAGAGATATAAAATAAAAATGTGCACTGTACAGTCGGTAACAAAAATATCCGAACACTACCAAACTTCCTATGTAAAAAAGTAGAGTTAGTACTGTTTTGTTAAATAAATCCTTGTCGAATCACGTTCTTAGACTGACTAAGAACATGATTCGACAAGGATTTATTTAACGAAACAGTATTAACTCTACTTTTTTCACGATCTTATTCTTTATGCTATTATAAAAAACTAACTTGATGATAAAAATTAGCTGTCAAACTAATATATATATATATAGTCGACAGAAAAGAAATTGAAGCATATATCCACATTTTTCATATATATTTTTTTAGTTTGATAGCTAAGTTTTATCATCAACTTACTTTTTTATAAACAATACAGCCGGCAGCAAAAGTATCCGAGCACTAGTCAATAATTCCGATGACAAAAAAGTACACTGGAAACTGTTTTGTTAAATTCTTGTCGAATCATGTTCTTAGACTGACTAAGAAAATGACTCGACAAGGATTTATTTAACAAAGCAATATTAAGTGCACTTTTTTAGACAGGGATTATTTCTAGTGCTCGAATACTTTTGCTGCCGACTATATAAGACTAAGATCATGACTCAACAAATACAGTCGGTAACAAAAGTGTCCGAACACTAGCAAAAATTCCTATGTAAAAAAAGTACACTTCATACGGTTTTGTTAAATAAATCCTTGCCGAATCCTGTTCTTAATCAGTGTAAGAACAAGATTCGACAAGGATTTATTTAACAAAACCGTATGAAGTGTACTTTTATTACATAGGAAGTTTTGCTAGTGTTCGGACACTTTTGTTACCTACTGTACTTGCTTACAAAACAGTATTATTTGCACATCTTTTATATAGAAATTATTGCTGGTGCTTCAATAATTTTGCTGCTGGCTGTATATATGAAAAATGTGAATATGTGTGTCAATACAGTCGGCAGTAGAGTTCCTGCATCGGGTCGGGTAACCCGATTTTACCCGAACCCAAAACGACCCGGGTCGGGTTGACAATTTTTTTTCTCTTGCGGGTCGGCTTCTGGTCGAGTTGATTGATCTTTTTATCTTGCGGGTCGGGTTTAGCTTTCTACAAGTCGGGTCGACTTGAGAACACCTTTCAAAAAAATTTTTTACAATTGAAAGCATAAATTTGTAGACATAATTATAGATCTTTAACTGATTTTAGCATGTGTCGGAGCTCCATATTCCTATACGTCCACCTGAAAAAAAAAAAAAAAAAAAAATCCGTATAAGCATGAGAAAAAATATCCGTATACGTTTTCTTTTCTTCAACAAATCTAAAACTGATCATCTGTAGAAATTGTATGAAAACTTTAAGGTATTGTATAAATATCTATTGACTATTGTTAATATATAAAAGAAATACAACATAACCTCGCTTTTACGTTTTGGGAATTTAAGTTATTTCTCAATTTACATTTTTTTTTTTTTTTTTTTTTTTTTTTAAGATATCTTTATTTTCAATGAATTTTAATCCTCGCTTTTATGTTAACGAAATTTTGAATTTTCTTCCATTTATATTTGTATATACAAAAAATATACAGGGAATACTTGTTGTGATTTAATTAAAAAAAGTAATGTAAAATAAACACATAAAGGAAACTAAATCATCTTCTCCAGAATAAATAAATAATGCACCAAGCAAAACTGAAACCGGAGGAAGCTAAGTTGCTGATTATGCGAATTTAAAGCGATCAGTGATCCTTAAAAAGCAGATGTTTAACTGCGAATCACATACATGCTACACAAATTATTATAGTAAAGTAAGCATCCACATCGGACAAAAGCAATAAAGAATAATAATCTTTATTATTTTTTTTTTCCAGACTATAAGTATTAAACAATAAATTACGAACATTTGAATTGAAGTGCATTTTTTACTTTCTTCTATATTCAATAGAAGAAAGTAATGGATTCATAAAAATTTTCGACTTCCAGTTTTCGGTGGATTTACACGTTTTGAGAGGTCTAGAACACGAATTTACCATTTATAGAAAATGTCTGTCAGTCTGTGTGTATGTGACAAAAATTTTGTAGCGACTGTATCTCCGGAACTACTGTTCAGAATTATATATGAATCTGTATGTAGAGGCACCTTGACCTAAATTAGTGCCTACCAATTTTTGTCAACCATCAACAGGTGGCTCTGCTATACAGTAATTGCCGAGATTTAAGAGGAGGCTATATCTCAGGTTCTATTGAGTATAATCAAACAAAGCTTGATATGTGAAAAGGCTACTATGAGACATTATGATGATTCAATTTGAATTCTTATCGGCCAACAGGTGACGCTGCTGTACAGCGATTTCGGCAGTTTAAGGGAAGGCTATATCTCAGGAACTACTGTATAAAATTGCATATAAATTTATATGTAGATGCACCTTGACCTAAATTAGTGTCTCAACTATTGGTATCAACCGCTCAGCAGGTGGCGCTGTTATACAGCGATATTTGCAATTTAATGAGAGGCTATATCTCAGGTTCTATTGTGTATAATCAAACAAAACTTGATATGTGAGAAAGCCATAATGAGACATTATGTTGAATCAATCTGAATGCTAATCGGCCAATAGGTGCAGCTACTATACCGCAATGTCCCTCGATAATGGGAAGGCTATATCTCAACTTCTATGGCTTATAACTGTACGAAACCAGATATGTGAGATAACCATTATAAAAACGTATTTTTTAAGATGCTATTTATAGACAATAAAACTGTCTTACTTTGGATATTTAGTGTTAGTTGTCTCTAAGATGAAAATCTTTTGCATTCATCCTGTTAGATAATTTCAAAAAATAATATTTTTAATAAATTATTTGCACTTAGTAAAATGTAGGAAAATACATATAGAAGAAAATCTTGTGGTGGCCACAACATACTAGTTTACTCTTGAAGTTCACAACTCACATAAATGGTTAAAAATTATCATTGATCTAATTTTCATATTTTTTTAATTTTTAAATTAAAAAATTAGTAATTACATTTCAAATTCTTTTAAAAATAATTTACCAACTGTATGACAATGAAAATTTACCTTATTTTATAATTTAAAAAATTTTGTATGATTTTTAGATGAATAAGTAATTTTCAGTCAGTTTTCGGGTTTGGGGTCGGGTCTAAAGACAGCGGGTTCGGGTCGTAAATGTTTCTCTACTGCGAGTTCGGATCGGTTTCCGGGTTGGTGAAAAAATTTTTGTCGGGTTCGGGTCGGTTTTCGGGTTGATGAAAAAATTTTTGTCGGGTTCGGATTGATATAAAATTCATCTTTCGGGTTCGGGTCGGGTAAAACCCGACCCGTGCAGGACTCTAGTCGGCAGCAAAATTAGTCGAACGCTAGCATTAATTCCTATGGAATAAAAGTACACTTAAAGCTGTTTCGTTGAATAAATCCTTGTCGAATCATGTTCTTAAACTGATTAAGAACATGATTCGACAAGAATTTATTTAACAAAACAATACAATCGGAAGCAAAAGTATCCGAGCACCAGCCAATAAATCCTATATCAAAAAAGCACACTTAATACTATTTTGTTAAATAAATCCCTGTTGAATCATTGTCTTAGACTGAGTAAGAACAGGATTAGACAAGGATTTATTTAACAAAACTGTATTAAGTGTACTTTTATCACATAGGAATTTTTGCTAATGCTCGGATACTTTTATTACCAACTGTACGTGCACCAGCTACCGTTAGGAGACAGTCCGCAAAAAAATTATTCGAGCGCTAGCAAAAAATTCCTATAGAAAAAAGTACACTTAATACTCTTTTGTTAAATAAATCCTTATCATGATCTTAGTAAGGATTTATTTAACAAAACAGCATTAAGTGTACTTTTTTTTATATAGGAATTTTTGCTATCGCTCAAATATTTTTACTGTCGTCTGTAATACACGACGGTTTGCGGCCGGATCGAATATCGAACCCACAGTTTTTAGATTACCAGTTCGGCGCTCAACTAACCCCTCCGCGGAGGATTAAAATTGTGATTAAAAAATTTAGAGCAGCCCTAGATGCACTAAAAAGCGTTCGTAAACTCATGCAAAACTGATTAGACTGAGCCGTAACCACTGAGCAAAAGAACAACTGGAGCAAATGGTTCCAATACCTTTACATAGTGTTCGTGGATCCCAGTTTTTTTGCAATCGTATGCCGTACAGAGTCAAACCTTGCTCAGCAAGCAACATTTGACGGGTCGTCTATTACTTTTATACACTTTAAAGAATTAAATTTTAAAATTGTAATATCATGTTTAGCATATAGTTGTTCATACAGACAACCTTTACACAATTTTACTTTGAAATACAAAGATATCAAATGCTTTCTGCCGTGCAACGCTCGGAAGACAAACCTTTTAAAAACGGCACGCGAAAACCGGTCTAGCATTTCCTCCAGTTGTTCAGTGGCCGTAACTATAACTACAGCGTCTAGAATAAACAGTGTGGAAAGCGACGAATAAAATTGTACTAAAAAATTAAGCCTGTCACCAGATGTCATTGTAATCGAAGCTCACGACAGTCACGACAACAAAACCGAGACTCCCTACTGGTTAATTATATGCTTAGATCACGTGATTAAACTGACGAAACTGGGAAAAGCCAATCAGGTCTTTGATTTGAGCAATAGCTTTGATCACAGCGACATCTGGGTAAGCTTAATTTTTGTAGCATCATTTTAACATCACGATTATCGCAACAATGCCTCCGAGCTGAGCTCTACGTCACGGAAAATCGGCCGATTGCATCCAATCCCCACGATCCAACATATATTATAGGAAGTGTTAATTGGATAAAATCGGCCGATCTTCCATGACGTAAAGCTCAGCTCGGAGGCATTATTACAGGTGGTGTTTGTTATAGGCGATTGCCACACTGTTTATTCTAGACGCTGTATTATAATCACACACCACACTGATTTCACATTTCAGTTTTGCCACGAAAACTAGTGCACTGGGGAGTTTACGAATGCAATCTATATTAGCGCTTTATGGACGAGAAATGAAAAGGAACGCTTGAAATCATTGCCGGATTATGAATGTAAAGGCGCGCAGTGCTCAGCGTCCCGTAAAATATTCTTTAACCACATTTCTTGCGACCATGGAAGCCTCTGCGCAAGTGCGGATTGAACGAGTCCAGCGTTAACCCTTTGCGGCGCAAGACAATTCCGATCATTTAAATTATACTGCCACCGGAAATCATGAACTAAATTAAACTAAAAGAAATTTTAAATTTTAAGGTTAAAAAAAACAACCTTTTCTGATATGTTATAAACGTAAATTTTTGTTAAAAAATTTCCGAGGTGAACTTTTGCATCTGGATCTTAAATTTTGCGTCCTCGCAGCGAGGACAGTGCGCGTTAAGGGCATGAAGGTAGAGAGACCCTCTAATACCATGGTTAAGGGGTTAAAATAGGGGTGACTGAGAGAAAACAAGCGATAAGGGAACACCGAATAACTGGATGTTTGCCAAATAACTATCTCTCGGCCAATTTTGTATCCCTCGAAACTTTTGGACTCGGCCTCACTGCTAGTCGTAGGAAAAGTGGTCGCACTATACTTCAACTACGCAGGTAGGAGAGTCCGTCAGAGTAGCGCCTGCTGGATGAATAATTTAGGGCTAGAATGCGCCCAAAAAATATTTTCATTTTCATGAAGCCACTTAAGTTTAGGTATAGGAAACGGTAAACGGTAGAAGGGTCTTGTAAAACTGTAACAAAATTGAAATCTATCGCAATTTCGCAATCATTTTTAATTTTTTGGGGAACAATATTTGGCGCCCCCTAAAATTTGCCCTTGCGGAGGCAAGTGCACTCCTTGTTCCTCGCACGCTAAGCCCCTGCTTAAATTTTACGTTACGCAGACATATTTGGCAATATTCTGGGGCTGGGATTGCGGTGCCTCATTTTTAATTCTGATCCATGGTCTGATCTTAAATCTTATGAACTTTCATAGAATGGGCGTGGTTACGATTGATCTTAACTTGGTATTGCGGTGCCTCAAGCATAGATATAGTAATTTATATAGATCTATCATCCCCATGTTAACGAGCAAAGATTTTTGATGCCGAAAAAGTTTTTTGGCATCAGCCATTAGAGAGTTCAAACTCGAAAATAATAACAGAATTGAATGTTAATGAATTTTAAAAATGCCGAAATATTGCGTGGCTTTTAAGTGTTCTAATAAATATATGAAAAGAAATGGGATAAGTTTTCATAAATAAGTTATATTCAAGTAATTTATGAAAAATATAAATTTTATAATCAGTTGCTTTGTTATTATTATGAAACAATTACTGTCTTCATATTTAGTGGAATGCTTTTTTAAATGTTAATAAATGTTAATATTTTATATTAGTAAGTAATATAGAATTCTCAAAATTCTTTTAAATATAGTTAGCAGCCGCGGAAGTTTTAATTTATAACTAGTACAGTCGGTAACAAAAGTCTCCGAACACTAGCAAAAATTCCTATGTAAAAAAAGTACACTTAATACAGTTTTGTTAAATAAATCCTTGTCGAATCCTGTTTTTAGACTGACTAAGAACAGGATTCGACAAGGATTTATTTAACAAAACTGTATTAAGTGTACTTCTTTTACATAGGAATTTTTGCTAGTGTTCGGAGACTTGTGTTACCGACTGTATGTTGTGAACACCACAAAACTTTCTTATATATATAATCCTATACAAATTTACGCAATACAAATTATTTATTAAATTATAATTTATTAAAATTATTTTCCATGATGAATGCAGACGATTTTTATCTCAAAGAAGTATAATAATAAATACCGAAAGAAAGAAAGTTAGTTTTGTGCATACATGAGCATACTAGAGTATAGTTAAAAGGAAAGAGAAAGGAAAAAGAAAAGAAGGAAAGAAAGAAAAATGGGTATCTGGGGGTTTTTCATTCTCTTTTAGTACATAAATTTTATTTGCTAAATTATCTTTGTCTATTCCCCTGTATATTCATTCGGGAAAAGATATCCATAAGAGAGTAAAATGGCCGTCTTTTTCCAAATGAAAAGGCATCACTTTTTTCCCCTCATTGATCAATCTATGTCTTATTACTATATCTATGGCCTCAAACGTAAGTCCTCCGCGTGTCCTATAAAGAGAAAGAAACCAGCGTATGGGAGACGTCGAGCGAGCTATGTTGTGATTGCGCGCGCATCCAGTTACGATTCCACAGCCGAACAGTAAGTGTCCGAACACTAGCAAAAGTTTCTATGTAAAAAAGTACACTTAATACGGTTTTGTTAAATAAATCCTTGTCGAATCCTGTTCTTAGTCAGTCTAAGAACAGGATTCGACAAGGATTTATTTAGCAGAACTGTATTAAGCGTACTTTTTTTACACAGGAATTTTCGCTAGTGTTCGGACACTTTTGTTACCGACTGTACTTAAGATAGGCTGAACAGATCAAAGTACCTTTATAATAGAGAAGCATTAAAAATGGCTACAATTACCAAATTATGGATGTATTTTTTTATTCCTAATAAATAAGGACTAAAAATAAAGTGTTATTGATTAATAATTTAGTTTCTACAATTTTTTAAAACTTAGAAAAATTCCTTCAAAAAAAAGGGCGTCCTCATTTGTCCCCAGAAAATGGGGATGTTTGGTCAGTATAACTTAAGATAGCTCTGAGGTTGTCGTAAGATAGAGAGGCACTGCAATACGACTTGCGTTTTGTTTACATATTAAGACGGGATTTACGCTTAAGATAGTCTTAAGCGAGGCACCGCAATCCCAGCCTAGAAAATCCATCTTTCGAAAAACGCTTTACTGACTTTGTGCGGTATGCTGACCAGTTGTCCTCCTTTTCTGAGGACAGTGCGTTTTTGTAAGCCGTTTTCTAAGTTTTAAAAATTTTTACATGAAAATTATTCCTTATACTTATTAGTATTTTGATCCTTTTTTACAAAAAAAATGTAAAATTATGCTCTTAATTAGGGAATTGTAATAATTATTAAAGCTTTGAATTTATAAAAATACTGGTAACAAAAGTGTCCGAACACTAGCAAAAATTCCTATGTAATAAAAGTACACTTCATACGGTTTTGTTAAATAAATCCTTGTCGAATCTTGTTCTTACACTGATTAAGAACAGGATTCGACAAGGATTTATTTAACAAAACCGTATGAAGTGTACTTTTTTTACATAGGAATTTTTGCTAGTGTTCGGACACTTTTGTTACCGACTGTATGTACTTTAATCTTTTCACCATATTATGCAGACGAAAAAAAAACGACCAAAAGTGGGGACAGATCCCACAAAATGGGGATGAGTGGTCGCCTTACTCTATCTGCGCTGGTATTATGCGCAGGGCTCAAATGTATCTGCCAGTGAAGGGCATTTTTAAACAGAGACCAGAAATATTAAAATTGTCCATTAAAATCCTTTATTTAAAAAAATGTGAATGGCAACAAATAATGCATGTATACAAAGTTGTTTTCGATTTCTTTTCTTTAAGTTTATTTTTACGGATTAGCACTAATCCATGATTTATTTGTAATAAATTTAAGAGACTATTATCCTAAATATTATTCTCTAGTGCTATTAATTTGCCTCTCACTGAACACGACTTGTTTTGGGAAAGTGCATAAACTTGGTATTATTAAAAGAATCTTTAATGCTTTTATCTAAAAGTTTATGAGAAGAGTTCTGCTGAGAAATTATACTATCCTTTTTAATATTTTGGTTAGTCATAGCATTTTGCATTAAAATTTATATTTGCATCTCTTCAAATTCTTATGCATAAAAATAAATTTATTGATGTATTGTGTTTACATTATTACTACTGTTTAAAAGTTAATTTCGGCTTTGCTTTGAATTATTATTGTATTTAAGACAGTTTGTAGATTCGATATAAATATATTGTATAAATCGGAAACATTTGTGATTTATTTCATTATATTGTCTATTAGTCATTACTAGTACTATTCTACTTAATTTTTATATTATAAATTTATGGAACTGTTAAAATTCTTTCCTCACTTAAACTATTTCTAATTATTTTTAGATTTAAATATATTGAGCTGTTCGTCTGTTAACAAGACATAAAACATTAATAATATGCACAATCATTATTTATCATTTCAATTAATTTTTAAAAATACGTAGCAGTATTAATTTTAAGGAAGGAAACTTTATAGATTTAAGTTAAACAAGTAGTGTCCGTAATAATAATAATTATTATTATTATTATTATCCAAATAATTATATTGTAATAATAATTATTATTACTACAATAAAATATTTATTATATTCTTGTCATTATTATAATAATAATGTTTAACTTCATTATGAAGATTTGTTCCTCTATTAAATAAGCATAATGTGATATTACCTGGTTTTTTTTTTTTTTTTTTTTAACTTTTAATAAAGGTTTCAGTCATTTAATTGAAATCATTTCAAATTATATCCTCTGCATTGTTTGTTTTTTATCACAATTCTTTTTTTTTTTTTTTTTTTTTTTTTTTTCTTCTTTCATGGCAATTTAAGTTTATATATTGGAACATTTTCATTATTATTATTATTAAAATCCTGAATGTTTGAAATATTACTTTATTTCTAAGTTTTTCTGTGTTTATTAAGCTTTCTTTTGTAAAATGTCTTATTGAGAATTGAATGCATCCGTTTATTGCATTAAATAAGAAGTATGTATGTGAAAAAGAATTAAAAAAATCTTACTTAACTGCATTTATTTTTAGGTTGCAGGAGAATTATTAACAGGGGGAAAATTGATAATTAATTTGTGAAATGTTACTTGTCTAAACTGACTTGAGCCAGTTTAATATAAAATGAAATCATGTTTCTTAATATAATAGACGAATCCTGCTTTTCATCCAAAACTAATATTTTAATCAAGTTTTTGTATTTTTATATATATAATACTATATATATATTTATTTTATTCAAGTTCACATTTTGCGTTTTAATGAAGTCTTGTTTTTGTATTTTAATTAATTTCCTATTTTGTAGGGGTTTTTTTTCTCTTATTTAGCTCGGTCTACCAGCGACCGAGCAGTTCTGCACTCAAAGCTGGTAGATGGGAAGTGCTGCATTCAATCCCAGATCGCGCTCACCGACCTAGCCGTTCAGAGTTTTTCACGGTTTTCTCTGAAACTCTCGTAAATATGAGTTATGACCCCCTTAGAAACCCCCCCCCTACATAGGGCATTCCACCTGTAGGTCTAGAACCCTACCATAATCAATCGGCTTTATAACCTACAGCCAACCTTCTTATTTACTCGCTGTGTACTAAAATACAGTTATTTGCAAAAGTTTAAGACCAGTCAGCCGATTTTTAGTATTTTTGCCGAAACGTCAGTGGAGGCCCTCTGTTGAGACTCAAAACGGTTTTGGGCTGTGTCTGTCTGTCTGTCTGTCGTGCGATAGCGGCCGCAAAAATAGCACTATTGACTTGAAATTTGGTACATGTGTTCATGAGCCCCACGAAATCAGCTGTATAGTTTTTGGTATGTACTCCATTTGTAGTTCGTATACAGGGACACGCCAAAGTTTTTCTTATTATTACGGCCTATGGGAGGAATTTGTATGTACCGCGATAGCAGCCACAAAAATCACGCTTTCGACTTGCCCACCAGCGGCCGAGCGGTTCTGCGCTCAAAGCTGGTAGACGTGAGGTGCCGGGTTCGATCCCCGGTCGCGCTCGTCGGCCTAGCCGTTCGGAGTTTTCCGTGGTTTCCTCCGAAACTTGCGTAAATACGGGCTAGGACCCCTTAGAAAGACCTCCACGGAAGGCACTCCCCCTCAGGCCTAGGACCCCAGTGTTGTCAATCGGCCTTAATCCCTAACACCAACACCAACACCACGCTTTCGACTTGCAATTTGGTACACATGTTCATAAGCCCAACGGAATCAGCTGTATAGTTTTAGGTGTGTATTCCATTTGTAGTTCGTGTACAGGGAGACGCCAAAGATTTTCTATGATTACGGCCTATGGGAAGAATCTGTATGTACCGCGATAGCCGCCGCAAAAATAAAGCTATTGACTTCAATTTTTGCCGAAACGTCAGTGGAGGCCCTCTGTTGAGACTCAAAAGGATTTTGGGTTCCGTCGGTCCGTCCGTCTGTCTGTCTGTCTGTCGTGCGATAGCGGCCGTAAAAACCACGCTATTGACTTGAAACTTTGTACACATGTTCATGATCCCCACGAAATTAGCTGTATAGTTTTGGGTGTGCATTCCATTTGTAGTTCGTGTACAGGGACACGCCAAAGTTTTTTTATCATTACGGCCTATGTGAAGAATTTGTACGTACCGCGATAGCGGCCCCAAAAATAACGCTATAGACTTGCAATTTGGTACACATATTCACGAGCCCAACGGAATTAGCTGTATAGTGTTAGGTGTGTATTCCCTTTCTTGTTCGTGTACAGGGACACGCCAAAATTTTTCTTATCCTTACCTATGGGAAGAATTTGTATGTACCGCAATAGCGGCCGCAAAAATCCTTCGATTGACTTGCAAATTGGCGCACACATTCCAGCTTTCCATATAAGTAGCTGTATAATTTTCATTGCTATATTTTTTATAAACTGTGTACAGGGACACGCCAAAATTCTTAACATTACGGCGTATGGGGTGAATTTCGTTTAAACGCATTTTAATATCATTACTTTGCAATGAAGAAAATGAAACTAGAGTACGTGAGTAAGATGCTTAAACTTATGTTGCTTGAAGAAAATATGTGCTCTTAAGCTTTCTAATTAATGTACAGGACCTTACAAAAGTGTTCTGACAATGTCACTTAGTCATCCAAACGATGTTAAATTTGGAACAATTATTAATTTTAAACGCAAAATAAGCTGAATAGTTTTTACTGGTGTATACAATGTTTATGGTTCGTTTACAAAGACACACGAAAGAATTTCGTAACATTAGAGCCTATGGACGAATTCTTAATTTAAGCGCGCACTTTAATGCGTTTATGCTGAATTGAACTTAATAAAGTTAACATACATTATAAAGATGCTTAAAATCATGTTTACTCTAAAAAAAGGTTATGTATAGACTAAATAATTTATGGGACCACACAAAATAATTCCGAGTATGTACTGTAATCATCCAAATGATGTCAAATTAGTTTGAAAGATTAATGAGTTATAATTAATTAGATTTATTCTTATTATTGGCGTTTATAATGACTGTGGCTACTTTTCCGGGATACATAAAGGAATTTCGTACTTTTATGGTGTATAGTCGGTATTTCTTAAAAGTGTATTTTAACGTGGTATCACCCCATCAAATATAATGAAATTTTATTAGAATTTTAAAAGCCTGTTTTCATGTTGAAAATTGTGGGCATAGAATTGATAATTAGTTTAAAGGTTACGCAAAATATTTCCGATATGCTATGTAATTTTTTTTTTGTATGAAATTCGGTATTTATGAATTTCCGGGAAATAATGCAAGACCGTCGTTTAATAAGAATGCATATTGTTGCATACTTGGGGGTTTGTAAGTTGTCCGAGAATGAAAGACTTGCAAAAACTCAGTGATTTATTCACAGAAAGTTCCAGAAGAATACAGGTCTATAAACCAAGTATCAGCTTCAATTCAACCAGTAAACATAGCTTAAACAACAGCCGTTAACAGCAAAACAACAGTACAAACTGTTTAGCAATAACACATAAAGCAAGTCTCATTCAAAGAGGCTCAAAGCAAAGCAAGCATTTGACAAAACCGACACAGATCTGAGATTGGAAGCCTTGGCTAAAAAAATGCTCCTTTTATACTATTCTATCGAACACAGACTGTTCTGGAAAATTATCGTATCTCATCAGCCAATGAGATTAGAGCTTCCATATTTGGTATATCCCTAATAAGGATTTTTTCGCCAAGGTCGCCAAAAAATTGCCAAGGAGGGAAACAGTCGCCAAATTTGGCGCCAAATCCATTTCTTCCCTTATTGGAGCTTTTCAATTCGTTTTTAAAGGAAAATTAGGCTATTTTAACGCTAAAACGACTAGAAATGCACAAAATTAGCATTTTATCGACTTACTAAGCCTCTTTGAAAAAATTTATACAAAATAAATGCAATTATTTACAATTCCGTAACACTTTATATGATATACAAATAGGTATAGAAAGAGAGATACAGCGGGGGGTTGAGGGGGCCGGCAGCCCCCCTCAGGAATGTATCTGATTATGGTAATAAGTCGATCGAATCAATATATACTATTATATAATAAGAAATAAATAAAAATGACCTATTGAAAAATGTCTGATGCAAATAGGACGTTGAGGCTCCTGATCTGCAGATCCACTAGTAACACATTGTATCATTTGCACAGATTATTGTGTCATCTCATGTGCTGATTGAATCAGACACATTCTACTGCTATAAATAAAGGTGGCCTGCACATTTATCATCAGTTGTTTATTGGATTTTGTCATAGACAGTGCGGTTTTGTAATTGTTGTAATGGGTAAAAAACCTTCACTTACTATTATAAAAAAGTCAGAAGTTTAAAACATTTAAAATATACAACCTTTTTTATTTCTTCATGTCACTTGCCAACTAGTTTCGCATGGGGCGCCCCAGCTTGGTCTCCTGCGACACGGTGCTTGGCCACGATATAGCCACCAGAAAAATAACTACTGCTTTAACACAAGTAAACAAGGACGACAATATCAATATTAAATTCGAACAAGTGAGAAAATTAGCCAATTATCATAACCACAATTATGCTGCCATTAGAGAATCCGTAGAAATTTTGTCAAATTTTAATAATTGCAATGGCAACGATGGGGCTCTACTTGACCGGCAATGGCGCCGAATCTTTAAAAGAGAAGAAGGAGGCGTAAAGTATCAGTTTCAACGGACTTCAAGCACTGTGTCGCCGGAGACCAAGCTGGGGTGCCCCATGCGAAACTAGTTGGCAGGTGACATGAAGAAATAAAAAAGGTTGTATATTTTAAATGTTTTAAATAGATGTTTACTTCATGGTTTAGTTTTTATAAAGTAAAGTCAGAAGTATTGACCCTGCATAAAATTGTTTTTTCTGAACGTCAAATAAGTTCGAGGGTAAATATGAGCAAGACAGTTATGCATCAAGCTATAAGTAAATTTAAAATTTCGGGAAAATTTGTGGACCTTTAAGAGAAGCGGTCACCCTAGAAGTTGAATCTTCACATGCTTGTTCATAAATGTTCAATTTTCATGCATGATGGGGCTCCGTGTTACAGGGCAAAGATTGTCATGAAATATCTGAGGGCACAGAAAATCAAAGTGCTTGACTAGACAGGTAATAGCCCAGGTTTGAATCCAATAGAGAATCTGTGGTGTATTGTGAAAAATAAAGTCGCCAAAAAAGCAACCGTCCACTGCTATGCTATGGGACTTGTAGAAGCAATAAAGCATGTCTGGTGCACAGACATTTCTAAAGCTTGCTGCAAGTCTCTTATTTATAGCATGCCTAAGAGGATTGCACAAGTTATTAAAAACAAAGGAGGTCCTACAAAATACTGACTTTAATTACAGTAAATAACCATGCACTGTCTATTTTGTTCTTTTATATGTAAAATATGTATGTTAAAGTTAATAAATATGTATGCTATTTTTGTGGAATTCCATTATATCTGATTTTTCTATGGGTGGTCTTAAACTTTTGCAAATGACTGTATTCATAAAAATGTCTGTATTTGGTAAAAAATGGAATTTTTCTTGAATTATTTGGAGTGGTACAGAAACACTGTTTTACTTTTTGTTATTTTTCAAGTACAAAAATATTGTTTAGAAACTAATAAAAATTTAATTAGATAGGAAAAACACAGATTATAAGTGTGCATTAATTGCATTTTTGTGCATGAAAAATTGAGGCTAGGAAAAAATAGTGAATATTGTTTCATTGCACTCCGTCTTCCTGTATCATATACAGAAATAATTTTAAACTTATCGAATCATATATGCTATTATATTCTATTATGCAATTATATAATTTCTATTATATTATATATATTTCATGATATATTTCATATATTACTATTTAGATAATAAATATCTCTGACACATTGCTTATTCTGAAATATACACTTTAACATTTCATGTTGATTTTTTTTTTTTTTATATTACAAATTTTATTATTTTGATTATAATATTTTTTCATTTGAAATATTTACATAAGTGTAAATGTTTTATACAGTCGACTTGCATTATAACGACCCTGTGGTATAACAACCTTTTGAAAAGTCCCTATTGACTTCCGATAAAGATAATATTATTTCACATTTGATATAGTGACCGTAAAAGAACTGGGACTCTTGAAACAATGACCTGCAAAACGATCCAGACTCATAGCGATTTTCCAATTCCATATTCCCAATAGCTTATTTCAGGATGAGAAGACAAAGAAAATCAACCTTGATTTAAAAATAAACTCTCTCCCTCTTTCAGAATTAGTCACCTCCCATTGTTCACGTAATGAGCATATGTATGGGGGAAGTGGGGAAGCTTTTCGAAATTCGAAGTAGCGTGATATTTCTGTATGTCTTTGTTTGTTTGAGATCTTCAAATTTCTTTTTTTTTAATTCTGTTGTCGTGTCTGCTTAATTTGTGTTTAGTATGCCTTCCTTAATTATGAAATGTTGTGCATTATCCATTGACATTAAAAGAGATTTTAGAATGCATCAATGAGAAATGTCTTCCAAAAACTGAAATTGCAAAAAAGTTTGGTATATTGAAAAGTACATTATTCACTTTTAATTGCAGTCCGTACTGTAGAAGCTGCATGGCAAGAAGTTTCAAAAGAAACTATCAGAAATAGTTTTAAAAGTGCAGGTTTTCAAAAAGTAATTGATTGCAAAGAAAACCCATTGGATGTTACTTTTAGTGAAGATATTGACAGTGAATGCAGCTCTATACTTAAGGAATTATCATTGCAGTATAAATTATCATCTGTTATGAATTTTTGTGATTATGCTAAGATAGATAATAATGTACAGTGTACGGAAGAAATGTCAGACAATGATATTATTGATGAATTATTAAATGTAGAAAATGAAAAAGACTCCTCAGATGAGGAAAACAATGATTGTATAAAAAAAAAAAATGTACCTCTACAGCCAAAGAAGCTGTGATTGCAATAAACACACTTCGTGATTTTTTAAAAAAATTAAATTGATAGAAATGAAAAAATTAGAAAGCATTAGTCATTTAGAAAATGCACTTTTCAAATGCTGAAAATTACACCAACTGATTTTTTCACCAAAAGTTAGATAACTATGTAATCTATAGGTTACTATTTAATTTTCGTATGTATATATAAATGTTCATATACCTTATTTCAAGTGTAAAAATTTTTAATTATTCTTTGATTTCAAATTTCTTATGACTAATAAGAAATTAATTCAATCTTTAAAAGTTCAATTTAATCTTTATAACTACACAAACATAGCTCAATTAATTAAAATGTCATTGCATTCATTATTTTCATCGATTTTATAAAAAATTACATTGTATCTCATTAATTAATTTAAATTTCAAATATTTATACAATTTCTATTTTAAAGACACTATTATTTGAAACCATTATTAAATCTAATTTAAAGAAAAGGGTATCATTTGAAAGATTATTTTTTATCTACTTGATACAGCGACAATTTGATATAATGACTTACTCAGAGCCGTCCCGATGGGGTCATTATAATGTTAGTTGACTGTACTTTGTAAGGTACAAGCAAAATAAAATGCATGCTTTTGAAATTGTTTTTTAGTTTAAAAAATAATTTATCATTTCACAGGTGTAAATAAGTGAATCTGCCTTGTTTCTTAATAAAGTAAAAAAGTACAGGTAAATAATTTTTATTTTTTATTCTGAAAAATAGTAGTATTTTAGTATAAAATTAACAAGTTTACATATTCATTTGAAATGAAATAATTCATTACAATATTCATTAAAAAACTGATTTTTTTTAATGAATTTTTATTAAAATTTAGGCTTAGCTGCACAGAATCAATCTCTCATCCTGTAAAATCAAATTATGCATATTGATTCAGTCTCAAGAAGAGTGTCTGCACAGAAAGCTTCCATCACAAATAGGTTAAAACTAGTTTTTTTATTCAGAGACTGCAAAAATGGAAACAGGGGAGAAAAAAGAAAGGAATAAAATAAGGAAGGGAGAGTTATTGGTCAAGATTATTAATTATTATATAGATATTCTATATTGTTTTTATTATTATTTTAAAAGCTTCATAACATGTGCAAAGACCAATTCAGAGACAAATATAAAACCAGAAATTTTTAATTATCTCTGTTGTATTGTGCTATATATCTTTCGAACTTTTTGCCGCTAGATTCAGTGATGCCGCTAGTCTTTCAAAATCCTGGGTCCTTTTTACAAAAAATGGGTCCCCAGATAAATGAATTTATATATTAAAGATATAAATTAAAATGTTATCTTATTATAGATGAAAAACAGTTTCTTATGAATTTTTAACCAGCCATTTTTGAGATTGTCTTAAAACTAATATTATGTAGGAAGGAGGTGGTTGCTGTTAAAAAACAACTGAAAACATTTAACTCAATGTGCTATGGAACCAGAAAAAAAAAAAAAAAGAAAATATAGTATAATAGCTAATTATTATTATTTTAAATTAGAAACATTTTTAAAAAGTCCTTGGAATTATCAGCATTAAGAAAACAAAATGAGAATTTTTTTTTTTTTTGAGAAATGAGAAGCAGATTGATTACAAAATTTAGTTACACATTGCACTTCAAATGCAGTACAGGATCCATTATCCGGCAATTGTGGGACTGACCTGATTCCGGTTATCAGAAATTTCCAGATATCAGCCTCTGCCAAAAAGGGGAATACCACATCTGCGAAAGCTACCCCCAGTCCCCCACCTTCCTTTAACCACAAAATAACTTACCAATAAACTGTACTAATAACTTAAATAATGCATTAGGGAAAAAAGTAAAAGAAGTGTACTTGCTTATCTGTAAAAGAAATTACTATAATAATAATAATAACATTCTGACATTAGCAAAAATATTTTATTTTTTGCTTAACGCAGCAAACATGTTACTTTTTTTTAATACTTATGTTTTCTTAATAATAAAGTTTCTTGAATCTTAATACAGACATAATGCCATGCTCTTGTAATCACGCTCGTTCATCTGTTTCATTTGTTTTTGTCTTGTTTTAACAAACATAGAATGCAGCAGGGTGATGCGATTCAATGTATTGTCAGATTTAACTGGTAACTTTTTTGTTTTTGCATTTCAGAACTTTGTGTTTGTTTTTGGACCCAGCTACAGGGTGGTCCGAAAAACATGATAGAAAGTAAGCGATCATTGTGGAAAAAAGACAACATGCAAGAACATGAAACATATTTTATTGAATAAAGATATGAATGACATTTTATATACAAGATGCTTAAAATGTCTACCGTCCCCGACTATAGTGTTATAAAGCCGGTTCCGAAACTCTGTCATAATGCGCTGGAGTGTGTCGTAATCAAGTGCATCAATCTCACTTTTGATAGCCAATTTTAGGTCCTCCAGTGAATAAGGGCTATTCCTATAGATTCTAACCTTGATGTAACCCCATAAGAATAAGTCGCACGGATTTGGGTCCGGACTGTATGGGGTCCATTCTATCCCATGCCCCGTGAATTTCTCTGCATCCAATGCAATCAAACGCTTACCAAACGTCGTTTCAAGCCACGTGAAGATGTCAGAAGTTTTTTGGGGACGAGCCCCATCTGGCTTGAACCAGTACTGGCGTGTCCTGTTGAGATGGCCCGCATCAGGACCAAAGTGACGCTCTAGCAACTCTCGATACTTCACTCCTGTGACCACACCATCAATAAATATCGGACCAATTATCTGCTTCGACGATATGGCACACCACACCATGATCCTTTGTGGATGCAGTGAAGAGATGGCGCTGAGATGAGGATTTTCCGTACCTCAGTGGCGCCAGTTTTGTTTGTTCACGAAACCATTCAACTGAAAATGGGTCTCATCACTGAACCAGATCTTATATTCACTGATGGAACTATTTTTAAGTTCCTCGATTATGTGGTTTGCGAAATCTCTCCGCTGCACAGTATCCCCCCCCCCTTTAGCGGCTGTCACATTTGGATCTTGTATGGACACAATCCTACTGCTTTCATTAGCTTTTGTAATGATGTTTTGGATATGCTTAATTGTTGGGCCGCCTGTCTAGTGTAAGTGGTTGGCTGATCCTCAAAGTATGTGCGTGCAGGCTCCCTGATGTCGTCAGTAACAACTGCTGATTTTCGTCCCGACGCCTTTCATTTTGCATCCTAAACACTCCCTGTAGATTCATATCTGTCCATCAACCTGTAAACAATGAAAATCAGTGGGAGATTAGGACCATTACATCAGTCATCTGATGGCTTAAAAATCACTGCGACTTTAGAGTGCTATAACTTACTGCGCGATTATCTCTTCACTAAGCGTTCTTTTCTTTTTGAACTCTGAACGACATGCCCGTCGAATGGGGACATTACATCGGTTATTCTCATAAAATTTTCTTACGATATATAATCGATCTTAAAAGGTTTGTGATTCTATATTGCTTATTCTTTATTTCTGGTAATTAAGCATTCAACTGAAATGTCACTCTATGTGCTATTATAATATGGAAGAATTATATTTGCATCAATACATTTGAAATCAGAAACTTAAAATACTTTCTATCATGTTTTTCGGACCACCCTGTACTTGTGTGTGTTTATCGTATTGGATTGTTATATCATATTAGAATTGGATAGGAATGTTTTTGATTTTTTGAAAGATGGTTTTGTGACCTTTTTTCAAATTTCATATTTCAGCTAAGCTTTGATAGAGGGCATCCATTGGCAATTTGTTATGCAATGATGCTATACAGTGTATTGTATGCTTTTTACTGATAATCTTTTCACATCAGAACTTCGTTTTCTCATCTGGGAATCAGAACTTTGGTTTTGATTTTGTGCCGGCCGCTCATTTGTGTTTATCGTATAAGATTAGTTCTTTTTCCTTTATGGTAAAATGGAGTTTTAAAGGATTTTATTCTTCTTCAGAGCAGAATGCTTTAAAATAGAGGTGCATAACCTGCAGACTGGGGACCACGTGTGGCCCAGTAGCCATCAATTTGTGGCCTGCGGAAGGGCTGACATTTTTGGTTGCCTTAATTAATCATTTGCAGGAGAGAAAAATAAAAAGTTTTATTTGTTGCATTTGCAAAACTGGCATTTACAAAAACTTTTTTTTTTTTTTGGGGGGGGGGGGGGAGATGAAAATGTTGGTTTTTATACATATTTTTATTTCAGAGCTAAGTTTTCCATTCTATTTTTCAATAATGTAACTCACAGTGTATGTTTCTTAATTTTTTATTGGAAAAATCATACAACAATCTATTCATAAGTGGTTATATATTTATCTACCTGTGATAGAAGATTAAAAACTGAAAAATGTAACAATCAGTAAGTAAAAGCTTCCTCCTCCTCCCCTCCCCCCCCCTTTTTTTTTCTAAATTTGTCTTCAAAACATAATTATGTGTGTTAAAGTTAATGATGAAGATGTGCAAATTTATAGTATATAATTAATTCCATAAAAAAACCTTCCTTTTAAATGTGCAGTTAGTTGAATTTATTTCTGTCTGGCGACATAAAAAAAACACCAGTTGATGTTTATTATTTTGTAGAACTGATAAAGCACACTGCGATAATGATGACGATCATTTTTGATTTACAGGATTGCAAACAGAAATGGAGCAGTGGCTAAAAAGAATGTACAGGAAGTGATTTTATGGCAGGCACAGCTGACAAAACATTCAAATGTGTTTATCGGGTGAGAATAGACTGTTTTATGCTTCAAAATTACCACCAAGATTTTCAGTAATTGCGCATGACAAAAATATGATATAGTTCACCTTTCAGGAGATGGCACTTCGCCCCTCCTCTTTTTAGAAGAGTTTATTTTAAAGAAGGGGTGCACAAAGTGAAAAGAATGAATGGGTGGGGAAAAAGGAAGGAGAATAGCGCCAAGCCAAAAATGTTTACTTCTCGCCATCTGAAATCACTTGCCTGTCAAAAAGCACATGCGGTAGTATTTAAAATAATAATAATAATAATACACTTTTCAATCATGACTGCATAAAAGGCAGGCATGATTGAAAATAAAATTAATAATGCTCTTATGCTTATTTCAAATGCTAGTTTAAAATATGCATTTTACTTATCTAATTAAGGCATATGTGCTAGTGCCTTATTTAGATAAAGAAGTTCTAGCAATGCATTTAAACAAAACAGAAAAATCAAGTTGTTTGCATAGATTATAAATTACTGTCCATGCATTTTATTTTGTATTTTAGAGGGGACGGGGGAAGCATTAATAGTTTTACTTTTAAAATATAAATTTGGCTGTGATCTTTGGTGATCTTTTGTGAGACCTTTGTCTGTGATCCCTGGTAAATCAAATTTCTGTGATCCTGGATAGTGTTTAAAAAAAAAAAAAAAAAAAACATGCATCATGTATAGCGTATTAAAAATATATATCTATTGTTAAAAAAAAAAAAAATTACAGCTGAAAATATTTTGAACAATTTTGACTTACATTGCATAACATATTTGAATTTATTGGCACGTCACCAGTAACCGCGAGGTTCTGCTCTCAAAACTGAAGATGCTGAGTTTGAATCCATTGTCAACAGATATTCTGTTATAATACATACAAATTTCAAAGTATAATTTAAGTTAAAGTGGTTATTAAAATGTACTTAAGAGATTCTTTTAATTAGGTACACTTTAGTAATGTATCAAATTTATGATTATTGAAGTACATATATGAAAGTTATCTTTAGGACTAATAGACAGGCAAAACATTAATGCTTTTTAATTTTGTATGAAAAGATTTTAAAAAGAAAAGTTTTTAATGCTCATTTTTTTTTTTAAGAAAAAACATTAAAAAATTATTGAATAAATAAATGAAGAATTTTATTCAAATAAATTGAGTCATAGTACTCATAATTTACAGTATTATGCAAACAGATGCTCTCAGATGTGTATGCTTTCAATAATATTTGCATTCACATCTTATAAATAAATGAGATAATGTTACATATTATTGTTATAATGCCTTTAAATGTCTATGTATTCACTCTACTTATTTAAATAAAATAAAAAATAAATTAAATTTTTATTACTGGAGTACAGTTTTTTATTCAACTTTTAAAATAATCAATCTTTTTTTTTTTTTTTTTTTTTTGGGGGGGGGGGGGGGGGCATGTTTAAAAAAAAAAAGAGATTGAAATCCGAATTTTTTTTATATTATTTAGACAACCATGTCATATGCTTATCATATTAATAATTCATTGTAATATAATGTAACAAATACTTTTTTATGATATACTGAAGAAAGCCCAAAACTTCTCTTACTTTGGAAATAAGAAAATAGATATTAAAAAATATATTTTCGCCAAAATATCGCAAAGATAGCAAACGGTCTCCCTTTTCACCCTCAACCGATTTCTAGGTAATAGTATCGTCTCTGTTTACGTCATGCATGATTGACAGGTGCCAACTCATGAGTCGCACTATACACATCACAGATTTTTTAGCAGCAGATTCAGTTGCTGCTAGTTACTATCATGATAGTTTAGCTGGTTGCTAATAGGGGTGTAACCACTGGCATTATCAGCAGGGGGCAGGTAGGAGGCTGAGGCTGATTTCTTAATTTATTTAAAAGGTAAAAAATAAAAATTTATTTAATTCAAAAATATCTGAGCTCTGATTACCACCCCCTCTTCCTTGATTACTATCATTATCATAATACTATTTTAGTAACCAAATCCACATCAATTTCATTGGGATTTTTGTAGACCATTTTCATTATATTATACCTGAACAGGAAGGTGATACAATACATTTTGTTTGAAATTCGTGTGGAGAATGACAATTACAACCATTGAAGCCTTTTCACTTATAGATCTCGCTAGTGCCATCTTATACCTCAAAGCAGTATTTTTATACCCACTAACCAACACTAAAACTGCTTATTTTGCTACCCTCTATCTGCCTTTACATTTGTGCTAGTTATTTTTGAAACTCCTTTCTCTCTCTGCAAAGCATACTTTTTATTTATTTTATTTATCCTTTTTGTATTTTATGATACGTTTATTTACTTTTTTTGCTTACTATTCAATAACTTTATGTTTATTAGGCTTTGAGATTCACTTGATGCGCTGACTGAAATTTTTTTTTTTTTTATAAAATAATCTTTTTTTTTTTTTTTTTAACTAACATATGATACAAACTAAAGTGAAAGTATTTTGTAATATATATATATATATATATACACACACACACACACATATACATACATTCTTTTACGTTATCTCGTCTGTGGCCCTTTATGTCCCACTCAACAGCGAGAGTGGCCCTCCAGCAAAAAAGGTTGTGCTTTAAAAATATAAGGAAAATATCAGTTTTAAACAAGAAATATATATTAAAATTTGCTTTTTTTCTTTCTTCCAGTTTATTTTTTATTTTATTTTTTTTAAGAATGAAAATTACGCATCCCCTGGGACCTGCCACAATAAATTTTTTGCGTCTTGCCTTCGATTTTCCACATAATTTTTTCACTATAGCACATAAGCGGCATCGCTGTAGATTGATCTGAGTTTATACATATATATTTGTTAAAATCAGATTTTGTCTAGAAGGTTTTACTGTTTCATATTTCTGTAATTTATATAAATAAATATTTAAAAAAAAAAAAAAAAAAAATCATTTCAGGTCTGGATACTATTTTCAAGTGCATTTATACTAAACACTATTTTCAAGTGGATTTTTAAGTGCAATGGGATCACCGTTTATTCCTGTAGAAACTATTTTAAAAGTAGATGAAAATGAACTCATTACTAGTGTCCCTAAAACTACAGAGACATCATGTACATCAACAAATTGTGTATCTATAGGCACTCAGTGTGATTGGAAAGTTGAACCATCTGATGATAAAATTTGTAATGCGTAAGTAAATGTTAAGTATATTTTTAAAAGTATTGTTTAATTTAAATGTATTTGAATGGTATCAAAATCATTAACCAAATCTTTCCTGTATATTATATTAATATGCTAGCAGGCTTTGGCTGCTTCACTGGTCACTATATTTAAAGGAATTAAAAACAATCACCCTTTTTTATATCACTTTATAAATAAAAAGGAAATACATTGAAATTGCCCAAAAGCTTACTTGGGTCCATGCTGCTTTTAACAGCGTCTTCCTCATCCAGAAAATCTCGGGTATGTGTCCCTATTGCCTGTGATAATTCCTTACCAGTGGGCTACAATTTTGGTGCATCTGCATATCGGATGACAATTTCAAAACGGACAGTATCGAAACAATTGAAGTAGCTCTTTTATATTTGAATTCCAATTACATATAAACAACAATATCTAATGAGACAAGTAATTTTTTGTGGTTATAGGAATTTTCTATTTTAAATATTTTATAGTTAGTTAATAGTGGTTGGTTTACAGAAAAATAAGTAAATATGCAAAGCTGATAATGGTAGCTTTGTTATAGTTCCCTTTGGTGTTTTTGAATTTTTATCACAATTTTGTCTTTTTATATAAAATGATATAGTGAGACAAAAATAGATAATTCATGTGATTATTGTTTCTGTTTCTTTCTTTCTTTTTTTCAATATTTTATAATAATAAAATAATTTATATTTTTGATGGGCTACTTGGCTTAAAATAGCTGTTGCGAAAGTAGTGTCTTTGGCGAAAAATGTCCTCTTTACTTCAGAGTCAAAATTAAAAAAATTGCCCAAGATTATCTATAAGTATATTATTATTTTTTAATTTTAAAACATAATGATGTCATTTTCTCATATGCATAAGCAAATTTAATTTTTGATAACTTTTTATTATTTGCGTGAAAATATACGTATTTCTTTTTATGTCGAAGAAAAAGTGAACTTATAAACTTTTTTGACAACAATTAAATTTAAAGCAAATGTTTAAATGGCTAATTTGAAAGCTATCATAAGGCTATTATTTTTGATTAATTAAAAAACTAATCAAAAATTGGGAAATCGGTCTTTGAGGTGCATCAGGAGAGGTCAATACGAACCTCTATGCAAATTTGTGTAACTCTGCAATCAGCCATTTTCCTAAAAAGTGATGGATATATATATATATATGCACACACACATCTAATTTTATTATATATTAGCAGGCTTTGCCCACTTCGCTGGTCACTATATTTAAGTTCCGAAAAATGTTTGTTTCATGAACTAACTATGTAAGTAAGTCTATTGCTTCCATTTAAAAACTTACTAGCCAGAATTCGACGATCAATTTATTGACCGTAATGTTTCAAAAATCGTCGCATCATTATTTAAATGTATTTCATGTTATAAAACATCTAATATAATTTACGACATTTCACTTAAAAAAAAGAAAGTCAGAAAAATGCTTGTAAATAGAATTACTATATGACATCACTTTCTGCAAAGTACTGTCAATGTGACGTCAAACTGACTCCAAATGAACAGATGCCATCTTTTATTTTCTATTTTGTTTAGTACTAAGACTATATGTTAGCTGACCCGTCCGGCGTTGCCCGGGCCCATGATATCTTAAATGAACCTTAAATTTGTATTATTTTATACCTTTAACCCAATTTTGTTTGAATTTCTGTTTTTAAGTGAAAGCATCACGAAAAAAATAATCATCTGTAACAAAACAATTACCTCGAACCGAACGAAACTCTACCTTGTGACCCCGGTGCTTGCGGCAGCGCATACACGGGTCGCCAACAACATAAAAAAATTCCCTAAAATTAACTTGGAACCGAACGAACCCACCTGGCAATGCCCGGGCCCATGATAATAACCTTAAATGAACCTTAAATTTGTATGATTTTAAAATAACCAGCTGTAACAAAAAAAAATTACCTCAAACCGAACGAAACTCTGCCTTGTGACCCCGGTGCCTGCAGCAGTGCATACGCGGGCTGCTAATACCATGAAAAAATTCCAAAAAATTAACCTGGAACGGTACGAACCCACCCAGCATTGCCCGGGCCCATGATAATAACCTTAAATGCACCTTAAATTTGTATGGTTTTATATCTTTAACTCGATTTTGTTTGAATTTCTATTTTTAAATGAAAACATCACACACAAAAAATAATTATCTGTAACAAAAAATATTACCTTAAACAGAACGGAACTCTAGTTCGTGACTCAGTGCCTGCGGCCTGTATATGCAGGTCGCTAATAACATGAAAAAATTCTCAAAAATTAACCTTGAACCGAACTAACCTCTGAGTCGTGTTACCGCTGCCTGTGGCTGCGGCACCGTATAGCAGGCATGCTATGTACACGCTGCAAAATCCACTCCCTCAACCAGAGAGCGCAGTATATTGTATACGAACATCACCAATCACCTTGAATTTCCAAGACCTTTCAAATAAGGTGTCACATGTTAGTGTCAACTGCAAAATCCTTTAGTTGCACTTTACACCACCAGGGGGCACAGTGTGTTCTGTACGAACATCTTCAACGGTCAGGAAATACCAAGACCTTTAAAATAAGGTGCAACATGATAGGGTCTACTGCAAAATCACCTAGTTCCATTTTTAACCACCAGGATATTGATTTTTTAGTATTCGAGTCTAGTCCCCCCATGTACAATTTCTTCACCGTGAAGTAATTTGGAGCTGAGTTATGCTCGCCAACGTCTGTTTAACCCCTGCCCCCCCCCCAGGGGGGGAACCGTTCCTTTTTTTATTTTTCTCTTTTCATAACATATCTACAGACCGAGACCTTTTTTTTAGACACCTCAACCAAATTTTTACACCTAGCCGTTCTCTCAATTTAGTGGAGACAGACAAAAACATGTTTCAAATTAATATATAGATGTACAATTCAAATTTAGTAATTGTGTAGTGTTTACTGATGTTAGCTTCCAAAAAAGGGAAAATCTCTTTTAAAAAAATGCTTTGAATCTAGTTATTCAAAACATGAGAAGGAAATAGGTTAGAGGAAACACACTTAGGTTTTTATTCATCAAGTTTTAAAAAGATAAAGTAAAGATTCATTAAAGACAAATTCCTATTGCTTTATGTATATTCAGATTAAATTACAGGTTATCCGAATTAGAGGATGTTTTTTTAACAAACTTTAAGGAAAGAATTTTAGTTATAATCATCCTGTATTTCTTAGAATGCCAAATCTAATAATATATATTATTATAACTAGTGTTCAAAAAAAATTTTTTTAAAGGGCAGGGCAGATTTATCAAAAAGGGCACTTTTTTTGTGAGTAAAAGGGCACATATTGATAGACGAAAGGACACTTTTTTTCCGACTCACTAAATGGTTTATAAAATGTACAGTCCGTTAAATAAACAAACAAAATGGAATAAATATAAATAAAAAGATAATACCCATCTATCTCATCACCTACTTAACGAAGAAACACAGCAACTACTATCCTTCTTGGATTCATGTCTATTTTAATTTAATTATTTATTAAAAATGTAAGCTTAGCAGCCACTTACACATATAAACATGCAACAATGTGAACATTTATACTTCCAACGAATGCACAATTTTGACTTCTAGATTCTAGAGAAAATTTTACCATTGGATACTAAATTTGAAGTAATTTAGTCAATAAGCTTAGCAACTTTACTTATTGGGATTTTTGAGTTTTCTAATGTTAAATTTCTTTTCAATCTTTCTTATATCTGATCTCCTGGTGGTATTAGTTTTTTAAGTGTACCTCAAATTCTACTTGACCAAAAGAACTGAAATTTCATAAATGTATAATTAAAAAAATTAGGAACCAGTAAAATATCCTGCATACGAGAATTGGATGCCGATTTCAATACTTTCAGACTTTCAAATAATTTCTGTGATTCTTTATTTTATTATATTATTCTCGTAATAGTCATTTCTACTTATTGGATACGCAGAAAAGATCTCCAATCCAATACACAGGCTTCCAGCAATGTCGTGAACAAAAACCTCAGTGGAAACCGCGGCTAACGATCTTTTTTTCCACCAATCGCTGACCGGTGGCACATAGATCGCGCGGAAGTGACTTTTTATGAAATTTTCAGATCGCGTTTGGGCATAAAGGTAAGCGAAGTCTGATTTGACATCAGATAAAAATAATATAAGTGTGTATTTCTCAGCGAAAACGCTAAAATATCTTAAAAAATAGCGATATAGCAGATGGGAAAATACAGGGCACAATTTCAATTGGAAAAAGTGAAGGGCGCATTTTCACTTGAAAAATAGGGACAGGGCACATTTTCACTTGAAAAAAAGGGGCAGGGTGCATTTTTCACTTCAAAAAAGGGCAGGGCGCATCGGCGCTAAAACAAAAAAGGTCAAGGTGCAGCGCCCTTTGAAAAATACATAACATGAACATTAATTATAATAACAGATTATATTTTAAGAAAACCCTATTTTTCATATAAGTGTTTGCAATACATTTATTTAGTTTCATTTTTTATTTTATTTTTCTGCTGTATTTGACTTTTTATCTATGATTTAAATTTATAAACCAATAGAAATTTCATTGATTTTTTTATTTTTTTTTCCCTCTCATATCTTTGCAAGATTCTCTCTCAGTATACTTGCTATTTTCTGAGTGTGTTGTAAACGGCATGTATTTATTTATTTATTTTCTTCTTTTTTTAATGAACAATAATCATCAAAATCAATTATATTTTAAAATACAGTGCTCTAGAAATTATGTAGGATTTATGAATTTGAGTTTAATAAATTATAATTAATTTATCTTTTTATATTGTTTAAGGCTAATAACATGTATATTTTGTATGATGTGTAATAGGAAATTTCATTAAAAATTATTTAAATTTCATTTCTTTATATTATTTTTTTAGTTTATTTCTTATTGATATTAATAAAATAACAATTTTAAAAAATTGTCTCCAAAGTTAAATTATATATAGAATAGCCATTTAACCCTTTAATGTTCACTATTTAATTTCTTTTGAAAATTACTAAACTATTTTCAAAAATAGCTTTTAGACACATAGCTGATCATAAATATGTAAAAAGAAAAAATTAGCATTTTCAGTTTTCGAGAAATTTTTGGTTTGTAACATCTATAAGTTAACCTTATTAAATTCAAATAATATTCAATTTAATAAATAAAATCTTTGTAAGCACACATTATAAACTACTAAAACACGCAAAAGTTGTTTCAAGTCAAAATAATAGCCCAGCTCTTCATTAAATGAAAAAAACAGACAGACTCCTGCCTATTAAGAAATTTCATGTGACATGCATTTAGCTTCCTCCAAAACACCATTTGTTAAATTTTGGAGTAGTGCTGCTTGCTAAAATTGTTTCACTTATATATGGTTATATTTCCCATGTAATATTAATTTATTATTTGTACCATAATTAGTGTTTTGGGGCAACACATAGTTTTATGTCAGTTGTTGTCGTTCGTTTTGTATGTGGTGTGTGTGTTGTAGCATATAACTTCTTACTTATTTCTTAATTTAATTAATATATATTTCATCAATATGAATTTTTCTTGTGCAACTTTATTTTTTCTACTAAAGCATAAATAATATTGCTGTCTACCAAAAAGGGAAGGAACAAAAATATAAAAATGTAAAAGAAAGAAAAATAAACTGCTGCTTAAAAAAATATTAAATGTGTCAAATGTTTGTATTTATTGCAAAACCAATGAATGTTAAAGGGTTAACTGTATATTTTTTATCATGTGTTTTGTAAACGTTTATGTGATAATACTGTTATTTCTATTAGGTTACCTGTAAGTGACAGCAGTAGTACCAAATTTGATTTAATAAATCAAGGTTCTATTTCATTTGGTGAGAAAAATGATGATTTACCATTAGTAATTAGAGGTTGGCCTAACTCATGTGAGACCAATTTGACTTCAGAACCAAAATTTATCATTCCAACAGCTTTCTCACCACAGATTAATTTACAGACATTACCACTTGATGAGAAATTTTTCCTACAGTAAGTTTTTAAAGACATTTATTTTCTTTTTGTATTTATATTTCCAAATACAGTCAATTTTTAATAACACTCGTCTGCATGAAAATTACCCCCAACACCATTTTTGCGAATTCTTATGTAAAATGACCTCCTGAATCCGAATATGACACCCATTTTGCCCTATCACCCACTATTTTTTAGGGACAGCCTCCTATTTTTATCACTTTTCAGTAATTTTATGTCTATAAATTTTATTTTTAGGGGGGGGGGTATTTTAACTGTTAAATATCTTCTGAGGGGTTACAGAGTTGGAACATGAACATTTGCGGCAAGGGGAAAATTTAGGGAGGGGGGATTTGCCACTGAAATTATGTATTACATTTCTTATATTTTTTTAATCTATTATTAATGTTATCTATTAAACATTATTATTATTATTATTTTGTTTGTTTGTTTGTTTTTAAGTGTTAAATTAATTCTTTTATATTCTACAAATCAAATTCATAGCCATAAAATTACCGAACAGTGATAAAAGTTGTGGGAGGGGGTGGTGTCCTAGGAAAACAGTGGGTGACTGGGCAATGGGAGTCATATTCTGATTCAGAAGGTCATTTTACATAAAAATCAGCAAAAATGGTATCAGGGCTTGATTTTTTTTTTTTTTTTTTGCAGCGCAGTGTAATCTCTTGAAAATTTCAATGACAGAATAATATTAAACATTTCCATTAATTGAAACTGATTTTTTAAATTTTTTCTTCAGTTAATTTTAAGTAAGGAGAATTCCAATTTTTCACCTTTTCCGAATTTTGTTGTACAGATTTCAAATTCTTGAAATAAATGTTCACTAATTTCAGATAAAAATATAACACTTAATAAAAATTTAAAATATAGTTGATTTATATTTTAATGCTAAATCATATTTTAATGATAAAAACAAAATTTGGTTAAGGAAAATGTTATTTCCCTTATTACTTTCCTTTAAATTACAGTCATTTGCAAAAGTTTTAAGACCAGCAGCCAATTTTCAGTATTTTAACACATTGCATCATTTGTGCAGATTATTGCATCAGACGCATTCTACTGCTATAAATAAAGGTGCCAAGCATGTTTATCGCCAGTTGTTTATTGGATTTTGTCGTAGACAGTGCTGTTGTGTAATTATTGTAATAGGTAAAAAACCTTCACTTACTGTTGCAAAACGGTCAGAAATATTGAATCTGCATAAAATTGAATTTTCTGAACATCAAATAAGTTTGAGGGTGAATAAGAGCAAGACAGCTGTGCATCAAGCTATTAGTAAATTTAAAATTTCAGGAAAATTTGTGGACTTTAAGAGAAGAGGTCGCCCTAGAAAAATGAGTACACATGATGATCATGTAATAAGAAGAATGGTCGTATGAGATCCGAGAACCTCCTGCAATATGATTAGACATTCTCTGGCTGCAAAATGCGCCAAAGTCAGTTTGAGTACTATTTCAAGATGTTTTGCCAAAGATTTTAGTTTATCATCCCATAAACCTGCAAGGAAACCTTGACTTACTCCGAGTATGAAAAAGAAACAACTCGTAAGGTCCACAAATTTTTCCGAAGTTTTAAATTTACTAATAGCTTGATGCACAGCTGTCTTGCTCACATTTACCCTCAAATTTATTTGACTTTCAGAAAATCCAGTTTTATGCAGGATCAATAGTTCTGACCTTTTTGTAACAGTAAGTGAAGGTTTTTTGCCCATTACAATAATTACACAACAGCACTGTCTATGACAAAATCCGATAAACAACTGGCATAAAAAGCTGGGCACCTTTATTTATAGCAGTAGAATGCGTCTGATGCGATATGTTAAAATACTGAAAATCGGCTACTGGTTTCTAACTTTTACAAATGACTGTATATTTTTTACTCGCACATTCAATAATTCGAGCTGCAAATGTGTGCTTCAAGCTTTGAATAATTTGAACATTTTTTATGGTCCCTACAAGTTTAAATTAATATGATTTGATTGTATATTTTAAAAATTATGATCAATTTCACTTATATTTTATAAAGATGTGTGTATAGCATAATGTTATAGAATAAGAAACTTTCTGCTCTAAAATGTAACCAAGTTTGTTATAATATGATATTTTTTAAAATTGTTTTTAGGATCAAAACTTGCATAATTGTGTATTCTTTTTAATAAAATGCCTGTTGTTTGATTAAAAATTTTTATCTGCAACTATGTCATACCAATTTATAAATATTTAAAAAAAAATTATATAAGAGCAATTTTTTTTTAATTCTTTGACAGATATATATCTATAATTTAACCGCATGAAATTTTTTATATTAACATTTTATAAATTTAACTGCTTGCATACATTTTGTAAATAATTTTTATTAAAATTTACTAAATGCAGATTATCTTCAATATTGATTTTATAGCAAATTATTATTCCATTAACTTAAAACAAAATATAAATAAGGCATTGTTGTATACAATCTACAACCCCCTTTTTAAGAAAGTAATTTCAGCAGTATTCTAATAATTTAAAATAAAACAGGTAAATAGACCTGCCCTATAAATTAAAAAAACTTAATTTTTTTAACAACGTTGAACTATTTGTCAAATTTTTATGGCAATGAATTTGGCAGATGCTATTCTGTTTGAAGGATAAAGAAACATATTCTTTAAACAATGTAATATTATTGAAGTATGCTTGATATCAATAAAAACTATTTGAATGGTCAAATTTCCAAATTATTTATTATTTGTATATCTATAGATTTACACACATACAGGGTGTTCCAAAAGTCCCCCCCCCCTCCTAACTCGAAAAGGAGTCGGAATTATGAAAAATGGTGAAACACGTGTTCAATGAATTCGAGAGGGACCTCTTTTGGTAAAAAACATTTGGGGCAGGGGGGGGGGCTAGGAGGGGCCGCTAAAACAGGTAACTTTAAAATTTCAAATGGGAAGGTATGTCTTCTGATACACCCCTGGAAATGTCTCTTCAAAACAATGAATTTGATATAGTCTCACCCTACAATGATTATTAAAGGAGATACATGAGTTTTTAGACTTTTGAAATGCAGATTTTATACTTATGTATCCCCTTTACTAGTCATTGCAGAACAAAACTATTTATGTCAAATTCATTGTCTTGAAGAGATGTTTCCAGGGATGTATCATAAGTCATAAGGCATGCTTTCCTGTTTGAAATTTTAAAGTTGCCCTCCCTAGCGACACTCCTACCACCCCCTTGCCCTGACCCAAACATTTTTGGACAAAGTATATCTTGTTATACATTCCTGGAAACGTCTCTTCAAGATAATGAATTTGATATAAATAGTTTTGTCCTGTAATGATTATTAAAGAGGATACATAAGTATAAAATCCACATTTCAAAAGTCTAAAAACTCACCTTTAATAATTATCATAAGGCAAAACTATTTATATCAAATTCATTTTTTTTTTTTTTTTTTTTGAGGAGACGTTTCCAGAGATGTATCACAAGACATACTTTCCAATTTGAAATTTTAAAGTTGCCCTCCCTAGCGCCCAAACTTTTTTCACCCAGAGAGATCCTTCTCGAATTCATTGAATACGTGTTTTGCCATTTTTCACAATTCGGACTCATTTTCGAGTTAGAAGTGTGTGTGGGGAGGGGGGGGGGACTTTTGGAACACCCTGTATATATACTCTATTATGTATTACTAGGTATATAGTGATTTTTTAAAAAAAATGCAAAATTTAATAATATAAAAATCAAAATAGTTAGGGTGCTTATTTGAAAGAAATATATGGGGAGGGGGATTTAAAAATCTATGCACAAAAAAGTAATATTTACATTATTGAAAAAGATCTTTTCAGACAGGTAACTTAATACAAAAATTAAAGCATTAATTTTACAGCTTTAAACTTGGTATTGTTAATTTAGTTTAACATTCATAAATGAAACATCTAGCATAGTGGTAGTCATCTTAATACATAAAAAAAATTAGAGTTTATGAGCACTTATTAAACCATTAAAATAATGATCTGTCTGTTTATCAAAGTTGTTAGCTAGCACGAGTTTTTTGGATTAAAAATAAATGAGCACATATTTAAAATTTAAAATAAAATACCTTTAACATCGTGCGGCAGAAAGCTTTTTCAGCAGGGGATCCCCTCCTTCGACGGTGCCGACTGCACTTCACGACCACGAATCGGCAGAGATAGACAAAGTGTGGCGTCACATGTACAGCTATAAAAGAGAAGATTAGTCTTTGGATGACCGCCAACCACGAAGTGCAATCGGCACCGTCGAAGGAGGGGATCCCATGCCGAAAAAGCTTTCTGCCCGCACGAAGTTATGTTAAAGGTATTTTATTTTAAATTTTAAATATGTATTATTAACTTCATTAAAAGTTTTCCTTATAAATGAGCACAGTTAATTTTTATGTTAATAAAACATTATGCACTGTATATGATGCTCGCAACATTTATAGTTTTAATTAATATTCTATTATATATTTTGATTTATACTCTAAATAAATAAGTTTTCAAAAATATTATTACTTGTTCTTTTTTACTTCTATCGAAATTCTACTTTCGAGTTCATCATCTCAAAACTTGAAAATCTCTTAACATGATTCATCTCCAATCATTATGTTCTTCATTATCCTCTAAATACGAAATGCCACTAATGACAGAACACATCTTTTAGTCTCAAGCCCTCACTACAGGGCTTATTTTATAGTAATTTGTAAATAAGGGGCACTATATGTCAGACACAATTTTAAAAATTAATATTTCCATGTTTAAAGGCATTTTTTCCATTCAGAAAAAGATAGTTTAGGGTAAGATGGAGTAAATGGATGGAAAATTTAGTTTTTATTTAAATCGTGCTCATACTCTCAACACTTTTCCCATTATAAGAATTGCTACAGCAGGGGAGTTTACTAATGTATCACACTGAGATAGTTTTATAAATTAAGAAAAGTTTTATCCCAATAAGAAAATTAAAAGTTACTTCCAATTTACCCCAATAAATTTGGGGTAATCTGGAGGCATGACTATAAACTCTATTCAGGTTGAGGCTAAAAATGTGGGGTAAAGTACTGCTCAAACAATAATTAAAACCTTCACAAAAAAACATTCTTTCATTTGAAAAGAAAAAAAATTAAGACTTCAAAAAATGCAGTTAAAAATTAAAAAAATCGAATTCTGACCATTTTTGTTTCGTACAGGCCTCCTCATCAAAGACATAAAGTAAATAATTAATATTGCTATAAGTTACCAACTAGTAGAATTGGATTAAGAAAGATATCCCCCCCCCCTTTTTTTTTTTTAAATAACCTTTGCAGAATCTTTATTAGACATGCATAAAATTTGATAAAAATTTATGTTTTTGGACCTGAATAAACTAAGTAAATTTCTTTAAAATTAAGAAATGTACTTATAAGAAAAGAATAACTTAAAAATACAATGGTAGGCCATGTTTTAAACCTACATAAGCTCTAAAACAAATATTTGTTGAGATATGAACATTTTTAGTAAATATTATTTAATTATGCATGTGCAAAAGAATATTGCATAGGTAGAAAACTAAATATACTGAGCAATTTTTGTCAAAAGCTCATTTGAATACAGTAAAAATTAAGCAAATTGCCAGGAAAAGAACAAGTTAGATATCCAATTATTACAACCCCATTGCAAAAGTTTTTTTTTTTTTTGTGTGTGTGTGTGTGAACTTTAACATATTTTTATTTATTTACTAAGATTTGCGAGTTTATTGGGAAACCCTTATAATAATAATGTTCTTTATACCCGAATTCAACTTGAAACCTCAAAACTTAATGAAAATTAATAATTCATCTGAAAAACATGTAAAACTTTTTTAAGTTATAAAATAAATTTTTGACCTCATACAGTTTTGTATAACATTTTAAAAACAATTAAAAATATATTACTAATACCCTTAATTAAAAATCTGAAAATGGGTTAATAATAATTTTTAACCATTTAAGTGCTGTACACTCCAAGTGTACTTTAGTGTATGTAATTTGTTGTTTAATGCTTAAATTCTAATATATATGTTACCGCTAAAGTGCAGAAATCAGTTAATCTGCACATTAACTAGGGTGATCCGTTAAAGTGAAGAAAATTGTTTTATTTCTCAAATTACCTAGGTAATCTGCGAATTACCTAGATAATCTGCACATTACCTACTAGGCACTCGTTAAAGTGAAAATAAACTGGTGTTGTAATTTTACAGCACACTGTGTTGTATTTGTTTTTTTCATTCCAAAAAAAAAGGGGATTAGTTTTCTTTTCTTTCTTTCTTTATTTTAATCTGTATGTGTTTTAATTTTTATTACTTTTAAGGTTATATTTGTTTTAATTTTTTTTATTTATTTCATCTTTTTTATTCTATCAATATAAGTTTGAAGATGTTATGCATTTTTAATATGAAATTTAATAGCTTTCAATAAATTCTATTTTATAAATGAATGTTAGAATTGTAATACAGTAACGATTTCTTTTCAAAATAAAAATATTTAACCATTTAAATAAAAAAAAAATGTTTTATTAACAACTTATATTGCTATTACTATTTAAAAAAAAAATTATTCACCAATTTTTAATTGCTAAAGAAATATTAAATTAGACAAATCAGAAATATTATTTAAGAAGTACTTCAAATAATTAAAACTGCTTTAATAATTTTTAGAACACATGAAAACTAAAATGACAGTTTTCCAATGCTTTATTAAACTATATTTTGCAGCATACACATATCTGTACAAGTTTAGCAAATATATTAATTTTACAATTGAAAAAAAAAAAAAAAAAAAACTTTATTAACATATTTTATGTGATAAACTACAACAAAATTATCTGAAAAAGCGGAAAAAAAATAAAAATAAAACATAATCATGATACATAAACTATATAAAATAAACTTGAAATTGAAAGAAACAAAAAAAAAAAAAAATTGTAATAAAATACTAAAAAATGCACAGAAATTTCATATTAAGTATTTATTAAATAATGCCATAATATTTTTCAAAGTTAAAAATTAATACACCTTTTTTTTTTTTTTTTTTCCCAGTAAGTAATAGTAATTTAAATCAATTTTAAAATAAATTAGTTTTAAAAAGTTGTGGTTTAATAGTTTTATTTCAGGAGAAAATAATTACTGTGTTGTAAATTTAATATTTATAATTCAAAATGGAGTTTCACGAGAGAGACCTTTTAATTAAGATTAGATTTCATTAATAAAATGCAGACCCTTATCAAACTTATATTGCAGAATTAAGAAAGAGAAGAAATAAAATCAAAATTAAAACAATTATAACTTACTTGTTACTTTAAATTTTGTGTTCGTCATAATAAGAAACCTAATCATCACTTCAATCCTCCACATTTTGTGTTTACCATTTATCATCATAGCAGAGTGGAAGGGGTAAAAGTTTTAGTTTATGTTTGAAGCTCATTTGCGTATCTGTATCACATGACTGTTTGACGTCATAGTGAATATAAAAAAAACTAAGGCTCGAAACAAGCATTTGAACTTTAACGACACAGAAGCCGCTAATGTGCAGATTATCTAGTTAAAATGTGGAAAACTCTTGATTCCGCAGTTTAACGGGTCATTTTAGTTAATCTGCAAATTAGCTAGGTAATCTGCACATTAACAGATTTCGAGCTTTAATGGTAACACACATATATATATGATATTTCTTTGTTCATTGCTTTTTCTTGATATGGATGTTTACTTTAGTATAACAATTTGGGTAAGTGTATGATTAATCATGGGTATATATAGTATGTTTATATCAGTTATACAGCTATAATTATACAAATAAGTTTCTGCTTATTATGATGAAATTTTTTTGGAAGATGATCTCAAGCTAATTTGACTTGTTGAAAACTAAATCCGATTAAAACCCAACCCATTGGAAAAAAATTTCAGTCCTGTAGCATGATTATTGTTTCAAGTTTCCTTTGACTTGTTACTTCGTCATAACAATACACAGTAACACCTTATATATGAAACATGCAACAGTATGTGTAGGACTGGCATATTACTTTGACCAACAGTCTTTCTAGATTTTTCTTCCATAAAATATATTTCAAGTCCTCATCAGATCAAGTGAACCATACTCTACCACAATGCTACCACCACTCATGCTAAAACTAAATTATGCTTTTTTTTTTTTTTTTTTTTTTTTTTTTTTTTGAAGAGGAGGAGAGATATTGAAATAAACAAATAAGCAATTTTAAGCTGCTGAAAAAGTTTTTTTTTTTTTTTTAATGTTTAATTTTTAAAAAAATAAATAAATAAATAAAATAAAACAAAAGATTTTACATAATGTTTCAGCTTTCTGACTTTGAAAAATGTCAAACTTAAAAATAAATATATAAATAAATCATTATAAATTTGATATTTATAGAAAGAAATTTCACTTTAGATACAACTATCTAAAAATTAGTTCAGTTTTAAATATTGAATTTCTGTCTCACTACATATAAAAATTGACTTAAAAATTTATATCTACCTTTTTGTTTAGTGCTTAAAGTTTTTTTGTAATATGAAAAACTACTTTTTATTGCTGAAAATTTCAAATTTGGTTACTGACAAGTCAAAATAATATGTGACTAGGGTTCATGCCAACAATGAAAATTCAGTAGTCTAAAAAGACCATGTGGCTCATGATTTACTGGTGTAAAATTATAAAACGGTAGGCAAACATATGCACATGCATATTTTTATACTTTTTTTTTAAACAACAAAAACATTTTTAGATAATCTAAACACAAACTGTCTATATGTTTCTGTTTTATTAAAACTGATTACCGTAAAGGTAGAAAAATTAATAAATTGAAGCATAAATTATGAATGACAGCTTTTTAATAACTTGCAGTAAAATGCACCAGAAAGCTGGTGTTAAAAGATGAGATTAAGCAAACATCTTAAATTCCAAAAAACATGCAATTATTGTTTCAAGTTGAAATAATCAAACCCTACCCTTCATCAGAGAAAAAAGAAAAAGGCCTAAGTGCTTTGTGTAAGATACAATATAATATAAACAGATTCAAAATAGCATTGGTACAGAACTTTGAAGATAGAATAGCCTAAAGTCAACTATTATGCTATTGATGATGTTTACCAAACAAACAACAAAAATTTGAATTAGAAGTTTATTTTAAATATTGAGATTTTAATTACTAAAAGGACTTTTTCACCGATACTTCAGAAATGTAAGACTATATTTGTTTCAAATTTTTAAATATAAAATATAAGTTTATCAAAATACAGTATAACCTAACCTTTAAATTCCTGGAATTTATGTTTTTCTGCAATTTACAATTTATTTTTTAGATCCTTTCATATTTTCTAAATTTGCAATGACCTTTGCTTTTATGTTAACGAAATTTTGCTTTTCCAATCATTTACACTTTTATATAAAATGAATATAAGTAAAATACATATATTGTTGATTATGATTTAATTAAACAAAGTGACATATTAAAAAAAAAAAAAAAAAAAAAAAAAAAACTTTTTAAAACATATTTAATTAGGATAGATAATATTCTTTATTATTTGTTCAAGAACAAATAAGCAATGCACCAAGATTGCAGTTGAAAGCTGATCTGCTGATCTTTACTCAAAGTGATTTTTTTATTACTTTAAAATTTATAGGAAGTGAAAAAAGCAAATCATCCATAATGGTATAATAATAATTAAAAGCAATGCAGAAACAAATTTGTACTTTTTTATTTAAAAAAAAAAAAAAAAAAAAAAAAAAAACAGATGTGACAGTGTTTGAGTCTGTATATACTATAGCATATTGTTTTATGTAATAATTTCATGTCCATCTGTTATATGAAATGTATTCACATCTTAATTTTTTTTTTTTTTTTTTTTACTGTTAGATTCTGAGATATAAATAATCATTTTTCAATATTCTTTTGTGAAATTAATTAGTTATCTAAAATAAAATTCAATAACGTATGTCAATAACAAGCTTTTTTTATAATGTTATTCATTTTTTGAGCATCAGTTGTACATAATTAGTAAAATATTGTTTCCCATCATTTCTGCTTTTTTATGTTATATCCTTTAGAAAGTATAAAAGTGGGGTTACACTGTATTTTAGGCAACAAATTTGTCATCCATATTGATTTTAGCAACATTTGTTGATAACATTATGGCAGTTGTTGCTATGCTTTCATGCTAGCATGAAACCTATGCATAACTGTAACAAATAAATATCAGTCATAATTCCCAAAAAAGAGGTGTATTTTATTTTACTCCTTGGTAACTTGGGCAATGAATAATATAAAATACTTTCCCCCACTTTTTTTTTTCTCTTCTTGACTATGCGTATGGTAATTTACAGCATTTTTATGTTCTAATTTATATATATTACGTAATTATATTTTATTTAATTTATTTATATAATAGAAAACTTGTTTCTCTCTTATAGGTTTGATTATAAAACTAGAAATAAACTCAAAACTAAACAACGCCGATTAGATCCTTTTTATAGAACTCAAGAAAGAGTACGGCAGAGAGCAGTGATGCGCATTAAAAGACAAGATCCCAGATTCCGTGCTGCTGAAAGAGAAAAGGGACGTTATCGTATGAGGCTGAAGCGATTGGATCCAGTATTTCGTTCACAAGAAAGAGAACGACAACGAGAAAGAATGAAATTAAAAAGGAGTGATCCAGATTTTCGTGAAAGAGAAAGAGAACAACAAAAAACCAGACTTCATGCTAAACGCTTAGATCCTGCTTTTAAAGAAAGAGAACGAGCCCAAGAACTCCTTCGGATGCATATAAAAAGGCAAAATGAAAGCATATATGCAGCTGCTATATGTGGAGATAAGATAAAAATTGATTCCAAGTCTGATGCTTCATCTTCTCTATCTGATCCATCAATTTTCAAAGAAGTGGATGAATCAGCTGCAGTTTCTGAAATTCGTAGTAGCCATGTGGTATTTGATAGTTTTAACGCAAAACTTTTAGCAATAAAACCTCGTGATACTAATTTAGAAACTTTTCACTTCAAGAAGCAGCACATATTGAACTTTAATTTTTATAACAGTACTAAGGAACAATGGCCCTCTCCTGGTGAAATAAATGTTAAAAACATTAATCAGTTTACAGATGTAGAGGAAACTGTTAAACTAGACTCAAGTGATGACATTACAGATAATGTGGATGTTCTTGATAAAAGTAAATATTTCCTTGCTAGAAAGAATTTTTCAAAGGAGGATTTAATGAATCAAACATTAATAGATATTAAATCAGAAACACAGTCACTTATAGAGACAGAGGAAGATAAGGAACTCATAGTTGACTTACCTGCAATTCCATCATATACTAATAGTTCAGGTATGAACCATATTTTACTATTCATTATTTTTTATTTTTATTTTATTTCAAGAATGTTTTAAATATTGTAAATTAAATGTTTGTTAGATTAGTGTCTAATTGGTGACAAATAAAAATATGGGGAAAGTCAAGTTTCTGATCATCGTTTGGTGTCCTTTTCAAAATTTGCCAATATACAATTCTAGGAGACATTATGTAAGAGTCTGTTATTCAAGATGATGAAAAATGAAATAAATAAGAAATAAATGCTGGAAAAAAGCGTTTAAAATAAGCACAAAGTCACAACAAGCATATACAGCCCAGTCATATTAATGTGACCACTGCGTACTTTCGGTGTCAAACTGAAATAACTGTTCACAGAAAGATGGCAGTACTAGCAGTGGAGGGCATGTAAAAGATGTCAGAGGAAAGCAAAATACATTGAAATTGTTAGCATAATGCAGAAATGGTTGCATTTGGATTTGCCCAGCATCCAAAAGGGCATGATCATTGGCTTCTAAACCAAGGATAGAAAATAAAACACAGATAATTTTGTAAACTGTTTGTGTGCCACCATAGTAAAAGTATACCGTACATGGCAAAATAACTATCCAAAATCAGCTACATGGCAAATGTAGCTGATTACGAACCATAGATGATATAGGTGAACAAGTCTATAGAAATGTGTTTGGCGAATAGATGTACAATCGTTGCCCAACTGACCAACCTAAAGAACTGAGAGTATCTCCTCAATTGTAGTTCAGCAACAGTAACACATATGGGGCCTCTACAGGAGATGCCTAGTTAAAGCACCTATGCAGGGCCATAGTGAACGATAAATTTTGGGAGGCAAAATGAAAAGTTAACTAACTGAACATTCGTTTAAACCCAACTAATCTTAATGCTAAAAAAAAAAAAAAATTCAATTAGATTTATCATTTTTACCGCCATTATCCGACTTCCATAGATAATGAAAGTGAATATTTGAGTAAAAATTTCATGTTTAAAAATTTTTTTTTGTAAATTGGTCAGTGTGGGTGGGGGATCTTTCGACTACCATATATCCAAAATGAAATGAGATAAAACAACTATAATTAAGGCAGATCAAGTGTATAGATGAATTTTCCAACTTTTGGGGGAAATTGGAAGAACAGAAGGGGAACCATATTTTAAGTTGGTATCTCAAAATGGCTCAAACAATTTTCTTCAAATTTGCTTTATAAACCACTTTTAGATTCCTTTCATATGTGTTAGTTACAGATGGAATGGAATATTGATAGGCACCCTGATTTAGTAGGCCAGTTTTAGGTCTCGGAAGTGGATGTTTTAAAAAGCTGCTCTGAGGATTTTTTTCAAACTTGCCATGGTAACACCCTTTTAAATGTTCTTTCACATGCATTAGTTGGCTTACAGTGGATAGATGAGTTTACAGAGTTTTAATAAAAATCGGAAGTGGAATCAAAAGAGCATCTCAAAAATATCTTGAATGATTTTTTTCAAATTTCCCACACAAGCCTCTTTTATGATGTTCTTTTGTATGCATTAGTTGTTTAGTACAGGAAAATAGGTGCCCTTATTAGGAGAGTCAGTTTTAGATTTTGGAAATGGGTGTCTCAAAAAACGGTTCAATCAATTTTTTTAATCTTTCTATATAAAGTCTATGAAGTATGTATTAGGTACTGCATGAAAATAAAAGGTGTCTGATTAGTTAGGTCCCTATGATGGACAGAATTTTATGCCTTCTGCCTACACTATTTCCAAAAAGACTTTATTATTAAGGAGGCAATTTGAAATAATATATATATAATAGTAATAATTAACTAGAAAAAATTATACATCTAAAAGCATCACCCCCCCCCCCCCTACACACACACACACACCTCTGGTTCAAAAAGAACTCATTTATACATTTCAAATGAATGGTTGAAGCATAGATCTATGATAATTCAAAACAAAACTGTCGATTTTTCTTTTCATTTAATAAATAAATAAATAACTTTGTATGTCGTCTAGAGCACAAAAAATGACACTCTTTTTCAACATTTAATGTTGTAATTTTCTGAGATGAAAATTGTCTACATTCATCATGGAAAATAATTTTAATGAATAATTTGTATTGGATGAATTTGCATAAGAAAATATAAAAGTGATGATGTCTTGTGATGGTCAGAACATACTAGTTGAGCTTTGGAACAGAAGGTAAAAATGAATTTTTTCGGCAGCCAAATACCTTTTCAGTCAGATACGGGTGTTGAGTTCGATTCCTGGTTAAGGCATAGATGTTCTAATAGTTTGGAATTTACTTTTTCTAGGTACTGGTCTAATGTGCCTGAATGTGCAAAAAATAACCATAGAGCGAGTGATACTATATACCGAAATTAAAGCAATTTGTCTATTTGCAGTTTGAACATTTTCATCAGAATTAAAGGCCAAAAGGGAAAAAAAATCAATTGGTTTATCTATCACTTAGTTAATTAGTGTGCTTTTATTGAGTTTTGGAATAGAAAGTAAAAGGGAAATCTTGTAATAGCAAAATATTTTTTCCGTCATACTGCAGGTGTCAGGTTTCAGTTTCAGTTCAGGCATGGATATTTGCAGTGATTTGGAATCTGCTTTTAGCTATAACTCCAGATTTAATGAGCCTTAATGTGCAGAAAATAACTGCAGAGAGAGGAATGCTTCAAACCAAAACAATAGGCCTATTTTCAGTTACAAAAATTTCATCAGAATTAAAGGCTTAAAGGAAAAAAAATTCAGTCAGGTTATCTGTCAGTAAGCCAATTGGAGTGATTTTATTAAGATTTGGAACCAGTGTCGAAAGTGATTTTTCCTATGACAAAATAATTGCCCATCTGCGCAGCACTAGTGTGACGTAAAACCCAACCAACCAACCTATGACAAAATACTTCTGTCATCAGTCTATTTAAAGTTTGAAAAATTTCATCACAAATATAAGTCAAGTAAAAAAAAAAAAAAAAAAAAAAAAAAAAATTGAGTTATTTCTGAATAGACCAACTAGGTTATTCTTATTCAGTCTTGGAGTCAAAAACAAAAAGAAATTAGTTCAACTACCAAATAATTTTCCAGTCGGCCAATTTGTTGTTCTAAAAATTTTATCCAAAATAAAAACCAATTTGAAAAAAATCAATTGGGTAATCTGTCAACAGTCCAACTAGAGTATTTTTATTGAGGTTTGGACTTGAACTCAAAAAGCACCTTTTTCTAATGACTGTATAATTTCACAGTCTGCCAGTTTATAGTTTGAGCAGTTTCATCTGGAATAAAATCCAGCTGAGAAAAAAAATCAATCAGGTTATTTCTGGATAGGCTGACTAAAATATTCTTATTTGGCTTTAGAGTAACCAAATAATTTTTCAGTCGGCCTATTTGTAGTTTGAAAACTTTCATAAAAATAAAGCCCAAGTGGAAAAAAATTAATCGGATGCCTGTATAAGCCAACTAAAGTACTTTTTCTGAGCTTTAGATCTGAAAACAAAACAAAATTCACCAACAGCCAAATCAGCCGCTCAATTGTCAATAAAAAAAATATAGGTAAGATACAAATATATTTGACTGGCACATAAATCTCTTTTTGATTCTGGATCTAAATGTGAATAAAGACACTTAGGTCAGCCTATCAACAGTTTTTCAACTGACAAAGAAGCCAACTTTTACAGTGGCTTATTTGCATTTTTAACAATTTCATCTGTATTAAAGGCTAAGTGGAAGTCAAAAATAAATTTGTTCAACGGTCAAATACTTTATTTAACTGAGTTATTTCCTGTTTAAAAAATGTTCATTAGAAATAAAAACCGACTGAAGAAAGAAACCACATTTAATTTATCTGTCGATAGGACAACTAGAATATATTCTTCAAATTTGGGGGGTGGGGGTGTTAAGCCTGCTTCCTCTGTCCCTGCACTTATGTTGACAGCTGTTCATTGCTCTTAAAGGCTGGAATTTGTACAATAGTACTGCAACTGGATGTCCACTGAGTGGTGAAAAATGGCTTTTTCAGAAGAACTGCTTTCTGTACTCTATAAAAAAGATAGACATTGGCATGTACGGTGTAAAATATCTGAAAGCAAATACCCTGCAACAATTGCTGAATGAGTCAGAGCTGGAGGGGAAAAGTTATGGTCTGGTGAATATTTTTGTGGCAGTCCCTGGGTCCACTCATCATTGTGTAAGGCCTGATAGATCAATAGAAGTATGCATTGGTTCGTGAGCACCAACCTTGCATGCAGATTGCTTTTCCTCAGCATGATGTCATATACCAGTTAGGCAATGTAACATTTAGGTGACAGTGTATCTGTGTGGTTCAGAGAGCATCAGGATGAGTTCACTGCACTCCACTGACTACCAAACTTCCCAGACTTAAACCCAATTGAGAATCTATAGAATTACCTTAATTATACGTGGTTGTTTGTGACACGGATCCTCAACTGCACAACCTAGCACAGCTGGTCATGACACAAGAATTGTCATGGCTTTGCATTCCTGTGAGTACCTTCCTGAACTCCATTGACTCCCTTCCTGCACATCTCACAGCAGTCTGTGCTACAAAAGTTGGTTATTCTGGCTTTTGATAGGTAATCATATTAATGTGACTGGACTGTATAGTTAAAAAAATAAATATCAAAGTACATGAAATTTAATAATATCAGGGCATTTAGTGTGGTCCCTAAAGTCCCTTAACTTATTTTAGGTCCTTAAAAGTCCCTTATTTTGGCAAAATGGTCCCTAAGTCCCCCTTTTTTTTCTTTCCCTATCAAAAATTATATTTTTTGATATGCCAAAAAAATTTTATTCAAATGCAGTGAAATTGCTTAACCTTATACCTTACAATAAGTGAAATGAATAACTTTTTGCAGCCAGTAATCTGATATATAATAGGGATACTAAAATTCCCATATAACTCAGTGTCTCAGCTCTGGGAAAGGGGGGAGTGGCTAAGGTTAAAGAAATCATTGTGCCAACTGTCGTTTTACCATTGTGATTGTGTAGTACTACTACAGTTGCAGTTGTACTGAATGAATACATTTGATCAGAAGCCAAATTATTTTCAGCAGTGAAGCCTGGTTACAAATTCAACTCTGATGACCAGCAAAGATATATCTGTAAACATCCAGGATAGCAGTGGGATGTCCACTTGATTTGAAAATGTCGCATTTTTTATTTTACTGCAACATTGTTAGAACCTGCTTTTCTTCACACCACTTTGATTCATTTTTACTGTATTCATCATCATGTTCTTTTTCAGTATCTGGGTAAGAAAAAAATTGCTTCAGTACTGTAACATCACTACTTTGCCATAGCCTGTTACTTTATGCCTAAAGCAGTACACTTTTTATCTTCATTAAAGCTAATGATCGCTACACGTACTTTTTGGCTAAGCGGTTTTAGGGAAAGTACCGAAATAGGTCTTTTAAATATATTGAAAAAGTAAAGCTATCATTGGTATAGGCTATTCCCTCGCTTTCAACCCATACAATAAAGTCTGGTGTTAAAACAAGCGACCAGCATTTATCAGTATGGGATTTAAATCTGAATGTAAACTTTGTACCTTTAATGTAATTAAGAGAGATCAAAGATTGGTACAGTGAAATACTCCTTGATCATATCCGAAAATTAATTTTGTTAATGCCAGGTTGTTATGCTGTCATCATCAAGGCCAACAGTTGCCAGACTCAGGTAAAATGAAAAACTTTCTGTGAACACAAAATCTAAAACAAAAATTTTCCGCTAAAAAAATCCTCTTTTGACAGTTGATAACCGAGTTAACTGTTATAAATAAATCTTTGTGTATTTTTTGGTGAGATTTTGAAACTATGCCAAGTAGTTATGTGCATCAATGAGTTTTTACAAGACAGCAGAAAAAAAATAATAATAATACATTAATAATTCATGAAAAAGTTACTGAAAAAAAAAAAAAAATAAATAAACATTAATATTTAAAATAATTATTGCCTAAATACTCAAACATAACTGTGTGGGGGTGGCTCCATTAACAGCTTGCACCAATAAATGCAATTTAATTGAAGATATACTATATATATATATATATGACAAGAATAGTAAGAACAAACATTTTTTTTTCATATAAAAGAATTGTGAATACAAAAAATTACATGTACTTACTTGTAGATATTTTGAAATGGGATTATCACTTTTTTTTTTTTTTTTTAACTAAAAGTAAGAGCTTTCGAAGACTTTAAAATAAATCATTGTGGAAACAGCACTGTACAATTTAATTTAATACATGATAACAAATACATCTTGAGCAAGTGTGATGGCCTTTAAATCAGCTAGAATATTAAGCATATGCAATTTATCAATTAGAAGCGTGTATTTTTGCAAACTTTTCAGAAAGGGCTAATAGCTATTTGTGGTACTAACTGGTTTTACAAAGTTAAAAATAATAATAATAATAATAATAATACTTCATTTCCTACCTAAAAACCCTAAAGTGAACATTTTTATTTTTTAAGTGTCAAAAATAAAATTGCTATCATTTTTTAATTTCTTTCTATCAGCTTAATTCTTAACTCCAAATTCCATACTTACTTGCAAATTTCAGAGTCTACTGTATAACCAAAATATAAAAAAAAGGGGGGGGGGGAGAAAGAAATTAAATGTCCATAAAGGGAAGAGAAGAATGTCTTTTCATTATTTTGTCAACACATTTAGAAATTGTCCAGTCCTTCGTACAAAATGCCAGTCTTTCTGCTCTATTAAATAGGAATTCATTGCTTCAGAAATAATGATGTCATAATTTGTTGGAAGAGGACCATTTACAACTATCATCATTTCATGATTAGTTGCTTCCTCAGTGATAGGCCGTCTTTCATTGTTGTGATACTCATAACTCGATGTTAAAGATTCACAAACTGATTCTACAGAAGATACAGTTGATGCAACATATATTCCGTGCATTATCAACTCTATATCTTGAAATAAACTTTGTTTGCTGCAAAGAAAAGTTTTTATAGGATCTTTACTGGTCAATTCTTTGTATTCTTTTGTAGTTTTAGATGACATAAAAAAAATTTCTAACTCAGATGTTGTTGTTAATGCAACACCCTTAACTTTCACTTTTGTTGCAAAGAATTTCAAATCTGTCAAAATCTTCACATGTTCAAAAAGTTTTACATTCTCTTCTGTAAACAGTTTTTGCAGCTCTTCTGCTATGTGCAGTGAAAGTTCTGACAATTCTTTTTCAACTGTTTGCTTACATGCCATATGATCAATTTTAATTCTTTTTGAAGAGCAACGCATGATGTTTAAATTTCTGGCTCTGTATCACAAAGAGGGACACCTTGATATGTTTTGTCTGCCTCTAAATCTCTACTATCTGAGTGATAAGTAGGCCAAAAACAATTATTTTGAGGGCTCTGACTGCAGGGACATTTCTTGAAATCCACTGCTGAGGACATACTTTGCAAATAGTCTACTTTATAATTAAATTCTGCATATCGCTCATGAGGAAGGATATGCAAATCACAAATAATATTGCTAAACTGATCATACAAATCGCACAATCCAGACAATTGAAGGCAGAATTTTACATTGAAAATTTTGTTCATTTTCACATTTGCACTTTTTGCTTTATCCCTCTGTACTGAACTTCCATCAATGGATTCAATTTGACGCTCCTCAAATATTGTAATAATTGTCTTGAATTCTTCTCTGAAATTCTTATACACTTTCTTGCAATGATTAGCAAATCTAGTTTCACTAAAGAAACAAAAATTTTTAAAGGTGGTTTCTCCATTTGATTTTCTATATTATAACTTACATCTCTAAAATTCTCATACTCTTTCCCATAATTGAATTCTCCAAAAATGGATGCAATTATTTCTGTTATTGCCACAATCCATGAAAATTTAGCATTCTTCCGTAAGTGATCATGAAAAAGTCCAGCTTTATGCATCGGGTCCCAATCATAATAATATGTTTTGTCTTCTTCAGAAAAGTATTTGTTAAGGTATTCTGGCACAGATAAATTAAAATACTGTCCATCGAAGCTTCCACCATTGAACTGCGTCTTGGTAACACCATATTCATCTAGGCATGTAATAATACTTTCAGCTACGCTTTCACCATTGTGAGCTTTAATAACCGGGTGTCCTAGATATAAAGCTTGAATAAGCTGATTTGAATCAAGAACAATAGTGATACCCATGATGAACTGCCGAGTACAGTGCTTCCAAGTTGCTTTGTCTGCAATAATTTTTAATGGTGGTCAAAATCCTGTTTGCTTTAATCTGTTATTTATAAAAGTTTTAAGCCGATTCTTTACAGCATTAGATACAAAAGACAAAAACTTTTTTCGCAAACGCTACTGAGTGATTAATCTCCCCCATATCGCAGCCAATTTGAATATTTAAAGCAATCTCCTCTTTAAAATCTGCTTAAGGTCGACCTTTATAATACAGTCTGTGTGCAATGCGACCAATACGCATTCTAACATCAGTTTCCCTAGCAACATATTTACTTTTTTCTTTATTCCGTTCTTCTATTAAGTTCACAGATTTTTTATGCAAACCACTCAGCAAATGATCCTTAAGGTGCCTCTTAAGATTTCTAAATTTTGGTGGCAAGGTGGTATCAATTGGAAAATTTATGCCATTTATAAAAAAAAAAACAACTGATGGATGGCAGTTTGATCCTTTCTTTTCTGGAAGAAAAGTTCCATTATCATCACCATCAGAAACAGCAAATAATGGTACCATTATTTTCATCATATGTACATTCATCAAAAAAAAGAAATTATATCAGAAATAGATCTGCAAGACTGAAAAATGTATGACAGATCTCTCTCATATTCATAATCTTTTTTTGTATCTGTTGCAGCTGCAGCTGCTTTTACATTTTCTTTTTTTAAAGTGTGCTGCATGTGTTCTATTTTTTCTTCAAGACTTTTTACATTCTGCAGAATCATATCAATTTTGTCAGTTTCACCTTCTTTACGGTGTATTTTTATTTCTTCTTCCGAGTTTCCTACAAATGATGCCGATTTTGACATAACAGGGGCAGAGTTTTCTGCAAAAGGTGCTGAATTTTCTGTGAATGCTAGAGACGTTTGATCATTAGCAAATACAGGTGGGATATTTTTATTTAAATCCTTTTCAACTTTATTTAAAGGAGGTTGCGCATAAGCGAATAATGTTTTCTGGCCAGCAGGTCTTTTGTCCAATGCATTTTCATTGGGATGTTTTCTTAGATGATTCTGAATGATTCTGATAATTTTTTTCACGAAGTTCTTCGCTGCAGAATCGACATTTCACCTTCCAAGTTAAATTAGGATAGCTCATTTTACGATCATAAATGACGAAACGTTAAAACAAATAATTAATAAAACTTTTCAAAAAAAGCTACATTAAAAAAAAAAAAAATCTCTCAAATGACAAGCAAATGTAACTCACAGCTTAACTAAACTAAAACAGCATAGCATCTTCTTCTCTCCCTGATCCCATGCCAGTTAGGATGTAGTATCAAAGAAAATGATGATCTCCACTAATGATTCCCCCTCTCCCTACTCTGAGTTTTTCCATTCAAAAGGCTCCCTCGCCTCCAAGCACGGTGCGACAAATACCAAGCGCCAATTAAAAACCTACCGTGATTAAAGAAAGAGAAAGCTGATTCACTTCTTCTTCCTCCTCCTCCTGTCCTAAAGAGGCTGGTGTCTGCCGCAAAAGCCCAGACTTCGGTTGGACTTTGGAATGAGCAGGGAGAAAACAGAACCGCTGCTCTCTTATCAGTTATGTTTGCTTCCTGCTAAAGCTTCCTTCAAACTGTGGCAACTTACAGGGCCTCAAAAGTCATAAATTATCCATTGTCTGAAAGTGACCCTTGAAACTTTGCACACATTTACAATGGACATTACTTTTTATTGCTCTTTTACAAAAGGGACCCCCTTCTCATGCAATTATCGCACTAGGAGGTTTGTGAGCTTTGATTCCAGCGAGCGTCGATCTCCTAAACCACATCAAAGAAATATCAATAGAGTTAGTTAGTTACCAGAGTTTGAAAGCAGCTTTAGTGCAGACGATCGGCGTTCGTTAATAATATATTGCACAAACAGAAACCAAAAATGAAGCCCATTTGGTTAAATTCTTTCATATTCATTTATTCACAGATTAAGGGGTAGTTTGAACCGCACGGCCAGAACTGTAGTAGCCGTACGATTTTTCCGCGATCGCTGTTTGCAGAAAACTTTTCGTAAACTCAGCAAATTTTTCGCGATTGCAGACCGCAGAAAATTTTCTGTGAACGCTGTTCGTGTGTTCGTGATATTATGCGGATCTGCCCCACACTAAACATTAGTAGCACATAGTTTTCATTACGGTTGCATTTTTTGCAAAATAAATAGTATTTAAACAGAATGTGAAAATTAAACAAGAGATTTTTGCTAAAGCATTTTATTAAATTCTGCTATTCAAAAAGTAAAACAACAGTGGCTGATAGGTTTTCTTCTAAAAACTGCTTGACAGAAAATGTTGGATTCAAACTAAGGCCATGCTCATGTACCTTGCTCAGCTATTCAAAAGTTTCTGAATTTAATTTTTCTTCTCCCCCCTGAAACTCGGATGAATACAGGCTAAAATCCCTTACAAAGACCCCATGGAGGGCAAAACACTTTAGTTCCCCAAGAGTAACGAATCATTTGTACCTCCCACCCACATTTAGAATGATAAATTTTAAATAAAATTAATTGATGAAAAAAATATGTATATTCGAAATTTGAAACATAGTTTTAAATGTAAAATTTTTCATTTTGCATGATAAAAAGCAGTAAAAGTGAGCCCTTCTCAGAAAGTATTGGAAGAGCTGGAGCCCCATAGGTCCATATAACTCTATTCTATGTCTTAAGGTATTCAACAAAACCAAAAGAATATGAATTCTTTTGAACTGGGTATATATATTTGTAAATTATTTGATTTTGGGTATTACACTTGATTTACATATGGTTGAAGATTGTTAAAAAAAAAAAAAAAGTGTGTGTGTATATATATATATATATATATATATATATATATATATATCATTGTTTATGCATAAAATAAATAGGTCCCTAAAGTCCCTTTATTTTTCAGTGAGATGTGCTAAAGGCCCTGTAATATAGCAATCAATAAACATATTTTTTGTGAGCTTTACTTACATAAACCAAATAAATATTACTGTGTATTGTCAATTTCAATATATGTATACAGATCACAAAATAAATTAAATTCTGTTGAACAGATATCAGTAAACTGTATTTTATAAGTTTCATTTATATATAAAAATAAATAATATACATTAATTAATAAATAAAAATTAATTAATTAATAAAAATAAATACTCTAAATTAGGACTGGGCGTTATATCAATGTAATGCAAAAATAAATTTTTAGCTAAAATCGGCAATCTGATTTAAAGATAATATCTACTATGAAATTTCGGAATGACAATGTTAAACGTGCTAAATCGGGGAGAAAAGAAAATATGATTTTAGATGAATCATAACTGTTCCAACTTTTAACTTCTTGTGGTTTTATGGAGACTCCAATTTGTTTGCTAAATAATGATTTCTTTCTTTTTGTAATAATTATTTTCGGCAATTACAGTATGCATTGTTGTAATAAATATTAATATAAGTACATAGATTTTTTTGCATTAAATTACATAGAAAATAAATTTATTTTTTACAATATTTAAGAATACAGTAAATCACAATAAAAATAGTTTCATAATGCAATACGATATATTTGTTTGTCATTATTAATATTTATTCAATAATTTGGCTTTGTCTGTTATTAGTATTTTGTAAGAGAGGGGGGAGGGGATTTTTAACGAATGTACACAAGATCTTTTAAAGGTGCTCCATATTACGTACTTTTTATTATGCTCTTTATAATACCATTAATAAACTTCAAGTATTACTTTACTGAAGTTAATAAAATCTACAATGTTAATACTTTAAAATACTATTAAATGGAAATACAGTTTAAATCTTTTTTTCATCATTTAAAATTAAATTTCTTTTTCAAACTCTGCTACCTATTTCATCTAACGAACAAATTGGTCTTGATTTTTTTTTTCTTTCAGAATGATGTATGGTTTATTTATAGGCAGATTGGATATTGACCGCCAGTATATAACGTATTTTGGCAATATGACACAAAAAAGCAGAAATTTTGTTAAATTTTAGTAAAATGATAAAAAAATTTGGGAATCAGCTTTCAAAAATTTTTTACTAAATTATTATTTAACTGGGCAGTTGGTTCAAAAATATCGCATAAAATTTATCAAACGACTTGAAAGAAATTTATTTATTTATTATTTTTTTTTTTTAAAGAACGAAAATTTAATTTACTGACTGTGGTAAAAGACAAATTTTATAAACCAAAATACAAAGTTCAATATTCCATCATATATCAGGAACACACAAAAGAAGGCTAAACAATTTAAAAGAAAAAAAAGAAACTGTTATGCCAAAGGCCATCAAAAACTATCTTTAATATCAATATTTATAACAACACCCCCAATTTTAATCATCCAGAAATGTTTAATCAACATAAAAACTTTACAGTTTGAACTGCATAATTTAAAATTTTAATTTTGAATTATGCAGTTTGGCGTAATTTTAAGCCATAGATGCTGAGTTATAGCAATATGGGAAATTGCAGAAAATAAATGAGCAATAGCACTGTTGCTTTTCGATCATTATACTATTAATTAAAAGACTCATACATGTAGGAGGGGTAGGGAGGAGGTATTTTCTAAATCAGTGTTAAATTGATTTATCTCTATATCGCGATATTAGATGGAAGATAAATCGATTTATAGAATCGCTACACGCCCAGTCCTACTCTAAATACAACAATTTTATTTTATATAAGTTACTGAATACATAAAATTAAAAAATACAGCAGTAAGAATAGCTATTCATTTAACTCAATTTTTTTTTTTTCTAAAAGATTCAGACATTCTACACTTTGAAAACGCTGCTGTTAAAAACACATAACACAATCATTATGGCAAAAAAACATTCACTGATATTCACAATGATCACATAAACATTGATTCTCATTGTCTTTTTTTTCTTTTTTTAATGAGAAAATTTTTTCATGCTACTTAAACAATGTTCCCAGTCAAATTAGACTTTAGGTATCTATTAGTTCATAAAAATCTAGCAATGTTTTTATTTCACTTTGGGCATTCGAAATAAAAGTAAAACAACCAAATATAAGTTAGCATCTAAAGGGTGCATTATACATTAAATTTCATATGTACAAAAATAAAAGAGCATTCAATTCTGCATCTAATAACTAACTTCCTTAAATATTAAATTTAGTTTAGTGGTTTTACTAGAATCAGTAGTAAAAAATAAGCAAAATTTTCCATTTTGGCTCAAAATCTGCTAAGATTTTAAGATTTAGATATTTGTAATCAGCAGTTCTTTAACATGGACTTGGATTTTCTTACATTATACTTATGTTTTAGTTTTACAGTTACAGATCGTTTCACTTTTTTAATTATACAGGGTGATTCCAAATACTACTATTGTTTTTTTTGTTTTGTTTTTCCTCAATTTGTTATTGGCTCTCTATTGTCATAACCAAATCGTACTGAAAATATAAGGACAATTTGTTTCTTATCACTAAAACTTAAGAATATTTCATGAAGCAGGTAAGATATAAATAAATAAAAAAAATATTTCAAAACTTTTGAGCAGGAGTGTGTATAATAATTCAAATTATATAATTCAAATTTATATTCTATAACTATTTCAATTTATTTATTTTTTAATATCTTTTAAATTATAACAGGGTTGCCACGCTACCTGGAAAACCTGGAATAGTCAGGGAATTCGAAAATTGACCATAAAAGACAGGGAAAAGTCAGGGAATTTTAATGTTTTAGCCAGAATCTAGAAAAGTCAGGGAATTTCATACGATGGTTGCTAAAGAAAAAACAATTTTTCCACCAACGTAGGGTCATTTTTCTGTTTTTTTTTTTTTTTTCCCTACATGATTTTTTTAAACATCGCCAGCCTTCCTTTTCGCTCGTGAAAGAAATTTCTTATTCTGCTTATAAGCGACAGATGCTATCACTGTACGTAACTTTTGTCATATGTATTTTTTGTGTTTTCAAGTATTACCATAATTATTTTGCCCTCAACACAACCAGTGCTTAATATATGGTTAGACTGGAATTTTCTTAGAACGCACCTGGAAAACCTAGAAATGTCAGAGAATTTCATTCTCCTGTTTGAGTGGCAACCTTGTTATAAGTTCTTAAAACTTATTGCTAAATGAGGATTTCTAATAATATGATGTTCAATGCATGCACACTCGAATTGCCTGACAGAAATTCATTTATTTAAGTAATTTTTTTTAAACTAAATGATAAAACCTTTACGTACTTCATGTTCTGTAGACCATAATGCGTTTTCGCTGGGGCACCCCAACTTGCTCACTGGCACTTGCGGTGTCAGAAGTTCTGCACGTGTGACTTCTGTTGTTTACTTCTCTTTTAAGCATGCTTCGCCACTGGCTATCAAGCCCTGCCGCATCGTTGCCATTGCAAGAATTACTAAAGTAGATTATTTCGATAGTTTCACGGTATGCAGCATATTTATGGTTATGGTAATTCACAATTTTTGTAATGTTCTCAAAATGAATGTTTATGTTGTCTTCCTGGTTAGCTTTAGTTAACGCGGTGGTTATTTTGCCTGTGGCTATATCCTGGCTGTGTTCTTTGATCCTAGTTTTATTTTGATTTTTGATTTTCCAATATAACATTTATTGTTGCCTTGGTTGTCTGTGTACGGAATTTTATATATATCTGTGGTTTCTAAAGGATTGATGGGATCTTTGTCATTTCTTATAATTTGGAATATATTAGGATTGGGTTTGATAGGGATTTTAATATTATTTTTAGCAGCGATATTTTTAATTTTACATGATGCTCCACGATCATATGGGATCGAAGTTGTGAAACTGAGGGTTTTTTTTTTTTTTTTTTTTTTTTTTTTTTAATAAACAGGAATATTGTTGAGGGTTTTAATTCATTTTTTGTACATTTTATTAACTAAATATTCAGGGCAACTGGCTTTTTTGGTGTATTGTTACCCTGGCCGGTTACCCTGAATATTTATTATACAATATTCCCGTTTAACAAAGAAAAAACCCTCAGTTTCACAACTTTGATCCCATATGATCGTGGAGCATCATGCAAAATTAAAAATATCGCTGCTAAAAATAATATTAAAATCCCTATCAAACCCAATCCTAAAATATTCCAAATTATAAGAAATGACAAAGATTTCCCATCCATCCTTTAGAAACCGCAGGTATATATAAAATTCCATACACAGACAACCAGAACTTACAAATCATGTAGGAACTGCCTGGAGAAGGAACTCACTCCAGAACACATTTTCAACTGCCCGGCCATCATAAGAAGCTTACAGGCCTTTGACGAATTTCCCTTTCAGGGAAATCTCTATAGCGACAAAATTGTGGACATTGCCAAGGCCGTGATTTTGGCACATGGAATGATTTGAATTTGACTTCAATTGGACACGACACCAACCAACCAACCATACACAGACAACCAAGGCAATAATAATGTTATATTGGAAAATCAAAAAAATAAAAATAAAAACTAGGATCAAAAAACAGCCACGATATAGTTATAGGCAAAATTATCACCACGTTAACTAAAGCTAACCAGGTAGACAACATAAACATTCATTTCGAGAACGTTACAAAAATTGTGAATTACCATAATCATAAATACACTGCATTCTGCGAAGCTATTGAAATCATCAACTGTAGTAATTCTTACAATGACAATGATGTGGCAGGGCTTGATAGCCAGTGACGAAGCATGCTTAAAAGAGAAGTAAACAACAGAAGCCACACATGCAGAACTTCTGACACCGCAAGTGCCGGTGAGCAAGCTGGGGTGATCCAGCGAAAACGCGTTACGGCCTACAGAACATGAAGCATGTAAAGATTTTATCATTTAGTTCATTAATATAGTCTTCATGTAAAGAACAGTTTATTAAATTTTCTTTTTATTTAATTTTTTAATGAAGAAAATTTATATTGAAAAGAAAATTTCCATTTTATATAGCACAATAACAAAATCTAATTTCTTATTTATTACTGCTTAAAAAAAAATAAAGTTCAATGTAAACTAACAAATTTAAATATTGTTTGATTCTAAGTTTATTTAATAGTTCTCTCCACTTTTACAATTAACATGTTGGTTTGTTACATCAAATAGCTAAATATTATTTTTACAAGGAGAGATCACAATATAGAAAATTCAGTTTGAGACCAAATTGTGCAAAATGATAGTATACTATTAGTAACAACATATTAAAGCAGTAACACATACTAGCCAAACACTCTTGAGAAAAAAAGCCTTTAATGCTTCAGTAATTGTTTAAATACAAGTTATTTCAACTGAAAGTTAACCTTTCCAGTATTATACTTGGTAGTGTCTGCAGCTGCAGTCGGGAGGTCATTGATCCAATGCTACCTAAGGGACTTTTTTTTTCTTTTTCTTTATTATTTATCTAAATATTTCTTTTTGTCTTTATTTTATCTATAAAACAATGCTAAAATTTGTTTTTAAATATATAGAAAATCAAAAATATTATAAAGAAATAATTATAACTGTATCTACAGATATATAATACTATCCAAACAAATTAAATAATTTCTTCTCTAATCGATATAGCATCTTGTTCAAAATTCCAATGCAATTAAATTATTTCGACCTTTTTGGGCAAGCAAATATTCAAAATACAAACAATATCATTTAATCTAGATTTCAATGCATCACTGTACAATGATGATTCATCAACAATTTCTGATACAATAGCAGTATCTTCCTTAAAACTGGCATTTATCAATTGAAAATATTTTCATTGTATAATTATGAAACCCATAACAAATAATCTTTTGACTACAAATTAAAAAAAAAAATAACTGACACTTTAAAAGAAATATTTTCCAGTTGCTTAGAATAAATATTTAGGTAATTGAGTGGGTTATGTAGGAGTTATAAAATAGCAAAGAAAATATTTTTCTTTAAATATTAATCAACAGACTTTTTCCTTTGTTTATTTTTTCTTGCTTATTTATTTTATTTATTTTTTTGTCTTTCTGTGTAAGAAATAAAATTTCAGCTGCTCTCTAATATTTACATGTCAAAAGCAGTTTTGTAAAATAAACATAATAAAATTGAAACAAAAGGCTTAAACCAAGAATTAAATAGCACATTTGTTACCTTTTTTACACTTCATTATATCTTTTAGTTATTTCGATTTCTCTTGTCTGTTATTTCTTTATTTCTATGTTTGCTGTTCAGGGTTTTATTTATATATTTTATTTAGTTACATATTTATTTATTTAGCTATTAAGGCTGTGGACAAACGATTATGAGGATACATGATTGTAAAATTTGAACATTTAATCAATGATAATTATTTAATTTTTATAAATTGTAAAAAATATGTAGTTATTATAGTTATATTTTTCTATTTATAATATTTATAGTTTTCTACAACTTTTACTAAACTTTAAAGGCTTTTCATTCAAAATTGTTTGACTAGTGCACACTGCTGCTTTATTATATTGTTGTCTTCATAGTATATTATGATTCTGTGTAATTACGTCCCAAACTGAATTTTCTAGTCATTACATCTCCTTGTCAAACTTATAAATAATCAGTTTTACAATAAAACTGGTATATTACTTTTTGATTATCTCAGTTTTTTTTATTCATTTCATCTAATTATTTTTTAGGGAACTAATTATGAAGCTTCTTCAAAACATGAAGTTCCTATCTTGTAAGTAGTTTGTAAAATAATGATGTATGTTTGTTTTTCAATGTAAAATCACACATTTAAATTTGAATAAACATAAAATGTAATGTTTCTTTTATAAACAATTATTTTTATTTTGCACATAAACATACACCATAATTCAATTCCATTTAACTACTCCATAATATTGGGATATTAATATATCAATACTTATAACCATATGAATTACATAAATGACATATCTGGATATATTCTGAAGTCATTTGAAGATACAGTTTAACTCAGTTATAACATATCAAAGGGGCCAAAACATTTTTTATGCTATTGGTGAATGACATAATAATAGAATTTGATTTAAAAAAGCAAGTGCACTCGCTCTATGTAACTGACGTAATAATAAAAATGAAAACATTTTTATTAGAAAACATAAAGAACTTATATAAAATACTCTTAAAATACACTACTATTATCTCAAAGAAAGAAGTTTTTTTTTTAATTTATAACATTTGTTATAACATTTAGATATGCACCTCTCTTTTTGGTCTTTCTGTGATTTTCCGTTTTGGAGAGACTTACAAAAAATATATTCATAATGATCAAAATATACAAAATTTTTGGCCATTATATATCATATACTGTCATTGTTATTTCAATAAAAGCTAATTGTAGAGCTTGTAATGATATTGTTATGAACGTTATCAACATTTTTGTGTATAAAAAGTATTCATAAATACATTAGATGAATGCACTTTAATCGATGAATGAACTTTATTTAAACAATATTCTGCAAATAGTTGAATGGAACATAGAACTGTTCTTTGCACCACAAGAATCAATAATCAACGAATATTCCCGAAACAGTCATTCGTACTTTAGAAATCAAGTAAACAGTATTAAGCATGCCACAGAGCAGGAATTTCTCTAATTGAGGAACAATAATCAACTGCTCACTTCGGAGTCTTAATAGAGTTTAAACTCATCGAGAGTCTTGCCAATTGTTTATAGAACTTTCGACAAACCTCTGTACTAGAAACCAGTGAATCATTTGAATATTCAAAAATTTGGCTTTTATTGAAGTTAGTGATTCCAAACTTTGGAAAACCTAATCTACCACTTTTTGCCTAAATTTGGGTGCGAAATTGCCTAATTTGATATCAGATTGGTGAAGTCTGACACCAGCGCTCACATCTTCGCGGATGTTAAAAAACTACCATCTGTTTCCACTTTTACTGTAATACCATGTAAAAGGTAATACGTAAAGAAGAAAGCAAATTTCTAGTCTACAGTCATCAATAACGATAGTCTTGTTAGAGATTTATAGAATTTTCGAGGAAGTTAGTTCTGCATTAAAAACCGTGGAATCATTACGAAAAATTCCAGAACTCTGTTCTTGTTGAAGTTAGAGCTTCTAAACTTTAACAACTCTCAACTAAATGTTTTTGCCAAATTTGGTCTTCAAGTCGTCAAATTCAATGGCACATCCATTCTGTATTTGCAATAAATTTGGCGAGATTAGTAATAAAATTTGGCAGAAAATAGTAGTTTAGGGTTGTCGAAATCAGTAAGCACTTTCTATGTTTTACTGGAGTTAATTTTTTTAGTATAATCATAATGTTATGTTTTTCACCCAAGAATAGAGAAATGAGCCATCTACTTTCAAGTGAAATTTATTGAAGTAATAAGTTATGGAATATTATTCCTGAACAAATGATATTCATTCTCTGCGATGCATATAATCCCATAGCTGCGAACCGTTCCGATTTTTGGATACCGGAATTTTTTTTATGGAATGTTTTTAAAAACTTATGTAACAAATTTGTAGAATTTTTTATAATGAATTAAGACAAAAAGTTTTATAAAAATTTATCATTATCCGAAAATCGGAATGGTCGACAGCTATGTAATCGTATTACCATGACTTATCTGTTTCTAATAATAGATTTCTCGGCTTGTTTTCGGAAATGTTCATGGACTAGAACCTGCATGTTTATTTACGAACCAGTTACCACGAGGTAACAGTAGCACCAGTTTTTCAAATGTAAAACAAAGGCATTTCTGCAAATATTGGCCATTTTTTTGTTACATCTCATGCTGATAGATATCAGAAAATAAAAATTAAAAAAATAATAAATAAATAAACTTGTTAATGAACTATTAAAAAAAATTCGCTAAACTTTTAGGAAAAGACGACTTTTTGTCAGCCCATTCGGAAAATGATTATTACAGAAATGCTATTGAAGCTGCCAAACATTTTCGAAAATGTAAGAAGAAACCAGGTGTACTTAGCAAACTTGACAGTGAATGGTTATAACAAGTAAAAGAAAATATTGGCTATTTATACTCTTTAATTGAATCTATATTTCTAGATAAACAAAACATTCCATTCAGAGCATACAGAAAAGGTGCTAATATTTGTGAAGAAACTGTAAATAAATGAGGAAAATTTCCAAGAATTACTGCGCTTTAGAATAAGTAGTGGAGATAGAGTTTTGGAAACACATTTAGAGACAGCATCATCCCGATCGACTTACATGTATAAGCAAAACTATGCAGAATGAAATAATCTGATATTGCATAGAAGAAATTACTAGCAACATTATTCGTAAAATTCAAAGCTAAATTTATCAGTATATATATTTTTTTCCTTGTGTAAATAATTGTGTGTTTATGAACTCACTTTATTTAAATAAAGTCTTTTTTTTCTCTCTCTCTCTCTTATATAGTAATCTAATGAAATTGCTTTTGAAATTGAAGTTACTCATAAGAATGTTTTGAAATATTTTGAAAAATATAAGCTCATAAAGTGATTTTTTTTTCCCTTTATAGAATCTTAAAGAAACAGATTTCATAAATTGATATTCTAAAGGAAATGAATATGAATATGTTCGAATTGTTTAAAATACCCGAATTAATATTCTGTTCAAATAATGCTTGACATTGACAATTAGCTAAAAACATAAATAATTTGTTACTTAAGTAAGTTATAAATGATAATAATAATATGACTATTTTGCACACAGTATTATATAAAATATATATAAGGGTTGTTTTCCCCACCCTTTTTTCAGGATAATTTCAGGGATGAGGAAATTTCGCCTTTTTTTTGCTACCACTATTTTTACATAAATATGGTATTTTTGTAGTAATTTGTCGAGGTTAGATAAAATGGAGGTTATTGTATAAAAATAGTGGTGGCTAAAAAGGTGGAATTCTCTCATCCCTGAAAGTGTCTTGGAAAAAAAAAAGGCGGGGAGTACGATCGTTGATTATATATAATTCTCTATCGCCTCTCCCAAACAGTCTTTCTGAATCCGCCCCTACTTGAATGTCATATAAAACCACAAATAAATATATAAATAAAATGTTCTCTAATATCACATGTGATTAGGTATTTTCAATTTGATTTCAGCTATAACATCTGCTATTTCAAGCAAAAAACATAAACACCTTCCTTGCTGCGACACTCTCTGTTTTGTAAGAGAGCAAGAGAAACAACGAGCAGAGCAAAGTGACCCACAGCAAGCAACAATCATTACCTAAACACTCAAATGCAAAGCCTCAAATAATCACTTCCTCTAAGTTAACATTTAATTTATGGTTGTTTAAATTAATACCCTGATGATATTAGTATATTAAATGGTGAAATTATTATGTATTATCAATGGTAAAATTCACTAAATATTAGTCTAGATTAATATATATTTAGACTACAATAATATTTAATAATAGTCAGTTTAAAATAATACATCCAAGAAAACATCAGAAAATTTCAGGCTAACCAAAAGTATTATTTGAAAATATTACTTAAGTAATATAAAATCTTTTAAACTATTAAGTAATATAAAAGCTGTTGAGATTATTTCACTCATTCATTTTCTGTTAAAAGAATAGCTTTTATTGTAATAATTCACTGAATATTAATCTAGACTAATATTCAGTGAGATTACGATATATTTAGACTACAGTAATATATAACAGTCGGTTTAAAATAATACATCCAAGAAAATATCAGAAAAACGTAGGATAACCAAAAATATTTCTTGAATAATATAAAATCTTTGAAACTATTAACTACTGTAAATACAATCAAACAAATGTACATTTTTAGCATTCAGGTCTATGAGGTGTCTTTTCCTACTAAATTGATAATAATCAAGACTTTCTAATTCACTTTTATCTCATTACTGTTTTCCACCAGGTGGTGCTGTAAGCAGTTGCATATGATAGTGCATAGCCACTTTACTATACCTTGACACTATTTTTATGATAATAGCTGCAGCCTTTCATCAGTTCAATAGGTACAAACAGACATTAGTTAGACCCTGTATAAAGTACTATCAGGGCTATCAGCATCCCTATATTTTTATGATCATTTTATTATACTCTCACCATAATTTTTTAGAAAGAAAATTTTCTTGTAGATTTTCTTTTTGAAAATTGTGGTGAGAGTACAATAAAACAATTGTAAAAATATGGGAATGCTGGGAGCCCTGTACTATAAACATTTATATTTAAAAAATTAAGAAATCTTACTTGAAGGCCTTATTTCTTAGCCACTTTAATTGGGGGCCCCTGGCATCCTCAGAGGAGAACCTTCACGATTGGCCCTGGAAGAGTGGGTGATGTTTTCTGCTGCACTTGTTGTTGGAAAACTATGTTTTTGCACATTGTTTTTCATTTAAATAAAGCTAAATATAAATATTAAATTCTTGAGAAAGGGGTAAATTGCAATATCAACAAGTGAAATCGAAGTTCATTTTAGGGTAATGTTTACATTTGAAAATCCACCTAAATATATTGTCTGAATACACCTTTTAATTATTGCTAAATTACATTACTCATGTTTTTAATCAAAGGAGAAAGGTAATCTTCAATCTGACTTAAACCTAGTAACTTTGCTTATTGACGCTTGCGATTCTTCACGCATGCATTAGTAATCTTCCTTTCTAACTGCTATGTTGATGTTTTTCATCCATAGATGGCATAGCGATCGCTAGTATATATGCAAGTGATGTGTTTTGATCAGTTACAGCGGATGAATGTAATCCTTTTCACTGTATATAAAGACTAGCAGTTGAATGAATCTTGGCTTCTTTTCTGTTTTTGTTTGGATAAGTTATGTTAGTTGAGTTAATTATGTCAAGTTCAGTTAAATATTTTCAAGTTCTTTTAAGAAAGTATTTCAGGAGCCCGCACTGGTTAAAATGATTGCTTCAGTTTGAGATATTCGTTTCTCGATAACAACGTCAAAAGTTCTGCAGTTATAAAAAGTAATGTTTATTTTAAGTAGACTGGAGTGTAAAAGTTCATTATTTTAATATACCAACTATGTGAAAAATGCTAGAGCCAGAAATCAAACTTGGGACCCCCAGGTTCAATTCCTGACGCAGCCATGATGACCTTCATAACGGTTATTATGTGAGAAATATGGTTATTATGTGAGCATTCGCACATCAAATGGAGGGCCCAGGTTCGATTCCTGGCTCTGGTATTTTTCACATAGTTGGTATATTAAAATAATCAACATTTACACTTCAATCTACTTAAAATGAATTTTCACGGTTGATGAATTCATGAATAAAAATTTCTAAAGAAGTACCATGTTTTCCTTTTACATTTTCCTTGAAGTGAACTCTAACAGTGTTTTCCTAAAAGTTATATTATGAGGCAAGTAGTTGTTAAAATTAGCATTTGTTTGCATTTAATTTGGAAATAGTGTTTGTTAATATGTAAAAGGGTTTAGCTGAATGAAGTGGTTAGAGCTTCGGCAGTGTTTTTTTCAAGTAATGGCTTATATAATATTAGGTGATTGGTGATATGACTTTCGATGAACTTTGGTGGATTTTTGCTGTCCATTAGTCTAGGAATAATGTCATTGTGTTTTTGTTGTCAGACTGCAGTTTGTTAACTTTGGGCTAACATCATTTTTTTCAGGGCTATACAAAATTTCTTAGTGTTTAAATTTTAATGGTTTGAAATTTTAGTAAAGTGCTGGTCACAAAGTTGTTAAATTTTTTTTGTTGTTTGCCTGGAATAATGTTAAACCACTTTTCATCATTAAGTTTGTTATCACTAATCGTTTATGTTAAACTTTTGCATATGTTCTTGCTAAGTTTAACAACTAATAAAATTGTTCGATTTTACAAACTTGTCTTTATTTTGAAAACTCATCAAAACTTACTTATACAATTAAATTGCTAATTAATGGAGCTGCATTCAACATAACAGTTTTTTTCACTGTGCATGATATTAACTCTGTAAAACATTTGATTATAGCTAATTGACTATCACTTGTTCCGTTCTAGACTACATTCATTGCCACATTCGCTGATGAATGTAGTCTAGACCAAATGGGCTCATTGCCATTACATGAATCTGAATTTTTGATGATATTTCTAAAGTTTCGCATAAAAACGTAAAGTGGGGTTTTTGCAATCAGCCAGTTTTTTGACATTGTTAAACTTAATATTTTCTAACTGAGTGGTTTTTCCTAACATAGTGGCGTTTACAACCACCACATTAGCAAAAATTGCTCAGTTAGAAAATATTAAGTTTAATGATGTCAAAAAACTTGTTAATTACAAAAACCTCATGTGTTTTTCCGTGAAACTTTAGAAATTATCAAAAATTCAGATTCATTTAATGGCAACGAGCCCAGGGCAAATGTTGACTGAATGTGGTGCCACCTAGTCAAGAATGGGACAAGAGCAGCTGAAAGCATCACTCACTCTTCCAACACTGACCATGAAAGTCCTCCTCTGAAAATGCCGGGGATTCCTGGCAAAAGTGGTTAAGGAATAAGGCCTTCAAGTAAGGTTTCTTAATTTTTTTAGTGTAGTTTAAAGGCTTTATTGAAAAATGTTTAATAAGCATTTATATTTGCGAAATATTTTGTATTTACTTGATTTAGTTATAATTTAAATATATACTTTTACAATTTAATTATTAATATTTATTCTGCAGAATCTTTTGTATTGAAAAGGTAAAATATTAGGCTGTTACCATTCATTGGTTTCACAGTAAAACTAAAAATTTCTCAAAAATTAAATAAGCTATTTTACTTTTACATATTTATGATCAGCTATGTGTCTGAAAGTTTAGCAATTTTCAAATCTAGTGAATGTTAAAAGAGCTATAAAAAAAAAAAGATTTCTATTTTGAAATAGTGGTGATAAATATTATTTAGAAGTTCAAAATGTTGGTCACTATGCAATTATAATACTGTAATAACAAATGCAAATATACAACCAGTGGTGCCAACTTTTAAAAACTGCTGTGGTCACTTTGACTCAGAAGCTGTCCAACAAAAGAAATTCCTGTTGACTCATAACCTATAGTTTCTGGCAGACCAAACTCCATGGTAGTTTATGAGGAAATTTGTCATGCAAATTATTCATACCTAAACCATTAAATTTATTCTTGTTTTTGAAAAAAATATTTTTTAATGTTTCATTTTAAAGCTGTAATGCAGTATGGAAATACATAGTGTAAAAACAACTACAATATTCTTTATAATTTGTAAAATTGAAAAAGCTAATGCACCTTAGTAATAGATAATCTTGTTGTCTGTCATCTGACAAGACAACCCTATAAACCTTAAATACACCCACCATTTTTGAAGACAAGTACACACACAGCTCATTTATTCAGGTTACAGCCAACCAAAGACTTATTGTGCAAGAAAACACTATATAGTGATACAGTGTTACAGTCCAATACATATGGGGCGGGCGATAGAAATACCAAGCGGGATGGGAATATACCAATGCTCAAGTACAGCACCAAACATTCCATTCCACAGAGACAAGAAGACTTAGTTGTGTGAACCCCTGTCTGCAATACGGAGATTTATATTATGAAAATCACTACAATATGCTTCATAATTTGTAAAATTGAATAAGGTTATGTACCTTAATAGTAGCTAAGGTTATTTAAACATAAAAACTTCTTCACACACTATAAAATAAAGGAAAGCACTACCATTTTTGAAAGGACGTGGCCTTTTTTCTTCAAGTACAAAAAAACACATGCTACTACCTTTATTTTATAGTGTATGAAGAAATTTTTATGTTTAAATATTTATTGTACACCAGTTTTTTAATTTATAGTTAGTAGCTGAGCTTATCACAACATCATAAAACTTCAAAACATCATCCATTTCATAATACAAGTAGACACACAGCCCATTTATTCGAGTTACAGCCAACAAAAGACTTATTATGCAAGGGGAGCCCATTGTAATGTGGTAGCTCAATATACCTGAGGGGCGATTGAAGTAGTGGTACCAGCTCACAGATTATTATACAGATAGGACACTCCTGTATATTCAATAGTAACCAAAATTCAACTTCAGTGACCCTGTTGGAGATGGCTGTAAGTTTCTCGAGATCACCAGCTTACGCAATCTCTCGTTTTATTTTTATTGTACTGATGTTTTCATTTGGCAACTTTCTTATTGTCTACAAAATTGATTGTCAAAAGTAATTTATTTTAAGAAACAAGTACTAAATATTAAGCAAATAATTTTTGAAATATACATAAACCAAAAATATTTTTGCATTTTAAAGCATTTTGTATTATTTAAATGAAGCAATGTTAATTATTTAAGGATTTCATACTGCTATTTCAGAATTACAGTTTGTTATTTTAATTTGTATTTGAATATGAATGTGTTTAGCAAAGTATATTTTTAAACATTATAAAATTAATTTTATTTCTTAGAAGAATAGCTGTGAATGTTTTGAGTATGATTTTGTGAATTCAAAAATAAGAAAAAGTAAAGAAAACTTCACATACTAACCTGCTACTAACTACTCGCGAAATAGAAAAACAATTTTCGATCAAAGATGCTATACATGTAGACCAAACACATATAGTTCCCCTCTGTTGACACTACTGGTGCTACTATCTTTCCAGTTCATGTTTTAGCTTCACTATCCTATCTGTATGATAATCTGTGGTGCCAGCTAGGGTGCCGAAGTGCGAGAGCGCAGGCTGCTTTTCCATCAAAGAGGCCATACCCCTTTATCGGGTGTATTCCTAAAATCTGTCGTGAAAAAAAAAAAAAAGACGTTTTCAATTTTTCTCTTTTTAGCAGCAATTATTTTTACCTTTACAAATTTGGAGAATTCCAATTTTTTTCAGAGAAACTGTTTAATTCAATTCCCTATACGAGATAAAATAAATATTATGATCCCAATTTATAAAATGTATATTTTATGAGCTTTGCTGTGAAGGTTATAAATCTGATAGATAACTTTCTGATTTTGCTTCTTAAAATAAAGCAAAGTCTTGAATATTAATCACAGTCATAATTTATTCTTTAGGAAAACACAGTCACTGACAATGAACATTCAGGAACAAATTCTACTAACAAAATCAACAGCAGTAAAACAAGATGAAGAAAGATAAGTCACACTTTAAGAAGATTCTGAACAAAAATACTTTTAAACTTTAACAATTATAATTACATAATAAAATAAATAAAAAGCACATTTTAATGTACTATCCATTGATCTGGTCCAGCTGGTCAATTACTATTCCTTGTTAAACATAAACAAGCAGATAAAAGGAAGGAAGCAATGAAACTAAACAAAGCTCTAGTATTTATAAGTCAAAGGAGAACATTTGAGATCATCATCTATCAAATGGACATCTGGCAGGTGCAAAAGAAATTATTACAATAGTTATTTACATTTTAATCGATTGAGCTATGATTTCGCCATCTAGTGGAAAAAACATCATTATGGAAATTAAATCAGTATAGCATTGGTAAACAAAGATGTTTTATGAAAAAAGATTGTTTACAATCTGAACAAAAAGGTAATTTTAATTTAAATTATAGAAATAAATAAAGTAAGTATAATTTAATTATAATATTTTAATTAAATAAGTTATTTAATAAAAATGGTAAAATTATTGTAAACATATGATATGAACTTTTAAAGTAGATGATGTTATAAAAGTGAGTGATTATGGCAAACAATATGAGAAAAAGTTAGGAGGCAATGAGGATTGATGGATGGTTGGGTTTTACTTCGCACTAGTGCTGCGCAGATGGGCAATTGGCAACAGTCTGGGACACACCCCCTAGAGGTGGTCCGGAAACATGCCATCACAATTTTGATCCTCCACAGAAGAGATGGCTCTCCTGCTTCAGTGACCCCCCAGAGGTATAATTTTTGATGGGAACATGGAGGACATTGCGGCCACAACAGATTTTATAGGAAGCAATGAGAACCCAAAACAATGATTTTTCTCATCATGTTTTATCTTGCATAACTTAAAAACGACTAGCCATAAAATGATAGAATTGTGTATTTGAGACTTATGTTACATTTTATTATTCACTAACAATTTTTCTCTATTTGACTGCCCACTTTAGAGATTTCAGAATTTTGTCATGATGTGCCTGTATGTACATATATGCATCAGTATCTTACATTATTTTAAATAGAAACAATTAGTTGCAGAGCTATAAAACTTTTTTTTTTTTGGACTGATATAACATCTAGTTATGCATTTTTCTTTTAGTCACTATGTGATCAATCACTTTAAGTGATATTGAGGATAAATTAAAATCTTTTAACAATGCATGATCATTTATAGATTTCCATAATAACCCAGGAAAAGTTAACCAAATAAGTTAAAAATTTAGTATTTAGGAATTATATAACATCTACAGGCCCGCTTGTGTCCCCACTTTTAAAATCCTGAAATACATAAAAAGAAAAAAGACCAGAGGATGTGATTACAAATTTTTTTTGTAATTGTAACTAATAAAATACATGTAAAGTTTTTGTAAATCTAAAAAATACTAATAAATTACAAAAAACAATCTTAAATTCCCATTATATAACAGTTTTCTCTTAACTGTTACTAAAAAATAATTTTTAAAAATTCTGAAATCGGAAAATATATTAAGCAAAAATTCCTGAAATCAGGAAAAAATCCTGAACACAATTACCCCTGCATCTAGTTTTGCACCTTCCTCTTTCAATACTATATGTCACTTGTTAAAAATTTAGAAAATAATATTTTAAAATTAATTTACAATGAATACCTTTTTATTGTTTGTTTAACTCAAGGCTTTTTGGCCTGATACCGGGCCTCGGGCCTTCCTGAGGAGTTGAAAACTTCTGTGCTATAAACTTGACTGCTGTTTCTTTTATTATTAAGCGCCATCTGCCATCCAAATTTTGATTGGGCTCCACACCATTGCAACTGTCAGGATTCATTAGTATTTCAATGGTTTTGCACATTCCGGCATAATCATAGTTATGATAGTTAGCTAATTTTTTAGTACTATTGAAAGCAATATTTATGTTTGGTTACTGCTGTTGTTATTTTTCCTTGTTTAATATCATTTTTGTGTTCATTAATCCTGCTTTTGGTCATTCCCATATAAACTCCATTTTTATTTTCATTGTTTTTTAAATTAATCTGATAAATTCTGGAAGTATCTAAAATATTAATTTTATCATTTCTTATATGTTAAAGAAATATTTCTGTTTGGTTTTATTGGTATGTTGATGTTATGTTTAGCAGCTTCATTTTTTATTTTAAGAGCCGCATCTTTATCAAAAGGTACTGTAGTAGTGTATTTCAGTTTGTTTCTTTGTCCGCTGTTTATACAATCTAATTTCTTTATTCTTTTTCTGTATAATTTGTTTACTAAACTTCTTTTATAACCTGCTTTTGTTGTAATTTGGGATATTGTTTCAATTTCAGCTTTAAGGTAGGTTTCAATGGAACAGACATTAATGGCCCTGTCAATATAATAATGAATAGCACTTAGTTTATAATTATATGGAGTTTTACATTTGATGCTTATTACTTCATTGCTGTTGTTAGGTTTTCTAAAAACTGTAGTTTCTAATATGTTTTTATCACTTCTAATGATAGTAACATAAAGAAAATTTATTCTATTGTCAATTTCTGGTTCACATGTAAATTGGATATTAGTATCTATTTTATTAAATTGGCTGAGGATGTTTTCATATTTGTATTTACTGTCGACAATGGCAAAAAAGCCGTTGACATACTAAACCAATGTTTTATTATGTTCTTAAACTTACTAAAAATATTTCTCTCAATCAATCTAAGTTTTAGTTCCAACAATAATTGCCAGTATGGGGGACCTCTTTCTCTTGTTTATAAAATTTGCTGTTAAAGGAAAAATAATTCTCATTAAGTATAAGATTGTAGGTGGCCGTTAATGTAGTTTTAATTTTGGGATCAAGCTATTTTTCATTGATGCTTTCATTGATGATTTGATTTATTTCTTAACAGAAATAAATCAAATGGTTTTTGCTGTCGTTGATAGTAAATACAAATATAAAAACGTCCTCAGCAAACTTAATAAAATAGATACTAATATCCAATTTACATGTGAACGAGAAATTGACAATAGAATAAATTTTCTTGATGTTACTATCATTACTATCTTTATTAGTTTCGGAGATATGATAGCCAGAATTTTTGGACTCAGGAGACCTTAAAATGTATAAATCAGGTGAAAACTTGGTATCGAATTTTTGGACCAAATACAATACTTCCATTACCTATGGTAGTCAGGTAATGGAAGTAATGAGCTAACTACCATGTTATGCCGGAATGCATTAAATCATTGAAATACTAACGAATCCTGACCGTTGCAATGATGTGGAGCCCAGTTAGAATGATGGTACTGAATATTAAAAGAAACAGCAGTCAAGTGCAAAGCACAGAAGTTTTCAACTTCTGAGGAAGGCCCAGTATCGGGCTGAAAAGCTTCGAGTTAAATGAACAATACAAAGGTATTCATTGTAAATTAATTATGTAACTGTACATTTAAAAAACTTCAAATTTTATAAAATAATATTTTATGTTTCAATTAGTAAAAAGTAATTAGGTTTTAATTATTTCAGTTTTTGGAAAAAGAAATTTTTTCTTCTACCATTATTTAACTTAAGGGCCTGCTTCACTCACTGCCGCTGGAAGCTGAAGCTAATGTTATTCTGTGGGAAATTTTTCTTTACAAATAACTTATTAATACATATTTTTAAACTCTGTTTTCACTTTCTGAAAATTCCCAGCTGTTAAATTGACGGACCTTTTTTAAAAAATTATTTTTTAAATTTTTTTATATTTTATTTTGAAGCTGCAAAATACGAATTTTCAATAAGTGAATTTTTTTTCATTTTGCAATTTCAAAATAAAATATTAAAAATTAAAAAACTACATTTTTAAAAAAGGTCCGTGAATTTAACAGTTGGGAATTTTCTGAATGTGAAAACAGAATTTAAAAATATGTATAAGTTAATAAGTTATTTGTAAAGAAAATTCCCCCATAGAATAACATTGGATCGGGCTTCCGGCAACGGTAATTGAAGAGGGCCGTTAAACATTTAAATCCAATGGCTTGTAAATGTGTAATGTTGTCTTTTATGGCACAATAAAAATATTAAACTTAACTAAGTTACAAAATTAAAATCTAAAATTATTATTACCTTTCAGTAAGCTTAAATGATAATATATATGTTACTGTTAAAGCTCAAAATCCGTTAATGTGCAGATTACCTAGCTAATCTGCAGATTAACTAAAAGGACCCGTTAAAGTGCAGAATCAAGAGTTTTCCACATTTTAACTAGGTAATCTGCACATTAGCGGCTTCTGTGTCGTTAAAGTTCAAATGTTTGTTTCGAGCCTTAGTTTTTTTACATTCACTATGACGTCAAACAGTCATGTGATACAGATACGCAAATGACCTTCAAACACAAACTAAACTTTTATCCCTTCTGCTTTCCGCTATGATAATTGGTAAACGCAAAACGTGGAGCATCGAAACATGATTATTATAGGTTTCTTATTATGACCAACACAAAATTTAAAGTAACAAGTAAGTTATAATTGTTTTAATTTTATTTCTTCTCTTTTTTAATTCTGTCAATATAAGTTTGATAAGGGTCTGCACTGCATTTTATTATTGAAATCTGATCTTAATCAAAAGCTCTCTCTCGTGAAACTTCATTTTGAATTATGAATATTAAAATTTATAACACAGTAATTATTTCCTCCCGAAATAAAACTATTAAACCACAACTTTTTAAAACTAGTTTATTTAAAAATTGATTTAAATTACTATTACTTACTGAAAAAAAAAAAAAGATGTATTAATTTTTAACTCTGAAAAATATGGCATTCAATATTATGGCTTTTCTTTAATAAATACTGAATATGAAATTTTTTAGCATTTCATTACATTTTTTTTTTTTTTCTTTCAATTTCAAGTTTCCTTTATATATTTTATATATCATGATTATATTTTTATTTTTATTTTGTTCGCTCATTCAGATAATTTCGTTGTAGTTTATCACATAAAATGTGTTAATAAAGTTTTTTGTTTTTTTAATTGTAAAATTAATATATTTGCTAAGCTTGAACAGATATATGTATGCTGCAAAATATATTTTAATAAAGCATTGGAAAACTGTCATTTTAATTTTCATGCGTTCTAAAAATTATTAAAGCAGTTTTAATTATTTGAAGTACTTCTTAAATAATGCTTCTGAATTGTCTAATTTAATATTTCTTTAGCAAATTAAAAATTGGTGCATAACTTTAAAAAAAAAATAGTAATAGCAATATAAATTGTTAATAAAACTTTTTTTTTTTTTATTTAAATGGTTAAATATTTTTATTTTCAAATGAAATCGTTACTGTATTACAATTCTTACATTAATTTATAAAATAAAATTTATTAAAATCTACTAAAGTTATTATATTTCATATTAAAAATGCATAACATCTTCAAACTTATATTGACAGAATAAAAAAGATGAAATAGATAAAAAAATTAAAACAAATATAACTTTAAAAGACATAAAAATTAAAACACATACAGATTAAAATAAGTAAAGAAAGAAAGAAAAGGAAAGATTTCTTTTTTTCCCCAATGAAAAAAAACAAATACAACACAGTGTGCTGTAAAATTACACCAGAGATCTTATTTTCACTTTAATGATTGCCTAGTAGGTAATGTGCAGATTATCTAGGTAATTTGAGAAATGAAACAATTTTCCTCACTTTAACGGATCGCGCTAGTTAATGTGCAGATGAACTGATTTCTGCACTTTAGCGGTAACATATAGATAATTAAAGACATCTTTCTACTCAAAAATGAAGCTAAGTTGAAATTTTTTTTTCAGTATATAACACCCCAATGGAGGGGGCATGTTCTGTCAGGCCTAGGACACTAGTGCAGTCAATTGGCCTTACTCCCAAACACAATATGTTTCAGTATGTAAAAATAAAATCATGGAAAACAAAATCAGAATTTAAATGAACTAATATTAATAATTATTTGAAAGTTAAAGAGAAACATAATGTAAATTAGAATAATTAAACCATTTAATTTATAGAATTTGTTGCTTAAATTGAGATTTTCTTAGCAACTTCTAGCAAAGGCCACCTCTCTGAAGGGTTAATTTTCTAAAGTATGATGGATGGCCTTCTTAGAGAAGTTTTGCTGTATGTATCTGTGACTAGCAGATATGAAGATTTTATATATGTAATTCTATGGAAAAAAAATAATATTCTACACTGAGCAATTGGCACAGTGATCTCCAAAACCGCAAGGAGTACTAATAAATAAAATGGTACAAATATTAATAGTATTATTAATAATATTGCAGTGTATATTTGCCATGGTGGGCACAGAAATCGCAGGATGTGGCACTGTGTTAGTCCTATAATAAACTCTCTCTATATAGTACACCCTATTGGGATGGTCTTATCACATGTCATGTGCCAAGAAAACCCCATAAAGCTTCAATATACCCAATGTTTCAGAAGACAAGTACATACACAGCTCATTTATTCAGGTTAACCAAACACATATTGTGCAAGGGAGTCCCATATATCTCAAATACGATGAAAATACTGAGCGGTATTAAAAGATATGCTAAACTGTGTTAAATAATTCATTATTGTGCTAAAAGATAAAAGTGCTTTATTCTCATATACAGAGGCTGTTTGCACATTTTTTAGACGATTTTATTTTGCAGTAAGAAAAAATCGGCTGCATGGAGAATTTTATTTTCACAACAGTTATATCTTTGGAAGTTTTATTTATCTTCTGATATTTAGAAATTTTGTTTACATGCAAAAATGCACTTTTAAAAAGGCAGTGGATGGAAGGATACGTTTCCGCTCTTTCCGAAGAGAGTTTTTAGTGAAATCTTTATGAAAAGCATTTATCAGGAGAAAAATGGAAAAATGTTGCAACAATAGGTGAATCTTGGGTCTATTTAAGTGGTTGCAATAAAAAAAGATCAATTTATTATCACAAAAGAGGAGAAAAAAATTTTTGCTACATGGTTCAAAGAATCAAAAGAAAGTTGCTATCAATCCATTGAACTGTATCAAGACAAAACAAGCAGCCACACATCACAATCCACAATTGCTTTTCTAGAAAAAAATGGAACAAAAAACAGAAATTAAAACCATACCCTTCACTGGCATTCCTGCTAAATCTCCTGATGTATCACCATTGGATTTTTGTGTTTTTTGACTCTTAAAAATCTGCATTTTCCAAACGCTGACCTACAATGCTTTGTGAACTTTGGAAAGCCGTTCAAGAGGAGTAGAAAAATATACCTCTTCCGATATTATAAAAAGCATTATTATCATACAAATTACAATGTAGAATGATAGTTAAGAACAAGGGCTATCAAACTGAACAAATAAAACACGAAATATGAGTGAAATTGTTTCAGTACACTCCATCAAAATCGTCTAAAAAATGAGTGAACACCCTCTGTATATATATATATATTTTTTTTTTTTTTTTTTTTTTTAAATGAAAATAATAATTGTAGAAAGATTGAAGTGTAAGGTTGATTTTTTATACAAATTATGTGAAAAATGCCAGAGCCAAAAATCGAACCCAGGCCCTCCGCTTAATGTGCGGATGCTCTACCACTGAGTCACCCTGGCCTGATAACCAGCTCATCATTTATCACATAATATCTGTTGGCAAGATCCCCGTGTCTGCAAATGCAGCTATAACAGGTGAGAATATTAATCATGGCACAACTCCAATAGACCACGAAATTTCTATTTAGAAGTTATTTAGAAATTATTCGAGTTGTGCCACAATTAATATTCTCACCTGTTACATCTGCATTTGCAGACATGGTGACCTTGCCAATAGATATGTAATAAATGCCGAGCTGGTTATCAGCCAGGGTAACTCAGTGCTAGTTACCCACACATTAAGCAGAGGACCCGGGTTCGATTCCTAGCTCTGGCATTTTTCACATAGTTGGTATGAAAAATTCAAGCTTACACTCCAATTTTACTAAAATGAATTACCATGGTTGACGAATTAATGAAAAAAAATTCTAAATAGAAAACAATAATATTAATAATAAAAAGTCATCTTTATTATTAATTTTCTGTCTTTGTAATTTTAAATTCCTGTTTAAATTTAATGGGTGCTTGAGCACCTGAAGCACCCGTGTAGTACATGTATACAACCCTGTGGGCCTTTCATGGAACATTTAACTTTATCACTATGATTGGGCCCAGACATTTTTAACTTGTTAAAAAAAAAATACATTGTATTCTGGCAGAACAGTCAGTAACATACAGGGCTGCCAACAACTACGCAATTGGCGTAGTAACTACGCTTTAGCCTGCTTCTACTACACTCTACGCATCGTATACTTAAAGCTACGCTTTTCCTTTCCCCATCGTCATCTTGTTTACAACGAGCGAACTCCGATTTCACCACGGATTAAAAAAGTATAATATAAAACTAAATAGTGGCAGACACTGAAAAAAAAAAAAAAAAAAAAACTACTATCTTTTTTCTTTCTTTCTTTTTCTTTTTTTTTTTCCTTGCACACATCTAGACAGAAATCCCAATCCAATCCTTATCAACTTTTAATTTTGCATTTCCAACAGTTGCCGCATAAAACATTATTCTTTGAATTTTATTTTTTATTTATGAAAGTGCTTCTTGAAAATATAAAAATAACAAAACTAACTTTTACAATCTAGTTGAAGAACCACATGCTTCATCGTAAATACTCATAAATAAATAGTAAAGATAAAAAAAAAAAAACATTCTAGTGCTAGGCATTGCGTAATCGAAATATTGCTGACTCAGAACGGGAACACATATTTGTTTACATTAGCTGAGAGTGTGCTTAATTAAAACCGCAAGCACAGACACCGCAAGCTGAAAGGGGGGGGGGGAGAAAGAAACCGAATGCTATGATTATCTTCATGGCTATGATTAGGCTGTATTTTGATTTTCATTTAAACTCTATCAATGTTTCAAGTTCAGTTAACTTAATGCTTAATAAATCGCTAAAAAATAATACTTTCTAACGAAAAAAATTGTTTATTTTAATTATTTATCGATAAAAATACTGGATTCAAAGTTACTGAACTTTAAGTACGATTGACAACGCAAGGAAACTAAGACCAGGAAGAGCTATCTTCCGTGGTAGACTTTCTAAAGTGTCTGAAGCCGTAATCACGCGAGTTTTGGAGAAAACAGTATAAAGTCAGGCTTTAACGGAGGAATTGTCCTCTGTAATAGGAAACTTTCTTAAGTGTTTTAATATACAAGTTTCTGAGAAAATCATGGAAAATTTCGAACTTTATCGTACGAAGTATCTACCGTTGAAGAAAGAAAAAGAATATTTTCTGTGCTTTTTCTTAGGATAACTGAATACGCGATAACTTAGTTTTTATTGGGTGATTCTAAGAAATTTTCATATCTGAAAATGGGACTTTCACAAAAATCGCCGGATTTAAAATGGATTCATCACAAAAATAGCACAAGAAAATTGCGTATTTTATAAATCAGCCGCAAAAAATGACATTTCAGTAATAAAAAAAAAAAACTGATTTATGACTAAATAATTAGACATTTTTAGAAAAATAACATCTATTTTAGTAATTAGTTTACGATTACGTAATTTTGAAAATTAGCTGTAAAATAATTCCGTATTTCTATAAAAAGCCACAAAATTATACTTATAATGTAAATCATGTTTGAAAAAATCAAGAAATTCATCGATTAGCATCAAAATAAAGCCTTTTTCAGCGATTAAACATAAATTTTGTTAATTAGCGGTGGAATGATTGCGTATTTCCGTCATCGGCTACAAAAATATCGCGATTTACTTTAATCAACTGGGAGGGGGGGGGGAACCCAAACTTTATTGGCTAGCAGCCAAATGATAGCATATAAAACGTAAATTTTTGATTATTAGTGGGTAAGCGATCCCGTATTAGCGAAAACTACTTCAAAATTATTCCCGATTTCCGAGATTACACTTTGAAAAAAAAAAAAATGCAAATTTCACTGATTAGTGGCAAAATAGTTGAGTATTTAAGATTCAGCTTTCAGATGAACGTATTTTGAACAAATTAGTAGCTAAATAATAGCGTGTTTCGGCAATCGGCCTCATAATAATCGCGTATTTTAGGATTTACCTTTAAAGAAGAGTGAATTTTATCAATTAGAGCAAAATTATAGTATATATTAGCAATTATTTGCTATTAAACGTAGATTTTGTAAATTTGCAGTGAGATAATTACGAATTTCGGCAATCGGTCGTAAAAATATTGCGAATTCTGTCAAATACGAGAAGAATAGCATATTTATTTAATTAATGATAAAAACGTAATTCTACCCCCCCCCTCTACGGAAACTCGATTTTTTAGGTATATTTAGCAATAATCTTAAGGGGGGAAAAGTTTCAGAAAAGTTGATGGCTGTCAGTTTGCACTGAAATTGAATTTAATGTTGTACAATTTCAATCCTTTTCCATCCTTAATAACAATGATTATTTTATTGTAGATTCAGTTTTATTACATTTTCTAATATCTAAACTATTAAAATTGTTCATTATTTTGACTATTGTTACTCCAAAAATTTAAGATTTTGTTTAAAAAAATCCAATTTTTGTATCTGTTTGAAGTATAGCATTGAAATTATTTTCACATCAATTGTCTTGTTCTTGTAATTAAACAAGTTTCTTTTGAATAGGCATGCACTAAATGTTTGATTATTACTGAATAATGAATATTCAGTATACTGAATAACTAAAAATTTGATGCATACCTACATCTTACCTTTTTTTTTTTTTTTTTTCTTTACTTAATTTCATATGATTATTGCTAATTTATTTTTGTTAATAGTTTTTTTCTTTCTTTTTCTTTTTTAATTTTTAAAATTGCTCCTCAAAGTAGCCGAAATGCTCCTCAAAATTTCTCTGAATACTCCTCAAACTGTTTTTGAAAAGTTGGCAACCCTGCATATTAGTGTATTATATTAGAATTAGTGTATTTTCATGTATCCATGTTAATATAAAAAGTAAATTTGGATAAAATTTCTATTATTTTTGAATGTTTGATTATTAAAAATCAATAAATTTCAGAAAGTAAGTCATAATGTAAACAAAAGATTTTATGCTTATTTATATTTTAAGTATTTTCTAATTTTTTAGCGACTACACTTTGTAGCTTAAAACTACACTTTTTTTGCTTTTTAACTACACTTTAGCACTCCCAGAGGTTGGCAGCCCTGAACATATCACAAAATATGTGTATCTTAGGGTAAAAATAAAATTGTACAAATATCATGGGTTGTTTGGATTTTTTTTTTTTTTTTTTTCATTCGAAATACATATCTCCATTTTAGAACATAGTGATAAGATTAACTCCTTCCTTCTCGCTCCCGTGAAAATGACGGGGTGAGTTTTCGCTCTCTATTTCTTGTGCCTGTGATATTTCCGGGCTGGAGTGTTTAAAAGTAACACACACAAACCATTTCTGATACACAAGTTTTTATTTTTTTATTTTCCATACTCTACTAGATAGAAGTAGCAGACTATTTAAAATATAATTGAAGATAGTAGGTTTATTTTAAACTGTCAGCACTATCCAATTTTAAATATTTGTAATATTTTTTTGTTATCTTAGCTCAGTTAGGCTTTTGAATGCACATGGTTTTGTGCTCTGTGATAATTTTTTTTTTTTTTTTTTTTTTTAATATTGTGTACATTATGTAGTCAGAAACACAAAGTGACTTGGATTCTAATTTTAGTATAAATGCATCTGAGAGTGATTCAGAAATAAGTGATATTTATGAAAGTTCAGACAGTGTATTATATGTATGGTGTTCAATTATAAGTAAAATTCTTTTAATAAAATTCTCTTTTAATGTTTAAAAACACATATCTTTTATTTTTTTCTACTTTCTAGAAAACCAACATTCAGTCATAATAACCCTGATTGTTGGATTTTGTTTACAAAATTAAATTTTCTTGATTTCATGCTATAAAAAATTCCAAAAATTAAAAATAAACACATATATTGTTAATATGTTTTATTTTATACAATTTTCTTGAATAAAAAAAGTAGGCACTTTTTTTACTGTTTTCTTGAAAATTATGAGATCAATAAGGGGTTCAGATTTACATAGGTTAACCCATGAAGATAGAGGGGAGGAGGGAAAACAAGATAGGGGATTCGGCAGAAAAACGGACCAGAAAATTTAGTTAATCAACAGGCCGCTAGACGGCACAAAGATCAGCCGTGATAGCAGATTAGAATTGAAAGCTTATGGAAAGAATTGCTTTTTAATAAAATTTAAATAATTTTAGGTACTTATTTAAAAAAAATTGGCTAGAAATTGTCATGCCATTAATGTGAAAATATAGAGAAATAAAGGGATTATTTGAACATTATTTTAAAAAGGGATTATTTTTATTTTTTAATTATTACTTTTTAAATCATTAATTCTAAATGCTAAGATATATTACTTTTTCATGTAGAAATTATTTAAAAATTTTATCATTTTTATTTTAATCAATTTTGAAAACTAAGATACATTAGTTTTTTAATAATGATTTAAAAAATAATAAGTAATAAATAAATTTTTCCAATATAGTTAAACTGATTTTTTTTTTTTTTTTCATTTCTTTTTTTCATCTTTATACATACATATAAAATTTTTTTATATGATTTAGATTAATTGTAGCTATTTAAAAAATTTAATTGGGTATAACATTTCTTTTTTTAAATTAATGAATCAAATAAATAAATAAAAATATAATAGTAATTTAAAAAGCCTCTTTTTATCTTTTGATTAAAATTGTTTAATTTTTTAAAAGCTAATGGTATAAATTTTTGAATTAAAATTGGAATGACTAGAAAAAATAATTTTAGCATGGAAATAAAGTAAGTTTTGATTCTGATAAAATTTTAAAATCATTTTTACATCATATACAAAGCATATATTTCATAAGTTTATAGTGACTTCAAAGTAAAACATGTTCCGGCTGTAGCAGTATGGGTCTGCTCTCGTAACTAGTCAGTGGGAAGTGCTTGGTTCGATTCCAGGACATGGTCATCAAAATAAACGTTCGGAGTTTTCCGTAGTTCACTTCAAAACTCAAGTAAATACAGGCTAGGTCCCTTTAAAAAGACAAATATGAAGGCAATCCACCTAGGTCTAAGACCTAAGTTATGTAAAACAATATTATGGAGGGGGGAGGGGAGTGAAGTGAATGTTTTGATTATATTGCAAGAGATTTTTGCACAGTAAGTTTATTGCATTTAATATATTTTATTACTTTTTTAGGTTATCAGTTCATAAATTTAATTTTTTTACAAGCTGACTTTTTTTTTAAACATTTTAAAAGTTGTTGATGGTTTTAGGATTGAGGCCGATTGATTGCACTAGGATCCTAGGCCTGTGTAAGAGTGCCTTCCATGGGAGTCTTTCTAAGGGATCTTAGCCGTAGGTAACTTAGTTTCAGAGAAAACCACTGAACACTTCGAACGGCTAGGCTGACGAGCGCGACCAGGGATCAAACCCAGCACCTCATGTCTACAGATTCAATGACAAACCTCTTGGCCGTTAGTGGATATTAGCATTCTAAAAGCTAAAACTTTTATTATTATTATTGTAAGAATAAAAAATAAATTTGGAATAATGATTTAAATAACCACATTTTTCCTTTTCATTAAAATCGTTATCATTTTTAAAAAAGTTAATGGTACAAATTTTTGAATGATTAAAAAATATAATTTTGCAGAGAAATGCTTCACAGTTTTATCTAAAACAATTTGCATTAACTTATACAAGGCATACATTTTATCAGTTAAATAAATTTCTTACTTTAAAATAAACTGGTTGACGTAAAGTGCCTGATTCGATTCCAGGTTGTACTTGCTAACTTCATCGTTTAGAGTTTTCTGTGGTTTTCTTCAAACTCGAGCAAATACAGGCTAGGTCTCTTTTAAAAACCAATATGGAGGCAATCTACCTAGGTCTACCAAGTGCAGATAAAACAGCTTTAGAGGGGAGAAGGGGTTGAAGTGAATGTATTGATCATTTTGCAAGGTAAATATTTCACCTTCATCCCACTGAGTTTATTATACTTAATGTTACTTTATAAATTTCTCAGGTTTTCAGTTCATTAATTAAATTTTTTTTACAATCTTTTTTTTTTTTTTTTTTCCATTTTGAAAGTTAAAATAGTTTTTTTTTTTTCTAATTAATGAATCAAATAAATAAATAAAAATAGAATAGTGATTTATATAGCCACTTTTTATCTTTTGACTAAAATTGTTTATATTTTTAAAAGCTAATGGTATAAATTTTTGAATTAAAATCGGAATGACTAGAAAGAATAATTTTAACATGGAAATAATGCAAATTTCATTTATATAAAATTTTAAAATAATTTTTACACAACATACACAAAGCATACATTTCATCATATATATATTATTTTTCTTTGAAATAAAACATACTCCAACAGTAGTCGTTATGTTCTGCTTTCGAATCTTATAAGTATGAAGTGCTCGGTTTGATTCCAGGTCACAGTCCTCAAATTAACCGTTCAGATTTTTCTGTGGTCTACTTAAAAACTCGAGAAAAAAACAGGTTTGGTCTCCTTAAGAAAACCTATACGAAGGCAATCTACCTAGGTGTAGGACCCAAGTGCAAATAAAAACAGTATTAGCAGTGGAGGGGGGGGGGGAGTAATGTGTTGATTATTTTACAAGGAGAATTTTATCGTCATTCCACTGTTACTATGCTTAATATATTTTATAAACTTTTCAGGTTTTTAGATCATAAATTTAATTTTTTTTACTGTTTTTTTTTTTTTTCTTTACAGTTTAAAAGTTAAAATAGATTTTTTTTTTATTATTATTAATGGATAAAAAGAAAAAAGAATAGTGATAAAAATAGCCACTTCATTAAAATTGTTTACATTTTTAAAAGCTAACAGTGTAAATTTTTTAATTAAAATTGGAATGATTAGAAAAAAAAAAAAAAGCATAGAAACGACGCAAATTTTATTTAGATAAAATTTTAAAGTCATTTTTACATCACATATAAAGGATACATTTCATCGGTTATTTTTTTTCTTCCAAATAAAATATGCTCCACCTGTAGCCATGAGGTTCTGCTGTCCAAACCTGGTAAGTGGGAAGTGCTTGGTTCAATTCTTAGTCATAGTCGTCAGTTTAACCGTTTGGAGTTTTTCATTATTTACTTCAAAACTTGAGTAAATATAGGCTATGTTCCTTTAAAAAAAAAAAAAAAATCAATACAAAGGCAATCCACCTAGGTCCAGGACCCAAATCAGAAAAAACATTATTATCATACTGGGGGTGGGGGGTGAAGTAAATGTGTTGATCATTTTGCAAAGAAAATTTTATCTTCATCATATTCATTTTATGGATTTAAACTTCTTGCAATCTAACCAAATAAAATTCTTTAAAATAAACATGGAAGCATTTAAAAATACAAAAATGTACAAAAAAAATAATTGAAATTTATTTCTAACATCGAAAATTATATTAATAAAATTGGGGAAAATAAGAAAGAAAATAAAGTATTTTAGGAAATATATATATATATATTCCTATGTGAGTTTTATGACACCCCGTAAAATAAGTCTATTATAATTCAAATAAAATTTAAATTATTTATTTTCTTCCCAAATTCATTTAGAATTAATGTTGCTTTAGAAAGTGTTCAATAGGTGGCACGAGTGTAGCCGGTATAGCAGCTCAGTTGGAAATCGGGACCATTTTCATAACACGGCGTTGGTTCTCCTCTTCTCTAGCTTCATGGGTTAACCGTATAGGTGAGAGAGGGAGATCTCATACGATTCAAAATATATGGTTCCAGTTATATAAGGGTCAAACACTGAGATTAATATATATATGTGTGTGTGTGTGTTACCAGTTAGAAGCACAAAAAATAAATTGCAAGAAAAAAAATTTAAAACAAAAAGTTTATTTTTCAACAATTTTAAAATTTTTACAGTTTTTACATACATTCAACAGATGAGTTAAAAAACATGACCAAAAACTGTAAACCTTAGATCAGTTCTCATAACTTATAGATCAATAAAACAGTAACAAGAGTTGAAGGCTAAACTATGAATAAATATAATTTGAATAAAATTATCAACAAGTGCAGTCAAGATAAATAACACTTTAAACATGTCACTACTTATTACTCTTTTGCAATTCATTTTCAAACATTGGAACATAATTTAAAGGCAGATTATTCAAATAAATATAATTCTATATTTTATATAAAATCTTAAATGCATGCATTTAATATACCTCTCTGATGACAAATTCATTCAAATTTAAAATATTTTTTATTTCAAATTAAAACTAATAGAATTCTATAAATTGCATCATTGAAAAATTAATTGTAAACAATGAAATACTGCATACTTGTTATCAGACAATCACAATTAAAAATATGAAAATAAAAATTATATAAAACATATATATATAAGACTTACTTTCAAATCAACTGAAATTTAACAGAAAATGTAATATATAAAATATATACAAACAAGAATTTGCAGGGTATAAATATTTTAGAAAACAGTAATTAATTCTATAAAAGTATTCATAAAATAACAATAATATTCAAATCTTTGTTAAAAATCAAATAATTATAAATTCTCTTTCATATAGATCATTTTAATTTAGATAATTCTTTATATATTTTCTTTAACATCTTCCTATAAACATGCTTTTGTTTATAAAAGCAACAGTTGCATCTAGGGTAAAAAAATATTTCATATTTATCTAATTTTATTTTTTTTTTCCTTTAATGAAAATTCGGAGTAATATTTATGTAAGAAGTTCCATAAACTTTAACATATCCTACTCCTAACCATAAACAAACATCAGTACGTAACTGAAAAGTTATAATCATTTTTTCCCTACTTCTAAATATAATACTGGTTAAAATTTAGATGAACAGTTTTAAACTTTCACTGGCTGAGATCAAGTACTTCAAACTTAAAAGTGTCAGAGTCAATACAAAAGAAAAATAATAAAAATAACTATGACAGATAAGAAATTATATAAATCTGAAATAATAAGAAATGGAATGCAGAAATAAATATTTAAAAGTAAATTCTAGAAATGCTTGATCTATATTTAGCATATCATTCGTTAATAATATAATTGATTCATATATGATAAATATATCATCCTTAACAGGCACATTCTCTAATTTTCTTTTGAGCACATTGTTTCAAGTATTACATCATATATGTGAAACAGCAAACACCTGGAAAAAAAAAAAAAAAAAAAAAAAAAAAAAGATATATATAAGAGAGAGAGAGAGATAATCTGCATCAAATAATTAACATAATTATAGTCTAATAGTAAATTTAAAAGAAATTTAATATAATTGATATTTCATGACTTATTATCTTTTGAATGAACTCAATTAATTTTAAAAAAATTTTATGTATTTTATTCACAGTATACTTAATAATTTAAATCAGAAAGTATAACAACTATATGCAATATTTAAAAAATAAATAAATAACAAGTGACTGTAGAAATATAATTTAACAATAATTAAGTACTTTCAACAGCAATTTTCTCAATGGCAACACCCTTTTTTTTTTTTAATTTTTTACAAACTTTTTTATTATTTGTATCAAATCAGTACAAAAAATGGTATACTTTATAAATTTCTTTCAATTTTTCATAGAATTATAAACTGTCAAAATATGGGAATGCTGTTCAATGATTGTGACAAATATTAATTCATATCATCTCGGAAAATTATTATATTCAAATATCACCTTTTTTATGCTTTTTTATGCTTTAGAATGAAGTGGCCCAAACATATTCCATGCATATTTTTCATTAAAAGACATTTTTTGAATTCTGAAAATCTATAATAATAAAAGAAGATGTCTGTCTGTCTCTTTGTCTGTGCATCTATACGTTCAGTCCCTACTGAACGTTGAAGTACAAAATTTGACATACGGGTGCTCAGAAGCCTTCCCGAGGGGCTTCTGAAAACAGAATTTAAAATTTTAATTAGTTCCGGAGATATTAATTAAAACGTCAACCTATGTCTAATTAAAAAGGCAGCAGATCATATTTTCCATCCTCCAAGTAGATTTCAGCATGATCCTCAAAAGAAGAAGCACAGAGGGAAAATTTCATGCGTTTTTGTAAAGCGATCGCTGCTCAATGATTCGCGATATTGAAAATACGCCTGTACCACGAGAAAGAGCATTTATTCCCAATTCTTACCATACAATTTTTTTTGAAAAATACGAATTTTTTATATTTTTAAAAAAAGTTTTAAAAAGGGTCCAAAATTTTTCTTTTTCTCAATCGTCTTTTTTGATACACCCTGACCCTGTATGAAAGAGTAATAATCCAATTTCTTAACAACTGGTATATTTTAAAAGGTCATTTAATCCTCTTTCGAACCATATAAACATTTTAACAAAATATGGATTAGCGATCCACATTTTTATATTTTACGAAACATCGATTTTTTCACAAAACATTTTATAACTCAAAATCTTTTAGAGATAAATCATTTTTTTTTTCTATAGACCTCAATTAGACGAATCATATCTCAAAAGATTGAGACATTATTGCAAAAACTGAATTGGTTATAATTTTTTTATTTTTATACATTAGGCCATAGACTTTAATGAAATTCTCGATGCAAGCATTCTGCGTTTGCCTTTGGTTGGATTACCATGGCAACTCCTGATATCTCGAAAGCAGGGCGAAAGAGTTTTTACTTCCTGCTTTACTGATTCAGAAAATGTATTTTTTGACTGTGATGCAAAATTTCAAAATTCTTCCGTTTTCCTTTGTCGCACACAAAACTTACTATACAGAGTTTTCATCCCAAGACAAAGTTGGAGTTCAAATTTCATCGATTTCGGAGAATAAACAAAAATTTACAATTTAGAAATATTTATTAAAGAAATCATCAACCGGAAATATTCATTTTAAGTAAATTGGAGTGTAAAGGTTGATATTTTTTATTTACCAACTATGTGAAAAATACCAGAGCCGGGAATCGAACCCGGGCACCTCCGCTTAATGCACGGATGCTCTACCACTGAGCTACCCTGGCTGACAATCAGCTAGGCATTTCTCACATAATATTCGTTGGCCAAGTCACCGAGTCTGCAAACGCAGCTGTATCAAGTGACAATATTAATCACAGCACAACTCTATAGACCACGAAATTTCAATTTAGAAATATTTATTAATGAATTCATCAAACGTGAATATTCATTTTAAGTAAATTGGAGTGTAAAGGTTGATATTTTTTATTTACCAACTATGTGAAAAATACCAGAGCCGGGAATCGAACCCGGGCACCTCCGCTTAACGCACGGATGCTCTACCACTGAGCTACCCTGGCTGACAACCAGCTAGGCATTTCCAACGAATATTATGTGAGAAATGCCTATCAAATATCAATATTTGAATGTTATTCTTTTTTAAAATTATTTTTACTATAATATAGTATCAAAATGAAGTATCAGAGATTATAATAATTAGAGTAAAAATAAATAAATAAAATAAAATAAAACCTCCTTTCATTTTAAATATAAGATAGATTATAATAATTAAAGTAAAAAAATAAATAAATAAAATAAAACCTCCTTTGATTTTAAATATCTATGTATCAGAGATAATAATAATTAGAGTAAAAAAAATAAATAAATAAAATAAAACCTCCCTTGATTTTAAATATCTATCTCCATCTTTTCTAAACAAAGTTTTCAACTGATAAAAGTTAACTTTTAAAGAACAATAAACGCTGACAATTTGTTAATTTTAAAATACTTTTTTTTTTTTTAAGAAATTGAAAAAAAAAATTTACATGGCAACAGATGGCGCCATATCCTGTGTAAGAAAATTTTTGGTGAAAATGCATACGACAGTAACCAATCTGCGAATTGCTTTGTTTTTAATACCTATACTTCCTTGGAAAGTATGAATCAATGAATTAATAGTGTGAATTATTTTTATTTGAGCTTTAATTAGGGGTCTGTCATAGACATATACAATATAAATGTTGCCTGCTCGATCTCTATCATTGGTATTCGTATTGCATTGCATAAAGAGAAAGGAATATTCCCATTCCGAATTGGTTCAAAATTTTCTCGTGCATGCCCGGATCGTTTGATTTTGGTCTGACAGAAAGTGCTTTGTGTTTTAATATTACAGATAATCTGAAGCACATTAATTCAGCTCTAAGTGCTAATTTAGCAGCCTACCAAAATTTTGAAAAATGAATTTGACAACTCAGAGTTCAAAATTGTTCAGTTCTAGAGGAAAATATTTCAGGTCAGAGATTTCATATTTAAAAACATGCTACTAATACATTTATGTATCTCTGATATGCTTTTAATCTTTCAAGCATAGTTTAATGTTTCAAAATATATAATCATAATTACCCCACTGTTTTTCAAAAGTGGGGTAATTATACTCATTGTCATAAAAATTTGTGCACTAAGAAGTAATTGTGGGATTGTAACAAAACTTGGCATGAAGATTAGGCAGCTATGCAAATGATTAGAAATACAGCATGATTGTGCATTGCACCTTCACTATGGGTCCTTGTGTCTGTCTGAACCATTGCAAGGGACCTAGCTGAAAGACATTTGCTATCATGGCATCCATTATGTGTGCTGCCAATGACACCCACATCACCTCTGTTTGGAGTAGTGTTCTTCTCGACAAGTGGGACTGCAACCAAATGAAACCAGGTCGTCTTCAGCAATGAATTCAGATTCAATTTGGACAATGATGGCAATCGTATGTGTGGAGGCTCTATGATGAACGCCTCAATCCTGTTATTGCTTTACAACAGCACACCACACTGACAGCTTGTGTGATGGTATGGGGTGCCATGATACATGGTCACCCCTAATATTGATTTGCAGCCATGACAGGCCATCAGTACATTTGTGACATCCTTCAGCCACATGTGTTACCACTCATGGCAGGATTCCCAGGAGCCATTTTTCAACGGGGTAATGCTCCACCACACACACAACAAGGGTGTCATAGGACCGCCTCCACCACATTACCACCCTTCCCTGGCCTGTACGATCCCCAGATTTGTCACCAATCAAGCATATCTGGGATCACTTGCCTCTTGGGATAGTAATTTAGACAGCTTACAAGCATGGTCGAATTAGAGATGCGTTTATAGCAACTGTGGTATGAGATACCGTAGCACATTATACGGGACTTGTATGCCTCAATGCTCACTCATATCACATTGTACATACTAAAGGTGGCCCAACATAGTACTAAAAACTCCATTCATTTGTAATTTTTTCTGCAATAAATGATCATTTTGCTTTGATTTTGTAATCACTTATGTAAACATTGTATTTACGTATGTAAAATTTAATTTTATTCTGATAACTGTTTTTTTGTGCACAAATTTTTATGGCAACAAGTGTGACCACACTGTAATAAAGTAGTAACAGCAGAAATATTAAAGTTTTTTTTAAATTATTCTGCTTCAGAATGCTTAAATCATATTAAATGGAGAAGCCATTGTTTCCTTTTACTTTATTTATAACTTTCAGGAAGAAGAAAAAGTCAAAGAGAAGCTGGAAAATCATACAATCTCAAAATTCTTAAACCAGTATCAAAGTAGGTCTTCTTTGTCTCCGTATGTTTCCCAAAACCAAATCACATGTGTTTTGATTATTGGAAACACATAGAGATGAATCGCAAATGATTGGGGGAAAATCAAGAAATACTGCTGTTTCTGAACAGACTTAAAACATTTATATTGACTTGTTAAAATAATTTATATCACTTCTAGTTCAATATGTCATTTTGTTTTAATTTGATTTAACAAACAGAAATTATTCAGTTTGTATTATTTACTTTATAAGGTAATTTTTCAAGTGTAAAGAAAAATCCAAAATGTTTATAATTTCTTATTGGTGCTCACAATTACCCCCAACTTTTTATAAACATATGCTTTTTGTGGGGTAATTATATAACCACCCCCATTAATTTCAAATAAAGAAACATAAGGAAGTAAAAATTTAATGTTGTGTTCTTGAAAGGTTAGTTATCCCCTAATTATTTTAAACAAAATTATTTTCATTAGAAAAAGAATAAAAAATTTACAAAGTTGAAAAATTTAATAAGTGTTCATAAGTACCTTCACCTGATCCTATGTGCTGCAGACCTTATGTGTGCCCTATGTGCTGCCATACCTTAAAGTATACCATCAGGTAATGTTGAAAACAATGATTCATACTCTCTAACATAATATTAGGGCTTTTTTTTATTTTTTTTATCATAGGTTAGAATAATACATGTTATCTGGAGAACAGTCTTATAAATTTAAAAAGTGAAAATTTATGCTCTTAAAGTCAATAAATATAATGCAATACATTGAGAAAGTTGGCATTCGCCTGTTATGAGCAAAGCATATTTTTAATTAAAGTTTTTCCAGTCAACATGACTTCATGAGGGGGAAATGTATGATCTATTTAAAAAAATTGGAGTTAGTTCATGTGTGGCTATGGATAAAGTGAAATTTCAGATTTCTACTTGAGAAAAGTGAGTTTGTTTCATGTTACAAAAAAAGATTTAAAAAATTACGTAAATTATTTAAGTAAATTATTTTTATGTTCTAAAATTCATGCTTAAAGATTTATTTATTTAAATGTAATAGAATTTACAACTGATGATTACTTTATTTTTAAATCACAAAATTCTGAAAAACAAGACACTGAAACTTCAGAATACTATTACATTGTAAATTTACTCCAGTTTACTTCATTTCCTATCATATGAGAAAGATTTAAACTAGCTGTTAAACATGTAAATTTACATTTAAAAAATAAAAAACATTTATTTACATATAAAAATTGCAAAACAGGTTAATAAGCACAATAAACACATGTTTTGGAATGACTCTATTTGTGTCTCATCAATGTTTAAACACCTTGTGGAAAAAAAAAAAATATTACAAACGTAAGTTTAGAAACACTGAAACAAGACCGCATATTCAGCTGGTATCGTACATGATTCATTTAATGGTTTTGATTACAGTTTCATAGAAACACCATTTTAAAAAAAAATATAAGAAGCAAAAATCTTTACATTTTTAACCACTTCACCGGCCATCCCAAGATAACTCGGGGGAAACGTAGCCTTCCACATAATACAGTGGCTGGTGAAGTGGATAAATGGTATGTATCAAATTCTTCTTATGTTAATGTCTATAATAATCAGATTTTTCAGGTGTTTATATGAAACTGCAACCGAAACCATTAAATAAATAGTGTATGGTACAAGCTGAATATGCAGTCTTATTTTAATGTTTCTGAACTTATGTTTGCAATTTTAATATTATTTCACAAAATGTTTTAACAATGTACAGGAGCTCATAAAGTTGGCCCAAAACTTATTGTACTTTTAGCCTGCTTTGTAATGCTCACATGTAAATAAATGTCTATTTTATATGTTTTTTAAGTAAAAAAAAAAATTAACTTAGCTGAGATGTAATGTGTTTGTATATTTCAAATGAGCCCCTTAGCTGTCAAGTGGTATAAGTCCAAAATTTACGAAATTGAGTTAGAGGTATAATATTATTCCTCAATGGGTTCTCTATTTGCCAAGTGGTGTAAGTCCTAGTTTATATTTATGCCACTGAGAGAGCCACACATTGTTTGTCAATTGAACAAAACTGCTGTGCAATTTGGGAACAAGTGATGTAAGTCCGTACACGCAGTAAATTTTGGATTTACACCACTTGGTAACTAAGGGGCTCAAATGTAAATTTACAATTAAAAATTATTATAATAATGAAAAGGAAGAAATATTCTTTTAACCATTGTATTTTCTGCTTCTCTCCAAGAAAACTGTTCTAAAATATGTCATTTTTTATACCAAACTCAACCATCACTCACATTATTTTGCTTTCCATTTATTTGTCTGGGTAACATTTTGTCTACACAAGATCTTGTCCTCGTGAGATATTGTCCATATGATATTTTGTCCTTACAAGTTTTTATCCCCATGAGATTATAACTGGGTCTTAAACATACACATTGTAGCTTATTTCTTTAATATATATAATGCGACAGTAATAAATTTAAAAGGGATTAATGAAATTGTAAAGTTAAAAAAAGTGCTAATAAATAAATATGTATCAGTGGTTAAAAGAAATATATTTTTTCTCCTCAGATTAAATAAAAAAAAAAAAAAAAAAGACTGTTGCTGATTCATCCTTATATAATGTTGAAAAACACTATTTTCAAAAAGAGTAAATTTTTGAATTATAATTAGTATATAATTTTTATGATTAAACCGCACCTTGTAAGTATAAAAAGAAAAAAAAATCTTACACATGTACTAATATTAACCACATGTAATTATAATTTTTGAATTAAGATATATATATTAATTCACTAAAAGATATTATATTAAGTAACTTCAATACTTAAAATGAAGAAACTTAAAAATTAAACATAAAGAAAAAATTCACAATATGAACACTCACATTCAGTTTATGAGTTCATGTTCAGCAAGGCATCTTGGAATGATTTAAATATATATATATATATATATATATATAAATAATAAATAAAATTATTTTAGTTCCCAATCATACTATAGCTGTGGAGAACTTAGGTAATTGTGAAAAATTTTTGAACTCGAGTTTTTGACTGTTTTGAGGTGTAAAAAGGAATTTGAAAATGACAAAATTGATGTGGTGTCTTGTCTGTAGGAAGTCTGTTAGTGTGTTAGCCTGTGTACATGATATCTCAAGAACAAATGATCGCAAAGTGGTTAGACCAGTTTTAAAATATTACTTATAACACTGGCAAGAACCCCATTGATTTGCAACATTCTAATTTAAAAACTTCGTAAGTTATTCAAAATTTGCGATTTTTCTTAACATGAGAGAATAGAGCAAATTTCCGTTTAAACGTCCATTTTTAGGGATATTTTCATCATAAAGATATAAGACTACTTTTAAAATGATACTTATGATACTGGCTTGAATATCATTGACTACAAATATTCTAATTTGAAAATTTCATAAGTTATTCCAAATTTAAGATTTTATCAACATAGTAAAATTATGCGATATTTAATATAAATTTGCATTTTGGAGAGTGTTGCATTGGAAATAGTATGGAATCGCATAAAAACTAAACTACAAAACTGACTCCAATAAAATAAATTGATAGATTAGAATAAGATAAATATCTTGAATTGAATGATGGGTAGCCAATTAGGTGGGCCATTTCAGTCTGTCACTGTGTCAAGCAATTAGTCAAATCCATTTCTCTTAACATGAATATAGTATATCCTGTACTAGAAATTTATGAGAATATATATATGATGGGGAACTGAGCAGAACCCCTCCCCCCCCCCCCACCCTTCAAATGCCAACTTGTTTTAAAAAATCATTGATTTAAATTTTTAAATCATCGATAATAATGTTTTTTTTTTTTTTTTTTTTTTTTTTTAATTTATTGACATGAATCAATGTAAAGAACATAATTTAATTCACAATTGCAATGTTTAAGTAAAGTAAATTTATAATCACTATCAATTAAACAACTGAATATATTAGCCCAAGACTTAAATATACCTATTATCAGGGCTTAATTTCTAAAAAAAAAAAAAAGTGTGGGAACACTAATCTTTAAAACTTAGGTTCCCATATGTGTCTCATTTTCAAGTCTATCAACAAATTTTGAGAAATTTTGCTCTAAGTTAGTTTTGAAACGTAATCCAATTCTTGCAAAAAAATCAGCAAGACATTTCCTCATTTTTCATTTGATGTTCCAATTAAATCGTATGTTTTCTTCTTTAGAAAAAAAATTGCTGTTTACTTTTCTGCTTTTGATATTTCGATTAAAATTGTATTTTCAATTTGCTGCTCAGTAAAAGAAAAAAAATAGAAACTGGTATTCAATTATGGTTAATTCTAACAATTTCTAGCTGCTGTGTAAAAAGTGACAGTAAAAAATCATGACTCTTTTGCTGACCTAGAAGAAAAAGCTTGAGTCCCAAATTACATTACAAATGTGTTTACAAGAAAAGAAAAATAAAATTAAGAGAAAAAAAAATTGGGGAGGACTTTGATTTTTCAGAAATGATGCACTGGTGTGTTCCAGTACACACTATTAATGAGTTCCCATGCATTCCATCTAACATGTAAAAATTCACTAAAATAAAAGGAGTATGGGAACTGAATTCCCTTGCAAATTAAGCCCTGCATATTGTGAAAGAACATATGGTTTAAATTGTAAGTAATTTCATACACAACCACTTTTTCAATGCAACATATAAAAAAGCAGGTGATGCTAAACTCATTTTGCTGCTTGATGTACACAATGGTTGACTGTCTCGATGGGTATTTAAAAAACTGGCCAATTACATTAAAAGTATATGAAGAAAATTACAGTGTCATCAATAATGTTATGCATGGTAAAGTTTCAAACATTGGAATTAACAGAAATACAGAAGACATCTTAACACTCTGAAATTAATTTCAATTGCACTCAATAAAATTTAAAAGAATTGCATTATTTCAACTACTACGCATATATAGAAGGAAGTTTTGAAAAAAAACAATAAAGCTCTCATGAATGTAATTTGGACATGTTATGATCAAGCACTTGGGAAATCCCATTTTTTGGCCTATTTAATTGATCCATAATTTGCTGGAAATTGTTTAAATAGGAAACAGAAAGCAGCCACTCTACAGTTTGCTAAAGAGAAATATTCTTCAGCAGTATTGCCTATCTTGATAAAATTTTAAGCAAAAGCATAGCCTTCTAGTGAATTTTTGTTTGACAGTAATGCTGATTCAAAAATAATTCCACTGGATTAGTAGAAAATGCACATTGAGAAAACAAAAATGACAAAAGTTTTATTGCAGTTACTGAACTTAGCAATTAACAACAACAACCTCTTCAGCTTCAATACAAAGATTTTTTTTTTTTTCTACAATTAGAATGGTTCATTCAAAACTGAGGAATCATATGGATCAAAAAAGACAACCAAACTTGTATTTTTATCTAATTCTTTTAATCATGATTGATGGACATTGTAAAAATTGTTCACTTTATATATTTAATTATCATATTTATTTATAATTCAATCTTACTGCTATTAAAATAGAATATATACATAAGTATTATGTAACGACATCTACTAATTATATATCTAGACTTATATTAACACACTGAGCATCTTGGAAAAGGATAAAATCACAATATTTTCTCTGCATATTCTTTTCAGTCAACTAAAATAATAGTTATTTCAGCTTAAAATTAAAAATATGATTATACATTTAAAGATAAACCTTGTGATTACTAATGTGATCTCCTTACTTAAAAAACAAACAAAAAATCCATAACTAAGCATTTTTTATTTAAAAGTGTATTAGGGAGAAAATAACTGCTGAGTGAATGAAAAAATACACATCAGCCACTCGAAGGGTTAATCAAGATTTATGATTTATTTCAAATAAACAGAAAATCAATCCTTGTGAACAGTTTTATATAGTTTAATTATAAATCTAATCTCAGTAACAAAATGTTATTTTAGCCAATGTTATTTATATCTCATTTAGTACTCTAGATTCACTTTATATAAAAATCTGTAGAGAGCATTTTTGGAAAATAATGTGGGAAAAAAAAAAAAAGTTCTTTTTATTTGAAATATTTTTTTTTTTTTTTAATCAGACACCTTAATGTTAAGTAAATTTTATCATCTTTAAAATTATCATAGCTCACAAAGATTGGTGAGAGCTGCTGGTGATTGATTGATTCATTATAGAAAAGTGATAAAACTTTGATTGAGCTGAAGTTCATTGATAAAGTGAGAAATAATACGTATTGATATAGATGACATTAGCTGATAGAATGTAATTACTTGGAAGATAAACACTTCAAAACTGGAGGTTTGTAGAAGGTAATATTCTTTGGAAGATGTTGTTAACAGGACTAATATAGCTTGTACTCCATCATCTAACACAGAAGATTCTTTGTATAAATAAATATGTATTAAAGAATTATGCTAGGGATTTTATTTTATTTTATTTTTTAAAGTCATAAATCTCACAATTAAAAAATTTTCAAAAAAAAAAAAATCTTCAGGAGAAGAAAAAAAAAAAAAAAATCTCTTTAAAAAAGAAATAATTTCTTATGTGAAAAATCTCACCCAGAGTAATAACAAAAGCTGTCACCCTGACTTTGCATCCTTTTAGGATGGAAATTTGATCACAAGTGACACACCTTTTCTCTTTCACATTGTCTTCACTGAAAAAGATACTTGTAGGCTTGTATGTACCCTTCCTCATTAATAAATAAATTAAACTTGTATATGTCCAGGTTTTCTAAAAAATGGCTTTAGCATTTTGATAAAAATTTACAGTTAAGGGTTTTTTTTAGATGATAAATTGATCTGAGTTATCCTCATCTTCAGGAAAATTAGTGTTTGCTGATAACCTGTGCTCCATTTCAGACAAAATATGTGCAATCTGTATTTAATGTAATAAATTAATTTATTGGGTATTCTACAGAAATGTAAATTTTTAATAAAAAATAATTATTTACATGAATATGCATCTTTTTATTTTGTCTATCTTTCTTTACTTTTCATCACATGAAAATCAAAGTTAATTATTTGGCAATAGGTATTCTCTGATAAGTACATAATGTAAAGAATTCAATCAGTAAAAAAGCATCTTTCTATAATGATAATTTTGGAAACACTCTTATTTGCTCTGAAAATTATCTTTAAAATTATTCCAAGTGAAACTTAGTCATCCAGGTACTTGAAAATAGTTTATGCTAAATTAATTTATTTCTAATTATAATTAATTTGTAATATAATAGACCTCTTGGTATCAGTGAATAACAATGTTAACAATAACACCAGTTCATATATATATATATGGTCTATTTTGAAAACTAAGAATTCACTCCTCTTTTAATGTTAATTTATGATTAAGTATTTATGATAATATTATATATATATATATATATATATATATATATATATGCAAGGGTCAGTCAAAAAGTTAGTTGCACTGCTTAAGAAAACAAAACAGGATAGAAATTTTACAAAAACTTTATTTGTATCTTAAAGTTCCATTAAAAATCTGCTTTTCAATGTAATTACCTCCATTATTTAAGCATTTGTTGAGGTGTGGTACAAGTTTCTCGATGTCTTCTGCAAAGAAAACCCATCCAATGCTTGATAGCCATTCTTAGATTGCAGCTCTTACCTTGTCACCGAGTGGTATCATCGCTTTGAAAGTTCTTCTTTCATGGGACCAAAAACATGGAAGTCACATGGTAAAAGGTATGGGCTATAAGGAGGGTGATCTCACACTTCCCATCCAAACTTTTTCAGAAGTCCACACATTTGTTTTGCTGCATATAGTCTTGCATTATCATGCAAGAGCACAACGCTTTTCAACAGTTTACCTGGCCGTCGATTTTTAAATGATTGTCACAATCGTTTTAGTGTTTCACATTTTCATCAAAAAAAAAAAAAAAAAAATCAATGCACACATTTCCAATTTGGATGCCACTTATAGTTGTCGAGACATGTTTACGACTGATTATCAGAAAAACTAAAATTGCCTTGTGAAAGCCGCTACATCACACGATACAGATAAATGTCTGAAGTGTTGCCAGACAGTTTAATCAAAATAGCCTTTGACAGAAAATTTTTACGAAGGAGTGCAACTAATTTTCTGACTGACCTACATATATAATACAGGCAGTATTTAACACATGGAGACATTCTGGTGTAGTTATACAACTGACAAGAGGTTATAGCTGGATAGAAATTTCAAGCCAAATGTTCATTCTATGATGTCAGGCTATGCAGAAGTTGTGTATAGTGTAATTTTTTTTTTTTTTTTTTTTTTTTTTTTTTTATATATATATAACTGAAGGGGCGGGGCTACTTCACAGGTAACTTTTTTATATTTTTTTAAGCCACAGTTATTTTATCTTTTCTGTTTTCTCGTATTAAATTTCTTGCTTCTTTTTCTCTCATAGATTTTTTTTTTTTTTTTTTTTCATTGTAAATTTAAGATTTATTTATTTATTTTATTATATTTTTAATGAGAGTTAAATAATTATCGTTAATAGCATTCTTTTTTTTTTTTTTTTAATGGTAGCTCTATTTATAAATTATTAAATTGGTTATTATTGATTTATTTAAATGATATATTCTTACACTAACACTATAACATTGCAAGATAAAATATTTTGTGTACCCAAACAATAAAAAGAAAAGAAAATTGAAAATCATAAGCTTTTTTAAATAAAAGTTTGTCAATAAAAATCTCCCCCTTTCACTGTATTAATTTCTTGTTGTCTATTTAATTTTCTCTTATTTTCTCTCTTTGATGAAAGTAATTCCTTTTATTAAATGATTGAATATACCAAGGTAAGTAAACATTTAATTTTTCTTTTGGTTTGTCGAATGAATTGGGTAAATAACAGATAAAATAAAAGTAATTATTTAAATAAATGTATATATATATATTAAATCTTAAGGGTAGATTCACTCAGATATAATTAATTGCATGTATGTGTGCACAACAATAGGAACATTAACTATAAATTAATTTCTAAATGAAATAAATTTAATAAGTTTTGAATATCAATGAACTAAGTATATGTATTAAAATTTTTTAGTTTATAATTTTATTCATCATTAAATGAGTCTCATAATGCATGGAGTTAGTTATTTTTAATGTAGTTAGATAAGAATAGATTATTTCAGAATTATGAATAAAGGAATTTTAGTAAAAAAGTGTTTTCTAAATACTGTAAAATTCTGACTGTAATCCCCCATTCAATTGTAACCCCCTCTCTGAAATTTGGTGTACTTTACTTTTTCAGGAAATTTCATTTATAGCACACACACCCTCCCCCTTTAAGTCCGAACAACCAGCTTTGTTGGCTAAGTTTGCCATTTTTTCATTTTTCCTGCCAGCATTACAAACATACTTTTTGTTTTTTTAAACCTCTGGAGGTCTTATATGTTCATTTAAAAACTTTAATTTGTATGTAAATGTATCCAAGTGCTAATTTTGCTCACATATTAAAGTAAAATAACTCTAAATCCAAAAATGCTGCTCCTACTCCAAAACGTTAACTACTATTGGCAAGTGTCTGTTGTTTTTGGAATCTTCCTTATTCAACTCTGTTTTTGTGATTGCAACTCTTTTCTAATTATTAAATTTATAATTTTGAAAAAGATCATGAAACTTCTGATTATATACTCCTCCCCCTTTTTGAATTTGTCATACTTTTCTGGAAACTTCCGATTATAACATGTCCCCTCAATTTTAATAAATTTTCTATTGAAAAGGGGGGGGGGGGTTACTATTGGAATTATAACAAAAATATAACAATAGTGTATAAAACATCTATATTATTACATAACAGGTATCTAGAAACAAATATTTGTTACCCACAGATTTAAAGTTTATGGTGGAAAAATCATTTAGATGAAATAATGTATCAATTATAAGGTGAGAGGGATTAAATAGTAGTCTAATTTGTTTAAATATGATATTTTTACACATTCAGTTCAGAGACAAACTTTCTTTTTTTTTTTTTTTTTTTTTTTATGAATTGAAAGAGAGCAGGCATATCAAGAAATTAAATTCTCAATTAATATAAAGTCTATTAGTTATAATTTGGACAATCAAAATTTTAAATTTTATTATTGACTTGAAAAAATTGGTATTTACAACAGAAATATAAGTATTTATTTTTATCATAGGTAAAAAATTACTATTTTGTTACAAAAGGAAAAAGTACAGAAAATCCTAAAGTTTTTTTTTTTTTTTTTTTTTTTTTTTTAATACAATTTTTCACAATGCACAAGCTCTGGCTCTAATAAAACTTTTTTATAATTACTAATCAAATTTTTATATCTAAGACAAAGAAACATATAAAAAATATTATATGAAAACATTACCAACCTATTTAACTGTTGATATTGAAGTGAGGATAAGAATAAATATATTCGTTCCAAGATGACTTTCTGTACACAGCTGACATTCATTGTGAAATTATTAGTTTCTATTAATACTGCAAAGAAAATGAAAAATATAATTACCACATAGGAAAGTGATATTATTATATAGAGTATTAAACCTCCTAATCTGTGATTTTGTAACCTTTTGTCTGCAATGCATTTGTAATTGTAATTACATATATATATGTAATGTCGTGGACTCCTGATTTCGTGTATGCAGTCGTGAATCCATAAGAAATTAATCCAGGCATGTTAACTAGAAATGTCTTCATTAAAAGTCCATTTTCGGGCTAAGGAACTGAGCCATTTTCAGAGCAATGAAGTCTGCTGTGGGGGCGTAAAATCCCACGTCGTGGACGGACTTTCCCGGTGACCCGACCTCGCATGGAACATTCAGATCCGGTGGTGCTTAACTGCTAACTTTTTTGGCTAGAGCGATTAAAGAGAGCTCCAGAGAGACCCCGAATTTTGGCGAGTTCCCTTTTTTAAACCCTAATTTTTTGGTGTAAATTAGCGTATTTCTAAACCCAACCCAACCCATTTCATTTAATTGGTTATGTTATTCAAAACTAACGCCTTTTCCTGCCCCTTCATTGTTTTCCATTGGTTATACTTTTGCACTCCGCAGACATCGCAACTCCGGTCAGCGTGTTGTGAAAATCGCTACTTCCACTTCAACTTTTTGTAATCCGATCGTCTGCGCCTGCGTGCACGAGAGGAATTGTGCGTTCGATGGCAAGAAGAAGAATGTTCTAAGTTTCTAAATGTAAATATTGTGTATTGTTAGCGCGCGTTAAGTATTTATGTAATTTTATCAGTATTATGTCTTTAATAATTTGTGATTGTGTATTTACCAGATAAAATGCGTTTATTTAAAGAAAATGACTGTTCTATGAGTGAAAGTTTCCACTTATTATAGAATTAGGAACGAATATTTCATCCCTCGAACAACACAGATGAAGGAAGGTAAGTTTTTCTTACCTTTTATTATTGAAAAGAAACATAAATGATTCTATTTGTTTTTAATACGAAATTTTTGATTAGATGAAGATTTGTAGAATCAATTTTGTTGAATACTAATTTATTTAAAATTTAGTATATAAATATCGAATATAGGTATTCTTAAAGTTTGAATTCGATATTTATTGGCATCCTACTGCCGGGATCTGTTTACCTAGGATTATAATGGAAAAATTAGCTAAAGAAAGAACACCTTTAAGAAGTGCGTTTACACATATCGCTAATTTATTCGAGAATAATTTAATAGAGGAAGATAAGAATATAGAAGAAATTGAAGTTTTATATGCTCAATTAAATGAAAAATGGGCAATGTTATGTCTAAAAGAAAAAGAAATATTAGATGTTCTTGTTAAAGATGATAAGTGTACACAAGATAATTATGATAAAGAGTATGAAGGCTTTAGTTCTTATGAAGAAAAATTTATTAAATTAAGAACAAAAGTTGAAAAACTTTTGAAAAATTCTGAAATTGAAAACAGTTTTCAATCAAATGAAAATATAATGAAACGAAAATTCAAACTTCCTGAAATAGAATTTAAATTGTTCGGGGGTGAAATAAAAGAATGGTTGCCATTCTGGGCACAGTTTGAGAAAATACACAACGATGAAGAGATACCAAATGAAGATAAATATCAGTATTTGTTGCAGGCCACAATAAAAGGCTCAAGGGCACGGGAAATTGTTGAATCGTATCCCGCCACAAAAGATAGTTACAAAAATGTAATAGAATGTCTTAAAAGTCGTTTTGGGCGTACAGATATGTTAATTGAAGTTTATAGACGAGAAGTTCTTGCGTTAATGATGAATAATGCTATAAGTAAAGGTCCAAAAATGCCACTTTTTAAATTGTATGATAAAATTGAAACATATTTACGGTCATTGAAAATGCTAGGTGTTTCAAGTGAAAATTATTCATCAATTTTATACCCGTTAATTGAATCCTGCTTACCTGTAGATATTTTAAAAATATGGGAAAGAAATTTGAGTTCGACCTTGAACTACGCAAAACAGGAAAATGATGATGAATTGAAATCGGGTAACAAATTAGATTGTTTGATGAACTTTTTGCGGCATGAAATTGAAAGTGAAGAAAAAGTGAAACTTGCTCGTAGTGGATTTAATTTTGAAAATGTGAATAAAAGTACTTATCCGCCACCTGTTCGACGTGAAAGAATTATTCCTACCGCAGCTGAATTATATAATTCTTCTGAAGTGGAAAAAGAAATGTGTATTTTTTGCAATAAATCACATGTAAGCAGTGAATGTAAAAATGCTGATAGTTTATCCTATGAGGATAAAAAGCAAATATTGATGAAAAAAGGTGCTTGTTTTAAATGTTTAGCTGCAAAGAAACATTTATCCCAATTTTGCAAAGCGAAGATACCGGCCTGTGATTGCGGAAAATTTCATTTCAAGATAGTGCCCTGGGAAAAGCGATCAAGAACATCGAATTAAATTTCAGCAATTTGAAAATTTAAATTCTGAAAATAAGAAAGACACTGTTTTAGCAAATAAAACCAGTACTCGACAAGTTCTTTTGCAAACTCTGATTGTTCGTCTTAGAAAGGGAAATAAAATGAAATACATCAGGATATTATTTGATTCTGGCAGCAGCAAGTCCTATTTGTCAACTTTTGCATTAAATGAAATGGGATATGAATGCATAGGTAAAGAAGATTTGACACATAGCTTATTTGGTGGAGTAGAAACTGTGATACCCCATAAGAAATATTTAATAGGTCTGAGTGACTATAATGATAATTATCGTTGCAGTCTTGAAGTGTTAAATCAAGAAAAAATTTGTTCTGAAATACCAAAAATTCCCTATGGTTCATTTCTAAATGAAATTAAGCATAAAATTCATTTGTCTGGCCTGAATTGTCATGTTGATTTATTGTACGAATTCTCCCCGAATGAAATCCATGGCTTAATTGGAGCTGATGTCATTGGAAAACTATACACTGGAAATATAAAACCATTAAAATCTGGTTTAGTCTTAATAGAAACCCGCCTTGGGTGGACGCTAATGGGAAAAATTGGACAGAAAGTTTCAGATAGTACAAGTAGCGTTATGTCATTACATGTAAATGACACGAAAATTTCTGATTTATGGCGACTTGATGTGCTTGGGATTCTGGATCCAGGAGAGAAGAATAGCCGAAAGGAACTTGAAATAGCAGCCGAAGAGCATTTTAATAGAAGTATCAAACGTGATGCTGAAGGGAGATATGAAGTGAATCTCCCATGGATCCAAGGCCATCCTCCTTTACCCACTTGTAAAAATATTGCAGAACGAAGATTGAAAGGTTGTATAGATTCGCTCAAGAAAAAAGGGACATTAGAAGCTTATGAAACAGTATTAACAGAATGGATTCAAGAAGGTGTTATAGAAGAAGTTAAAATTCTGGGTAATGATGAAAGTGACCATTATTTGCCACATAGGGCCGTAATAAAAGAAAATTCTACTACCAGAGTTAGGCCTGTTTTTGATGGTTCTGCCAAAGAGAAAAATTCACCTTCAATCAATGATTGTTTAGAGAAAGGACCTAACACCGTCGAACTGATTCCAGCAATCTTGAATAAGTTTCGATTGAAGAAAATAGGAGTAATTGCTGATATCCGAAGAGCTTTCTTACAAATTGGACATAGTAAATGTGATAGGCCATTTCTGAAATTCTTATGGTGGGAGGAAGGTGATCCCACGAAACCTAAAGTTTTTCAACATCGTAGAGTTGTTTTTGGACTTTCTTGTTCACCATCCCTACTCGGTGCTACTCTTCGATATCATCTGAAAAAGTTTCTGCTCATTTTGAAGAAACAGCTACCAAGTTGTTAGAATCATTTTATGTGGACAACTGTATCACCAGCGTTGAAAACTATGAAGACCTCGTGAAATTTGTCGAAGAATCCAAGTTAATTCTCAGTGATGCTAAATTTGAGCTTCGAGGGTGGGAGCACAATTTCCCCAGTCCATCAGAATGTATTCCAGTCCTGGGATTGACATGGAACTTAAAGAATGATACTTTGTCTGTAGATTTACGAGATACTTTAGAAGATGATACCCCTGCAACGAAAAGGAAAATACTGAGTGCGGTACATAGAATATTTGATCCCCTTGGCTTCACATGTCTGGTTACCTTGGGGCCGAAGATTCTCCTGCAAGAGTGCTGGAAATTGAAAGTATCATGGGATGCAGAATTGCCTGAAAAAATTACCAAGAAGTTTGAGCAGTGGCGAAAAGAAGTTCCTAAATTGAAAGAAGTCAAAATCCCAAGATGCCTCACTCTGAATCATGAGGCGCCAGAAAATTTAAGTTTACATATTTTCTGCGATGCAAGCAAGAGTGCATACTCTACCTGCATATTCTTAAGAAGTGAAACTGGAAGTTCAGTGTCTTGTCAACTTGTACAGGCTAGAAGCAGAGTTGCTCCTATGAAAACTACTTCTATTCCAAGATTGGAACTCCTTGCCTGCTGCATAGGAGCGAGATTAGCTGAGACTGTGGTGGAAGATCTCCGAATAAAGAATATCTCAAAATTTTTCTGGTCCGACTCCGCAAATGCACTATATTGGATAAAGGGAAGTGAAAACTGGGCGCCTTTTGTTTTTAACAGAGTTAAAGAAATTAGATCTCTGACAGAGCCTGAAAATTGGCACCACGTACCAGGGTCTTTCAATGCAGCAGATTTACCATCTCGCGGCTGTAGTGTCCAAACATTGATTAAATCCAAGTGGTGGGAAGGTGTGCAATGGTTGAGGAAGCCAAGACAAGAATGGCCAAGATCTAATGCTCTTCCTGACTTCGATATAGTGTACTCCGAGAAGAAGAAAACAGTAATTAGTGCTACAAATCATGAAGATTCAAGTGAGAAGCTTTATAACCGTATTTCGTCATACAATAAATTGTTAAGAATCACTGCTTGGATTTACAGATTTTTTAATAATTGTAAAGTTGAACCTTCACATCGAATTTTTGGATTCTTAACTTCAGAAGATATAAATGATGCTGAAACTGTTATGTTGAAAAATGTACAAAAAGAATCATTCTCGGGTCCTGAAGATAAACGCCTGAAATCCCTTAACTGTTTTATGGATACAAATGAACTTATGAAAATGAAGACTAGAATCATCATGAGAAGATACACAAAGTTTCCGATATCCGATAATATTGCCATCCAATCATCCAGTGGTAGAAAAACTCATCCGAACCAGACATTTAAATTTGAATCATGCTGGTGTCCAGATCCTAATGAATAATTTAAGAGAAGATTTTTGGATTTTAAAGTATCGGAAGACAGTAAGAAAAGTTATCAGAAATTGTGTACGCTGCAAAAGATATGATGCTAGACCAAAGCCCATCATAGAAGCACCTCTCCCAGTTGACAGAATAAAGGAAGCAGCAGTGTTTGAGGTCATAGGAATTGATTATGCCGGTCCTCTAATTCTTCGAGGAAGTCAAAAAGTCTGGATAGTCATCTTCACTTGTGCCGTCTACCGAGCCTTGCATTTAGAGATAGCTACATCCATGTCGACTGAAAATTTTCTACAGGCTCTCCGAAGATTCATAGCTCGAAGAGGAAGACCCACAATAATTTACTGTGATAATGGCTCAAATTTCGTTGGTGCGGAAAATTTACTTAAGAAAATCAATTGGGATACCATTTCTCAATACAGTGAAGCTCAGAAGATCATTTGGAAGTTCAACCCTCCATCTGCACCGTGGTGGGGTGGGTGGTGGGAACGTTTGATTGGTATAATCAAGGGAATTCTTCGAAAAGTCTTAGGAAGAAGTTCGTTGAATTTAGAAGAAATGAATACTGTTGTTTGTGATACTGAAGGCATTGTTAACCAACGTCCTTTAACTTACCTCTCCGAAGATGTTAATGATCTAACTCCGCTTACTCCTGCTATGTTTTTACGGGATATTAAAGAATCAGGCATTCCCGATCTTGATGTTTTAGATTCATCATCTCTCAATAAAAGATATGCCTATAGACAGCGAATAAAAGAAGATTTACGAAAAAGGTTTCGAATTGAATATTTGGGGCATTTAAGGCAATCTTCGAAATTTACTAAAAATCAACGACCCATCCAAATTGGTGATATCGTTATAGTATCCAGTGAGAACATCAAGAAAATTGACTGGCCTCTCGGTAAAGTTATTGAACTCTGTCCATCTAAAGATGGCCATGTTCGACTAGTAAAAGTGAAAATGAAAGGTGGTGAATTTTTCCGTCCAGTGCTAAGATTAATTCCTCTAGAAGTAATTCCTAAAAGTTGTGCAGATTTACTTTTTTCATCACGAATATCTAAGTCGAATATCCAACCTCCTGAAAATAACTTTGTTCCAGTGACTGTTCCAACTGAATCTGTTCCAGTGACTCCTCCAACTGAGTCTGTTCCAGTGACTGAACCTACTGAGCCAGTTGACAAAAGTTCTATAAAGGACATTCCTATAGAGACTGTTCCACTTGAAAAACGATCGAAATATGGACGTTTGTTAAAGCCAAAAGTGAAGTTTGAGTTTCTCTAAAAATCCTCGAAACTCAAAGGTGGGAGTGTGTTGCGAAAATCGCTACTTCCACTTCAACTTTTTGTAATCCGATCGTCTGCGCCTGCGCGCACGAGAGGAATTGTGCGTTCGATGGCAAGAAGAAGAATGTTCTAAGTTTCTAAATGTAAATATTGTGTATTGTTAGCGCGCGTTAAGTATTTATGTAATTTTATCAGTATTATGTCTTTAATAATTTGTGATTGTGTATTTACCAGATAAAATGCGTTTATTTAAAGAAAATGACTGTTCTATGAGTGAAAGTTTCCACTTATTATAGAATTAGGAACGAATATTTCATCCCTCGAACAACACAGATGAAGGAAGGTAAGTTTTTCTTACCTTTTATTATTGAAAAGAAACATAAATGATTCTATTTGTTTTTAATACGAAATTTTTGATTAGATGAAGATTTGTAGAATCAATTTTGTTGAATACTAATTTATTTAAAATTTAGTATATAAATATCGAATATAGGTATTCTTAAAGTTTGAATTCGATACAGCGCCCTATCTTGCCAACCCGCCAAGTCAATTAAAATCATTAAAACCATTATTTATTGCTTTGTATCTGACATGAAATAATCAAACCGTAATTAGACTCATAAATCCTCCTTTCCTCTTTAATTGAATTCTTTCGGCATCTACTGCTTATTAACTTTATTTCTAGGCTAATTATAAAGCTATTTCCAGACATCAAAATACTTAAATGAATCATCTGCTTATTTATTTCAAAGATGATGACCGCGATTGCACTCACGCGCTATTTTTCCCATACTTTTAGAGTAATTTAGAATCCCATATGAACTTTCTTTCAATGCTTTCTGTTATCTAAAAAGAATATCGTTGAACGTAAATACACTAATTTAAAATATAAAATTATTAATTTATTTCTTACCTCTTTTTATCTATTATATTTTATATCTCTCATATCTATTATATTTTATATCTTTCATATATATATATATATATATTTTTTTTTTTTCTTTCAAAATTTCCTTGTGTTGTTATTTAAAATTTTTCTTTGTTAATTAAAATCATGGTACTTAAAATATATTTATTTAATCATTTATACCATCATTATTAATTTATAAACAATAATAATTACAGTAAGGTATACAGTTGATTGGTAAGCCCAAACAGAGATTAGAATGCTAATCCTGACTGCCCTTTGTGCTGCTTGATGCATTTATCTTAATTTTTCATATAATTTTACTGGTGTCACTTTCTAGTTTTTATGCTGTTTTATCATGCAAATTATATACTATGGTTGTTTCCATGATTTTTCCCATACAAAAATATTGTGATATGCAGCAGCTAACCCGCTCTACACCCAAGTACAACTAAGAGCAAAGTACCCTCAGATTACCAGGCCCAGATAGAGATTGGAATAACCCTTTTCTAATTACCCCTTCTTTCTTTTTTGATACATTTACCTGTTATTTTTCAATGTATTTTTATTGTTATCAGTTTCTTTATTAGATTTTCATGCTGTTTAGACAGGTGAAATGTATGCTGGGATGTTTCTTTGGGTAATCCAAGCAACAGTCGGCTTACTCATATGTAGAACTTCTAAATTAATAGAATTTGTTTTTTAAAATGTTTTATAATATTGTTAAAAGTGTTTTTAAAAGTGTACTTTTAATACTACAATTGAAAACTTAAATTTAATAATAACCATTTTTGCTGTTTTGGAGATGAACATTATTGTCATTTCTATCTATAACAACATATGAAATAATTTAACTATCCTATTAAATTAAAATTAGCAAAAAAAAAAAAAATCCTTAAACAACATGAATAACTTCTTTGATTTAAAATTTTCAATGACAAACTCTACAGTAATACAGGGTGATCTGCCAGTAATTGACCACTTAACCAAAAGAATTTAAAACCAAGAATGAATGTTAGTTCTGAAACTGATTGGTAGAATACATAAACAACATCTAATAAAAAGCTCTGTTATAATTCCAATAGCATAATTTGATTCAGTGTTAACCTGGAACAATTACAAAGTTGTCCACCAAACTTAAAGTAAGTAGTAGTTAGTATTAGTTAGGTATTATGAGATATTTAATTCAATCTTAAAACATCCAGTTGAATTTGATTCCAAAAGCTTATTTACTGAGACATGTAGGTCATTTTTATTTGTTTTAAATATGTTTTTACTAATAAATCAACTATTTTTATTGGAATTAAGTTATAGTCCATTTCTAGGTAACTAAAATAGTACTAGTGCTAGCAAATGACCAAATTAGTCAACTACTGAAACACAGTTTGTTTTGAACTTTTCCAGTAATTGACCTATGTAGTTAATTACTAAATGTATGAGACATTAATTTATATTTAAGATTTCTGAGCTTGCAAATACTTCTAACATTCGATTTCAATAGTGTGATTGGATCTGATAGTTTGATTTAGGAAGGAGGTGAAGTCCGCTTTGTACAAAATCACCCAAGGAAGAATTAGTTTGCTGCAAAGGAAGGATGGATGTAGGGATTCACATTGCTTTAGTACCCCACAATGGATAATTGATGATGGCTTGGGATTCATGCCTATAGGCTTTAGGGTCATGTGTTGATTATTAAGTTGACTGGTGTTAATTATTAGTATTTTTTAATATATTTTATATATTTATATTGAAATATAATTATATATATATATTTATAAATAGCAAAAATTTAAGCAATTTTTAAACTGGAAATTTGAGATGGTCAATGACTAATGAGACTGTGGTCATTTACTGGATGTAAGTGGTTAATTACTATAAAAATCTTACTTTGAAACCATTACTGTAAATATTAAAAATTATAGGAAAAAGAACAAAGAAATGATTCTTAGTTAATAATCCTCATATGGTATTTAGAGAAATTTCCAAAAATGTTGTCAATGGTTATATTAAAAAATAAGATAAAACTTTAAGAAAATTAAATTTGGCACCGAAGTAACCCGGATGTTTCTTGCAAAAATATTTACTTATGCAAATTCGATAGCCACTTTAATTCATCAATAAATTGATAACAAAAATTTAAAAACCACAAACGGACTCCTTTGCTAAAGTTATACAAAGACATTTTTAGAAGTAAATACAGTAATCAATGCTAGTGAATAAAACACAGTTACCGCATGCCTTTAAAAGAAGAATAGATTAAAATAGGTTCAGTCATGGTAAATTAAATTCTGTTTACATAGAATATAAGCTGAATTTCTTTCTTCCTTTTCACTTTTCTTTAGATGGAATTTAAGACTGCGTTTTTTTTTTCGACTAAAGTATGATAAACCACATTGGCATGAAATACTATAAATGCCACTAGAATTATACATAGATATAGGATCTTTTAACTTAAAAGGGTAAGTATAAGAAGGTGAAAAAATTATTTTAAAATCATATTGTTTCAGAACTTTAGATATGGTATGACTTCATTTAGAAAAATATAGTAAAACAATACTGATATTAGAAGAGAATGATTTAGTAGATGAAGCACGAGAAAGTTGTAATTTTTGGTTAGCGTTATCTACAATGGAAGGGTTATAACCTCTGTCAATTGCTATGGCTTTCAAACATTTGATTTCAGAGCTTAATAAAACAGAATCAGAACAAATATTAAGGGCACGATTAATAAAAGTATGAAAACTTATTTTTTGGGTAGGTGGATGACATGAACATGCATGGGGAAGTAGAGAGACTGCAATCTTTTTTAAAAAGACAGTGGTGGAAAAGCTCCTTTCAGCGCAAGAGACAAGGGTACCAAGGAATGGAAGGGAACCATTACTTTCTATTTCATGTATGTAATGAGACGTGTCGATAAGCATGAAAGTGTCATCATTGTAACGGGTCCAAAAAGGGAAAGACATTTTCTTAAAAAATATACTTTCAAAATAATTAATGTAAATATCAGCGAGACTTAGGAAGAGAGGAGAACCCATGGCTAAATCTTCTGATTGCAGTCATGAGAGTGCAGAAAATTAAAAAAAGAGGAAACATGTGTGTTCATAAAATTAATTTTAAAAGAAAAATGCGCACAGGGAAAACTATACAAATGTACGTTCATAAAATTTATTTCAAATGAAAAATAATGCTCACAGGAAAAAACTATGCAAAATATTTTAAAAGTGACAAATTAAACTAAAAGAATAATGCACATCAACACAATAAAACATATGTTTAAAAAAAAAAACGTTAGCTAGCAATCAACATTTAACCATTGGGAAAGGGGGTAAAAAGTAGTTCATGACAGAAATATTAAACACAATTCTACTTCTTTATGCGTTTTAGAATATCATAAAGTAAGTTTAAATTTAATATTATGGATGGATAAATATTCAAAAATAAAAGGCTTCCCGCAGAATGTTTAATCGGCAATGATTAGAGATTTAAAAAAAGGTGGGAGGAGGACAAAAAAAATTACATGAGTGAGAAATATTGAATAATTCTGTTCTTTTATATGTTATAGAATCTGATAAAGCATGTTTAAAATGAATATTGACATTTATATTTTGGATGGAAAAAGATTGAGAATATAAAGTTTTTCCTAGAACGTTTGAACACTGATCGTTATTGGAGTTTGATTTTAACAAAATAAAAAACCACGGAATTAACGAAAATCGCAAAAAAAGCAGAAAATCGCAGATCCGCGAAAAATTCTCATGCCTGTGATTGACAATAAAATTTTCATTGGAATGAAAAAGTAGTTTGTGATAAACAAATACTGGTGACAGAAATTAATTCTTGCAGTATTTCAAAAGATATAAAATGAAACTCTTTTAATCTCTTTAAAGACAGCAGAGGATGGCACTTATTGGAACATTGGTAAAAAGAGAATTTACATCAAAAGAAACCATAGCAAGATTAGTATGAGGGCAATTTTGAATGTTTATCGCAAAGTTGTTGCTGTCTGCTTTCAGTTTTTCTCTTTGGTGTTGAAAATTTCCTTAGTTTTAATACCAAAAGTTTAGTGTTCAAAATAAGAAAATATGTGGATGTGTTAAAGTTTATTAATACAGGAGTGAAACTAGCTAACATGCAAAAACCCTGAAAACTGTTACTTGCATGCAAACAGGGAGGACATATCAGTGATATATCATATGGCTACCTATAATAAGTGATATTTCAAGAGTTTTTAATACATTACAAAGCAAATTAAACATTCAAAATGGGAAATTTCTCATAATAGATTATTATTATTTACTTCAAATGATATATGCATGTGAGTGTGTGCACATGTGAAGTATGTGTGTCACTTTATTTTAAGAAAATCAGCAAGATTTAAAATGAATGAAAAACAAATACATACCTTTTATATAATGCTTTAATTTGCTATATATATTTGAGTAGTTTTCCTTAGCTTCTTTACTGTTGTCATATTTACTGTCATTTTCATAAGGCCATAAGGCATTATGGAGGATATGTAAGAAAGCAGCTAGGTGTTGTTCTGTAATGCTATCAAGCATTGATACAAAGTACCTACAACAGCACAAGATACGCTACATTAACTATACTTATACTTTTTTACTTTATTTTTTTTTTAAGCTGAAAATCAGTTTTGAGTAAACCACAATAATTTAATTTATCACATAAAAAAGCAAAGAATTTTTCCTCAGCACAATTTTTAATAATTTATCAAATAAAATTTTTAACTAGCCTTAAAAGCAGAAGTAAATATTAAAAAGTACAGTAAAAGCTTCATTAACCAACATGGTCGAGAAATGCCAGTTGCCAGATAAAACAACAACAACAACAAAAAAAAAATCTTGATAGTTGAACTTGTCAAAATTCAAATAACGATGGAGAAGTGTGTGTGTGGGTGGGGGTGGGGGAGGGAGGGACAACAGTAATACTGAAGTAATAAATTGTTTTTTTCTGCTTATTTATTTATAATTATTATTATGTTTTAATCATAAAACTTTTTGAATAATTTTGTATGTTCTACTTTGTAACACAGCAGTATATAATTATTGATATTGTAAGAGGGGAGGGGGGGGAATTTTTAAATGGTTTTGTATTTTTCTTAAACTTTGGATATTGTTATCACATTATTCAGCATCTCACTGTAATTTTAATTTTATATCGCCAGTATTATCACCATATGGTCAATGTAGCTCCTCATACAATCTTATTTTGCAAGAATAAAATATTTTAAAATAATTGTAGAACATTGATTAATAATTCATTTCGTGTAGGTTATTTAATCTACAATAATAAAAGAAGATGGCTGGCTGGCTGTCTGAGCATTTATACATTCAGCCCCTACTGAACGTAGAAGTATAAAATTTGATATATGGGTGCTCAGAAGCCTTCCTGAGGGGATAGTGAAAAAAAAATTTAAAAATTTTAATTAGTTGTGGAGATATTAATTAAAATGTTGACCTATGTTTAATCAAAAAGCGATCTCAATGACTGAAAATTCACCGCGATTGCATAAAAATAGATATTTTAAAAGAGTTTAAAGTAGAAAAAGTGGGAAATAAATTAGAAATATTAGTCCAATCATTACAAATTCGGTACAAATGAAAGGGGCGATTTTTCTGAATCTAAGAGTGCAAGTGGCTTATTGATACAACAATTAGATTTTTTTAAATTAAATAAAGTATGAATTTTAGGTGGCAACATTATTTCAACTGCCAGACGACTGTCTGCGATGAAAAAGGAAATCATTGCAACCAATTAAGATGTCACATGTTTCATAGTGGAAGGGGGGGGGGGGGAATTGCAATTTTCAAACTTTTTCAAATTTTCATTCACATTACATTTAAATTAATATTCAGCCTAGATAGCATATTATAAAGCTACAATTCAATTTTCATGAAAATATGTAAATAAACAAAACAATTACATTTTTATTGGGAATTATATTTATCATCACTCATGTGACTAAAAGACAATATAAAATTAAGTTTTCTTTTATATTTTGCAGTATTTTAAATTGAGATATGTCGTTGAAATTTCATAGTCTTTGTTTTTAATGCCTGATAATTTGATTGTGAATATTTTTGAAAGTTTATAATTATTAGGAAGGGCTTGATGAAGAGGGGGGGGGGGGGGGGCAAAAAAAAAAAAGAGTTACAACATTTGAAATTGGTATTATTAGGTTTAAAGCAAGATAAATCCATTGTGGATATTTTTGAGTGTAAAATTATTAAGACGACGGAGAGAGGGGGGATGGCAAAGGGGCAAAAACGTAGAAAAGGAACTGGAGTTTTGAGAAAACAACAGAAAACTCAAAAGCCTTTATTTTTTATATTTTACAGAGTTTTTAATTTCAATTTCCGTTCACATTTCGTACTAAGGAATTTTAACATCATATAGCTCAGAATTGTGCAAGTTTTGGAGAAAACCATGGATAAGTCAGACACAAATCTTTTAATAAAAATGTTTATATTACCGTTGTATCTCAGTTTCTAAATAATATAATTTCATAAGTAATACATCATTTTAAAAGTTATTTGAATTGGAATTGAAGAGTATATGTTGTAAATCTCTGTCGCCAGAGGGCGCCTTGATATTTTAATAATTCAATATCTAGAATTCTAATTATGAATAAATTACTTATAACATATAATTTGAAATATTGCTGACTTTTAAACTGATATAAGCCGTTGAATTATGTACAGGCGTTTCAGAGAAAACTACAGAAAAGCCAGAACACCTTTATTACAATATCTCCAATTCTAATTATGATGCAGGCTTTCAAATTCCGATACTCCATTCACATTTCATATTAAGGATTTTTAACACTATTTAGCCTGCAGTTATGCAAGTTTCAGAGAAAAAACACAAAAAAACAGACTTTTTTTTTATAACAATGCTTATATTACCTTTGTATCTCAGCTTCTACTTAACATAATTTCATACATAAAATATCATTTAAAAAGTCATTTAAATTGAAATTGAAGAGTACACAAATCTGTCGCTAGAGGGTGCCTTGATATTTTAATAATTCAATATCTCCAATTCTGATTATGAGTAAATTACTTATAGAGAGAAGATTAGGAGACCGTAGGCCCCACCGGGCTGCAGATTTGCCATGATCAGAATTTTCAAAGGTCCTTTACATGGTGAGCAAACAGGCTGTTTTAAATCATGAAACTTAATGCGGTGCATTAGTTGCCACAGAGCGGAAATTTGCTGCAGTTAAAATTTTCAAAGTTATATGCGCTATGAGCGAGCAAGCTTGTTAGCAAATTTGAAAAACAAATTTTGCTCAAGAATAGTTTGCAGAGCAAATAGAATGCACAGTAAAGCTACTGAAAAATTGACAGCTAAAGTGTTCAAAAAATAATATAACTTTGTTATGAAATAAAGAGAACAGTTTAAAAACTAACAACTTTTATTAAACTCCATATCTTAACAACTTGTAAACGATTTCAACAATGTTATTAAATTCAACAATTAATAAACAATATCAACAATATTAACATTAACTTAATTATATCTTGTATTTATCCTTAGGCAACCAGAATAAAGATTAACCAGCAATCCTTATAACAATCATTTAAATTTTAGCAAAACCTAACTTTAACAAATGTAAATTTAAATTTCAAAAACTTAACAACAAACCATCCAACTGCTATAAATCTATTTAACTTCAACTTTAAATAAATTATATTAAACTTAACAAATACCAACATTTCTAATTTATCTGAAACTTAATAGGGAAAACTTAATAGACTTAAACCATTTCAAACTTAATAAAACACCAACTGCCATATTTTCAACATTAATAGACTATATATATAAACGTTAAACACAACGACATAACCAACGGCGATATAATTTAAAGGTATTAACAACAACAAAAACTCAACAAGTTTCATAATCAACGGCAATATAATTTAAAGATATTAACTACAACAAAAACTCAACAAGTTTCATAATCAACGGCAATATAATTTAAAGATATTAACTACAACAAAAATCCAACAAGTTTCAGCAATAACGTACTTTTCAAACATAACAATTTATTAGGAAAAAACGATGTCGGCCTAACGGCTGACAAACAGCATTATACCACACTTAACTATGGAAAAACAACTCACGTAAAACATACGACGACAACTGCCGATTCAAAGAAAACATCACCAGAGCCCAGACGAGAGGAGATAATGGAGAGGCAAGAAACATCCTTTAATTCAATATTGTCACAGCATTTTTTAAACTTTTGACTCCCACAAAAATACTAAGAGCCATCGACTATTACCATGCTGCATTCAAAAACAAAATAAAACAGGGAAACTGATGCAATGCGTAGTTCACCTCCTTGTCTATAAATAGAGCCCGGCGGATCTCAACACCTGGCCAATGAAAACTCGCGGTAACAGCCGAACGCCACGCCATCTATTAGCGGCGATGGATACTACTCCAGATAGACAAGTAAAGCTTGCAAGTGTTGCGTGGATGCCGGTAACTACGAACTTCTGTTGATCGTGCTCTCCTGGAGAAATGTAAACAATACCTCCAAAAAAAAAAGATAAGCTCTGTATTAAAGGTGAGTAATAGGGTTTTAAACATTTTTAACTATAGTATGATTACCCAATTTTATATATAATAAAAAGACAATTTTTCCACATGTAAACAATGCTTTTTATGCAACAGCCTAAAATTTATTTCCTATGTTAATCAAGCCTAACACTTTATTTTACTATTTTTGCTTAACAAATTCTTTATATAAAAATTATAAAACTATCCAAAAAAACAACATGGAAAAAATTTGACATCAAAGCTGTTGTATGTTCTAAAACGGGGGCGCCACCGAATGGGACTTTACTAAAGTCAGAATTTTGAAAGATCATAACACAGTGATCGAACAGGCTGTTTCAGATACTTAAACAGGAATTGGGTGCCACAGGCGCTACTGAGTGGGAATTTACTGTGATTAAATTTTTCAATAAAGCTATTTTCACTATATGTCAATAAGCTGTTGTAGGACCTGAAAAGTTCACCGAGAAAAGTTTTGTAAAGTCAGATTTTTCAAGGTTCAAGAACCAGCTGGTCGCCGAAGGTGGCTAGTAAGTTATATTTATCAGAGCCAGATATTTAAAATTTGAGTAGAAACTGGAAAAAAAAAAAAAAAAAAAAAGTTACCACAACCCATAATTTCTTATTTCATTAATAAACACTTTTAAAGTAGCTCATAGTTAGCTAAATAAAATAGCATTTACAGAATATACTTTCAAAATGGAAAATAAACTAGCACAAGTGAAAATCAAGGTAAATAATGGATGAAAGTTCAAATAAGGTCATCTCCAAAGGGACAATCATTTTTCAGTATTGTACGCAGGGCTGATTGTAGGTCAGAAAATTATTCAGTCAAGGACATTGATTAGTCACAAGCCTGCTTTTATTTGTTTATAGTAGCAGATAAGTTTAGATCACTCCTTTTGGAAGTCTCCCGAAAAAAAAAAAAAAAAAAAAAAAAAAAGCTTTAATTGCACATTGTAATTCAAAACTGATTCTTTATCACTCTTTAATTTTTTTTTATTTTTTTTTTGAGAAAGAGGAGGTGAAAGGAGAGAGAAAATAAATAAATAAAAAGAGCATTTTAATTTTTCACCTGTAACTTTCCATCTCTAATTTAACCAGTTATCCTTCTAAATGTCCAATTCTTCTCCAAAAAAAGTAAACCAGAAAACAGTAGTGAGGTAGAAAGTGGAGAAATCGTATTTGTTTATCTATTTCCCCCTCCCCTCTCCTGCAATTGGTTCAACCAGACCTGCAGGCTGCCGCAAAGAAGAAATTCTCTTTGTTGTGGTCTGATTCAGTACTGTTCCACAGCTGCGATAATTAATAGAGCAGAATGCATTTCTCAGCAGTAGATTGAAAATGTATGCATTAAAGGTAAATAAACACAAAAAAAAAAAAAAAATAGGCTGATTGCTTGTTGTTTTAGAAAGGAAGAGAAAAAAGGTTTATCAATTACTCACCTTTTAATGGGGTAAAAAGAAAAAAAAACCCTTGTCAAGATTTTTTTGGATACTTGAGACTTCCGGCTAGTTGAATGTCAGATAGCAGAGTGTTTACTGTACTTTAATTCTTAATGTACTTAAATTATTTTTTACTTATTTATACAAAATATATTTTTAAATGATTAATTATTATTATTTTAATTTTCTGAAAAACAAATTTTCAAATTTACTTGTAATATATAATATTCAAATATAAAATGGTGAAGAGTTTACTAATTTTATTTCAAGATAATACAAAATCATGTTTATAAATTAACAGTTTTTATTAACTTTTTTATTGCTAATATATGCACACAAATGATGAAATTATGTTTTATCCCAGTTAATCAAGTCTATTGTATTGCATTATTAGAATAAAAAAGTTTTAGTAATTTTTTAAGTTATGCATACACCAGGGTGGTTAGCATTAGAACTTTTTCCAAATTCTCTGACTTTTTCAGGACTATTCACCATTTTCCTTCACATTTCCCTGATTTACACTGTTTATTTGCCAAAAAATTTAATAAAATTAGCAAACAATTTAGTCATTTTACAATTATGCTTTCAAATATGGCTTTTTTCCATAAAATTTGTTGAAATTTCCTGACTTTACATGAAATTCTCTGACTATTCCATGACTTTTCCAGACTCTTAAATACCCTGACTTTCCCTGACTAGTGGTCACTGTGATACACAGATCAACCAAAACATGGCTATACTAATGCTATACATATGAGTGAGCATAGCTAAACTGAAAGGCAAATGATAAAGTTTGAATGATATATAATGGCTGATAAAGACAAGTAGGGATCTTCTGTTAATTAAATATGCAGTTAATGGACTGCTGATGGAATTAACCCTTAAATATTTTCAGAGTGTTATTAAATTAATTCTATTCCAAAGGATCAATCAAATTTTTTGTATTACAAAAATTAAGATGAAAGAATATTTAAAACTAATGCCAAAAATAATAATAATAATAATATAAGTTTAATAAAACCTAATAAAAATTAGCAAACAAGGAATATATAACTTAATCATTGATAATTAAAAATGAAGAATTGTTTTTACTTACTTGTTAATCGTTGGAGAAACTAACAACTTTACTACTGATAGTAGATGAAAACAGTTCATTTGGCTCTGTTTTAGGGATTCTATAATTAAATCAATTATAACATTTCCAAAAGCATTTTCTTCCAGAATGAAATTTTCATCTAAAAAGAAAGTTGTTGTATTGATATAGCATATTTATGAGATAATAAATTTATTAAAAGTTTACATTTTTATACCTCTAATGTCCCACGTGCCAGAGCAATAACAACTTTTATCAGCTTTGAGTTTATATAAGTATCGTAACATTGAAGCTTTGTGAGGATATTCATCTGAATCTCTATAGATTTTCCCAAATTGTGGAATGTTACCAAGGCTTTTTAAAATATGCTTTAAATGTGCCCTCATTTCTGGCTCCTATAAAATATATAAAATTAACATTACCATTTAACAGTTGTTTACTTCATAGCATTAAAATTTGATCATGTAATACAAATTTTTTTTTTAAATGCATTTAATTTAATTAGCCTTTAACCCACTGAACATCTTGGAAAAGGACAAAATTATAATGTTTTTATGCAAGTTTCTTACATAGTACTGAAACACAAGAAGTTAGTTATTTTAGATTGGAATTCAAAATATGAATGAATTTGAAGGTGAACGTCATGATTATTACATATGACCTCCATACTTAAATAATACTCTAAAAATCTATAATAATGCAATTTTGAATTATAAGTGTATTAAAGAAAAAACAAATTCTTAGTGAATGGGAAAATGTGTATCAGCTGTTCAGAGGGTTAAAAAATATGCTCCTGTATGAACTTACTTTTTTTTTTATTTCTATTTTATTATTAGCTTCAAGGTTATTATTAACAATAATTTAATAATGAAACAATAATTTAATAATGAAATTTTTGTCTAATAATTACATCCCTTTTATTTAATGCCTTAATATTAACATGGATTGCATACTAATCCATGAGAACATATATTGCCAATGTTACATTGACGAACATTGAGCCCATGTTTTCATAAAATAAATAAGTAAAATAAAATAAAAGAAGGGACAGAGTTCCAACTAATTACAGAGGAAGAATATTAAAATTAACAACACAAATTTTTAATATGATATAAATTTAATCTTCTCAATTTATGCACATCAGATAAACTAAAACATTTTGCATACTTTTATTTCAGAATAGAAGTAATAAAAATAAATCTAGGTATATGTAATAAATTTAGCTTTGACAAAGCTTGAAATTTTGATAAGTGTATACTACTGTACTAAATACAATTTTAACAAAGCAGTTTAACCTTACAGATTTTATAAGATATTTTTCTTTATCTAGTAGACTTCTTTAGATTAATTTTACACCTAAAATTACTCACACATTTCAAATAAATAGGGTAAAATTATTATTTTTATACTTTTATTTTAAATACTACATTTGGAAAAAAGTAAACTACTAAAAATGTGCATTGATAGAGCTGTCTTAAAAACTCATGTCACATTCAAGAGGTTTTCTGGTAGTGTTTGTATTAGGGTTAAGGCCAATTTATGACACAAGGGGCATAGGTATGGATGGCTAGGTAGTTGGTTGTGTAGCTTAAGGCCAATTGACTACACTAGTGTCCTAGACCTATAGGTATAATGCCCTTTGTGGGGGTCTTTCTAGGGGGTCCTAGCCCATATTTATGCGAGTTTCTGAGAAAAACATGGAAAACATTGAATGGCTAAATTGATTAGCATGATCTAGGATTGAACTAGATATAAATGAAATTCCCTTCACGAAAGGATCTTTCAAAGCGATTCTTTCCTATATTTATATGATGAATTTTGGCAAAAACCATGGAAAACTTTGAATAGCTATGCCAACCAGGTTCAAATCTGTTAGCTTCCACCTACCAGCTTCTGAAAGCAGAATCTCAATAATGCCATCTGAATAATCATCATAAATATTTTATACACTAACATTTTTTTTTTTTTTTGCCCATCATCAGTTCTAATACAGGAAATACTTAAAATAACTGACTTATAACTAAATTGCATTCACATACTGATTTAGTAGACAAAATACGAGGGAGTTGAAAAATTATCCAAAAATTACAATTCTCTCGTATTTCGTCTACTAAATCAGCCTCTTCTAATATCAGTATTTTCTTACCCGATTTTCCTAAATCCAGCCAAACCATAGCTAAAATTCTCAAACAATATGATTTTAAAATAATATTTCTGCCTTCCAATAAACTCACCTTTTCTCAGTTAAAAGATCCCATTGATATGCACAATTCTTGGGGCATTTATAGTATTTCCTTGTCAGTGTGGTTTATCATATATTGGCCAAACTAAACGCAGTCTTAAATTTTGTCTAAAAGAACATATGAATTATGTCCGCAAACAAGAAACTAATAAATCGGCTATTTCTAAACATTGCTGCGAGAAAAATCATAATTTTAAATTTAATTCAGCTAAAATAATTTGCAGACCTAAATCCATTCATGAACTCGATTTCTTTGACGCTTTTCATATTTATAAAAATTTTAAAAACCTTATAAATTGTGATTTCACTGTTCCCTATTTGTTTGACTGTTGGAAATTTTATATTCAGTCCACATTTTCTTCATTTTTCTACTGTTTACACAGCTAACATTCCTAAATTCCTATTGACCACTCTTCCCACCTTTCCCGTAATCCTATTGGTTGAACTAAATTCTGTCCCTCTCCTATATATACGAGCACTTCTCCAGATTCAGAATTCTTTTTGCACTGAAGACGGTATGCTTAACGTTACCGAAACAGCTGTATGCATTTGCAATATTTTTCTTTGGCGTTTCTGAACGTAGTAGTTTATTCGGGTTTTAATATTCCAACGCCAAGTCTCCTGTTATGAAGAGTCTATATTACATACAGGTTCTACTGTAAATAATATATTTTTTAATTTATCATATTTTATTCAAAACAACATTCTAACAAATGATCCCACAGACATTTTTTTTTTTCTTTCATTCAACTGTATTTTAGCTGTTTCAAACATTTGTATTGAAATAATTTTAAAAAACTACAAAAACTGTTGTACTTTTTTTTTTTTTTTTTTCACACAAGATGATAAATTCAAAAATCATTTTAAGTTATGAATATATGTTCTGCATGATTGCCTGTTTAAATTTTTATTGTATCAGATTATAAAAGCAATCAAGAGTTCTCTTTAAAGTACATTTTATGAAATAGCTATATGTGTATGCTTTTTAAAATTAAGTGTCTAACTGTGAACTCACATGGAATAAAATTGAGAGTGGCACAATTGGTATACCACATTTTCTCTCTGTCTATTTAGACTTTTTAAAAGTGTACTTGAGATTTTTTTAAAAAATATGTTAGTATATTTCTGATCTAAAATTTCCAATATCAGTTTGTATATAATCTCAATTTTTACAGGGGAAAAAAAAGAGCCTTTTAAGAGACACAGAAAAAATGTCATAAGTCAATTTTTTCTCTGTATCATAATTTTGTTGGAATGCAGACATCTTTTCTAACGGTCTTGTTAAATGCAAAATAAGAACCTTCTAAAAATAAGAACCTTCTAATTGACAAAATTTGTCTTGAGGGCTCATATAAAAATTTTAAAAGTTAACTTTTTGAAATTAACAGAATTTTTTCTTAATATAGACTTCTCTTTCACCTTATTACATAAATTCTAATTTAACTGCCCACACATTTTAAACAGATAAAGAATTAAAGCACATTTCAATCTTTTTTGGGACATCCTGTATATACTGTTACAAAAAAAATTGTCGATTTCTTGTGTAAAAAAGTAGTTTGTAAAGAAACAGGCAGTTTTTAGTCAATGAATGTTCTTTATTCAGCATAACTTCTGGAATCAGTATATCAAACTGTAATTACAACAAATATTCTGGTAGCAATCCAATGAAGCTGTCACTCATACTGCAAAAATCACTATTTGACGAATATTCTGGAACAGTGAAGGAAACAGTCACTTGTTTCACATGAGTAAAGCAAATAACATGAAATACTCCAGCGCAGAAATTTTCGATAGCTCACGAACAAAGTTCAGTTTCCAAAGTGCAATTGCTCAGACTAACTTTCTGAACAGCATTGACTTGTAGTGACTTAATTCTCTCAGCAGAAGTCAACTCACTCTTATTTATACCTTTTGGTGATGGGGTTTGGCAGTAGTTCTATCCAGAATCCCATGGAAAGTTTTAGATCTCGGCTCCAGTGCATACTAGAGCTTCGAAACTTTGGAAACACAAATTTGTCTCCAGATTGCTTAGTTTGTTACAAAGGCTGACCTCACTCAAAGTAAATGAACTGCTTCTTTTTTTTCCACTTTGACTGTAATACTACTTTCACTGCAATGGGACAAACAATGAAGGGGAAAAGACTTAATCCATTGCAACAATATATAAGGTTGATATCTTTAAATATATTTAATGTAATTCAGCAGGGGAAGAAAATGTAAAATTTTTATTTTGTACTTTTTACACAAGTACACTTTTTGTACTTTTTTACTTTTTATTTTTACTTTTTACATTTGACTTAAATTGTAGATTTCAATCTAAATATTTAAATTGAAAAACTTTTAGCAATTAAAAGAATATTTCCATAGCTAATTATTGAGAAAATTATCATGGGTCAGCAATAGCATTCGACATTCAGTATATATTTAAAGACAAAGTCCTTTCTTTTCTATCACTAATGTTGTTATCCCCTTTTAAATAAAAGTAATTTTTTAGTTTCAAGTTTTAAGTGAAAAATTTACTAAATTCTCCAAATTAAGAAATTTAACATTTCTTGCCAAGGTATGAAGGAAGCCAAAAAAGTGAAGACCTGAACTTATATGTGCCAGTGCTCAATAATGACTTTTTGTAAGAAATAACCTTTTGAATACTATTTAATCTTCTGCCAAGATCTTTAACTATCATCATGGCCTTTTTGTGAGCTATTAAACATTTGGTCACTTTTGCTTTTCCTCCTCCTTTCTCCCTCCCAAGCAGGTAGCACCATCTTACATCTATCTATCTTTTCAGCTCTGTGTCATTACATGTGGTGTCATTTACAAAAATCTTAACTCTGTCTCTTTTTTTATAGCAAAATAATAATAAACAATTATTGTTGTAAACAATCATTAAAACAAATATGACATAGTAACAAACTTTACAATTAGACTTTAACAAATCTTCCCAATCTATACCATAAAAAGAAAAGTGATTGAAATTTTTGCAAATGACAGCATATGCATAGGCGTAGCCAGCTTTTCATGCGGGGGGGGTGCCCAAATTTTAATTTGAAATTTTCAGCATAGATATACATACATAGTACGCATATGTATATACGTAAGCGTGTGTATGAGTATTTTAATATACGTGTATTCATACATATAACTGGGGTCCAAGTGCTACACTTGGAGGATGGGGAGACTGTAGAAACATCAGAGTGCAATTTTCATTTTCTACATTTGCACTCTGATGTTTCTACAGTCTCCCCATCCTCCAAGTGTAGCACTTTGTCACCCTGCAATAGTTCCAACCTCCAAGTGTAGCACCTTCTCTTCCTGGAATAGTTCCAACCTCCAAGTGTAGCACCTTCTCTTCCTGCAATAGTTCCAACCTCCAGTGTAGCACCTTCTCTTCCTACAATAGTTCCAATCTCCAAGTGTAGCACCTTCTCTTCCTGCAATAGTTCCAATCTCCAAGTGTAGCACCTCCTCTTCCTTGAAATAGCTCCAGCGTTCAAGCGTAGCACCTCCTCTTCCTGAAATAACTCCAGCGTCCAACTGTAGCACCTCCTCTTCCTGAAATAGCTCCAGCCTCTATCTGACTTCCAGTTGAATATATTTTATGTAAGGACTTAACGGTTAACCATGTGATTCAAAAGTACATATAACTGCTCTGAAGTATGTGTCAAACTAAATTCCCTGATGATGCCTTGTTGTATGTAGGTAAAAAGCTTTGGAAGTTTTTTATATTTTAATAAATGTATTTTTAACGTGTTTTTAAAGTGTTTTTAATTAATTTATTAAAAAAATATAGCATTAGTTAGATTTTGTCTTGATTAATTAGTGTAAAATTTTCAATAGTGATAGGTTGAACGAACAGTGTAGTTCTTCATCGAAAACTAAGAAATGCAAACTGATTCATAAACAGATATAGATTTATACATATATATAATGTCAAAAATAAGTTGAAAAATAAAGAGTTTTGCACACATTTTTGATGGAAAAGCAGAATTTAATTTAACAAAATGGAAAGGACGAGGTCAGAAATGGAACTTGAGACTTTTGATATAACTCGTCAGTGCTCGACAAACTGAGCTATACGGTTGATATACGACCAACACTAACCAATCATCAAATGGAAATTTCCATCTGATTTGCAAATGGAAATTATTTTTTCTTTACATAATGAGGGATCAGTGTGAGCCAGATCTTACTCGTGTTTCAGATGGTTATATGTGAATCTTACTAGAATATAATTATATTGTGGTAAACTGTGGTGACTAGACTATAATATGAAAACTTTAAGAAAATCGTAATAAATAAGCTCATAAGGTGATATTATCGAAGGCAGGGAAGGTTATGAACGCAGATGGAGCATTTCTGTCTCCGATTGGTCTCTGACCATCAGTTGAACGTATTGCCAAATGATAATCGCACATATTTCATAAAAATTGCATAGAATTGGAGGGAAGCAACGAAAGGAACTCACACCAACAAAATCCCACATAAAATAAACACAAAGTAAAGTTACTGTATCGAAGCAGATAAAAGGTGTGGAATGACAGTTGAGCAGAATGCCAAATGACCACCATATATCAGAAGTGCAGGAAAAATGGCATTAAAATAACAAGGAAATAACAAAAGAAACTCATTAAAGTAAAATTGCCCAGAAAATCACCATAAGGAAACACATTTGCCAGGCACAATAAGTGAATGAGGGGTTCTGCTTTCGAAGCTGATAGACGGGTGGTGCCGGGTTCAAATTCAGATCAAGCCCATCAGTGTAGCCGTTGTGAGTAGTTTTCGTCAAATTTTTCGATAAGCTCAAAAGAAACGCAATTTACATTCACTTAAAAGTAAGGAAGCTGTGCTGCATTACAAAGTTTTTTGGGTAGTTTTTTTTTTTTTTTTTTTTTTTTTTTGGGGGGGGGGAGCATATATTTTTCGGAAGGGTGGTGTTTTACTGCACCCAGCAAAACTCTTCATTTAACGAATATAACTATATTCTTAGAACGTTTTAAACTGTAATTAAACTAAAAACATTTTTTAAATAATTCAGAGAACTTTTATCCACACCACTTTTTGAAGCTTACCGACTTCAATTATCATTTCAAGTTCCCTCCGCTTATAATATACATTCAGAAAACTTAAAATATAAAATTAAATTAACCAATGAGAAGTTCCATCAACAAAAAATAAAATATTTGAATTTTCTTTTGCACATTCTTATAAACAGGTCCCATTTGTCCAATCTCAGTGAGAAATATGCAATATCATAGTTCCATGATATTGTGATTAAATACGATTGTGAGTTCTTTGCGACTGCATTAGTGTCTTGGCTTGGGTGAAGTGTTCCTCACGGAGAGGGGATTATCAAGGTTCCTAGCTTATATTCACGCATTTTTTTTTTTTTTTTTTTTGGAGGGGGGGTGGGGAGAAAGAAGGCTTCAAACAGCTAGGCGGCCGAAACGCTCTGTTCAAACTTGGCACCTCTGATGTACCAGCTCTGAGAGCATTGCCGCATTTGGTATTTAGGAGCAGCAAGAAATACAGTGAATATATATACTAGCAGACTTTGCCGCTTCTCTGGTCGCTACATTTAAGTGAATTCTCAAATTTCCATATCATTACTAATAGAATCTCAAAAAAAAAAACAAAAATGAAAAGAAAAAAAATCACTGAAATTAGACGGAATTTCAACTAAAATTCTCACTGCGTTAGGTAGGGATTTTTCCGCTCGCAACATGAGGATTCGGTTTTCCATTGCCATCGGCAGCAATTTACCCGCAATTCACCTTCTCTCTCTCTCGCGGGTAAGTTAGAAGTTTCACGAAATTCCACCAAAATGCATATTGCGTACACTTAAACAACAACCGCACACCAAAATTCACCATTCTAAGATAATTTGGAGCATATTTAAGCTTAAAAGCGTGTTTTTTGTCCCCCCCCCCCCTCCTCTACGGTAAGTTAGAAAGTAATTTTGAAAAATCCCTTTGTGGTGTGTGCATTGGGAACTATAACTATTCGACACATCAAAATATCGTTTATCTGAAATAATTTAGAGCAGAGTTACTCTTGAAAAGGCGCCCCCCCCCCGCCTTTAAAAAGCGGGGGGGAGGGGAATTTCAGAAAATCCATTTGTTGTACGTGTTCGGTACGCATAATTAAACCACACATAAAAATTAATCTGATATAATTTAAATATGTGTTTATTCCCATCCACCCATCCCTTTGAGAAAAGGGAGGGGATTTTCATAAAACCTAAGAATGCTCATAAAGCATCCATGCACTAAAATTTGTGACTGCAGCTTCCATAGATTTCCCAGGACAAATTTAGCGCTAAAAAGGGATCTCGAATTTGCCTCCTTATAACGTCCCCTCGCCCCCCCCCCCCCCCAAAAAAAAAAAAAAAAAAAATTAAAGTTAAAAGAAATAAAAAACGGGTTTCTTGAAATATACTGAAGAAGACGCATGGCTGTTTTTAATAACTTTATACCACTTTTGGTATCTACTCAAAAAATCCGGAATTTCAAAAAATTTCCCTCTGAAAAATTTTTCTCCATCCTCCCCCTTAAAAATAGAAAAATCCAAAATCGCAGAAAATTTTATTTTCGTATTCAAGTCTAGTCTCTTCATGTGCAAATTCTTCATCGTAAAGTAATTTGGAGCCGAGTTATGCTAACTAAAGAGTTTTTGACTTTCGGTCCCCAGGGGAGGAACTGAGGGAATTTTGGAAAATTTTATAGGTATACTTTTAAGCTGGTACAGACCTAAATTCTTGCCAAATGTCGTTGCATTGCGTCCAGCCATTCTCACGTGAAACACGGACAAAAAATAGTTAACAGATGCACTAACACACAATGACACCCCCCCCCCCCTAAACACACACATAGAAAGTCATTTTCCGCTTTCAATATGTCTAAAACGGGAAGATATCGCAAAATTTTTTGATTGTAAGAAACTTACAAACAAAAGTCTGTTTTATGAATATACATTGAAGTTTTTGGTATATTTTTCTCTTGCTGAAAATTTTACTTACCAGTGGCAAGTAAATTGGTGAAATTCCCGCACGAACGGGGGGGTGCCCGGGCACCCAGGGCACCCCCCCTGGCTACGCGCATGATATGCAATAATGCAGAGCTGATAGAGATAAACCTAAATAGAATTATCTGCTTCAGAGAAGGAAAGGCAGAAATAACTAAGTATTCACCTGCTCATAAAGAAGACTCAAAATTAACATAAAGGACTCAGCAGAAGATTAAATACATATTTAAAAGGTTATTTATTCATGAAAATCTTTTAAAGATTTTTAATATGACTTATTACAATTTTTTACTTTTATTTGTAGGTGTATATTTAATATGTATGAAGTAAAAATAATGATAGTGATTAATTTCACTTTATAATATATTGAAATAAATGTTAATACTTATGCATCACTATTCAGCTATAATGAAAAGGATGCAATAAACTACCAATTACTCACTACTTAGTAGTTTATTAAATAATGAATGAGAAATGATAGTCATTAAATAACTTTAATCCAATATAATCCTGATAACTTATATTCCTGATATATTATAGCTAAAATTTCTAGGTCACTGCATAAAAATGATATAATGATTATACTGGACATAATAAAAAGACAGAGTTAGTCAAATATGTTCAGAAATATACCTCAGATCAAAAAATAAAAATAATATTTATTAAATATTTTAATCCAACGGTGACAAAATGGATGACTTCCCATTCTTCTTAAAAAGGTTGAAATTATGTTGGAGTTGGAGAGCAGTTTTGAAATTTGCAGCAGGGCTAATTTTTGTTAAAGATTCCTTTCTTCCCCATGAACTTAACAATACATCTTCCTCATAGACGTAGCATGGACAAAAATTTGGGGTCTTTTTTTTTTTTTTTTTTGGTGGAATGTTTCCCACTGCCCACTTGGAGCTATTCAAAGGTAAGACATCATATATTTTGCATTTATTTTTATTTCACATAGCATTATATATTTTTTGTAAAGTTGGCATATAGTCACCAACTTTAGTCAATCGTACGTGATCTGGAACAGTTTTCTTGCTGCTCAGGAGACTTTACAGGCCGTCCTTTGCATTTACGACTTGAAAATCCAGAAATCAGTTGTCGTGCTAGCCGAAGTAGAAAATCTAATTGGTATCTAGGTCCCAAATCTTTTCTACTTACTTTCCAGAGAATGATGGCATTTACAAATGCCAGATCAATTAGGAAGTATAGGATTCGACATTTAAAAATTAATAAACTTGGTGGTAAGTATACTTTCCACGGCCTTATAAAGGGTTAAGTAAATATAAGTGCAATTCAATTACTGTTTTGCGGTATGTTATAGATGATGAAACTTGTATGCATTGTAACACACTAGAAATGAAACAAAATCTAAATAGTGGATTTCTCTTGGGAATCGTGCACCAATACAAAACCAATTCCACTGACAAATATATTATGACCCGATTATATTAAACAGTTTCAAAGCAAAATTGGCCAAATAGCGACCTTATTTTTCCAAGAAAAAAACATTGCTTTATCAAAATATTACCTGCTTATACATCAAGATCACAATCGTTATATTGTTCAGATCATGGGATCATGCTATAAATTGCTTCCTCATCCCGATTACTCTACAAATCTGCCCCCTGTTAATTTCTTTATCTAAAAAATAGTAATGGTAAAATAAGTGGTAAATCTCAAATTTCTTTGATAAGTCAAGATTTGCCATTAAAAAAGAGTAATAACAATGCACTGTCCTAAAACGTTACTAAAAGGCACGGATTAACCTAAGCAAAGGATCTATTTTGGTTATATCGATAAAGGTTACATGATTTCAGAAAGGACTGTCTAATGAAAAAAATTTCTTGTTATTTACTGAGCAAGGTAAATTTTGAACACCTTATAAAATCACTTTTCGGTCTGCACAAATTCAAACTATTCAATTCAAACTCTGAACACTTTATTTTGTTGAAAGTAACATAAAGTGTTGAATGAGTCCATATATATATTTTTTTTAATTTTGTTTGAATGAGCCCATAAATAATGAAGAAATGAGAACTGAAACCAAAAGTGCATATTTAGTCTCATAACTTTTAATTCTGATATTGAATCCACATATTAAAAGAAAAGTAACGCAAGTGACCTTGGCAAGAAAACTAACACAACTAAAAATGCAGTATTTGATAAAAATTAATTTAAAGGTAATAATAAAGCAATAGCTAATCTACAATAAAACTAATACAACTGTCTCTCAGGTGGATAAATTATGAAAGAGAGTACAGAGGTGATGCTTTTTGTGTATGTTGGGGTACTTCATATACAATTTTAATTACATAAATTCAAAATTGACATTTTTGATTTACGTCACTTTTCTTACCTTGGTGTGATATGACAGTTCTTAATTGACTATATTATACATCATGGTCTAAAACATTTTCATGTTCAGAAGAACTGGAGGGGCACGTGCCCCCCCCTCTCCCTAACACTACACCTATGATCGTCCTCATTTTGAATTATCTTAAATTAACATGATTTAAATAAATATGACTATATGATATTTCCTAAAAAAAACTTCATTTTATATAAAACAAATTTTCAAAAAATTAAAGTGTGACTTAATTTATTTAATTTTCCTATAATTTTGTAAAAAAAAAAAATAAAAATTTAAAAAAAATAAAGACTCACACGACTAGAATATTCTAATAAATGTTCTTGAAATCTATGTTCAGGAACAGAATCATCTAACACTGGCCTTACAATTGCAGATGAACTATCAGGAGAACAACCTCCTTCGACAGTGTTTGGTAAAGCAGTCTTAAACATATCAATAGCACCTTTTACACCACGTACAAACATCTGTAAAAGAAATAAAAAATAATGATGCATAAAGCAATAATATTGCATAATTGAAATAAAATATGTCATAAAAGGCATCATACATATAACCATTTAAAATGGGAGTGTAAAAAGATCTTCAGTTTCTATATTGCATTATTAACAGAATTATTTTACTTAATGCTTGTTTGAATACTAATGATGTAAGCTTTAGAATTTTGAACGAACAATAATACTGAATCACTAATTCAAAAGAAACTTTATACCATACTTTAAACAAGTTTTAAATTTTTACTTTATCACATTTATTTTAATCTGATGATGATGAATTTTGATAACAACTGTAAAAGAACTATTATTATTGGAACAGGCAGATCAGGGTTTAACCTGGCAAAAAAATTACTTTAGGATTTTAGCGAAAATAGGTAAGTACTATTTTAGCTTTTTCGAAAGTTAATTCTTTGGATACCATTGATTTCTTTTACTTAGCTTTGTTATCCTCAGTTTTATTTTCTATTATTTTGTTCATTGATGATTTTAACCAAGCATTCATATTTGTGACTTTAAAAATATGAATCAGGGAAACTATGTTTTGATTTTAACAATAGAAAAAGAGGTACTCATATCATATGTGTAAAATGAAAAAGCAATTGAAAAATTAAGTAAAGTGTAGTGGTAGATAATCGTGAAATACTAGTGCTAAGAATGCTTCTATGAATCAAATTCTGAATTCTGACATACTTTTAAATATTTTTGCATTTTAATTCAATCATTAAAAATTAAAAATAAATCCAAATTACTATATAAATAATCATTCCCAAAAATTTCAGGTCTTTCGTAGTTTTTGCCTGCAAATATTACAAAAAAAAAAAAAAAAAAAAAAAAAAAAATCCGAGTTATATAGAGATATTTTATACAGTTATCCAATTTTAGCTTTTTAGCAAAATTCTGACCAACATGTTTTAGCAAAATATGATACCTTTTAGCAAAATGCTAAAAAAACTAATGGCAGTTTAAACCCTGAGGCAAACTACATCAGCAGCTTGTATTTGATAGATGTTACAGATATCATAACACATAAAGTGTTTTTTTTTTAGTGAAATTTATAAGTGGTAAAAAAAAAAAAAAAAAAAAAAAAAAAAACTACTACTTGTCAGGGATGTTAATTATATCTTCTTTCCAGCTCTCTAATTTAACATGCTATTTAAATTAAGCTTAACACAGAATACCATAGAAAAATTTAAAAAGTGAAAAATTTAAAAAGTACAAAATTTTGACTACTACTAAATTCCTTAATGTATCAAACAAACTGTGGATAAATAAAACATAACCATGTTCGATTAAATAGAGACAAGGCCCAGATTCTCAAATATCATATTTATTTAATTTTATCTTTTTTAATTCGTTTTATTATTATAGGACATTAATATATTATCAATTAATTTGTACCTTAAACTTTGTCCGTTTTATATTCATATTATGCATTTCGGATGCAAACCACATCCTTCATCAGATGATTCATGACTGTCCTCGCTGTCTGTGTTTATGTTGCTTTCTTCTTGGGTTCCTCTCTTCGTTTCACTTCGTTTTCCTTGGGTTTTAAAGATTAGATGGTTCCAGTTATTGGGGATAGTAGCATGTTCACGTTCATTGATTGCTGTCGTGTTAGTAAGGATTTCGAGGGATTCTCTTTTTAGGGCGTAGCTGTGATTATTGTAGTTAGCGATTTTTTTAGTTGTTATGGTGTTAATATCTATGGGGTTAGAGGAGTGGGTAGAAGCAAGAGCTGTTGAGTGGCGGTTATATTTTAGGTCGGCTTTATGTTCTTTTTCTCGTTCAAAGATTTTTCGTTTTGTAACTCCGATGTAACATGCCTGTGAATTATTAATATGTTTGAAGTCTATTTTGTAAATCCCTGCGGTTGATCGGCTATCGATTATGTCTTTTTCGTTGCGGATGTGTTGGAAGATATTGCGATTTGGTTTTATTGGGATATTGATATCATGTTTTTTAGCTTCGTTTTGGATTATTATACTATTGCCGTTACAGAATGGGATGGATGTAGTAAATTTTTTTTCTTTCTTTTTGGGCGCTATCGATTTTATTTAGTTGTTTTATACGCTTATTGTACAATTTATTTACAATATTTTTTGGGTAGTTTGCTTTGTGAACTATGGATTTTATATATTTGAGTTCTTCATTTAGGAGTTTTTTGTTGGAGCATATTAGAATTGCGCGATTAATATAGGAACGTATGGCGGCGTGTTTATATGGAAGGGGGGTATTACAGCGGTTATTTATAATTTCAATATTAGAGGTTGGTTTTCTATATATAGTTGTGTCGATGGAATTGTTTGGGTTTTTTATGATTTTTATATCGAGATAGTTTATTGTGTTATTGTTTTCTTCTTCTATTGTAAATTTTATATTTTTGTCAAGGTTATTAAGTTCATTTAAGATATCGGTAACGTTGGTGTTATTTGGAAAAATTGTAAATATGTCATCTACGTATCTAGTCCAGATTTTGCTGTTTTTCATAATTTTGGTTGCTGCATTTTCAAGATGTCTCATTTTAATTTCTGCAAGAGTCCCTGATATAGGTGACCCCATAGGTATGCCTTGTTTTTGCCGGTAAATTTGGTTATTGAATTGGAAGTATGATTCGTTAAGTAGCAGGTTGCTAGTCCTAATTAATGTGTCGCTAATTTTATTATTTCCGAATGTTTCAATTATTTTTTCGTTAATTATTTTGCTAATTTCTGTAGTGTCTATTGAGGGGTATAGGTCTTTTACATCATAACTAACCATTGTATCGTCGTAGTTGATTTTTGCGTTTCGGAGTTTTTGCATGAAAATTTCGTTGGAGTTTATGGAGATATTAGAGGGGGGAAGTAGGGTTTGGTAAATATTTTTCATATATTTTTCAAGGAAGTATGTTGGACCTTCTGCTTTATTAACTATAGGGCGAAGGGAGGCGGGATTTTTATGATCTTTATATTTGGCAAATAGTCGTGGGATAATAGGAGCAAAGTTATTGTTTTTTGGAGGTATATTGTTGGGCCATTGTCCGGTTTTTAGTAAGTCCTTTATTTTTTCGTTTAGTTTATTTAGTGGGGAATTTTTGAGTTTTTCAGCGTTAAGTTTTTTAATCGTATCATACATAAGATCGTTATAATGTTCGCGATTTAGGATTGTAATTAGGTTGGTTTTGTCGGATTTTAGGATGGTGAGATCGCGGTTATTTTTAAGATCCTTAAGGCATTTGATATCGGCGGAGTTAGTGAATTGTTTATTGGTTTTAGAGATGGCATTAATAGCAACGTTTCTAATATTTTGTTGTGCTTCGGGTGGAGTTTTTTCTATTGCTGTTTCAATATGTGCAATTGTGTCTTTTATGTTATTAACTTCGTTAATAATATATTTAGAGCCTAGCTTTAATAGTGCATCTTCATGGTTATTTGGTTGATAGTTGGAAATGTTTAAGTATGGGACAGTAATGGGGGTGGAATTGTCTAAGATTTTAGTTTTTTTGTTTTTAAGCCAAGAGTGGAGTTTTTTGTTATGTCGTTTAGTTAGTAGTGCTTTTTCTTTTTCATTGTACTTTATTGGTCACCTATATCAGGGACTCTTGCAGAAATTAAAATGAGACATCTTGAAAATGCAGCAACCAAAATTATGAAAAACAGCAAAATCTGGACTAGATACGTAGATGACATATTTACAATTTTTCCAAATAACACCAACGTTACCGATATCTTAAATGAACTTAATAACCTTGACAAAAATATAAAATTTACAATAGAAGAAGAAAACAATAACACAATAAACTATCTCGATATAAAAATCATAAAAAACCCAAACAATTCCATCGACACAACTATATATAGAAAACCAACCTCTAATATTGAAATTATAAATAACCGCTGTAATACCCCCCTTCCATATAAACACGCCGCCATACGTTCCTATATTAATCGCGCAATTCTAATATGCTCCAACAAAAAACTCCTAAATGAAGAACTCAAATATATAAAATCCATAGTTCACAAAGCAAACTACCCAAAAAATATTGTAAATAAATTGTACAATAAGCGTATAAAACAACTAAATAAAATCGATAGCGCCCAAAAAGAAAGAAAAAAATTTACTACATCCATCCCATTCTGTAACGGCAATAGTATAATAATCCAAATCGAAGCTAAAAAACATAATATCAATATCCCAATAAAACCAAATCGCAATATCTTCCAACACATCCGCAACGAAAAAGACATAATCGATAGCCGATCAACCGCAGGGATTTACAAAATAGACTTCAAACATATTAATAATTCACAGGCATGTTACATCGGAGTTACAAAACGAAAAATCTTTGAACGAGAAAAAGAACATAAAGCCGACCTAAAATATAACCGCCACTCAACAGCTCTTGCTTCTACCCACTCCTCTAACCCCATAGATATTAACACCATAACAACTAAAAAAATCGCTAACTACAATAATCACAGCTACGCCCTAAAAAGAGAATCCCTCGAAATCCTTACTAACACGACAGCAATCAATGAACGTGAACATGCTACTATCCCCAATAACTGGAACCATCTAATCTTTAAAACCCAAGGAAAACGAAGTGAAACGAAGAGAGGAACCCAAGAAGAAAGCAACATAAACACAGACAGCGAGGACAGTCATGAATCATCTGATGAAGGATGTGGTTTGCATCCGAAATGCATAATATGAATATAAAACGGACAAAGTTTAAGGTACAAATTAATTGATAATATATTAATGTCCTATAATAATAAAACGAATTATTTCACGCCGATACCGAGCTTAAATTCTTCAAATGAAGAAAACAACTTATGACGTTAAGAAATCATCGCTGATCTGGAAAATGAAAATACGCCTCTGAAATTGCTGGACCATTAACGCCCACTAAACTGTAACGTATTTTTAACTATTTTACTTTTTCTATTTTAATGTTTGTTTAACTTTTAGATTTTTAAGGTTAACTTTTAACATTTTTTACCATTTTAATGATTACACCCTTAATGGTTGTGAAGTTTTGTTTTCTAATTTTAACAAGCTTGTTTTTACTGTTTCTTACTGATTTACTGTGGCTTTTTACATCGTTAGCGGCCTTGCTGCATTCTCGTACTTTAAAAATATAACACAAGTATTGATTCACGTTTTTTAAGGTTTTCTACAGCCCATAAATCTTAGAATTCTTAACAACTCCTCATTTTAACGTAAAAATGTCTCAGCAAATACTCATCAGTCAATTTCGAAAAACGACTAAAAAATTAACACGAGAAAATAGCCACCACTCCTTCTTAAAGGACTGTCTGCAATATGGTATCACTCCCAAATTCTTAAGAATTAGAAATAAATACATTAATAATAACTTCCGGTACTTAGCGAAACAACTTGAAATGACCCTACTTAAGAAAATAATTAAACGTAAAGCGATCAACATTTTTAAAACCAAGCAAAACTGCAAAAAACTTGAAACTGAAATAAAAACCACCACTACAGATGAAGACTTTAAACGATTAAACGAAAAAATTAAAAAGTACAATGAAAAAGAAAAAGCACTACTAACTAAACGACATAACAAAAAACTCCACTCTTGGCTTAAAAACAAAAAAACTAAAATCTTAGACAATTCCACCCCCATTACTGTCCCATACTTAAACATTTCCAACTATCAACCAAATAACCATGAAGATGCACTATTAAAGCTAGGCTCTAAATATATTATTAACGAAGTTAATAACATAAAAGACACAATTGCACATATTGAAACAGCAATAGAAAAAACTCCACCCGAAGCACAACAAAATATTAGAAACGTTGCTATTAATGCCATCTCTAAAACCAATAAACAATTCACTAACTCCGCCGATATCAAATGCCTTAAGGATCTTAAAAATAACCGCGATCTCACCATCCTAAAATCCGACAAAACCAACCTAATTACAATCCTAAATCGCGAACATTATAACGATCTTATGTATGATACGATTAAAAAACTTAACGCTGAAAAACTCAAAAATTCCCCACTAAATAAACTAAACGAAAAAATAAAGGACTTACTAAAAACCGGACAATGGCCCAACAATATACCTCCAAAAAACAATAACTTTGCTCCTATTATCCCACGACTATTTGCCAAATATAAAGATCATAAAAATCCCGCCTCCCTTCGCCCTATAGTTAATAAAGCAGAAGGTCCAACATACTTCCTTGAAAAATATATGAAAAATATTTACCAAACCCTACTTCCCCCCTCTAATATCTCCATAAACTCCAACGAAATTTTCATGCAAAAACTCCGAAACGCAAAAATCACTTACGACGATACAATGGTTAGTTATGATGTAAAAGACCTATACCCCTCAATAGACACTACAGAAATTAGCAAAATAATTAACGAAAAAATAATTGAAACATTCGGAAATAATAAAATTAGCGACACATTAATTAGGACTAGCAACCTGCTACTTAACGAATCATACTTCCAATTCAATAACCAAATTTACCGGCAAAAACAAGGCATACCTATGGGGTCACCTATATCAGGGACTCTTGCAGAAATTAAAATGAGACATCTTGAAAATGCAGCAACCAAAATTATGAAAAACAGCAAAATCTGGACTAGATACGTAGATGACATATTTACAATTTTTCCAAATAACACCAACGTTACCGATATCTTAAATGAACTTAATAACCTTGACAAAAATATAAAATTTACAATAGAAGAAGAAAACAATAACACAATAAACTATCTCGATATAAAAATCATAAAAAACCCAAACAATTCCATCGACACAACTATATATAGAAAACCAACCTCTAATATTGAAATTATAAATAACCGCTGTAATACCCCCCTTCCATATAAACACGCCGCCATACGTTCCTATATTAATCGCGCAATTCTAATATGCTCCAACAAAAAACTCCTAAATGAAGAACTCAAATATATAAAATCCATAGTTCACAAAGCAAACTACCCAAAAAATATTGTAAATAAATTGTACAATAAGCGTATAAAACAACTAAATAAAATCGATAGCGCCCAAAAAGAAAGAAAAAAATTTACTACATCCATCCCATTCTGTAACGGCAATAGTATAATAATCCAAATCGAAGCTAAAAAACATAATATCAATATCCCAATAAAACCAAATCGCAATATCTTCCAACACATCCGCAACGAAAAAGACATAATCGATAGCCGATCAACCGCAGGGATTTACAAAATAGACTTCAAACATATTAATAATTCACAGGCATGTTACATCGGAGTTACAAAACGAAAAATCTTTGAACGAGAAAAAGAACATAAAGCCGACCTAAAATATAACCGCCACTCAACAGCTCTTGCTTCTACCCACTCCTCTAACCCCATAGATATTAACACCATAACAACTAAAAAAATCGCTAACTACAATAATCACAGCTACGCCCTAAAAAGAGAATCCCTCGAAATCCTTACTAACACGACAGCAATCAATGAACGTGAACATGCTACTATCCCCAATAACTGGAACCATCTAATCTTTAAAACCCAAGGAAAACGAAGTGAAACGAAGAGAGGAACCCAAGAAGAAAGCAACATAAACACAGACAGCGAGGACAGTCATGAATCATCTGATGAAGGATGTGGTTTGCATCCGAAATGCATAATATGAATATAAAACGGACAAAGTTTAAGGTACAAATTAATTGATAAATTATCTTTTTTACTTCAGATTTTGCAGATCAATTAAACAACAATCATATATATTCATGCCACAATCAATAGGTTCTTTTTTTTTCTTTTTTCTCAAGAAAGAATAGAATAAATGAATAATATCATATTCTCTATTTGAAAACAGAAGTAAAATATGATAATCATGTATATAAAAGTAAAATATTTCTAAAATTACTCAATGTACAGTCTTCGAGAACATATATATCATCGAAAAAAAAATACATTTATGAAAAGACTGCATCCTTCATATGATAACAATGATGTATATCTTTCATTTACAAATCATCTTACACAGACAAGACTTTAGGATCCTACTCACTTAACTGCCATCTCTCCTCTCTTTTAAAATGACCCCTACCTTTAACAAGGTTTTAAAATATGAAAAAAAAAAAGTGTCAAATGATGAGAATGTAAACATGTCAGCAATGGGAAAATTCGGCAACCTAAAAATTAAAACAGTACAAATTTTGAATTCAAATAAAACCAATATAAATCGGATTTTTATCATTATGAATAATTTAGTATATGTTAGGGTTGGGCTTTATAGGTATACTTACATTTAGTTTACTAGAAGCATTTTTAATTTTAATTAAAATACCTTGATCATAGGGGATTGAGTTTGTGTACTTTAACAGAGTTTTTTGGTGGCTAAGGGCATGAGTAAGTTGGTGTATTATTTTTTTGTATTGACCAGATTATGGGTGTATCCTGCTTGGGTGGCCAAATCTTTAATATATTTTATTTCCCTATTGAAGTCTGTAGGTTTGATGCAGGTAAGGACAAGTATAAAATAAGTAAATAATTTAAATAAGTATAAAATATAAGTATAAAATATTATATAACATAAGTATAAAGTTATTGCTGTTCAAGCATATATAAGCCAAGCTATCCTTATTTGCACCAAAACTACAGACCTTAAAAATGAAATAAAATATATTAAAGATTTGGCCACCCAAGCAGGATACCCCCTTAATCTAAGCAATAAATTATACGGAAAAAGAATACACTAACATAATCATATCCCTAGCCATAAAAAAAAGCTCTGTTAAAGTACACATACTCAATCCCTTACAATCAAGGTATTTCAATTACAATTAAAAATGCTGCTAGTAAACTAAATGTAAGTATACCTATAAAAACCAACTCTAATATATACCAAGTTATTCATAATGATAAAGATCCCCCCCCTTTAAGTTTAGGACCAAGTTTTAAAAGGGAGTCTTCGTCGTTATTGATTTTATAATCAAAGAGATTGATATAGGGGTGTCCTTTAAACAGTTTTAACTTATTGCTATCTTTATTTAGCCTGTGTTTAAATTTTTTATTATGTTTTTTACTAATAAGGTTCTGTTCTATTGATGTAAAAAAATTTATTTTATTTTTCAAAATTTTAATTTTATTTCTAACTTATGCCAAATTATCCATAAAGTTAAAGATCCCCCCCCCCTCGAAACTGCAGGTATTTACAAAATCCTGTTTAATTATCATGACAATACAAAGGGATACTACATAGATATGTCTAAAAGGAAAATAAGCACTGGATAAAATATGATAAAAACACTATGGCATCAACCAAAACCTATAAAAAGGAAAATATAAAGATTAATTTTAATGAAACTCTTAAAATCGCTAACTACAATAGCCTAAACTATGTGTTCTTCGATGAAACTGTCAAAATAATTAAAAATTACAACGCATGCAATAACAAAGTATCAAAAACTAGCCTAGACCTGGCCCCAACTGTTAGAGAAAGGAAAATCAGGTGCTGAAGATGGAGCGAATCCCCTCAAAGAAAGTACTCCACCAACAAGGTCCAAACATGAAGCTTTAAAGTAAGGTACTTAAGTTTTTGTTCTTATTAGGTTTTTTAGGGTTAATTAATTATGTTTTATTTTAAGGATTCATTTTTTATTTTATAAGATGCTCCTTTACTACAGAGGATTGCTGTAGTAGATTTAGCCTTAGAATTTTATCCACTTCCAGCATGATTTATTTTTCTAATTCTATTTTCATGATTTATTTACAAGATTTTTATTATAGCCTGCTTTTTGTATAGTTTCAGATAGTTTAATTAGTTCATCTTTTAGTACAGATTTGCTAGAACAGGCTTAGAATTACTTTCCAATAATATAAATTTAACAATAGATAATATAAATAAAATAAAGGGGTGCTAATGGGATCCCCTATCGTTGGTTTTATTGCAGAACTGAAATTCAAGGAAGAAGATAATTCTAATAAATTTAAAGGCAAAATAAAATACTGGTTTGGATATGTTGACGATGTTTCCACCAACAAAAACCTCAAGAACTGAAACAATTCTGGAAAACTTGAATAAAGTGGAACTTAACATTCAATTTACGAAATTGGTAACAATCAAATAAACTTCCTAAATGTAACTATAATTAGAATAAAAAATAACAAAATCCAAACTACTATCATCTGTAAACAAAACAATAGTAACCAAATTATTAATATTAAATGCGAAATCCCATATAATTATAAATTAAAATCAATTCAGTCCTATGTAAATCGCACAATGAATTTCTGTTCTAGCGAATCTCTACTAAAAGATAAAGTAAATAAAATATCCAAAATCATTCAAAAAGCAGGCTTTTATAAAAGTCTTATAAATAAATTACACATCAACAGAATTATAAAATTAAATCACATTGAAAGCAGACAAAATTTTAAGGCTAAATATACTAAAGCAATCACCTATAATAAAGGAGCATGTAATAAAATAAAAAATGAAGCCTAAAAATTAAACATATATAAATATTAGGGGTGGGAATCGATTAACAGCTTTAACTGGTTAAATTACAGTTCATTAATCGATTAACCGGTCAATTAATTGAATTTTTAATCGATTTTAATTTTTCTTTATATAATTTTATTTTAATGAGGAATAAAACTCTCCTATATATATACAGTGCGTATCGAAATGATAGGTCCACCCGCATTTTTCAAAATTTCGACTCTTAATTGAGAATAACAATCACTTTTTTGGTAGAGATAATTAATCAGTAATTGTTATAACTATTTATGAAGAAATTTCTTAAAAGTAAATAATTCCTTTTTATTTTATGCAAATTTTCATTTTCAGACCGTTTCGAAAAGATAGGTCCGCCTTCAGAAATTTTTCACCAATCACGTTTATTTCCAAAAAATTTGCATAAATATCGTTGCTTAGTCTTACTGCGGGATTATGCAGGTTGCTGTGAAGGTATTTAAACAGATTTGAACATCACGTTGTAACCAAACAAAATGAGTCGTTGTTGCAGTCTTTCGCTGGTTGAGCAGGGGAAAATTGATGCATTTAAAACGCGTGGAAAATCGAATAGAGAAATAGGTAAACTTTTAAACAGATCAAATAATGTTGTAAACAATAATTTGTGACTTAGAAATGCTTATGGCAGTAAAAAATCACCTAGCCGCCCATCAAAAGTGACACCCCGACAAAGAAGGACTATCGTAAAACAGTTAAAATCTGGAAATATGAGCTTATCCACTGTGGCTAGACAACAAAACCCTCCAATATCAAAATCTACTCTCCATAGAGTGGTAAAGAAGTTCGGTAATATAGTTTACGTGAAAAGGAAAGCGGCTCCGAAATTGACTAAAAAGCGCAAAGAGAGATTGAAATTCGCACATGAAGTGATGTCCTGGAAACAAGATTGGCATCATGTGATATTCAATGATGAAAAGAAATTCAACCTGGATGGTCCAGATGGCTGGCAGTACTGGCACGATCTGCATAACGATAGACAGATAGTCTCGATGAGGCAAGCTGGTGGTGGTTCCGTTATGTTATGGGCCAGATTCGGAGGTGCAGGAAAAATTGATATAGCATATGTAGACAATCGTTTGAATGCTGCAGGCTATCAACAGCTGCTTGAACAATATTTTCTTCCACAAGCAGAGCACATTGGGGGCCCATTCTTCATGTTCCAACAGGACAATGCTCCTGTGCACACTGCAAAGTCCACTTTTGAATGGTTTCTGGATAATGGTGTACATGTTATCGATTGGCAACCTTGCAGCCCCGACCTGAATCCGGTAGAAAACATGTCGGGTATACTCGCAAGGGCGGTGTATGCAGGCAGAAGGCAGTACAACAGTACTGCAGACTTGAAAAAGGCTATTTCCTCCGAATGGTCAAAAATCGAGAAAAAGTGTTTGCAAAAACTTGTAGAAACCATGCCGAATAGGATTTATGAGCTTATTCTGAAACAAGGTTGAAAAATTTCTTATTCAATCAACATTAATTTGATGCTTGGTTCAGTGGACCTATCTTTTTGAAACAGCTTTTTCATGTAATTTTTGTTTTCCTTATTATTCCTATTATTTGTATATTATTCATGTATTATTTTACGTTGAATGAAGTAATGTAGTTTATAAAATAGTGCTTTGTATACAATAAAACCTTTTTTACCAACATAACTTTCGCTTTTACTGGTGGACCTATCATTTCGACACGCACTGTATATATATATATATAATTTTTATGATTAAAATGAAAAGAATGAGAAAGAAAAATAGACAGTCGAATAAATCACCACAAAAGCCCACAAATACTAATTAGGTAACTAGTTAACATGAATTGATATATATATATATATATAGAGAGAGAGAGAGAGAAGGAACACAACAAACCATAAAAATAATATACCGTATTTTTCTGCCTATTGTGCGCAGCGGTGTATAATACGCAGACATATTTTCTGGCTCATTTAAAAAAAAGCTGTCATATAGTACGCACCGGCGTATTATGCGTATCACTGTACAACTTAGTTGGCAATATAAACAATATTACTGCATGATTCCCAACAAAAACATAAGTACATAATATACTACATTCATTCATTAATATATGTTAAAAGATGATTTATTTCGAATTCATAAAATTAATATTTACTAGAAATATTTTCTTATTTCTAAACTACGCCACAGAACTTTATGAATCGAAATTCTATGTACGATCAATAGATGGCGCCACTAAACAATTTTCGATTTCATAAAATTCTTAATACGATAATTAATTCACAAGCAAAGCATATTTTCCAGCCTAAATTAATAATTTTAGTGCATATGCAAACATATAGGAATATTTTTCGAAATAAATACCACAAAAATCTTACAATAATATAAAAAATATGTTTGATTAAATTCTATTATTTCTAATAATCGAGCAATTATGTTTCTCTGGTTATTTAAACCTATATGCATTGTTTTCTCATTTTTAATTTAGAAATTAAAATTAAAAATAATAATAATAATACTGCAGTTATGTTTATCTTATTATTTAGCTTTTATAAATACATTTTTTCATTTTAAATTGGTGATAATTCAGAAAATATACCTTTAAAATTTATAAATAAATATCTAAAATTAAATAATAATAATAATAAAATTTAATAATTTAAAAATATCTAAAAATTCACTTACCTGAAAATTCCTCTGGGGATCGAAATAAACATAAAAAAACAATGAAACATACACCTACTTAACGTCATTAAATGCATTTTATTCAAAGCCTTCAAACTCCGATTCATCTGACTCTGAATTAAACAAATTCAAAATACTTTCATCTAACAAATTAGCATCTTCGTTTTCACTAGATGTACAGTCACTGTTAGAAATATATCCCTCAATAAGTTTTGCCTTTTGAAATGATTTTTTAACAATTTCTTCCGAGATGTCATCCCATGATTTCTTTATCCATTCACATACTTCTGCGTACGTAGCTCGGCGCATTTTGCCACTTTTGGTTGTAGTATGATTTCCGTCGGTCATCCAGTCTTCCCAAAAATGCCTGATCTTACTCTTGAACGATCTATTAATTCCGATATCAAGTGGCTGAAGCTTTTTTGTAAGACCTCCGGGAATTATAGCTAATTTAGCAGATGCTGATTTAAGCGCATTCATTACGCTATCTTTAAGATGAGCTCTCATAGAATCCATTATGAGCATGGCTTTTGGCTTGAAAAAAATCCCTTTTCTTTTTCTCCACACACAATTCAGCCATTCAATCATTTCATCCTCATTCATCCACCCTTTTTCATTTGCTCTTACTTCAATCCCTTTGGGAAAATTTTCTTTGGGAATAGTCTTTCTTTTAAATATAACCATGGGTGGAAACTTCGTTCCATCGGCCGCGCAACTCAAAACGACAGTAAAGGCAGTTTTTTCGTGACCGGTTGTAACAATTGGAATAGATTTTTCACCTCTAGAATTTACTGTTCGATTCGGAGGTGAATCAAAACATAACGGTACTTCATCCATATTGATAATCTGCCCTGGAGAAAAATTATTATCATCTATTAGTTTTTTACAATGCTTATAAAAATCCTCCGCTTTCGTTTTCCAATCGGACGGTAATTTTTGACCTACTGTTGTGCGATTTCTAATAGCAAGACTTTTTCTTTTCATAAATCGAAAACACCATGTAGGTCCTCCTTGAAAATTATCAATATTTTTCTCTTGGGCCAAGAGACGAGCTTTCAGTCTGATTTTTGTAGTTGAGACAGCAGATCCATTCTCCCTCTCGAGTACAATCCATCGATAAAGTTCTTCTTCTAATTCCGGCCACAATGGATGTCCGTGACGATTTGTTCTTCTTTTTTTATTTGATCTTTCGATATCAAGTTTATTTTTTCTCCATAAGCGGACATTTGATTCATTGACATTAAATATTCGTCCTGCTGTTCGATTATTGCTATTTTCAGCTTCGCTGATTACTTTCAATTTAAATTCATTAGTATAACTCGTTCGCTTAGACATCGCCGCAACTGTTTACTGATCGCTTCGCTAATAAAACACTGAAATAAAATAAAACGGTAATGTTCGCGGTAATCACATTCGCTATTCCTTTGTCTTTTCCATGGATTACTCTCATTTTCTTACACAATATACAATTGGTTAAGATGTTATATCATTTTCACCAGCAGCCAATAAAAACGATCGCAAGAAAAACGAATGAGGTTGCGCTGCTGGCGCCATCTGTTGTCCTATATTGGAAATATTAGTTTTTCTTCTGAATATTTTGTATAAACTTCAAATAAAAAGTACTCAGATAATACGCGGCGTCCTTTAATGCGCAGCAAAAAAATTTAAACTTTTTTAGCACTTTATGCGCGTATAATAGGCAGAAAAATACGGTAATGTTAATTTAACTAGTTCCTTAAATAATAATAAACATACATTTTTTTTTTCTTTCAAAAATTTTTGTTTAATTGATTATATCTGTTTCATAACTGAAATTTAAATCAATTTTCAGAATAATAATTGATGACTTTAAGTGTTAATTTTATATAAATATTTTCATTTATTTAATTTTTATTTTAATTAATTTTCCGATTCATTTTGAAAGAAAAATTAGATGAATTTACCTTTAATTTTATATTAGCAGGCTTTGTCCTCCTCGCTTACCACTATATTAAAATGAATTCTAAAAATTCCATAACACATCATTATTATAAAAATCTCAAATTCCTCATTGTTTTTATATATCAGCTCTTCTTCATCACTTTGAACTAGAAAATAGAATTTTATTTTCTGTTTCTATTTCAATAGTTATTATCAGCAATTCTGAACTGACAATAAACTCTTGAAGGTATTGCCAAACTCTGTTGACATCTCCCCCATCAAAATGATAGGGGAAATTACAGTCCTTTGTTTTCTTTTCTTAAGCATTTCCTTTTTTTTTTTTTTTTGGTAACTCCTTGTCTCTGGGAATGCTATTACCCTAGCCACACTCCCCTGTAGAAGACTACAGGGGGTGTTGTCCCAGCACGGACATAAAGCATCATTTTGTTAAGAACTGTCTTCCCCCTTTTATCTATCAACAAAAGTGCAACAACTTGTTTTGAGAGGGTTTTTTTTTTTTCCTTTTTCATTATTTGATGGAAGCTTCTTAGAATGCTTGTTAGCAAAATATGTGAAAAAATATTTTGTAGGCAGAACAGCATTTTTTACTTTAATTCATAGTTTCAAAATTTTAATCGGATTAAAAATTTTTTTTATCTAATTAATTGAGCCAATTAACTCGATTAAAAAAATTAATTATGATTAAGCATTAATCGATTAACTGAACCGATTAATCGGCACAGCCCTAATAAATATCCTTATAAAACCTAATAAAAAAAATTTCAGGTATCTGTAAGGATAAAGATCCTGTATATTTTTAGAAACTACAGGCATATATGAAATTAAATGATAAACTAAAGAAAAAGAAACAGTTTATTACATAGGCATGACTAAATGAAAAATTCATAAGTGAAAAAAACACAAAAAGAATATTAAATGGATCACTACATTCCTGCCAAAAACAATAAAGAACAAGAAATAAATATATATTTTATGAATGTCAGAAAATTAGCTAGCTACAATAACCATAACTACACAATAGCTCAGAAAACAATTAAAATCTTAGCAATTACAATGACGCAGGGCCGGCTCGACCATATAGGCAAACTAGGCGATCGCCTAGGGCGCTCAAATCTAGAGGGCGGCACAATCCAGACAACAAGATCTATTTTATTTATTACTATCTAACGGGATTTTGGAATAGATAAAATGTAGTCTTGGAAACACAACACTCATGTTGTGGGAAAATTTTAAACACTTAGAATTTTTGTCTAGAAAGGACTAAAAGGTACAAGTCTGCTGCTATGACTTGGAAACATTTACTGAGTTTTTCTTGGCGTGTTTTCAATTGGACGTGTAAAAATGAAGTAAATAGATAATCCTCGAATTGACTTTTCAGGGCATCAAAGTCAATCTAATTTATCTGATGAGAAGCGCTAGAGAAAGAGTCACAAACACCTGGCTTGATTTTACCATAATAACGATCTATTTATTTCAAAAACTTACAACGTTGAATCGAGTTTTGAAAACAGTCCGTCATTAAATCTTTCCATTTAATTGTTAACAGCTTTACACTATATCTAAAAGTCACTGAGTCATTATTTAATGGGGCTGTACTTTATTGGAACTATAAAGTTTTGACTTTCCATTCAAGGGTCTAAATTATACATCATGTTTCATCTCATGAATCATCTCATGAATCATCTCATTATGTTTCGGTCTTTCCTTTGTACACCTTTTCTTATTTTTAAATACTTTCCCCTTCTTTTATTTCTGGAGTGTAGGAAAGTGAGTTTTATGTCACACTAGTGCTACATATGGGCAATTGGAACCTTTAATCTCTAGAAACTTTGCTTGAATTGTCTTTTTAACTTTAATTTTCGTAAATTTTATTTTTTCCTCAAATTTTCTCTCGCTCTTGCATTTTCATTGAATTACTTTAACTTTTCAACGAATCTCTTCTTTCATGGCTTCTATTTTATCCCTAACTCCTCTTGTCAGAGTTTCACCTATTCTCTGAGTTCATGTTGTCTACCTTTCATCTTCTTTTATCCATCCTCCATCTCTTCATGTCCGATTTTCATCTCATGTTGTGCTGCTATCATATGATTTTGTCACGCTTTCAATTCTTTTAACGAGACAGTCTAAGCTTCAAGTTATTTCATGTCTTTTTCAATACTTCTAGTCAAAATCATTAAGTGTATCTGCCTTACATCAGACGCCAAATCAAATGTTATGAAACAGCGACTTTCTTGTTCAAGAAAAGAAGATTGTAAATGCACACATAGGTTCAAGTTGATTAATGAGCTTTATTTAACTCATATTCTCGAAACAGTCTAGCAAAACTGTCAATTCAATGAATATTCTCGAAACAAACAAATAAAACTAGGATTTTTAAGAGTATTTTCGAAATAGTCCTATTGGACTGTTTCGATTGTTTCGAATCCTGGGGCAAGCAGTCACTTGTATCACAAAAGTAAAGTAAAGAGTGTAATTACAGTAAAGTAAAGTGTAATTACATTACACTATAGAGCAGGAATTTCATTTATTTAGGATCAGGAATAATAAGCAAATAATTGAAGCACAATCTCTATGAGACGATTGCTCCGAACAATTTACTGAATACAATCGACTTCTCGGGAGTTAATCAGCCTCTTTTTAAATTCTTGACTACAAATGGTAAAATATCGGGTTAAATCTGTGCTAAAATGTAGCTCGAAATTCCAGAACTCGGCTTCTATTGAAATTAGAACTTCGAAACTTTGGCAACTCGAAAGTACCATTTTTTACTGAATACTCATCAATTTGTCAAGGTTGACCTTAATAGAAATGTATAGACTGTCATTTTTGTTTCCAGTTTAACTGTAAATTTGCTTTTGCTGCAAGAGCACATTTTATGAAGCGAAGAGGTTTAATGTATTGGCACAATGTTGAGTTTAATGATTATAAAAAAACTAACAAAAAAGATGAAACTTCAGCATTTTTTTTTTATTAGTGTGTTTTGCACGCAAAATATATTTTTGATTCGAATTTTCTCAGTTGCTCAGCTCGTAGAAAAGCAATTTCACCAGGGTATAGCAGTCGAAAGAAAAAAGGATTACTTCAGATTACCTTTGTATACACATCTGACGCAGATGATTGATTGAAAAAGATTATAGAAGTAAGAATGTGTATAAGCATTACATTATTATTTATCTTATTACTTTTTGTTTTATATTTACTTTATATACGAAAAGTTATAAATATTTTAATTTTATAATTTTTAACTGACATAAGAAGAAAAAAAAAAAAATAATAAGATTTGAAGGATGCTAGCTCTAACTAGAAAGAAGTTTTAGCTCTTTAGACTAGGTGACTTTGTAGGGGCTATGCGTGGGGGCTTTTTGGAATTTTACAAAGTGATTCTGTTATAGTTTCTTTTTCTAGTAGCTCAACTTAGTAATAAAATGTGAAATTTCGTTTTCAGTACAATTGATACTTGAGACTAGCTTTAAACAGAAAAAAAAAAAAATTGGAGTACAATTTTTAAAGAGAAAATTACAGAAAAAATATCATTAGCAAAGCAAATTAGGCTCATTTGAAAAGTTATTTTCGTCCGAATCCTAAAGAAACACTATCAGGATAATAATTTGAAAAAACAAAAGGTTTTTCCACCCGAATCTGAATAAGCAAAAATCTTGCTTCATCTTCCAAAATAATTAGTAAGTCAACAATAGTTTTATATGAAAGAAATAAAGATTGAGGCTTTGATAAACAGAACATGAAAAATGCTTCCGGTTTCACTTTGAGTTTATGTATCCTTGCAATGTGAGAAAATTCTATGGGTAATCTGCAGCGAATAGACGACATGATTCTGCGACGTCATTCAAAGTCCTGAAGATTTTCTTTTATTTAACCTGTAGGAGTCTTCTTTTAACCCACAAACAGTGGAGTGTAGCCTGTCATAGCACAGCTTTTTCCCACAAACATTGAAAGCTCCGCCTCATTCTAGTTGTCCATTCTCGACAAACACAAGCCAGATCATGCATAAAAAATGTTAATTTCCTATTAGAAAATAAGTGAAGAAAGTTTTCGTCAGTACATAACAAAAGACGACGTGCCAATGGTGAAAATGTGACCCAAACTCCACTACTAATGCACTACTAAAAACAAAAAAATTTTCTTGGAAACTGTAAAAGTGATTTCGGATTTGATAAACAGGAGGCATTTTCAGAAGAAATTAATATTGCGGTATCATTCCCATCGTGTCAGAACCAGTCCGATTACGAAAAATGAAAAAGAAGTTTAATTATGCAGTCAGCTGATAAATCAACAAGTGATGCTAAACATCAATTTAAGATTAATTTTTATATTTCTTTTCTTGATACAGCAAGAAATTCGAATGATGAGAAGTTCAAACAGACCAAAAAGATAAATCCTGTTTTCTGATGCCTTTCTAACGATTGTGAGTCGCAAAAAAAACTTTCAAAGTGATTTTGAAATTATGTAGAAGATTAGGAGATTATCTGACTCAAGGAGACTCTAAGGATGTTCGTAAAAGTACACTACAGGAAGTTTTGAATAATTTTTGTGAAAACGAACTAGTACATTGCGTATTGAATTTAGTAACAGCAATAAAATTGTTGCTGACACTTCCTGTGTCTGTGGCCAGTGGAGAACCCAGCTTCATATAATTGAAATAAATAAAAACTTACCAGCGTTCTATAGTGACGTGAGAACGATTTGTGGGACTATCACCATTATCAACAGATCAAGATGAAGCTAAAACAATTCATTTGAAGGATATTGTTTCTACTACAGCTAAAAGTAGCGACGAAAAAACAATATGCAATATGAAATAAAAATAAATATTTATTTATTACAGTATATGTGTATAATTGCCTGCGTGGCTTATATTTAAAAAAAAAAAAAAAAAAAAAAAAAGTTTTAATGGGGCGCCACGAAAATTTTTCGCCTAGGGCGCCAAATCTGCTCGGGCCGGCACTGCAATGACGTAGAGCCTGGCAAAATTATCGACCAAAGGTTTGCGCTCTCTGCTAGTTTTGAAGTCTGAAGTAAATTAAAGCCACAAAATACATCACAAATTCCTTGATGACAACTAGGGCCCAGGCCACAAAGCTTGGGCTTAAACTTTTAAAGGTATTTTTTATTTTATGACCTAAAGTTTATTAAGCATTAGCACTCTTTGCTAGTCACTATATTTAAAGGAATTTTCAAAAAACATCAATCACTATATTTTAAATCTCATTATAAATAAAAACTAAAAAAAATTTCAATTGAAATTGCTAAAACTTTGCTTAGTGTCCCTGCTGCCTTCAGCTCATCTTCCCCACTTACAATGCATTGGTTCCGGGTTACCAGTGTTTGGATTTGCGAATTAACCAAATATTTCAAATTAGGTGCTAATGGAAGATAAATACCATGGCTATTATTCAAGAACTATGATTTTCAGACAAGCATTTCTCAGACAGATTATCATCTTTACTCTATGACAACAGGTGACAGCACCAGACAATTTTCCCAGCTAAAAAAATTTAATTAAAAAAAAAAAAAAAACTAATCAAAGATTCAAAAATTGGGCTTCAAGGTGGACCAGAAGAGGTCAAAACAGACCTCCATGCAAAATTTTGTAGTTCTATGTATGATCAATTGTTTGCCTAAAAAGCAACCAACACACCTCTAAGTAACTTTGTTTTTTGTTGCTTTCATGCCATTCTTATAGTTTAGGATACAATGAGAACACTGAAGATTTTATTTATTTATTTTTTTTAATCAATTGGTATCTTTTCTATTAATTATCTGCAAAATGTCACACATTGGCCCTTGTCGGATTCAACCTATGACCTTAGTGTTATTAGCTTGATGCTCTAACCATTTGAGCTAATAGGTTATAGAAGGTCTTTCTACATTTTTATATCTAGAGAGAATCATTTCAGAAATTTATATATTTTTAATTAATTTTAAAAAAAACTAATCAAAAATCGAAAAATTGGGCTTCAATGTGCATCAGGAGAAATCAAAATGGACCTCCATGCAAATTTTTATAGCTCTGCCATTAGGCATTTGCCTGCAAAATGACAGGCACACACACACACACATATCTTCTTTTATTATATGTAGAGATTAAGGAGAAAAGAAATAATTGAAGTAAAAGCTAATCATTTTTATTATAATAAAGCTTGGCTACATTGTATGAAATATATATAATGAGCATATTAATGAAATTTCTAGGGCTGCAATCCCTTTAATGAAACTCTTACACAGGATTCAAATTTTTGGGCTTAAATCCAGCCATCTCACCTGGAACTTTGTAATCTAAATGTAAAAGATATTATTTTTATTTCAGACCATTAAATATAGTAGACTTGTAATTAATCTAGATGACCTATAAATATTATAAGCAAAATACAAATCAGGGCCGTAGCAAACGATAAATTTTGAGGAGGCAAAATATAAAATTAGTCGACACAACAACGGTTTAAATCTGACTATTGTTTCTAAATATATATAAGATTTACCTTTTTTCTCTCATTATTCGACTATCATAAGTAATGAAACTATTCCTTTTGATTAAAAATTTCAATATCTACTTTTAATCTTATTTACACGTTTTCAAGACCTTTAAGTCCAAAAAAGTGTTTTATTTAGAATATAAATCACTACCTTAAATCATCATCCTTTTTAGTTGTGCATATATATTTCAAGCACTATCACGCCCATCATCGGTGCACTTTGTGACTTTGCCTCTTCTGGACTGTTTTCCTTTCCCTTTCTTCTTGGAGTTCTGCTTCACTTCCTTTCATTCTTTTTAGAATATGTTGTCATTCTATTAGAATTATGCTGTGCTCCCAGTCATTAAGTGAAGCGAAACTCCAAGAAGAAAGGGAAAGGAAAACAGCCCTGAAGAGGCAAAGTCACAATGGGCATCGACGACAGGCACAATAGCGCTTGAAATATATATGCACAACTAAAAAGGATGATGATTTAAGGTAGTTACTTATATTCTAAGTTACTTAATACTTTGAATTTGTATAAATTTATTAATAAGTGTTTTATTTATTTTATTTTTTATTGGTATTGTGTGTATGAGAGAGGGGAAGGGGGGGAGGTGCTGACTCTCATATCCAAAATGTAAAAAGATAAAACACCGAAACTTTAAAATTAAGACAGGTCTTGTGTACAGATGAGTTTGCCAACTTTTGGTGAAAATTGGAAGTTCACTGAAAGTTGATCCCTATTTTAACTTAAATCAGTATCTCAGAAACAGTTAAAATGATTTTCTTCAAACTTGCTATGTAAACGTACATTTAGATGTCCTTTTGCATGTATCAAGAAAATTTATAGGCATCCTGATTTAGTAGGCCAATTTTAGGTCTGGTAATTGGGTGTCAAAGAACAGTTCTAATGATTTTTCTCAAACTTGTCATAATAATTTTCTTTAAAATGTGTTTCTGCATGTATTTTAATCAAAAAACAAAATAACATGACTGCATGTATTTCAATCAAAAAACAAAATAATAGGGCTGCAATAATGAATTTTAAAATTTCATTAAAATTAAAAGCCAACTGGAAATAAAATTGTTTGTGTTATAAATTCTCTAAACCCACTGGTGTGTTTTCATTGAGTTTTGCAGTCGATAAAATGGTAAAAAGAAGATAAAAAAAGAACTTTTCTGGTAGTTGATATTTTTTCAATCAGACTGCAGGTGCTAGGTTCAAGTCTCAATTTAGGCATGGATTTTTGTAGTGAATAGGAATCCCTTTTAAGTCATAAGTGATAGATCCCGGCTTAATGAGCTTTAATGTACAAAAAAAAAAAAAAAAAAGCCATAGAGCAAGCGACTCCAAACCAAAATCAAAGCAGTTGGCATATTTACAGTTTAAAAAATTTGATCAAATTAAAGGCCTAAGGTGAAAAAAATCAATTGGTTTGTCTGTTAATATGCTGACTGGAGTATTTTAATTGAGTTATGCACCCGATGTCAAAAAGTTATTTTTTTTATGACCAAATACTTTCAACAGTCAATCAATTTCTAGTTTGAAAATTTTTACCAGAAATAAAAGCCAACTAAGGAAAAAAAAAAAAAAAAATCGAGTTATCTCTGGATAGGCTGATTAGAATATTTTTATTCAGCTTTGAAGTCCAAGACAAAAAAATAAATAAATACATAAATAAATAAAATAAAATAAATAGTTTTTCTGACGACCGCATAATTTTCCAGTTGGCCTATTCATAATTTAAAAATTTTTATAAGAAATAAAGGCCAAGTAGAAAAATACCAACCAGATTCCTGTCTAGATAAGCTAATAACAGTCATCTAATTAAGTTTTACAGTATTGATCAAAACAGAAAAAAAAATTCTCCAACATCCAAATTGGAAGCTTGATTGTCAGTTAAAAAAGAGTATAGATTGACTAAAAATGTATCTGACTGGCAGATAAATCACTTTTTTTGATTTTGGCTCCAAAGTTCAATAAAGAAATTCCAGTCAACCTATTGACAGAGTTTTCAAATGACAAACAGGTTGACTTTTACTGTCAGTTTATTTGTATTTTTAAAAAAATCATTAAAATTACAGGTCATGTGAAAAAGAAAAAAAAATCAGCCAGGTTTTCTGATGATAGGCTGACTAAAGCATCTTTATTAGGCATTAGAGTGGAAGACAAAAATAAATTCTTCCTCGGGTCAAATACTTTTTTTAGTTTACATAAAAAATAAAAGCTGATTGAAAGAATAAGTCATTCAGTAAATTTTTCAATAGACCGACTAGAGTACTTTCTTCAACTTTGGATGGCAGCATGCCCCCCTCTGCCCCTGCTCACTATGCCCTAATAATAATTAACAATATTTTTAATAATCTTAAAAATATTGTTTATTGTGATTTTGCTGCACCCTCTTTGTCTGATTGTTGGAAATTTTACATTTCAATTCACACTTCTTTCATTTCTTTTACAACTTTTCACAACTGCAGTTTCTGAATTCCCTATTGGCTAATCTCTCACATTCCGCCTAATTCTATTGGTTGATTAGAATCACAGATTCCTTTGTTATATATAGAGGCACTTTCCTTTCATTTCTTTATGCACTGATGATGATATGTTAAATGCTACCAGAACAGCTGTCTGCTATTCCATTATTCTCTTTGGTGTTCAAGACAATGAAAATTTTTCGCATAATGACAAAGAAATGCCTAGTCCTGAATGACCAAATATTCCAGAAAAATGAATTTATATAATTTTTTATAAAAAAATTAATTTCAAAACAATATATACTACAATATTTCAAATAAACAAAATTCTAGATTAAGATAATACTCTGCTAGATTATACAATAATAATAAAATTTAATCTTCTTTAATTCTGAATTATGCTGAGAAATTTAAAATTTCCATTTCATAGACATAAACATTACAACACCTAGGTTCTTGAATAAGAGATCAATGTATTTTATTTTTATTTTATTTTTTTAATCTAAATTTGATACATTTAACTTGTAACTTACTCCCAGCTATGTAAGATTTTAAATTGGTTCTATATAATAACTAGGAAATTGCTAAGTACCATCTCCATTAAAATACCAAATAAGACACACAGTGGCACAAAAGTTTATGCACCAGCTAAATTTTTTAATAAAATGAAAAATATACACTGGAATGCTTTGAAAGTTTTAGTGTATCTAAACAATTGTATTATAAATTTATGTTTCGAATTCGGAAACAATTAATTGATTAGAAAATAATAAATTATATAAAAATCAAAATTATGATGTCGCAAAAGTTTATGTACAGTCGGGGGAAAAAAAATCGCAGCACTCGCTGTAATTTCACTATTAATTGATGCAGAAAAATTTAATAGACACCATTCAACAGGAAATTAAATGCAATTTTTGAAAATGCTGTCGAATTTTTATTTAGGGGTTATCTACATATTGAAATCAGCACCAACTTTCATTTTTGCAATAGCAACAGCCAATTTTGACTTCATATTCGAATTCCTGAGAGTTTGGCAGTGCGGAAAAGTATACTGTTTGTATACTTTATCTTTAGTATTTATAGAGTTATAATCAAAAATGTGTTAAGGGGATATCTGTAAATGTAGAAAAATAAAATTAAGATCCTATAACAAATGGACAAAATTTTAATGTTTTACACCGGAAATCTTTCAGGAAAAAAAGTATTATAAAAATTTATAAAAACATCGACTCTTTTCTAGTTCCTTCATTATCCTGAATTCAGTTTATTAGATTTGTATATACTTCAGTACTTTTTTAGGTAATTTTAGGTCTACTTAAATACATTACACTTGCAATTTGTCCAGACTGTACTCTTTGAAAAAAGTGCAGTATTTTTCAAGTAAATATGTCTATTATGGCTGTACTGATCACCAATAACGTTTAAATTTTCTTTCGTAGGTGTGACATAATATACGAAATTAAATATTATATATATATATATATATATATATATATATATATATATATATATATATACAACAACGCATAAACTAAATCTTTTCGGATAAATTATTGTAAGAGTTCATGAAGTAAACATTAAATAATTTTAATCGCACTTACCAGTTTTGGATCAGTTGAACTCTTTGAACTGTACGATTCGTTTTATAACTTCTATGAAAATATAATTCCTTAATTAACCCTTTCGCGACTGCTGATGTAGGTTCAAGTCATTTGAAAATCTGTAACTCTCCCAGTGGGCGTTTCTTTCGTAATTTGTGTGTTACTTATTTCTTAAGTGTGTACCCAGTGTTCATATTTTTGCAATAAAATATACTATGGATAGAAATATATTGATAAGAAAGAATTTATTTATAATGTATATCCATTTATAATATAATTCTGAATACAGAAAATTTGTTCCGTAGGCGGATCTCACTGTCAAAAAGACAAAATTCTGCGGTCGCAAAAAGTGTTAAAATATATTTATAAAAGTAAAAGTATATTTTTAAAGATATATAAAGACGGTAGTTAAGAAACGATTTTACAAGTCTGTCTTGCATTCGTTTTTTTTTTTAATTGACAATTTTTACATCTAACCTATTTTTCTATTTAAAACAGTAAACCCCGCCTATTTAGTTAGTTTTTTTCTACTAGTGTTCGTTTAAAAGATTCAGAACTTATCACCAGTAATCGATGAAGTAAATACCACTTGTGCTTATATTTGTCAACATAAAATAAGGGATTTAACATGAATACTCAATGTCACATTTACTTTTCTTTTTTGTATTGATTTCTTTTGAAGAACGATGAAGGCGGGGCTTGTCTTCTTTAGAAAACAGGAATTCTTGATGCTAACACTAATGTCTAAAAATCATCATTTTTGTTTTATTTCTTTGCGTTTGACGTTGTTGTTACATAATTTGACCCGTAAATAAAAAAATAAACGCATTTTGTTTAATTTTCTTTGTTATTTTTAAAGATTTGATTTGCTATCTCATGCAAAGCTTTATAAGAGACGGCCCCCTAAACCACTCCAAAAGAAAGATTTATTTATATCTCGAAAACTAGTAACCGAAATGAGCTGCAAATTTGTACACCCATATTTTTCAGCATTAGGATTCATTTTATGCAAAAATTAATATAGGTCATAATTCATAATTTTTATGAATATGAATTTATTAATATTTTTCAAAATTAAAAATATTTTTCAGAAACAAAAGTAATGATGGATTATGTTTTGGTTTCTTCACTGTATCTCGTAAAAAAATAATTATATCGATCAAGTTATTTTTTGTGAAGATATTAATAAATGTTTGAAATATGAATTTAACATTAGCACCTTCAAACTTTGAACGCTTATAACTCTGTGAAAAAATAAGTAAAATATACAACCAATATACTTTTTCGCGTTGTTGCGATCCCAGGAATTCAAATATAAAATAACAATGGGGCATTACTATTGAAAAAATCAAAGTTGGTGTGCGTTTTAATATGTAGACGTCAAAATTTCAGTCCATTTTCTGAAACTACTCACAATTCCCCGTCGAATGATACCTATTGCATTTTTCTACATCTATTAGCAATGAAGTTACGTCGAGTGCTGCTTTTTTTTTTTCCCCGACTGTACAAAACCAAAATATTTACATTTCACGAAGCACAAAAGTCCTTTAGTACACTGTGATCTTTCCATTGCATCTGATGAGATCAAATATACGATTTTCCATTGATAACATGAGCTTTTGAAAGGTTTCAGGAGCGAGTCTGTACTAGGCTTTCTCGATCGCTGATTTGAGCTCTTGCACTGAGTGAAACTGCTTCCCATTCTTTTAGACGTCACGTGAGAGGATTCCTCAGATGTTCTTGAGAGATCTGAACTGAATGCTAGCCAGTTATGCTAAGCCATTCTTTTGTACAACAGGAAGTATGTATCGATGGATTGTCCTGCTGAAAGATACAGTTGGGACCAAATAGGAATTCTCCAAATGGCAACAAATGCTCATTCAGAGTTTTCTAATACTTCTTTGAGTTTTGTCTGCCATATAGGAAGCAAAGAGATGTTTGTCCATTTTAGACAAAAGCACCCTGTACCATGAGCGAGCCACCACCTTGTTGCCTGCTGAATATGTCCTTCAGATTTTTCAGTCATGCCAACAGAATGAAAACTCATCTGGACCATCCAAATTCCTTTTTTTTTTTTTTTTTTTTTTTTTCTTAATCAGAGAAAACAACTAATCCATTCATCACAATAATACATGTGCTGCTTTGCCCATTAAAGTCTTGCTTGTTTGCAACTCTGTTTCAAAAAAGGCTTACAAGCTAGTTTTTATTTTTTAATGAATCCTGATTCAGTTATTCATCTGCGTTTAGAGTCATGTGATATTTTTTATCCAAGTTGATTTTTTTTTTATCTGATTAAAAGACAAATTGTTAGTTGGAGCCATTCTTTTATTCTTCTATTCTTACAAAATGTGGTTTTTCTTAGCCTTCCTGAGCAATACTCAATTTTTAATTGTTCTCCATGTTGCAAAACACTATAAATACCATGTTTGGACCAATTTAAAATAAGTAACATTTGCAAAAAGGATTTACCTTTCGTTTTCAGATTACCCACTTACATAACTTTTTCAGGTGAGAATTGCAGCGATTTTGATACTTTGATAACTCGTACAGCAGTGAATCTTATATACAACACTTTACAGTCTAGGAGATAAGACTCACCAATCCTCTACCAATGACATTTAAAGAGATATTTGCATAAAACCTCATTTGTGTTTAAACTTTTGCGAAGTCACAATTTTGATTTTTTTTTTTTAATTTATCATTTTCCTTTCAATTAATTATTTCCGAATTCAAAACACAAATTTGTAATCTATTTGTTTAGATACAGTAAAACTTTTGAAGAATTTTTGTGTATATTTTTCATTTTGTGAAAAAAATTAGCTTGTGCTTAAACTTTTGTGCCACACTGTATCAACATAAGTCTATAAAAATTCATAAAATAAATAATGAAGTAAATAAAATACATAAAAACTAACTTTGTCAATTCTTGGTATATCAGCAGCTTTTTTTACAAAAGCTACGGTTGCATCACCACCATATGCTAGAAACTCTTGAAGCTCTGGACTTTGTGCAATTGGACCTTGATTACACAAATCCTTTAAATAATTTTCAAGAAAAGCTCTTCTCTCAGCAATATTTTTCTTATCCATATTAGAAAATGGTAATGCTAACCATTTACTAGGTCCTTTAATTCCTATAAGCAAACAGTATGAATATAATAAGATTGAAACCCAAAACAAATTTAAAACATACTGAGGAAAAAAAAAAAAAATTGCAAATTTGTAATTAAACAATATAGCATTATTTTTTAATTCATTTTTACATGAATAGTAAAATAAAACTTTTACCATTACAGAAATTATTTTTTTGGTTTATTTATTTACCATTCTTTATTAACTTAAAAACAATATTTTAAGGAAAAGTTATACTAATATTAATCATATGTTAATTATCAAGAATGATCCCAGAAAATTATATCAATAAATAAAAGAAAAAGAAAGCTAAATTTTCAAACAACATTGTGCACATTTATCCCAAAACATTTCTGTAAAAATAGCCAAGTACTCAATTCCCTGCTATTAAAAGCAATATAAAAGTTAAAGGACAAAATTGGGAAAATTCATTAGTGGCTAGTACTATCAGTTTCATTAGTATCCACTTTTTACTTTCCAAACACTATAGTGAGGAAAGTATTGTAATCATATCAAAAATCTGAGCTTGAGATTTTGGTCATGTTTTGAGGTCCCCTGAATTCATATTTACTATTTTTACGATGATGTATGTGAGAGAACATGATAGCATCTAAACGCTTTGTTCAAATGAGCATATGTTCTAGGTCACCATAGCACAAACCTTATTGATTTTGGTGAAACTGGCATTTATAGTTTTTTTTTACAGGGACACAAAGAAAAATTCTTTATCATTACAGCCTATGGGCTGAAATTATTCGAAGCGCAATAACATCTAAATGCCTCATCAGAATGAACTGAAAATTTATATATGTGTTAAAGGTCACTGTTGCTCGAACTGTATAGCTCTTGGTGAATCTAGTACTTACAGATTTTACAGGGACACAAAAAAAAAAAATCTTTATCATTATGGCTTATGTGCGGAAATCATTCGCATCTAAATGAATTATCTGATTGAGTTGAAAATTTATATATGTACCATCACATGAAGCCTAAAGATTCTGGTGAATCTAGCCCTTATAGGTTTTCACAGGGACACAAAGAAAAAATTTTCGTCTATGCCCTATGGGCTCAAATTATTTAAAGTGTGATTGCGTCTAAACTTATTTGAATGAACTGAAAATTCATACACATGTTACAGGTCACAGTCACAGACACCATATAGATTTTGGTTAATCTAATTCTTATAGTTTCTTTACAGGGTTATACTTTATCATTGTGGCTTGTGGGTTCAAATTATTTAAAATGCAATAGCATCTAAATGCCTCATCTGATTGATCTAAAAATTTATATGCAATATGAAGAAAAGTACTCATACACCTTATTATAATTTTATCTTTTGTGTATGTAACAATTTCTCTTAATTTATTTATACAATCGTTAATTATTTAACGTTTGGAAAATCAAGTGGAGTTATTCCAGATTTTTTAAGTTAGTAACCACTTTTTACAGGATAAGACTATTTCTTTTAGATTGCAAAAAGCTTTGTCACCATTTTGTGGTATAGCCACCACAAGAAAAATAAGAAATGCATATAAGAAGAAAATTAACACATGGACAATGAAATTGTAATTATGTCCTTTTTAAAAATCCTAAATTAAAATCTGTTTAGGACTGTAATAATAACAGCAAAAGTTTTTATCTTTTAGTTAATTTGTTTAGATAGTATTTAATTATTTATTATTATTATTTTCTTATTTATTTAAATGAAATAAGCTGTTATCATTTACAATTCACATCGATATTTTTTAGTAACTGAATTAACCAATTCATCATCATCACTACCTTTTTACATGGTCATGTGTAAATACAGTTAATAATTTTATTATTTTTCCTTATTTCTAAAGTTACACCTTTTTAAATGGTTTATTTCAATTGAGTTATTTCCTCTTTCAAAGTATAGATGTGGAAACTTAGCTGATTAAATTAAAAATGACCTATGTGGGCTATTTTTTTTTCAAGGTCCGATGGGTCGCTAAATGAAAATCACAGTGAGAATCAAGAAAATTTTATATGGAACAATGTGATACAACATTAAGCTACATTTCGACGTAATTGCCATTCCAATTCATACATATGACGTAGCAGTGTACCAATTTTCTAATACCTTCGTCATAGAAAGCAGCCGCCTGCGTTTTCAGCCAATTCTTTATGCTGGTCTGCAGCTCGTTATCTGTGGCAAAATTCTGTCCTAGCCAGCATTTCATGTGGGCAAAGAGATGAAAATCTGAGGGAGCCAAGTCACGACTGTATGGTAGTTGATCAAAAACTTCCCATCCAAAATGCTGCAGGAGGATCTTTGTTACAACTGCAGTGTGTGGCTGCACATTGTCATGAAGAAGGACAATGCTTGACGACAATACTCCTCTTCTCCTGTTCTGAATTGCCCTTCGAAGATGTTCAAGAGCCACACTGTATGAAGCTGCAGTGATGGTTGTGCCATATGGCATGAATTCTACCAAGAGAACACCTTTTCGGTCCCAAAACATTGTAGCCATACACTTTTTGGTGGAGAACATGTGATTGAACTTCACTGGTTTACAACTCGGGGAGTGTGAATGCATCCACTGTTTGGATTGCTCTTTCATTTCTTCTGTTTCGTAATGGTCCCATGTCTCATCTCCTGTGACAATCTTGTCCAGAAACTCTTCTCTGTCGTGATGGTAGTGCTGGAGGAAGTTAATGTGGCGCCCATTCGCTGAGTTTTGTGATGATCAGACAGCATCTTGGGAACCCATCTCGAGCAGAGTTTGCTGTACTCGAGTCTTTCATTCACAATGGTATAGAGAGCTGACCGTGAAATTTCAAGAAACAAATCACTCAACCCAGAAATTGTGAACCAACAATTTCTGCGAATCACCTGATCAACGCGGTGAAGAAGATCACTGGTTGACACTCGCTTCCTTTCCTGGCCGCTTGCATCATGAACATCTGTGCGTCCAGCATCAAAATTCCTGTATCACTGCCGCACTTTACTGTCACTAATGAATGTTTCACCATACACTTTACTCATTCATCTATGAATTTCAGCTGCATTGCTTCCTTCAGCATGCAAAAATCAAATGACTGAATGCAATTCACATTTGGCAGGAGACTGTTTTCTGAAGCATGTTTATGTGCTCCCTACGTACTCAGAAATGACAACTGCGAATCGGGGGAACTGCGAATGACAACTGCATTCCCCGGGCCAACTACAGACACTGTGCACAGACCTAGCGGATTTTCCCCGAAGCTTTCCTTTAGCGACCAATCGGACCTTGAAAAAGAAATAGCCCTTGTACTTAGCTGCCAAATTTGTAGCTTTGAAAATAGATAAATTTCTAGTTGAAAATGAGAAGTAAAAAGTAAAATTTCTACTTTTTTTCTAATAATAATGGGAAAAGATTGTGTTTTGCAGGACATTTGATCGTTGACTGCTAGTTGAAAATGGAGTGAAGGGTGGGGGTAAAAAACATTACATAAATGAGAGTTATAGAACAATTCTACCCTTTTATAGGTTTTAGAATACAGTTAAGCAGGTTTAAAACCTTTATGTTGTGGATGGAGAAAGATTGGAAATCACAAGGCTTCTATGGAGCATGTGATTGCCAATCGTTAGGAGAAGGGGGAATCACAAAATTTATGAGCAAGAGATATTAAACAATTCTACTTCTTTATAGATTCTAGAATCTAATAAAGCAAGTTTAAAATGAATATTTATATAAATCAAATTGGAGTGTACAGGATGATATTTTTATTTATTACCAACTATGTGAAAAATACCAGAGCCGGGAATCGAACCCGGGTCCTCCGCTTAACGCACGGATGCTCTACCACTGAGCTACCCTGGCCGATAACCAGCTAGGCATTTCTCACATAATATACGTTGGCAAAGTCACCGAGTCTGCAAACGCAGATATATCAGGTGAGACAATAATAATCGTAGCACAACTCCATAGACCACGAAATTTCAATTTAGAAATTTTTATTCATGAATTCATCAACCGTGAATATTTATTTAAATCAAATTGGAGTGTACAGGATGATATTTTTATTTATTACCAACTATGTGAAAAATACCAGAGCCGGGAATCGAACCCGGGTCCTCCGCTTAACGCACGGATGCTCTACCACTGAGCTACCCTGGCCGATAACCAGCTAGGCATTTCTCACATAATATACGTTGGCAAAGTCACCGAGTCTGCAAACGCAGATATATCAGGTGAGACAATAATAATCGTAGCACAACTCCATAGACCACGAAATTTCAATTTAGAAATTTTTATTCATGAATTCATCAACCGTGAATATTTATTTAAATCAAATTGGAGTGTACAGGATGATATTTTTATTTATTACCAACTATGTGAAAAATACCAGAGCCGGGAATCGAACCCGGGTCCTCCGCTTAACGCACGGATGCTCTACCACTGAGCTACCCTGGCCGATAACCAGCTAGGCATTTCTCACATAATATACGTTGGCAAAGTCACCGAGTCTGCAAACGCAGATATATCAGGTGAGACAATAATAATCGTAGCACAACTCCATAGACCACGAAATTTCAATTTAGAAATTTTTATTCATGAATTCATCAACCGTGAATATTTATTTAAATCAAATTGGAGTGTACAGGATGATATTTTTATTTATTACCAACTATGTGAAAAATACCAGAGCCGGGAATCGAACCCGGGTCCTCCGCTTAACGCACGGATGCTCTACCACTGAGCTACTCTGCTATTCCCGGCTCTGGTATTTTTCACATAGTTGGTAATAAATAAAAATATCATCCTGTACACTCCAATTTGATTTAAATAAATATTCACGGTTGATGAATTCATGAATAAAAATTTCTAAATTGAAATTTCGTGGTCTATGGAGTTGTGCTACGATTATTATTGTCTCACCTGATATATCTGCGTTTGCAGACTCGGTGACTTTGCCAACGTATATTATGTGAGAAATGCCTAGCTGGTTATCGGCCAGGGTAGCTCAGTGGTAGAGCATCCGTGCGTTAAGCGGAGGACCCGGGTTCGATTCCCGGCTCTGGTATTTTTCACATAGTTGGTAATAAATAAAAATATCATCCTGTACACTCCAATTTGATTTAAATAAATATTCACGGTTGATGAATTCATGAATAAAAATTTCTAAATTGAAATTTCGTGGTCTATGGAGTTGTGCTACGATTATTATTGTCTCACCTGATATATCTGCGTTTGCAGACTCGGTGACTTTGCCAACGTATATTATGTGAGAAATGCCTAGCTGGTTATCGGCCAGGGTAGCTCAGTGGTAGAGCATCCGTGCGTTAAGCGGAGGACCCGGGTTCGATTCCCGGCTCTGGTATTTTTCACATAGTTGGTAATAAATAAAAATATCATCCTGTACACTCCAATTTGATTTAAATAAATATTCACGGTTGATGAATTCATGAATAAAAATTTCTGAATATTTATATTTATGTGGCAGATGGAGAAAGATTAGAAATCATAAAGCTTCTGCAAGCCGTGTGATCACTGATCGTTAGAGGGAGGGAAAAGGGAACCAAAAAGTTCTATGAGTGAGATATATTAAACAATTCTACTTCTTTATAGGTTGTAGAATATAATAAAGTTAGTTTAAAATGAACATTGACATTTATGTCGTGGATGGAAAAAGACTGGAAGTCACAAGGCTTCGATCGCCAATGGTTGCTTGATTTTTAAAATTGTTTAATGATGATAAAAAGTAGCAACTTTAGTGGCGATCGATGCATAATTTTTTAATCATCATGTGGCCAGTGGTGACTGTTAATTTTGCCCTTTACTAAAAGTTCATCCCAATTAAAAAATTAAACATCTTTCATTGAATTTTTTTTTTTTTTTTTTACTTGGAAGTAATGTATTCCTGAAGATTTTTTTAATCCTAAAGTACAAGAAAACATTTGTCAAATTTCAAAGAAGCTATGATGGACATAATATTAAAGTCATTATCAGTGGTGTACCAAGGGTGAGACGGAGGGGGCAGTCCATCTCGGACTTCTGGTCATGAGGAAGCCTCCAAAGAAACTTAACCTTTAAGTACATATATCTGGTGAAGTTATCGTGTCATTATTTTAACCTGAAACAATCCCTGCAATTCAACTTTAAGCGTAAATTCCTGTCTAAGATCCTTAATGTACAAAATGTGACCACAGAGTGACAACTCCAAAAAAAAAAAAAAAAAAAGAAACTCATTTATGTAAAACCTGACTAGCAAACAGAGCCAATGCAACTGACCTTCTTGTTGAGATTGGCTTCCGAATCAATCTTAAAATTTACTTCAATGACTTTTTATAGTAATAAAGTTAAGGGAAGAAGTGCAAGGGGGAGCCTCAATATAGGAAGGGCTCTAATTAGGGAGGCCCAGTGAGATTTTTGCCCCGGGAGTTGTAGATCCACCACTGGTCATTATGGAGTTTTAAAATATCCATTTAAACATTAATTTAACTCATTTTGTATCTGTGAAACAAAAGTTACACTTGCAATTCACTGCTTGGTACTTGGCATTTCTATATACAAACTATAATTTATAGCCAATAAAGCTGTATAATTTATATAGTCATTAATTTTAATATTAGTGTATTAAGGTTGACTATTAATTATTACATAGTTTATATTCAACTAATTAAGTTATCTATAAAGGCAATGTTCACATGTGTGTGCATTATAGACTACAAACCTAGTAAACTGATTTATGTGCAGTTTTTTTTTTTTTTTTTTTTTTTTGCAGGGGGGGGGGGGGGGTAAAATCACCTGCATTGTCTGGGAAAGTTTTAAATTTATTGAAATCCTTGATCTGAGCAGTTGAAAGAAAGTTAGAAGCTAAATGATTTTGCAATACAAATTCATTCAAGCCACCATTTTGCTTCCTGCACTACCTGCACCTATCATTCATCGTACTGGTCATATCACTTTGAAATTTTATCCAATGGTTCCTTTCCATCCTTTACTATAGTAATGATATCTTTAAAGCCACCATTATATTTTTTACATCACCCTCTGCCTATCTTTCAACATACTAGTCATATCACTTTGAAATTTTGTCCAATGGTTTATTTTCCTCATTATCACAATAATGACATCTTTTAACACACTATTTTGTTTCTTTTACTGTCTTTGTCTATCTTTCATCCTACTGAATTTATCACTCTGGAATTTTGACTTGAGTTTCCTCTGCCTCTTTTATCATAAAAAGGTTTTCTTTTAAATGGCATTTTGTTTCACCAAGTGAAGTTTGTGTTAGCCAAATCATTGATAAGACATTGCAGCAGGCAATGAGGACCCAAACCCAGAATAGTTCAGGCGGAGAAAATGCTACAGAAGACAGTGAGGATTCTAACCAAGGTTCATGCATGAATTTGCTTATTCCTGCACGCATGCAGCACATCAAGATTAGGCACTGTCACAGACAATGGGCTCCCAAACTCCCCACATTACAGATGAGGAAGGTGCTACTTACAGCAGTAGGATCCTGTACAGGGGTTTTGACCAATTTTAAGGGAGTTCTGTTTGAGAGCTTAAATTTTTTTAGATTTTATAAATTAATGCATTTCTAGAAATAGCATTTTAAAGTAGCATTCAAATATAAAAAGTTTTTAACCTGTAAGTTTTAAAGTAGCATTCAAATATAAAAAGTTTTTAACCTGTAAGTAGTCACACTTCAGCCTTTTCGCTGCCCATCACTAATTATAGAGTCCTAAGTGATTACACAGTTAAAATAGGAATCCTCTATGCACCTCCTTGGGAGTTTCTTCAGTTATATAATAAAAATAGATGTCATTCCTGCATATTTTCTAGAAGTTGATAACAATTTACTTTTGAAATCAGCCTAATGCACCGTGGTGCAATCACTATTGTTGACATTTTTTCGGTTTTTAAACTGGTATGTAAAGAAAAAATAAAGCTTGGGTGATTTACAGTCAGTAGATATTTCTTCAGTGTGCTTTCATTTTTACATTTATTTATTTCTAAGTATGTTTTGTGAAAGTAATAATACAGTATTTTTTGGCATATAGTCTGTAGCAGAAAATAATCCACAGCTATTATTTTTTAAGAACTTATAAAAGAAATATTTATAGATAATCTGATCATGGATAATCTATTACTGGAAAAAAATGAAAGCCAAATCGAGCCAATAGGTATCTTTCAATAAAAAGCAAAATTATTAACATTAAAGTCTACAGAAACATTATAATTTTTAATATTAAGATAATTTAAGATAGCTATGTTCTGGTTCAAAAAGAGATTTTTTGAGGGCATAGCATAAGTCTTAATTTTCACTGTACCTACTTATCTAAAAACGAACTTTTTTCAGCTTTGTTTTTCATTTTTATTAGATAGCTCTTTTCTATTTGTCCAGTGTGATGATCAGGGCCCGCTTTACCCTTTTGGCGGCCCTAGGCAATAGAAATTTGGTGGCCCTTCTACACCAGGGCAGCTTATATATTTCATGTAACCACGCGCAAATTTTCTGAGACCTCGGTCTTCATTTCCCCCCCCCCTCCCTCTCTCTACAAAAAAGAAATCACACTAGAAAAAAGTCTTAATTATGAGTTACTACATAAAGACTTAACTTATAATAAAAATAAACATAAATAGAAAACATTCACAGTTTTTGTAAAAATTCGGTTGGACGGGCCAACCGACGGGCTATCGGTTGGACGGGCCTATTTATGAATAACAAAAATAAACAGGCGGAATCAAACTTTAGATTTTCCACCTGTAAGTGCTAAGCGATTGATTTGGAATCCTAACAGAACATCTTCTACCCAAGATTTCTTCGTGATATCTTCAAGATGAAAAGACATCTCAGAAACATCCCGAAGATGTACTGTGGATAAGTGTGCTGTTAGGGAATTGACTGAAAATTTCCATATATACAAACCCACATTCTCTACAAGACATTGCATCACAGGAAGTTTGGCGAATATTCTAGCGCAGAGGTGCAGGTGCAGTATATATTCGGACGCACGAACGAAGTTCAGGTGAAATTTTGGCCGATTGGGAAAATTTTGAATGTACACTAAGCGACAAAAAAAAAAAAAACAGCCGCACTTGGATATTTTTCTTTTTAACTTCTACAACCGCCATTTTTATCGTTTAAAAAAAAAAAATTCAAACAGATTTTATTATGTTGTCCTCCACATACACTTTAGCTTTGAGTCCAGTGTTAAAAACAAAATGCAATTGTGAGGAATATTGTAATTTTAGAAATTATTTCAAAAATGGTAAGAATAAGGCAGTTAACTAACTACAGTACAGCAACTATTAAACGAAGCAGGTTTAAATGGCAGAAAATTTGAAAAAATTCCATTCTTAGTGAAGAGAATTAGAAAAGCAAGACCTCAGATGGCTAAAAAAATTAAAAAATGATTAATTAATTATTGGGCTGAACTGGTTCTCTTTGATGAGTCAAGTTTAACTTATTTCTAGCTAAAGAAAACAAGCAGATCTGACAACGAAAATATGACTGACTTAATGAAAATCGCACTTTTAAAACAGTGGCACGTTCTCCGCACATTATGGTACGGAGATGCATAACTTTTCCAACAGCCGGGCAAATTTTTATGCTCAAGGGATCAAATAACTTGAAATAAAACACAATCTTCATAAAAGTGGTGCCTGCCCGACTATTTTGGAGGTATCTTGGACATTTCCGCAAACAGTATTTCAAGATGATAATGCACCTTAATACACGGCGTCTGTGGTAATAGTTTATTCACTTCAAATTGTCAAAATTTACTATCCATTCCCATGAGAACCTATAATTCTGTAAGTAATCATATCTTTTTTCACTTTAAGTTAAATCCCACAAAGGCTATAGTAGAATTTCTTCTTTACCAAACATGGAAATAGTTCTAATCGAGATCCGCTCGAAAATGTTTCGTCTATAAAAAGGCGGGGGAGAGGGGAGAGGATTAGAAATTTGCAGCCTATAACTCTGCCAGAACTAGAAAAAATTATTTGTGATATTTGGTACATTGAAATTTCTGAGATTTATATTAAAACACTGTATAAAGCTATGCCATTGTGCATTAAAGCAGTAATTCCATACAAAGGCGGAATTAACCCAATGCAGAATACATATTTTTAATAAAAAATTGCTTAGATCTAACAAATAAATAGTTTTATTTCATATATTAAAATATAACTTGTTTATTTCATACAATAAATCATAACAAAATACAAACTGTTTGGTTATTACATTATGTTCAAGAAAATTTTATGCAGATTTTTAAAAAGTACTTCGTAGAGTGCAATAAAGCGGATTATTAAATTGAAAATGTACATAGGTATCATTTCATACCTTTGGTATTATGGAAACAAGACAGTTTTATTTGTTTCAAACATTAATTTTAAAGTTATTGCAAATAAAAAAAGGTATAAGTCATTTTTTCTGCAGTGCGGCTTTTTTTTTTTCTTTGTAGCTTAGTGTATATTTTCTCAAGAGAAAATAATATGAAAGCGGAAATAACAAATCTACTGAAACAATTATAACTAAGAGCTGTTTCTATAGATTTGTTATTTCCGTTTTATAAGAGCTGTATTATATAAAAAGCACCATACAACTGGCGTTTAAAAGTAATAAGTACAAAACATCATTAAGTGGAAGAACTCGCACCAATCATGCTTTGTTTGCAGCACTCGTGCCTACTTTGTTCACCTGACAAAGGGTCATGTGTTCTTTCTAACCGAAACATTTGTTCAGAGTTTATTGTATTTTATGGTGTTTATTCAAAGTTTTGTAATTATTACTTGTGCATACTTGTTCGCCTGACGAAGGGTCGGGTCTTCTTTCGACCTGAAACAATTGTTGAGAGTTCTTGCGTTTTATATTGTTAGTTCCCCATCATACTACAGGTATGATGAACTTAGGTAACCGTTAAAATTTTGGACCACGGTTTTTTGATTTTTTACATGTTTTCTAGTGTGAGGGACACGAAAATGACAAAATTTGCATGGTGTCTGTTAGTTTATTAGTCCGTTAGTATGTTAGTCTGTGTACACGATATCTCACGAAGAAATGATCGCAGAGAGGTCAGACAAGTTTTGAAATATTATTTATGACACTGGCAAGAACCCTATTCATTTGCAACATTCGAATTGAAAAACTTCGTAAGTTACTAGAAATTTACGATTTTCTTAACATGGGAGAACAGGTCAAAATTTCACTTAAACGTGCATTAAATGGAAAATTTTTACTGTAAATTTATAAGACTAGTTTTAAAATATCATTTTTCATGCCGGAATGGACATCATGAACTATAAACATGCTACTTTGAAAATTTCGCTAGTTCTTGGAAATTTACGAATTTCTTAACATGGCAGAAATTTCACATAAACTTCCATCCCGAGGGATATTTTCAACGTAAAGATGTCAGACTGCATTTGAAATATTATTTAGAATACTGGCATGAATAACATAGACTATGAATTTTCTAATTAAAAAAAAATCGTAAGTTATTAGTAATTTACGATTTACTTAACATGGTAGAATAGGACAACATTGAGCATAAACGTCTATTTTGAGGATCATAAATATATCAGACAATTTCAAAATAACATTTATAATAATAAATTATTTTTCACTTTTTTACTTCTGGCGCCATAAAGGATTGCCTTAGCACTGAAAGATTTTTAAATGTATCTGTCTGTGTTTACTATGATCATCATTAAATCGTAGTCAAAGGGCACCATTTTATTATCATGTTGCAATTTCAAATTACTCCCCCCTCCCCCTCCTCTTTTCCACGTAATTTAAAAACGATCTGGTCTTCATTCATTGTCACAATACAATTCAAAGCGTATATTTATTAAAAGTCAATATTTTAGTACTTTATTGTGTTTTTATGTATGTTAAAATCATCAAAGAATGCTACTTTTAATTTACAATTTAATATGCATATATGTCTTAAAAAAGAGAAAACCAAAAGTCAGTTTATGATTTATGCTTTCTTTTTTTTTGTGCAGGGTTTTTAATTTTTTGGCGGCCCTAAGCAACCGCTTAGGTTCGCCTAATGGTAAAGCGGGCCCTGGTGATGATATGATGCTTTACAAATGAATTATTGTAATCAAGCCCAAAAGCAGACATTTTAATAAACAAATATCTACTTTTGAACACCCAATAAAATAAATATAATTTCTGCATGGGATAAAGAAAGAGGATTACAATGTTTGATAGCACTGTAGAGTGAAAAATCAGACTTATGTTTTATTGTTTAAGTAGAATAAAAAGTGAAAATTACAAAATTTATGGCTCAAGTAAATAGTCAAAAGATAATACGCATCAGCGTATAATATGCACTTTGTGTATTTTCACCTTTTCTATCAGATAATCAGCAGATAATGCACTAAAAATTATGGTAGTAAATGTAAAAATAATTTTATAAATTAATTAAAAATAAAAAAGTAAATAAAATAAAAGTTAACGACACATGAATCATTAAAAGTTTTTAATTTATTAGAAGATTCTGTTTGTGAAAGTCAGTTTCTTATATAATCTAACAAATAACCTAGAAATTTTCATTAAAAAATAAATAAATAAAAAATGCATAATTTCATACTTATGGATTGCTTTAAAAAGTTAATCATATGAAACATTTATCATATTTTTATATGCATAAAAATACCATAGCTTCACTTTGTTGCTGTTATTACAAAAAATAAAGTCATAAATAGTTACATACATAAAAATATTAAAATAGTTTTTTATTTTACACTTGAGTTTATTTAATATTTATGAGCCTCTAGCGACACAGCATCACCAAAATAATTACACCTCTGTCCTCACACAAAATTTTCTAGATCAATCTATGAAAATTATATCTAGAATTCCTTCCAATTTAGCATTTAAAGTAAGTTCGTAACTTGAAAGAAACTTATTTACTTTTATTGACAAATGAATAAATAAATATAAATAAAGGATTAAAATCAAGAGTTCAAATATATAAAAGAATATACATTTAATTAAATAAATATTTAAAATTAAAAAACTTTTATTTCAGTTAATTATGTATTTCTTCTTTATATTTCTTTTTCAGATGAATAATTATAGGGAAAAAAAAATTATATATATATGTGAAGCATTTTAAAATTACATTTTTATTTTTTAATAAATATGTTTTTGAAGCTTTTTTAGAAATAATTAGATCAGGGATGAGATTAGCAAAAATACAAAAAAGCTGAAACTGTATGCAAAGGCAAGACGTTGAAATTAAATATTAAAATTTTGATGACAAAATCTATTACATTAGAGTAATAAATATTTATTTTAACCTTATATGTATAAAAAAAGAACAAATGCACATCAGAAAAATAAAAAAGCTAAAAAAAAAAAAATTTTAATCAGAAAAGCTAAATGTACAAAAAACCTGAAATCAGCTGAAAAGCTGAAAAATCTCATCCCTGTAGATATGTTCAGATCTGCATTGTTATAAATAGAAGTTATACATAAATAATAGAAAATAAAATAATTTAATCCTCTCTTTTTGTTTCTGCCAAAATTACTGGCAGTGCAAAGACTGAAATGCAAGCACTAGTGTCCTAGAAAATGATGCGACTAATGTTGGGTTAAAATCAAGCATCTGATTATTTTATCCTTAAGAAAAAGCGACTCAAGAATATGAGTAACATTTTTTGAAGTCAGTGAAATAGAATATTACGTTAAAAAAATTGACAAATAGTGTTTCATGTCCACTGAAAACCATTCTGTGAAAGCTGGGGGGTATTGATCTTTATTTGCACATCTGGGATCAAAAACAGAGTCTGTCAAAACATGTTTCTGCTTAATGTAAACAAACAGTTGAGTAATTTTGCTTTTCTTTTTATTCTGCTGTTTGGGAAAGAGAAATTCTGTCAATATTTGAAGATGTTATGCATTTTTAATATGAAATCGTTAATAGCTTACAATAAATTCTATTTTATAAATGAATGTTAAAAGTGTAAAACAGTAATGGTTTCTTTTCAAAATAAGAAATATAACCATTTAAATTCAAAAAAATGTTTTATTAACAACTTATATTGCTATTACTATTTAAATATATATATATATATGCACCAATTTTTAATTTGCTAAAGAAATATTAAATTAGACAAATCAGAAGCATTATTTAAGAAGTACTTCAAATAATTAAAACTGCTTTAATATTTTTTAGAACGTATGAAATTAAAATGACAGTTTTCCAATGCTTTATTAAACTATATTTTGCAGCATACATATATCAGTACAAGTTCAGCAAATATATTAATTTTACAATTTAAAAAAAAAAAAACTTTATTAACACATTTTATGTGATAAACTAGGTACAACGAAATTATCTGAAAAAGCGAACAAACTAAAAAAAAAAAATATATATATATATATAATCATGATACATAAAATATATAAAGGAAACTTGAAATTGAAAGAAAGAAACAAACAAACAAAATATACATATATATATATATATATATTGTAATGAAATGCTAAAACATGCACAAAAATTTCATATTATGTATTTATTAAATAATGCCATAATATTGAAAGCCATAATATTTTTCAGAGTTAAAAATTAATACATCTTTTTTTTCAGTAAGTAATAGTAATTTAAATCGATTTTAAAATAAATTAGTTTAAAAAAGTTGTGGTTTAATAGTTTTATTTCGGAAGGAAATAATTACTGTGTTGTAAATTTAATATTCATGGAGTTTCATGAGAGAGAGCTTTTAATTAAGATTAGATTTCATTAAAAAAATGCAGATCCTTATCAAACGTATATTGACAGAATTAAAAAAGAGAAGAAATAAAACAAAAATCAAAACAATTATAACTTACTTGTTACTTTAAATTTTGTGTTGGTCATAATATGAAACCTAATCATGGCTTCGATCCTCCACATTTTGCATTTACCGTTTATTATAGCAGAGTGGATGTTTGAAGCTCATTCGCATATCTGTATCACATGACTGTTTGATGTCATAGAGAATGTAAAAAAAACTAAGGCTCAAAAACAAACATTTGAACTTTAATGATACAGAAGCCGCTAATGTGCAGATTACCTAGTTAAAATGCAGAAAACTCTTGATTCTGCACTTTATATATATATATATATATATATATATATATATATATATATATATGTATATATATATATACATATATGTGTGTGTGTGTTTGTTTTAAAAGACCTTTTATAATGAACCAAGAAAAATATTTTTATTACATAAATATCATATATTAACTTGATTTTAACATTATTCAAGAGTTTTCTAGAATGAAAGTGAAAAAATTTGAAATCTCTATGGGATTTGTTTTCTTAATATGTGTTCTAATTTTATATATTATTTATAAATTTTATTTATCTGTACAAGTACAAAATGTTAAACTCGTTGAAATGTGTGAACATACTGCATTAGTATGACTAACTTTAGAATTTTTTCATTATAGTATTGCAAAGACAGGGTTGCCAACTTTTTAAAAACATTTTGAGGAGTATTCAGAGACATTTTGAGGAGCATTTCGGCTACTTTGAGGAGCAATTTTAAAAATTTAAAAAAGAAAGAAAGAAAGAAAAAGAAAGAAACTACTAGCAAAAATAAATTAACAATAATCATATGAAATTAAGTAAAAAAAAAAAAAAAAAAAAAAAGGTAAAATGTAAAATGTAGGTATGCGTCGAATTTTTAGTTACTATTCGGTATACTGAATATTCATTATTCAGTAATAATCAAACGTTTAGTGCATGCCTATTCAAAAGAAACTTGTTTAATTACAAGAACAAGACAATTGATGAGAAAATAATTTCAATGCTATATTTCAAACAGATACAAAAATTGGATTTTTTTAAACAAAATCTTAAATTTTTGGAGTAACAAAAGTCAAAATAATGAACAATTTTAATAGTTTAGATATTAGAAAATGTAATAAAACTGAATCTACACTAAAATAATCATTGTTATTAAGGATGGAAAAGGATTGAAATTGTACAACATTAAATTCAATTAAATTCAACATTAAATTCAAACTGACAGCCATCAACTTTTCTGAAACTCTTTTTTTTCCTTAAGATTATTGCTAAATATACCTAAAAAATCGAGAGTTTTTCGTAGGAGGGGGGGGGGGTATAATTACGTTTTTACCATTAATTAAATAAATATGCTATTCTTCCCGTATTTGACAGAATTCGCAATATTTTTACGACCGATTGTCGAAATTCGTAATTATTTCACTGCAGATTTACAAAATCTACGTTTAATAGCAAATAATTGCTAATATATACTATAATTTTGCTCTAATTGATAAAATTCACTCTTCTTTAAAGGTAAATCCTAAAATACGCGATTATTATGCAGCAGATTGCCGAAACACGCCATTATTTAGCTACTAATCTACGTAAAATGCGTTCTTCTGAAAGCTGAATCTTAAATACTCAACTATTTTGCCACTAATTAGTGAAATTTGCATTTTTTTTTTTTTTAGTGGAATCTTGGAAATCGGGAATAATTTTGAAGTAGATTTCCCAAATAGGGGATCGCTTACCCACTAATAATCAAAAATTTACATTTTATATGCTATCATTTGGCTGCTAGCCAATAAAGTTTGGGTTCCCCCCCCCCTCCCAGTTGATTAAAGTAAATCGCGATATTTATGTAGCCGATGACGGAAATACGCAATCATTTCGCAGCTAATTAACAAAATTTATGTTTAATCGCAATTAATCGCTGAAAAAGGCTTTATTTTGATGCTAATCGATGAATTTCTTGCTTTTTTCAAACATGATTTGCATTATAAGTATAATTTTGTGCTTTTTATAGAAATACGGAATTATTTTACAGCTAATTTTTAAAATTACGTAATCGTAAACTAATTGCTAAAATAGATGTTATTTTTCTAAAAATGTGTAATTATTTATTAACCACTTAACAGTTTCGTTTTTCTGCCATATTATGTCCAAAAATAAGCACATTTTTTATAAACAATTTTGTATTCAAATCGATTGTATAAACTCAAATCCACAGTCAAAATTGTTACAAGTATTGCATTTATTAACTTATTTTAAATTTTTAATTAAGCGAAAAAATGGCATTTTTACTTAAAGTTGGCTTTTTTCCGAACAACTAACTGAACTGTAAAGAACATTTTACAGGAATGGAAGCGAGAGAAAGAGCATGCAATATTTTAATACTTACATTTTATTTCAAATATCAGCTTTTGTATGGTAAATTTTAAAGCATGGAGATAAACAAAGTCCAACATCACAATCAGGACAAAAATATCTTGTTTCTCTTCTGATTCGTTTTCCGCTCTCGTTATGTTTTGAGCAACACACAAAGCATTGCCTCGTCGGTCTCAATTTCTTTTCGGTGGCAGGAATCACTTCTAAAAAGTGTCTTTCCGTCAATCGTAAAGGATTGGGCAAAATTCCTGGTCGTCCTATTCTTTCATTTACTGTTCCATGCCTTTCAATCAAGCGATCAACTAAATCTAGTCTAAAATTCAAATGGGAGTATTTTCCGCCGTGCTTCTGGTACAAAACAAAAGCATTCCACAGTGATATATCAAAAAGGTGGAAGAATATTTTTTTGTAGTTTTTTTTTCCTCTCTTCTTTATGATGGGATAATTGGTAAGATGTTGATCTAGTCTGTCTACACCTCCCATTGTATTGTTATATTCCATTACTACTTGTGGTTTTTTTCTGACCTCATCATTGTGAGATGGCACTTCAATCATTTCGGGATTATGTATTGTAGATAAAAGACTTACAACCTTCTTATCCATCCATTTTATGATACACACTTTTCCTCTTTGGAATGCACGGACTTCACCTTTTTTTAGTTTTTTTTTATTGCAGTTCCTTTGGAACGTCTTTCCTGTTGAGTTTGAGTGTTCCATACATATCTGTTTGTTTGCTAAGAAGGATATCTGCCAGTTCTGGAGATGTGTAATAATTATCTGTCGTTAGGCAATATCCTTTATTCAATAGTGGTTGCATAAGTGTCATCACAACTTGAGATGACTTGCACAAATATTGGTAATTATTATCGAAAAGTGTGTCTTTTCCAGTGTATATAATAAATTGATATACATAACCAGACTTTGACTCGCATAACATAAAACTTTTTATACCGAATCGTGATCTCTTTAGTTGTATATATTGCTTCCAGTGCAGTCGTCCTTTGAAGAGCATCAAGCTCTCATCTATTGTTACATCTCTTTCAGGTGTCATGATTTCTTGATAACGTACATTCAAGTATTTTATTACAGGCCACAGTTTTTGTAATTTCGGACACTCATGTGTTTTAGCATCAAATTTTGCATCATCGGAAAAATGTAAATATCGATGAATTAGGTGAAAACGACGGTAAGACATAATTTTTGAGAAAAATGGCGTTGAAGTTGAATGTTGCCTACTCCAATATAGTTCAATATCAGGTTTTTTTACAATCCCTTGTAAAATATTCAATGCAAAAAACACTTGAATTTCGTTTTTTGATGTTGGTTCCCACTTTTTTGCTCTACTATTTCTTCGAAGATTACAGTTTCGAATACTTCGATCTGCATATTTGTTGGTTTCCGAAACTATCACTTCAAGTAGGTTATCATCGAAGAAAATATCAAGAAACTGTAGAGTTCCGTCACTTACATCAATATTCAAATGGATAGCAGGATTCGCTGTGAAAGGAAATCTTGGCGGTGGTGGAGGAGGATTATTGATATCAATTTCGCAAAAGTTCCGAACCTGAGCTAGGTTATCCGAACTTTCCGTTTCTTCGTCACTAGAGAAGTCCGATAACGAACTTTCACAACTGCCAGAATCATTTAGCGAAATTTCCGATTCACTATCTGTTCCAATATCAGAATTATATTCTGTAATAAGCCGCTCACTATCACTCATTGTAACACAAAATGAGGAAAGAAAGTATTCGCAACGCGTGATACAATAAACTAAATTTGCACTTTTTCCCGCGTAAAGCAGTAAAACCAGATGAAACCGGTTTACACTTATTTTGAAAGCCAGTCTTTACTGGACAACTAGAGCCATCTATTAGAAGCAATGGAAACTAAAAAAATGAGAAAAAGCCGGGCAAATCAGTGGATCGGCGTAAAAAAACATGCTGCCCGAGCGGCGCTCGGGCAAATCAGAAAAGTCCCCTTTCGCTGCACCCGAGCGGCGTTCGGGCAAAACTGGTAAGTGGTTAATAAATCAGCTTTTTTTTTTTTTTTTTTTTTTTTTTAATTACTGAAATGTCATTTTTTGCGGCTGATTTATAAAATACGCAATTTTCTTGTGCTATTTTTGTGACGAATCTATTTTAAATCCGACGATTTTTGTGAAAGTCCCATTTTCAGATATGAAAATTTCTTAGAATCACCCACGCACTATAAAAACTAAGTTATCGCATATTCAGTTATCCTAAGAAAAAGGACAGAAAATATTCTTTTTCTTTCTCCAACGGTAGATACTTGGTACAAAGTTCGAAATTTTCCATGATTTTCTCAGAAACTTGTATATTAAAGTGCTTAAGAAAGTTTCCTATTACAGAGGACAATTCCTCCGTTAAAGTCCGACTTTATACTGTTTTCTCCAAAACTCGCATGATTACGGCCTAAGACACTTTAGAAAGTCTCCCACGGAAGATAGCTCTTCCTGGTCTTAGATTCCTTACGTTGTCAATCGTACTTAAAGTTCAGTAGCTTTGAATCCATTATTTTTATCGATAAATAATTAAAATAAACAATTTTTTTCGTTAGAAAGTATTATTTTTTAGCGACTTATTAAGCATTAAGATAACTGAAACATTGATAGACTGAATTTGCGGAGCATAAAAAGTAACTCGCGGAGTTGCGGAGTTTTTAAATTTTTTCGGAGAAACTCCGCAGAAATCGGAGCAGTTGGCAACCCTGCAAAGAGTTAAACCACTTTCTAAATCAAAGGTGTTGTTGCATTAAAAGTAGATTTACAGTTATAAGTTCAAAAGACGGGCAGTTCATTCAGTTTTAACTAGGGTGGGGTAGGAGGTGATGATCAGCCTTGGAGACAGTCCTGGCAACTTAGCGACGAATTTGACGACATGGTGACCAAACTTGGCGAGGAGTATTAATTTATTGTTTACAAAATTTAGAAGCTCTATCTTCAATAGAAGTCAAGTTCTTAAATTTTCTGGATTCATTAATTGGTTTCTGGCGCAGAATAACCTCAAAAATTAGTAGAATCACGACAGAGACTATACAAAGAGAAGAGAAACTTCCACAGAGTTCAGTTGTGTTCGGACATCTGTTCGGAAGGGATTGTCTCAGATTTCTGTTTAAACGGTTTGTATTTATTCTTAAATCAGTGAAATTCTTTCTATGTGGTGTATTTAATGTCGTTTAAGGTGTTTTTGTGGTATGAATTTGAATTCGATGTTTTACTGGGTTGTTTCAAGAATAATCCTTGTACAGAGTGCATTTGTCTACAAGAAACTGTCAGTTTCTTTATGAATTATTTATTTTCACATAAGAAAGTCGACATTTCAGTAACAATATGGATGTAGATGGATATCAGAGGCCAATCCAGGATTTCAAACTTAATACCTATTTTTTTGAAAAATCTCAACTATATTTTATTTTTGTGAAAAATTGTAGCACACTCTTTCTTTCTCTGTGTGTGGGGGGGGGGGGGATAGGTTCAATCTAAGTGAAATAATAAAAGTAACACTCTCTCTCTGAAGTAAACAGTTCAGTACAGTGTGTGTATGTAGAAGTTGCTTTTATTCGTGCTGGTATCACTGCACTATACATGAATTGTACCAGGGAGGATAGACACAACACCATACAGTTATAAAAACGTCAAACCACCTGACGAATCAGCAAACAATACACTGTGCCCACAACTCCAAAGTATGTCTGTAGTTTTGTACTGATACACGCGAGGATCGTTTTGTTTACTTGTGCTACGCTGTTTCTCGCCCATAACAAACGCTTGTGTGTAGATTAAAACCAATATTCTGTATGATTCTTGTTTCATGAATCGCATCAACAGAATGGCACAAATAAGTTACTCTTCTTTGAAAATATGTTCATTTAAATGTCAGATTTTGCTGGGATGACAAAGATTTTTGTGAAAATACTCATTTTAGCTGTATCATTTTTGTGAAGGTACCTTTTTTGCCAGGTCAATTTTTGTGAAGGTACCCATAAACGGTAGTAAAATTTACCTGTATTAACCCCTGGATATTTTGGATCAGTATGATATGCGTAATACTTGCAAGATTTGTAATGAAGTGAAGGAAAGTTTATTTTACTAAAAATATTTTTAGTTTAAATATTTATTTAACATTATTTAAAAATTAGAATTATGCAAATAGAAACATTTACACTCAAAGCTGTCATCTATGACAACTAATGCCACAACGTGGCATTTCTGCCCTCACATTAACAATAAGTCTGCCCATTTTGGTTTCCTCTATTTGCCTTCACAATTGTGCTGCATGTTTTTGAGACTCCCTGTATAAAAGTTTTCCCTTTCTGCAAGATGCACTTTTTATTTCTTTTTAAATTTCATTCCATTTTATATGTTTCTTTTTTTCTTAGCTATTCAATAAACTTATTAAGGTTCAACATACAACTGATTTGCTGAATGATAACTTTTAATAAAACAATTTAAAAAAAAGGTAATATACGGCACCAACTAAAACTCTGCGCACGGGCACCTGACAATGCTGGCGCACCCCTGTTTTTTTATCTATGGTGCTATTTTTTCCATTTCTAATATATATTGTTTTATCCTTAACCAATTTAATTATTTTAAGCCTTAAAAAGTCACATAGAATCAAATTTGATACTAACATTCTTGTTGTTTTCTATTCTTTTCCATTTTATTTTTAATCTACTTCATATTTTGTGTAACTTTATACTTGTATTATTTTTAATTAAAGAAATTAAATACATAATCTAAAATTTTGTTTCAAATCTGTACAAAATACCAAACTATAAAAGAAGTAAAAAGTATTCAAAGAAAAACATAAATTTGTTTTCAATTACTTAAACAGAGGGGAAACAACTTAAAATGACAAAACCCTGAAAACTACTAGTTGGCTGCAGAATGAATGATGAAGGAAGACTTATTAATAATATATCATATGGCTATTTTTTTTTTTTTTTTATATATATATATTTCTTTATACGTAAAACAGAAATATTAAACATTTTAATGAGAAATTTCTATAAAGGGAAAATAATTAACTTGAAATTCAGAGATTGCGATAGCGAAATTTTCAAAAACTCTAAATTCAAGGTTTACAGGCCCTGACTAACGGCAGGGCATACGGGGCAAATGCCCTGGGCCCCCCTTCTGGAAGGGCCCCCCTACAGGCGTATGCAGAAATTTTGCAACCTAAAGAGCTCTTATGCCACTGCAAGGGGGCCCCCCACAATAGGCTTGCCCCGGGGCTGCAGGTAGTCTAAGTCGGGCCCTATCAAGGATAAACCCTGAAAAGTTTCACCACTGTTATGGTTTCGTACTTCTTATAAATCTCTCAAAACAATTGAATTCTATATGAAACTATGATTTAAAATAAAGCAGTATTCAATAATTAAGGAAATTATCTAAACCTCCCTCCCCCCCCCCTTTTTTTTCATGAAAACCGGCATCACAGAGTTCTTATATTTTTACTTACATTTTATCATACTGTTTATTACTATTTAGAAAATAATTTTTTCTTAAAAGAATAGCATATAAAAATATAAGAATGCTGCTACCTTTGTGGAAATAACTTTACAATTATGGATATATTAGTAAAACATTTTATGTTTCATTATTTTATTTTATTTATTCATTCATGCTAGTATTGTAAATAAATAAATAAATAACAAAAAATTATTATTATTATTATTTTGTTTTAATAATTTTGAACAAAACCTTATCTTTTTGTAACAACACCATCTTTATATTAATACTCAAACATGAAATTTGTCATATACTTTTAACAAATTAATAATGGGAGAAGAAGACTGAAAGTGGTATCATTCGAAAAGTATGATTAATGTGAGTTTGAGGGGGAAAAAATATATTATTCTCCTAGGATATCAAGAAGGTATATAAAAATACTTTTATTTTTTATATACTTTTTCATTTTATGCATGTATTCTTTTGCATTAAAAAATCCTAAAGAAGAAAGGTGTTAAATCTGGCAGTTTCTTAAAATTTAAATAAACCATAGACACAGTAATTTGTACAGATGTAGTACCCCTATATTCTTGACTACAGATTTTTCATTCTAAGATGCAACAGTGCTTATTGAGTGAATGAGCAGCAGATTGAAATTTTATACTATTGAACATATATGCAAATTAGAAAAGGATTTGGTTTTATAAAAGTTTTTTCTTTTTTTCCTTCTAAATTTATTTTTATTTTTATTTTTTCTGATTTATATCAGCTCTAATTTGAAGACATATTTTTAGGTAAAACATAATGCATTTCATTTAACTGAAATTGACTAATTATTTCTAAAAAAGTGGATTTATTACCCTTCTAAAAATATAAAAAGAAAGTATAAGATTTGGAAAAATTTTTGATTTCTGGTGTTTGATAAAGTTACATGTTTTGGGATTTCCTGAACATGATTCGACCATTTTTAGAAAATGCCTGTTTTTTGATTCAGCAAAACTGTGCAAACACCGTATCTCATGAACCAATGGACTTAATTTAACCAAACTTGAAATTTAGTTGGTCCTTGGCTTGAATTGATGCTCATTAACTTTTCGGCTATATAACACATCAAGTGGAGTTACCACACTGTCATTTCTTCTCATTTCAGGAAATGCTCAGAATCCACAGTGTACAAAACTTAGTATTATATATATATATATACATATATATATATATATATACATATATATATATATATATATATATATATATATATATATATATATATATTCAGTAAAACTCTGCTGATTCAGTTTGAGTACACATTGGCCAACAGGTGGCACTGCTATCTTGCAATTTAATGCCATTTCCCATTTATCCATTATGTCTAAGCCTTTACATAAGACTGTCTAAGCTTCTGTATAAATATACAAAACTTGGCATGTGAGATGGATATTAGGTAAAACTATGCTGATTCACTTTGAATGCATAATAAACAATAAGTGCCACTGCTATTCTTCATTGTTTTCTATTTACACAAAAGCTATATCTCAAATTCTATGCTATACAAATGCACCAAACTCTGTGTGTGATATATATTATGAAAAATTAATCTTATTGAGATTTTGGTCAATATAGGCCAAAAAGTGCACTGGTATTACTTTCTGCAGTTTCTCAGATGACTATATCTCAACATTTGTTGGTGAAAATTACATATGTAGATGGTAATTTTGAGAAGATATATTGATTAAATATTTGTTCATTTTAACCAATAGGCTGTGCTGTTATATAAAATAATGCAGATGAAAGTATTTTATTCATAAAAATTTTGACATCCAGCTTTCTATGAATTTACACATTTTTACATTCCTGAACATGATTCGTTTATTTTTAGATTATGACTATTTATCTCTGTGTGTATATGATGTTTTAGCAAAATACTGTAATTCATGAATCAATGTACGGAATTTAAAAACAACTGATAATTGGTTAGGCTTTGATTGGTGATGATTAGCTTCTGAATTATATCACCCAATAAGTGGTGCTGCTATACTGTGATTCAACTTCTTTAAGTGAAGGATATATCTCAACTTTTATAGTGTATAAACACAAACTTGGTATATGACATGGATATTACGTAAAATTATGCTATTTCATTTCGGGTGCAAATCAGCCAACGTGTGTTGCTGTTGTGCTGCAATTCCATTTATGAAGTTTCTATGATATATAAATGCACTAAACTTGATATGTGAGACGGATAATATGTAAAATCATGCTGATTCAATTTAGGTGCATATCGAACAAAAGGTGGTGCTGCTGTGCTGCAATTAATTTTCATTCATGAAAATGCAGTATCTCAGCTTCTATGTTATACACATAAAACAAACTCGTTAAGTATTTTATTTATTTATTTTTAAGATAGAATCTAAGAGAATTATTTACATGAAAATTTTGATTTTCTATATTTATTATTTAAGTGCTTACTTAAGAAATTGGTCAAGTTTCGACTACTGGGCGATACTAGAAAATATAATAGTGAGTGTTTTAGGCTTTAAAGTTTTTTTTCCTTCATTACAAATATTGCACAAATAAATACAATATTTAAATGTTTAACTAATCTTTTCTTATGAAACATTAATATAAGATGATTTTATTTAAATAAACAGTTTTTGTTGTAAATTATATTTAAAATGTTTTTAAGAGAATGGTGTGTAAAACAAGTTTGTAATTTATTGTTTTAAGATTTTTTTTCCCCAAGAAAAATACAAAGTAAAAAAAAAAAAAAAAAAAAACTAGTACTGGATTATCTGTATCCGGCAGGCAACAGATCTCTGGATATCTGATATCGGTATCCAACAAAATCTCTATTTCATACCTACAAATAATTTTTCCTACTTACTGTTTCAATATTAATTCAACCATCTAAAATTTTTATAATATCATTATTGCCCATGAACAAAAAGAGAAATTTATTTGGAATATAGGGAAAGATACTTCAGAGAGGTATACTTTTATTTTTAATTATCAAAGTGTGGATTAGAAATATGGGAAAGTAAAACCAAAATGCAATTCTTTTTTTAGTTAATCACGGGAAGTTGAAAGATAATGCAAATCATCTGTTTATCTTCAAAACTAATTTCAGAACATGTAAGTTAAAAGTAGTCACAAAATACTTAATCTTTTATTATTTATTTATTTTAATGTTTAAGATTATGGGTAATTTTTGTAGCAAACTGTGAAAAAAAAAAAAACAAAAAAAAAAAAAAACAATTTTTAAAAAATTATTATGAAATTGTATCACCCCCCCCCCCCCCTCCCTCCCAAACATTTTGCAGCTTTGTCAAAAAAAAATTTTTTTAGTTCTACTTCATTTTTAGCACTCAACATTATGTACTAAAGTTTAAACCCCTCTAAAAAAATTTTCTAACTACAGCCCTTATTTTAGGAACTTCATAATCACCATTCTTATCTAAATCAACATAGTATTAATTTCTGAATTCCTATCAGCATTTTTATTGATTTCATTTTTTCACTTTATCATTATGATATCATCACCAATCTAATCTTAGCAATAAAAACATAATTGACCACAAAAATACACATAAGTTCTATTGTGTTATGATATCTGCATGCAGTCACTACATTGAAACTTTACATAAAGAATTAATCATTGCATATAATAATGGCTGATTAAGTAAGTATTTGGTATAAATTGTTTTACAATGAAAAAGCAATTTAATACTAAATAACATTTGCTCAAAGTATTTATCTTTATGTTGATAAAATTTTGATAGCATTTGGATATCTATACATCAATATCAACCCATAATTTATATCACTTACCCTGTTCTGATAACATCCACATAATTACAACAGAACATCAACATATAATCAGATTTAACATCATCGCTGTAAACTATTAAAGCAAGCGATTTAATAATAAGAATTATTACCAAAATCAGAAAAAAATATTTTTTTTTTTTTTTTTTTTTTTAAACAGATAAAATAAATAAGATTTTATTTTGTATGTGTGTGTGTTTTCCCAGTCACATTATGCAATTTAATGTTTAATTTCTTATAAGTTTCTAATGAAGATTTCAGTTGAATTCAAACTATTTGTTGAAAGGAGTGTATCTCTAAAAATATTTTTTCTTTTAAGAAAAAATGTGTGCAGAGAACTCATCATCTGGACACCATAATGGTTTGATAAATTATTATATTTTGATAATTATAGTCAGCTATGAAAACATCACAGAGATTCATTTTTACGAGAGGAGTGAAAAACACAGCAAACATTTATGACGATAATATCTTAGATCCAACTGTAATAACATAAAATATAATTTAAAATGCATGACTAATTCACGAACCTGTCTTAAACATGCAAAAATGTTTTAAAGTATTTTCTTCCTATTCGTAAGTAATAACCGCATGAAGTTTAATTGAAATCAGTAAGTGATATATAAAAAAATCAGCTTTTTCTTTTCCTCTGGCCCTCTCGCTATATATACTACATTACGTAAAAAATTAATTATTATAAAAAAAAAAAAAATCTAGCAATATAACTTATGTGGGAAAAATCATTTTCATTATTACAAATTCATTCTTTGGGAAAATAGTAATTTTATAAAAAATAAATTAGAGGTTGATTTGTTAATTAAGTGAAAATATTATTTTCAATGGCTATAAATATAATGCCTAATTATTAACAATTTTATTCATTTAGTTAAAAATGTGCTGTTTACCAGCTAGATGAAATTACAACACAAATTACACTGATTTTCCTCAATTAAACTAACCAGAAAATGACTTAAATTTTGACTAAAATTTTGATTTTATAATTTTGGCTGATCTTTATGTTTTTTGGTGTGCTGAAACCAAAAACAAAGTCAGTTTTTCTCTATCATGTATAGCCTTTTGTCAACACAGGGTGCCTACCTATATAATTCTGTCCGTTACTCTTCCACCAATATAATTATATGGTAAGTTTCATTGTTTGTTTTCATGATTAATTAATCATGGAAAACTATTGCTGTAACAGCGCAGCACAAATGTGATGTAGAACCATACCAACCAACGAACCTATTGTTATGATGGTATATGTAAGAAATTGTGTCGGTAAGCACCCTGTATTGACAAAAATCTATACATGATAGAGGAAAGTGGGCTGCATTTTCAGTTTCATCACATCAAAAAACATAAAGATCAGCTAAAATCATCAAATCAAATTTTGTCAACTTCATTTTTGTAGGCCTGTGTTTTCGGTTGAACATAAATAGGGGAGAGTGGGGTTGAATGGGATGCAGGATGAATGGGACAATAACAAAATTTTATGTTTTGCAAGCACCAGAAACCCAACAATTTTTCTTATATATGGCAGCACTGAGGTCATTCATCAAGTGTAGTTTCAGAATTGTGCTATTCATAGAAGGGCTGAAAAAATTTAAAGTGTCTTTTTTAGCTGCCAAAGTAAGTTTTTACTGATTCAGTTAGGTAGTAGTTAAGAAATTAACTATTTGCTTAAAGTTAATATAATTCTTATATGGTGAAAAGGCATAATCTTTTATTGTGTTTATAAAATATTCAAGAATAATATTGACAATTGTTCATAAAGCCTATTTCCTGTTTTATATGATCATGTGATGATTGGGATGAATGGAACATTCCCCACTATGTACTAATTTAAAATTTTACACAAGAATTATATTAAAACGTAAATTAGCCATATTGATTATCAGGATTCTTAATTTTGTGAACTTAGAAAAAAAAAAAAAAAATTGAAATTAATTGTTCTGGTTTTTGTTTATAATAATTATGCTTAAAAAAAATTATCAGTTAAAATATTCAATGCAAATTAAATCAATAATTAAAATAAATAAATAAACTAATAATAATTTGATTAAAATCACAATTTCAATGAAGCTAATTAAATAAATTCAGGTGACTATTAATGTAACACAGAATAGAATGTTGATTTTCCTGATTAGTTGGAAACAAAAATTTATCAGGATAATTTGTACTCTATTATAATGATTTATCTCTTTCTAGTGTCTTATTTATTTATTTATTTTTAGATTAGGTCTTATTAGATTATATTACCAAAGTCTAGAGCACTAGGAGCTGCATAAACTGAAGGACTTTTGTCTTTTGGTGTTAATTTGAGTCAATACATCAGTTAATGTTAATTTCAGTGAATTCATAGTGTGTAATAAAATCACATAAACCAATTTAACTTTAAAAATTTATTTACTTTCCATTTTGTTTACATTTCTTTGTTAATTCTAGTCCTGTCCCATTCATCCCCATAGGTGGGGATGAATGGGACAATGCACATGCATATAAAAAAAAATTATTATTAATTAAAAATGATAACTTTTTATCAAAGTTAGTATGTTTATATGTAACTGATTACTGAAGTGTACTCATGAGCAATGTTGCAAAATTCTGAATTACATACGGCCGATGTTATCAATAAAAACATAGAAAATATCTCATTCATCCCCACCCTCCCCTATCTTTTTCGGACACTTGCTTGCTCAGCTAGATCCTTTTGGAGACAATCTGTCTCAAATAAAAATAGGCGCTTAAAATACCTTTAAAGCAGCAAATAAATAAGAAATATTGGTTCAATAGCTGGAAATTTTTTGTCTGAATCCAAGAATGCAACTCGTTAATATGTGATAATTAGAATGTTTTTTAATTAACTAGACAAATATTTTTGAATGGCAATGATTGATTTCCAATTTTATCATGCGAGACACTATCACAGATGATTATCTCAAAAGAAGTCTTTTACTAATTAACTAACAATGCGATCCCAAAGTAAGAAATTTTTTTTACAATTTTCAAATTTTTTCAATTTTCAACCATATTCAACAGAAATTATTAATCAATCAGTATGACATCAGAATATTTCACAGTTCAATTTTCATAAAAATTGATTAAAAAACAAAAATTTTATAAATTAAAAATATGCATACCAAAATTTTCCTCAACAGATGCTAAGATATATTCATTTGGAAAATTGAAGAAATAATAGCAACCAGGTACATATAACTAACAGGAGATATACACCAGTTAGGCGATATACACTCAAATTAAATAAGCATAATTTATGATATATATATATATCATATACCAATGTTGGTGCATTTATATAACATAGAAGCTGAGATATAGCCTTCTAGTAAACAGGATTAAACTCCAGCATAGCACCTTTTGTCTGATATGTACTTAATATGAATCAGTGTAGTTTTTCATACTATTCATTTCACATATCAAGTATTGTATATTTATATATCACAGAAGTTGAGATATTGCTTTCTCATAAACAAGATTAAATTGCAGCACAGCAATGCCACCTGTCATTAAATATACACCCAAAATGAAGCAACATAGTTTTTATTATCTATCTAATAATATATATCTAATAATATATATCTAATATATGTCTAGTAATATCTAATATACCAAATTTGGTGCAGTTATATACTACAGAAGCTGAAATATAATCTTTCTTTAAAGGGAAAATGGCAGTATAACAGTGCCACTTATTGGTCGATGTATTCCAAAAGCTAATCAGAATTAATTTAAGAAAATCTCTAACCAAGTATCAAGCTTAATTTTCTGTCTATTGGTTTGTGAAATTCAAAATTTTACTAACTCATGATACATGCATACAGACACACATCTTTTAAAAATGGAAGAATTATGTTCAGGACATCTGAAAATGTGTGAATTCATTGAAAACTAGAAGTTGAAAATTTTCACTGATGTAACAATCTTCTTTGGTATATAGAAAGTAACATATGTGTAGGCACTATGTGGTACTATGTGGCAATCACAAAACTTTCTCTGTACCATTTTATCTAAAAGTGTCACTTACCGATTAACATGCACAAAAAATTAATTAACATAACTTCTCACAATTATACTCTTTTTCCCCAAGCCTGGCGTGTCAAGATCATGCCCAAATGAACTATGACTTCACTTTTCCTGTTCGTTGTTAAGTAACGAAAGAAACAAATCACTCTCAATACTTTTTTCCAGGACTTTTTCAAAAGATAAAAATAATCATAAAACATTTAATTTCATTGTGTCTTTGTGACAAAATGCTTTAATATTTTATGTTTAGAAAAAAAAAATTAAAATATTGCATAATAAAAGGACATATTTATATATATTTATTATTATTTTATATATATGTATATTGTTATGTTGTTGGTTCAACTGATAAAAGTATTGCTCTTACAGAAATATATTTTAACTTTAAATACACGTAAAATCACTTTTATTAATCAGAAATTTAAATTTTTATTTTAAAAGTCTTCATTATGCATATAAAAAATGCATAGAAGGATAATTTCATTGTTGATAAATTATCCTTAAACTTTAGGCATATAAAGAAATGTTGTACCTCATGCATTTCAGCAAAAGTTTTACCCCCCCCCCCTAAAAAAAAAGGGAGGGGGCAGTAAAAATTTAAGAAGAAAAAGTACTTCATTTAACATACATTATTCAGATGCACAAGAGCATATTTTTTGTAGAATATGGTAAGATGGTTAGAATAATTGATAATTTTATTGGAATCTACAAAATATTTTGATAAAATAAAAACTGCTCAAAATGTATTTTTAGTTATATTGTAAGTTTCTATCAATAAAGGATGCAATAAAGTACGTTTTCTATGGAATTTGGTATGATTAACAGTAATGATTCATTTACAGGGAAACAAAAATTCTGACCAGTACTTATGCAAGTTTTGTAGAAAACCAGGGAAATTTCCGAATGGTTATGACAACGAATCAGACCTGAGTTTGAACCTAGCACACTCATCTATGTGCTCTAAGATCTTGCTCACAGAGTTGGTAGACAAAAGATGCAGAGTTCGAATTTAGGTCACGCTCATTATCTTAATCAATCAGAGTTTTTCGTGGTTCGCTCCGAAACTCATGTAAATGGGCAAGGTTCTGTTAGAACGACCCCTAGGCAGGACATCATATACAATCCTACATCTCTCAAGTAGACAATCGACTTTAACTATCAGTATCAGCTATAGTAAACCAGAAAAAGGTGTTAGTCGATCATCTGCACGAGGGACCTGTGCAAAGAGAGCTCTTTCTAAATTTAACTTTCCTATATACAAATTTTAGAGAAAAACACGAAATATTCTGAATGGTTAGAGCGAGACTTGAATTCGAACCCACATTCTCTGTATATCAGCACTGACGTTCTGCTCATAGAGCTGGCAGACGGGATGTTCCTGATTCAAATTCAGATCACGTTTGCCTACTTAAACGTTCCGTTTTCCACGGTTTCCTACAAAATTTGTGGAAATACATCCTAGGTTCTCTCATAAGTTATGTGATTTTGCTTTTCTTTTCCCTTTAATTTTTAGTCCTAAGTAGAGCTTAGTTCTGATAAAAACTTTTTTTAAAGTCCTAAAAAAGACTTTTTTTAAAAAAATCTCTAACAAAAATGTTTTTTTAGTGCTGAAATGAACTTGCAAACAATCTAAGAGTGCTAACCAAATAAACAACTTCCAAAGAACAAAGAGTATTGCTGTTTATGAAAAATGTACTGATTTTTTAGTAACTGGGAAAGTGAATTATGAAAATTTAAACTTCATATTCACTTTAACTGACTAAATCAGTATTTTTTTTTAAGTTTATCACTAATTGTTGAATAATTTCATTCCTAATGTCTTCTTTGATGAAATCTTCTTTTTACAATAAATGATAACGCTTTATACATCTATTCTAATTCTCAACACTCACTCTTTCTAGAGCTTCCAGAAGAAGCCTTCTCCTGCTTTTTATTTTAAACGTATTATTATGTTTGGAGGTAATTACTTGGGTTTCCATAAAAAAAAAAAAAAAAAAAAAAAATCGTACACATTGTAAATAACATTCTAAGACTGTTTTCAAATATTTGGACTAGCTATAATAAAAATTATGTTAGTAAAAAAAAGAAAGAAATGACAAATTAGAAAAAGAAAAATAGTCGGTAATGAAATGACATGGTAATGAAATATCCTCTATTTCCATGTCAAACGAAGAATAAGTAAGCAATAGATTCTGAGATATAGTCTTTCAAGAAATCGCAGAAAGTAACAGTAGCGCCACCTGTCAAAAGATGTAGGCCAAAATCCAATAAGCATAATTTTTTATAATATAAGTCACACACCAAATTTAGTGCATTTTTATAACAGAGAAGCTGAGATATAGCTTTCCCGTAAATGAAAAATACTGCAGAGTAGCAGTGCCACCAGTCGGCTGATATACACCTTAACTGAATCACAACATATACTTTTAATTAGTATTATTCTCCCCTATCATGTTTTGTGCACTTATATGCTACAGAAACCAAGTATAGCCTTTTGTGTTGAATTTAACAAATGTATCTGGTTATTTTTAATGTTATCCTATAAACAAATCATCAATGCTCTTCTTACCATAGAAAACACACTTTTATGCATATGAGTAATGTACATTAATTTCATTATGTTATGAGCAGCAAAAAAATATTAAGATATGTGGCAAATAAACATTTCTCATAGAATGTAATGTAAATGAAATCTTTTGCAAATTCCTGTACACAAACAAGTAGTGCTATTTATATCATTTTAAATAGGGAAGACACCATAGTAAACTTTAGGCAATTTAAAAATATTCACGAAAATTAGATCATAGACAGACAGACAAACCGAAGTCAAAAAATTTTCAGTTTTGTAAAACAGTTAAAAAAATGCATCAATAAACATTCACCTACCATGCAATATGATTCAGAGTGAAATATTGTCATAACTGCTATCGTAAGCTAACAAGCATGCATTATAAAAAGAAAGCTACTGAAAAGAAATTGTAAAATAGCCAAAAGTAGTTATATGATGACCAACATAAATAAAGATCATTTAGCAGGCAAAGCAATCATAGTTTTCTCATTTTTGATACATCCACTTAAAACTTACCAATAAAAGCTAAATTTCAATGTGCATTTCTGAGAATATGCAAACTAAAACTTCAATGTACAAACTCAGAGAACATTTAACTTAAAAGGATGCATTTTGTTTTCCTTCTTAGATAAAGGGTAATATTTACTATTATTATTATTATTATTATAAATGGAAAGGAGGGAGCATTAAAAAAAAAAAAATGTATTTTAATATGCATTTGACCCCTTTATAGAAAAAAACTCACATCTGAAAGCTGATCTTGATTTGAACAAATTTTGTAATTTGAAATATGTTTCTACGACTCTTGGCTTAAGAGATAATATCTCATAGCAACTCAAAAATCATGGGAGGGGCTCAAAAAATTTTATTTTAAAAATTGTTCAAAATTACTTTTAAGAAAATAAATTAATAATTAAATGTTAATTAACCCTTTTGTGGGCCATAGGAAGATTACTTTCCATCTACACAATCTTACATACTCCTGCGTTATGCGCAATTCCCATTATAATATATTACACTTGCTATTAAAACGACTGGAACACTAATTCCCGCTTCAGTTTTCATGCTGCCATCTATTGTTCAATGGATAGCACATTTGTTTTGAAAGTTTGAAATTCTTGTATGAGATTTGTTCTGCTATGACACCTGTTTTGATATGACTGCTCGACAATTCTACTACAAATGTGAGTAAAACACTGTTTTTATTGTAATAACACTTTCTTATTTCACATATTTCTGTCCATTTTATGCCAGTAACTATCTAATCTGAATAATAAATAATAATTCAAAAATGATAATATTTGAATAAATAATAATTCAAATTCAGCAAAATGTATTATATTTCTTTAAATGCAGTTGTTTAATCTATAATAATAAAAGGAAAGGTTTGTCTGTCTGTTCTATACATTCAGCCCCTATTAAACACAGAAGTACAAGAATTGACATACGGATGCTCAAAAACCTTCCCGAGGGGCTCCTGAAAACAGAATTTAAAAATTTTAATTAGTTGTGGAGATATTAATTAAAATATCGACCTATGTCTAATCAAAAAGTGATCTCAATGCCTGAGAATTCACCGCGATTGCATACAAATAGATATTTTAACGGAGTTAAAAGCAGAAAAGGTGGAATATAAATTAGAAATATTAGTCCGATCATTACGAATTTGGTACCAAATGAAAGGAGTGATTTTTCTGAATCTAAGAGTGCAAGCGGCTTATCGATACAACAATTAGCTCTTTTTAAAATTAAATACTAAAGTATGAAATTTTGGTGGCGACTGTCTGTGATGACAATTAAGATGTCACGTGTTTTAAAATGGGGGGAAACACTGCAATTTTCAAACTTTTTCAATTTTTTATTCAGATTACATTTAAATTAATATTTGGCCTAGACAGCATATTATAAAGCTATAGTTCAATTTTTATGAAAATATGTGAATAAAAAAAAAAAAAAAATTATTGGGAATTATATTTATCGCGACACCATGACCAAAAGACAATGCAAGATTAAATTTTCTTTTATATTTTGCAGTATTTTAAATTGAAATATGCCGTTGAAATTTTGTAATATTTGGTTTTAACTCCAGATAATTCGATTGTGAATATTTTTGAAAGTGTAGAATTATTAAGAAGGGTTTGAGGGAGGGGGCGAAGGGGCAAAATTACAAAAAAAAAAAAAAAAAAAAGTTACAGTGTTTAAAATTGGCATTATTAGGTTTTAAGGGGACTGAGGAGTTTGCGACAACCGAGAAGTGGGAAATTTAGGTTGTTGCTTTAATTACCATATCTTTTTTAATTATGCACATATCAATATAAATTTTTTATGATAAAAATAAGAAGTTCAAAAAATATTTGATGCAAATTATTTACTCTTACGTGTTAGTTTTTTTATTTTTTTATAATAGCACTGTAAACATACATATTTTACTCTTAAGGATATTTTTACTTTATTCACTTTGGTACACTTTTCAAAAAAACTAATGAACTAATGGGGGTAGCTCAGTAGCTTAAGCCCTCTGAGCCCCTTGCTTTTCCTATGCTAGAAGCAAAATTTTCTGTATTTATCTGCAGCAAAATAAAAAAAAATTCTCTGCTATCCAGGAATGCTGGACCAATTTTCATTACCATAAAATATGTAAAATTTGCATCTACAAAGAAAATAAATTAAGAATACACAACAAATACAACAATCTATAGATATAATGTAAATTATCTTTGTATTTTTAAGCCTGACATTTCTTTTTGAGATGTTAAATTAATCTGCAAAATTTTAAACAATCTGCTACACTTACTTCCATACTACATTGTTAACTGTTACTGAGCCCATCTATAACAGTATTGTGTTCAATAAAAATTTACCTTTCAGTCATGCATTTACATAGATAAAACATTCTGATATTACTTTAATTTAAATTATTCATGCCACATTATATGCTCAAGAAAAAGTTTAACATAATGTATACTTTTAAAAAATATAACAGTTATGAGAAAGTTTTCTTTAAATAAATAAAACAGAAAGTGGATGTATAAACATATTGAAAATTTACCTTTTAAATAATTTTTTAGTGTAGGGTTATCTTCTAACCTTGACTGAAGTGCAAGAAATTCCCGAAACCGTCTCCTTATGTTCACTTCTTGCTTTATAAAATGAGGCTTCTCGGATGATCTTGCGGTATCATGGAAGACACCTGAATACTATATGAAGAAACAAAATTAGAAATAATAAATTATAGACAAAACATTATGCTTAAAATAAAAGTTAATTCTAACCTGGATGCAATATAAGGTATAAGGCAAAATGCCAGCTTCACTCTGTTGAACTGTATCAGATATTCTTACATCTGAAAATAATGTGGGCACTTCAATTGCTTCTTCAGCTTGCTCAACTAAATTACCACAATTTGAATCAGATTTTAAAGCAACAAGCATTTTATTATTGTCTTCTTGCATCACAATATTATAATCTCTTACATTTAAAGCTCTCAAAGTTGGCATTTGACGAATATAATCAGCACTTTTAGATCTTTTAATAGTTGAGGTATCACATGAGGCAGGCGAATTTACTTCACTTTTACTTTTTCTTCCAATAGAAAAATCACTGTCAATTAGGTTGATATTGCTTGATGATTTCATGCCAGAAGACAAAAAAGGAGATAATGAATCAGTGTTTGATTTTAGCTTTGCTGAAGTATTTTTTATTTCATGTTTATCAAAAGTATTAGCAGACACATTTTGTACTATAAAAGAATGTTCAAGGGAATTTATTTTACTTTCAGAATTAGGAGAAGAATCATCTGTTTGTAATAAAATTTGTGGTCCTGAATTATATTCATCATAAGGAATAGTTAATACAGAAGTATCTACATCAAATAAGTTAGGATCCAAGTTATCTACATCAATATACATTTCTAAAACTTTCAACAACCATAAATTTAGCTGAGAAGGATTAGACAGCAGATTTGAAAGAGGATGAAAGATATACTCTGTTAATATTTCAACAATAAAATTATGTAAGATAGGGCTATGTTCACTATGAAGAGACTTCTGTAGATTTTTCGGACCAAAGGTGTCAATTAAAGAACTTACTAAACTCTGCAAATAACACCATTCAGTTGTACTATCTTGCGAAGCCCAGTGTCTCATCTGAAAAAAAATTCAAATAATTTAATTCTGTATCAAGAATGTATTAAATCTGATAATTTTGCTATATGAACAAAGATCATAAATTTTGAAGCTATGAAGTGTATTAGCAGAAATAAGAACCTTATTTCAATATGACATTAATATTATAATTTACAAATACTAAAATTCACCGATTTTCCCTAATCAGCTATACAACTTCAGAACATAAAATTCTACTTAAAATAAAACATGATTAAAAGGATTATTACCAGCATAGCAATATAAATGTTACTAACTGATTAATTAAAACACTGTGTGCAGAAAAGGTCATCAGCCCTTAAAACCACTTTTTGAGAAAACTATATATCTCCTTACCTGTAAGTACAAAAAAATCCGGAAAAAAAAAAAAAAAAAAAAAAAAATTACACTTATGCTCTGGTGCATAAGAAAGTTTTCTGAGATCTAGTTAATGTGCAAAATTCAATCCATGCAGAAATTAATTAAGGCACTGGACTGAAGCCCTTTCTGCATGCATTTAGTAAAAATATGGATTTCTCTCAATTTTCTATTATCTTATAAGAAGTAATCTAAAATATTCATCTTTAATTGTGTGTGGATGATATTTTAAAAGAATAAAACATTTCTTTAAAAGGATACTTTACCTACTGAACCATCAGTCTAACTTTATATTATTCTACGAAGAAATTTGTTTTATAAATTACTCCTTACCTAATATATTTCCTTAAATTCTGTTTTCACGTTAGAAAAATTACAACTGTTAAAATGTTTCTACTTTTCCAAAAGTAACTTTTTAAATTTTTAGTATTTCATTTTGAAGCTATAAAGTGCAAAAGATGCTCTCAGTTAATTTTTTACACTTTACAGCTTAAAAAAAAACTAGTAAAAATTTTTTTTTTCTTTTTTTGAAAAATAAGAAATATTTTTTAACAACTGTAAATTGTAAATTTTCTAAGCCTGAAAACGGAATTTATAAAAATACATTACATAATGAGTAATTTATAAAATAAATTTTGCTACAAAATAACATGGGGTTAGACAGTCGGCTAAATTAGGCGAAGTAACCCCTTAAGATATTTAATTGTATCTAAGGAGAAAAAAAGTTTTATTCAGTCATAAAAAAAATAACACACCACTCCCTTACTAATTTTGCCATAAATTATCATAGAAACATGCGGTGGTGCCAATCGATTAATAATAACATCTAGTTATTAACACAATAGTTAAATTTTGTTTAAGGGGTCGTTTACATATTAAAATTTAAATCAATTTTATTTTTTTCAATGGCAACACCCATTTTTGACTCTGTATTTGAGTTTCTGAAATCAAGGCAGTTAAAAAAAAGTATAGTTTATATACTTTCAATAATTCTTGATAGAATTACAACAAAAAATGTATTAGGGATTCATCCCAACATTAAAAAAAATTAAATTAAAATCTCACACAGAAAAGTATGTCCATTCAGATAACAATTAGAAAAGAAGTATGACAATTTTAAATATTAAATAAACTAAAATAATGCTAATTAAGTAATGATGCGTGCATCTGAACTTACTTGAATAACTATTTCAAATCATGTGTATTCAAAGTTACAGATTACACAAATGATAACAAGTGACAGCCCCCCTAAGAGCCAAAAAAAAAAAAAAAGAAGAAGAAGGAAATACAAAGAAATATTACTGTAACTCGAAAAATAATCATAAGAATGAACTGAAAATTTGGAAACCCATATTTCTGATAATGCCTGTTCTATTTGTGCAAATATTGATGTAGGTCATAATTCATAATTTTTTGAAATATGAATTTATAAATAATTTTCATAATTAAAAAAATGTTTTTAAATCAAAAATATGCATGGAATACGTTTGGGTCACCAGGGTTCCATCCAGGTTCTTCCGGGGAGGGGGGGAGCTATTTTCATTTTGTGGACAATATATATACTACACATATATATATATTTTTTTTTTCTTTTTTTTTTTTTTGTGTGTGAATTTTGTTTATTTTTGTGAGGGAAAAAAAGTAGTTATGTCATAAAAATCACTTTCAGTTACCACAATTCCTTTTAAAACCCCAAACAAATATATTGAGAACAAATTATATAATAGATATAAAAAAAAAAAAAAAAAAAAAAAACATTAAAAATTCTACTTAGTCTTTAAGAAGTGATTAAATTAAATTATGTACCAATATCCTCAATATTTACAATTAAAGTTTTCTACAGAGAATTTTGATATGGCAGGTCTTTTTGCCTACTACCAAAGAAGTTTTGGTTATAGTGGCAGCCCCCCTTGCTAACTGCTATAGGTTGAGTCTTTGGAATCAAAAGATAATCTTAAAGTTAAAGTAATATGCAGCGATTTCTACTCTTTTTAAAAGTATCCACAATCTCCTCGCACTTTTTTGGGGATAATTTTTTAAGCCCATTTATAATAATTCTTAACTGTTCATCCAGACTTTGTTTCAGAGACAATCTCCTGTCAATACAAGATTCATTCGGGAAAATAATCTTTCTGCAGAAGCTGTTGACTATGGAATGATAGTACACATTCTTACAAGTTTTTTAAGTTTGGATACAGAAACCTGTTCTTTGATGATTCTTTTTTCTAACAACATTTGAAAGTCATTAGAACTCATCCTTCTGTCTAAAGCTTTTTTAGCCTCTTCCTTTTCATTTCTGTGCAAAAGCTTTTTGGCTGTTTTTGTTTTTTCGATATCAAAAGTCATTTTTACAAACATAATTTTTTTTTTTTTTTTTTTTTTTTTTTTTTTTGTAAATAGTCTTTTTCATTTTGAACAGCTAACTTGTTTATAAATACTTTTGACACAAACAGAATCTTTAAAAATGTCTTTTTTTTCTTCCCCATAATGAGACACCGAAATTGATAAATGGGACTCAAAATCAATTTCATCATCTGTTAATGCATTTAAATTTCAATTTAATAATGCATTTGCTAAAAATATCAAATCCTTTTAAAATAGTGTTATTGGGAGGCAATTCAAAAGACAAATTTATTTCATTTTTTAAATCATTCAAAAATTTATTCACAAAATTCTCCTTAAACTAAAGTAGTATATATTTTCTGTAGATTTCTGTTTACCTTATATTTGCCATACTTACTGAAGTACAGTTGGTTGCTATGTTCAATAATTCATTCCACTTTTGGAAATGATTTCCCTTTCCACATTTGCACAGTAATCCTCTACTTCTTCAATTAGAAGATTTACTTTAAATGTAGTGCTGCACCGAGTAGCACTTTGGCCGAGTAGCCGAATACCGAGTACTCGGCCCTTTACTACTCGGCCGAGTACAGAGTAGTTCTAAGAAAGAATAATTGATGCATATATGAAGAAATTAGAAACAACTTGCACAACTTGAAATTAAAAAAAAAGACTTTTGAACATAGAATTAGTTAAATGGTAAACAGCATGCTTTCATGCAAAACTTTTGTAGTGTATATACATAATTAGGTTCATTGCTATATTTTGATACTTTCAGCATAGTGGATTACTAAAACCATAACTGATAACTTCATTCTTAACATCTTTTTTAGATATGAAATTATCATCCTCAGATAATTTTTAGAGAATATAAAAGTTACTAGGCACTAAGGCTTAATTTAAGATACATGAAATTCACATATGAAAGGGGAACATTAAAACACTGTGACACAGTCGCGGACACAGAAAAACGGCTTGCAGACAGTTTTTGTCTGCATTAATTTAAAAAAAAATTGCCTGCAACTTTCGGACAGACTTTGTCTGCAGTCATAAAAAAATTTGTCTGCAATTTACAGATATTTTTCGCCTGCGACAATGTGCTACTGATGTATGACGTCTTAGATGCTCTCTGGTAGGAAATCTAGAGCCCCCCTCCTGAGCCTTGGTAGGAACACATAAAACAGTGCTTAATAACGGCGACCTAGGGAGCCTAGATCTCCCTTGATAGGCAGCGTTATGCGTGTATTCTTTTCTGCTGTTACCTGTTACTGAGATTCTATGGGAACGTACGCATACTGGATCCTTCACATTCATTCCCATGTTCTTCAGATTCCGAGCATTCTTCAGACATATAAAAATTTCTAAATCAAAACTAAAACTAGTACTATTATTATTTAAAATTATTTATATTGTGTTGTGTCAAACACTGCTATAAAATATTTAATTGAATGAGTTCAACTTATTTTTGTATAATTGTATATTTTATATTGTTCTGTAGTAAAATTGTATTTGTGTATTGTTGCACGAGATCATCGCTGTTGTTAAGCTTCCTCCCACCCCCAAGATTGCCGCTATCAGCTTTCAGGCTGTTTGAGTGTAAGCCATTTTCACCCCTGATTACCCGCAAAGTTTGCAGACAGCTACAGAACTTTCTGCCACTGGGCATTAAAATATTTTATAATTTCAAACATGATAGGCTCCATTAATCTTCAGATCGTAGAAATGTAAAATGTCAGGTAAATTTGGGCCATAATTGGCAAACAACAGATTTGATTATGAAAATATGTTTTAAATAATGTTTTAGTGTATTTACCTTTTTTATGTATAACGTAAAATGTCATAAAAGGCTTTACTCGGTTAAATGCCCCCTCCCCTTTTCACATTTTTTTTTTTTTTTTTTGGTTCTTAAAATACTAAATAAATGCACCTTTTGCTCAATGATAGGCTATATCTGAATAGGTGATTAGTTTTTTATGTTATTTTATAGTATAAAATTCAAAATCAATCTTTTCTTACCGATTTGAAAGTGTCTTACTTTTATTTGTACAAATGTATAACAAAAATTCTGTGTTAATATTACATAGAGGTTCTTTTTTTTTTTTTCTAAAATATGTTATTTTTGTCTGATTTATAGATACAATTTTATGTACTAAGTTTTAATAAAATAATGCATATTACATTCATACAAGATAGTTATAATTAAAAGCTCATATCATGAATCATCTCTATACTAAGTTTGGTAACAGCCCATTTTAACTGCAGAAAGCTGTTACAACAAAAATTTTAATTATAATGACTCTGTATTTATATTTTCATATTTTTTTAGTTTAGTTATAAAATAAATATCTCTCATTAACACATTTCTTTCAATCAAGGTTGGCCAATTTTTGCCGAAGTGGAAAAAACCATGGTAAAATCCGCAGAAAAAACCGCCCTGGCAAAAATAGTTTTTGCCACAATTTTTGCCAGTGGCAAAAATTACCAGTATTTCAAACAGAGTTTTAAGGATTTTAATTACACGATTTTAATGTTTAAATCATAATTTTAACAAATTAAAACCAGAGATTTAATTACACTTTTGATCAACTGATTCTTATGTAAATCATTAAAATAATGTATTCTAAAATTTCTTTAAAATGAAATTTTTAACGTCAACATTTAACATAATTTTTTTCATTTTAAAAAATATTTAAATTACCTATCTAAAAAATTTTCTTCAATAATTACTATAACATTTGTGTTTTTCAATGTATTACATATTTTTGTTTACAGTGGGGAAAAGTCAAATATTGAGTGAATTATTGACTCAGCTGTTCTAAAATTTGCCTGTCAGTCACTGATCATGCATTTTTTGGAATTGAAATGTAAATTGCAAGTAAACTCTCTCTCTCTGAATATGCCTTACTTAAGATTTTTTTTACTTCAATAAAATAAAAATATAATTTTGTAGTTTTATTTTTATGGTTATGTTCAGGGACTGACAAAGTTTCAATATCTTAGGAGCCAGAAATAGCGAATTATTTGTATGACAATACTCACAGCAAAACTTAATAATATTTCATAATTGTATAATTAATGCAGGTCATTCACATATTATTTTACATTGAATAAATGAACTATTCAGTTAAAAATGTGAACTAAGGAAATTTTTAAGAAAATAACTATTTTTTATTTATAAAGATAAAAACAAACTATTGGGGGAAAAAAAAATCCACAGAAATAAATATTATTTTTACCTTTAATATAATCATCAAATATATTGAGAGTGTTTAAGTTTTGGCTTTAAAATACTATTTGTCTATTAATTTTTCAGGACAGAATTCTTTTAAAGAGAATCCATTTGATAAATATCATATGATTTAAAGTTTCTCATTGTAAATTCGAACATAGTTTGCTTTAGATAGTATTTATGATGCTTGAATCTTGTTTAACACAAAGATGTTGACATGGGAAGTACCAGTCTAGCAGTAAGAAAATTTATCAAATATGGGAATTTATCTTTCATGGAAAAACATCTTTCAAAAACAGAAATAATTGTTAAATTTTTCAGAAAACGTTAAACTCATACTATTCATTCAATACATCACCAATGTCATCTTTTATACCAAGACAAGAAGGTGGGAGAAAAAAAAAATATATACATAAAAAATATTGTAAATGCATGAAATTTTTTTTGTCAGTCTGCCTATACTGGTCACCAATGGATATTTATAGTCGCCCTGGCACCCAGAATTTGTCGGACACTGGTTATATATTATTATTAATTAATTAATTATAATTACTTTTTAAATTAAAAAAATCTTCAAACAATTTTTTCATTGAGGTGCCTAAGTGTAAAGGGTGAAAATTGAAAGGGATTGTGTTGTTCTAATTTTATTTTTCCACTTTTCCTAATTTTTTCCATTTTTGCCGGCAAAAACCCAACCCTGCTTTGAACCTACCAAATATACAAGGGGTGTTTGATGCATGGTTTAGGAATTTGATGGAGGGGGGGGGGGGGGTATTATCAGGCCATTTACCATCTTTAATAATTTTCCTGTTTTTTTTTCTATTAATCTGTTGTTAGGATCCTTAGCTATTTCTTTGATGCCAATTTCATCCATTTTTTTCGATATATTCTTTCCTGTCAAAGATAGCGATTTTACATGTTTTATCAGTGAGTGTACATGCTCTTTCATTTTTCTAAGGTTTTTAAATTCACGTAGGTCTTCTTTACTGATATTCCTATTTTGAGCGGATTTTATAATTTTGATAACGGCTGTATTTCGAATATTAATTCTATTTTTTTTTCGGGAATTTTACTGATAGCAGATACAACTTTCGCAATGCTTTCTTTAATATTAATGGGCTGATCTAGAATATATTTAGGTCCTAATTTCAGCAGTTCATTTTGGTGGCCATTGATCAGAGTTTTTGATAAATTAAATAATGTATGGGTATTCAGTTCTTGTATATTGGTTTATAATAATTTTTCGCGAGCCAGAATTTTAATTTTTTGTTACGTTTTTGCATTATGGCATATTTTTTCAGTTTCATAGTATTTTGATCACCCATTTTGGGCTTTATTGCCGAGTTTAAACTAAGATTATTAGAAAAAGAAATTCTTGAAAAATAAAAAGAAAAAATATTTTTTTGGTATAGATATATCAAGACATTTTCGCTGTTATCAATAAAAATTATGACATTAAGCAAATATTAAATGGAATAAATAGCATCGACTTCAATATCCAATTCACTTATGAAGAGGAAATAAACCAGCAAATAAATTTTTTAGATGTTAAAATTACTTGAACCAAAAATAAAATTAAAATTACAGTTTATCAAAAACCAATAGCAACGAAATTATTCATTATAATTGTAAAACACCTTTCCATTATAAAATTAATGCAATAAGTTCATACATTAATTGCCCTATTTTAACCCTTTAATGTTCATTGGTTTCGCAGCGAAACCAAGCATTTGACATAATTTAACAATTTTTATGCAGCAGTTTTTTTTAAACATTTTCCCCTTGTTTTAATCAGGTTTTAAACTTTTGTTGTTCCTTTTCTGTTCTGTAGATAGCAGCACTATTCCAAAATTTAACAAATAATGCTTCAAAGGAAGCTAAATGCATAAGTCACTTGAAGTTTCTTAGTGTGCGCGAGTGTGAATTGCTAGTCTGATGATGCACTCATGTCTAGTTTTTTTCATTTAATGAAGAGCTGGACTATTATTTTCACCTGAAACAACTTTTACGAGTTTTTGTAGTCGATAATGTTTACTTACAAAGTGTTTTATTTATTAAATTAAATATTATTTGAATTTAATAAGGTTAACTTATAAATGTTTCAAACTAAAATTTCTTGAAAAGGAACAATGCTAAATTTTTATTTTTTTAAATATTTATGATCAGCTATGTGTCTAAAAGCCATTTTTTAAATTAGTTTAGTAATTTTTAAAATAAATTAAGTAGTGAACGTTAAATGGTTAATATGTAATAATTCTGATGGCCTAAATAATAAGCTAAACTTAATCAAAGATTTTACCAGAAAAGCAGATTACCCAATAAAATAGACAAAAAACTGATTAAAAATAGATTAAAAGCCATGGACAATATATCCAACTTTCAAAAACCTCCTTCAAAATTTACCTCTTTTCGTTCGATAGCGGAGCCTCAAACAAAATAAAAAATGCAGCAAGCAAGTTTGGTATCAATCAATGTCCCTATTAAACCTAAAGAAAATATTTTTCAATTAATACGTAGCGACAAAGACCCCCATCCCCTCTTTAGAAACTGCTGGAATCTACAAAATACCATTCACTAATCAAAACAATAGGCCAGGTTTTTACATCGGAATAACAAAAAGAAAAATTAAAACCAGAATAAATGAGCATAAAAATGATATAAAAAATAGTAAAATTAATACAGCTTTAGATAAAACATTTAGTAATGAAGAGATTAAGATAGGTTTTGAAAAAACTAGCAAATTACAATAATTATAGTTATGCAATATACAGAGAAGGAGAGAAGCCACTGAAATCGCTACAAATCCGGAGGTGTGCAATGACAGTGGCACAATGACACCAGATCGAATGTGGTGCCGCCTTATGGCGGCGAATATACAAGAACATCAGTCCAATAGCTCCACTGCAGAAGAAGTTGCTGAAAAGAGCTGGGCGCCCAGCCAAAAAATTACTACAACGAAACATGTAAGTATAGTTAAGGTTTTTTCTTTATATAATTATGTTTAAAAATACTTCATCGAATTTTTACAGTTCTTGAGTATTTTCATTCTGTTTTCCTTATTTACTTCAAAATATACACTGCAACAAAAATATTATAAATTAAAGGAATTTATATGAAGAAATTTTTTTTTAAATATTTTATATGATTTTACCACTTTCAAATCATATTTAACAAGTTATCACCTGTTTCCTCTGCTACGTACAAACCAATGGCATAATGACATAAGGGAGCAGAAAACTAAAGAAAACAGAGAAAGAGGTGGAATGTGCTTTACAATACTGCTTGGCGACTTGTTTCCGATCACGGATAAGGATGCTAACATTAATAACCTCAATGTTTATGCATCGCTGAATGATCAATGTTTGAAATGTGGTAACCTCACCATGATGTTTTGAAGCTGTGTGATTTTCGCTTATGTTATTGTTGCCAAACGAAATTTCGTACGTTTTAAAGATTCACGGAGTTTGCGTGAGACGTATTTAGTGATATATTTTTTGGGTTTTATGGACGCGTTACTGATCGATGCGAAACGAAATTCCATGCGTTTTAAAGGTTCATGCAGAATGTGGGTGAGGTATACAGTGATGTTTTTGTTTTTTGTTTTCATGTACTCGGAGCATACAGACGTGCATATTATTGATCACTGTAAAACAAAATTTCATGCGAAAATAATTAAAGCAACCTTACTTTTACTCCTCGAGCACACCTAAGTACTTGCAGGAGCACACCAGGGGTAGTACTGGTACTACATAAAATTTCAGGACATAATTTTTTCAAAATTTCAGGACAATTTCAAGACATTTACGTTTGGCCAGGTTAAAAAAAAAAAAAAATATTGCAAGGTAAATTCTTTGAAACACTGCTTTTATCTCTCGCACTAATTGAAATAAAAAATCCACATATCAAGAATTAAAGTTTATAAGAGTAAAATATAAATAAACTTCTTTCTGAGTTTAAAAAAAAAAAACTATAGCATTTTAGAGGCTGATCCAGCTAAATATTGGAACCCATCTGCTGTCCCGTCACAAAATTCAAAACTATAAAATGATTTCCGTCAAATAACATAAATCCATGAAATATAAACTACTTCACAAAATCCAGTTATAAAAACAGCCTTTTCCCAAAATTTCATTTTATAAAAATGATCTATTTTATAAAATTTTTCTATCTTTTAAGTATTATTTCATATCATTGCCAGTACTTGTTTAAATGAAATACTTATTATATTGAACATTGATTAGATATCTAGGGACTGCAAAATTAAGGTTTTTATGCAATGGCAAATTCTGAGGCCTATTTTTCACAAAAACGGGCCTCAGAAATTACCATAAAATCCTGAAAGTAACCCCCCCCATCGAATATAACCCCCTCCCTTTTCTCGTTGAAAGTGAAATGTCTCTGTTATCCTGAAAGTAACCCCCCCCTTTTTTTTTTCTCCATCCAACAAAACTACATCCAATCTTTGGGCGCACTTATGGTACGTCGGCATTGCAAGTTAAGTTCGGCATTGAATTAAGTTTTAATATTTATATATTATTTCTAATTTAACTAATTTTTCATAAAGTGTCGGATGCATGTTATCAATGGAATCATTACACAATTTTTTTACCTTTAATATTTCCTTTTAAGTAAGTACCGTAAAATCCCGAAAGTACCCCCTCCATTGAATATAACCTCCCCTCCCTTTCCTTCATTTTTTAAAAAATCTTGATTATAACCCCCCCACCTGAAATTTAACCGTTTTGCTTTTCAAAAAGGGGGGGGGGGGTACTTTCGGGATTTTACGGTAATTAAAACCTGGATCAACACCTCTATTCAGGGTTGGCTAGATTTTGACAAACCCGAAAAAACCCAGATGGGTTTTTTTCATAACACCTACTTGAAAAAACTCATCTGGGTTTTTACAAAATCTTGTTTAAAATTGTACTTTTGTTTAACTTACACAATAAACATACAAATATAAAACTAATATTATATACATTATTAGAACATAAACAAAGAATTTTTAGAAATATTGGAAAAACGCTCATTTGCTCAAACTGCTGTATTGAAAAAAATCCTGAAAAATTCCCCACAAAAAAAAAAAAAAAAATGCATAATTATCTAATTAAAACAGAATCGAAAATATCCGCAATCGATTTGTAGGTATCGGAAACTTCTATGTACCAATTTTGAATGATCTAACACTATTTTTTTTTTTTTTTGCCCCTCAGCCCCCCCCCCCCCACCTTCCCGGCCCTCCTAATAACTTTACACTTTTGAAAATATCCCTATTCGACTTGCAGGCCTTTAAAACCTATCTGTACCAATTTTGAATGGCCTAACTGTATTTCTATTTATTTTTGCCCATAGCCCCCCTTCCTGCATCTCCTAATAATTTTACAAATTCGAAAATATCCGCAATCGATTTGTAAGTATCAAAAACCTCTATATACCAGTTTTGAACGATTTAACTCTATTTTTATTTTTTTGCCCCCCCTCTCCCCTAACCCCTTCCCGGCCCTCCTCATAACTGTACACTTTGGAAAAAATCTCCATTCGACTTGCAGGCCTCTAAAACCTCTCTGTACCAATTTTGAACGCCCTAACTGTATTTCTATTTGTTTTTGCCCATAGCCACAGCCCCACCCCCTTCCTGCCCCTCCTAATAATTTTACAAATTCGAAAATATCCGCAATCGATTTGTAGGTATCGAAATATATCGAAAACCTCTATATACCAATTTTGAACGATCTAACTCTATTTTTATTTTTTGCCCCCCCCCCTCTCCCCTCCCCCTTCTTGGCCCTCCTAATAACTTTACACAATCGAAAATATCCTCATTCGACTTGAAAGCCTCTAAAACATATCTGTTTGAATGCCCTAACAGTATTTCTATTTGTTTTTGCAATAGCTATATATTTGCAATAGCTATATTTTCGAACAAAAATTTCACGTATATCTATTTTTTTGTTTGAGATATATAGGATTATGGGAAATCACATTTTACTCATGTGAAATCACGTTTTGCCCCCCCCCCCGCCCCCCCTTGGGGACCGAATTTTGAAAATTCCAGAAATTGGTTTTTAGACATTTGTATTAGCTATATTTTAAAGCAAAATCTTTACGGGTATCTGTTTTTTTGTTTGGGATATGAAGGATTTTGTGAAATCACGTTTTGCCCCCCCCTCCCCCCCCCTTGGGGGGCGAATTTTGTAAAATCGCTTCTTAGTGGATGCCTACGTCATAGAACGAACATTGTCACAAAATTTCATGCTTCTAGGTCTAGGGGTTTGGTCTGGGCGATGATGAATCACCCCCTCAGTCAGTCAGGAAGAACGATTTTATATGTATATAGATTTATGACAAATTTCGCGTAATTTCAGGACGGATTACGATATTTTAGGACATTTTTTTATTTTTCAGGAATTTCAGGACAAGCACGACCCCTGGCACCCCCCCCCCCCTTCCTTCGTCAGAGGCACCTTCATGGCTGATTGCTTGCTTAGTGATGATCTTTTTCTGTGGAGTTCTCAAAGTTCGATACCAGTTATGGTCTTAGTGGATGCCTACGTCATAGAACGAACATTGTCACAAAATTTCATGCTTCTAGGTCTAGGGGTTTGGTCTGGGCGATGATGAATCACCCCCTCAGTCAGTCAGGAAGAACGATTTTATATGTATATAGATTTATGACAAATTTCGCGTAATTTCAGGACGGATTACGATATTTTAGGACATTTTTTTATTTTTCAGGAATTTCAGGACAAGTACGACCCCTGGCACCCCCCCCCTTCCTTCGTCAGAGGCACCTTCATGGCTGATTGCTTGCTTAGTGATGATCTTTTTCTGTGGAGTTCTCAAAGTTCGATACCAGTTATGGTTAACATCTTGCGCTGGGTCGTTGTCATTACAGGGAAAAGGATTTGACAAAATTTCTACCATTTCGCGATTTGCTGTATAAGTTGCGTTGTTATAGTCGGCAAGTTTACGAGTTTTGTTAAATCTGATATCGATTGGTTCTTTTGCGTTAATTTTGGTAAGGGCAGTGGTTATTTTTCCAAATTTTATGTCCGCAATGTGTTCCTTTATACGGTTTGCAATTTTACGCTTTGTCATGCCTACGTAATAGTCAGTATTTTTATTTTCATTTGTGAACCTGTAATTACTTAAAATTGTACCTATGTAATCACTTAAACCTAACCCGCAGGAAAAAAAATCAGTCAACCTAATCCGAACCAACCTACAAGAAAAATAAATCAGACAACCCAGGCCCCCAGGAAAAAAATTCAGTCAACCTGAACCAAACTTAATGCGCAAGAGAAAAAATTTAGTCAACTAGACCTAAACCTGATTGCATGTCAGGCTTACCGATTTACTGGACCTGATGCTGGACTGTTAATACAGATTTTCACTTAAAATGAAATTAATCACAAAGATAAAATAAAAGTTTAAATTAAAGTTAATTGAACTTCAGAAATTTAAACCAACATTTTATTATTTTTTTATATATAATATAAAACTTATTAACTAAGATGTAAAGGACATAAATCAAGTAGGTTTTTGCACATGTAATTTTCATAAATTGTGAAATGAAATTTTTGATAAAAAGTAGTTGCTTAGGTTTTTTTGGTAAAAATGTGTTTTATGGTCCTTCTTGGCGAGTTTTTCCAAACTCGCAGAGTCTGCGTGGTGTCGCAGTTTTCTCTCCCGTCCTTTCCAAAATGGCGGACTGGAAGCACAGTTTCGCAGTTTTCATACCCGTCCTTACGAAAAGGGCCCATTTACGTGTTTTAAAGCAATTTTCTAAACATAAACCATAAAAAGCACCTTTTAAAAATGTGAATAAAGGAAAATAGAAATAAATATGAAATTTTTACAATTTTTATACACCAAAGCTAACAAATATTAAACATTACAAAACCAAAACACCATAATTAACCCAACAGATATAAAAAAAAAATATATAAATAAAAAAGAAGATTTTTTTTACTTACCCGTTTCAATAATTTGTAATCCTCGAACATTTATGTACTTGAAAAAACAAAACTTTAATCCTGGCTAAAAATTTCGAAGAAAGCTTGTAGATTTACGAAATTTGACTATTTAAAAGACTATTCTATATATATTTTTAGTTTATATTATACATAAATACATATTTCTGTAAAACTAATATAATTTAGCAGAAAGAAAAATTAACCACAACAATATGTCAGCATTATTTTTCAAATGAAGTTACACTACTGTTGCCAAAATTGAAAAGTAAAACCAAACGAAACATGTCAGAAACAAAACTGTCCGAACACTAGCAAAAAATCCTATGTAATAAGAGTACACTTTGTACAGTTTTGTTAAATAAATCCTTGTCGAATTATGTTCCAACACTGACTAAGAACAGAATTCGACAAGGATTTATTTCACAAAACCGTATGAAGTGTACTTTTTTTTACATAGGAATTTTTTCTAGTGTTCGGACACTTCTATTGCTGACTGTAGTATAAGCAGAGTGGATTTAACATCCCACTACTACAGCGTTATGGGCGACAATCTCGGAGAGACGCCAGTAAGGTTGCATTTAACATCGCACTAGCACTGTGATTGCGTGACAATCTCGAAGATACGCAAGTAAGGTTGTATTTAACATCGCACTAGCACTGCGATTGGGCGACAATCTCGAAGATACACAAGTAAGGTTGCATTTAACATCGCACTAGAACTGAGCTTCGGCGACAATCTCGAAGAGACGCCAGTAAGGTTGCATTTAACATCGCACTAGCACTGTGATTGGGCGACAATCTCGGAGATACGCAAGTAAGGTTGCATTTAAAATCGCACTAGCACTGCGCTTCGGCGTGTGTACGCTCTGCGTACATCAAAACAAAAACAAAAATCACTGGATGCAGTCGACAGCAAAAGTATCCGAGCACTAGCAAAAATTCCTACTTAAAAAAAGTGCACTTAATAGAGTTTTGTTAAATAAATCCTTGTCGAATCCTGTTCTTAGTCAGTCTAAGAACGAGATTCGACAAGGATTCATTTAACAAAACAATATTAAGTGTACATTTTTTACGTTGGAATTTTTGCTAGTGCTCGGATACTTTTGCTGCCGACTGTACCTCACCTGCATTCTGCATGAATATTTAAAATGCATAAAATTTCAAAACTTCTTAAAAACACAAAACATATCTCATACTTAATTAATAAATACCTTTATTTTGCTTTTAAAAACACGAAGCATATCTTATACTTAATTAAATAAATCCCTTTATTTTGCTTCGTTACTCATGTCATAAAGCTTTTTCGCCGCGTCCACTACACGCGGGAGGCACAGAGGACGCGGAGGGCCCTCCGGCAAAAAAGCTTTATGACATGAGTAACGAAGCAAAATAAAGAGATTTATTTAATTAAGCAGGAAATTTCGTTTTGCAGGGACCAGTAATATACACGTCTATACGCTCCGCGTATATGAACCCCCCTCCCCCCCCCAAAAAAAATCACTGCCTTAAAAGCACATTTTCTCCAAATGATGTCCTCCAGACGAAATGTCGTTTTGCAGCGACCAGTAATATGCACGTCTGTGTGCTCCGCGTACATGAACCCCCCCTCCCCTCCCCCGAAAAAAATATCACTGCCTTAAAAGCACATTTTCTCCAAATGATGTCCTCCGGACGAAATGTCATTTTGCAGCGACCAGTAATATGCACGTATGTACGCTCCGCATACATGAAAACCAAAAACAAAACATCACTCTATACCTCACCCGCATTCTGCATGAATCTCTTAAACATACGAAATTTCGTTTCGCATCGATCAGTAAAGCATACATAAAAACCAAAGAAATATCACTAAATACGTCTCACACAAACTCCATGAATCTTTAAAACGTAGGAAATTTCGTTTCGCATCGATCAGTAACCCGTATATAAAAAGCAAAAAAAATATTATTAAATACGTCACACACAAACTCCATGAGTCTTTAAAATGTACGAAATTTCGTTTGGCAACAATAACATACGCAAAAATCATAGTTTAGTGTTGACTCTAGAACAAAAGGGCCGCTGGGGGGAACTCGATAAAAGAGCACTTTAGTATTCTCAAAAGGGGCACTCTAATATTCTCAATAATTCAAAAAGGGCACTATAACATCTTCATAATATATCACTTACAAAATGTAGCCCCCCCCCCCCCCCCAACAACAACAAAAAAAAAACTTACTAATTTTTTTATAGCAGCAATGTATCCAAGGTAGATGTCTGCACGGGCCGAATTTTTAAATTTGTTCTCGGGCTGGGTTCAGGCTTAAAAATTTTTTTCAGGCTCGGGCTCAGTTTTTTTGTGTATACTCGGACCGGGCCGGGCCTGAATGAAATTTTTGATAGCTGTCAAATGTCCTCACACATAAAAACATTGTTAGTTCTCATATATAAATGTTTATTTTCTGAAAAAGAACTTTTAACTTACCTTTCTTTTAAGTTTTTTTTCAATATCTATCTATTTATTTTATTTTTAATCTAAGTTGCAGTTTGTCATGCACTACACGTTAACATAGATGTTTTGTTTACATCTTTGCCGTTGCCACTTTGAATCTGCTTAATTCTTTCATTTATGGCTGTTGCCACTTTGTAGAAATAGTTATTAGAAATTGTATTTAGACTTTAATTGTTGAGTGGCAACAGCGATGTTCTGTTTGTATGTAGATTTTTGACATTTCAGTCAGTATAAAAGATCGCGGCGAATTTGTAACAGGGCAGTTGTTAGCACCTTCAAACAGCTATGAAGTATTAAATACCTTTTATAATTGAACAGCTTTGAGCTGTGGTAAAGTAGGAGGCACTTAGAGGAGGTGTGCCTTTAGCTTTTACAGCTGAATAGGTTGTTTTATCGCTGTTACGATTTATGATGGCTGCTATTGTTAAAGTTATTTTATATCGTTAAGTTTTTCATATTCGTTAAGTTTTACATTTGAAATATGAGTCAATCTCATGAAATTTTTCGACGTTTTGTTCGAAATAAAAATCTAGAAGTGATAATCGTCTTTTGAATCGATATTGTTAAGTTTGTCGTTTAGCTAATGTTATAAATTGTTTAGCAGCTTTTTAAGCTGCAATTGTTCAAGTTTGTAGTGTTTGAGTTAAAATCGTTATCTGAAATAAGTCTGCTGATATCCAATAATAAATTCAATTAAGTTGTAGAGTTCATCAAATATAATGGTAATTTCAATGTTCAAGTTATAATATGCAAATCTTCAGTTACGTGTTCTTGCTTTTGTGATCAGCTTAATGTTCAGTGGAAGTGCAGTTTTTCACCCTCTTTCCCACTGATCAACGTGGCGATCGCGGAGGCTCTGTTGTAATTCAAGTGTATTGTGCCAGAGGCTTAATTATGGCTTGTTCATCAACTATAAAATGAGGTAACTGTTAAATTTGTTATATTTTGAGAATGTTTTTGATATTTTTCTATATGTTTTACTAAATAAAATTTGTTATTGTTTAAAACTTTTGTATTTCATGAGTCATATAGTTTAAGACACTGGTCGAGTTGTTATAATTGAAGCCCTTGAAATTAATTAAAGTTTCTACTGTGTGTTAGCTGCATAATAATAAAACTTAATTATAAGATAGACTTTTTCTGTCTATGTCAATTTTCTCCAGGCCGTGTCGGGCCGAATTTTTTTCTGGTTTCCTCGTTAATCAACGAAAAAAGAAAATTATAAAAATATTTTTTCAGTCATTTATTTTACATAATTTTACAGGCTGGTATGTCACATAAAGTTCTATTTTGTTAAAAAAATCTCTAACTTCAATTTGTCTATCAGTCTGTCTGTTCGAAATCTGATTTTTCGCAAATATTTTTAGCATGCTTCGAAATTAATATATTTTATTTAAAGTAATATTAGATGGTTTCCTATTCAAAATAGTATGCATGTCACTACCAGTTTGCATACATGTACATAACAAAATAAATTAGATACATTACTGTGTATAAGGCTTTGTTTCTTATGATCTGTTGCGTTTAGGTGGTATGAAGGCGATAAAAATCCTTTCGTTTTAACTTTTTCTCTAAAGGCCCCTTTTCCTTTTCTCCAGTGGATGAAAGTAGCATAATTCTTATCATGGTCAAAAACAACTTTTTTATTCAATATGGTAGGATTAACATTAAAGTTTTGTTTACCGGATCACATGAAAGATTCGGATACGTTACGGAATATAAGTGAAAAGTGCATTTTTAGTAGTATTAACCATTTTAAATACCTTCCTGTATTGTTTAATGAATGCTAATATTTTCGATTTGACTTTCTGTTTCTCTTTGTGCCTTGTCTATAATAATGAATTTCTCTTTATATATAATTATCTTGTAAAAGTTCAGTAGTTTTGTTAAAGAACGTACTACTGTTTGGTTATATAAAACTTCTGCAAAACACATACTAAAAATCTTTTTCATAGAAAGGCATGCATTTTTTTTTTCTTTTTTGTTATTTTACATTTTTTTTAATCGGGTCGGGCCTGATTTTATCGGTTTTTGTCCAGGCCGAATTTTTTGACTTCATACCGGGCCGGGTAAGCAAAGCTTCCGTACGGGCCGGGCCTCAAAATTTCGGCCCGATCAGACCTCTATTCCAAGGTATAAATAAATAAACAAAATAATGAAATTTTAAAAGAAAAGAAAATCAGATATAAAAAAAAAAAGCTTGTACAGATAATATTATATCATAGAATGTACCAAGACAAAATCAGATTTTTATGAGAAACAATTTTGAAAATTTTTACATTTTTGAATGAAATATGTCACTTACAAAATGTAAGGGGAGGGGGGAGGTAGAATTACGTTTTTACCGTTAATTAAATAAATATGCTGTTTTTCCCGTATTTGACAGAATTCGCGATATTTTTACGACCAATTGCCGAAATTCTTAATTATTTCACTGCAAATTTACAAAATCTACGTTTAATAGCAAATAATTGCTAATAATATACTATAATTTTGAAACTAATTGGTAAAATTCACTCTTCTTTCAAAGCTGATTCCTAAAATTTGTGATATTTTTGCAGTTAATTATATCGAAAATAGGGTTAATTATTAACGAAATATACAATTATCTGGCTGCTAATCGATGAAATTTGAGCCCTTTTTAAAGCTACATCTCCCAAATACCAAACTTTGCTGTTAATCGATGAAATACGCACTTTTTTCAAAACCTAATCCAGAAATATGTGAAAATTTACAGATGAATTAAAAAATACCGGATTATTTCACAGCTAATTGTCAAAAATTACGTTTACTCGAAACTAAATTATTTTTTTCTCCTAATAGGTAAAAAATTGTGCATTTTTTTCAAAGTGGATTTCTGAAATACACGATTATTATGCGGCCGATTGCCGAAACACGCTATTATTTAGCTACTAATCTATTAACTATGCGTTCTTCTGAAAGCTGAATCTTAAATACTCAACTATTTTGCCACTAATCAATGAAATTTGCATTTTTTTTTTTTTTTTTTTTTCAAAGCGGAATGTCGGAAATCGGGAATAATTTTGAAGTAGATTTCGCAAATATGGGATCGCTTACCCACTAATAATAAAAAATTTACTTTTTATATGCTATCATTTAGCTGCTAGCCAATAAAGGTTTTTTTTTTTTTTTTTCCCAGTTGATTTCAGTAAATCATGATACATTTGTAGCTGATAACGGAAACCCGCAATCATTTCGCCGCTAATTAACAAAATGTATGTTTAATCGCAATTAATTGCTGAAAAAGGCTTTTGATGCTAATCGATGAATTTCTTGCTTTTTTCAATCATGATTTGCATTATACGTATAATTTTGTGGCTTTTTATAGAAATACGGAATTATTTTACAAGTAATTTTTAAAATTACGTAATCGTAAACTAATTGCTAAAATAGATGTTATTTTTCTAAAAATGTGTAATTATTTAGTCATAAATCAGCTTTTTTTTTTTTTTTTTTTTTTTTTAAATTACTGAAAAGTCATTTTTTGCGGCTGATTTATAAAATACGAAATTTTTTTGTGCTATTTTTGTGACAAATCCATTTTAAATCCGACGATAAGTCCCATTTTCAGATATGAAAATTTCTTAGAATCACCCACGCACTATAAAAACTAAGTTGTCGCGTATTCAGTTATCCCAACAAAAAGCACAGAAAATATTCTTTTTCTTTCTCCAAAGGTAGATATTTGGTACGATAAAGTTTGAAATTTTCCATGATTTTCTCAGAAACTTGTATATTAAAACACTTAAGAAAGTTTCCTATTACAGAGGACAATTCCTCCGCTAAAATCTGGCTTTATACTGTTTTCTCCAAAACTCGCGTGATTACGGCCTAAAACACTTTAGAAAGTCTCCCACGGAAGATACCTCTTCCTGGTCTTAGATTCCTTGCGTTGTCAATCGTACTTAAAGTTCAGTAGCTTTTAATCCATTATTTTTATCGATAGATAATTAAAATAAACAATTATTTCGTTAGAAAGTATTATTTTTTAGCGACGTATTAAGCATTAAGATAACTGAAACATTGATATAGTTTAAATGAAAATCAAAATACCGCATAATCATAGCATTCGGTTTTTCTTTCCCCCTTTCAGCTTGTGGTTTTAATTAAACACACTCATAGCTAATGTAAACAAATATTTGTTCCCGTTCTGAGTCAGCAATATTTCGATTACACAATGAATTTTACTAGAATTTTTTTTTTTTTTTCTTTACTATTTATTTATGAATATTGTACGATGAAGCGTGTGGTTCTTCAGCTAGATTGTAAAAGTTAGTTTTGTTATTTTGTGATTTTCAAGAGGCGTTGAAGCACTTTCATAGATAAAAAATAAAATTCAAAAAATGTTTTATGCGGCAACTGTTGAAAATGCAAAATCAAAAGTTGATAAGGATTGGATCGCGATTTCTGTCTAGATGTGTGCAAGGCAAAAAGAAAGAAAGAAAGAAAAAAGAATAGTATATATGTATATTTTTTTTTCAGTGTCTGCCACTATTCAGTTTTATGAATTTAATAAAATATATTTAGCTAGATGGTCAAGACTGAATTTGCGGAGCATAAAAAATAACTTGCGGAGTTTTTAAATTTTTTCGGAGAAACTCCGGAGAAATCGGAGCAGTTGGCAACCCTGTGAAAAATACAAATAAGGGCCGCTGGACACTAGAAATAAGTTAATAAGGGCCGCGGGGCGCAAAAATGTGTTAGTAAAGGGCCACCGGGCGCTGCGCCCTGCTAAATCGCCCTAGAGTCAACACTATAGTTTCAAAACATCTATGGAGAGGTTACCACATTTCAAACATCGATCGTTCAGTGGCACATAAACACCGTGGTTACTAAGGTTGGCATCTTTATCCGCGATCGGAAGCAAGTCACCAAGTAGTACCGTAAAGCACATTCCAACCGTTTTTTTTTTTTTACTGTTGCATGCATTTATATGTATGTGTGTGTGTGTGATATATATCTACACACATTAAAATAATACAGTTAGACAAGTCTAAGGAGATACATTTAAAAAAAAAAAAAAAAGACAAAAGTATAAAGGAACTTGAATAAGTAATTTCAAATGAATGTGTTAGGAGGGAGGTCATTGTAATACTTAAATATTTCAGGATTACCATTTGATTACATGGTTAAAACTTTATTTTTGAAATATGAACATTATCAGAGTCAGCGTTTTCATGTAAGATACTGAACATGAAAAAATATTGCAAGAAAAAAGCATTGTAATGTAAATATTATAAATTTTTAAATACATTATTTTACTCTAGAAATTTCAAATTTTTCAATTTTTCCGGGAAGAAATAAACCCCTCCGGAAAAAAACTTTTTCCCCCCCAAAATTTCCGGGTTTTTTCAGACCATTCCCATCTCTAGGCAGGGCACAATGCCCTCCTGAAACTGTCAGAGAAAAACTCTGGGTGAAGCATCATCACAGCAATTTTTAAAAAATCAGCAAAGCAGCAGAATTATTACTTAAACTCTGATTATTAACTTCTTATTATACTTCTAATAAAAAATACGAATATTTTAAGTAAAAAATTTGAAGGACAGACCTTGAAATGTTTGACTATAAACAACATTATCACACAACCATACGTTAATTTCTATACACTATACTCTTAGAAACTGCAAAAATTCATAATCAAATAATCTGTTATTGGTAAAATTTACAAATAAGTCCTTTTATAAAATGTTTTAGATAGATCATTTAATAGCTAATTATGTTATCTTGATGATAATTTAAAAACACTGACACACACATATTACGTTAAATATTACTAGGATTATAAGGAACAAAATTGTTAGAATTTAAAATAGCTTAAGAAAAAATTTGAACCCCAGTAATCTTCAGTTTACATAGCTTTTAACACATGCATGAAGGAATAGAAAACAATTGGAAATATATTTTAATATACACAAAAGAATATTTTTGGGGATTCCTTATATATTTATTTTGTTACTTCAGAAATTTACTATGTTAATATTAAAGAAACAATATGGAACTACACTTTTCATATGAAATATAACAAAAGAAGAAGTGTACCTGAAAATTATTAAAACTCATCTCTGATTTTTTCTTGGCATCCATAAAATGAACAAAAAAATGTAAATAAATTTGCAGAATAGCATATGAGATTCTTTTCCTATTTATTCTAGTAACCTTTGAACACAAGGAAACTAGTGTTTCTTTTATGACGGAATTTAAATGCAAAATGAAATCTTCATTGTCACCAACTTTATCATACCAAGAATGTAAGTAATACTGTGATATGTTAAACACTATAACATCAATTTCTTTTTCAAGGCATGCAGTTTCACCACAACAGGGATATCTACATTCATAAGGTTCTTTGAAATGTTTCTTTGAAGTAAACAATGATTTAAGTATTAAAATTATGTTTTTCCATAGAAGGAAAATATATGAAACTCCACCCCATGCTTTGGTGATAAGGGATACAATATATCGATCCCTATTAGAACCTTTTGAAAAAATTTGAATATAAAAATAAATAAATAATCCACATAGTACTACAGCAAGGGATGTACTATAATTATCTATCACGAAAAGTACCAAAATTGCAAAGATACCATAAAACAGCTCTGAACACATCACATTTCACGATCGTAAGAAATGTCATACCATACGAATCACCTTTCCGCAACAAGACCATAACTTAATATAAACATATTAATTATATACAGAGCAAAAGTTCACGTCTGATCTATAAAATCACCAAATACTACTTCGAAAAACCCAAACATAACCATATCACTAGTATACAGACGACACTTTCGATTCACAAACTTCAAAACATCTAACAGTTTATTACACAGTTAGAATAAAAACATATGACTGAATATCATGATCACTGAGTTAATGGTACTCCCGTGGGCACCTGGAGTGACGTTTATATGAAAAGGGCACATGACATCAGGAGTAAGGCTCCTATATAATAATTTTCATAATGTTATCTCGGTAAATTATCATATGGGAAATTGTTTAGTGGTAAATTGCTATAATCACTCAAGAAAATAACATAAAATGTTCAGATTTCCATAAGATAATTTAGGAAGAATAAAATAATATAACTTTTATTTACAGTCGGTAACAAAAGTGTCCGAACACTAGCAAAAATTCCTATATAAAAAAAGTACATTGTTTGTTAAATAAATAGAGCAGTTTCATATGACGTCATAGTGACGTAGATGGAGGGCTATCAACACCACGTGAAAATAAATAGACGCCATTTTTAGAACAGTAAGCAAATGGCAGTTGAAAACAGCTCACAGCACCATGGCAACCGCGCATAGCAATCAATCATGGAGGGCACGCTGTCCGCGTTGCCATGCTGTTATCAGCTGTTTGCAACTGCCCTATTGCATAGTAAGTATTGTTTTGTTTGTCAAAAGTATTGTTTTGTTAAATAAATCCTTGTCCAATCCTGTTCTTATTCAGTCTAAGAACAGGATTCGACAAGGGTTTATTTAGCATTAGCAGGCTACGCCCGCTTCGCTGGTCACTATTTTTAAATGAATCATTATAATTAATGAATTCTCAAAATTGCATTAATTTTTATCATGTGAAAAAAAAAGAAAAAAAAAACTCTGAACGGGAAAAATGTCGCACCGGGTCCCCACTGCCTTCGGCAGCGTAGACCCATGGGCGATGCGCACTGCATGGGCGTAGCCAGCATCCGATCCAGGGGGGTGCAAAATTTTTCAGGCCCAAAGTTGTATGTAAAAAATATTTTGGCGACAGAGAAATAGTTGTTATTGGTAATGGTGATCCATATGGTGTGTGTATAAGTTTGGGCATGACAGAAGGTTTTTCTAAAAATACCCATTTTTTAACATCCTTGACCCTTCCTTCGCCCCAAAAAAAGCAGATGTTTTAAGTTTTCAGTCCGTGCCACAGTAGCTTCCAAACAAATAGACCGATTTCAATGCTTTTTTTTTTTTTTTTTTTTTTTTTTTTTAGAACGCTGATTTAATAGAAGTGTTTTTTAGGTAAGTGATAAAAATATGTTTGATCTTTTTTTTTTTCCTTCTTCTCAGGCAAATTTTGCTTTGACATTTTAAAATGCTATAGTTTACAAGTATTCAACTCCAATTTCAAGATTTCAAATAAATCGCGTCGTTTATTAGACTAGAGTATAAAAACTTTTAAAAAAATATTTTTTTCTTTCGTTTTCTTTTCTTTTCTTTTTTTTTTTTTTTTAATGAATTTCAAATTTTAATCCAATTGTAACAAAAATTAAAAAGTAGTTATAAATAGGGTTGGTTGGGTTTTACGTCGCACTAGTGCTGCGCAGATAGGCAATTGGCGACGATCTGGGACTCACCCCTAGAGATGATCCGGAGACATGCCATCGCAATTTTGATCCCCCACGGAAGGGAAGGCTCTCCCGTTTAGGTGACCCCCAGAGGTATACTTTTTCATGGGAACGTGGAGGACATTGCGGCCACGACAGATTTTACGTGCACCAGCCACCATTAGTGTACACGACGGTTTTGGGCCGGCTCGAGTACCGAACCCGCTATCTTTCAATTACGAGGTCAGCGCTCTACCGACTGGGCTACCGCGGCCCAGTTATAAATAGGGATAAGTTTAGAGTCCAAAAATCTGTAAATTTAATTGAAAATTGGGAGATTTTTCAGGGAATTTACATAATGAATTAAAAATTTATTATCATATTTATTTTCTAGGCAATTTGTACATATACTTAAAAATTTGCAAGCTGTCGATTTTCTTTCTGACCATAGGCGTAGAGTTTTCCAAATTATTGGAGGAGCTCAGGCCGAACTTGTGAAAATTTTGGACTTTATGAATCTTCATTGCAAATTATTGTCTTTGAATTTTATAAAAATTTGCACACGTGTGTATTAAAATAAACAATATTAAATACATTAAAATTTCCTCAAAATTATTTGAATTAAATTTAATTAATTTTTTTAATACTCCCTTGATAATTTATTTTTTCTCTGGATTTTACATTGTTATAGTTTAACAATATATTCTAAACATACTTGGGTATTTTTTTGTGTTAAGTTACTTTTTTACTTTTCTTATTTATATATGATAAATAAAGTATTGTTTTTGTGCCTAATTTTCGACATTGGATTTTTAGTATATTTATAAGTTTTGAGGTCCTCTTAAACCGAAAACCATATTTTTAGCAATCGATGTGTCTAAAATATGTGTCTCTCTGTGTCTGAATCATGTAAGCATAACACAAAAACAAATATTAGCAGACATTTTATATCCAGTATTCTAAATCTGTATCATGTAGCTATGTTACTTGAAACTTTTTATTGAAATCGAACAAGTGGTTGGTGTCCTGAATCTATCATTTTCTCACAGAGTTATATGGGATAAATATTTGGTGATTTATTGTCACATGTTATATAGCATTCAAGATGACAACTAATGGAACTGGACAAAATAGGGGATATTTTGAAAATATAAGGATTACTTTCATCATAAACAAGTCGGTTTAGTTTTAAAAGTTCACTAGTGATACTACTGGTATGAATATTATTGAATATCAACATTCTGTTTTAAAAACTGGCGATGAAAAGAACATGATAATATTCCGCATAAACTTGAATTACCTAGATGAAAACTAAAGTACGAAATTGCATCAATAAAATTATGCAGAAAAGTTATTAATGTAAATCTGTTGAAAGGTAGGGAAAGGTAGCCTAGTGAATGAGGAATTTCAATTTCCAGCCAAGCTTGACCGTCAGCTGAGTTCATTGCTCTTATCATAAGTATACCATGATCTATTGTAGAAATTTATGGAAACAAATATGGGGTAGGTGTCTGACTGAAGTCCACCAATACCAAGTACAGTTATTTAGTTAAGATTTATTTGATGGTCAAAATTTCTCTGTAATATAACAGTTCCACATACAATAAACATTTGTCCTCTCACTGAAGGTGGAAAATTCTTGTTTAAGGCAATTTTAAACTTTGTAAAATATCAAGAATGCAATCAAAACAATTATTGTAATACTGCAAAGTACACGTAGAGTTTACATATTTTTTTTTTTTCTACCTATAGGCTATTTTTTTTTAGATTCATTTAATTTTATGAAAGAAAAAAATAGCTCAACTTATAATGAAATTAGAACATTATAATATAATATTACACTCAAACCAATAAAAAGTAAATAATTTTAAGGCCATATATCTGTACTGATAAGTATAAAGGATTTACGTCCATATTCTTGATTTTTCAGGAAACGAAAAATAATGTTAAAAAAATACTGCATAAAAACTTATTCGTTCATTACAGTTTTAACCAGGATATTATCATAATATACAATTTTGTGAATAAACTACATACATTTAATTTTGAAGTTTATTTTTAACAGATTTATATAGTTTTGATTTACATAGTTTTATATAGTTTGTTTTATACAAAACATGAATGCTAAATTTCTGACTTGAATATTTTTTACAAATGGATTCTCAAAGACTAAATAACATAGACTTAAATCCTTTATCCAAACATCTCAATACCAATCGATAGAGAATTTTTTTCTGAGTCTGACTATGATGTACAGTCAGCCAAAAAAAAAAAAAACGCCCCCCCCCCACCACCACCACCTAATTTCGCCGTAAATTATCGTAGAAACATGCGACTGGTACCGATCAGTTTGTAGTAACGTCTAGTTTATAATGTTATAGTTAGATTTTACTTAGGGGGCCGTCTACATATTAAAACAAAACTGACATCAACTTCATTTTTTTCAATGGTAACCCCCCTTTTTTTATAATTTATTCAAATTCTTTGGATCAAATCATCACGGAAAATGGTATAGTTTATATATTTCGCTCAATTTTTAATAGAGTTATAAGCTGTCAAAGTTTGGGGATGCTAATGTTAAATGAATGTGACAAACATTAAATCATATCTTCCGAAATAATTATGATATTTAAATTCTGTTTTTTTTACTCTTTAGAATGAAGTGACCCAAACATATTCCATGCAAATTTTTGCTAAATAAACATTTTTTGAATTATGAAAATTATTAATAAATTCATATTTGAAAAAATTATGAATTATGACCTATGTTAATTTTTGCACGAATAGAACGGGCATCATCAAAAACATGGGTTTCCAAATTTACAGCTCGTTCCTAGCATTATTTTTTGAGTTACAGTGATATTTCATTTTTTACTGCTGTTAGGGGGGCATGCGTCACTTGTTATAATTTGTATCCTCTGTGAGTCAATATTTCTATACATTTTGACGAAAAACTATTTTAATTTACCTTTATGTTATTATAATTGTTTTCTGAGGAACATTTCGATGTTTATTATACAAATTGGCTTATTTTTTTATAAAATTATCGCAATGCAGGCAAGAGATTGGGAAAGAATTCCAAAAGAAATGTAGCCCCGCCTCTATATTTCAGAAATAGTATTAAAAACTAGTTTGCATACTCGTATATGACTCTATATGTGACGCTGGTATGCATAAATGTCAATGGCATTTACTACATTGAATACTGAAGACAAAATTTAAATGATTTAATTGGAAGTATGTAAAATAATTTTGTTTTATAATGTAAAGTTTTAGAAAAATTCTGTAAAGGCGTGGCTTTCGTTGCAAAAAGGAGTTTAGACGATTCTGAAATGTTAAGTCTTTGTTCTTACATAACTTTTTCTAGTTTCTCACAGCTAAAATTCTATTTTATCCCTTTTGTCTTTTGTTTTTAACTTGAATATTCTAGGATTCGTGCATCTCAAGTTATATATCATGATTTAGAAAATGCGGTAGGACGATGATTATTATTTGAAAGATCAATATGCAGTAAAAAAATGCTTTTGTTTTTGCTTTCTTTTAAATTAACATAATTAATTTCTATCAGATTTTTTAAAACATATTTTCTTTTTAAATCTTGTTGTGACATTTTCGCATTCGTATACTCTGCCGTTTATGCTATTTAAATTTTATCGCATGACGTAACATAATAAAATACAAAGCGCAATATTATTTATTTTCGATTATTCTAATCACGGCGTAAAACTGGCGACACATTTATCACGGAAAAAGAATTTAAAACTAAGTAATATGTCTTATAACTTTTAAAGATATAGATTTTACGCATTTAAAATTAAGAATTCAAGTACAGTAGACGACTGCAGAACGGGGAATATTCATTCTAACAAGGAACATCACCCAAGTGTCCGGCTGCGATTTTAATGAAATTTTAATTTCTGATAGAGGGCATGTACCAAATATTTTTGATCATAGAAATTTTTGCTATCGTCCATGTTTTCTATATTTATTGAATTTTTAAAATGTTAAAAGCCACATATCCAGAGTAAGCTTCGCCGTTGGGCGTGACTTAAAAATGATTTAGCAAAATGATTTTGCGCTTTCATTTTTAAGTTACAAATGAAAATTTATAGTACTGAAAATTATTTCAACTGAATTATTCATTTGAGTATTCACTTGCTGTATAAATACAAATTTTTCGCATATTTTTGAGTAAAATTTGATAGCATATCAAATATGAAAGGAACGCCTCTATGAAAGAAACGCCTAAATTTCATTGAAATCCGAGCCGGACACTTGGGTGATGTTCCTTGTAAGCAATAGGAAACCGTTTTTTATATATCCATATTTATTTTCATATGAATATACACAATAATTATACTCTTTCTAAGTGAAAGTATTTGTTTCATACTATTTTGTCTATATAAATATGAATATAAGGAATATTCTTAAGAAATATCGTAACACACAAATTGTGAAAGAAACGCCCACTGGAGGAGTTACAGATTTCCAAATGACGTGAAACTACATCAGCAGTCGAGAAAATATTAAATATCCTTTCTCAGATTTTAGTTTAAATCTTGTTATCTATAATTTTGTATATTATCTATTGTTGGTTTGTACGCCTAAAATTAAATGTAAAACTTTATAGTAACACTTTCATGCGGGGCTTACTGTATAAAATAAAAGTATAGTATACCCAACAAGAAGTAGATAATTCTTTTTCTTAAATATTAAACACTTTTTTTTTCTTTTAACCGCTATTAATATTATTATCATTATTACTATTATTCTTTTACCTTGGTACCTAGATTTTTGTAATTCAACATTGTATTGTAGGGTTCAAATGATTCAAGCTATTTAATTTTCTTCGTATGAAGTGAAGTATTTTACTATTCAATGTTTAATAAATAGAAACCAATAAAAATTTTTTAATTCATAAACTAATACAGAATGTTTTGCGAATTAGAATCGTTTTTTATTTTATAATAAACATTTCTGCACTTTGTTTCCGGTGTGAAATTTAATAAATAATGTATACTGCGTGGTAGATCAAAATTTATTTTTTCTAAATGTATAGACGGTCCCCTAACACATTTTCACGTTCTCAGAGTTTTCACATCTCTCAGAGTTTTTCACAACTCTGTTTAGAATTGATTTAAAGTATATAAATAGGTAAGTTTTCCGAACTGCCTAGATCTCAAAAATCGGAATATGAGGTCAAAAATAGGGGTCGTCATTGAAAAAAATGAAGTTTATACCTGTTTTAATATGTAGATGACCCTTTAAGTAAAATTGAACTACATCATTAAAAACTAGACGTTGATGCAGATCGATAGGTACCAGCCGCATGCTTGGGGGGGGGGGGGGGTTGGCGTTTTTTTTTGGCTGACTGTACTTAACTCAAAATCGACATTTTTGAACTTAAATCCTTTATACTTATCAGTACAGATATTACTCGTATAAGAAATAAATAACATATAAGCAAGAGCAATGACATATTGATTTAAAAAAAAATCTAAGAATATAACTTATACATATTGCTCGTTGTTCCTTTGGAATTGAATTCATTGTTAAAACTTAAATAAAGTATGATCAATTTAAACTTCACATCAACAAAGTTAATAAGAGTGTTTGGAGCTTCAGTCAGTCTGTCTGTTAATTTGTTCATAAGTGATGCGTTCTAATTTCACTAAATATTTTTTTAATGCATTTATAAACTGATACATAAGAATCATGTTTATTTTAGCATTCCCTATTGAAAATGGAATAAATAGAACTACCGTACTGGTTTGTCTGCAAGAACTGATAAAAGCAAACTATTACATTATAATCTATGAGAGGTGTCTCTTTAAAGACTAATTTAATTCTTTAAAGTGCAGAAAATATAGTGATACATTATACAAATATACATAATTTATAAAGTTTTTTTTTTTTACTGTATTAAATTAACTACACTATATATCATTAAAAAAATTAAAATTTGTAGAATTTTGATTTCCATTCTTTCTTTGTCCATAAATTTCTAATTTTTCTCATTAAACTCTCTCTCTTTATTAATAAAACCTAATGATATTTTTGTGATTAAACGCCCACCCTTTCATTAACAACTTTACACAAATTCAAATTTATTTCTCATAAACTAAAATAATTTTATGCAATAATCTTAGACATAACAAAAATTATTTTTTCTGTATTATATAAATAAAAACAGTCAAATATGCACTGTATCTGTATGATGCTACACTTTGAAAAATTGTCACAATTTGATGTTGAGGGCTTGACAAGTGAGAAATTTTAATTAAATATTTGCATATATTGATAAAATTATACATGTTTAATTTTAAACTTAACGACTCTCTTTCTGAAGCTAATTCTTTCTGGTGTCTGATGTAATCTGATCACTATTCAATGGTCATTGTCATTTCCGTAACAAAGTGCAACATTTTGAAGATCTTTTTCATTCACACTGACCCACTCAAATTTGTAGAAAATGACAATATATTTTGCTCGTCGGTAATCAGTCGAGGAAGGACCCCCCTGCTACGGGAATTGTCTAATTTTCCTTTAAAATGCTGCAATCTGATACTTGACCATTTCAGGATATACTGTACACTCTCCGTGCCCTAGGGTCCACATCACTCCCGTAGACGTAATTTATTGCTGTTTTGTTGTAATAGGGAAATAATGGCTTTTTTTTTTTTTTTTTTTTTTGTATGTGTGTGTCTTTATCGTTTATTTTTTATGAAAAATAGCAGAGGCAACAACTTTTCTTAGTTTGTTTACAAAAAAGAATCTTAAAACGCCAAATTTACAGGAAAAATAACTAACTGAAGGGGAAAAAAAGTTTCGTTAAAAATGCTATTTTTTGTAGTTAACTAGCAGGCTTTGCCCGTTTCGCTAGTCATTATATTTAAATGAATTAAAAAAAGAATCAATATTTTTTATACTGTTCTAGAAATTAAAACGAAAAATAAAATGTATTGAGATTGCTTAAAAACTTCGTTTCGGGCACCTCGCTGACTTCGGCACAGAGTCTTCTTCACCGCAAAGTCTTGGTACTGGATAATTTAATTTAATTTATAGAAATGTCAATAATATAGGAAAAACTGCATTAGTCATTTTCTTGGTAATAAACAGAACGGAAAACGCATAATATTTTACATGGAGATATTTTGTATAATTATACCAATTAAAAAAAAAAAAAAAAAAAAAAAAAAAAAAAAGGCTTTCCTTTTTTCTCCACTCGCATTACAAAAACATTCAACATAAAATTGAGAAAAATTGTGCAAAAACATTGGAAGAGTTTGGGCCTCTTGGCGGAATTTGAAATTTGGTACTGAAGTAGCTTGGGCGTTTCTCGCCAAAATGTTTACTTATGCATTTGCGATACTTATATAAACTCATTGCCGAAATGGCAACAAAATTATAAATAATTATAAGAAAAAAAAAAAAAAAAAAAACATTTTATATACCATGTTTTTAAATTTTCTATTGAATCTCATAGCTATAGAACTACATTAGCACTTTATCAATGTGTAGAAAATTTTAAAGTGATAATGACGTCAATTTTTGTTAGATGCATAGTTTGATTTTTTACAATTTTTTAATGTTCACATTTAATTAAATGCATTTATTTTTATATTGGAAAAAAATTAAAAAAACTATTAAATTATAACTAATATTTATTTTCGTATTTTAATTAATTAAAAGAAAACTTTGCAACGTAATATCTTTAATAATTTGATATAAATAGTGTCCACACAAAAAATGAACAATTTTTAGAGCTCTTTTAAAAAGTGTAACATCTATGCAGTATCTTTTAAAAAAATTCATCAATTTTTACTAAAAAAAATCTGATGTGGGCACCACCTTATACACTTTTAGAAATATACATAAAGTTAAAAAACATTGTCACTGGACCCGAAACAGTTGGCTAAAAATATTTAAAAAAAAATGCATGCATACGTAAAAAAAATAATAAATAAAAAATAAAATTGTGCCTTGAGGGGACTCATGTCAAAGTTGTGCCTTGGGGGGACTCATGTCAAAGTTATACCTTGGGGGGGGACTCATGTCAAAGTTGTGCCTTGGGGGGGGACTCATGTCAAAGTTGTGCCTGGGGGGGACTCATGTCAAAGTTGGGCCTGGGGGGACTCATATCAAAGTTGTGCCTGGGGGGGACTCATGTCAAAGTTGTGCCTTGGGGGGGGGGGGGGGCTCATGCCATAGTTGTGCCTTGGGGAGACTCATGTCAATGTCATTTTGAAAAGATTTTGTGTAAATTCTGGCAAAAGCAGAATTTAGTTTAGGACGGAGGACTATTAGTTTTTTTTTCTTCCCAATTATAACATCGCTTTCAAATTATTCAATTATATTTTCGATAAATTTTAGATTTCGATAAATGTCCAACTATCGAAAAATGATTTCGACAAATGTCCAACTATCGAAAACGACAATGCAAAAATCGCTGTCTGAGGCCCTCAGTCCTAAAAATGAATTATCACCGTGTTCTGAGCTTTTCTGAAAGTTTGTTAAAAACTGATGCACGATTTGTACTGGTAATGCTGACGAAGGCAGTAGGGACCCGAAAAAATTGGCTAAAAGTATTTAAAAAGTGCATTTTCACCGTGTTCTGAACTATTCTGAAAGTTTCAAATGTCTAGCTAGTCGGGAAGTTAGTTAAATAAATTTTCTGTTGAACCATATAAACGCTGTCGAAGGCAGCAGTGACCTGAAACAATTGGCTAAAAATATTTTTAAAAATGCATTGTCACCGTGTTCTGAGTTTTTCCGGAAGTTTTAAATGTCTAGCTAGTCGGGAAGTTAGTTAAAAATCGATTGCAAGATTTGTACTGGTAACGCTGCCGAAGACAGCAGGGACCCTAAACAGTTGGCTAAAAGTATTTAAGAAATGCATTTTCACCGTATTCTGATCTAGTCTGAAAGTTTCAAATGTCTAGCTAGTCGAGAAGTTAGTTAAATAAATTTTCTATTGAATCACATAAACGCTGCTGAAGGCAGCAGGTATTAGAAACCGTTGGCTAAAAATATTAAAAAAAAATGCATTGTCAGCGTGTTCTGAACTTTTCTGAAAGTTTCAAATGTCTAGCTAGTCGGGAAGTCAGTTAAACTGCAAGATTTGTCCAAACCGTTTTTGAGTTATTACCGTTTTTTGATACATTTTGGCTATTATGAACCTAATTTTCCTAAATATCTCCAAAACGGAAAATCATACAAAGTCCAAAAAGGGAGGTGCACAACTAGATGTTATAACAAACCTATGTACCAATTCGCAACTTTCTACGTCCAACCGTTTTTGAGTTATGCGACATACGGAAACACACACACACATACATACAGACGTCACGAAAAATTGTGTAAAGTCCCTTATATCTCTAAAACGAGAGCTCGTGTTAAGACGACACTTGCAGGTGTACAACTAGACATCATCACAGTCACCCGTATAAATTGGCAACATTCAGCGATCATTCATTTTCGAGCAAAGTGAAATGCAAAATCCATTTCGCAAATCGGGATTACTATACTTCCTTATACTTTGTATAAGGAAGTAAAAATGACCGACTTTCATCACTAAAGTAGTTAAATTTAGACCAATCAAAAATAGGAATGATCCACCTGGGTGTGTTCTCGACAAACTCTTTTGGTTATTTATATAGACAACTAATTAGTTGTAGGGCGACAAAGGCGCCCGTTGAAAAATAATCATTTCATTTTATTTATTTCTCACTTCAAATAATTCATTTTCTAGCAAGCCTGTGCGAAATTTTCGTAATTTATCTCTTCGTTACATTTAAAATTATTATTATTATTTTATAGACGTCATTTTTAGGTCATCACGACATTATATAGATGCAAATTTAATATTTTATAATTTTTTTTTTCTTTTTCGCGTGAAAGCATATTTTATTTTATGCTGAATAAAAAAAAAAAAAAGCAACATTTAAAAGATTAAATGTCTTTTTTAAAGCTGTTGTTTACATATTTTAACTAATTTTAAAAAATCGAATCAAAAATTCGTTAAAATAAGGTACCGAATGAAAGGGACAATTTTTCAGAATCCGTTGGATTAAACAGCTTATCGATAGGACAATTAGATTTTTTTAAATAAGTAAAGTATGAATATTAGGTGAAAACTTGAGTTCACACACGGACAGAGTCCAAGGAAATCTCTTAAGCCTAAAGCGTGACAGAGTTAGGCACTGATGAGCGTAACTATATATGCTGATTTGAAGTTTTAAATTTTGCTTCATTTAGAGAAAAAGAGGAGAACATCATCTTAGAAATTATTGGAAGGGGGGCTTCCATTTAACTCTACGCCTATGTTTCTGACGTTAGATTTTTTTTCTTTTTTTCTTTTTTTCGTGTTTTTTTTTTTTTCTTTTCTTTTTTTTTTTTTTAAATAGTCATAATTAGCCTATTTCGACAAAAATTAAATATGAGTTCGCATTTTGTTAAGCTTTAAAGAGGGACAAATTACTTATTTACAATATTAAGAAATTTTTTTAAATAAAATGTTAGGACAGAAAAACATACCATTTCAAAACTTTTGCTAGACACTGTACGTAATGCAAATTTTCATTTTTATGTCTGTGATCTAGGGGGGTGCAAGTGCACCCATGTGCGCACGCACGAATGCATATATATGAACGCTGCGCGCGCGTATTCTTTCACCACCCTTATGATTTCTCAAAATTCCATGTTATTACTCATAAACTTTTATTCTTAAGAAAAGGAATTAGAAAAAAAAAAAAAAAAAAAAAAAAAAAAAAAAAAAATCATTTCTGATCGGGTAAAAACTTACACCGGGTCCCCTCTGCTTTCGTCAGCGTAGACCCGTGCGCGCGCAGTGCGCACGAATTCATATATACGCTCGCTGCGCGCGCGTATTCCTTCACTACCCTTCCTGTCCCTCCTTAATTTTATTACACTTTCGAAAATATCCTCAATCGACTCGTAGGCCCCCAAAACCTATATATACCAATTTTGAACGGTCTAACTCAATTTCTAATCCCCCCCCCCCCCTTTAGGACACCTTGAAACATATAAATCAGGTGAAATCTCGAATAATTGCGATTAGCGCCCTCTATTGGATAAATTTAATGTAGGTTATTCGATAATATAAAAGTACTTTAAAATATCTTTCGAATGATGCATTAAAAATAATTTAATCATATTTAGAATTCGAAATATTGAAATTTTAAAATATTGCAGCGCCATCTGGCGGTAGAAATTTCTGTAATCTACTGTTCAATTCCAAATCAACAAAGCTTGAAAATGATGTATTACTTATGAAATTATTTTAATTAGTAGCTGAGATACAAAATAAAACCTAATCAGGACACCTTAAAACGTGTAAATCACGTGAAATCTTGAATTCCATTACTTACGGTAGTCGGTTAATGGAAGGTGACAGAAATTTTTGGCGTCTACTCTTGACATTCAATACAAATAAGTTTCAAAATGACATATTACTTTTGAAATTATGCTAATTAGAAGCTGAGATACAAAAATTATATAAACACTATTAAAAAACGATTTATGTCCGACTTTTTCGTGGTTTTCTCCGAAACTTGCGTAATTCCGGGCTAAATACTATTAAAAATCCATAGTATGAAATGTGAAAAGAGTATCAGACTTCAAACTCTGCAAAATATAAAAGAATAAAGGTGTTCTGGGTTTTCCGTTGTTTTCTCCGAAACAACCATTCCTTTTCTACGTTTTGGCCCCTCCCCCCCCTTTCCGTCCCTTCTAACAATTTTACACTTGAAAATATCCGCAATCGATTTATCTTTCCTTAAAACCTAATAATACAATTTCAAACGCTGTAACTTTTTTTTTTTTTTTTTTCTTTTTTTTTTTTGTGGCCCCTCAAGCCCTTCCTAATAATTCTACACTTTCAAAAATATTCAGAATCGAATTATCGGACGTTAAAACCAAATATTACGAAATTTCAACGGCATGTCTCAATTTAAATTACTTCAAAATATAAAAGAAAATTTAACCTAATTTTTTTGTTTATCCACAGATTTTCATGAAAATTGAACAGTAGTTTCATAATATGCTGTCTAGGCCGAATATTAATTCAAATGTAACGTGAATAAAAATTGCAATTTTTCCCCCCACTATAAAACACGTGACATCTTGATCGGTTACAATCATTTCCTTTTTCGTGGCAGACGGTCGTCTGGCATTTTAAATGATGTTGCCACAAAAAATTCATACTTCAGTTAATTTTAAAAAATCTAATTGTTGTACCGATAAGCCGCTTGCACACTTAGATTCAGAAAAAATGCCCCTTTCATTTGGTATCGAAATCGTAACGATCGGACAAATATTTCTAATTTATTTTCCACTTTTTCTGCTTTTAACTCCGTTAAAATATCTTTTTTTTATGCAATGGCGGTGAATTCTCAGTCATTGAGATCGCTTTTAGATTAGACATGAGTGGACATTTTAATTAATATCTCCACAACTAATTAAAATTTTTAAATTCTGTTTTCAGGAGCCCCTCGGGAAGGCTCCTGAGCATCCGTATGTCAATTTTTGTACTTCTGCGTTCTGTAGAGGCTGAACGTATAAAAGAACAGACAGACAGGCAAACCTTTTCTTTTATTATTATAGAAAACTGTATTAAGCGTACTTTTTTTATATAGGAATTTTTGCTAGTGTTCGGACACTTCTGTTACCGACTGTACTCGTGTGTCTCTGTGTGTTTCATATGTTCAAACGTAAATATACAAATGTGCTATTTTAATCATAATATTTATGTTAATAATCATAAATTAATTAAAGAAGACCTTTTATTACTGTGCGTTTGAGTTTTGGCGACATTTTCTGGGGTCGCCAAAGTTGTTTCATTTCCGTGTCGTAATTACAATTTAAGTTTCGTTTAAATGAATAGTATATGCTAGAAATAGCAGAAGGGCCCTCCGTGGCCGAGTGGTTATGTCACCACACTGCTAATCGCCTTCGAGTGTAGGAGGGCGGGTTCGATTCCCGCGCTGGCCCTGGGTGTTTTTCCATTTGTTTGTACTGTAATTCTGTCATGTGCTATCTGACGAAGATTTACAAGCGTACTACGAGTCAACCATAGAAATCTGATGTATATGTTATCAATAAACAAACAAACAAATAGCAGAAAAAGTAAATAAATAAAGATTTTCCACTTTTAAACAGTAAGTTTTTTTTTTTCCCCAAAAAGTTATGATTTGTATTTGAAACCGACAGAAATAGTCCTAACAACACGTTATCCCCAGTACATCCAAACAATATCCTGAGAATGAAAAAACGTACCAAGAATGTACTGTGTATAAATGTATTAGGGATATTATTACTTGTTGCTTATTGCTCTTGACCGATCGTAGCTTCAGATCAAGATTTCTTAAAATAGCTAGTCAAACGATAGGGACGCCAAGCGGAAATGCTGCTTTCATCCGAGGCAAAAAAATGGCGGCGATGCGTCGGCCTACATATTTTATTTAAGGGGCTCTAGTCAGGAAGGTAAGAAACTAGTGTAAGGTGACCAGCCGTCCTCTTTTTCAGACATCCTTCTCAGTTTTGAAAATTTCTAACGAGGACTACATTTGTCCCCATTTTAAACTTTTCTGTCCTCATTTTCTGAGAAATGCTAACAATTTCTGTATTTTCAAAAATTAGATTTTCTTTCACCAATTCTAAAGTGTTAATATTTTTTATCTTTTAGTGTTGTGTCTAATTTGTTGAAAATGTTCTTTAGACCTGGGAACAGAATGAAATTTTGTGAATAAAATATTATTAATATGTAGATAAAACTAATCTTATCATGTAATTTGACTTGTATGTATAAAGATGCATTGCTGAAATAGTATGCATTCTTCAAATTAAAATTATAAAAATTTCATGGTAAAAAAAATTTCCCAGTTGAGCTTTGCTTTATATGAAAAGAATTTTCTTTTAAATGTGTTTGAAAATATATAATCTGAATCCAAAAGTCGGTATCTCGAATCTGCTGGAAATGTATGCAGTAAAATTTAGAGATGAACAGGATATGAATTTTAACGGATTCGGCGTTTCGGATATTCGATCATGAATTTGTAATATTAAAAAAAGTTATTCAGTATAGAGCCTGATATCTGGTGGTTTCGACTCATATATCCTACGGTATTTTTGAAATTGAAAAATCAGTCGAATACGAGATATTTTCTGGCTATCCGGTTTATCCCTAGTAAAATCATCATGAAAGAAATTGATTTTGAGAGTGATAGGTGTAGACATTCCAGCATTTTAATTTATTTCGGAGTATTGATAGAACCCGTCGATTTTTTACACCATTTTATTTCTAGTGAAATTTTCTGCAATACGTTATTACGAAGAAACAAGAAGAAAAATACCCTTCAAGAAAAGTAGTGTGGAAAAAGGACGGGTACAATCAATGCTGCGGAATAAATTAAAATATTGGCATGTCTGTGTGGTAGGATTTAAGGTATTAAATGAGATCTAAATAAGAGTTTCTTGAAACATGATGATCAGCAAATTTACTGATAATATTCATTATTTATCTTATATGCTTATGATTTAGAAATTTTTAAATTAATTTTTTATAGTGCCTTTTTATTCCCTAAATCTCAATTGCATTTGTAATTTCTCTTTCTTTTCTCTCTCTCTCTCTCTTTTTTTTTTTTTTTTTTGGGGGGGGGGGGAGGGGGGGGAAGTATCAGAAGCAAAATTTACAAATTTCTTTTGATGCTATGAGTTTTCAATTTTTGATTTGAACTTCCTTTCTGTTTTTCTGTATATATGAAATGTTACTATTGTGGTGAAAACACCTTATTTTTTATTTTTCTTCGCACACCATCATTAATGGAAGTAGTACATTAGTTTAAATCCTGGAGTAAAATGAGTTTTAATAATAATTATCATAATGTTAATATTGAAAATTATTAACGTTTTTAAGATTTACGATTTTAACAGAGGTAATTAAAAATAAGCAATGTTCTTCGCGATATAGAAATTTATATTTATTCTAATATAATAGTCTAAATCTGCTTTGATTTTGTCCTCAGAAATGTCCTCATTTTTAACCTAAACATGTCCTATTTTCCAACCCAAACTGAGTACATTGCGTCATTTGTCCTCATTTTCGCTTGTAAAATACTGGTCAGCTTAAACTAGTGGCAAAAGTGACAAACTCTTGTAATTACATTTAATTTTATTAGTAACTCTTACTGTTTTGAATAAACTTTTAATTTGAAACAAAATTTGTCGATAAAAGTGAATATCTTTGAAGTAATTTAATTACATTATATATATATATATATATATATATATATTTGTTTTTTTTTCTATCATCCTTTCCATTGTTAAGGAAACTTATTGTATCGTTGCATGGTATTTTAAAATTACCCTTGAGAAAAATGACTTGTAATTTACAGTTTTTCTGTTTGGAGTTTAAATTAAATATTAGACTATTATGATGTGATAGGTCATTACAAATCTTTCATTTATATCATCCTAACATAATAAATAAAGTTATTTTGAAAATAATAATACACTCCTCCTCATACTTATAAGGAAATTTTATGTTTTGAAATAGCTAATATAAAAATAATTGTGAACAAGATTATACTACGTGCGCTTAATATATCTAGTATTCTAAAAACGAAAACTGCTATAATTTTTTTTAATATGAAACAAAATAAAAAATATTGCCAAAATATTTTTTTCTCCACGATTTTAGATGTTCATAATTATAAGGACAATCAAGATTTTTTCCTTTTATCTAACTTACTATCGGATAAATTACAGTTGACATGCGAATTTGTTAACTACTGGGCTAGATTAATTCATATATAAACCTTCAATTTTTCTTCGACGGACATTACTGATAATTCATCGAAAAAAGAACGTTCATGTAGTGAAGTATGATAAATGTGTTTTTTAAGTGGAAGGATAATTTCAATCCGCCGAATTTCTAATGAAATTCGAAGATTTAAAATTGTTGAAGGAAATGAGATCAAACGTTGAACTGCTGGTTCGATAGGAGAGAGATCTGATGCAATATCAGAGTTGTTTTACAGAGATCGAAGACTCATAATTCCTCTTACTGTTCTACTCATAATAACTGCTGCTGAATTTGCTCGTAATTTTTAACGAAAGGTTGGGGTCCACATTTGTGCATGTTTAAAATAATTAATATGTTAAAATGAATAAAAAACCTGTAATAATCAATAAGCATTTGATGGGGGAAAGAACGTCTGTGTTAAAGTTGAATAAAGACAATATTAAATGGTAAAATGTTGCATTTTCGGATGAAAAAAATTTCATTCTTGATTAACCAAATGGTTTTAACTGTTACTGGCACGATCTGAAGACAGCGAAAGACAGAGCAGATTTTTTAAAGGCAGATATGAGTCGGGCATTTTAAAGGTGGATCTATGGTGCTCTGGGGAGCTGTTTCTACAGAAGGCAGAATGAATTTAGTAATTTTTTCTTTTGTTAGGAACATCAAGAGAATATCCGCAAATTTTAAACGTGGAATTCTCAGATTTTTGTTAGATTTTGGGGGTAATAATATTTTTTTTCAACAAGACTTACATTTTTGCTCTACTTCTAGAGCAATAGGAAATAGTTTGAAGAAAGAAACTTCTGTATTATTGCCTTTCCCGTGGCCTAAATGTTGAAAAAAACCTTAACTTATCATATTAGAAAAGTGCATGCAAGTGGAAAGCAATTTTAAATAGTTTAAATGTATTCAGAATATCATCTATGATGTATGAAATGGTATTGAAATTGAATATTTAAAAAAAATGTATATTATATATACCAGAGAGAATGCCTGACTGTTTCACCCTAAAAAGAGACCCCAGAAAATATTAATTTAAAGAATAACTGGAAAAAAAAAATTACTAAGATAAGAGCTGTCCTTATAATTGTGAACACCTGAAAAATCATCTTTTTGACTGTATTTAAAGTTTTTTAAGATAGAAAAACGTTAAAACTTTTTAAATATATTCTATTAATGAAATTCAAATTAATAAAAAATATATTTGTTTAAATAATAATGTTCAGTGTTTAGTTAATATAGAAAAACGGGTGTCCTTATAATTATGAGAACCAGTGTACTTTCTGGTATATTCTTCGTCACAAAAGAAAAAATAATAATAACGCGCAGTTATTTATATGAAATTACGGTCTTAATTATTTTGTTCACTTACATCTAATAGATTCTGAGATTTTCAAAAACTTGTGACACTACAAAAAAAAAAAAAAAAAAAAAAACAAGATAAACTTCATGCAAGAATTTTATAATAGTGAACCTCATTAAATAAAATCATACAAAATTACCATCAATGATTTCATCGATGTTTTGATCCAATGATTTCAAATAAATTATAAAAAAGGGGGGGTTACCATTGAAAAAAATGAAGTTGATGCCAGTTTTAATATGTAGACGACCCCTTAAGCAAAATCTAACTATACCATTATAAACTAACCGTTATTACAAATCGATTGGTACTAACCACATGTTTCTATGACAACTTATGGCGAAATTAGGTGGGGAGGCGTTTTCTTTTTTGTTAACTGTACCATTTCGTTACAAATAACTTAAAATTTACTTTTATGAAAACTACACATAACTAATTACTTAATAAAATGTTTGAAAATTTATCGTATATGTTTTTGCAACAGCTGCATAATTTTTATTCTGCATATTTGTACATTTTGTGCAATGTAAAAATGTAGAGAGTTACAGAAAAGTATTTAAAGTCCGTTTTATGTAAAGAAAATTTTTCAGATAACAAATATGAAAATTGGTATATAGTGATATTTTTCTAAAAAAATCAATTTTATTCGATCATTGAAAGTGTTCTAAAATACAAAATATGATTTAAAAATGACATGAATATTTTTATGTTTTGATGTTATTCATACGCCACAGCAACTTCATATGGAGGAGGAAGCGACAAATCTTCATAAGATGGGGGATTTTTACTTTCTCTCATGATCCTTTCAAGATCTCTTGGAGAAACAACTATAGTAACACGAGATGTAGGATCTGGATGATCAACTGTAACCTAAAATAGAAAAGTCATGACTATCATAAAACAGAAAAAAAAAAAAAAATCTAAAAGCATATAAGATAAAACCCGTGCTAACCCATTTGACCATCAAGGAAACATGAAAACCTTCATTTCTATTTTTTAGCTAATGAATACAGAGGCTGTTCGCACATTTTTTAGACGATTTTGATGGAGTGTACTGAAGCAATTTCACTCATATTTCGTGTTTTATTTGTTCAGTTTGATAGCCCTTGTTCTTAACTATCATTCTACATCGTAATTTCTATGATAATAATGCTTTTTATAATATCGGAAGAGGTATATTTTTCTGCTCCTCTTGAACGGCTTTCCAAAGTCCACAAAGCGTTGTAGTCGGTGTTTGGATAATGTTGATTTTAAGAGTCAATAAACACAAAAATCCAACAGTGATACATCAGGAGATTTAGCAGGAATATCAGTGAAGGGTATGGTTTTAATTCCCGTTTTTTGTTCCATTTTTTTCTAGAAAAGCAATTGAGGATTGCGATGTGTGGCTGCTTGTTTTGTCTTGATACAGTTCAACGGATTGATAGCATTGTGGATAAAGAGCTGGATTTCTATTTTTAAAAATTAGAATTAAAATATGTTCTTGATAGTATTTAGAGCTGATTTTGACATTTTTGTCACATTTTTTTTGCTTTTATCTTGCGCTTGTATGAAAAACCAGTGGCAATCATAAATCGTTTAGAAAAACTTTCTTTTGATGCTTTGAACCATGTAGCAAAATTTTTTTTCTCCACTTTTGTGATAATAAATTGATCTTTTTTTATTGCAACCACTTAAATCGACCCAAGATTCATCTATTGTTGCGACATTTTTCCATTTTTCTCCTGATAAATGCTTTTCATAAAGATTTCACTAAAAACTCTCTTTGGAAAGAGCGGAAACCTATCCTTCCATCCACTGCCTTTTTAAAAGCGCATTTTTGCATCTAAACAAAAATTCTAAATATCAGAAGATAAATAAAACTTCCAAAAATATAACTGTTGTAAAAATAAAATTCTCCATGCAAACGATTTTTTCTTACTGCGAAATAAAATCGTCTAAAAAATGTGCGAACAGCCTCTGTAATTATAGTGAGCAATAAAGTTGAGGCGTATGCATATGCTCACCTTTGTGATAGTGACCAGGGAAATTGAGCGTATATATACGCTAAGGATGAAAATGAGTTAAATATTGTATACCAGTCGAATAATCTAATCCAACTTTAAATATATTAATGAAATTTTTACTTTTATCATGAGATAAATACACTTAAAATGTACCAGCAAATTAAAACAACGATTTTACACTCCCAGATTTCCTCCCCCCCCCCCCGAAATTAATGAAAAAATTGGAAGCTCATAAAGGTTTTTTTACTCATTTCATACTTATTATAAATTAGTAATGTATATTGACTAAGTCCAGTATTCTACCAGGAGCATAGAACATTAAACCATTGAAACTCTAAACTATTGATGTCTTCTTGAATAACCAAGATTTTGAACAGTGAGTTCAAAAATTTGAGGAATTTTTCTCAAACAAGGCAAATTTTTAATATCTTATTGTGATTTCTTGTTTCGAATAAGTTAAGCAAATTTTGCTTGCTTTGCATATTACGAGATGTTTTCTTGTACTCACTGCTTTCATGTGACTAAAATAAGTATGCAGAATTTATTTACGGTGTTAAAATTTTGATTTTCTTACTGAATGCAACGTTTCTATGGGTGTCCACTACTAGTACCACAATGTGTCCTTACTATCAGTAATAGACAGCCCGGGATCATATTTGAGTACGAGAGGCAGAACCAGTCGTGGACAGAGGACCGCATTCCCCCAAATTTGGAATGTAACACTATCAATTTATTAAACTCAAAATAGGAATACTTCAGTATATTGATAGGGGGGTTGTTTTGTTTAAAATTTCGAAATTCATATTTTTTTAAGAAAATACACGCAGTATTCAAGCAAATATCTCAAAGACTTATTAGCTTTGGCATTTTATTAGATTATCACAAGGGGGAGAGTAATTAAAATGTTATTTACATATTGTTGCGTGTTCGGGGTTCGTGAATTATCCGTGAATGAATGACATGTCTTGCAAAGTCTTAAAAGTTTATTTTCAGAAGACTACAAGTCTATCAAGCAAGTATCATTTCACCAGGAAACACAGTTTAAATAATAGCTGACAACATAAGAATTACAACATAAACTGTATCAGAAGCATAACACACGCAGCACAGGCTGTACAGGCGGTAAAAAAAGTATCCGAACACTAGCAAAAATTCCTATATAAAAAAAGTAGAGTTAATATTGTTTTGTTAAATAAATCCTTGTCGAATCATGTTCTTAGACTGACTAAGAACAGGATTCGACAAGGATTTATTTAACAAAGCAGTATTAACTCTACTTTTTTTTATATAGGAATTTTTGCTAGTGTTCGGATACATTTGTTACCGACTGTATTTAGTAGCAGAGGACTGCTCAAGTAGAGCTTTTTATACCGCAATGACTTGGCTAAAAACTTACTCAGCGGTCGAAATGGGATCATTTTTATATAGCCTCGAACATTTCCAGTATTTCGCGAAAAATTCGATTTAGAGCTTAGATAATCGATAAATTTATAACAAGGATTTTCTCGCTAAAGAGGCGAAAATTCGCCAAATTCATCGCTAAGGTCCATTGTTTGCCCTGGTGAAACTTTTTAACGTTTTTAAAGCAAAATCGGCTATTTTAATGCCAAAACAAGGTGGAAAATGTAGAAAATTAATATTTTATTACTGACTAGGCCTCTTTAGATGAAATTGCACAAGAATAGGGAGTATTATTTACAAATTCGTAGCAATATTACAACTTATTTTAAATAAAAAAGTATTATTAAACCTTTTAAATTTCTCACAGGCAAATAATTTTTCAATTTAGGTTATAATTTCATACATTTTTTCGTTCTTTTAACGCATTAATAATATACCTTTTGTTAATTAAAAATTTATTTTTATAGCAGGCTTTACTTGTTTCGCTAGTCACTATTTTTAAAGCACTTTTCAAAAAACATTAAACACTGTATTTTAAATCACTTTACAAATACACACACACACACAAAAGTTCCATTGAAATAGATTAAAACCTCACTTAGGGCCCCCGCTGCCTTTCACAGCGTCTTTCCCGCTTACTCCGGGTCCCCAGTGCTTACATTTGTGGCTTTACCGGACATTTCAATTTCAGTGTTAACTGAACGATATGTGGTGTTGCTATTATTCAAGAACTACAGTCATTTGCAAAAGTTTAAGACCAGTAGCCGATTTTCAGTATTTTAACGCATTGCATCATTTGCGCAGATCATTGCGTGATCTCATGTGCTGATTACATCGGACGCATTCTACTGCTATATATAAAGGAGCCCGGCATGTTTATCGCCAATTGTTTATTGGATTTTGTCGTAGACAGTGCTGTTGTGTAATTATTGTAATGGGTAAAAAACCTTCACTTACTGTTACAAAAAGGTCAGAAATATTGACCCTGCATAAAATCGGATTTTCTGAACGTCAAATAAGTTCGAGGGTAAATATGAATAAGACAGCTGTGCATTAAGCTATTAGTAAATTTAAAATTTCAGAAAAAATTGTGGTCTTTAAGAGAAGCGGTCGCCCTAAAGGGAGGGCAAAACGGGATTTCAGAAAATCTTTCATATCTTAAACAATAAAACAGATATCCGTAAAATTTTTGCTTTAAACTATAGCTAACACAAATATCTAAAGAACGATTTCTGGAATTTTAGAAATTCGGTCCCTAATGCGGGGGGGGGGGGGGAGGGGCAAAACGTGATTTCCATAATTCTATATATCTCAAACAAACAAAAAAACAAATAAAACAAAACAAAAAAAATAAAAAAAACGGATACACGTGAAAATTTTTTTCTAAAATATATCTAATACAAATACCTAAAAACTAATATCTGGAATTTTAGATATTCCGCCTCTGGGGGGGGGGGGCAAACAGGTTTTCAAATATTCCTTTATATCGCAAACAAACAAACAAAAAAAGATATGATATTTTTGCTCTAAAATGTAGCTCACACAAATACCTAAAAACTAATTTCTGGAATTTTAGAAATTCGTCCCAGGAGGAGCGGGAGGGTGGCTATATTGGGCAAAAAATATAGAAATACAGTTAGACCGTTCAAAGTTGGTACAGATTGCTTTTTAAAGGCCTGCAAATCGAATGAGGATATTTTCGAAAATGTAAAGTTATTTGGAGGGGCGGGAAGGAAAGGGGGGGGGTGGCGGAGGAGCAAAAAAATAAAAATAGAGTTAGATCGTTCAAAATCGGTACATAGAGGTTTTTTGATGCCTACAAATCGATGGCGAATATTTTCGAATCTGTAAAGTTATATGATTGCTTAGAAAAATACTTATTACTTGCAAAAAATCTAACTTTTTGTCTCCTGTCGTGAGCAAGCAACTTAAATCCTGAAACGTTCCCGCTCTCTTTATCGTCTCGTTTGTATTGATTATATTCAAACAATAACACACACATACACACCCAAAAAAAATAAGTTTTAAACAGATAAATAAAATTTAAAATTTTAATTAAAAATATTTAAAAAAAAAATTATACTGAATCTTTAATTCAACATTATGGGAAAAAAAAAAAAAAACCTGCATAAAATTATGTCAAAAATTAAAGTTTTCATGGCTTCAATTGAAAAAAAAAAAAAAAAAAAATTTCCAAAGTTCTTTGCAGTGAAATATCAAAAACTTAAACTCCATTTTCTCTACCTGTAATATTTTTAGCTTTCTCGCATTATATCTCCGAATCTTTTATAAGAATTTTAAATGCTATATTCCATTTCTATTAAAAAAATTTTTTTCTTTTTCATAAAAAAAACTTATCGTAAAAAGTATTTCTCCTTTTTACTAAAAAAAAAAAAAAAAAAAAAAAAAACCTCAATCAAATTGTAATAAATTAAAATGTTGAACGTCGTGAGTAATGTAATATGAATTTATATTAAAAACAAGTATGTTGTGGCCATCATAAAACTTTCTTCTATATCATTCTATATAACAATGCCGCTTACTGTTTAACGTGCAGAAAAGTTTAATCATAGCTTCTCGTAGTAAAGGTTTTACGTATGTAGTTTGGTGAAAATTTAATCAACAGATGCTGAGATGTAGCCATATGGGAAAATTACAGAAAGTGCCATAACAGACAGGTGGCGAATAGTAGCGCCACCTGTCTGTTATGACATTTGAAAAGCACATGGAGGGCTTAGGGGTAATATCTGCGTTGCATGACATTGTATTAATCCTTGAATGTTTAAATAAACTTATTGAAAGCACGCCAGACAAAATAACTGATTTTCTGAATACGGAAGGTGGTGTTGGAACGTGGTTTAAGACCGATTGTCTACAAAATTTGAACTTATTCAGAACTGGATGGGATGATCTCCATGGAGGTCCTTCTAAGGGGTCTTAGCCCGTATTCACGCGAATTTCCTAAAAAGAGATCCCACAAAATATTGACCCAAAGACTAATTAAAAACGTTCTTATTATGAATCTAATGAGAATATCTTTATATTATTTAATTTAGACTCAAAGTAGCAAAATTAATTTTTCACATTTGTTTCCGAACAATTACATTTCTTTCTTAAGGGTTATGGATCCACATATATTCTTCAGCGGCATTTCCAATAGAAATATATTCTGCTGGAAGTGCCGCTCAAGAAATTAAGTGGATCAAAAAATTATTAAATGATCTCGACTTAAAACAAATAAAACCTATAACAATTTTTAAGACAACCAATCTTCTATAAAATTCACTGAATCTGATAAACATCATACAAGATCAAAGCATGTGACATGAGATATCACTTTATAAAGAAACTATAATATGAAGATAAAATTAGAATATGTACAAAGCAAGGGCCTGACTGCAGACATCTTCACTAAGTTCTTACCTAAAATTCAGAGACAATCTACAGTTATTTGAACAGTAACAATATTGGGTAAGTATTGGTGATAAAAAACATTGTAATTATTTTGTGCCAAATATACATCCAGTTGAAAAACTCTAAAGACATTTTATTACCTCATTAAGAACATCTCAAGTGTAGAAGTAGTAGGAATATGCGTCGCTTCCAAGCTTGACTTTGATTCATCTGCATAAGCAAATTTTTATACTGTCGTGCGCTTTTTAATTGTAGATGTAAAATGTAACTTGTAGAGTGCGTCCCAAAAGTTTATAGACAACTTTTTTTTTCTTTATTTTACCATTGAAAGAAATGAATAAAGATTTCAAAATCAAAAAATAGTAATATTATACAAAAATATTATATTACAATCACAGACACTGTGACAGAAACTAAAACTGAAAATTTACTGTCCCAAAAGTTTATAGACAACTCATTATTTTTTCTTTAACATTCAAATTTTTGAGCCTTTTTTCCTTATCACTTCAAAAACTCGATCAGGCATACTCAAAACAATAGTTTAAAGAATTTCTCGCTTTAGAGAAAACCAACTTCTTTCAATTTGCAGCATTCGATCTTGAACTGATGCAAATTGACACCATTAGCACATACGTGACTAGAAAATATTCCCCAAAGGTTATCCATTGGGTTTAGGTCAGGACTTAGGGCTGGCCAGTCCATAACAGTTACTTGGTTTTGTTTAAACCATTGCATTGTAGAGTTTGACACGTGAATGGAGCAATTGTCTTGCTGATATATCCATTCTTCCCCACTTAGCAACTTTCCAAATAGAAGTAACCGTACTTCTATAATTTTCTGGTAACCTTCGAAACATTGACGACCTTTTAAAAAAACAATATCGGTAGTGACGATAGTTCCTTTAAAGGAAAATGCTCCCCGCACCATGAGTGAACACCCTCTTTGTTGTCTGCTGAAAAAAGTTTGTGGTTCCTTGCGAATATCGAGCTAGTAATATTTTCAACCATCGGGGCCATCTAAATTGAACTTCTTTTCATCACTAAATAGAACACTCAACCATTCATATGTCCAATTCACATGATTTCGAGCTCACTAAACGCGAGCGTCTTTATGCCTTTTTGTCAACTTTGGTGAACGGCGCTTTTTGCGATAAGCAAGCAATACCTGCAGCCGTCGATGCACCGTCGATTTTGATACTGGAACGGTCATCTCTCTAGAAATTGACCGTACAGGCCGGTTCTGGGTTGAAACTAATCTGAAAATCTCCATGTCTTGTCGTTTAGTTTTGTCGTTTACTTCGGTCGCCCAGAACGTGATTTTGTTTCAAAATTGTCACCTTTTGACAGAATATTGTAAATACCAGCCCTACTGTGTCCATTTTTTCTAGAAATGTCCACAACTTTCATTCCACGAGCTTTGAAACAATAAATTTTTCAAATTTCATTATTGGAAAACTGCACGTTGTGAGGCATCTGTACAATCAGTCAAAAAAAAAATGAAAGACAGCTTCACTTTTATCTCAGAAAACTATTACGTCACAAGTACATAACCTTGGAATATGCAAATTTGAAGATCAGTACTTCAATTAGCTTCTAACACCGGTTGTCTATATATTTTTGGGACAGCATTATTTTCGTTTAATTTTTTTTATTTTAAATTTATATGTGTTTAAAGTTCTTTGAGTATTTCATTATTTGTATTACGTCAATACGCATATTTACATAATTTATTTCGTCTTTCTTACTCGTTTAATTAGCTCTTAAATCCCAAAAAACGGAGGTCTATAAACTTTTGGGTCGCACTGTATTATAAGGGCATTTTAAACACACTCTCCTTTTCCATTTTCATGAAAACACAAATTTTTACTTTCAGAGTTATGTGATATATTTTATTTATATCATTTTATATGTATTCATAAATAAACACAATTTTATTATGCTTTTTATAATCGTACTTATTCACTTACAGAGCGAAGAAAGATATTTATTCGTTTATCAAGCTTGAGACTGTCAGTCTCATAATCAAAAATTAATTTACGTTATTAATTTGCGCTACCCACAGCCTGAATAAACATTAAATACTTAGATATGATTAGAGCATATATTTTGTAAACGTATATAATATTATTTATGTTAATTAATCAGTAATCAGGTAAGATCTACTTACCTGGATATTCAAGTAAATCCATAATCTGACATCCATCTTCTTATGAACACATGATATTCTACAAATACTGCAGTTGAAGTTGGATTATCTTGAAACAAACCTTGTCGTGTATATTAACTGTTTTATGTGTTCTTTCATTTTATTCAGGAGATTCATTTGAGTTTTAAATTGCTTTAATTTAAATCTTGATTATATAATATTGTAATATAACGCATAACATGTATGATTGCATAAATAAAAAAGGAGAAAGGCTTTATAACAAGAGTTCCATTTTACATCTACACTGTAAAAAAAAAAAAAAAAAAAAAAAAAAAAAAACGGGGAAAAAACTGTATAAAACCTTTAACCATTTTTGTGGAAAATGATGTATGTATCTTTTTAAAATAAATTGAAAAATTAAATAACAATGTTTATTGGGTTAATAAGAGATTTCTTTAGCTTGTGAAATATTCTAATGAAATATTTATGTCATATTAGCAATAAAAATTGTTTGCTAGAAGCGTGTGTCGAGTGTCCAGGTACTGAAGCTATTACAGCAGCAACATTTGAATTCGATGAAGAGAAATATGCATTGTGTGCTATATGGGAAGGTGGGGACTAAATAAAAATTTATGTACTTTTAAGAAAATGTAATTTGAATTCCTGGGTTAAAAAAAAAAAAAAAAAAAAAAAAAGTTGTTGTGGCGGTGTTGGAGCTAAGACAAATAGACTGCAGTATGTTCCTTGGTTTGAGAAGAGGAGAGTGCCCTCACTAGTTTTTTTTTTTTCCCTAGATCGTATTTACGAAGTTCTGAAGAAAACTTCTAGGAATTCCGAATGTCTAGGCAGACGAGCGCGACCTGGGATCGAAACTGTCACCTCACGTCTACCAGCTTTGAGAGCAGAACCTCTTTGACACTAGTGGATCGGATTAAAACTGGCCTTTCTCATATAAGAAAAATTAATAGAAGGAAATTACTGGAGCAAAGCTAATGATAAAAGAAGATTTTGTTCTACCAATAAATTTTGATTTTGATGAAAATTGGTCACTTTTTCCGCCAAATGAAATTAAAAATTAAATTATAGATGAAATTATGAAGTTATTCTTGTCCATTATGCATAATGTTGCGTGTGTACACACGCACGCGCACACACACACACACACATATATATATATATGACAAAATTTAAATATAAGATGGAGTAAAACTTGAATTAAATATATATAACTAGAACAGAGTTTTTATAAACCAATGCGCAAATGCAGCAAAAGGTAGTATAAAACTAATAAATAAGCAAAATAAATAAAGGCAGAGGAAAAATTAATCCCAAAACACATGGGGGCCTTCATCAAGGGAGCTCCCTCTTGTAGGGAAAGGAATATGAGAAGTTTCTGACGAAACGCTGGTAATTTAACCAAAAAACACGTTTCTAGCCCCCAACGTCTCACAGATGTTTTGGGATTAATTTTTCATCTGGCTTTAGTTAATTTGCTTATATATATGTAGTGTCGGCATCTTGCTTCCACCAAGGTTTGATTCCAAAACTGCTTTGTTCCTTTGCTGCAGCCTGTATCTTTCGACGCGAGGATGAACTAGCACTGCAGACGGCGAGCGTAGAATCCTAGAGGAATGACGTAGCCATGACGTCAGACGGACGTCACTTCCGGAGCACGCGTTTTCATCGACAGGAGCTGAAAGTAAGGCTCCTATATATACGAGCTGGCGCATCCGACATTTTTTTGCCTTAGGGTTGCCGCATGTACCCAGCGTGATAAACAAACGGCATCCATTGTTTCTACCGTCTTGCTCGTAATTTTAGTGAAATAAACTGCAATATGGGAGGTTGTTCAGCAATAAACTGCTGTAAACACTCCAGAAAAGGACACAAAATGTTTAGGTTTCCTTCGGATAATGCAAGAAGGAGAAAATGGGCTGTGAATTGTCGTCCAGATTCTTGGATCCCGGGACTTATGCACAGCTTTGCATAGTAAGTTTTATTGTTATTCACTTATACTTTTCTTTGCATTTCTGACATTCATAAAGTAAAAAATTTTAAAAAAAGTATTATTTAAATCTAAATATGTATTTTAATAACCATAAATTATTTTAAGAAACGCTTTTTTACTGTGTGTTTGTAGAGTCTTGGCGACGTTTTTTTGGTTCGCCAAAGTTGTCTTGTTTCCGTGTCCTGATAGTATTAGGTCGTTGAAAAAACTTTCCAATTTTAATTGGTACGCTCTTTTTCTTTTCCCCTTTCAAATGTTATGAATTATTTAAGAAACAGAAACAGATTACTTGTGTTGCTTATCATTTTTGGTCGATTTTATTTTTAGATGAAAATTTCTTAAAACCACCAGTGAAGCGATAAAATCGCCAAGCGGAAATGCTGTCCTCTTACGAGGCAAAAAAATGGCGGTGATGCGCCGGCCTATTATTTATTTAAGGGGCTCTAGCTGAAAGCGCTTGCCAGAGAGAGAGTTCAGTTGACGGATGGATGGCGATGAGTGCATTTAGACGATTGCATCTCGTTCTGTGGACGACAAGTTTTCGACGAGACAGAGTTCTGTATTAGGCCGCGTACTTTTTTAAAGTGATCGAAAACAAAAGTCATGTGTTATTTGTTTGTGCCGAGAACTGTGCTAAATGAACTATTGAACGTACACTTTGGTTGGTTGGTTGTAGGATTTAAGGCCGATTGACTCCTGATGTGTCCTAGGCCTAAGGGGGGAATGCCCTCCGTGGGGGTCTTTCTAAGGGGTCCTAGCCCGTATTTACGCGAGTTTCGGAGGAAACCACGGAAAACTCCGAACGGCTAGGTCGATGAGCGCGACCTGGGATCGAACCCGGCACCTCCCATCTACCAGCTTTGAGCGCAGAACCGCTCAGCCGCTGGTGGGCCTCGTACACTTTGACTTTTTAAACGTGATTGTGTTGATCAGCAGTACTATTTTAATTCATATTAACGTCTTGTAAATATATATTATACTTTAACTTTCTTTATTAAATTTTAAGTGATTAATAATAAATAAGTATCAGTTTTTTTTTTTTTTTTTTTTTTTTCTTTTGTTTAACGCCCACGAAAATTGGCCATCCCACAAGTCAGAAGTGGGATGCAACGTGAATTTCGGATGCAACTTAAATTTTGATTTTAACGTGAATTTTCGAGAAACACGAACTTTAAAAAACAAACTTTATATAAACTTTTTATGGACTGAACTATTTATTTATTTAAAAAAAAAAAAAAACTGTTGCAAAACTGTGTTGAAATTTCTCCACATGCTTAATCATGCTATGCATAGTGGTTAGATCTAAAATTCATATTGGATGATTAGATGCATAAAGTGTGATCTGTGGTTTCTGCTGAACAGCGACGAATCGACTAGACGGAGGTTTGAGTAAGAAATTTAAGATAATCAAGTATCTGCTGTTGTTCCTGTTCTGCAAAGGTACGTCAAATTTTATTTTTGATATATGATGGCTTCATTAGAAGACATTCCTAAAATAGGTATTGCACTAGGAAAGGAAAAGTATAATAAAATTAAAATTCTGCATCGGTTTCTTTTTAATGATGAAGGTGATCGAAAAAACAGATGCAGAATAAAAAAAATTCTCCGGATTTAATTTTGCCATTGATGATGAAGAGTATATTCAAAAACAAAAAATTATAGATGATAATTTTTCGCTGAACGAGCTAATTATCATCAGTAATTTATTAAATGTTTCGTTCGATGGCAATAAAGAAGAGTTAAGAGACAGGTTATTATTGAAGTTATGCAACATTGAATCACAAAGAAAATTCTGAGAATGATTCGAATAGCGATTCTGAAAATGAATCTAGCAGCGATAGTGACGTCTCGAAAATTGATTCCTTGGTGCAATGCCATAATGATAATGTTATTGATGATCATAATAAACGTAAAAAATGTAATACTAACTGTAATAATATTAAGAATTCTGGAACACATGGTGCAGCTATCTCATTTAATGATTTCGAGAACAGTATCTCAAAATTTAGCGGTGAGCCGCATGAAAATATAATAGAGTGGTTTACTGAATTTGAAAAAAATTCTGAAATGTTCAATTTGAACGAATTGCAAAAAATAATTTTTTGTAAACGATCTTTGAGCGGAAACGCTTCATTATTTATTAAATCTGAGAAAGCGCTACTTACTTACAAAAAATAAAAAAAAAGCCCTTATTGAGGAATTTAAAACAGAAATAAATTCCGCCTCCTTACATGACATATTAAGTAAAAGGAAAATAAGAGGCGATGAGTCTGTTACAGAGTATTTTTTTTAAATGCGTGAATTAAGTAAAAATGGGCACATTGATGATGCCGCTATTATGCACTATGTGATCCAAGGAATTAATGATAAATCTGAGAATAAAATCATGTTGTACGGTGCAAAAACCCTTCACGATTTCAAAGAGAAAATAAAATTGTACGAAGTGTTTAAGAGAGATAGTGATAAAAATAAACATAGATTTGATAAAATTGACTATAATTCAAAATTGAAACCCATAAAACACAATGTAGTTGAAAAATTTAGTCCTAAAAGTGAAGTAAACAAACTTAGTTATAACTGTGGTGATAAAAACCATTTGTCTGGAGACTGCCCTCATAGAATGAAAGGTTTCAAATGTTTTTCTTGTAAACAATTCGGGCACAAGAGCTCGGAATGTCCGGGTTCAAAACCCGAAGTTGAGGCATTGTGCATTGGCGTAAATCAAAACCTAAACAAAAATATTTTGATTAACAATGTAAATTTTACTGGTATTATTGATACAGGGAGTGAAGCAACACTGTTGCGCAAAAGTGCTTTTAATAAACTGAATGTTGATAGATTAAATCTTATGAGTACCGCTTTGAAGGGGATCGGGAAAAGTTCCGTAAAGCCGTAAGGCTCATTTGATGCTAATATGAAAGTCGATAATTTTGAATCTGAAACTAATATTTATGTTGTAAACAATGATGTTATACCCTATGACGTAATCATCGGGTTGAATGTACTGATGTTGGGTGAAACGACAATAAATGAAAAAGGTATTTTTATGAAAAATAAGTCTAGTTCTCTTGAGGTAAACTTAGTAACAGTTCTTCCAGTAAATGCATATAAAAATGAAATTAAGACGAATATTGCTATTGATGCTCCCATTAACTGTAAAAGTAAAATTTCAGAGAAATCCCCAGAAATAAATGAAACATTAATTAGTGTTGAAAAGTGTAAAAATAAAACCCCTCATCCTGTTATATTGTCTAAAAAATCATTAGAATCTTCCAAAAAAGCCGTAAGTGAAAATAATGACGACGACGAGAATGACGAAAGTGATGACAATAAGCAGATGCTTTTAACCCTTTGCGGCGCAACACAATTCGTATCATTTAAATTATACTGCCACCGGAAATCATGAACTAAATTAAACTAAAAGAAATTGTAAAATTTACGGTTAAATAAACCGTCCTTTTCTCATATGTTATAAACGTAAATGTTTGCTAAAAAATTTCCGGGATGAATTTTTGCAGCTGGATCTTAAATTTTGCGTCCTCGCAGCGAGGACAGCGCGCGTTAACGGGTTAAGGGACGATAATAGTGAAGATGATGACAGTGAGGAAGAGGAGGAGCCTCGACGAAAGAAACAAAGTCAGACGAATATTTCCCAAATAAAATTGCAAAATCAAGAAAAACTTCGAAGAAAGACGAAAAACAAATCCTACTTGGAAAAATTTCGCAGTTAGCAGACGAGCTGAAAGAGTTGAAGGAAAAAGTTGAAGAAAATTCCAAACTCCTTAAAAGAAAGAAATTGAGAAAAAAGCCTTTGACGATGGATTCCATTGATTGTAAAAGACAGAATTTCCCAAAAGAAGAGACTGCCGGTGTAAATTTAAGAAAATTGTTTATTCCATCACTTCCATTGAAGACTACAATTAGTGAAATAGCTGCATTATTTCCCAAAGCTGTGCAAATACAGTTAGAAGTTTTCCCTGCACATTAGAGTGCTACTATAAACTGTATGACCGAACAAGATGCTGCAGAGGCTTTAGAAAAAACTAAAACTAGAAATGACCAATGGGGAAGTTGCACACGGAAGGAAAAACAATTTCTTTTAATTGTAATCGATAAAATCAATTTTGGGAATCCGAAAAATCCAATTAAAATCGTAAAATTATTTCAAATTAACTTTTAATTAACGTTTTAAAATCGCTAAAAACCAAAACAAAACCACGTGATCCGAAAACGCTCCGTGAGGGGGTTGACGTCACAGTACACGAAGTGTGAATGTTTACACTCTTTTACCGCTTGCTTTTCTTTTTGTTCGCTCTATTCTAATCTGTATTTTATAGTTTATTCTTAAAATTTTTACCTTTTGTAAGAAATAACTTAAACCTTCCATAACTATACTATATCTTATATCTTATATATATATATTTCTATTTTTATTTGTATAATGTCGATTTTGGATTTGTAAAAGAGCAATCGGATAATGTTCCGAAAATAGATGCTCTTTCCATATTCTCATTTTTGAGAAGAAACCTCGATTTTATTAGCGCATAAATATAAGAGTAGCTAAAGCTAAACGATCTAGATTTGTTCTGTATTCATATTTTGAAAATTATAAATGTCTTCATGATAGAATTTTAGAATTGCTTTAATATATTAGTAGTATTTTTTTACATTTCTCTAATTTTTTAGATGCTTGTAAGTGAGAATATTTCTTTTTTCATAATGTATGCTTAAAGATTTAATTATAATTAAAATATTCATTAAAATTTCATAGTACATAAAAATATATTTTACTGATTATTTATTTTATTATTATTATTATTATTTTAACCAGAATTTTTTAATTATGTTATTTTATAAATTATATATGATTATTTTATAGAGCAGTCATTAATTATGTATTTAATATTTACTTCATGTTTTTGCAACGAAAAAAAAAATGTTATTTTCAAATTGCATTATTTATTTATTATTTTTATTTTATTTTATTAAAAAAAAAAGTTTCCTTTTTATAATTTTTTAAGTAATTTATATATATATTTATATATATATATATATTAAATTTTAAGATTAAATTTTATTACGTTATCTATTATTTATATATATATATATATATATATATATATATATATATATATATATATATATATATATTTCAATTTTATCCATTTATTTTTCCATGTAATTTTCTTAAATTTATTTGAATTATATTGTTCTGCGTTGTTTACATTGGCAACGGCTGTTGCACAACTATTTATTTATTTAATTCATTTCAAAAGGAAAATATAATTAAATGTTTTTATCGGGAAAATGTTAATATCGCATAAAGGATTAGTCTTATTAAAATTTAAGTTTAATAAAAGCTTATTTATTTGAATTTATTTTTTAATTATCTATTTATTTATTTATCTTGTTAATTTATTAAATTTAGCGACCAGCGAAGCAGGCGAAGACCGTCAGTGTTAGTATATGCAAGGGTTGTTCCAGGTTTACTTTTGGGGCTCATTTTTGTGAAAAACATTTTTTTTTTTTTTTTTTGTGAAAAACAAAATAATTTTGTGAAAATTTATTTCTTTTTGTGATTAAAAGAATTATCACACGAAACCTTTCACTTAAGAAGTTACTCTATCTAATGTTCATTATCAAGTTAACAGCATATCACTGAGCCAAGTATACACACTCATTAAAAATAATATTGTTAACGTGGAAAACGTTTACAAAATCATCATCTTTTTAAAAATAAATCTTGAGAAAGGCCTGTTGTTATGAATCTGATTTTTGTGAAGAGACCCATTTTATGGATTTGTATTTTCTAAACGGGCCCATTTTAGGTATTTGGATTTTGTGAAGGGGAAGCAAATGGGTCCCAGTTTTTACCTGGATCGACCCCTGATATATTCTAAACATATTTGGATTTTACATTAAGGTTTCATTGATAAATGAATTCAATATATATATATATATATACATACACTGGTGGACAATTGCTAAGGACGGATGACAATAGCTTAGTTATTGTCATCCGTCCTTAGCAATTGTCCACCAGTGTATATATTGCGTTTGATTGCTGAAATTTACTGCAAATTTTTAGTTAATTATTTAATACCATTCATATTTATAACTAGATCATGTATAACTTATAAGGTATTATTACATTTAACATATATTTCATGTGTTTATTTTATTTTAAAGTACTTTATATCTTTCCTATTGCTGAATGTTGTTATTATTATTACTTTCTATTTCTATTAATCTTTTCTTTCTACTTTTAAATTTTTCCAAATAAAAAGTAATTACATTATAAAAATAACTAAACGCGTTTCTATATATATACATATATAAATAATATTAATATTTTTGTACGGAGACCTTCTTTTAATTTAATTTATTTATTTAGAATGATAAGCGCATGTAATTTTCCTTAAATACTTTTCAATTTCTCAAACTGCATCACTATAATGTTTTTAATTATTCACAATCTTCAGCTGCTATTTTAATAGAAATATTGTTAAGTTATAATATTGAAATGTATTAAAAAAGTTATATATATATATATATATATATATATATATATATATACAGATATACTGGCATCTCATAATTATAAAAGTAATCTAATTTAGGTTAATTTAGCATAAACTATTCTAGATTATTTAAGCAACGAAAATATGCATATTATGCAGTTAAATATTATTACTCAATTCCAATATTTTATTTCTGTACTCAGTCTATAATAATAAAAAAATAATAATAAATCTATAAAACATAATAAAATGAAACAAAACAAGTATTTAAAAGATACATCTTTGGCATAGCATACTAAAAACATTCTTTAAGAAAATTCTATTGATCAACTATTATTTCGATTTTAATTTGGATTAATAACAGCAGGCGAGTACAAAAAAATATCATTGAAACTTGGTGTCATTTATAGAATGAAGTGATGTTTAATGAGTTCAAATAGTTTTAATATTTTTTTTAAAAGAAAGAATACAAAATTTCGCTGAATGCACGATTTTTCTTTACAATACAAGAGGGAGAAATTCAGCCGGCTGTTCATTTCATGGATAGTGACGTCACGATAGGTTTTATCACGTGACGCAGCGTTTTCCCGCCAACATGAGAACTACGTCTTTTAAAGTTAATTTATTAAAGCATCCGGTTTTCAAATATGCATAAAAATGGTATCAAAATGTTTGTATTTTCATGCTCTATCATTTACAAGTCAAAATGAAAAATGTGCAATTTCCCCATTAGAGGTCCTCGAGTTCGAATCCCAAGTTGACTTTGAGTCCCAGAGTAAAAATTTGCGTAAACATGTAAAAGAACAATTTGTCAAAGTTAAAGAGAAAAATAAAACAAAATATGAATTGCGTAGACAACCACCAAAAACTGGTGAAATAGGCGACCAAGTTGCCATGAAAATAAAAAGTGAAAATATTTGTGATATGATTAAGGATGGATGCCATGAAGGCCCCCGCGGCACATCCACTCATGCCAAATTCCTCAAACAAGGGATAACTTAACTTAAAAAAAAATCAAAATTTGTATATGTGTTGTATATGTACATAACCTTGTTATTATTTTGTGTTGCTTTTGTGTTTGTTTTCTTTCTTTTTGTATTTTTCAGTGTGGCCGCCAGGAGGACCAGTCGACGCAGGATGGCCGAGTGTAGTGTCGGCATCTTGCTTCCACCAACGTTTGATTCCAAAACTGCCTTGTTCCTTTGCCGCAGCCTGTATCTTTCGACGCGAGGATGAACTAGCACTGCAGACGGCGAGCGTAGAATCTTAGAGGAATGACGTAGCCGTGACGTCAGACGGACGTCACTTCCGGAGCACGCGTTTTCATCGACAGGAGCTGAAAGCGCTTGCCAGAGAGAGAGTTCAGTTGACGGATGGATGGCGATGAGTGCATTTAGACGATTGCATTTCGTTCTGTGGACGACAGGTTTTCGACGAGACAGAGTTCTGTGTTAGGCCGCGTACTTTTTTAAAGTGATCGAAAACAAAAGTTATGTGTTATTTGTTTGTGCCGAGAACTGTGCTAAATGAACTATTGAACGTACACTTTGACTTTTTAAACGTGATTGTGTTGATCAGCAGTACTATTTTAATTCATATTAACGTCTTGTAAATATATATTATACTTTAACTTTCTTTATTAAATTTTAAGTGATTAATAATAAATAAGTATCAGTTTTTTTTTTCGTTTAACGCCCACGAAAATTGGTCATCCCACCCACACACACACATATATATATAGCCCTATGCTGTTTCGTTGTGTGTAATATTTTCAAAGGTAAAACACAATTCCTTTGAGATTATCGTTTTCTAAATGAAATTATTTTTATCTCTTGTATTCCAGGTGCTTGATGAATATCAACCCAAGCATGGAAAATAAACAAAAAATAAATAAATAAAATAAAACAAAAAATAAAAAATATATGAAATAAAATAAAATTAAATAAATTAAATAACATTAAAGATGAAGTCAAGCCCCGCGCATTGTAATTGTTGATGAATAACATATCGAATTATGAATGGTTTTGATATGTAAATAAATGTCATAACCATTTTAATAAATGTACATAAGTTCGTAAACATTAAACATTTTTTATTGTAATTTTCCCGTGATATTGCTGTAATTATATTCTATATTAATATTTTAGATAATTACGTTTCAGCTTATTCGTTTTACATCTAAATGCAAGAATAGTATAAATAAAATGTTAAATCTGGATTTTTTTTTCTTTTTTTAATTTCCAACATATATGGTAAATAAGTTGAAAATTTTCATTCAAATACATTCAATAATCTTTATTCTGCCTATATTTATTTGTTCTAAAATCCAAGATTTCATATTTTGACACATTTATAAAATCATTTTTATTTATAAATGTTCAAAGATTGCAATTACATACACTGATGGAAAAAAAAAAATCCCAACACCAGGAAAGAGCTGTGCTAGATAAACGAAATTTAGTAGGCGTGTTTATACATCTGAAAGATGACGTCGATTCAAATTTCGAGCTACGCGCATAAGTGTGGCGCTTGTAGCGACACTATGAGGTTTGCTTTAAATAAGCGCTGTAAGGTTCGTGATCGTTATTTACAGTTGAGATTTGACGTAGTGGGTTAATCTTAGTCAAGGATGCCTCTAAGAAGACGAAGAAGCCATTATCAACAGCTCACTAAGTTTGAACGAGGTCGTGTAGTAGGGCTACGAGAAGGTGGGTTTTCTTTCCGCGATATTGCAGAAAGACTTGGCAGGAATGTATCCACTGTGCATGAGTGTTGGCAGCAGTGGTCAAGGGAAGGTACTGCCTCAAGAAGACCGGGTTCCGGGCGGCCACGTGGCACTACTGAGAGGGAAGACCGCCGTGTTCGGCGTATGGCTGTGGCTAATCGTACTGCGTCTGCAGCTGAAATTCGAGCTGCAGTTGGCACCACAGTGACACAACGAACTGTTACAAATCGGTTACTTCAAGGACAGCTCCGAGCCAGACGCCCTGTAGCGTGCATTCCACTGACTCCAAACCACTGCCGTTTGCGACGTGAGTGGTGTCAAGCTAGAGCTCATTGGAGGACGGAGTGGAGATCTGTTGTGTTTTCTGATGAAAGCCGGTTCTGCCTTGGTCGCAGTGATAGCCGTGTGTTGGTTAGAAGGAGGCCAGGTGAACGCCTGCTAGCGACCTGTCTGCGGCCTAGACACACAGGGCCTACTCCTGGAGTTATGGTTTGGGGAGCAATTTCGTATGACAGCAGGAGCACTCTCGTGATTATCCCACGCACCCTGACTGCAAATTTATACGTCAGTCTAGTGATACAACCTGTTGCGCTGCCATTCATGAACAGCATTCAAGTGGGTGTTTTCCAACAGGACAACGCTCTCCCTCATACCGCTGTTGTAACCTAACATGCTCTACAGAGTGTCGACATGTTGCCTTGGCCTGCTAGATCACCAGATCTTTCTCCAGTCGAGCACGTATGGGACATCATTGGACGACAACTCCAGCGTCATTCACAACCAGCATTAACCGTCCCTGCATTGACCGCCCAAGTGCAACAGGCATGGAACTCCATCCCACAAACTGATATCCGACACCTGTACGACACAATGCATGCACGTTTGCATGCTTGCATTCAAAATTCTGGCGGTTACACCGGTTGCTAATATACCAACATTTCACATTTGAAATGGCTCTTCTCGCCAATGGCTCTACCTGTGATCTTGAAACTTTAATCAATTAAATATGTTACCTAGACAAATGTATTGCTGAAATTTCATTACTGTAGAATAATTTTTTCTTGGTGTTGGGATTTTTTTTCCATCAGTGTATATTTAAGTTTCAAAAAATTATTTTGCATATATATATATATATTATATAATTAATGAAGAGCTTTTTGCCTGTTACTTCAAAATTTAAGTATGTCTGTCAAAAGGGAAACAAAATCATCATTTTAGTTATCTATACTTCTTATCAGCAATGACTATTAATGAAAAGATATGCCGTAAACTACCATTTTTCTTCTCACTTACTGTAAGCATATGCATGTTTTTTTTTTTTTTTTTTTTTTTTTTTAACTGTAGTTTTAAAACAGAAATTAGCTATAAATTTACAATATTTATTTTTTCATCATTATTATTCTGTTATTTTATTTTTATTTTTTTTGTTTGAAAATATTTACAGAGAAAAGAGATTTAGCTTCTGTTATTATAGCTCTTCATCTTACGTCACTTCATAAACTATCATTCCTTAAGAGATCTTTCAGCTTTATTTACCCCTTTGTCGGCCCTAATGCTCTAAAACGTTCTAAGCAGTGTTGCAAAATTTAGAGCTACTTTTTATTCAACTATCACCAATGATTTTTAGGAGTGATATTTGATATATATAATGGATGAATAACCTTCGGAATGATTAGGGAACCGATACAGTTAAATTTTCACGGTGGATATTGAATGAAAGAAATCCCTAAATTTAGTAACACTGGCAAGAGGAGTGAAATTAAATAGGAACGGCAAAGGGTTAATATGCTTAATATAACAATTCTGCGATAGGAAATTTTTAATCAAGCAAAAAAACATATTAAAATCAGCGACATAAACCAGGAGGGAAAATTTATAGATGTTTTTCGAAAGCCTTTTTAATCAGTAAAAGTTTTTTAGTTCATATATTTTGTATGCCATTGAAAATTGAATTTTTCATTGTTGAATTACTAAGTTTCATTTCAGAATATACATCGGTAAACAAAAATAGAATATCTTCGAAAAAAAAAACTGACTCAAAATTTATTAACAAAAAAGTTTTTTTTTTTTTTTTTTTTTAAATAATGATCTCACGAGTTTAATTTGTGAATTTAATTAAACATATGTGTAAATACATACAAATTTGCTGATTTTTTTTTTTTTTTTTTTTTTCTGTAAATTATTTAGTTTGTCTTATTTTGTGTATGTAATATATGTTATATATAAGTTTTAAAACTGCATGTTTTAAACGAAGCAGGACACTTTGGTCCCGCCATTTTGGTACCGAGGAAATTTCGGTCCCTGGACATTTTGGTTCCGCTAATTGTTTGCGATCTATTACATATAAATAAGTTTTTTAACATGTTTGCATATTTGATGACATGGGAGAAGTAAGATGCTCTTAGAATATCTTTATTTAAGGAATATTAGATAGGTAAATATATAAATTTTCGAGATTACGATTGCTCCCTAGCCATTGAGATCCGGAGAATTTCGGTCCCGCTGATTTTTTACGATCATGTAAGTGTATTTAAACATTTTTAATGTAATTACACTTTCTTCTTTTTAAATTAATTTTTTTTATTTGATTTCGATTAAACATGCTTTAATTGTGATTTGATTTTTTAATGACAAAATTGTTGTGATTTTAAAAGTGTTGTTATATCAGTAACAATAGTATTTTCTTATTAGAAAAGATGCTTGATTTAAATATATTTACTGATAAAGTCTAAAAATAATAAAATATAGAAAAAGAAAATAACAATAATAATAAGAAAAAAAAAAAAAAAAAAAGAAGAAGGAAAGAAAGAAAAAGAGGTAAAAAGAAAGAAAACCTTAACATTTTAAATATATGAAATATAAGAGATAGAAAGAAGTAAGAATTAATATTTTATATTTTAAATTATTGTTTTCATATTTTCAGGGTATTCTGTTTATATTTCAAAGTAATATTGCAAAATAAATTAAAGGAAATTTCATATTAGGCTGCAAGACTAAAAGCATAATAAATAACGAATGGGAATTTACAATCGCGATCATCATTTGAAAGAAAAACAAAGTAATCATTTAAGTATTTTGATATCTGGAAATATCCTATAAATAATATTTAATGAGCAAGAGAAAAATATCTAGGTGCAGGAAAGATTCAATTTAAAAGAATAAAAGATTTATGATTCTAAATTAATGGTTGATTACTTATGTCAAAATAAAGCAATAAATAATTGTTTTAATAACTTTGCGAATTGGCAACTTTGGCGGGTTAAGGCTCCAGACTGTCTGGGAAAAACGAAAGTCCAAACAATAAGACTTTTTGTTATTAAAAGGATAGCCAATTATAGAAAAGCGGATGGAATTAGAACTACGCCAAATTACACCAAAAAAAAACACGAAACTCGAAAAAATTAGAGAGAGTTTTTTAGAGATATTTGAACTATCATCGGCTAGAAAGATTGGAACGACCGAGTAGGCCGGCCTCGGGGCCCCGCCCCGAAGTCCGGAAAAGTTACGGCGATTTTCGGTAATAATGTCCAGCGAAACCCCTAACTCCATTGCCTTCAGTTACATTCAGTCATGTCTTGGAATTAAAAAGTCAATTAAAGCTAACTGCTGAGTGATTATTATTAGAGATGAGACGGGCTCAGCCCGAGCCCGTAAGCCCGAGCCCGAGCCCGGGCCCGATCGGGCTCAAATCTTACGCAAGTCTTCGGGCTCCGGGCGGGCTCGGATTCAAGCTAAAAGTTCCGTTTATTTCATTCTTCACTAACTGGAAAATGTAAAAAAAAAAAAAAAAAAAAAAAAGAAATTTTATTCATTTTGAGAGCACCTTTAGTAATGTCATAATAGTCATGATAGGTTATAAATCACAAAATAATCTTGCAAACCTTAGTAGCTTTGACTTTCCTTTTTCTAAATAGAACTCTTTTTTCAACGGGATGCATATTATGTCATAGTGTTATACAGTAATCCTTCCTCCTTCTTTATATCGGGCCTCATCATATCACTCATTCGGATAAAATTTTTTCCCCCCGATAGGCGCGTTATAAACAATGGGCTGCGCTATGAATATCTATTATATAAATATATACATGTATACAGAGACACAGACATTAAAAATTGTTATAATAACATTTATAGTTATTTAAATTGAGGATTGATAATAAGAAAATGTATTTGAAAATGAAAACGGTATTTAATTTTACTATTGTGTATGCGTTGCATAGCGTACCACTTTCAATATCGGGCTCGGGCGGGCTCGGGCTCTGATCACACAAAATTTTTCGGGCTCGGGCGGGCTCAGTTCAAAAATGTTTCGGGCCCAGGCGGGCTCGGATTGCCAAAATAGAGCCCGAACTCACCTCTAATTATTATGACTAGACTGCAAGTGTGCTTGTAAAATTTAATGACTCTAGAATCGGGTGAAGGACTCTTAAACCACCCGCAGTGCATTCCCAGCAATTATTATTATTATAATATTTTACACACACACACACACACACACACATATATATATATATAATTTTTAATGAGAGAATGCTATTTCTTTCAAAGACAAATTGTTGATTGTCCTCGAAGATTCTTCTTCATAAATATAAGCTCATGAGCATTTATAAAGTTTTTAATTGATATATATATATATATATATATATATATATATATATGTGTGTGTGTGTGTGTGTGTGTGTGTAAGAGAGAGAGATAGAGGGAGATTTACATTTCGACTTAATTGTGATTCAATTTTTATCTAAATTTAATCTAAAAGCTATTCATTTAAAAATCTGTGTTTCATTAATAATAATAATAAAATGCATATTTGCTTGTCCGTGATATTTAGATTGTATATATATATATAAATTACTTTTTTTTTTCCAATTTGAAAAAGGGAAAAATGTAAGAACGTCTTTACATACTGATCCTGGTTACGGCACCAGTATGCAAAGGCGTTAACTTGGCCGTCGTAAAGAGAATATTTTCGTTGATGAGGTTGGCTGAAAAGTAAAATCATTATTTAAACTTAATTTCCATTTAAAGTCCAGGCTCTGAATTAACTCAGAGACATATTTTGTTCTCTTGCAAGTTTATTCAACGTTTTTCCAATGCACGTGAGCAGTCTATTAAATGAACATAGTACGTTTTTTTTTTTTTTTTAACGAAAACATTCTGTAGTGGGGAAATAGTACCGAGGATGAGGCCGGTCCCCAGGCCCGAATCTCTCTTGAGATCTTACATGGTCAATAATCAATGCACAAGTGAGTTCCAAAACTGGAGCAAAAAAATGACAATGCATTTGGCGTTTAATTATAGACGCCAAAGTTTAAGATAGAGAATGGTTGCAGTACGTTACACTGTAAAAAATATGTCCTATTTGCTGCCAGAAATTCTCTGTAATTTGAGAAAATACGTGTAATTTACGAAAAAAATACGTTGTCAGAACGTATTTTCTCAAATTACAGAGAATTTCTGGCAGCAAATAGGACATATTTTTTACAGTGTAGGAATATTCATATGTACATTTTTAAAAAGCGACGAGTAATTTATTGACCGTTGTTAGTGAATGATGGCATGATTTCGCCAAGTATTTTAGTTCCTGGGAAAACACCAGATAAGCAAATATTTTATCCAGCTGATAATGTAAATTAGGCAACAAGAGGGCGCATGAGTGACATTTCGATGTAAGATTAAAAGAAACCGAATTAATTATTTTCTGGTTTCACAAAACAAAAGAATAGAAGTATGTCGAAACATTATCATTTACAGCGCGAAAAAATTTTTCATTACGTTAAGATTGATAAGTGAATACCGGGAAATGAACAAAGAACTTGATTCCGGTACATTGAAAAATTATGAAAGGGAAGATATAAAAATTAGAAAGCGTATATTGTAAATTTATTATTTTAGAATAAAAATAATTATATCGTTATATTTTAAGTAGTTGTTTAAGATTAAAGAATTTAATTAATTTTATTTATTTAGGTAATTTATCTATCTTTTAGAAAAAAAACAAATTTTATAATATATGATAATCTACATCACAATGACACAAAATCTTAGGGAAAAAAAAAATAATAACAACAAAAAGTTCTATAAAGTCTACAAATATCTATATAAATATGAATAAAGCACTCAATATAAAGAAACACTAATTTATTTGCTAAAAATAAAAAAAGGTTAAAATATTAACGTATGTTTCGATACCACAAGGTATATTTTCCAAGACTGTTTCAATTATCACACAATCTTCGATTTTTTATATATTTTCATTTTTCATTTCAGCGCCATCTACGGATTCTCGTTAAAATTTATTTTTTTTTCTACCGTATTTCGGAAGTAGCTTTAAACATATTTTCGGCAAAATTGTATGATATTTTATTGCACATTTTTTTTTTTTTTCCAAATTAAAATTTCCATTATTTTTTATATGATAACCGGATTAATTTTTCAGTCTAAGTTTTATTATCCAGCTATCATAAGGGAAACAATATAAATTTTTACCATAAAAAATACTATGTGAAATGAAACATATAATTTTCTGAAAATATGGTTATATCTACTGCAGGTATACTATAAAAAAAAACTGAATTTGCCTAATAATCCACAGATACCAAAAAATAAAAGTGTATAAAAAATCTAAGATAATGTGATAATTGAGATATCGAAGCATATCTTAATTTTTTAACTTTAAAATTGCACTTTTAGCAAATAAAACAATGTATCTGCAAATGTGCTATAAAAATTACACTCCTGCTCAAAAGTTTAGCAAGATTTGCAAACGATCAGTTTTTTTTCAATTTAAAAATTTATCTCTAGATGAAATGTTTTCAAACATTGAGTGTTTAAAGAACTAAGTCTTTCTCATGTTTTTAGTGAAGATTGATCTATGACAACATTTAAGGAGCCGGTAATAAATTGACAAAAAACAATGTTTGTGATCACCCTGTATCGTTAAGTGAATGAAATGAACTAAAACTTTAGGCAATGTTAATATAGAACCAGTTCAATTTGTGGATGAATTTGTGTGACGATAGCATGTTAAATAACATAGATACAAGCATTTATTTTAAAGCTCAAAGGAAAAAAAAATATGTTTCTTATTTATAATATAGAGATTTTTAACGCAAATTATTTCCACTTTCAGATAAATAGGAAAAACACTTTTAAAATAATATACGGTAATCGGAATGAAAATATCGTTAATATCTCAAGAAATTTGAGCATTTTTATGAAAAACGTTTTCACTGCGCATGTGAGAAATATTTATATATATATATATATATATATATATATATATATTGCATATGTTGATAGGCTAGATATATTTGGCAACATTTGTCAAAAGGGCATTTGAATAGAGTAAATATTAAGCAAATTATTCGTGAAAAAACGAGACAGATTTTAGATATTTTCCAAGAGTTAAAATTTCTTAAGGGATTTTTCACATGTCGCGTAATTAATTAGAACATCTAGTTATTTCAACCACGCTCCAAATGTACGTTTTTGTGAAAAATCCCTTATAAGCTTGTAACGCAAACATCTTTATGTTTATTTACCAAGATTTGTGAGATAAGGGGTTTTTCACAAAATAGAGCTTTTGTGCTAAGTGGATAAAATAATTGGATTTTTAAATTAATTACACGGCGTGTGAAAATCCCCTTAAGAAATTCAAACTCTTGGAAAATATCTAAAATCTAGCTCATTCTTTTTCGTATAATTTACTAAAGTTTTACTCTATTCAAATGCACTTGGACAAAAGTTGCCCAATATATCTAGCTTTCAACCTATGCAATAAAACTTTGGAAAAATGCAAAAATATATTGGACAAAAGTTGCCCAATATAATCTAGCTTTCAACCTATGCAATAAAACTTTTTTTTATCTTTCCCAGATGCGTAGTGAAAACGTTTTTCATAAAAATGCTCATATTTCACGAGATAGTAAAGATTTTTTATTCCGATTGCAGTATATTATTATAAAAGTGTTTTTCCTACTTAACTGAAAGTGGAAATAATTTGCGTTAAAAACTCTATTATATTATAAATAAAAAACATTATTATTATTATTATTATTATTTTAAGCTTTAAAATAAATATCTGTGTTATTTAACACAGTGTGCATTCTGTGTTATGTTTATATCTGTGTTATTTAACATGCTATCGTCACACAAGTTCATCTACAGATTCAACTGGGTTTATATTAACATATTCTAAAGTTACAGTTCATTTCGTTCGCTTATTGATACAGGGTGATCACAAATATTATTGATTTTTCTCAATTTGTTACCGGCCCCCTAAATGTTGTCTCAAACCAATCTTCACTGAAAAACATGAGGATGACCCAATTCTTTAAATACCCAATGTTTGAAAATAATTCATCCAGAGATAAGTTTTTAAATGGAAAAAAAAAAAAAAAAAAAAAAAAAAAACGGATCGTTTGCAAATCTTGCTAAACTTTTGAGCAGGAGTGTAAAATCCAAAACTGCTGTAAAAAACAGCAGAAAAAGCAGTAAAAAGTACAATTTTACTGTAAAAGCTAAAATACAAATCAACTGTTTAAAAAATAGCAGAAAATGCTGTAAAATTGACAAATAAGCAGTAAAAGCTAAAATACAAAATTGCTGTAAAAAAACAGCACAAATTACTGTAAAATTTACAAAGCTGCTGTTGACTTAGGAAAAACGCAATTGCTGTATATTAACAGCAAAATATGCTGGCACCCATATTGCAAGCATTTTTTGCTGTAATATTACTGTTTTTTTTTTTTTTTTTTTTTTACAGTGTACTATTAGAATTAATAAGCACGCAATAATATAAAAATTTGCTTATGCAGATGAATCGAAGTTCAGCTTGGAAGCGGCGCATATTTCTACTATTACTAGACTGAGATGAATAAGTGAAAGAGTTTTTGAACTGGATGAATATTGGACACAGAATAATTACAATGTTTATAGACAACATGTTACAATGTTTGACTTGGCACCTTTGTCTTGGCGCCACTGAAGGTTTCACGTAAAAGTTTGTATTTAAATTTAATTTTTAAAAATTGAAGTATATTATGTTTGTTCAATAAAATATATATTTAGGAAACAATTCTTATGAGGTTTTCGATGTATTTTTTTACAGCTTTGAAATCTTTAAATTGTGGTTTCTCACTTTGTATTTTTTCACGAATTCATGACCTTCAAAATGTTAAAACTTCAGATAGTTAAGAAAAGACTTAATATATATTTTTTTGGATGTTTAATAGAACTTATTAAAATAATTAGGGATGAATTATAAAGTTTATTAATTAGTTTTTTTTTTTTTTTTTTTTTTTTTTTGGAGGAGAATTAAAAAGTGCATATCTATGTAAAAATGTGCACTTTTTTTTTTGTTATATTTAAAAAAAAAAAAAAAAAATGCTTTTAACATTATTGTAAAATCCATTCCTAATTCTTTTAAGAAGATTCTATTAAACACTCAAAAAATGTCTTATTAAATATCTGTAGAATTTTAGCATTTTGAAAATCATAAATTTATGAAAAAATGCAAACTGAAAAGGCAATTTAAAGATTTCAAATCTGTAAAAAATTTTACCAAAATCTGTAGCCTGAATATATATTTTATTGAACAAACCTGATATAGTTCAATTTATAAATTTTAAATGGAAATGTAATTTTTATATGAAACCTTCAGTAGTGCCATGTCTCTTTAAGTAGCAACCAACAACAATAAACAAAAACAATTATTTGAAATTGATTCATTAAATAATTTTAATGCATGGTATATGAAACTAGAATTATGCATAAAATAGTATATTTTATGTTCTTTAAAAAACAGTCTAAAAACTTCACATTGTACTTTAAACAAAAAGAGAAAAATTCAGGGTTAGTAAATATAGGTATTCATAGTTACCGTTTCTGCTGTGGCATTTGACGTAATTTCATACTGCTCTTTTGCTATCATTTCTTTAAATTTCTGTTGCTTCTTTTTATGGTTCATGATGGTCGAAACGTAGCCAGTACAAGCAGCAATAATCATTATTACTAAAACTATTAAACCACTGACTAAACTCCACCTTTGTGATAAAATGAAAAAGAAAAATTATGATGTGCTCTTTTACATTGATCCAAAACATGTAATTTTCACTTAAAACTTTTTTTTTTAAATTTAGTTATGTACTTAAAAATCTAATGCAAACAAATTCAATTACTAGAAAATTAAAGCAATAACTCAAACATAGAAAAGGATAGTGCACAAAGTTATTGACCTATCCTGAATATATTAATCAATTCGACAATCATGGAACGCATTTTATCCCACATTAAATAACTGAACGTATATGTAAACTACAATTCTCAGTGACATAGTAAAATGAATGGTATTTATAATAAGAGTTTTATCAGAGAGCTTGAATAAATAAACTATCAAAATGAAGTTTTGCGGAAAAGCGTTCAAAATGCATTATAAATCGGAATTAAGTTTTCCGTTTAAAATATGTATTATTAAGATATGTATATTTTTATTTGAAAATAACATGACTTTTTAACTGAAACACTGCACTATTATTTCATAAATATTAATAAAATTGTTCTGTTTCTGAAGTGAAAACTTCTTCAGGCGCATTACAACCATTTCGTCCTTCAAAGTGAATTCATCTGACGCTTTCTAAAATAACTTTTTGCTTATCCTCACGTTTCTTATTGCAATATATCCATGATTTTTTTTTTAAACCTTTTGACATATATAGATATATGTATATTTACATGTGAATTATAAAATTGAAATAAAATTATCAAAAATAAAAATTGCACATATGGCTTGTACATTTGGCAAAACACGCTTTTTTTTTTTTCTATCTTTTTCAATATAAATTTTTTTATATATCGGGTAACCAGAAAAATTCTGTCACTTCTTAAATAAAACCTAATGATGCAATATTGGTATAAAAATTGACTTTAATCATCAAAGTCCTATTACTTTCCCCATCTACTGGGAAAATGTTTTTGTCATTTTCTGAAACAGATCAATCCACTAGATTTACTTTCTCTGTTCTTTTTCAGAACTGAAAACAGATATGCTTTTTTTTTTTTTTTTTTGTCCCCCCTCCTTCCCTCCCCTTTTTTATGTTTTTGTGCATAACTGTCTGAAGTTTATTAAACAATGCTAGGGAAAGAATTTAAAGTAATGGGTAGGTATAATTTCAATGCAAAATATAAAGAGGACATATTTTGTTCTTTTCTCTCCTCCTCTCCAACTTTTTTTTTTTTTTTTTTTTTTTTTTTTAACGAAATTTCTAAAATTCATAGTAAACTAAGGTATAGCAAATTAATTTTATTTTACAACATGAATCTTTATTGTAAGTTAGCGTCTTAGAATTATAAAAATTTGCATACATTACATATGCATTAAAATATAACAATATTAAAGTTTCTCGAAAATTGTGTAGGGGAAGAGGGGGGACATTGGGACACTTTTTATAAAAGCATATTATTTTCCAATTTATAAAAGTTTTAATGCTTTTGTGCAATTTTATTTAAATATTTGTGTTATTGGTCACATTTTAAATGTGTAATGAGCATAGTTTAATGTATTTTACAAACAGAAATAATTAAAACATAACTTATGCAGAAAAGTCCCAATGTTCCCCGTGTAGGGGCAGATTGGGACAACACTGATTTAATGATGGGGCACTTTGGGACAACCATCTTTTTATTTATCCATATACAATATTGCAAAATATTTTGCTAAAGTAAATGAAAGGCTTTCAAAACAATGAATTTGATACAATAACAAATAATAATAAAGTAGGTAATTATGAAAAAATAAAATTGTTATGAAGCATTACTGCATATTCATATCTTAACGCACATCAAAACCCTGAAAGTCTACACAAAACTTTAATGTTATGTAGGATCATGTTGATGGCATAGTTAAGTTGAGAACATGATATTAAATAATCTTTCAACAAGAGTTCTTGTTCAGCTGTGAATATTTGTTGTGTTGAGATGTATATTTGGATTGAAACTTATAATTTATATTTGTAGTGCACACTCAATCTTATTTTCTCTCAATTTTTTCAATCTATTAAATAATGTAGATTTTGGTATATAATAGTATTTAATTGCAACTTCCCTCACAGAAAGTTTATCTTTGATTATTTCATTTATTGCCTTTTCTATATTTTCTTCTGAAATTTTAGTTCTTTCAGTTTTTGGCTCATAATTTCTAATCATTTTCTATTTATTTAAAGAATACCTATAAAAAAAAATGAATACAATTAGCTTATATGTGCAAAAAATAAGTAAATAAATAAAAATATATTGGTGTTAGAAATGAATGGGCTATTGGAGCAGTCTCAATGTGCCCCATGCATTGGTGTCCCAATGTACCCCATCAGGTCATTTTCAAAACAAATGTTTAGGCGTAATTTTCTAGAGCACATGGGCTAATGATCTATAGTGGAAATGAAAGCTTAATGTTTATGAAAACACATAGTACTTTTAAAAATTAAAATAATTATTTCCTATTACCTAAAAAATCAACATTAATTTACTTGAAAAAAAATTACTTTTCATATGATAAAATAAACTAACCTTGTTCACAGGCAGCAGACTTGAATGAATGAGTTGAAATCACAAATATGAAGATGTACTACTAAGTGCTATCTAGTGTGATTGTTTACAAATATTATTTTGCAATTATAAAGGGATAAAAGTCCTTTGTCCCAATGTGCCCCGTGTCCCAATGTACCCCCTTCTCCCCTAAATTAAAAAATTATTTATATTTCAACGTTCTGAAACAGATACGGAATCTTCTCTTAGAACATAAATGTATGGAATTCACTGATATTACTATAAAAATAAAAATCGACTAGAGCATTCCGTTATTCACTAAAAAGGAATGGTTACTTACTGAGTAAGAATTATCTGCTTTCTAAAGCTAAAATTTTTGCTTGGCTATCGTATCGTTAAGTTAAATGGAAAATAGTACGTTTAGTGGCATTTTCTGGAAAATATTTTATTTTAAAAAGAAATAGTAAAATATTTTTCCAATTTTTATGTTTAACAACAAAAGTTAATTTCATGCATTAATAAATAAATACAAATTCAGGAATGTCTTTCAAAAGTGTCCCAATTGATTCAAATAAAATGTTGAAACAAATAAATTTTTCCTAACAAAAACTAATAAATTTTTTTAATAAACATCACACATTTCCACAGGAATTCTTTAGGAACACTATATACCAGGATATATGCAAAATAAAACATTTTAAAAAAAGAATGAAAGGAATTCACACGTCATATTAGAAAGCAAATATTGAGTTTTCGTATCGCAATTTGAGAGTTTATTACTGCAATCATAATGGCTCCTAGGACGGAAATTACTGTTGACATACGTAATTTAATAGTTAAGTTACGAAGAAATAAAAAATCTTATGGGGAAATTGCAAAAATTGTTGGAAAAAATCGGGCAATTGTTAGGACTGTAATAAGTAACTAAGAAAAAACTGGACATGTTTTTACAAGCCTCGAAGTGGATGGCCAAGGATTTTGAACGATCGAGATGCGAGAACTGTGATTAGAAAAGTTAAGTCGAACCCAAATCTATTTGCTCCTGAAGTAACTGAATATATTGCAGCAACAACGAAAAAGAGTGTAAATGAGAAAGTGTTCGAAAATTTTTCAGATCTGAAGGATATCATGGCAGAGTACCACGAAGAAAAACCACTCATAGCTAAAGTTAATCAAACAAAAAGACTAAACTTTGCCCCTAAATATATCCATGAGGATTTAAATTTTTGGAAAAATGCTCTTTTTACCTATGAAAGCAAATATAATGTTTTCAGAAGTGATAGAAGAGGTAAAATTTGGCAGCCCAAAAACGAGGAACTAAAACTTGCAAATGTCATTCCCACAGTAAAACATTGTTGAGGTGGAATCATGGCTTGGGGGTCAATATCGGCAGCTGGAGTTGGAAAACTAATCTTAATTGAAGGTACGATGGATCGTTATAAATACCTGAAAATTTTGCAAGATAATGTGCTGGCATCTGTTGACAGTTTGCACCTTGGATGCCAGTGGATCTTTCAATATGATACGATCCAAAGCACAGAACAAAGATTGTGAAAGAATGGTTTCTTTACAAAGTACCTACGCAGCTCCATTTCCCTCCTCAATCACCCTATATAAACCCCATTGAACATATTTGGGATGAACTTGTCCGCAGAATTAGAAAATATAGTGTGCACGATAAAGATTCCTTAAAAAATACATTGCAGCAAGCTTGGTCCGAAATAACTCCAGACACAACACACAATTTGGTGGCTTCAATGCCTAGAAGGTTGCAAGCAGTCATTGATGCACAAGGACAAGTAACACGGTATTAAATTATTTTCTTTTTCAAAAAATATGCCATTTTTTATTTTTTCTTGAAGTGTATGTACAACTTATGTGACATGTTATTTTTATTTAACTAATTGTTTTTGGTAAATAGTTTGGAATGTTTGTTCTTTTTTTAATAAAATTATGCTTACATAACTTCAATTTTCATTTGAAAATTACTTCGCATTTAAATTTTCTATATTTACATGAAAAATGCAATTTTTTAAGGTGTATGTAGACTTTTGTGACTGACTGTATATATATATATATACATATTTAATAGTACTAATATAATGCATAGTAAATGAGAATCGGCCAGCAGGGTTAAGCAAAATAAAAGCCGAATCTCGAGAAAAATCATTAATTACTATGACAAGGTGATATGGGAAATTTTTATTGGATATATCCTTAAGAAATACTCGTAAGACACTAAAACAATATGTTTCAAATACATGTTTTTGTCTAATTCATAAAGCGATAGATAAAGGACTTTAAACACACGGAGAGAAATCAAATAAATTAGATAAGTGTCTGTTTTTATTTCGCTAAATGTCAACGAATGACGTATTCCTTCAAAGGGTCTAACGGGATTCAATGTGCCAGAAAAAAAAAAAAGGTTTGGTCAGAATGTTGCTCTACTTACTGACAAACTTTCTTGAAAAATACATTATACACACATTTTATTGAGATGAGATTTAGTTATTATTGTTCACATCATTCTATTATATTCTCTAATGCAGTTAGTTCAAAGTGGTGAGATTACTTGCCACCAAACATTTCCAAGAGAGAGTTACTTTATATATTACTAGCCGACTTCGGCGACCAGCTGGTTCGCAATCCTTGAAACATTTAACCGTATTAAACTCTCGCTACGTGGCACCTACGGTCCCCTCTCCTTGTTTCATAACTTACAGCATTCTGTCAGTATTTTTAAATGAATCACTATTTTTTAGAAGTCAGATAAAAATAAAAATTAATTTAAAAAAAATCTTTAATAATCGAAGAAAAACTCACTCCGGGTCGAATGTTTAAATGAAAAAAAAAATATCTGCGTAGGTAAAAGACATATAAAAGACAAAAAAATAAATAAATAAATAAAAATAATTAAAAAATTAAAAAAAAAAAAATCACCGTCAGCGACAGAGGGTACGTCTATTAATGAATAACTTCGATAAATTTTAAACTCAAAATATTTAATCTATCATGGTTGTTAAATTGCTTTTTAACTCCACAGTTCAGAGAGGAAAAAAAAAAATCTTTTAAAAGGAATTTTTCTCTCTTAACATATACAGAAAGAAAAAGGAATTTAAATATAATTTCTCAAAAATTCTTATTTTCCGGGCAATTTCTTAGATTTTTTAACGGGCAATTATCAATTTCTGCTTAAATAGGTTTAAAATTATTAAAAGAAGAAAAGAAAGAAAGAAAGAAACTGCTTAATTTTTTTTTCAGTATCTTGTCACGTGGTAAATCAAAAATCGAAAAACAATTATTCCGAACGGAAGATCATCTGCAGGCATCTGCAGGCATCTGTCTCAGATGTCTAGAACAAGGGTCGGCAAGTAATTTTACAGTCGGTAAAGTGTCAGAACACTAGCAAAAATTCCTATGTAAAAAAAGTACACTTCATACGGTTTCGTTAAATAAATCCTTGTCGAATCCTCTTCTTAGTCAGTCTAAGAACAGGATTCGGCAAGGATTTATTTAACAAAACCGTATGAAGTGTACTTTTTTTACATAGGGATTTTTGCTAGTGTTCGGACACTTTTGTTACCGACTGTACGTGGGATCCGGATAGTTTTGAAAACTTTTATGAAGGTCCAGGGAAAAAGAAAAAAAACTTATATTCTTTATTAATTTTTATTCTAATTTTTACGTACAAAATAATATGAAATACAACAGATAGGCATATTTGCATTCAAAAATCAATGGAAGAAATTGCATTTGTGGTCTTCCAGCGAGTCTTTTAATGTTAGGTTCACGATGGGAGCAGCTTATGTAAAGAGTGTCTTGAAGGTGAGCGATCATTAAACTTTAGAGATATTTGTTCTTCACAAATTTCTTTTTTGAAAATGAAATTTTCATAACGTGTATGAATTCAAACACAGTAGTCAGGTAAATGACTAATTCATTGCAATTTTTATAATTTTCTTGGACATGTTTGCTCAAAAATTCTTCGACTGATGCAGTTTTATAAGTTTGCAAAGAAATAAATGTCTTTCTGCAAATCTATTATCTCTATATTTGGTCTAGAGGTTTGGAAAAGCGGAACAACGTCTCAGCCGCATCTGTCCAGTCTTTCTCTAGAGAAATTTCAAAAGATGATTTTAAGAATCGCGACAACTTCTTTATCTCTGCAAATTTGGTTGTAAATTCATTCTTCAAACCTGAATAAAACTTGAAAATACTACAATATAATTAAAAAATTAATTTCTATTCAAAAATTGTCGGAAAGTGAATACATTATTGACTTGCAATGGCTTTTTCAAAGATATCTATACACACTGGCCAAAGAATTAAAAACCATAGATTGATGTTTTATTGGACTTCCTTTTGCACATTGGTCCTGCGTTTCCACGGAGGTTTTACCCGTTTTCGTGAAGGTATCGATTCTACACGCATCTGGACTGCATTTATGCCAAAAGAATACCATGCATTAGCTACACAGACTAAGTTCCTACATATTGGATGAAAATGTAGGTTGCTGTCGGATGCCCCTTTCCAATATATCTCAAATACTTTCTATTGGATTAAGATTCGGGCTTTGCGGAGGCTAGGTAATCTGTTGGAAGTCAGGTTGATGTTCATTGAACAAATCTCGAATAATTCTGGCACGATGTATAGTTGCATTATCGTCCATTGAATATCTGTAACTACACTCTAAGCCCCCCCCCCCCACCAAAAAAAAAAAAAAAAAAAAAAAGAACGCACCCAGAAGGAGTTATCCGAATGGGACGAAAATTGGTAGATGTGATTTACATGTGAAGAAAAACAAATGATTACAGTTTCAGAAATTTAGGAGGATTTAATCAAGAGAAAGAGCCTCACAAAGTGAACAAGTAAATAACGCGTTGGCCCTTTTCTGGCCCTTATGAAAGCAGTTATTCGGTTTGGCATTAATTGATAGGGTTGGCAGGTGTCCTCTTGCGAGATATCGTGCCAAATTCTGTCCAACTGGTGTGTTAGATTGGCAAAATCCCGAGCTTTGGTTAGGACCCTTTTCATGATGTTCCAAACGTCCTCAGTGGGAGAGAGATCCGGCGACTTTGCTGGCCAAAATGATGTTGAGCAAGGAAGAAAACAAGCAGTAGAAACTTTCTTCGTACATGGGTGGGCATTATCATGTTGAAATATACGCTCAAAATTTCGCGATATGCAGATCAACAAAACGTGACGCAGAATTTCGTCGACGTACCACTCTTCTTAAAGATGCTGCGGATGGGAAATATGAAATGGGTCCTGCTATGAAATGAAATGGCACCCAAGACCATCACTCCTGGTTGTCGAGCCGTATGGATGGTGACAGTCAGGTTGGAATACCTCCTTTTTTCGGGGTGTCTCCAGACGCGTCTTCGCTGGTCATCGGGGTTCAAATTGGAGTGGGGTCATAAAATTTACAGGTAGAAACCTGTAGTGACACAATTCTACTCCATTCAGTAACATTCCAGGTCGAGCGTGCCCGATATCAATGCAAACAGGCTTGTCAGTGTACAAAGTTTAATAGCAGTCGGCACAAGGGGCTCCGTGAGCTCAACCCCATTTCTCTGAGCCACCTATTAATGGTATTTGAAGTCACTGAAGTACCCGTTGCACGCAGGATCGATAATAACGACGCATTTGGGGCTTTGATTACCGCTCTGACGTCTGATCGGTTTTTACATTCTGGCCTATCTCTAGGCCGACCACTTCCTTCTTAACACTATGTTCAGCCATGGTTCACCCATTCCTGCCAACATTACCTACTAGCGGTATCGCTCCTATTCAAATGTCAAAGAAATCGCAGATTAGACGAACTGCCTTCTTTGAGCCCAACTACACTCCTCTCTCGAATGCCGGCATCTGCGCATATTGTTTGCGCACCTGTATGCCAGGCATAGTTACTGTCTATCTGAGTAGACGGAATAAAATTCTCAAAGAATTTATGACCTGGAATCAAAATTTCTCCTCTTTAATATCCTGCCAGTTGCGCAGTTAAAATGCGCTGTAGCGTCACATGTTCATTCATTGGCTGCCAAACTTTAAAAATTTGCATTTTCCATCGAAACCTGTATGAATGTTAATTTGTGTCCAATTTGCATTATTCCTTCTTGGTGAGTCTTTTTTTTTTTTTTTTTTTTTTTTTTTTTTGTCCTAGAGTGTACTAGAGTAAAAATGCAATATTGGAGGATGCATTTGATCTGTCAATATGTCCAAGTATAGTACGGCTTTTTGTTTATCCTCAAGTAACACCAAGAGACCACTTCCATACCAACAGAACATTTCCTACACCATGATAACAGATTTTGCATACTTATACAGCTAGCGAGTATTTGTAAAAACTCTCACAGGTTTCTAATTCATTGGCCAGTGAGTGTAGCTTGCGACAGAAAGACGGATCTTTGTATCAGATCACACAGTATTTTCCCATTCCTTTATAGCTCGGTACTGAGAGCATTTAAATGGTTCAGAATGAATTTCAGGAAAGCCACAGCTAGCATATTACGTTCGTTTGCTAGGAAATACAAATAGTTTCTTGCATATCAAAATTTTCTAAGAAGGAAGTTACTTCTTTTATTTAACAAAATCATTCAATCACTTGAATTTCATTTAGCCAATGAACATCGTTTTTATACAGTAAAGCAGAAAAATATATTTTAAATAATTTGAGTAATTTGTACTTAAAAAAAAAAATTGGCTGTCCAGATTTTGACATTCCGCGGTCCGGACCTGGACCGCAATCCGCGAGTTTGCCGACCGTTGGTCTAGAATGATAAATGAAATAATTAAGTTCTGCCACTAAAATTTTATAGTTAATTAAACAAAATTTTAATTATCGCATCGATAAGGGAGTTGCGTTCCCTGTATTAAAAAAATCACATCTTTCATTTGACCATTTAACGTTCCTTAAACACTTATTAAGCTCAGAATTGACTCGTTTATTAACTGACTTACGTTGCGATTTTAATTAATATCTTCGCAACTAATTACAATTTTTATTTTTATTTGATTTTTTTTTTTACTATACCCTCCGGAAAGCTTTTGTGAACTCGCATGTCAATTTTTGTATTTCTATGTTCAGTGGGAGCTGAACGAACAGATGAACAGGCAGACAGCTACTAATTAAAATAATTTCATAAGTAATACATCATTTGAAAGCTTTGTTGATTTGGAATCGAACAGTAGATTACAGAAATTTCAACCGTCAGATGGCGCTGTAATATTTTAAAATTTCCATATTTAAAATTCTAATCATGATTAAATTATTTTAATACATCATTCGAAAGATATTTTAAAGTACTTTTATATTATCGAAAGTGGAATTCGAGATTTCACCCGATTTACACGTTTTAAGGTTTCCTGATTAGGTTTTCTTCTGTATCTCAGCTACTAATTAAAATAATTTCATAAGTAATACATCATTTAAAAGCTTTGTTGATTTGGAATTGAACAGTAGATTACAGAAATTTCCACCGCCAGATGGAGCTGTAATATTTTAAAATTTCAATATTTCAAATTCTAATTATCATTAAATTATTTTTAATGCATCATTCGAAAGATATTTTAAAGTACTTTTATATTATCGAAAGTGGAATTCGAGATTTCCTCTGATTTACATGTTTTAAGGTGTTCTCTGAGATTAAAATAATTTCATAAGTAATACATCATTTGAAAGCTTTGTTAATTTGGAATTGAACAGCTGATTACAGAAAATTCTACAGCCAGATGGCTCTGTAATATTTAAAAATTTCAATATTTCAAATTCTAATGTGCGACGAAGATGTTGTAAGTTCCAAAACTGGGATAAGGCACCGCAGGCGCCACCGAGCAGGACTTTGCTAAAGTCAGAAATTTGAAAGATCATAACATGGTGAGCGAACAGGCTGTTTAAGATATTGAAACGGGTAGAGGGCGCCGCAGGCGCTACCGAGCGGAAATTTACTGCGATTAAATTTTTCAATAAAGCTATTTTCACTATATGTCAATAAGCTGTTGCAAGACCTGAAACGAGAAAAAGACGTCGCAATCGCCACGGAGCGGGAGTTTTGTAAAGTCGGATTTTTTAAGGATCGCGAACCAGCTGGTCGCCGAAGGCGGGTAGTATGTATATAAAAATATACTACTCCTTTTAAATTTCTAAATCGAAACAAAGTCAGTCAAATTTATTCAATGTGCTTCATTCTCTCTCTTTTTCCCCTCTTCTTCCTTTTTACATCAGTATTCTAAATAAAATTCTATGAAAAATAAAAATTGAGGCTTTTAAAAATACTTTTGCTCGAATGCTAAAATTTAATCTAAATTTTCAGCATTCAAACAATATATGCATATATTATCAATGAATACATAAACCGCAAAACCCGGGAAGTAAAGTGACGACTCAAATATGCAGTGTCGGGGAGGAGGGGAGTGGAGAAGGTGATGCGCACAACTGAACTGATTTGTGACGGCGCTGAGCAGATTGAGTCAGTCGCTCATTCGAATCGAGAAAGAGATGCGATGCATCTTAAACCGAGAAACCAAACCTCATTCTAAATCATAAACTTTATTCGTCCTTATTGATTTTCCATAACATAAGTTATGATTGTAACAATAAATAGTTTGTAGTAAGCAGATATTAGATGTCAGAGTCTATGTGTTGGCAGTTATCGTTACTAATCCCGGGATGCTGGCAGAGAGGGTAAGTAGATTTAAACTTATTCTCATTTATCCTAATACATGTTATTTTGATTTATAATTGGGTAAAAGTTGCAGAATTTGAATCTAAAATAAATTCGTTAGAAATTCTTAATCCGAGATTCTAAATTTAATATAAACTAAATCGAAATTCGTAAAAATGAAATTTAGTCAAAAATTCTTCTTTTGGCTTCACAGTCATTAGTGGTCCGTCGAGCCGGAGGCTTAATTATCTATTAATTAGATAATTAATCGTAATTTGTTAAATTAAAAAAATAAAAAATTGTAAATTGAAAAAATTCTTTTGTTTACGTAGGATTAAATTATCTGTATATGAACTTTAAAGGAAGTTAAAATTAATTTGTGAAATAAATCATTAATATGAAGTTAAAATGTTTTGATATAAAACGTAATTCAAAGTAGTTTCGATTTGATGCATACGTAAAAGTTTTGGGTTGAGAGAAAACGTAATTCAAAATAGTTTGGTTTTCAAACCGGAACAATTTCGGTTTGGGAATTTAAGAAATAGCTATTCATGTTAAATAATTGTTGAATAAAAAAAAGTGTATGAGATTGAAAAGGGTGCATTTAATATTATTAGTTTATTTATTTCAGTAAAAAAAAAAAAAAAAAAAATATTCTATATGTGTGTTTCTTTTCATTTATTCTTATTTTTTTGTTTTCTTTTACTTCCTGATCTGCAGAATAATAATTTAATTCGATCGATTAATTCATATTTAAATTTAATTATTTGTAATTAGTTTGCTCAAAAGATGGGTAGAAAAGGGAGAACAAGGGCAAATGACGCGGAAAAGAGTGCGTTGTTCCTAAAATCTAATGAAGTGATAAAATTTGAAAATGTGATTAGGGAAATAGAGTTTATAAAATCGAAGGTCAATGATTGCGATAAAAGCGATCAAGCCAGATTAAAGATCCTAAAAGATAAGGTAAATGTACTGGAGGTAAAATTCGAGGAAATAGTTACAAATTTTTCCGAAGAGGAAAACGATGAAAACTGTGAGGAAGTGATGAAAAATCGGGACATTCTGTTAGAATTATCTATAGTGTTAGAAAGTAAATCGCAATCAAATACTCCAAATGTAAATAATGATGCACGTACCAAACCAGGGACTTCTGTTAATTCGCAGATTAGTCTTCCCAAACTTGAAATTCCTTATTTTTACGGGGATAATGAATCTTGGTTGTCATTTAAAAGTTTATTTAAATCATCTATTCTGGATAATGACAGCCTTAGTGAGGTTGAAAAGCTACAATACCTCCAATCGTGTGTAAGAGGTAGTGCATCAAAACTTTTTCGTGGATTTTCGTTACAATCGGAAAATCTTAAACACTGTTGGGAAATCCTTACTCAGCGCTATGAAAATAAACGCCAATTAGCTATAACTCAAATAAATAAAATCTTTTCGGTAAAAGTAAACAAAGCGGATGATCCTAAATCGTTTTTCAATTTAATAGATACTTGTAACGAAGCGGTGCGAAATTTATCGACCCTCGGATTGGAATCTAATCCTCTTAGCGATCTTATTCTTATAAATTTCATGATTTCAAAATTGAATTCATCCGTTAGGCATAGGTGGGAGCTCAGTCTAGAGAATACGCAGACTATTCCCGATTTAAATTCGTTTCGTACATTCATTGAAAGGGAGGCGTCGAGTCAAACAAAGCTTGAAAATAAACCGGGAATGTTTAAGAAGCCAGTAGAAGGTAGTAGTGTAAAAAAATCTTGTGTCAATAATTCAATAATAGTCAAAGAAAATAAATGCGTCGCCTGTTCTCAAGTACATCAATTGTTTAAATGTCCCAAATTCAATCGAATTAGTGTTCAGGAGCGATGGGACTTAGTTAAATCAAAAGGATTGTGTGAAAATTGTTTGCGAACTAATCATCAAGTGCGACAATGTAGAATTAATATTAAATGCAAGGTATGTGCAGGTTCACATCACACTCTTCTGCACATTTATACACAGAATTCTGCAGATCAGGGAGGTGGCCTTGTTACTACTTCGGTGGCCAATAGTTCTCAATCTAATGCAAATTTTAATAACCAAAAGGTGTTATTGTCTACTGCCCTTATAAAGGTTAGATCACCTAACGGCAAAATTATTCAATGTCGGGCGTTAGTTGATAGTGCCTCACAAAATAGTCTCATAACAAAGGAGTGTGTTGAGAAGCTAAATTTGCCTTTGTTTGGCACTTCTCATCGACTTGTAGGCATAAACGGTCTTTCCGCAGAAACTGTTTTAAATTTTACGGAATTCTCATTCTCGCCATATTTCGCTAATGAGTATAGGAACTTGAAAGCGCTAGTAGTTAATAGGGTTACTGCCCCTCTGCCAAATTTCCGGGTGAGGACGAAGTCTTGACCACATACAAAAAATCTTCAGTTAGCCGATATGAATTTCTTCAAGCCACAACATATAGAGGTACTGCTGGGTGCAGACCTTTTTCCCTCATTAATTTGTGGCAAACCAATACATGGAAGGTCAGGAGAACCCTCTGCTATTCCCAGTTCACTTGGTTACTTACTAAGTGGCCCCCCTCTCAAGGGATGGAATGGAGCCAGAATCTAATTATAGGTCCTCTGTTCAGTGTTTGAATTTAAACGAATTTTTCAACAGTGATCCCATAATATCTTCTAAGGGTGGTAATGACGACGCCGATCCGGCAGAGGAACTGTACAAAACTTCCACCAAGCACAACCCCGAAGGTCGCTATGTTGTGAAATTACCCCTCCATGATGAGATAGAGTTAGGTGAAAGTGCCAACTGTGCACTAAAAATGTTTAAAAAACTAGAAAATCGATTTGTTCAGAACCCTAATCTCAAAATAGAGTATTGTAAATTTATGTGTGAATACTCTGACTTAGGTCATATGACTCTACTAAGAGCTGAGGAACTTAACAGTAAATCAATTATTACATGCCTCATCATGGAGTTATAAATGAAAATAGTAGCACTACCAAACTACGAGTAGTGTTCAATGCATCGGCCGTAACTACAAATGGCAAACCCCTGAACTCTAACTTGCATAAAGGGCCAAAACTTCAAACAAGCATTTTTAGCAATCTAATTAGATTCCGTTTAAATAAAGTCTCCCTCTCGAGCGACATAGAAAAAATGTTCCGGCAAATTCTAGTCGCAGAGCATGATAGGAATTTCCAAAGAATATTTTGGAGGGCCAATGTGTCAGACCCACTTCGTGTTTATCAATTGAACACTGTTACTTATGGCACAGCCTGTGCACCATTTTTAGCCCTGCGTACCATACGACAGCTATTAAACGATGAAGAACCCAATTTTCCCGTAGCTGTGCCGGCTGCACGTAATAACCTGTATATGGACGATTTCCTTGGAGGATCTGAAACAATCGAAGCCGCTCAAGCTTTGGTCACAGACCTTCAGGCTTTATTCAATGCTGGGGGCTTCAAGCTGCGAAAATGGGCTTCAAATTATGTGGAAGCTCTAGTTCAGGTCCCAGAAACTTTAAAATCAACAAATCAGGAATTATCCTTAAACCTCGATCAATCCCAACGTATTTTGGGATTAAACTGGAATTTAGCATTGGACACCCTACAGGTTGGGGTTAATACCGAAGAAAGCGTCACCACAAAAAGACAATTATTGTCCGTAATTGCACGCATCTTCGACCCTTTGGGTCTGTTATCCCCTGCCACTATCCTTTTAAAATTGCTCTTACAAGATGTTTGGAAGCAAAAACTTGGTTGGGATGATCCTTTACCACCAGACATTCAAAACAGGTGGAACGAATTTTATGAAAAAATTGCCTCCTTTAAGGCAATGTCAGTACCCAGATTTTTAGATTTGAAATCCGAATCGATTTACCAGATACAGGGATTTTGTGATGCGTCAACAAAGGCATATGCTGCCGTAATTTATATACGTCCCAGACAGAACTCAACTTTAAAATTGATTGCAGCTAAAACCCGTGTAGCTCCTTTAAAACCCATTACCTTGCCTAGGTTGGAGCTATGCGCGGCTGTTTTGTTATTGGAACTTTTGTCAGTCGTCCAGAACTCACTAGATTCTCCGGTGGAGGAAATTCTTCTATGGACAGACTCCACAATCGCCCGTAGTTGGATCTTAAATCCACCCTTAAAGGGCAACACATACGTCCTACACCGAGTCAACAAAATAGCGGCTCTGACAGACCCAACCACATGGCATCAGTTACCAAGCAAACACAACCCAGCTGACAGTGCAACTCGTGGGCTGTTACCAAACAAATTACAAACATTTGCCTTGTGGTGGTCTGGACCTGATTGGCCAAAGATCCAGGTCTCAGAGCACGATTCAGAAATGTCGACCTCAGTCAAATGTACAGTTGTGAAAACTCCAAGTCTAATAGTCAAACCCAATAAATGACTCCATGATAGACGACTTGGTTTCAAAATTTTCTCTTTTTCGTGTAATTGCATTTATGAAGAGGTTTATTAATAATAGTCGAAATCCTACAAAGTTGAAAGGACCAGTCTCAGTACAAGAAATTTCAGAGGCTAAAAAAATGGTGATTAAATTTGTCCAACAAAGGTCCTTTGCTTCAGAAATCGCCCTTTTGCAGCGCGGCAAACCCGTTGCAAACAACAGTAAATTGAAACCTCTCAATGTTTTTATTGATTCCGAAAATCTATTAAGAGTGGGAGGTAGAATTGACAAAGCCAAGACCCTTCCCTATGACACTAGGCATCAGTTATTGCTACCTAAAAATCACCCTTTTACCTCTCTTATAATCAGACATTTTCATGTGTATAGTCTGCATGGAGGTGTCGAACTAGTGTTAAGCCTAATTCGCCAGTCTTACTGGATTCCTGATGGGAGATCCACTGTGAAAAGGCAGCTTCGACAATGTGTCACTTGTGCCAAAATCCAACCAACCCCCATTCAGCAAATCAGGGGTGACTTACCCAGTGCCAGAGTCAACCCTTGTCGACCATTCCAACATGTTGGCTTTGATTATGCCGGCCCTATTCAAACAAAGTGTGAACATAAACGAACAAAAACAAAATTTAAGTCCTATATTTGCCTATTTGTATGCATGTGCACCAAGGCAATTCATCTCGAATTAGTCACTAGTTTATCTACAGAGCATTTTTTATATGCCCTACAAAGATTCATAGGGCGTCGAGGCTATCCTACGGACATATACTCCGATAACGGCCGAAATTTTGTTGGTGCCCATGCCCATTTAAAGAAACTCGTGACACTTTCAACAACCAACATTATTCAAGACTATGCCACAACTAGACAAATTCATTGGCATTTTATGCCACCTTACGGGCCTAACTTTGGCGGCCTATGGGAATCATCAGTTAAATTGGCTAAACGTCACTTAATTAAGGCTTGTAAAGGCAGTTGCCTTTCCTTCGAGGAATGTGAGACTATTCTCACCAATATTGAAGCCTGCTTAAATTCCCGCCCCTTAGTACCACTTTCCACCGAGCCCAATAATTTCCTGGTACTTACACCAGGACACTTCATAATTGGGGCACCGCTTCTTCAGCTTCCTGAACAATCTCCTAACACAACTAACCAATTTTGTACCAGTTTTTCTTCCAGATGGAAACTCATCCAACAGATCAAAAGGCACTTTTGGAGCACCTGTCAAAAGTCCTATCTTACTTCTCTCCAGTCAAGAGAAAAATGGAAGAGCGGTGTTACCCATCTGCATCCCGGAGAACTAGTCCTCGTCTTAGAACCCTCAATTCAGCCAGCACATTGGACCCTTGCCCGCATTCTGGACGTCCATCCTGGTGATGACGGTATTATTCGAGTGGTATCTCTGAAAACGCCAGTTGGAATCATCAAGAGACCAGTGAATTGAATTGCCAGTCTGCCATGCTCAGCCCCCTCCCGGAGGATGTCGGGGAGGAGGGGTGTGGAGAAGGTGATGCGCACAACTGAACTGATTTGTGACGGCGCTGAGCAGATTGAGTCAGTCGCTCATTCGAATCGAGAAAGAGATGCGATGCATCTTAAACCGAGAAACCAAACCTCATTCTAAATCATAAACTTTATTCGTCCTTATTGATTTTCCATAACATAAATTATGATTGTAACAATAAATAGTTTGTAGTAAGCAGATATTAGATGTCAGAGTCTATGTGTTGGCAGTTATCGTTACTAATCCCGGGATGCTGGCAGAGAGGGTAAGTAGATTTAAACTTATTCTCATTTATCCTAATAGTATGTATTTCCCATCGTGTCTAAGGACATGATGGTAGGGGGTGATACACCTTTCTGGTATTTTACCTGTGTGCATACGACTATATATGTAAATATTTATTTTCTGATCTTACCTGATCGAAATCCCAATAAAAAAGCATAGAATATAATTGAAAATTTGGAAATGTACCCGAAGTGTGCATGTGACTATGTCCAGAAAATATATGCGACTAACGGAAGATTAATGTCTTAAACTGTGAAGATTTTTAAGCCTTCAGTCCTGGAATAAGATTAATTGTACTCAAACAGTGCGAACTTTTTTGAAATCTTAACATTTCTTGTTTTGAATAAAGTAAGCCACTTATTTTCTTCACGTGTACTCAATTCGAGCAGATTTCATGGAACCACACACTCCTTTCATGTGACTAAAATAAGTATATTTTGCATTCTAGGGCAGTGGTCCCCAATCGGTGGTACGTGGATCACTAATGGTCCGCGACAGAATTTTGGTGATCCGCAGAAAAATCTTATATTTATTATTTATTTATTTATTTTATTAGAAATTATACTGATGTTAATTTTAACTTAAAATTTTTTCGAGCCACTCTACTCTGGATGAGCGAGAGGATAAATAGAATAATCTTTTATTATAAAAATTTGAATTGCAAGTATCGGCCATAGTTATCGCTTTCAGTTAGTGATCTGCGTTTGATATTTAGCTAGGAATTGTTCAAAAAATTTTAAGAATATTCAAATTCTTCAAAGGGTTAAAAATTTACACCAATTATACATTTTACTATTTGCTTTTAATAATCTAACAATATAATATGCATATTTCTATATTTAATAAATACAGTTTTATGTATATAAATAGCAATTTATCACTTAGTTAAATTAGTTAAATCTTTCGTCTGAGTATCATGATATGGAAGTAATAAAAAGATGTTTACGTCCTACCCCTATAATTGTTTTAATGAAATTAAACAACCTTTAAGCATCTTTCTTATGATTAAATAAATATTTGCATTTTTCTTATAATAAAAAAATATATATTTGTAATGTTTTATATTAAATGGGTTTATTTCATATTTATAAAATGAGTACTCTGTGGTTATATTCAAGAAATATATTTGCGATTCTTAATTATATTAGTGTTCCGCGGAATCTTAATTATGAATTTAGTGGTCCGTGAAATCGAAAGGTGGGCGACAGTTGTTCTAAGGTACCTACTACTGGTACCACAATATATTATTCATTGTCAATACTGAACTATCTACTACTAGGACATTAAGAGAAAAACCACAGCCGTATTTTTTCGAATTCGGAACGGACTATCAATTCATTTCAATGAAAATCAGATCTGAATGATACTAATTTTTTTCATAAGATTTCTCCCCCACCCCCTCCCCAAATTTTGTGAAGAAATTTGTATATTTTGGAAATTAAAGCAGAATTCTAGCTAATATCTGAAAGAAAGATTGAAAATCTTACAAATAGCAGTAACAGGCAATCAAGAGGAAATTAAAAAGTTATTCACAAAATAAGACTGATTTTAAATAAAACAATGTGTTATTGAAGCTGTTAAATTTTTGTGAGATAATTCGTTTCAGTGTATGATGTAAGTTTATATAAAAAAAAAAAAAAAAAAAAAATGTATACTCAGGGAAAGATTTGGTATTCAGTTTCGTACATTTTCCGTGTAGTATGGGTAATTGTTTAATTTTTTTTTTTTTACATAAGATTTTGTAAAAAAAAAAAAAAAAAACTCAATATACTTGCAGTCTGTCTTTAACTAATTAATGTAACAGAAAATACCTTTGTTAATTAAATATATGTTTTCAATTAAGTCACATTTTATTTTGTTTCTTCTGAAAAAAATCAGAAAGGTATTTATTACTGTTACAGTAAATGTGCACAATACTACTGGGGCATTTTGAGAACTCTGGATTTTTTTTTTTTTTTTAATGCTTTATGTAGCATTTTTTTGCAATACAGTTTTCGAAAACTGGTTAAAGTTACAGCCCTTGGAAGGGGGGGGGGGGGTTATAAAATGCCAAATTTTTCAATTGATGATACAGTCATACAGTTACCCTAATACAATTATCTAAATAGTTTTCGAGAAATTTTAATGTAGTCGTTAACAAAAGTTTCCGAACACTAGCGAAAATTCCTATGTAAAAAAAGTACACTTAATACTGTTTTGTTAAATAAATTCTTCTAGAATCCTGCTCTTATTCAGTCTAAGAACTGGATTCGACAGAAGAATTTATTTAACAAAACAGTATTAAGTGTCATTTTTTTATATAGGAATTTTTGCTAGTGTTCGGACACTTGTTACCGACTGTACTTATTTTATTTCAATGTATATGTGTGCAATTTTTTTAAAATTCTTAGACATTGATTAAAATATATATAAACGTTCATAATCCCTTTAAAATGACAAAAGATCTTGTAGCTTTCTTTTATGAAATATATTCCAACATTTAAATTTGAAGTCTAAACAAAAGACCGACTTTAATCAGTGTCCAAGTAATCATAGGAAAATATTTGACTAATTTGATGATTAATCGAAGACACGAGCTCGCAATTCCTTACTCACAGCAGGTAGATATTTAAAGATAATTCCCTAACTTCTAAATTCTCAGCAACAAGAACAAAAAGGAAAAAAAAAAAAAAAAAAACAGAAAATACTTTTATTGCTGATATTTATCGAATTATAGCAGATAATTACTTAAAATTCCTTCAATAAAAAAGTTAGTCAGCTGTTCCAATGTGGATTTCAATTGTTTTAATTTAATTATTATTATTTTTTTAATGTCACTTGGAGGGGAGGGGGGGGGTAATCCTCAGTCTCTATCTAGGGTCCGCCATCGTCTAATTCTCAATAAAAGATAATCGTACTTTTATCTTTAGTGTTAAAACATGAATTCCTTACCGACATCTATAAATCCTACACCAACAATGCATACAAAGTTCTGCTTCGTACATTAGAAATTTTTAAAAGAAATTTAAAATTTCAGAACGCTCAAAAATTTTTCTCTAACTATTTAGAAATTGGATAAATGGAAACAATAAAAGTAAAACGGATTTAATTCTATGCAAGATTCGGATAATTTTACAACAACGTGACTAATAAATTTATTAAATAATAAATTTTATGATACATTCAAGAATATTTATCGATAGTAAAGCCACAAAATTTCTCAAATTTATTGATGTTTCAGGAAACGAAAATTAAAACTCAATTTTAGCAATACATATGTACATGCATAGAAAAGTGAAATCAAATCTAAAAATTATTCTATTTTATATTTTTGTATTTCAGTTTTTAGGAATTAAATAGCGCACAGAAAGCTCTTTGCCAAAATATTTTCTTCTACACACACACACACACACACACACATATATATATATATATATATAATTTAAGTTACAACTTAAGAGAGAAACTAATACTTACATCATCACTTTACGAAGTAAAAATTCGTTTATGAAATCAATATCATAAACAATTTGTGTACGTTTCTGGATTATTCTAAACAGAAAATAGATTGCTTCGCGAAAAAGTCCCTACTTCACATCTAAAAAGATGTTATAAGTAAACATAATCATGACAATAAAGAAAAATCATTTTACCTAAAGAATGAATCAGAACTCTTTTGAACCTCCTTCCGTGGAGAATCAAAATTGTGATGACACAGTCGGTAACAAAAGTGTCCGAACGCTAGCAAAAATTCCTATGTAAAAAAGTACACTTCATACGGTTTTGTTAAATAAATCCTTATCGAATCATGTTCTTACATTGACTAAAAACAGGATTCGACAGATTTATTTAACAAAACCGTATGAAGTGTACTTTTTTTAAATAGGAATTTTTGCTGGCGTTCGGACACTTTTGTTACCGAATGTATGTCTCCGGATCACCTCTAGGAATGAATCCCAGACCGTCGCCATCTGCGCAGCCCTAGTTCGACGTAAAACCCAACCAACCAACCCAGACCGTCGCTAATTGCCCATTGTGTAGCACTAGCGTGATGTAAAACCCATTGAACCATCCAACTGTTTTGAACTACAGTCGGCTGCAAAATTATTCGAGCACTAGCCAATAATTCCTATATTTAAAAAGTACACTTAAGACTGTTTTGCTAAGTAAATCCTTCTCGAATCATGTTCTTAGACTGATTAAGAACATGACTCGACAAGGATTTATTTAACAAAGCTGTATTAAGTGTACTTTTTTTGGCAAGGATTATTGCTAGTGCTCGAATAATTTTGCAGCCGACTGTATCCACATCGAAGAAAATTCCGGATGTTGAAGAGTAAGTGGGTGAGTTTTAAGTCGGACTTGTACTACGCTATTGACAATTGACGACGACCTGGACACATTCCTATGTACAGTCGGTAACAAAAGTGTCCGAACACTAGCAAAAATTCCTATGTAAAAAAAGTACACTTAATATTGTTTTGTTAAATAAATCCTTGTCGAATTCTGTTCTTTTCAGTCTAAAAACAGGATTCGACAAGGATTTATTTAACAAAACTCTATTAAGTGTACTTTTTTTACATAGGAATTTTTGCTAGTGTTCGGAGACTTTTGTTATCGACTGTATAACTTTCAATGCTCTTTGCCTATAAGGAAAGCGCAGCTGACGTCACGCTCAGGGCAAAACACTCTACTCAGGGCAAAACATTTGTATGTCCACCAATACGGATTGTCCTTTTGCCACTCGTGAGTGGAAAAGATTGATTAAAGGAACATTTGTTTGTAAACATGCCCTTTCCTTATACGTAATGACACAAAGGACAGACAGTGGTTAAGAAAGGCATGCAGATAGACTAATTGAATTCTTAATCATTCTTAAATATTTTTATAAAATGTTAAAAATGCTTAACACAAAAGAAAACGTGGCCCTTACATTCCAATTGCAACCCTTAATAATATATCTGAATATCTTAGTGCAGTCCTGTAAATCTGAAGGTTAACAAAATCATATTCTATACAAAATATTATTAGCATATTATGAATAAATGCCAATTTCCTTATGATTTTTACAATAGATAGTTCTTTAAATGTATTTTACAAAAATGTCTATCCTAAAATTCAATGCATTGGCATTTTTTGGGTGTCCCTGTACACAAGCCGGTTGCACAAGACCTATTAATGCCATTTAAAATAGGGAATATTCCATAGTGAATTTGAACAACATATATAATTTTGTAAAAATTCGAAAAATATTCACGGATGCTGGGGCGGGCAGACGGACAGATAGATACACAAATTGAAATCATATTCAGACTTAAAAAATGTTAAAAATTGTTAAATCGCACAATGCAAACGAAAATGCAATTTCAGCAAATTCCCAATAAAAGCCTTCAATGTAAATGAATAGTTTTTTGTGTGGGTCTGTAGATCTAATGCTAATCATACTACGTTCTGTAGAAAGCATTATTTTGTGCTTATGAATAACACATTTCAATTTTATTAAGATATGTTCAAAGTAAAGTTAGACAGATAGACAGACAGGTAAACCGAAGTCATTAACACTTTTTAACCTTATTGGAAAGTGTTAAAAACATTTCGAAAGCCATAAAAACGATTAATATAAACGAAAATGATATTCCAGCAAATTTCTAAACATGATCATTAATGTAACTGAATATTTTTATGTGGCCCTGTAAATCTAATGCTAATCTTACTGTATTCTATGAAAAGCACTTTTTTGTGTATAGGAATAATATATTTTAATTTTATTAAGATTTGTGCAATGTAAAGATCTTCAAATTTAGTTTATATAAATACAATCTGTAACAAAAATCTCCGGACACTAGGAAAAATTCCTATGTAAAAAAAGTACACTTAATACAGTTTTGTTAAATAAATCCTTGTCGAATCCTGTTTTTAGACTGACTAAGAACAGGATTCGACAAGGATTTATTTAACAAAACAGTATTAAGTGTACTTTTTTTATATAGGAATTTTTGTTAGAGTTCGGAGACTTTTGTTACCGGCTGTACCTCTCATAGAACGCAATGCTTAGGAATACTTTCGGGCAGGGGCGTATCCAGCCCCCCGAAATTTACCGAGACAAATTTTTTTTCACGATCTACTTGACCAGAAAAAAAAAATCTCCACAGTATCTTTTTTTTTTTTTTTTTTTTTTTTGTCGTTGTTTGTTTGTTGTGAAACCTTATTCATTAGCAATTTTCTGTCTTGCAAAGTCTCCGTTATCGAAATGCATATTTACGTTTTGTAAAAACCACCAAAAAGAGAACTTTACGTACTTATTTCAGAATACAGTAATGTGTATTCTTCTTTCTTTTTAAGCACTTCTCTTGTCAGAAACAGCGTTTCAGTTCCTTGTAATACAAAAGATTCGTCATTCACAAATATCACAGTTGTGTATGGAACTTCTAGTTATGTCAGTTATGCACGTAATGTACATACCGTAGAGCATAAATTCTAACAGAAAACAGCCAATATGTCACATGTCAACTTTACAGAAAGACATGTGATGAAAGATGGTATTACCTAATCTTACTAAAAGCAAAAAAGGCAGAGTACTGCATTCAGCGTGCATATTTGCAGCGAGGCAGAATTTCAAACGAATGTCCAGATTCCCAAACCAGACTGAGCTTTGACTGAACCAGGCTCTAGTGGATTGGATTCATGCGGTCCACAGGTTCCATCAATTCTGCCGAAATTTACGTTGAGAGCGGTCGACATGCCGCTTCCCCTCACATGCTATCACCTTCCCAGGTTCTATCAAAGAAATTCGGTCTCAATTTACCTTATTTTTCCAAAGGAAACCGAAGTGTTGAACCCATTTGCCGAAAAGAACATCATCTCTGGCCGTGCGTCACCAGCATCGTTCAAATTATCACACCACTACCATCATCCGCCGCCATGCACCTATGACTAAATATTCGCATAAGGAATCGGAAGGATTACCACAATGAATCTCTCAGGGAGAAAAACCAATGGTTTCTGATTGTATAGCTCCAAGCAATACAACATTTATTGGTCAACACAAAGTCAGAAAGGGAGCTGTAGCTCCCTGCGTTCGAAAGACCTGCGAAAAGATCAAGTAGTATATTGTACCTACATTGGTATTAACCGCAGCTCGCACCCTAGGCCAAGTGCAACGAGAGAGGAGAAAAACTAAAAAAAAAAGCATAAAAAAAATGTTGGAGCCAAGGCACCCTGAGTTCGACAGACCTCCGAAAATATCTAAGACTACCCTAAAATCCAAGTGGGTGTGATGCAAGTAGAATGAGTGGCCCTGACAGGCCTTAAAAAATCCACGTCATGTAAATATTTTTGTTAAGATCGTTACAAAGCTGCCATATCTGACAAGGGGAGTATGAATTATTAAAATTGCTATTGAAACCAAACCACGCTTAAATTAAATTGCATGGTCGAAAACATAGGGTACCGTGCAAATCTGCTGCAACAACTCCCATGGGGGTGAGATATGCCCTCTATTACTCTTAGTTATTTCTATAAAATCCAACAAAACACGCAGCGTAGTGTGAACAGATGGTGCAGTGCTACCGTGTTTGACTGCGTCTAATGAAGTATGCAAATTTTCTGACAATGTTGTTACGGAAATCTTTCCACCAGGGGTCGCTGTGTGTCAAGACACGGCGATACATGTACTGTTTTCAGTTAGTGTGTGGCAGGCAATGGTAAAGGAAGGATCAAAATAGGAGATCCTAAATATTTCAACTTGTAATATATGTATATAGATCAGATGTAATTACTTGTAAATAGTCATTAAATATCAGTTAAGAAAGACGGATTGTTTGTTTTGCACCTGACATATTTATTTCTACCACTGAACTATCGGCAAAATTTGGTGCATACGGCTCGAGAAAATGGTTTATTGGAAACAAAAAGTTTTTATTCCGTCATAACGCTAATGATAAAAAAGAAAGCAATTATCTACTGAAGTAAAAATGATGACTCAGCTCATATCATAGATCAATGGAAATAGAAATAAAAATTAAAAAAAACGACTTCGTCAAAAATGATGTTTAACGGAGTATGTGTTGAAAACAGAAATAAGATGTGGTTTATGAAAACGGAAGTAATTCCCATATTTTTTGTTATTTATGTTCATTTGGATAACATATTAGGAGGTAAGCTCTTTTAAAATTAATAATGGATAAATTAACTAAATGTACTGAAAAGAGAAGTTTTGTTAGAGCGAGTATTACTAAATTAATTAAAAAAGTCCAAGCATTAGATTTCGAAAACGAAACTTTCGATTCTTTAAATGAGTTATTAGAAACTTTAGATATCAAATCTAAATTATTGAAAGAGTATGATGATGAAATAGAGGATCTTATTAATGATCCAGTTAAATTTAAAAATGAAATAGCTCAATCTGAAGAATATGAAGACAAAATTATTGCTATTAAAATTAAACTTAAATCTAAAATTAAAGAAATAAACAATAAACAGCAGAATCAAAGTACTAATGTAAGTACATCAAGCTGTACAGAACATAATTTTTCGGCATTGAAATTGCCACAGTTACAGGTTCCACAATTTTCTGGTTCTGGTATTTCAAATTTCATGGAATTCCTAAATTGTTTTGATAACGCGATAGGGTCGAACGAATCCCTGAGTAAAATTGAGAAGTTTCAATATTTAAAAAGTTTGCTTACTCCCCCTGCTTATAATGTCGTTGCGGGATTCGAGTTAAATGAAAAGAATTATGATTCTTGTTTAGAACTTTTAAAACAACGTTATGGGCGTACTGACTTTATTATTAATTCATACATGTCTAAATTACTTAATTTAGAACCAGTGAGGAATCCATCTAACATTAAAGGCTTGCGTAAATTATATGATGAGATAGAGATAAATATAAGGAATTTACGCTCGTTGAATGTTACTGAAGGCTCATACGGTCATTTATTAAACCCCTTACTTCTTAACACGTTCGCTGCCGGTTTCACGTGACTAAAATTTGAAATGACGTTTTTTTCCTTTAACCCGCCGAATGTGTTTGACGTGTTGCACAAGAGCGCTACATCGCCAGATGTTATAGGCTTTGTGTTTACCTTTGCTTGTTTGCGTCATGTGTTACTTCAATACGCTGTATTACGTCAAACGTAAAAATTCATCTGCTCGTTACAAGCAAACTCTGGAGTTAATGAGTAATAAGTTAAATTTCCATAGCAAATAGTTTCGTTTGTACTGAAGAGATAAAATATCTCGCTGACGCCATCACTTCGGTTGCATATTGATGATACGTGTTTTATTAGAGAGAAAGTATTCTATTTTGAAATACCCTTCCATGGAGGATCAAATTTTTGATCGCATGTTTCCGGACCACTTCTAGGGCTGAGTCTCCTACCGTTGCCAATCGCCCATTGCGCAGCACTAGTGTGACGTAAAACCCAACCAACCAACTATTTTGAAATATGAATATTTGTGATGTTTGCGTTAGTACTGTTTGGCTGGTTGAATAGAGTTGGAATTTAAGAGGTACTTTTGAATTTAAGAGGTTGGTTTGTTGATTGTGTTTTACGTTACACTAGTGCTGCGCAATGGACAATTGGCGATGGTCTGGGTCTCCCCCCTAGAGTTGTCCAGGGACATGCCATCACAATTTTGATCCTCCACGGAAGGGATGACTCTCTCGCTTCGTAGACACCCAGAGGTATAATTAATATGGGAACATGGAAAACATTGCGGGCACGACAGATTTTATGAGCACCAGCCACCATTAGTATACACAATGGTTTTTGGCAGGCTCGAGTACCGAACCCGCAATCTTCCAATTCCGAGCCCAGCGCTCTACCGACTGGGCAACCACGGTCCTGAATTTTAGAGGCATATTTTTGAATTTCATGCCAATACTGGTTGCTACAGTACAAAATTTTGTATACTTTTTAATTTCATGCATTTTGAGATAGGGGTATAGTGAACAGATCAGAGTACCATTATAATAGAGAATCGTTAAAATTTGCTATAATTATCCAGTTGCGGATTTATTTTTTCATTCCTAATGAATGAGGACTATAAATAAAATATTAATGATAAATAATTTACTTTATACAACTTTTAAAAACTTTTAAATTTAAAATTCCTAAGTAAAAAAGTATACTTCATACATTTTGTTAAACAAATCCTTGTCGAATCCTGTTCTTAGTCAGTGTAAGAACATGATTCGATAAGGATTTATTTAACAAAACCTTATGAAGTGTACTTTTTTTACATAGGAATTTTTGCTAGTGTTCGGACACTTTTGTTACCGACTCTACTTATAGCTGTTAAATTATTGGAAATAAAAAAACTATCATCTAAACACTTATCATCAATTACTAAAGCAACACACTTTTCAGGGACATTTGGTGTGATTGTATAATCTAAGTTTTATTTTTGTATTTGTGATTAGTTATAAATTCGTAATTATTTTTTTTTTCTTTTAACTCTATTTTATGAAAATTTTTCCGTTTGTCCTATGTATTATTATTATTCGGATTTTTTTTTTCAAGACGCGTTTTCTTTTTAGGTTAGATCGCCGAAAAGCTCGCTTTCGTATACCGCCGCTGTAAGGTTGCTATTCGGAACACGATGCGAAATGGCGCCGTCTAGGCGATTTTCGAAATTTCGCCAAGCGGCAGCCTAAAGTAAACTTGTACCTTTAAAGCAATACGTCACATCCCGCGCTAGCGCGGGATCGGCAGCGAACGTGTTAAATTACTACCCGAAGATTTGGTTTTAGATTTTCATAGAAAAAGAAATAAGGAAATTAATTGTGAAGTTTCAGAAATAATGACGTTTTTAAGAAATGAAGTGGAATCGCGTGAAATTTGTGAAACTGTAACAAATTCTTTTAAGGATAATGAAAATAAGCGTTCCGCATTTCAGGGTTATCAAACAGGACAAACATATCAAAAAAACTTCTCTAAACATAAAAATATACCAACCGCAGCAACATTACTCACACAAAATAAAAATTCATGTATTTTTTGCGACTTAACTTCTCATGATTCTGTAAATTGTAGAAAATTGGATATAGAACAGAAAATAAACAAACTTAAGTCTGAAGCTCGGTGTTGGTTATGTTTTAAACCGAAACACATAAGCAAAGTATGTAGGTCAGGTATTGTTTGTAAAATATGTTTTTCTAGATTTCATCACGAGTCAGTTTGTAGAAAAAATTATAAATCTTCGAATTTATCGGTAGAGCGCAATAGAGAAAATTGTAAAAATTCACGTAGTTTAAATTATAATGAAAACGAAAATGAACGGGATAACTTTAATGTTTCTGAAGTTATTTCTTCTATTTCTCAATGTAATGTAAATACAAACTGTTCTAAAAATGTTTATTTGCAAACTTGCACTGTTATTGCTAAATCGGAAAATAAATCTTGCTTATCTAGATTAATGTTTGACTGTGGAAGTTCGAGATCATTTATTAGTGAAAAATTAGCGAATGATTTAAAATTAAAAACCATTCGTAATGAAACTTTATCAGTTTATTCTTTCGGAATGAAATGCCCAACGGATAAAATTTATCGAGTTGTTGAAGTAACACTGGAAAGTACAAATTCTTCTTTTCAAAAAACACAGGAATTATTTGTTTCTCGCACTATAACGGGCGCTACTGTGAAATATCCTGATTCAAAAATAAAAGATTTAATGCAGAAACGGAATTTGAAGTTGGCTGATTCAGATAGCTCGGATAACAATATTAACATCCTCTTAGGGGCCGATGTTTGTTGGGAATTAATTTATGGGGAAAGGGTACCTATAAATAAACATTTGTCAGCTTTGAATAGTGCATTTGGATGGCTGATTATTGGATCAGACGATAACGAAAGTAATTGTTCTGAAAACATGATTATTGTAAATAATGCTATTTTAAATGATTTAAGATTATTTTGGGAAATTGAAGAATTTCCGAATGAAACCAAAAATCTATCGGAAAAGGATAATCAGTTAATTAAGGATTTTGAGGATTCTTTAAAATTTAATGGGGAACGGTATGTGTGTAGATTAATGTGGAAAGATAATACAGGACCCCCGTTAAAATTGGACTCTAATTATGAGGTCGCGAGCAAACGTTTCAATTCATTAAAATTTAAATTGAATAAAAATCCTGAAATTTTTGATCAGTATAAGGAAATTGTATCGGATCAATTGAAATGTAATATTGTAGGAAAATTTACTGACGAGGATATGAATTCAGGTTATTATATGCCCCACAGAGCAGTAATAAGGAATGACAAAGAAACTACTCGCGTTCGGATGGTTTATGATTGCAGCTCTAAGGCAAATGAAACTAAAAATTCTTTAAATGATCCTCTTGAATCGGGAGTTAATCTATATCCAAATTTATTGGATGTTATACTTAAATTTCGGGAAAATCAAGTTGCATTTTGCGGAGATCTAGAGAAAGCTTTCCTTATGATTGAAATTGCGGAAGAGGATAGAGAATATCTAAAATTTTTGTGGTTCCCGGACGAGCCCGATAATCCGGTACAAACACTTCAACTTAATCGTTTACCCTTTGGGTTAACGACGTCTCCATTTGCGCTAGCTTGCGTTTTGAAATTTCACATAGGGAAATATAAAGAGGATTATCCTAATTGTTATGAAATGTTAAATTCTCTATATGTTGACGACTTGTACAGTGGAGCTAAAACCGCGCAGGATGCTTATGAGTTAACCTCTTTGGCAATAGAAATATTACGCGCTGCTGGATTTAAACTCCGGAAATTAAAAACTAATTGTGATGAGTTGAAACAACTTTGGTGTGAAAACGGGTATGAGAAAAATATGGATTTCGGGCAAGGAGAAGGATTTTTGGGATTAAAGTGGGATCCAAGTAAGGACAAAATTAAATTAGATTTAAGGGATGTTCGGGATTCCTTGGAATTTGAAATCACCAAACGACATGTATTGAGAATAATTTCTAAGATATTCGATCCTTGTGGACTAATTAGTCTATTTATAATAAGAGTTAAAATTCTTATTCAAGAATTGTGGGAAAGAGGTTTACTATGGGACAACTTACCACATGACTTAGAAAAAAAATGGAGATCATGGTGTTCTGAACTTTCTGAATTAGAAAATTTTAGCATCGAACGTAAACTTTTTTCAATGGAAAATGTTAATGAAATATCGCTTCGTGTTTTTGTTGATGCTAGTCCTAAAGCGTATGGAGCTGTAGCGTATTTTCGATATTTAACAAGTGAAGGAAAAATTAACATAAGTTTTGTGATTTCAAAAAGTAAAGTTGCTCCTCTAAAAAGTTTAACTTTAGCCAGATTAGAATTAATAGCAGCACTTGTAGGTGCTCGTTTAGGAAATTACATTCAGAGCATTTTTCCAGCCATTACTCAAAAAACACGTTTCTGGAGTGACTCCAAAATTGTTCTTCATTGGGTGAAAAATTCATCCAAGGTTTGGAAACCATTTGTCGCCAACAGAGTGGCTCAAGTGCAATCACTTTCCCTTCCTGAATGCTGGAATTTTTGTAGTAGATCAGAGAACCCTGCAGATCTCACTACTAGGGGAGAATCAGCGAAAAATATTATTTCGAATTCTTTGTGGTGGACGGGCCCTCCTTGGTTGTCTCAACCCGTTCACTTATGGCCTGATCCAATTTACATCCGCCAACCAGATGAAAGTAATGTTGAACAATTAATTTCTGAAGAGCTACGAGGTGTAGCAGTAAATACTGTCTGTTTTACTAATCATTATTCTCTCTTAAAGATCATTGAAGTAAATAAATACAGTAACCTTTCTCGACTTTTGCGCGTGACAGCTTGGGTAAAAAGGTTTGCCCACAATACCAATCCTGGTCACGGCACCAAATGCCGGGGACCTATATGTGCTTCGGAACTTAAGGAAGCCTTTGACTCTTGGATTAAGACAATTCAACAGGAGCATTTTGGGAGTGAAATTCAGCAACTTCTCTCCCAGGGTACTGTAAATAAAAACTCACGAATTTACAATTTGAATTGCGAACTTAACCAAAATAACTTTTTGTGTTTGAAAGGACGCTTGCAATTTTCAAGTAATGATGAGCAGGCCAAACATCCCCTGCTGCTTCCTAACAATGATAAGTTCGTTAAATTACTCATCTTTGATGCTCATATAAAAATGGGCCATCTGGGTGTAGATGCAACTTTAACTCACCTAAGAGAACGATTCTGGATTCTTAAATGTAGACAGTTCGTAAAAAGAGTCCTAGAAAACTGTTTGATCTGTAGACGTTTTTCAGTGAAAGCTGGTAATCAGGTGGTAGCTCCTCTACCTCCTGACAGAATTCAGGAACATCCCCTTTTGATGTTTCTGGTTTAGACTTTGCTGGACCCTTTTTTACTATTGACTGTAAAAAATGTTATTTACTTATTTTTACCTGTGCAGTTACAAGAGCTGTACATTTGGAATTGGTTGTTGATATGAGTACAGATTCATTTTTAGTAGGTTTAAGACGTTTTATTTCTCGTAGAGGTTTATGTTCAGTTATATATTCTGATAATGCTAAAGCCTTTAAAAGGGCAAAAGGTGAACTAAAAAATTTGTGGAGTCAAATTGATAAACCTGAGGTAAAAAACGTGTTTGCCTCTAAAGGTATAGAATGGAAATTTATTGTTGAAAGGAGTCCTTGGTGGGGAGGCTTCTGGGAAAGGCAGATACGTACAATTAAAACTTGTTTAAAGAAAATTATTGGTAAATCTTCTCTTTCTCTTAAAGAATTAGAAACAGTTTTTCTAGAAATTGAGGCAATGATTAATTCTAGACCTATTACATATCTGTATAGTGAACCATCAGAACCTTCCCCACTCACTCCTTCTCACTTTCTAGTTGAAAAAAGATTAATTTCATTACCTGTAACTAAGGTTAAAAAAGACGAATTAATTGTAAGCAGAAATTCTTTGGTAAAAAGATATAAATATCAGCAAACTCTTTTAACTCATTTTTGGAATAGGTGGAGAAAAGAGTATTTGCTCAATCTTAGATCTGCTTATATATCTCCACAACCAGGTAAGATTTTATCATTCAAGGTAAATAATGTGGTTTTAATTAATGATGAGCGCTATCCTAGAAACATATGGATGATGGGTAGAATTTTAAATGTATATCCAGGACGAGATGGTAAAATTCGTTCTCTTCTCATCAAAACCCCTAAAGGTAACATTAAGCGCTCAGTTCAACTTGTATATAATTTAGAAATTAATCCTTAATAATAAACTGAATAAGTAAAAATTGTTATCATATGTGTAATGTTGATTATTATTTATGTATATATTGCTATTTGATTACTGAAAACTTTTCTTTAGATTGTTTGAATATTATTTGTAAATTTCTGTTAATGCTTAACATTATATTTTTCTTATTTTTAACTGATAGTAATTTAGATGTTCAAATTATTTTTCATATGTGGATTTAATAATTGATTATGTTATGATTGTAATTTTTTTTTTTTTTTTTTTTTTTTTTTTTTTTTTTTGAAATTGATGGTGAACTCATGTGAGTTCGGTGGGGAGTGTTACGGAAATCTCTCCACCAGGGGTCGCTGTGTGTCAAGACACGGCGATACATGTACTGTTTTCAGTTAGTGTGTGGCAGGCAATGGTAAAGGAAGGATCTAAATAGGAGATCCTAAATATTTCAACTTGTAATATATGTATATAGATCATATGTAATTACTTGTAAATAGTCATCAAATATCAGTTAAGAAAGACGGATTGTTTGTTTTGCACCTGACATATTTATTTCTACCACTGAACTATCGGCAAAAAATGTCTTTGTTCTGGGTCTCGTGTTATAATTAAAAAAAGTGGATTTTTTTTTTTTTTATGTTATATTTCGATGAATATATGTGGTAGCCTTTTAAAAAATTATACAGATAATGAAAAAATTCTTCTTAATCACATGCTACAGCCAAAATACATTTCAAGCATTACTTTTTACAGGGTGACCCAAAATATTTTGATTTTTCTTTAATTTTTTACTGGTCCCCTTTTTCTTTTCAGGACACAACTTTTGCTGGAATATATGAGGTAAAACGTGTTCCTTACGCTTCCAAAGTTTTAAGATGGTTCCAAAAAAAAAGTTTCTAGATGTTTAACAAAATGTCTAAATTCGAAAGTGTCCAAATATTTATTGGTAGGTAGTATAGAAACGGGTGCATCATCAAAACACTTGCAAAGGAAGTATGAATTAGTAAAATTGCTATTGAAACCGAACCAGGCTTAAATTAAAGAGCATGGTCGAAAGCATTGGATACCGTACAAATTTGCTGCAACAACTTCCATGGGTGTGAGATATGCCCTCTATTCGTTTTAGTTATTTCTATAAAAGCCAACAAAACACGCAGTGTAGTGACAACAGATGGTGCAGTACTAGCGTGCTTGACTTCGGATACGGAGGTTGTGGGATCGAGACCCCGCAAGGGCGTTTTGCATTTTATTTTATTTTTTATTTCAAATGAAATATTATTTTTGACATTTTTAATTAAATTAAATCATTATTTTAAGAGAAAATATTATTTATATTAAAACAAGTTTTTATTTATTTATTTATTTATTTATTTTTTTTTTTTTCAGCGCGGACAATTAAATATTTTTTTTATTTTTAACCAATTTATTTATTTATTTATTAAATTTAAAGAAATTAATAATTTATAGGGAATTGCTTTTATATTATATTTAGGTAAGATTTTGTTAATGATTACATTCAGATAAAATTTTGTTAATGATTGTTTATATAAATTATTAATTACTATTTTTTAACGACGGCATTAATAGCAAGAGTTAATCGTCTGCTCTCAATTATATTATTTATTCAGGCAATTTTTTGCATGAAAAATCCTGAATGATGAACAGCTGTTGCTTAACTATTCGACGTCGCATTTAACTTTTATTTCAAATATTTCATTAAACAACTGTCAAATTTCGTGGTGTCGGAAGAACTGACAATAAAATTGAAGACAATGACAAATTTTCTCAAAATGATTCTACTAATTTATAATTAATTTACATCTAAAAAAATTCAAAATCTGGGTAAATATGAATTTTACAAATCAAGTAATCTCGACGAAAAGCAAAATATTTGACAAAATGTTCGTGATGAACAATAATTGACGGTAAACAAATTTGAAATTCAAATAATTGTGATCAATCTTTTTATATTTCTTGTTCTAATTGTAAAAAATACTTATGGTTTCATGATTTTTCTACTTTTAATCATAACTGTTATAAATTAGAAACTATATTCATAGCTTTAAACATGCTTTTCTTTTCTAAAAAAAATAAAATAAAATAAAATAAAATAAATATATAATATATATATATATATATATATATATATGCATTTCTTAAATTCATTCTCAATATTTTATTAATTGGAATACTAAATATATATATAGATATTCTTAATGTAATAAATCTTAAATTAATAATTTAATTTAATTAAAAACGTATCGAAAAAAAATTACAAAACGCCCTTGCGGGACTCGATCCCAGGACCTCCGTATCCGAAGCCAAGCACGCTAGCATTCCACCATCCGTTCACACGACGATTTGTGTTTTGTTGGCTTTTATAGAAATAACTAAAACTAATAGAGGGCATATCTCACCCCCATGGGAGTTGTTGCAGCAAATTTGTACGGTACCCAATGTTTTCGACCGTGCCCTTTAATTTAAGCTTGGTTTGGTTTCAGTAGCAATTTTACTCATTCATACTTCCCTTGTGAGTCTGATGTGGAACTTGCAGATGGGTCATCGCTTCGCTGTTCACTTTTCAAACGATTATCAATGATGAGTAACAGTCGGTAACAAAAGTGTCCGAACACTAGCAAAAATTCCTATGTAAAAAAAGTACACTTCATAAGGTTTTGTTAAATAAATCCTTATCGAATCATGTTCTTATACTTACACTGACTAAAAACAGGATTCGACAAGGATTTATTTAACAAAACCGTATGAAGCGTGCTTTTTTACATAGGAATTTTTGCTAGCGTTCGGACACTTTTGTTATCGACTGTGTATATATATGTATATATATATATATATATATATATATATATATATATACATACATATATATATATATAATAAAGAGGATCTGTTAAGCATAGTAGAAGCCAAGCAACAGATACAAGATCACTGAAACACCAATGACCAATAAGATTTAACAAAAGAAAAAAAAAAATTATCAGTGGATGAAAAAACACTAATGTAAAGAAACCAGATCCATTAACCAACAGCCTGCAAAACAAACGAATCAATAAAGTAACACAAAAAATCTTAACTCAAAACCGTAAACTTACCAAAATTAATGAAAAAACAACCCAAGAAACACAAGATAGGAAGAAGGAGGCAGGCGGAAAAAGTATTGGATCCGGAAACTTTTAGACTTCCAGTTTTCAAGGTATTTACAGTCGGCTGCAAAATTATTCGAGCACTAGCCAATAATTCCTATATTTAAAAAGTACACTTAAGACTGTTTTGCTAAGTAAATCCTTGTCGAATCATGTTCTTAGACTGATTAAGAACATGACTCGACAAGGATTTATTTAACAAAGCTGTATTAAGTGTACTTTTTTTTGGCAAGGATTATTGCTAGTGCTCGAATAATTTTGCAGCCGACTGTACATGTTTTTAGATACAGTCGGTAACAAAAGTATCAGAAGACTAGCAAAAATTCCTATATAAAAGAAGTAGAGTTACTACTGTTTTGTTAAACAAATCCTTGTCGAATCATGTGCTTAGTCAGTCTAAGAACATGATTCGACAAGGATTTATTTAACAAAACAGTATTAACTCTACCATTTTTATATAGGAATTTTTGCTAGTGTTCGGATACTTTTGTTACCGACTGTACATTGAACACTATTAAACTGTTTTTGGAAACTTAGATATAATTTTTTTATTGATTAGAATTTTAGGGATATCACCCAGCAGGTAGCGTAGCGGCACCGAATTTTCTTTTTTATAGGAAAGATATATACTCGGCTATATTAAAAAGTAGCTACAGTAGGTTACAAAAGTGTTCAAACGCTAGCAAAAAATCCTATGTAAAAAAAGTACACTTCATACGGTTTTGTTAAATAAATCCTTATCGAATCATGTACTTACACTGACTAAATAAACCGTATGAAGTGTACTTTTTTTACTTAGGAATTTTCGCTAGTGTTCGGACACTTTTGTTACCGACTGTATGTCTCAAAAGATGAAAAGTATTTGAAACACGGTTGTTTCGAACATGAATCATGTGCCGTACTGCTGAATTAGGACTTGAGCCAATGTTTGGTGTCTTAAATTTGAATGGGCTTAACAATGCGCTACAGCTGGACATAGAGAATGGCGACTGTCTAGAATTCATTCCTAGGGTAATCCTGTGTCATGCCATCACAATTTAAAACCTCCACGGAGGAGATGTTTTCCCAACTTCAGTATACCCAGAGTTATTATATTTACGAAACATAATTTATTTATTGATAACATATACATTAGATTTGTATGCTTGACTCACTCATCTCCCAAGACTAGTTACTCCATAGAATAGACGTCTATGAATTGTCCATCCGGCATAGGTCCTTGGAGGATCCAATAAGGAAAGGGCATGTGACGTCACTCGCAGTGAAGTTAGAGCTCCTCAAATACAGGCTGGTTCATCAGGCATTTTGTTTCCCACTCAGCGATTATTGCCCACGCTGCACAGTGGATCGAAGTATAGGCAGTGGCGAACATAGGAAGGTTATGGTATTATTATTATCTATGTATGATGTTTTTTGTCACATTTCGATTTAAATATGTTTATATGTATGATATACTAAAAGCGATTCTATGATATTTTTAACCCTTTATAAGGCCACAGGGATATTTTCCACACAAAATTTGTTATCATTTTATTCAACTGGCACCATTTTTTAAAAAAAATAGATTCCTGTGTATATTTTCTGTAAAAAAATATCAGTATGAATATTATTTTTATAATATTAGTGCGAAAAAAATAAAAAATAAAATAGTCATTTGCGGGAATTCTGCTTATGCTAATACAATGGGTTAAGAGAAGTTTGCGATTAACTAAGCGAATAATGTGTCAAAATTAAAATTAATTATTTCTAATAAGCTAAATGATTTATTTTTTTTTACACCAATTTTTATTCGTGAAATTAGTTTAATGTACCATTTGAGGAAAAATTGGCATTATAAAGGGGATAAACGGTATCATATTTTCTTGCTGCAAACAGGAATTTAGAAGCATACCTGATAAAGAAACAAATGTTGCAAAAACGAAGAAAATAAAAGGAAATAAATAAACATTTCGTGAAGAAAATCTACATTTATAACACAATTACCGTAATTTTTGGTAGATAAGCCGCAGGTAAGATGTGTCATTTTTCCACCAGAAATTTTATTTAATAGAGAAATCTACACTTTTTCGAAGGAAGAGCTCGTACAAATATAAATTTATTTATCAATTGAAATTTCTGGTGCAAAACTGGATTATATAGCCTACGGGGTATCTATCAGAAATTACGGTAATTTAGCACACAATGTTAAATATATCATCACATTACTGCTTCTTTTTTCTTTCTTTTTTTATCTAGTATTTCAATAGAAAACTCATGCAAGCATTTACTGACAAACTCTATGAAAAATTCACATTTGTCTTTATTTTTCTTGCGCAGAAACTTTTACTTTAAATCGTAATATGGATTATAATATTTAATTTTAACATTTAGTAATCGAACACTAAATATTTATTTAATTTTAACATTTTATGACATATCACAGCAACCATTTACATCCCCCCCCCTTTTTTGGGTCCGACGATACTTTTCAGTAGCTTTAAAGTAAAATTAATTATTTTATTAAATATTTAAAAAAATAAGAAATAATTTCTGATTTAGTAAATCTATTTTAATCATCTAATTTCTATAATATTTTCACTATAAAAATTTTAATATATTTTCTGTCATTAATGAATACAGTTATTCAGATAAATTTCTCGATTGATAATTTGGCGGTAAACAGAATAAAAATTTATTTTTCTCCAAAAGTGGCGATTTGTGGCGAAAATCCTTTTCACAGATTAAAATGTATACTTTTGTGAGTAGTAAAATGTGCTTGAAAATTTGGACAAAAAAAGTTACACAACTTATACATTTAATTTTGTTGTTAGTTTTATATTCACATTTCATGTGTGAATCACAACATAAAAAACCAACAAAATGTTGGCAGAAGTACCTTAAACTTTTATTAGGACATTATTAAAGGTATTTTTATTTCATATTTTTTCATAGTTACCTTAAGTGCCACTTGATGGCTATTCAAATAAAGTCACTGAAATTCATCGAAATATCTTATTTCTGAAAGTTTTCGTTTTGAACTTATTTATATATAATAAAACTTCATGTAATTGAAGAAATAACCATATATTTGTATTTTTTAGACACTCTTTTAAATTATTTCACTGCAAAATATCAGTTATTTAGAGATTTATTTTTGGGCCTATGTTCGTATTTTAACATTGTTTGATCCACTGTGCGCTGTCCAAATTTCAAGTGTTATCAAATTATATAAAAGGGGGGTTGTTCAGCTGCAAATTGCTCAAATAATTCCATAAATGGTTTCAGAATGTTTAGATTTTCAACAGATAAAGAAAGGCGAAAGAAATGGGCTATTAATTGTTGAAGAGAAAATTGGACGTCTAGCTTTTAATCACAAATTTGCAGTGTTATTATAATATGTTTTCTTTCATTTTTTATATCAGTTATTGTTTTTTATTGCTGTTTGATTATCTAAATGTTGTATTTTACAACACAAACTGAACTTTTTAACGTGTTTAAATATTTAAAATAAATTAATTTAACAATAGCAGTGATGTTTACATTTTTCAAGGGTTACTAAGAAAATTTCGCCAAGTATTACCCCCAAATTTATAAAATGTAAACAGTACTTCGATCTCCTATTTAGGCATACTTTTGCACTATAATTTATAAAAGAATCCCTGAAAAATCTATCGGGCCCAAAGTAGACTAATGCGTTCAATCCGGACTAGCCGTTCATTTCCATTACGATTAATAACTTCGTTTACTGGCCATTTTAAGGCGATAAAGACGCCGAGTAATGCGTCTGCAACTTAACGTCACCAAGCTATATTTCCGCTGGGCAAAAATAGTCCGCTGTGAGTGAGCTCGTATTGGACAAGCGGCTAGACCTAGCACGTGGCTCTCGAGATTGCTATTATATGACGCGAATTTCGTCACTCGTAACTTGCTCCGTGCGACCTCGAAGAATTCGCCAAAGAATAGAGATTCTTTGGAATACGCTTCGGTGTTGAAATAAAAACAAAATAAAAATATACAAATACCTTCTGTTATTTTATTTTTTCCTTAAATGAAAATTCATACGCTTTTATAATTAAAAATTATACTAACTGTAGCAATTCCACAATTAATCTATTAATCTTGAATAATTTGCTTACTAGTTTACTCATAAATTTTGTGAAATAATTACTCTAATGAAATAAAATATTATTTTTAAAATTTACTTACAAAACTTTGATTATAAAAAGTTTTGCTAAAAAAATAGTAATATTTTTTGGTAAATTTAAGTAGAATATAACCAAATATGTTTTCAGAGTAAAATATGCTTTTAAAAATTTAAAATTTGAATATTTTTCTTTTTTTTTAAAGTAATACATTTTAACTGTAAAGTGTATAAGAATTGGGCTTATAGTGCATACTATGTACAAATATGAGTTCAGCATTAAATCAGATTAGTAAAATATGAATAAATGCATCAGTGAAATAAGAGAAAAGAATTGTTTTCTTTGTGATAATAAATAAGTATCAATTAAAATTAAACCTTCAATCCACAATTAGAAAATATTCTTTAATATAAATAAAGTTATTCATTTTTATGTAAAAAGTGGCATATAGTTATGAAAGTTATTTAAAATATTGGTTCCATGCTGTTTTTTTTTTTTTTTTTTTTTTTTAAATAGATAAATACTTTAAGTACAGCGTCTAGAATAAACAGTGTGAAATGCGACGAATAAAATTGTACTAAAAAAATTAAGCCTGTCACCAGATGTCATTGTAATCGAAGCTAGTGTCACGACAACAAAACCGAGACTCCCTATTGGTTAATTATATGCTTAGATCATGTGATTAAACTGACAAAACTGGGAAAAGCCAATCAGGTCTTCGATTTGAACAATAGCTTCGATCACAGCGACATCTGGGTAAGCTTAATTTTTGTAGCACCATTTTAACATCGGGGTTATAGGCGATAGCCACACTGTTTATTCTAGACGCTGTACATTAAGACAGATAGGATATATGAAATAATTCAGAAATATTAAAAGGAAAAAATTAAAATTTAAACATTATTATCCGCAATCCTTACTAGGCAGTCATATCTCTGAATGACACGATAGATTTAACTAGAGAGGGGGGGGGGATATCAAAACATATTATCTTCATAATCAACATAGCGTTTGTTAGCATTTATTTATACTGTTATTATTTTTTACCTTACAACTGTTATTATTAATATTTGCACTTTTTTTTTTCAAATTAAAGTTTTGCAATTACTTTAAATGTTCCAATAAAATTATTTGGAAAATTTAAAATAATTTTATTTAAAATTTTCCAAAATAAAATTTTATTTTGGATTATTATAACATTTTATTTATTTATTTATTTATTTTAATTTATTTAATTTAAATTTTATTTAAAATTGAAAACAGTTACTACAATTGAAACTTGTTATTTGCAAAAACAGAAACTCAATTAGAAAAGAAAAAATTTCTAAGTAATCTTGTTTTGCTATTTTTATTTATTTATTTAGTTTAATTTTAGTTTTTTTTAGAAATCAGGTCAATTATTGGTCTATTCATTATGTAGATTTTCTTATGCTGATATTTTAATATGTTGACTGCCAATTACAAGATACGTAGTTTGTCTCCTTGCCTAGGATACGAACTTGAGTTATCTCACAACTTGGGTAATTGCCATATTTTTGCAGCTGAGGACAAACTCATAGTATATCACTGAAAATTAAAATAGATGGCTTCGGGGAAGAAAACATAATATCAAGGTTGGCTTACATAATCAGAAAATTGACTAATTTAATAGAAAAAAAAAGTTTATTCAAAATCAACAAACGAAAAATAGGTTTGATACATAAATCAATTTACTATCATCTTTCTGCAACCGTAAAAAAAAAAAAAAAAAAAAAAAAAATCACTAAATATGCTTTTTAATTATTACTATATGCACTATAATTATAGTTTCCAACAATACAATATGATTAAACTAAACAGTCCTTTTAAATTGGAATTTTGAAAAGCACCATTACAGTCAATATTTTAAAAACAGATTTGATTTAAATTTTGTCTTTTTTCTAATTGAGTTTTTGTTTTTGCAAACAACTAGTTCAATTATAGTAACTGTTTTCCAAATAAATTTATTAGAAAATTTAAAATAATTGCAAAACGTACAGTCGGTAACAAAATTGTCCGAACACTAGCAAAAATTCCTATGTTAAAAAAGTACGCTTAATACAGTTTTACTAAATAAATCCTTGCCGAATTCTGTTCTTAGACTGAATAAGAACATGATTCTAGAAGGATTTATTTAACAAAACAGTATTAATTCTACTTTTTTTTTATACTCGAGCCAGCCAAAGACCGTCGTGTACAATAATGGTGGCTGGTGCACGTAAAATCTGTTGTGGCCGCAATGTCCTCCATGTTCCCATAAAAAATATACCTCTGGGGGTCCCCGATGCGGGAGAGCTATCCCTTCCGTGGAGGATCAAAATTGTGATGGCATGTCTCCGGACCACCTCTAGGGGTGTGTCCCACACCGTCGCCAATTCCCCATCTGCGCAGCACTAGTGCGACTTAAAACCCAACCAACCAACCATTTATCCATCTACTTTTTTTACATAGGAATTTTTGCTAGTGTTCGGATGCTTTTGTTACCGACTGTAGGTCTAGGCGTCTTAGTTCATAGAATAATAACCAAGGAAAAAGGCGCACGTCAATAGTCAAATGCTTGTAATCCCCTTCTGGTGAATTGCCAGCGAATGTTTCTTTTGATTCGCAGTTCCTGAAAGTAGGGTATCCCTCCTCGGTGCATTTATCGCTGTTTGTTGTCAGTGCTGCGGCCTCGCTGACTGATTGACAGTAGAGCCCCTAAATAAAATAATAGGCCGGCGCATCACCGCCGCCCTCCGAAGAGGACTGCCTTCCCGCTTGGTGTCCTTATCGCTTCCCTAATGATTTTAAGAAATCTCTATCTGAAGCTAATCCGGTCAAGATAAGAGCAATAAGCAACAATAATATTCCTAAAAACACATTTTTTTTTTTTTTTACAGTATATTCTCAGGATGTCATTTTATTCTGAGGATATCCTATAGATGTACTGGGGTAAGATTTGTTGCTAGGGCGGTTTTTGTTTCTTTTACAAAATATCGCCAAAACTCAAATACACAGTAATAGAAGGTCTGTGAACACTTTATATTCACTTCTTGAATGATTATAGCAGTTTCCATATCATAGTTTACTTAGCTAAAATCATGAAATATAAAACAAGTTACTCTAAAGTAACGTAAGACGACAAAAAAAAGTTTGTCGTTTGTTTATCAGAGAAACGCGCTGGGTACATGAGGCAACCCTAAGGCAACTAAATGCCGGATGCGCCAGCTCGTATATATAGGAGCCTTAAGAGGACTCTCTACTTATCGTCCCCGAAAGCCAAAGACAATTTTATTCGATGGAGAATTTTGCCCCTTTAAGAGAGGCATGCTATTGTAACAATCGCAGCTATCGTAGATCACAAGTCGGATCGTACACTCCGCAGCAAAAGTATCAGAGCACTAGCAATAATCCTCGTCTAAAAAAAGTAGACTTAATACTGCTTTGTTAAATAAATCCTTGTTAAATCATGTTCTTAGTCTGTATAAGAACATGATTCGACAAGGATTTATTTAACAAAGCAGTATTAATTGTACTTTTTTCAAACAGGGATTATTGCTAGTGCTCGGATACTTTTTCTGCGGAGTGAATGATCCGACTTGTGATCTATGATAGCTGCGATTGTTACAATAGTTAGAGATGCAAGGCTTTCAAAACACCCGGTTTTTTCCCGGAAAAAAAATGTTTTTTTCCCTGGGAATTTTAAGACAAAATTGGGAATTTTGAAATTTCCCCAAAACTGGGAATTTTGAAATTATGAATATTTTTATAACTTTTGTTAATTATTTAGCCTCCGATCTTTAAATTAACTTCAAATTTAATTCCTGCATAGATTTCCTTTTCGTTTCCCTTTCCAGCTAATTCGAACATCTTCGATGTTTATTCCGAAAACGAAGAAAATAATTAATTATAATTAATGCGGTACTAACACTAACAGTAAGTTTCTGTCATTATTCATTAATATTATTTTGTTATGTTCTTGAGATATCCTTTCCATTCTTAATGAGAATTAATAACATTTAATTTTTTTTATTCATAATTGGTCTATGAATGTACTATGAAACAATTAGCGAATTATACTTAAGATTTTAGGGGAAAAAAACCCCAACTAAATTCAAGTTTCATTAAACTTAAGTGAAGTATTTACGAAATTAGTTTGTTACCTGATAATTTTTAAATTGTTCTTTTTTTGACTAGAACAAAGAAAAAAAAAAGGAAGAAGAATTCTTAAATTTAATATGTTTTAGAGAAATATGCAAGTAATTCGAAAAATTTCTCCACTTGTTGTGTTAGAAATGCAGAAACTTTATATATATATATATCAGGAAAACAATATGTATATAAATTTTTATCAAAAAATTTTCATTGTAGGAAATTTAAGATCAATTTTTTACAAACTCAAATAAGAAATATTTATGAAAATAACTTGTAAAAGAAACTATACCACTGCAGTAATTGCATAAAATGCCATCTCTTCTTTCTAAAAACCACTTCATTATTTTAAATAATTCTTTAGTTTTATAAAATAGAAACTTTTAAAGAACTTTTCAAATCGTAATTATTTCTCTTTTAAAACTATTACAGGATTATGTACATTGCTTTCCTTAATTCTTCAGCTTGTATAATATGAAAATTGTATCCAACATTGTACCGATACATTTATCTTAAGTGCTAATTTAATAAAGAAAGCTTAAGTTTCTTTTGAAATTTTGATTTCGCTGCAGTTCTGAAAAATTTAAATAAAATGATAAATTAATGTTATAAGCTTATCAGTATATCAAAGTCCTTAAAATTGCCATTTATATTAAGTTATTATATGCTTTAGAGATTTCTAATTTGTTTTTTCCAGGCAAAATTCCCAAAGTCCCCAATTTTCCCAGTTTTTCCCCCCAAAACTCCGGGTTTTTCCCCCTTGGTTTTAAATTCCCGGGTTTTTTGCATCTCTAACAATAGTATACCTCCCTAAAACTCCTTAATGAATGTATATTTTTAAGTTCCGTTTTCACATTCAGAAAATTCACAACTATTTAACAATTTATCGCTTTCCAAAAATTGATTTTTTTTAATTTTTAATATTTTATTTTGAGGTTCTAAAATACGAATTTTCGCAATGTGAAATTTTGCATTTTTAAGCTTAAAAATAAAATCTTAATAATTAAGAAAAACGATTTTTAGAAAGCGATAAATTGTTTAAGAATTGTGAATTTTCTGAATGTGAAAACGGAATTTTAAAATATTCATTCGTTAATGAGTTATAAAGGGGTAAAATTCCCCATAGAATAACATTGGCTGCGACTGCGGCTTTTGGAGACGATAAGAAGGAAGTCCCCTTAATTGACAGAGAGACGAGACGATTGAAAAATCTCACCAACCAATCAGATTGCAACATTGTTACAACCATATTCCCGGAATCCCTAGATCATGGCTCCCTGCGATTCAATAGCGGCTGTCCAGACGCGAACTTGAACAATAGAAACACCGTACAAGGCATAGTTACCCTCCTCTACGCTTGGTGCGCTAGTTACGCGTCTTGTAGTTGCGATATGTACTTACTTGCACGCAAAGCTTTTTGACAATTTAACGAATTATTTTTTATTACAACTGTCTTGTAATGCACAAAACTGTTTGTTATACATGCAGAATGTTTTAAGAAGATTATTTGTAGATAAAATTATTTATTTCTACATTTATTCCAGAAAGTTCAGCTATTTAAAACTTTTCTACTAAAAATGTTTTAACAAATTTAAAATAAATTAAGAAAAAAAAAAAAAGAAAGATATTGTATTTCTTATATATATATATATATATATATAAAGTCACTAATTGTATTCATAAAAATCTCTTTGAAATAAGCCAAATAATAATAATAATGAGAGGGAACTGTATATAAGGAATATTTAATAATTATGCTTGAAAAAACAAATCCGTATTCGAAATCATTTTAAGTATTTATTACATTAGTGTCTGAAATATTTTTATTTTATTTTATTTTTTAATAATATCTACATTTTCTACGCGCATTAAAAATTTTCTTTAGGTAAATTTTTAAATTTTTTTAAAAATAATTGGGTTAGATATTTTTATTATACATATGCAGGGAAAATCACTAATAATTATTATATTGACATTTCTTGAAAATTATCGGAAAAAAAAAATAAATAAATAAATATTTAAAAAATTTTGAAGCTCCCTGCTAATTAATTCTTAATAATTTTCCCTTATCTTTTTGTTCCATTTGAGGCCGAAAGGTTATGTTCTCTAAGTTGGTAGAGGGGAGATGCCGGGTTCAAACGTCGATCCAGCCATTCTGATTTATTCGCGATCTTTACCAATACTTGCATAAATACGGGACAGAAAAAAATTTATATATATATTATCCCTACTAGTTAAAACATTTTTTTGTTGTTGTTGTTTGTTTGTTTGTTAATATCTACGCTTTGTACTCAAACTAAAAATTTCCCTTAAAAAAATTATAATTTGTTTTTCTTTCTTTTTTTTTTTTTTAATTTTGCTTTTTGATTACTGTTTTACACATACATACATATATATAATCATTATACATCTGCAATGAAATATAGTAATCAGATAAAATATTTAAATGCTATTGTGTTCACTCAGACACATACACACATCTTTATAAAAACAGAAAAATGAATTTAGGAAGCCACAAAACGTATAAATGTACCAAAAACCTACAGTGATTTTTTCTTTCTTTTTTAAAGGGTGGAATATTTCCCTTACATAATTAAAAATGAATTCAGGAGATCTTAAAACGTATAGATATGCCAAATTCTCATAGTTAGATTTTCTTTATAATTAAAAACATTTTCTAACATAGTTTTACATAACTGTTTTAACTTCTCAACATATACTAGAATGATAAATCTTTATTTAGGAATAACAATCCTAAAATAGTACACAAATGAAAAGGGCAAATTATGGACATTATAATAATTTTTACTTTTCGTACATACATATTTGAGGAAAACATTGTAATCACGTCAAATATCCGACTTTGAAATTTTAATGCTTCTATATGTTTTGAGGTCCCCTAAATTCAGTCACTACAGATTTTTTTTTATTATTATTTATTTATTTATTTTTCTCATAGTCTCAGAATTATAAAAAATCTGTATGCCTTGGCATTACAATGAAACAATATTACGTATATTAACATTTTACTAGGACTATTTAAATTAAATACAATTTAAAATTTTTAATATTTTAAAAATGTTTCCTACTAACAAATTTTTCTTTACTTCCTTCGGTTTTAAAGTATTGCAATTTAAAATTAAGTGGTTGTGTAGCTTCAGGCTGATTAATACACTTGGGTCCTAGGCCTTCGTAGTTGTCTTTGTAGGAGAGAGGGGAAGACCCAGTCCCGTAATTATGTTAGTTTTGGAGAAAACCACGGAAAACTCCTAACAGGTCCTGGGGAAACTGAAGCCTGGGTCGAACCTGGCACATCCTATCGACCACAATTTAATAATATAATCTAAATATAGTGTGTTCATCAATAAGTTTTTTTTTTTTTTTTATGTTTGAATGTTAAAGATTTGTATTAAATTTCAGCATTCAAACATTCAATTACATTAAAAAAAAAAAAAGAATTCACAAAGTAATATCAAAGTATGTTTAGAATATATTGTTAAAAACTGTAATAATGTAAAATCCAGTGGAAAAAAAAAAGACACGTGTGGCACTCGAGGACTGCCGCGGTAAAGCTATTGCATAGCTTTTTTTACCAACTTATGCAATTATAATTATTTATTTAATTTATTTATGCAGTATTTTTTTTCTTTGATATTAATTCAAGTTTTTTCTTTGATATTAATTCAAGTTACACTTTTTGAGCGTGGTGACCTAAAAGAAAACAAATTTTTTTCTTATTGAATAAATGAGAATGTATCCGCAATGAGAATATATCAAAAATATCCGCAATCGATTTGTAGGTATCGAAAACCTCGATGTACCAAATTTGAATGATCTAACTCTATTTTTTGAGAAAAGGTATTTTAATAGGTTTTTAAAGGCCTGCAAGTCGAATGGGGATATTCAAGTTTTTTTTTTTTTTTTTTTTGATATAATATCAAGTTACACTTTTTGAGCGTGGTGACCGATAAGAAAACAAATTTTAATAGAGAAAAGGTATTTAATAGGTTTTAAAGGCCTGCAAGTCGAATGGGGATATTCAAGTTTTTTTTTTTTATATTAATTCAAGTTACACTTTTTGAGCGTGGTGACCGATAAGAAAACAAATTTTAATAGAGAAAAGGTATTTAATAGGTTTTAAAGGCCTGCAAGTCGAATGGGGATATTCAAGTTTTTCCTTTGATATTAATGAATAAGATAACAATAATGATAAGAAAACAAATTTTAATAGAGAAAAGGTATTTTAATAGGTTTTAAAGGCCTGCAAGTCGAATGGGGATATTCAAGTTTTTTCTTTGATATTAATTCAAGTTACACTTTTTGAGCGTGGTGACCGATAAGAAAACAAATTTTAATAGAGAAAAGGTATTTAATAGGTTTTAAAGGCCTGCAAGTCGAATGGGGATATTCAAGTTTTTTCTTTGATATTAATTCAAGTTACACTTTTTGAGCGGGGTGACCGATAAGAAAACAAATTTTAATAGAGAAAAGGTATTTAATAGGTTTTAAAGACCTGCAAGTCGAATGGGGATATTCAAGGTTTTTCTTTGATATTAATGAATAAGATAACAATAATGATAAGATAACAATAATGATAAGAAAACAAATTTTAATAGAGAAAAGGTAGTTAATAGGTTTTAAAGGCCTGCAAGTCGAATGGGGATATTCAAGTTTTTTCTTTGATATTAATTCAAGTTACACTTTTTGAGCGTGGTGACCGATAAGAAAACAAATTTTAATAGAGAAAAGGTATTTAATAGGTTTTAAAGGCCTGCAAATCGAATGGGGATATTCAAGGATTTTCTTTGATATTAATGAATAAGATAACAATAATGATAAGAAATCAAATTTTAATAGAGGAAATGTATTTAAATAGGTTTTAAAGGCCTGCAAGTCGAATGGGGATATTCAAGTTTTTTCTTTGATATTAATTCAAGTTACACTTTTTGAGCGTGGTGACCGATAAGAAAACGAATTTTAATATAGAAAAGGTATTTAATAGGTTTTAAAGGCCTGCAAGTCGAATGGGAATATTCAAGTTTTTTCTTTCATATTAATTCAAGTTACACTTTTTGAGCGTGGTGACAGATAAGAAAACAATTTTTAATAGAGAAAAGGCATTTAATAGGTTTTAATGGCCTGCAAGTCGAATGGGGATATTCAAGTTTTTTCTTTGATATTAATGAATAAGATAACAATAATGATACGAAAACAAATTTTAATAGAGAAAAGGTATTTTAATAGGTTTTAAAGGCCTGCAAGTCGAATGGGGATATTCAAGTTTTTTTTTTTGATATAATATCAAGTTACACTTTTTGAGCGTGGTGACCGATAAGAAAACAAATTTTAATAGAGAAAAGGTATTTAATAGGTTTTAAAGGCCTGCAAGTCGAATGGGGATATTCAAGTTTTTTCTTTGATATTAATTCAACTTACACTTTTTGAGCGGGGTGACCGATAAGAAAACAAATTTTAATAGAGAAAAGGTATTTAATAGGTTTTAAAGACCTGCAAGTCGAATGGGGATATTCAAGGTTTTTCTTTGATATTAATGAATAAGATAACAATAATGATAAGATAACAATAATGATAAGAAAACAAATTTTAATAGAGAAAAGGTAGTTAATAGGTTTTAAAGGCCTACAAGTCGAATGGGGATATTCAAGTTTTTTCTTTGATATTAATTCAAGTTACACTTTTTGAGCGTGGTGACCGATAAGAAAACAAATTTTAATAGAGAAAAGGTATTTAATAGGTTTTAAAGACCTGCAAGTCGAATGGGGATATTCAAGGTTTTTCTTTGATATTAATGAATAAGATAACAATAATGATAAGATAACAATAATGATAAGAAAATAAATTTTAATAGAGAAAAGGTAGTTAATAGGTTTTAAAGGCCTGCAAGTCGAATGGGGATATTCAAGTTTTTTCTTTGATATTAATTCAAGTTACACTTTTTGAGCGTGGTGACCGATAAGAAAACAAATTTTAATAGAGAAAAGGTATTTAATAGGTTTTAAAGGCCTGCAAGTCGAATGGGGATATTCAAGTTTTTTCTTTGATGTTAATTCAAGTTACATTTTTTGAGCGTGGTGACCGATAAGAAAACAAATTTTAATAGAGAAAAGGTATTTAATAGGTTTTAAAGGCCTGCAAGTCGAATGGGGATATTCAAGGATTTTCTTTGATATTAATGAATAAGATAACAATAATGATAAGAAATCAAATTTTAATAGAGGAAAGGTATTTAAATAGGTTTTAAAGGCCTGCAAGTCGAATGGGGATATTCAAGTTTTTTCTTTGATATTAATTCAAGTTACATTTTTTGAGCGTGGTGACCGATAAGAAAACAAATTTTAATAGAGAAAAGGTATTTAATAGGTTTTAAAGGCCTGCAAGTCGAATGGGGATATTCAAGGATTTTCTTTGATATTAATGAATAAGATAACAATAATGATAAGAAATCAAATTTTAATAGAGGAAAGGTATTTAAATAGGTTTTAAAGGCCTGCAAGTCGAATGGGGATATTCAAGTTTTTTCTTTGATATTAATTCAAGTTACACTTTTTGAGCGTGGTGACCGATAAGAAAACAAATTTTAATAGAGAAAAGGTATTTAATAGGTTTTAAAGACCTGCAAGTCGAATGGGGATATTCAAGGTTTTTCTTTGATATTAATGAATAAGATAACAATAATGATAAGATAACAATAATGATAAGAAAATAAATTTTAATAGAGAAAAGGTAGTTAATAGGTTTTAAAGGCCTGCAAGTCGAATGGGGATATTCAAGTTTTTTCTTTGATATTAATTCAAGTTACACTTTTTGAGCGTGGTGACCGATAAGAAAACAAATTTTAATAGAGAAAAGGTATTTAATAGGTTTTAAAGGCCTGCAAGTCGAATGGGGATATTCAAGTTTTTTCTTTGATGTTAATTCAAGTTACATTTTTTGAGCGTGGTGACCGATAAGAAAACAAATTTTAATAGAGAAAAGGTATTTAATAGGTTTTAAAGGCCTGCAAGTCGAATGGGGATATTCAAGGATTTTCTTTGATATTAATGAATAAGATAACAATAATGATAAGAAATCAAATTTTAATAGAGGAAAGGTATTTAAATAGGTTTTAAAGGCCTGCAAGTCGAATGGGGATATTCAAGTTTTTTCTTTGATATTAATTCAAGTTACACTTTTTGAGCGTGGTGACCGATAAGAAAACGAATTTTAATAGAGAAAAGGTATTTAATAGGTTTTAAAGGCCTGCAAGTCGAATGGGAATATTCAAGTTTTTTCTTACATATTAATTCAAGTTACACTTTTTGAGCGTGGTGACAGATAAGAAAACAATTTTTAATAGAGAAAAGGCATTTAATAGGTTTTAATGGCCTGCAAGTCGAATGGGGATATTCAAGTTTTTTCTTTGATATTAATGAATAAGATAACAATAATGATAAGAAAAAAAATTTTAATAGAGAAAAGGTATTTTAATAGGTTTTAAAGGCCTGCAAGTCGAATGGGGATATTCAAGTTTTTTCTTTGATATTAATTCAAGTTACACTTTTTGAGCGTGGTGACCGATATAAAACAAATTTTAATAGAGAAAAGGTATTTAATAGGTTTTAAAGGCCTGCAAGTCGAATGAGGATATTCAAGGTTTTTCTTTGATATTACTGAATAAGATAACAATAATGATAAGATAACAATAATGATAAGATCACAATAATGATAAGAAAACAAATTTTAATAGAGAAAAGGTATTTAATAGGTTTTAAAGGCCTGCAAGTCGAATGGGGATATTCAAGTTTTTTCTTTGATATTAATTCAAGTTACCTTTTTTGATCGTGGTGACCGATAAGAAAACAAATTTTAATAGAGAAAAGGAATTTTAATAGGTTTTAAAGGCCTGCAAGTCGAATGGGGATATTCAAGTTTTTTCTTTGATATTAATTCAAGTTACACTTTTTTAGCGTGGTGACCGATAAGAAAACAAATTTTAATAGCGAAAAGGTATTTAATAGGTTTTAAAGGCTTGCAAGTCGAATGGGGATATTCAGGTTTTATCAGATCTACTTTATACACAAATTTTACGCGTACAGCTATTCACTGTTGTACATAAATGATAGATACCTACCTATACACCTATATACTTTCTCACAAACAGCTGCTTACGTATTCTTCCGATTTCGGAGCAGCTCGTCTCGATTCGTGCGAGCTTCGTACAGCCGAAGTCTACCGAAGTCTGCCGAACTGTGTTAGGTTTTTTTTTCGTTACGGAATTTTTTGATTCGGTCGCCGCGCTCAAAGCCCGCGATAAAAGCTATACAATAGCTTAAAAAATTAATAAACAGACAGCATTAAAATAATAATAATAATAATATATATATATATATAATTTTTTATTTAGATAGTTTTCAAGAAATTTTCATATACTTATGCAAATTTTCATAACTGTAATGCAGTAAATAACAAACATATATATTTAAAACATTTACTATCACCATAAAATTGTGTCAGATGTTTCAAGATTCTCCTATTTTGACACGATTTAAAAAAAGTTCCCTTTCCTTTACAGAAAAATACTAAAATGCACTCTATTTTCATCATTAAATATATATATAGAATTAATTCGTACTTTCGAATTTAATTCGTTTATTACAAAGGAATGGTTCTAAAAATTTATTATTAGGCATTAGTATTTCAAATAATCATTAAAGGGCGCAAATATCACGATGAATAAACGATCTTTTCATTGTATTTTTTATGGTGAAAACATTTTGACAAACATGTATAATTCTACATGCATTGATATAATTATTATGCCCACTCAAAAATTTTTTCGACATTTTAATGAGATTCCAGCGTGAACTGCAAATGCATACATAAAATGGTATTCTTATGACCGGACCTTTAAATAAGCGATGAAGAAACGATTTTTTTTTTATTATATTTTTTGTGGTGAAAACATTCTGACAAACAAACATATAATTCTACATGCCCTGATAGTAATTATTATGCATATTCAAAAAAGAAAATTCGGTATTTTAATGAGTTTACAGCGTTAATTACAAATGCTTCTGTATAACATTATTCCTATGGCTAGAACTTTAAAACAGGCGAAACCGAGACTTGTAAACAGCGCCAATTGCTGGGTAGCGGTAAAATATGTAAGTTCTTGCTGTACGGACTTTTCGCCTTGTCTGAACAGCAGCTATTGAATCGCAGGGAGCCATGCCTAGATCAACAGCCCGATTCACAGCGCGGCCGAGTAGAAGAGTGAGTGAGACGTGACGTAGCCGAAAGGCTCATTTCTACTCCATCGCTGTTCTCGGTAGTAGAAGAAATTGCTATTCCGGGGCCCGTTTTCACTCGCACACGAGTTGTGCCAGCTGATCGATGAAGCAAGCGAGAAGGCGTCCCTAAAATGACGTCAGTTTTACCGATTATGATAGAAAACGTAGCGATATAACCAATAGGAAAAGTTTCATCGGAATATTGTTTGTAATCAAAAGCACGTGCAGTGCATACTGCGTAGTTGTAGAAATTCAATTGTAGACATGACAGTCCGTGTTTGCTCCAATTTACATTTTCACATATCTGATAAATAACTTTATTTACATCAAGTTTTTCCAACAAAATTTTAACTATGAATTAAATAAGTTCTTAATTTCGGACTGAAATATTATTGTTTTGTGTATGTGAATAATGAATATTTTGTCATATACATAAACATTAATTATTCGGTCATTTGCAAATTGGATTAAAGCATTTCTTCTGAACATCTTATGTGGAGCATAAAAATATAATTACAAGTTGTAAATAGGTAAGGAGAGTGATTTATATATTCTTGCTTTATTATTAAATTTCAGTTGAAAATTTGATATATATATATATGTATTGATATAAAGATTTTTGTTATAAATTGGTATGAATTTTTTTTAATTTACAGTGTTTGCTTACAAAGTTTTTAATTCTGTGTCTTTTTTACATCAGTTTTTCAATTCATTTTAAAGCTTAGCTTTTATAACAATTAAAAAAGTTGCTTTTTCCTCTGTTCCTCTAAACTGTGTTTTTTCCCAAATATAATTACAACAATGAAAATACCTGAATTTAATAATTTAAATATATTCATCTTCCTATATTTCATGTTTAATTTTCTGAAAACTTGATATTTATAAAACTGGTAGCATTAGTATAACTTTTTTTAAGAAAAATTATATGTATACTACTCCGATTCAAAAAATTAGAATAATGAAAAGAAATATGGTCAAGGGAAATGAAAATCGAATTTATCAAATAAATAATCAATAATATCAAATATAAAGTACTATAATATGAATCTGCATATTTTGCAGATTATAAAAATGTAAACACATTACAATGAAATAGAAAATATATTTAAATCAGCTAACAACAAAAAATTCAAAATATTAGAATACTTTCTAACATGGTTCAAAAAATTAGAATAATGAAAATATATTGAACATAATTTAAACTCTAAGTATTTTTACTTGCTAATCAGTACTTTGTTGCATCACCCTTAGCTTTAATGACAGCTCTTAAACGTTTTGGCATGTTTTTAACTAAAGGTTCACAATCTTTTTTATCCAAATTCGCCCATATGCTCTTTATACTAGAAATAAGTTCTTTTTTGTCTCTAGGCGCAACTTCTTGAAGTCGTTTCTTCATAATTCCCCACAAATTCTCGATAGGATTTAGATCGGGTGAGTTTGCAGGCCAAGGGAGTACAGGTATGTCCTTCTCTTTGAGCCCTTTAGTTGTTGATTTGGAAGTGTGGGGAGAAGCTGAATCTTGCTGAAACAAGAAATCGTCATCACATAAATCCTCAGCTGAAGGAATCATGAAATGTTCAAGAATTTCTTGATAGACTTCTGAATTGACTGTTGTGGAAACAATACACAACCTGCCTGGGCCTTCAGCAGTCATGCAGTCCCATACCATAACAGAGGTCGCAAATTTAAACGAACATTTTAAACATTCTTTCTTATAAGCTTCATGTTTGAGTCTCCAGACACGTATACCTTGATTTCCGTGAGACACACAAAACACACTTTCATCGCTGAAAAGTATCTTTTTCCAATCGTCGTGATCCCAAAATAGCCTTTGTTTACACCATTTTACTCTAGCAGCCCTTTGCTTAGATGATAAGAATGGCTTTATCTTAGGCACACGTGATCTAAAACCTAATTTGCGAAGTCGTCGTAGTGTTGTAGATTTGGAGACATTTATACCCATTTCTTTCCATTTTCTATGCACATATCTCACACTCCGAAAACGATGTTTCTTCACAATCTTTTTCAATTGCCTTTCATCTCTTCTTGAAGTTACTGGCTTTCGACCACTTTTAAAGTGTTTATTTTGAAAACACTTATTATTAGAATATTCTCTCAAAACTCTACTCACACTTGCTTGAGAGCATTTCACTTCTTTTGCTATAAAAAGTTGTGTTTTTCCTATTTCGTGCAAGTACACAATACGATATTTCACAGCCTCAGATAAATCGCTCTTTCGTCCCATATTAAGCAAATACTACGCTACAATCAAATGCCAAACGACTTTTCATTTTCAACGGAGCACATTTTATAGTCCCACAGATGTTAATCCCGCAGCCGTTCTCTCAACTTATAAGAAAAATTTGAATATTCTAATTTTTTGAACCATGCTATCGAGGTATTCTATTTCTTTGAATTATTCTAATATTTTTTAAATAGTTAATTATTAATATATCAGATAAAAATAAATATTTATGTTATATTTATAAATGCTCTGAAGATAATTAGATACTTTTAATATATTTTTTCCTGGACGCAGTATGCAAATTGACGCGTTAGCAACATCAAACTCATTCTTTTTTACATTATTCTAATTTTTTGAATCGGAGTAGTACATATACATATAATACTTGCATATAATATATATATACATATAATGCTTGGTGTGAACACTAGATGAAATCATTCTATACCCATATTTATAACATTTTTATACACAACTCTACATATTACTACATATACATGACAAGCCAACAATTTTTCGTCAAATGCAACCCTTTATAGTAATATCTTTACAGTTCAAAATACTGAACAGAAAAATTCTGTTTTAAAATATTTTTTCTCTTTAATCAGATGAAAATTATTAAGTTTTTTCATTATTTAAATTAAAGAAAAGAATTTATTTCAAATATCCCAAATATAATTCTTTATTATTTACTAAAAGTATTCAGTATCATATATTATATTTAGCAATGCTGAAAGCACCGAGTGAAACCATATTTCTCTTAACATAGTTATACAAATTCCTTTAAGCAAAATCTTGTATCAGTTATCAAAATAGAAATAAAAGTCACTAATTTATCAAAGTATATCTTATTATTCTACTATGGTGCTTTACTTTTTTAATACCAAAGCATCACACAAAATATGTCATTTTTAAGACCTGTATTTGAATTTCTTATAGCCATAAAGTAGCTGCGTCACAAACTTTTAACCCATTAAGGGTTTTTTGAATTGATTAATAATACAAAAATATATCAGTAATTTTTCTTACCTATTTGCAGCTTAATAAAGTGAATCATAGTTCAGTATTTTTCTTGTATCCAGTTTTTTTTTTTATTCATATGAGATTTTAATGATTATTTTCAGATGATTGAATAATGCATTACATGTGTGTCAAAATATTTAATTCTACATACATAAAATAACTATTAAGTTAAAAAACAATCAAAATAATATTTAAATAGATTGATTACCAGGTTTATTTATGAAATTAATGGCCTTGATCATTTCGACATTAAATGTTTTTCACAAGGGAAGCATTTAAAATAGAATGGAAGTTTATTTAAAAATAAATAAATAGTTAGCTTTGCAGCCTTATTGGGTATTGATAGAAACTAAACACATTAATTTAATTTGAAATTTAAAGTCTCATACACATTTTAATCATTTGGAATTCAAATTAACAAAAATCTGTACTTAAAGAGGGAAAAAAGTAAATATACATGTATAAACAAACCTATTATTATTTTTTGAGTAATAAATATGAAATTCTGTACAAGATGGAGTTTAGTTCAGTATGAAGGACTTTTTCAAAGCCTATTCTTCTATACAAAAGCATGAAATAACTCATAACAGTGTTTTGCTCCTTCTAAATAGTTACTATATCCATTTCTTAAAATGTTATATTACAATTTTAGTATAGGATAATCTTAGTGACTTTTAAATTTTTGTTGCCATTTTGAGGATAAATTAAAATAGCTGTAACAATTGCATTAGTATAATCTTGTCGAGAAATATTAATTTTCTTAAACCGAATATATATATATATATATTTCCTTTCACGTAAGAAAAAATTGGATGCATTATTTTGAAAGTGGGAGGAATCAACTTGTTTTAACTTTTTAATAATTTTGAAGTTAAACCTGTGTTTTTTTATTTAATATTGCTTGAACTGAAAAATAAGCATTACTAGAATTTGATACCAACTTTTGTAGTGATGAATTGAGCGGTGTAGTTTTGTATAGAGAATTGAAATTTAACAAAACTTAAAAATTGTTTGATTCAAGGGGAGTAATGCAAATTTCCACAATGCTAAAATCACTGTCTAAAAACAATAGTCGTGTAATGCAGTATCAAGATAACTAATAAATAAATGTTCCAACTTCCATTGACCAAAATGAAATTTCTTCTAGTACTAACATTACCGCTGTGTACAAGTTTGTCAAAAGATTATTGTAGCAACCGTTAAGACAGGTGCCAATACTTAGATATTTATCGCATTTTTTTCTCCCCAGAAAGTGATAAATTGCTAAATATTAGCACCTACGTGGATGAAACTACTTAATATTGAAAAGCGCTGAAAACAACTATTTGGGATGCAAAATAAATGACCTATTATAAAAAATATGTATTAAAACCTATAACAATGATATTTAGAGAGTTGTTGTTAAAACATTATAAGGCAAATTAAACATTCAAAATGAGAAAATTCTATAAAAACAAAATAATCTAACATGAAATTGAGATACAACATAATTTTGAAAATTTGGTTTGCATGATTTACAAAACAATTTGCATGTCTGTTTATCTCTTATAGTCATTGCTTGTATGAAAGTAGTATGTATATGTTTTTATTTAATATCTTGTATCATAAAATATATATATATATATATATATACATTATCTTGTTATGATGGTAAACTTAAATATTGTTTAAGCATACTGCTGTTTATTTATTTAAACTTTCCAAAAAAGTTAAAAGGTGTTTATGACTTGGTTGATTTTTTTAAGATGACAGTAGTTGAAAATTGTTTATTCATAGTTTTTTCACAACTTTTGTCATGTAAATAATAGCTTGTTGGAATATTTCAAGAATATCCATCAAATAAACATCATTCATAAAACATAAACATAACATTCATAACCAACATAACATTCATAAATAACAAACATAACATTCAATATACATAACATATCAAACATCATTCATGCCTTTCTTTGGAAATTTCAATATTCTCGAAAGATGCATTATAACCAAAACATGGGATCTCTTATCATTATAAAGCAAGCGATTTATCGCCAAATGTGACCTTTCACAACAACCTCAAGATTTTGTTATGCAACATAGTGTTTCATAACAAAAAGTGTGTTTCAAGTTTTGTGTACAAAATCTATTTTAAAACACAATTTTCTCTTTGATTAATTGAAAATTGATAAAGCCTTTTTATTTCTTAAATCTGAAATATGTATAAATTTATGGACAGGTGCAGTATAATACATCATTTAACAAGTTTTCAAAATTGTAACCAAAAGTCACCAAATTGACATTTTAGCATTTTTAAGCCATTTGAAAGTTTGCTATAATTGTGTTTTTCTCTAGATAATTGTCTATGTAAATATTTCTTTAAAGTATAATATATTATCTTTATATATTACAAAACATAATGAAATTTATATATAATTCAGAGGCACAAAACCACGTTTTCTAATCAATAAGGTGTAATCAGCATTAATGATTGATTTACATGTTTATATAAAATTAACCAAGTACAGTCAGCTGCAAAATTATTCGAGCACTAGCGAATAATTCATATATTTAAAAAGTACACTTAAGACTGTTTTGCTAAGTAAATCCTTGTCGAATCATGTTCTTAGACTGATTAAGAACATGACTCGACAAGGATTTATTTAACAAAGCTGTATTAAGTGTATTTTTTTTGGCAAGGATTATTGCTAGTGCTCGAATAATTTTGCAGCCGACTGTACATTTTAAAAAATAAGTAGAAAAATTTTAAAGTGTATTTTTTGTTGTTGTTGTATTGAAACAAGGATGAGAAGTTGGAGGTTTAAAAATGTAACAAATGGGTACAGATGCAAAATGTTTTATAAATCATGCAAACCATCTGTTTTTTTTTTTTTTTTTTTTTTCTTCATCTTTTAATTTATTGAAATTTGAATTTTAAAGCAATAAATTTTGTAAATATCAGTTTTGCAAAAAATTTAATGTATGATCGTTCAATAAAATTTGATATAATATGTGTGAAGGGAGAAGATCCAATTATAAAACAGATTCACAACTAGATTATATTATAAAAATTTATTATTTCATTATTATTGAAAAAAGCTTAAAAAACAAACTTCACAAAAAGGCATTATGGTAATTCAAAAGTCAATAGTTGTTTAACTAATGTATTTCATAAATAGAACTGATAGAAAATAGAATTAGTAAATGAACATTGTTATTACTTAATGCTAAAATATTTACTTCTCCTTACCTATTTACAACTTGGTGATACTTTGGTATATTATTGAATTTTCATCCCAGAAGAGGCATACTTCTTTTAGTATAATATAGTATCCAGTTTGAAGATAAAGGACTGAATTCCTACTGCTTATGAATATGGCAAAATTTTAAATATCCACATTCACAAAACAATAGCCATTCAGTCTAAAAAATGAAATTTCATCTTCATCATTTTCGTTAAAAATAATGTTGAAAACTAACTTTCGATTATAATTTTACAAAATAATACATTTAAAATATAGTTAAAATAAATAAAAAAATAATATGAAAAGATTATTTTCTTAAAAAACGCAGTATAACTTCACAAAATCTGTCGCAAATTTCTTTTTTAAAGAGTCAATACACACTTCTCCATCGCTGCTTCTCGGTTCTCGCCGACATAGAACCAGCCGAGTCCGCGATGCAAACAAACGAGACATTTAACACAACGATGGAGTAGAGAAAATGAGCCCCAGAATTGCTATTTCTCACTCACCGGAAACGCTGACGTCAAAATGACGTCAGAGATGGGCGTTGTCACTGCCATTTCTCCGCTCGTACTAAGACTACTATATAACAGTAGTCTTAGCTCGTACGTACTCTGAATCGGCCTGTAAACCGATAGAGTGGGAAAATATTGGTATTTCCACCCACGGAGTAGAAAGAATAGGAGGGCAAAGTCCAATGGTGCCCAGCCTTTGAAAGTGGAAGACGATATTTTTATAAATATTGAGGGCGCTGTAGTCTACTTTCTCCCAGTTTTCCTTGACAGGAATTTTCGGTTTTCGACTGCTTTTGCTGCAAAATAAACTATTATTATTACTAAAAGATATTTTAATCAACACAATTTTATCGTTTTCTCTTTCAACTTTTTTTTCTTTCTTGCTTATATGTTATGATCTTTTCTTTTCGTTTATTTATCAAACTCCAAGCCCTTTTTTATATTTTGCCAAATAGTGTATATGTTTTCCATAAAAATTCAAAATAAAGTTTTTTTTTTTTTTTTTCCGTTTTCCTTTTTCTAGTTGTGTTGGTTTTAAGCATCTGCAACTTTCTTTCATTTTAATTCTTTCTGTATTTGGATTATTATTATTTTAATTCTTGCTGTATTTGACTTAAGGATTTTTTTTTTTTTCAAACTCTAATATATATATATTATATTAATAAATGCTCATACAATATCGGAATTTTTCGTAATGTGTGAAACTGGATAATAAATCAATAAATATTTTTCAAAATTGTTTAGATTTTCTTTCTTTCATCAAAAATATGTTATCTTAAAATAGATTAAAAAGATTTTTTAATTTATGTCTTTCTTGTAACATTGAAAGCAGGGTTGGCAGGTTTTTGACGCATAACAGTTTTTGACGGTTTAAACCACAGTTTAAGCTGTCATGTCAAAAACCCTGTGTCAAAAACCTCAAATTTTACACTTCTTAGTATATTTTAACAATGAAGTAATCATATTTAGAGAAACGAAATAATGTAGTCGTAAAAAGAGTGGTTAGTTTATAAGTTTCTCATGGTTAAAAATAATTTTTAGAAGAGTATTACCTCAGATATATTTATTCCACTTTTTTATATATGCTTTTATAATTATGAAAAAGTAATAAATAACTTTCAGCATATCAATTTTATAAACTTTAATAAATTTTATCATAAGAGTAAGTAAGAGTACTTTTTCATAAGAGTATTACCTGTTTCCTATGAATGTCAATGATTTCTGCTTAAGTACAAAAAATTGATATTTATTACACTTACAAAATACAATAGAAATTTGTATGTTCTAAGGTGAACTACTTATTGCACTAAGTTATCAAAAATTTTACAAAGAACTCTATTAAAATATTAAATATAATTAAAAGGTGCCAGTGTCATAAGTATTCTATCCCAATGAATAAAATTACTGTGCAATATTGCATCATATCTTTTCATTTTAAGTTATAATCAATATCAGTAGCATGTTTTAATGCTGTACAATTAAAACTTTTTGAGGTATTGCATGATTAGTTGAACTAAATTTTTAATATGAATCCCATAATGCAATTTTTAATTAAGAAGATAATGTACAGTACAATTCTCTTTTGTGAATTAATGTCCTAAAGGTATGAAAATTTAGATTTATATGCATTAAAATGTAATATTAAATACTTTAAAATGCAATATTAAATAATTCATTAAAATTTCTCAAACTGTATTTAAATAAAAAAATTTCCTTCCCTTTTTAAAAATGCTTGCATCTAATAAACTTTTAATTTTATATCTCAATTTTACATTATTATAATATAACAATATATTCTAAGATATCTGGATATTACTCTGTGAATTCATTGATATAATTCAATTACATATTTAATTGTTAAAAAATATATATTTGAATGCTAAAAATTTCATTGAAATTTCAACATTCGACGTAATTTTAAAATATAACTTGTCATTGAATTCACAAATTTAATATGTTTAATTTATATTTTTTAATCATAATGTTAAAGTAAGGAGGAAAAAAAATTATTTTTTGTAAAATTTAGTTAGTTTTAGAGAGTTTTTAATATTAATTGTATTACTATAATTTACCATCTACATATGCAATTTTTCGTAGCGCTAAGGCAGTTCACAAAAAGATTTTTACAGTTTCCAGTTTACCCATGTGGTTTTCGACACTTTTTGACGGTTTAAACCAGTTTTTGACACCTGTCACGTCAAAAACCAGTTTTTGACGTCAAAAAACCAACCCTGATTGAAAGCCATGACAATGAAAGAAATAATAATAATAAAACTTGCGACATTTATTTTAAGGTCATTTATATCTTTCTCTCACTTATTTTCTTCACAGAATTTGCTAATGATTTTAAGCTCAATGATAAGTTATTATTATTCAAAAGTGCAGATCACTTGGTAATGCATTAAAAAAAAAAAAAAAAAGAAAGAAAGAAAGAAAGAAAGAAAGAAAAATAAAAAAAAATCGTGAATTAAATTTGATTTTAATCAAATAAAATTTTCAGAGATTACATTTTAAAAATTGCAAAAGAAAATTTCTTACGTCATTTCCCCTTTACTTTTAAATTCTTGCCATACCTGTGGTGGAGAGCTTCTGCTATCTCGAAGCTGGTAGACCGAAAGTGCGTTCGATCCAAGATCGCACTCGTCAATTTGGCCGATCGGAGTTTTCCGTGGTTTTCTCTGGAACTCGAACAAATACACAGGCTTGGAGACCTTAACCCTCCGTCGGGCGCACCCTGCCTGAGAGGCCCGTTCTGGTTTTTATTCTCTAAATATCCTACACATGATTTTTAATTCAAAAACACCCATATGGTGACCTTATTAGGTGTGAATAGAAAGTAATAAACGAAAATTTGATGCATAAGTACGAATTTATTGATTGTAGTACAAGTATCTTAACACGTTAATCGCCACGATAATATCAGAAAAATTTTCACATGGGTAATGGTAACTTTATTAGACAATTTAGTTAAAAATGCGTCAGGCACATATGACTGACATGTCGATTAACGTGTTAATAATTACTCGGCGTATATTATATTCCTTTTAGGGTTATTTCCTAGTTAAAAATGCGTCAGGCACATATGACTGATATGGCGATTAACGTGTTAACAATATAAAGTACTTACCTGGCCTCTCAGGGTCTCAGGCTGGGTGCGCCCGATTTTGTTCGTCCTAAAGATGCGCCTGACGTAGGGTCAAAAAGACCTTCACGGAGGGCACATTACTCAGGCCCAGAATCCCCGTGTAATCAATTAACTTCTAAGCCCCCCCCTTCCACACACACACACACACACCAAAAAAAAAAAAAAATTAAAATTTTTAATAACGTTCTTTCAGCATATAACGGGTGATGATTAAACAGTTGACAGATTTAAAAAAAAAAAAAAAAAAAAAAAAAAAAAAGTAAGTAAACACCACAAAGAACTAGAGAAAAAAAAAATGTTTGTACGTTTTTATTATTTTTCTTTCTTTTCTTTTTTAGATAAAAAATGTATTAGTTATTTATTTATATAAAATAATATATTATATAATAGTAATATACTGTATAATGTAATATATTTAAATAATGTTATTAATAATTATATTTATTTATAAAATGTCAAAATTTTTACCGATTTGACATAATATTAATTTCTTCTATATTCAATAGATGAAAGTATTGGATTCGTAAAAAAATTGTGTAGTCAATTGACTACACGATCTCGGGACAGCCCACGTGGACTTCGGTCCTAGCATAGCTCAACACCGCTCTTCGAGCGGTGAGCCGGGGCTGTTCCCCTGTTCATTTGACTACACGAGGGTCCTGGGTCTTGGTGGTGTGCCCTCTGTCGTGGTCTTTCTAAGGTGGTGCCAGTCTGTATTTACGTGTGTTTCGGCGAAAATCGCGGAAAACTCTGAGCAGCTACGTTGACGAGCGCAACCTGGTATCGAACCAGGCACTTCCCATATATCCGCTTTGAACGCCAAACTGTTCGCCCACTGTTTAATAAGGTGGTGGTGGTGGTGGTGGTGATGTGAAGTTAAGGCTGATTGACTACACGAGGATCCTAGGGCTAGGTAGTCTGCCCGCCGTGTTGGTCATTCTTAGGAGTCAAAGCCCATATTTACTCGAGTTTTGGGGGGAAAAAAACACCGAAAACTCTGAGCGACCAGATCACCGAGCGCGACCTGGCAATGAACCCAGCACTTCACGTCTACCAGATTTTAATCGCAGAACCACTTGGCCGATGACGGGGTTTTTAATAAAGATAATTAACGTTTTTAATAAAGATAACTAACTTACCGAGACATATGTAAATTAAAATAGTTTTAAAATTTTTTAACATTAAAAAACTATTGATAATTCAGTCAGATATTTACATATAGCACATTCGTTAAAGATGAACGAGTTTTAAAATAAAAATAATACATAGTTAAAAAAAATCATATTATCCTATATAGTAAAAAGAGGTGCGGATGAATTTCCCTGTAATTTGTTGAAATGAAAATAAATTTAAATATATCCCCACACTTTCTAAAATTCCTCAAATAATAGAAATTATGATAAAATTTTAACTTATATTTACGTTTAAAAAAACTAGTCTGTTGTGGCCATCACATGACTTTCTTCTATATTTTCTTATACAAATTCACTCAGTAAAAATAATTTATTAAAATTATTATTTAAAAAAAATATCTTCCATGATAATGCAAACGATTTCAAGATTAAAGAAGTAGTATAACACTAAATATCCAAAAAAAGTCAATTTTATTGTCAATATTACATTAAAAAAAATAATAATAATAAAATAAAATAAAAATAAATAAATATATATACATATATATATAAAAATTTTTTTAATGAAAAAAATCGATACCTTCATTATAAATTATCGCAGATCTTCGGTTCAACCATTCGTTTTAAAGGTACTGGCGAGCTCTTTTGAAAGATACCCATCATGAAAATTTACTCCCCTCGAGGGGGGGGGGGGGGGCAAGCGAGGCTCCTACTTATACAAAAAAAATTTCCCAGTTGACTATCTCTATTATAAATAATTCTGATAAATTTTATAATGATTATTAAAAAATAATTCTCTTTATGCACATTTATACAAAATTTTGTCCTATTCCACCATGTTAAAAATTTAGAAAAAGCGGGATGGCAACGCAACCTGTGAGACAATTTTTACCAAAAGTTGATAGGCGCTAATTTATGTCAAGGTGCAACTACATACCAATTTGTATGAAATTCTGTGCAGTAGTTCCTGAGATACAGTTGCCACAAAATTTTGTCACACACACAGACAGACAGACATTTTCTAAAAATGGTCAAATCTTCTTCTGCAGCTCTCAAAACGTGTAAATCCATCAAAAGCCCGCGGTCGAAAATTTTTACGAATCCAATACTTTCTTCTGTTGAATATAGAAGAAAGTAACAAGATCTTTTGTATTACAGTCGGTAACAAAAGTGTCCGAACACTAGCAAAAATTCATATGTAAAAAAAGTATACTTCATACGGTATTGTTAAATAAATCCTTGTCGAATCCTGTTCTTAGTCAGTGTAAGAACATGATTCGATAAGGATTTATTTAACTAAACCGTATGAAATGTACTTTTTTTACATAGGAATTTTTGCTAGTGTTCGGACACTTTTGTTACCGACTGTACCTTAAAAAAATTAGTAGGATTAACTTACTTAGGATTACTTAGGTGTAACTTACTGTGTTACAAATAAATCAAGATAACTCTTATTAAATTTAAAGTTTAAAAAAATAATATCAACGGGAAAAAGTATACCGTATTATATTTATTTAATAATTAATATTTCTTTATAATTTTTTCTTCTTTTTTTATTTAATTTGTAATTTTCATTATATGTTACACTTTTAATTTTGTACGATCACCTTGTACAATAGTGAAAAGTTTTTAAAAGCTTTTATTCGAATTTTTATCAATACGATCTCATTTTTGTATAACCTCTTACAAGGTCATAAAAAATTCTTACCGTTATAAAAAAAAAAAAAAAAAAAACTGTATGTTATTAGGAAGACCTTATATAACATTATTTCTGTTTTCCAATTTTCTTAAAGTTAAAACTTTCCATAAAAAAAGTAAACTAAATTATGATTTTCCTCATTGAAAACCATTACGGGAGCTTTTGGAGCGCGAGGTTCGCGATGGTGGCGCCATCTGTTTTTCTGAAAAAGAATATGCCAGATTTGAAAGCCTCTTTCCCATCCTCGATCTGAGAACTTTTATCACTTTTAGACCTTTATTTTAACGGTTCTTTCTACTGTACACGCAGATCTTATCTGCAGCTAAACTTTATTTTTCTGGGCTCATACATATAGCGACATCAATGCATAGACTGGCCGTAAAGTGAATGTCACTAGGTAGGCCATCAACGCTTGCACCAGTTCCCAGTTCCCAGTTCTCCTGTTAATCCGTGTTTTCACCAATACAGGTTGATCTTTTGCCACTATAGAGTGGCATAGATTGATTGAAGGAGCGTTTGTTTGTAAATACGCCCTTTCCTTATTCAAGCTCATGTCTCATTGTCCCCCATCCTACCAACCAATCTTTAATAGGCTATGGATAGTAAAAATTGTTTATGAATTTTTTTGTACGCAGTTTATGAATCCTCCGAGATTATTTTGAGGTTTGAAGAACATATTTAAATCATTTTACAGTTTTAATTGTAATGTCTTTGTTATAACAGATTTTTTCATTAAAACATCTTGAAATTCTTTAGAATAGAATACTTTAGAAATTGATTTTCGTACAAGTATTTCCAAACAATTCGGAACGGTTCCTCCTTCCCCCTAAAAAAAAAAAAAAAAAAAAACAGACGTAATTTTTTACTAATTTTATCATTTTCTCTCATGCGTGTGTAAATCTTAGAAGAAGTACATAAAATTTACTTATCCTGAATTTTTAAGAGAGAACTACAGGTAAAATTTTATAAGAATTATACACTGAAAATTGATTGTATATGTGTATTAAAAACTTGTTTGATTTTGTCATCTGATTCGTACCACAGAACTGTAATATTTGTCATTTGTACAGTCGGTAACAAAAGTGTCCGAACACTAGCAAAAATTCCTATGTAAAAAAAGTAAGCTTAATACAGTTTTACTAAATAAATTCTTGTCGAATCCTGTTCTTAGACTGAATAAGAACAGGATTCGACAAGGATTTATTTAACAAAACAGTATTAAGTGTACTTTTTTTAATCGGAATTTTTGCTAGTGTTCAGACATTTTTGTTACCGACTGTAAGTATTGTATAACTGTTGTATGGCCATGCATGGTATTTAGTATAAATCTGTTCAACTTTTGTCAAAGGTTCATTTGAATAGAGTAAAAATTAAGCAAATTGTCAGCAAGAGAACGAACTATATTTGAAGTATTTTCTTGAGTTGAAATTTCATAAGGGTTTTTTCCACATGCCGCTTATTTAATTTGAAGATCCAATTATTTCAACCACATTGCAGAGTTCTTTTTTGTTAAAAAACCCCTTACGAACTGACAAATCTTGATAAATAAATAAAAATATTTACCAAGATATTTTTGGCCCCAAAATTATTACTTGGGGGCCTATTTCTATCATAAATTGCACAAAGTATACTTTGCATGTAAAATGCTTTTAATTTCTAAAGGCAGCTGATTTAGGGGCTTTTTATAAATAGGGGCCAGGACGCTTGCCTCATTATCCCTGTTGGAAATTAGGTCCTGTCCAGAAAACTCCATAACAACACTAATAAATATCCATTAACTTGAATAAAGTGCATTCCATTTTCGTTATTTACTTTCAGTTTTATGCAATTCAACAAAAGTAACATAAATTAAAGAATTTCAGTAAAAAATTATTTTTAAAATCTTTCTATAACAACAACAACAACATGCCACTTTGAATTCAAATGTTGAATGCACAAAGTGCTACTTTTTTGCTATTGCTAAATTTCATACAGGCACCGATGATGTAACACATGACATCACAGATGGAAAAACAGAAATGACATTTCACTTAGGTTACTAATCTTTGGCGATCTAGTGCATTTGTATGAACATGAAATATGCCAAATGGATGCAGCATATAAAATTGAATCTGACCCATCTTATATATTAAAGCACAAAGCTATTTCTGTAAAACCAAAATGATACAATCTGACCATGCACTAGAGATCTTTGTCCCAATCCAGAACAGGATTATTCCTATTCTTACATGTATGCATAATACGAACTATGATCTATCGAGCAGATATATTAGCAATACCTAATTAAAGCTCGATAATATGAACAATTCATACAATTTACTCATTGATTCGTTCTTTCCAAGAAAGCATAGCAAATAAACTCATGAATTTGCAGAAAATTTCCAATGCGATATTAACTCATGATTTTAGAGACCCTTGATAATCCATACAGGATCGCTAATGATTTTTTGTTTTGGTGCTATCTATATGTAATGTAAACATATATATATTCCTAAAATTAATTTTTTCCCTTCCTTAAAAAAAAAAAAAAAAGCTTTTTAATTTAACATATTTTTAAATTTATTGTTTGCTTAAAGTTAACTTTTATCACTTCAAAACTTTAAGGTTTAGAAACAGATTGAAATAGATATTTAAAATTAGTTTTTTTTTTTTTTAATAATCTAATTATTTTAATCTCTGAAATATTAATTTTCATACTATATCATAGAAAAAAAAAATATATATATATATATATATATATATATACTATATGTATGTATATATATCTTATTTAATATTTTATACAGGTAAACATTTAAGTTATATAATTTATCAGTAGAAATTTAATGAACAAATTAATTTATTAAAATATTAGACTAATTCTTAAATTTTTTTAGCAGTATAATTTTGCTGAATATATAATTTTGATAGAATAAAGTATTATAACGCTTAAAAAAAAAAAAAAAAAAAAGGTGTTATGGATTTCAATGAAAATAAAGTAAAGATGTTATCAGGGCTCGAAATTTCAACTCATATTACACTCGCCAAAAGAAAAGTTTTACTCGCCACAAAATAGGCTTGTCATTTTTTTCCTTTTTTACACATTTTAGGTTTTTTATTTTTCCTAACTATTTGAAATGCTTTTACAAGTATATCTAAAATTATATATATTAAAAGTGTGTCGTATATCATCATGTTTCATAATCATCTATAATTATAAATCATTATTATGTATTGTATTTCAGATTTGAAAAAGATTAAAATATCTAATAACATATATGCAAAGAGTCATTAAAGAAAAGAAGAAGAATTCATTGTCTACAAACAGTATCCTGTAAAAATATTTTTATTATGAAAGATTAAGTTTTGTTATTTATCTATTTATTTACTTAACGTTTTATATTAGAAATGTCTTTTTTGTCCATTTTATTTTTGTAATTAGACAGAATGTCGATGTATGTAATTTGTTCATTGTTGTCATTTGAAATAGACATTTCGGAATAACTTTTTCGATAAAATCGTTGCTTACAAACACAAATTATTGGCATTTCAGTAAAAAAATGGAAAATATGAACTTTTTTTTTTTAATCATTATTCAACAAAATAAACGTAGGCAGTATTCTTAAAAGGGCTCGTGCTCATTTTCATGTGACAATATCGCATTAGGCAAACTTTCGCATATCTCTTTTCTCGGATAGTGGGCGACGGGCAAAGAGAATGCAGAAAAAGAGAGGAAAAAAAGCTAAGAACCTCATAGAAATAGCATGGGACAAAAGCCAAAAAAAACTCACACTGTCAAGTGTGTTAAAAAAAAAAAAAAAGGCTCACACCGGAAGTAATAAAAGAACAAAATTGACTAGAAAAAGACATCAAAGAGCAGGAACGGGTGGGCTGGGGCATTGGTCTAAGAGGCTTATTTAAATCTATAAAAAAAAAATGTTTTCTGTTACAGTACCGTTTAAGAATTGTATTTATAACTAGACCAAATTTTTACTCGCCACAGTAAATATTCCACTCGCCAATGGCGAGCTGGCGAGAGGAAATTTCGCGCACTGATGTTGTTATTATTATTTTCACATATTTTACTGTTTTAGGATTTTTTAAATGCATAGTTTAAGTGTTTCATCACCTAGCCATTATTGTTTTAAATAAATTATTAATACTTGTTAATTGGTTATAATATTAATTTTATAAATGTAAAGAAAAATTCTTGTTGCTGTCTTTCTTTAAAATAGAACAAATCCTGAAATTTAGCAGTATATCAACTTTGAAACAAGAAAAATAAAAAACACTAATAAAAATTATCTTGCTTTATAAATTTAAGTGATTTTAAAGATGTATCTCTTTATAAACCTTAAAAAATAAATTAATTAATTAAAATAAAATAATTCTTGTTAAAGGAAAGATTTAAAATATGATTTTATACTAAAATTGTGCTTTTTACTGTTTTGGTAAATCAGAATTAATGATACATTTTGCAACTCAATGAAATCTTTGTCTTTCATGTCCTTTATAGAAAAACTGTGATTTGTTACCATTGGTACAGTGTCTAGAATATATTCCAGACACTGATAGTAAGTTAATATAATTATAATCTGGAAGTAAATCTTTGTATTATTTCATTTTGCGTGAAAAGCAACAAGCAAATTGTGCAGTAGACACAAGATGAATGCAACTCAACACTACAGTTAAGAACCATTTATCTGGAATTCAGTTATCAGGAATTATATTTTGGAACAATTAACTTCCGATTATAGATAAAAAAGAAAAAAAAAATCTTACAAAAGCTTTATTATTTAAAAAATAATAATAATGGTTTAGCATTGTAATTTGAAACAATTAAAACTTAACAAAATATTTAATAAAAAATAATAATTTTATTTAATTTTGTTATATTTAAAAGTAGTATTTATTTATTTGATAGCGGGGATATAGGTTGAATTTTTTTTTTTTTTTTTTTCAAATTCTAAATGTTATACTACAGTGAAATACGTTTAACACGAAAACGTTTAACATGAAAAATAGGTTAACACGGAATGATGTAGCGGTCCGGACAGTTAACTATACAATCTAATAATTTTTTTCCTTTTAACACGAAACAAAAATCGTTTAACACGAAAAAAATTCGCTTCCAATCTTCAGTGGGATGTTTCCTACAAGTCACTGTAAAATTTATTTATGGAGTTGTTTAATTTCCTGAAACTGGCTCTTCTTCCCTCACGGTCCCCTTTTTGTTTTTCTTCCCCAGTGGCACGTGCCCAGTGGTCACGGGGAGAGGGAAAAGCACTGATTGATGTAGCACTTCCCCCTCCCCCGAATGAATAGAATCCTTATCTGTACTAAAGAATCGCTGATTCCAGGAACACAATTTGGATATACTTTTCTCTCGAACAAAGGAATGTCGTGAGTTTGGTGATACGAAATTCCCACACATTTCAGGATAACGCATTTAGTACTGCTCTTTAGTTTGATTTTAAAGTCTTTTAGTTAGAGTTGAAATTCATAAAATTTGTTTTAAAACAATAAAATCATTAATTTTTTGTGGAAATCGGTAAATTTCGTGTTCTTTTGTAAATTAGCTTATGTTTATGAGCAGAATGGCTGAGAAATCGGTACGTAAACAGACAGCTATTTCGCTCAGAATGAAGATGGAGCTGCTTAATGCTGTTGATGAAAAACGCAGGATGAAGGCAGAAATCTGCAGAGAATTTGGCATTGCCAATTCTACTTTATCAACGATAATAAAAAATAGGCATGAAATTACATTAATGTTTGAGCGCAGTATGTTTGAGCCAGAGAGAAAACGCATGAGAAGAGAACTGCTAAAAGCACGAAGATTTAGAAACAGCTTTGCTTATTTGGTTCAAGCAAGCTAGATCTCAGAATGCTCCTATATCAGGTCCTTTATTGCTGGAAAAAGCAGATGAACTGGCAAAACAAATGAGTATCGAATTTTCGGCAAATCCAGGATGGTTGGAACGTTTCAAGAAAAGAAACGGAATTGTGTTAAAAAATGTTTGTGGTGAAGCTAATAACGTTTTACCATGACCGTAGATTGGTTGAAATCTACATTACCTTCAATACTTGAAAAATATTATCCAAAAAATGTCTTTAACATTGACGAAACTGGCTTATTTTATTGCTGCTTGCCTAATAAAACTTTATCGTTTAAAGGAGAGTCGTGTTCAGGAGGAAAAATCTCTAAAGAAAGAATTACAGTATTGGTTGGATGCAATTCGGATGGATCTGAAAAACTGCCCTTATTTGTAATCGGGAAAAGTTTAAAACCGCGGTGTTTTAAAAATGTAAGAACATTACCTGTTGAATACACGGCAAACAAGAAAGCATGGATGACGGCCACTATATTCAATGATTGGGTTACCAAATTGGATAAGCGATTTTTCAGAGAAAAGCGTAAAATCGCACTTATTATTGATAACTGTCCAGCACACCCTCATATTGAATTAAAAGCTATTAAGCTTATATTTTTGCCTCCAAATACCACAAGTATTTTACAACCATGTGATCAAGGCATTATACAAAATTTGAAATTAAATTATCGAAAGCAATTGCTTCGAAAATATTTAGTCACAGTCGAAGCAAAAGAAGATTTCTCCATTAGTTTGCTGGATGCGTTACACATGTTGCGCTCAGCATGGAATTTATTGAAGCCTATGACAATTGAATATTGTTTTCGGCATGCGGGATTCTCCAATGTAGCAAATTCTTTGGCACCTCAAGAATCAGCTGATATTGACATTAAGCCGACATTCAATGAAAAGTTTGGAAAAGTCTCAACATTACTAGACTGTCCTACAATATCATTAAATGAACATGTTACAGTCGATGATGATCTGTGTACAGCACCGATTATGACAGACAAAGAGATTTTGGACATTGTTCATAATCCAAATGATGTAGATTCCGATGACGAATCTGATAACGTAATCAAGGATGCAGTTCCTGTCCCCTCGACATCAGAAATACAGAAAATTATTAAAAGCATGCACAGTTATTTGGATGCTCATTCGAATGGAGAAATGAATAAAACAATGGATGATCTGGAACAATTTGTGGACAATATAGTGCTGAAAAAGACACTTCAAAAAAAAGATATCTGATTTTTCCTAAAAAAAAATAATTTTTTACCTGCTTTTAATATCAATGGATGCAACCTTATAGTAGTTTAAGACAAAATCGAAATAAAATTTGTCAACCTCAAAAATATTGGTAAGCTTTGTTCTTTTTTTTTTTTTACAATTCTTTTAACACGAAAAAATATTTCTGTCCCTTCAGTTTCGTGTTAAACGTTTTCACTGTATTTTTATATTACAGCAGATTTGGATAATGCAAGTAATTTTTATTATTATTATTTATTTATTATGTGTTTTTCATAAAGTTTTGCGTTTTATAGAATTTTGCATTATATAGATCATGTTTCGCACATCCATTAAATTCACCTCATAAACATGGTCAAATATGTCTGAAAATAAAAGAGTAAGGTGTATTTTTAACTTACATTCCTTTGAACAGAATTTGGATAGATCATACCTTTCATTGTTAAATTTAGTTTATAAACATATCCCATAATATGCCTGTACCAAGTTATTCATTATATAACTCATTAAAAGTAAATAAAATAAAATAATAAAAAAGCAATTTTTTTTTCATTAAAAAGCTCCAAATTGAGGAAATAAAGAAAAACAAATGTATCATACACTTAGTTCTCTACAGAGTAACAGTTTTTACAAAATGTTTCTTAACTGCAAAATTCATTGTTTATGTCTGAGAAATTGTGCATTACAGTGCATTAAGAATTTCTAAGACCACAAGCGTATTGGTGCATTCCTGAAGAAGTGAGCATAATGTGCAAATTTTTAGTTGCATATTTAAAATTGATCGTGAAACACATATACTAATTCCAACTTTTAAAATGAAATTAAATTTCATTAAAACTTATTCATTTTTCGAAAAATTAAAGACTGTGACTGCTAAGAAATTATAAGATCACCTGAGAAAATTAGCATATTACACATGACGTCAAACTCGATATAATGCACATGCGTCAGTATATTGTAAAAGCATTACCAAAGAAGCAAAGGCTTAGGTTTTGAATGTGATATCTACAATTAATTTGACGATGCCTCGAGGTAAAGAATTATCAGAGTGCGAAGTGAGAAAAATTTTATTTTATAAAGGTTCTAGTAAATCTGAAAGCGATATTGCGAGGTTAATGAACTGTTCTAAAACTGCCATTCACAATTTCATAATTAGAAAACATTATTCAAACAAAATAAAATGATCTGGTAGAAAAAATATTTTGACAGCACGTGATAATAGACAAGTTTTTTGACTAGCAAATAAAAAAGGTCTTTCAACTCATGAAATTTTGAAATGTTTCAACAAGCAAATTTCACATGCAACAGTGTGGAAGAGTCCTAAATTAAATATTAATATGAAATTCATGAAATTGAAAAAAAAAAAAAAAACAAAGTTATTGAAACGCCATCGAGAAGAAAGACTAAAGTGGGCTAAAAATGTCATGTCATGGAATGATGAGTGGAAACAAATTATATTTTCTGATGAAAATAAATTTAACCTTGATGGTCTTGAAGGTTACAAGCACTATTGGCATGACTTGAGAAAGGAACCAAAAGAATGCTTCAGTCGACAAATGGGTGGATGATCAGTAATGATTTGGGAGCTTACAGTTATGAGGGATTGTGTGATTTACAGCGGATTTCGGGTCATATGAACTCTACACAATATCAGTCTATACTATATGATCATATAATACTGTTTGGACCTTTATTAGGTGGTGCTAACTGGATGTTTCAACAGGACAATGCTGCTTGTCATATATCTAAATCCACTCAGGAGTGGTTTAAAAAGAAAAAAATGTTTTGCCATGGCCAAGTCGAAGTCCAGACTTGAACCCCATGGAAAACCAATGGGGTATATTATTACACAAAGTTTATGCTAATAATTTTCTTCTGCCAATGAACTGGAAATAGCCATTGTAAAAGAATGGCACAATATTTCTAAAACTGAACTTAATCACCTGGTTACTTCAATGAAAAACAGAGTGTTTGAGGTCATCAGGAAAAATGGAGGACCAATATCATATTAATTTTTTATACTATTTTGTTTTCTGACGAGTGGTCTTATATTTTGTTAACAGGTTATTTTTCACTTATTTCTAATATATATTTTAATTAAACATTTATTGCAAACTAATTATAAAAAATATGCAGCAATAAACTGCAATAAATAAAGCTTGCAGTCAAATAAACATGCAGTCAGTTCTATGCTTGAAAGATTGGACAAGTTTTTTTAGACTTATAACCGGATAATTGCCAAATGCTTTAAAGTCTTGCAGTCAGTTCTCCAATTATTTTTGGAATTGGTTCTTCAGTAGCAGAAATCTTGAGGATACACCACAAGTTTTCAAGTGGGTTCAAATTGGGTGGATTACTCGGAAATTTTGAGCTCCCAATAACATCAATTCCACTTGCATTAATTAACTCTATGGTTCTGTTTGCAGTAAGGGGTGTAGCACCATCTTTTGCAAAGACTCTTTTGTCTCTTCTTAAAAACAAAGCTTCATTGTCCAGAAAATCTGAATAAACATTTAAATTGCATTTCTGTAATACTGAGCATAAAGGTTTACTCTTGAGGAACAAAATGCAATCTTACATATAATTTCCGTTAATCATAATAATAATAATAATAAACAAAAATATATATGGAATAAATGAAATTAAGTCACAAGTTAAATATATATACATTAAAAATAGCCTTGCTTAAGTGACAATATGTATAATTTATTTCATTTTACATTGAATAAAATAAAAATAAAAACCAACTTGTTCCATGCACCACAAGCTGTATCCTCTTCAGGGTAAAACTACAATGTTCTTTTACCAAAAAGTATTTATGAAAATCCAAAAGTAAAATTTTCTTAAGAAAAAAGTAACGTCATCTATTATGTATTAAGATGAAAACAGAAAATCCAGACTGAAAAATTATCAGTATTGACATTTTAACATGAAAGGATGCAGTGGCGCACCCACGGAGGGGGCTTAGGGGGCTCAAGCCCCCTCCAGAACCAGCTGACATGGTAAAAAAAATTTGATATACATGAAAAAAAAATATTCAAACACAGATATTGTAAGCAAAAATAAAGTTTATAAATTAAACACTAAATATTAGGGATTTTTGAAATCCTTACATTCAAACACAAAAACAATGAACTAGTTCTTTGCTTTTTAGTTGAAATATACCCTAGACATTCCATTGTAGTTTATAGATAGTTTCGAAAGTCCTAAAGCATACACTGTTCTCATGAAATAGAGGGGGTATCTAAAAAGTCAGGCAGAAGAAGCAATCTAATGTGGAAGTAAGCAGGGATGTATTTGTCAGAAAATTGGGATAGCAGGTATATACAATTTTATATTTTAATTCATGAGTATTTATAGCATCTTTGTGAAAGTTTGTTTTGTCCTTGGGCAAAATTAACGCATTCGCATTGGCAAATGAAAATTCTCGTTTGATATAAAATAAAAATTAGCCCTGCTCATAGTCGTTCCTCTAAAACAATATTTTAAATTAAAAATGATATTTGCATATTCGTTAAATACTTTATATGCCACTAGCCAATAATTCCTATATTTAAAAAGTACACTTAAGACTGTTTTGCTAAGTAAATCCTTGTCGAATCATGTTCTTAGATTGATTAAGAACATGACTCGACAAGGATTTATTTAACAAAGCTGTATTAAGTGTACTTTTTTTTTGGCAAGGATTATTGCTAGTGCTCGAATAATTTTGCAGCCGACTGTACATGCTAGTGAAATTTCGCATCAGATGCTGAAGATAAAATTTAATTGATTTAATCACAAACTCGTAAAATTATTTCTCTAAAAATATGACGATTTAGAGGAATGCCAAAAGGCGTAGTTTACTGTTCAAAATAGGAAAATACCCCGATAACAATATGTTAAGATATTTTACAGATGCTTCTGAGGGTGGGGTCACTTATTCATTTATTTATTTTATCACGGTACGTAGAACATACAGTAGGATACATGCACAGTTTTCATTTTTGTATCTGATGTCACTGAGATCTATGCTCTATTTTTGGATAATGCAATTTTTTCCTGTTATAAAAATTCAAATTTCATAATATATATATATATATAGAGAGAGAGAGAGAGAGAAAACTATTGAAATGAATTTATATATATATATATATATATATTAATAACAGATAACGTAATAAAATTTAATCTTAAAATTTAGCAATTAATAGAACTAAAACATTAACAGCACACTAAAATATAGAACTGAATTTAACATAGAGGAAAGAATGACACAAAAAGTTACGATATAGATAAGGAACCAATGAGTTACCATATTAACTTAAAATACTTACGCCGACCTGAAGGATAATAAAAAAGGACCATTAAACTTGTGAAAGAGAAAAAAGATAATAAACCACATAATCAATTGGATATAAATGCTTAAAATTAGAAGCATACTTTTCAAGGGGCGCATACTTCATAAAGCAGAAAATGCTGCAATGATTTCGTAAAACGATATTGCTAATCATAGCAATTTATATCATCTCACGCCCCGATCAATGCAGCAAAAAAACCATAAAGAATGAGAAAAAAGTGAAAAATTAAATTAAAACAAAGAATAAATAAATATTAATTAAAATTTTAAAGGAAACCAAATTAATAACATGAAATAATCAGAGTAACCACATGGAAAACAGTTAACACAAACTGGAAAAATGGTTGATGCCATATATACGAGTTTAAAGATTAGAAAAACCAAAAGGAGAATTAGAAACCTATGTGCAAAATTGCAACAAAAGGAAATGCAAAACTTAAATGTAGGAATATGTAAATGATTGAGTGAAATAAATGAAATTAAACCCCAAAAAACACTGAGGTCTTCATCAGGGAGGCCCCTCAGTGTAGGGGTGAAAGAGAATTTTCTGAAAGTATATTAGCAATTAGCTAATTTCAAGGGCGATATTTAAGTACCGATGAGTAGCCCCGTCGGCCGAAGTGGGTTTGTTTATCAGGTAAAGGGTTTTATTTTATTTCATTTTATATTTTGTTGTATACCTTCAGTTATTCCTTATATTATTGTATATGTTTTAAATGAATTGATGTAATTTTATAAATTTTGTAATTTTATAACTTTTTTAGTATTTTATACATTATATACATGTTTGATTTCTCTTCAGTTAATGGTGTTTTTCTGTTTGGTTAGAAGTTGGGGGCTAAGGATAGTTATTAGCTAATTGCTACTGTCCTTTCAGAAACTTCTCTTTCACCGCTATACTGAGGGGCCTCCCTGATGAAGACCTTAGTGTTTTTTGGGGTTTAATTTCATTTATTTCACTCATTTGTTTACATATTCCTATATATATATTATACTGGAATACAATATCCTGTAATGAACTCAAAAAGGTAATGCTTGAAATATTTGCTAACTGAATAAATTAAAATTATAAGTAATATATATTAGAATTAATGTTTTAATAGGATATTATGAGGTTCTGCCCCCTGCTTGCTGTGTTGACTAACACCCACGTACACTACGAGTCCGACTTGTTTCCGTTAACCGAACCGAACCTAGAAGAAACATCGTCCCCATACTCCAGATAAAAAAAAAAAAAAAAAAAAAAAAAAAAAAAAAATAGCCATGTAAAAATGCACACTGAAATTCTGTTATAATTCCTGTAGCTTTTCAACTGTAGGATACATGCACAGTTTAAAGAATTCAACTGTAGCTTTTATTTGGCTATAATTATTATAATTTCTTAATTACTTACGTGTTACTGCATATGCATGCAAAACATCGCAAAAGAGTATTAAATTTGATCAAATTTTATTTTCAATGGAAATATGGGAGGGGGAAGGGCATTTCATTTCGGGCGAATTTTATGTTCACTAGCTTGTCATATTGTACACGACATTTTTAAAATCATAAATAAACCTAGAACTTTATGTTTCCAAGCTCAGTGCCAACCCTAACTGACCGAACTACTGTAACTTAACATGTTATATACTGATATAAATTCCTCGATTGCGCAATTCAACTTAAATTCAATTTCATTCATTCATTCATTTATTTCAAAAGAAATATTTAAAGCAGATTCTTTACTATATATATGTGTGTACGTATATGCCCATAAACCTATTATACAGGACCCAATTATTCTTCAGCCCCCTCCAGAGAGAAATTCTGGGTGCGCCACTGAAAGGATGAAGTTTGTAATGCAGTAACCACTTTTGAATTACCAGAGATTTGGCGAGTTATGCTGGCAAATTCCATTGATAAATAGCAATAATTTTTCAGTCTGGATTTTCGGTTTTCATCTTAATAGATAGTGTTACTTTTTTTTAAAGAAAATTTTATAAATACTTTTTAGCAAAAGAAGATTGTAGTTTTTACCCTGAAGATGACACAGTTTGGGGTTTATGAAACTAGTTTTTATTTTTATTTTATTTATTGTCACTTAAGCAGGGCTATTTTTAATGTATAGATTATAAAAACATGTGATGTCATTGTTAATTTTACACCGTGTTAATCTTATCCTTTTATAATCCCATTTTAAAATGTACATCCCCAACACAGTTGCATAAAACATCTTAGTTGTATTATATACTACATAAAATTTACTTAAACATTACTTAATAAAATGTTGTTAAATATGATATCAAACAAAATTATAGAAATAACTTACCTCTAAAGTATTTTCCATATTTAATAGTCAAGTTCAGGTAACTATACAAAATTCTTTGAAAACATCAATAAATATTCAAACAATTCAGTAATTTTCATTCTATTTCTTTTAATTACCTCAAAATTCATTCAATTCACCAAAATTTCATACCCCCCCCCCCACTTTTTATAAAATTTTTTTTAAAAAAATAATTCTTTAAAAAGAAAGATATAAGTTATGAAACATTGAAAATGTCTACGCAAGCATACTTCTCTACTCATTCTCTTAAAACTTCCGCTGCACTCTCAAATAGATGACATAACACAAACATAGCAGGTTACAAAATGGATGTCAAACATAGAAACTGCTCTCACATGGTCTTCTAGCTTTGGAAAACTAGCATGCTCACATCAACACCAAATACGCCAAATATAAGTGGACTGTGAAACTAAATCTTATCCATTATATATATATATATTTTTTTTGGTTTTGCACCTTCAGCACTCAACCAGGAGATATAAGAGGTGTTTCTTTAGGCATCTCTTTCTGAGAGAAGGGAGGGGAGAATTCTACACTGTACTGTACACTGTATTCTGTACTACATAGATTCAGCAGCGCCGACTTTGAAAATTTTCTGGGGGGGCTCGAACCAAGGCCGTAGCCAGGATGTTTTTTTTTTTTGGGGGGGGGGGATCATATTTCTAATACAAGGTCATCAAATTTGGTATAATAATGCACCCATGCTTATGCACACACAAACAACGGCCTGATTAACACAGGGGCACGTGCCAGAGGCGTCCTGAGTAGCAAAGGGCCCCAAAACTGGTCCTGAAAATGCCATCATAATTTTTGCCATTTAGTTTATGTAAATCGAATTTATAAAACAAAATTAAGAGTAGCAGGGAGGTTGCTGGGATAATACGGCCATCAGTCACTTCAGTTTGAAAACAATATTGTGATTATGTTAAGTTAAAATTGGAGGGGAAAGACAGAATCTCGAAATAATTTCTGCTATATCTTCTCTTTAAGTTTTAAAAACAATATTTGTTCTTACTCTTCATTTTTACTTAAAATGTTAAAATTTCATAAACTATCATTAATTAAATTTTGATAGAATGGAGTAGAAGGCTGACATTTTACCAACTATGTGAAAAATACCAGAATCGGGAATCGAACCCGGGCCGTTCCGCTTAACGCGCGGATGCTCTAACCACTGAACTACCCTGGCTGATAAACAGTTCGGCACTTCTCACATAATTTATGTTGGCAAGGTCATCGAGTCTGCATTAGAGCAGCTATATCAAGTGACAAATTTGAACATGGCACAGCTCCAATAGGCCATAAAATTTAATTTTATGAGAGACACACCAGATTATCAAGGTTTATTTTCCTAAAATAAAAAGTTTCATAAAAAAAAGGGGGAGGGAGGAAAATATTATATACTTCTTATTGTTTATAAATTCATGACTTACATCCAAAATAGTTCATTTTTATTTAAAAATGCCAAGGGAAAAAAGAAGCAACCAAATAAATAAAATGCAAATATAAATAATTTAAAAAAAAAAAAAAAAAAGGCGAATTAAACATCTCAGAAACCTTTATAAAAATTATTTTCACTTAAACTTAGGGAAGAGAGTAGCATCAAGCGTATAATATATTAATAAAATAAAATTAAAATAAAAAATGTAATAACAATATGGCAGTAACTTTTGTAAAAATAGTTATATTACTTTGCATCGATGTTTCTGAAAACTTTTGCTCCTCATGCACAAACCATAAGTGATTGGGATTCCCATAGCACAGCAAAGGGAATCATCTTCCTCTGATCTCCCCCCCCCCCGCGCCCCATACAGAGACTTTCAGCCTTTCTTGTTTTTTTTAGTCAATTTATGTCTATTTTGAATTGCAACAACCTTACTTTACAGCTACGATTTTGGTAAAAAACTAAATAGAAATAGAGGAAAGATTTTCTTGTTTAATAGTGAATCAGTATTCAAAATTTCTGGGGGGGCTGAGCCCCTACAGAAAATTTTCTGGGGGGGCTCGAGCCCTCGAGCCCCCACATAGTCGGCGCCACTGCATAGATTTTTTTTTAGTTATGTCTTTGTCAGTTCAGCCTTGACGTAGAACTGTCTTCAATTATCTTTCAAAAACATATGCTATATGTATAAAATAACTGAAGTATTTAACATCATAAAAGAAGCAATTGCATGTCATATAAAAAAATTTAAATTTACATTTTTTTCTGCATATTCTTTCTGTCATTAACAACACATAATATAACATAGATTCACCAATCTGGTTAAAATACAATTAACACTTTTAGTTTCCTTCACAGTTTTCTCTGGTTCAAAGGTATGAAATGATAAAGATCTTTAAGAAAAGGCTTTCTCATTATACAATAGTATAGTGAGTCTGAGTGCTGAATTCAGAAGCTTTTAATCAATACTGATGACTTGTGAGAAAATTCACAAAAAAAAAAAAAAAAAAAGATCAGAACTTGCGTCATTGGCAGGAGGTATTTTAATTGAAATCAAAAAGCAGTTTTCTCATACCATGGTATGTTATGAATGAACTCATCAGCACCCTTGCTGATTTTAGCATTATTTTGCAAAAGAAAGAATTTAGTCTAACTAAACTTATTCCTTTAATTAGATTGACTAAGTTATATTTATTTGATAGGAGAAGCAATATTAGGGATGAGAGTAGTTAATTGTACATAAATGTGAAGTCTAAATTAAGCAATTTTAAATCTGAAGTAGTATGTATAATTCCGGATGAAGAAACAAACAAAACATTCAAGAGAATGAGAGAATATTATGAAAGCATAATCAAGTAAAAAAAGTGGTTGACCAATCAGATAAGACTTTATGTCACTAGTACCGTATTATTTTGACAAAATTTAATCAGAACACGCTAGAGAAATATTATATAGATTATTTTTTTAAACTTTTTGAAATAGGATATTAACAATATTGTTAATTTTACATAGAAATAGTTTTTTTTTTTTTTCCTTTAGAGAGTTCTTTATCGTACCATGTAATTGCTATCATGTGTAATGCTTTCAGAGTGAGTTCTTTATCATATCACATAATGAGTTATCATACCATGTAACATTAAAATTTAATATTTTAAAATTGAAATCTTACAGATTTTTATTTATTTATTTATTTATTTTTTGTTGTTGTTGTTAAATATCATTTTAACACTGAACCATATGTACTAATGCTTGAACACTCTTAAAAAAAAAAAAAAAAAAAAAAAAAAAAAATGATTTTTATGCTATGGTCTTGTAATGTACAAATTCAATCGGTAATTTAAAAGTATATATGCATAAATCTGTTTAAGTGTTTGTTATATTTCTATTTATCCATTTACATTATATGTTATTATTATTTTTTCCCCCTTAGAAATATGAACAAAATTACATCTGTTGCACTTAGAGAGAGAAAGCCATTATCTTTTCATTTCAGCTGCATTTTTCATAAAAAGAATTCCTCATTTTTAAGCCCAAGTACAGCTTTTTTCACTTTATATACAATGGAAAATCATTATTATCATGTAAGTTCTTTTTTTTATTTCAATAATTAATTATTAACATGTAAAGTATTTAAAATGTGTTGTATTTATAGAAAATTGATGTGTTTTAAATTTTAAATAATAGAATGAAGACATTTAATAAATTGTTTTTTCCTGTAGTAATATTTTATAATCAGGGTTCTGCCTAGGAGAAATTTGGGTTCGTAAATGGAACCTTCATAACAATTAGTGATCTTAAAACAGAATCGCCACAAAAATCAATGGACCTAAAATGGTTCTTTCACAAATATTGTCCAATTAAAAATGTGATTTTTCAAAAGTTTATTCAAAAGATTTGAATGAAAAAATAGCATATTTTCAGCTGATTTCAGCTTTTTTGTAGATTTAGTTTTTCTGTTTTCTCTGCTTTTTTTCTTTTTCTGATGTGGATTTGTTATATCAATTAATAAAATAAAACTTGATTGAATACCAAAGCATAATTATTCATTCTTTTTTTATAGATTGAAGCTTAAAAAATATGTTTATTACTATAATATAGATCGTCAAAATTCTAGTATTTCTTTTCAGGGTCTTGCCTTTGCATGTTTTTTTTTTTTTTTTTTTTTTTTTTTTTTTTTTTTGTCATTTTGCTAATCATTTACATAAAATAGAGTATGTAAAAGCAATCAGACAGAAAAAAAAGTAAAGAACTAAGCATTTTGGGAATTAGCTGTGAAAATATTGCATGTAGTTAAAAATTGGTTTAAAAAAAGAAAATGCAAATTTTATTAATTAACTCAAGAAAAATAAGTTTTTTTAAATTTAACAGTCAAAAGCTGCATTAAAATATATATATATATTCTCTTGTGTATTAAAAGATCACAATAAAATGGTTAAACAGTTTCACAAAAAATAATTTTTTTTCCCTCTATTTTCCCACATATAATCCACAAATCAGATAAATCAGTTATTTTGTATGTGACAGAATCTCCTTTAAAAATAGCTTTGACTGTTAATCCAATTTTTGAATGTAAAACTTATTTAGCTGACCTGCAGATTATATATAGGAAAATACAGTATACCAAAATTTTAAATCCTCATTAACATTTAATTATATTTTAGCTGTTATGTTTATTTGATATAATTTTCTGTGTATTTATTCATTAATAGAAAAACTCTCATATTCTCCTTATTTTTATATTTCATTTAAAATTATTAAATCATATAATTTTATTATAAATTATTGTTTTTAATATTTGAAATATTATTTTAAATTTATAATTCCTCTTAAATTGTTATCATCCACCAAGTTTTAAATTATTAATCAACACAATCATCATTGTTTTTAATTATTATTCAACTTAAATCTTCTGTTCTTCATATCAGAAATATTCACGTGCAGATAGTAGTTGTTTAGCAATTTATTTATAATTAGCCACTTTTGTAACATGAAGTTTTATATTTTTCTTTACTTAATTGTAGTTATAATATCAATTGATAATTAATCGAATTGCCTTTTTTTTTTTTCAGTTTTAACTTTGTTAACTGGTTAAAATTATTGCTCTAATTGTCTGTTACATTAATCTTGTTTAGTATTAACTACTCTTATATTATTCTTGTTTCATGTAAATTAACATGCAAATGGATGTGCCCTTTGGTAATTTATTTATAATATGCTACTTTTCTAAAAAAAAAAAAAAAAAAAAAGGTTTTGTATTTCATTCTTACTTTTATTTTAATTTATTGTTGATATCTAAGAGTTGGGCAATGACAGTGATTTTATATGATCTCATATATTACTGTCTCAAAAACGACTCATTATATTTTACACTGCCACTATAATTGCTCTTGATAAAGCTGAAAGTTTTTTTGGGGGAAATTTTAAAGTTATGTTTTCTTAATTTATCAACTTTTTCAATATTTCTTACTTTGTATTTAATTCTTCATTTCTTCTTGCAATATTTTATTGTTACCTTGACAATTAAGGTTTTTCATGATTCTAATCTTGAAATAATATATATACATGTTACCGTTGGCGTTAAAGCTTGAAAGCCATTAATGTACAGTTTACCTAGGGTGATCTGTTAAAGTGCAGAATCAATTTTCCACATTTTAACTTAGCAATCTGCACATTAGCGACTTCCATATCATTAAAGTTCAAAAGTTTTTTTCTCTCATTTCATTTCCCTACTCCTTTCTCCTCTTCCTCCATTTTTAGTTTGGTATAGCCAGTTAATTTTATTTCTCACTAGCAATCTTCGGCAACCAGCTGGTTCACAATCCTTGAAAAATCCGACCGTAAAAAACTCCCGCTCGGTAGCGCCGTTGGTGCCATTTCCGGACCTATAATAACTTATTCACATATAATGTAAATATCTTTATTGAAATTTTCTCACTCGGTGCCTGTGGCACCCACTTCCCATTTCAGTATCTGAAACAGCTTGTTTGCTCACCATGTTATAATCTTTGAAAATTCTGGCTGTAGCAGAGTCCCTCTCGGTGGTGTCTATTCCCATTTTAAAACTTACAATAGCTTGTTCACTCATAGTGTAACTATCTTTTAAAATTTTAACTGCAGCAAAACTTAAAGCACCATCTTGCGACATAGATTTGCAGTAGGTACTCTTCAGTTCTAATTCAAATAACTTTTAAAATGATACATTACTTATGAAATAAAGTTAATTAGAAGCTGAGATACAAAAATAATATAAACATTGTTATAAAAATATTTGTGTCAGACTTTTCCATGGTTTTCTCCTTAACTTGCATAATTCCAGAATAAATAGCGTTAGAAATCCTTTATACTGATTGTGATCATATAATCTTAATTTAAATATTTGCAAAATAAAAAAGAATAAACGTATAATAAATAGAAAAAACTAAGTAAACTTATAATTAAAGACATTTAAATAAAAAACCTAGCATTACTTTGTGCGTCGTTTTAGATCTTTCAAACCCGGTCCTCTTCAGAAACGTCAAACTTTTGTGCTGGAAACTTGAGACTGAGTGAACAAGCTATTGTAAGTTTTAAAATGGGAATTAAAAATATAGCTAATAAATATGGCATAAATATCCCCATTAAACTGAACAAAAATATTTTTCAATTAATCAGAAGTGATAAAGATCCCATCCCCCCTTTAGAAACTGCAGGCATTTATAAAATCCCCTTTACAGATGAAGATAATAAACCTGGCTCATATATTGGTGTTGGTGTTACTAAGAGAAAAATTAGAACTAGGATTAGCGTCATAAAAATGACATAAAAACCCGGAAAGTATAATACAGCCCTGGCCAAAATGTACAATAAACAAAATATTAATATAGATTTCGATAAAACCACTAAAATAGCCAATTATGAAGATTATAATTACGTGATGTACCGTGAATCCATCGAAATTTCGACTAATAATGACGTATGCAATGACAGCGGCGCAGTAGCCCCAGACAGAGCATGGAGCCATCTGCTGACAAAGTCAACAGAGGATCACTCAGTCTCAAGTTTCCAGCACAGAAGTTTGCCATTTAAATGTCTTTAAGAATAAACGTGTTCAGGGTTTTCTGTGGTTTTCTCTGAAACTCCCTACTGAATTTAACGGTTTACATCAGTTTAAAAATTCATAATAAAATTACATAAAAATATATTTTGAAAGATGTATTATAAGCAATTTAATCATAATTAGAATTGGAGATATTGGAATAAAGGTGTTCTGGGTTTTCCGTAGTTTTCTCTGAATCACCTGTATGGAATTTAATTTCTATTCTATGCAATTCAAAGTGTCACCAATCTTTAGATTTTACTAATAAGTAAGCATAAATTTATCATATAATTCACAAAGTCATTTCCTTAATTGTAATAATATGTTAAACCATTTGTTTCTTTGTATTATAGTTTTTCAGTTGATTGATGATTGATTCTATCAATTAATTTGTTGATTGTTTGATTGCATTAACTTGATTCTTTAGATATCAAAAAATAAATAAACAATATTTAATTTAAGCGTACAGAAACATTGCTATTGTTTTGTCAAAGATCTTATTTACCAGTGGCGGATCCAGAACTTGACTTTTTTTGGGGGGGGGGGGGCTAAGATTTTTCAAAGTGTTATTTTAGACCAATAAAAAAATTACAATTGCAATATTCAATAGTGAATGTCAGTATTTTTTTTGGGGGGGGGGGGGGGGGCTTCAGCCCCCTAGCCCCTCCCTTAAATCCGCCACTGTTATTTTCACTGTAACGAGTGCCTAGTAGGTAATGTGCAGATTAACGAGTGTCTAGTTGGTAATATGTAGATTATCCATTTAATTCGCAGATTACCTAGCTAATTTGAGAAATGAAACAATTTTCCACACTTTAACAGGTCACCCTAGTTAATGTGCAGATTAACTATTTTCTGCACTTTAGCCGTAACACACACACACATATATATATACACACTAAGAGCATAGCTATTTATATTGTAAATATATGTAATAGATATTAAAGTATTTCAAATATTTAATTAAAAGAAAATTTCCAGGTTAAACAATTGATATGATTATATGGTGCAAAACAAAGTTGCAAGGAGGTTTTTATCTCTACAACCATTAGTCACAGACATATACTTCAATTACAAATTGTTTTATAAAATATAAGCATTTATGATATGGTATGTTTAAATTTTAACAGTCAATATTTTGAAAATTACAATGGCTATCTTTTTATACAGTCCCCAGGTCCCTATAGTCATATTTAGTAAAAGTTGACACTAATCCTAACAAATATAACATAAAAAGTTTCACTTTTGTGTGCCCAAAATTAACCACGATATTTAGTTTAAAAGTTTTGGAGTTTTCCACATTTTTTTGGCTTTCATTAAGGGGTCAGTTAAAAAATCCTCAATAAAGCTTGAGAAAATGAATTTTTTTTTTTTTTTAACTCAGTCAGTTTTGGGCACATAGAAGTGAAGCTTTCTATATTCAGGGATGAGAATTTTCAGACTTTTGTAGGAATTTCAGACTTTTCTTAATTTTTTTTAAACAATTTTCATGTTTTTTGTTCTCTAAATATTCTTATTTTTGTTCAATTTTCTTTCTTTTGACTGTTTCTAAACAACTTATTTTCATATATTCTTCATTTTTGCTTATAGAAAGTATGATTTTATGTATCTGTTTCTTCTTTTATTACTCAAATTAAATTATCTTTGAGTTTTGCTAATACTTTCAGTCTTTTTTGTCTATTTCCCACTATGGTGAAGAGCTGGGATGCAGATATATAAAGAAGCGGCCATATACGTATAGCAATCCAGGTTCAATCAGCTTCGTGAAGAATAGGAAAAGGTCTCTTTTGTTAAGAAAAACCATTATTTCTTATTTCAAGTAACCGCATTAAGATAGTTCATTGCCTTATAAATACTTATTACGAAGGCAACAAAGATAAACATCTTTTGGCAAAGTTTATTTTATTAAATGACTTGAGGATACCAAATATGAAGGAAGCCATTTCGATTGATTAGTAACTTTTTGAATCTTTCTTAAACCACATGTTGACAGTATGAAGAACAAGTGCTAATTAATTTATTTTGCCAAATCTCCTTGGCATCAAAAATCAAGTTGGCTGAACACATTTTTTAATTTTATGTATGGTAAACCTACAGAAGAGATAAAAGATTGGCTACAAATTAAATTACGTTATAGGATGTGATTAAATTTTGTCAGGCATCCAGAAATAGGCTAAAAGTGCGAAATCAATTGATAAAAATATTAAAAATTATTTTCAGCTATAATGATTCAATGGAAACTTTAAACGTTTGACTGGAGACAGGAAGCTACAATAAAAAAAAATCGTCTGCAGTTTTAAAGCATAAAATGAATGGGTTTCTTTTTCTTTGATATTTTATTTAATTATTACTTGATGAGATTTAGAGCAGGAAAAAGAATCGCGGTTTATAATGCTGGGAACAATAAATTATATGAAATTACAGATTAATGAAAAATAAATAAAAAAAGTAAAATAGCTTAAGCGAGTTAAACAAAATTATATTAGATTCTTTTAGAATAAAAAATATGTTTGCTTGTATTATAAATAAAAAAAAATGTAATTTATATTATTATTATTATTATATTTTAAAAAGGGATATGTGATGTTTTTCAACATCACACCCACTCTCATCTCTGTGTGCTAGATTTGTTAGGATGAGTGTCAACTTTTTTTAATTATGACTATAGAGACCTAAAGACCATATAAAAAAATTAGCTTTTATTTATTTATTTATTTAACAAATATATATATATATATATATATATATATTTATATTAAAGTAAATAAATAAATAAGAAATATATTTTTTTTATTTAACCATGCCATATCATTTAAAATTATTTTGTAATTGGAAGTAGTATATGTCTGCAACCAATAGTTGTGGAGATAAAGGCCTTCTCATAATTTTGCTTTGCACTTGTGTATATATATATCAAGAGCATAGCTACAGTAAGCACCTTTTCCCAGATACTCGAAAATTAAATAAATTTTCTCTTTTGACCATTGAAACAAACTAATAAATTGGACATATGTAGATAAATATAAACTTAAATACTATTCAAGGGCTAATCTAGAGTGTTTTCAAATTGCGATGGCGGTGCATAACATTCATACAAGGATAAATAATAATAATAATTAAAATATATATATATATATATATATATATATTATCCCTGTACATCCAGATAAAATTATGGTATGCCTCTCATCTATTTCTGAACACTTAAAGTAGAGACTTTTCTGTTATTCTTAAAAAAAAAAAAAAAAAAATCAATAATCTTTTGTAAGTTTATAAAAATTTTATGTAATATTTATGTGTGTATTATGAAATATCTATCTATATATACACACAATGCAGAGGTTAATCCAGAACAAATTTAGTGCCGCATTGAGGTACTTTCACAAAGTCAACTTTTGGTAATGAGGTACCTTCACAAAGTCAACTTTCAGCTGAGAAGCACCTTCACAAAGTCAATTCTCAGCAATATAGCAACACACTAAAAAATTTTATGAGCTTCACTGCATCAAATATATAAAAATACCCTCAGTTTGAATATTTACTTGAGATATTGGTAAATATCTAAGTAAACACCTTATCTTACACATAAGAAATAACTCGCCTACATATATATTTATTTTAAAACAGCTCCATTTTATTTTTAACTATAATTTAAAATTTTAAAAAATGCTTTGCGCATTCCGGTAATTGTTCTAAAGCATAATTAATTTTCACAAACTTATTTGATTTGTTCACAAATTATTTAAAAATTTCACAAATGGGGTACCATTTTTAAAAAAGCTGGATTAAACCCTGCAATGAGTTAATATTAATTTTGTCAAATAATATTTTGTTAGTCAATTGATAGAATAATTGATTAATTTATATATTTTTTTTTTTAACAATAAAACTGATTCTTAAATCATTCATTTGATGGACTAATTATCTATCTCCTTTAAAAATCTCCTTTAAAAATTTAAATATAATAAGATCTATATTAAAACATTAAAACCTTTTTTAAATTATCCGCACAAGTGCTTTCAGCCACTAAAGCCGCAGCCTTCATCAGGTGCATCTTGTTGAACTTGATCGTCAGGCAGTCTTGTCATCTGTTCTCCTCTCTTCTCCAGCATGGTGTGCCACCTGGCATCAATCTCCATTGGATCGCTGTTGCAGGAGTCGTGATTCGCTAAAATTTCGACATTTTCTCTTTTGGTTGCATAGAAATAATTATTGTAATGGGCTATTTTGCTGAAGTTTTTGAAATCAATTTTAATATTTTCTTTTTGGTTTATTTTTTTTAAGTCTGTTGTTATTTTATTATATCTTATATCACTTTCATGTTCTTTTATCCATGTTTTTATTTTCCGTTTTATCTAAAAGAACATGAAAGTGATATAAGATACAATAAAATAACAACAGCCTTAACAAAAATAAACCAAAAAGAAAATATTAAAATTGATTTCAAAAACTTCAGCAAAATAGCCCATTACAATAATTATTTCTATGCAACCAAAAGAGGAAATGTCGAAATTTTAGCAAATCACGATTCCTGCAACAGCAATCCAATGGAGATTGACGCCAGGTGGTGCTCCATGCTGGAGAAGAGAGGAGGAAAACAGATGACGAGACCACCCGATGATCAAGTTCAACAAGATGCATCTGATGAAGGCTGCGGCTGAAAGCGCTTGTGCGGGTAATTTTAAAAAGGTTTTAATGTTTTAATATAGTTTTGGACTTTACCTTTTATCTAATTTTAAATTGATAATAAGATCTAGTTTCAGCTTTCCGAAGATTAATCTTATATAATTTTTATTAAAATTCTTTTCAGATTCCATCATTATTTGAAAGAAAAATGAGCATTGTAAGATCATTTGAAAGAAAAATGAGCATTGTAAGCAGCGTTAAAGGCAAATTAAATGGTTTTATATCGGATAATATAGTAAGTAAATCAGTACAGTTTTCTTGATTTCTTTTAGGGGTCACTTATAATAATCTTAATTAATTTTCATTTTTATATTCTTTGAATGGGATTTGGTCTAAGATGTATGTTAAACTTCTGTCCTATTTTTTCCCTCCTTAACAGAAAGCAAAAACTGGAGCTTGTTTAGCCTTTGAAAAAATTGCTGATGATATTGATTATTATGAATTTTTTCAGCGTAAGTCTAAATTTTTCTATTATATTTTGAGTTTTATTCTTTTGTGAGAATAAAACTGTTTGTTGATTCTAATTATTGTTAATATTCCATGCACATATCTGTATGATTCTAATTATGTTAACATTTATAACTGTTATGACAGTTTCTTACACATAACAGAAAATTAAATCATGTCATTTTATTATAAATTTTAGTTCTTTTATTAGAAAGCTAAACATTACTCCTATAAAAGCTTTCAAACATTGGTGTTAAAACAAATTATATTTTTACTTTGTGAACATATACTATTGTTACATACTCGGGGGTTTGTGAATCGTCTGTGAATGAAAGACTAATCTTGTCAAGGCTTAAAAGTTTATTTACAGAAGATTACAGATCTGTAAACCAGGCATTAACTTCAATTTCACCAGAAAACACAGCTTAAATAACAGCTGACAACATAAAAATCACAACATAAACTGTACTAATAGCATTAACACCCAGCAGTAGGCTGGGATCAAACAATAGCAGAGACCCAGTCAGGGAGCTCTTAACATCACCACTTGGCGTCAAATTTAACAGACCGCTGGTCAAAACTAAACTGAATGGTCAGAACGGGATGGATCCCTTTTATAGCCTCCTATTAATCTAGAATTTTCCAGTATCTTCCAAAATGATCGAGTTATAGCTTAGATATCGATATATCGATAATAAGGATTTTCTCGCCAAGGTTGTTAAGAAGTGATAAAGTCACTGGGGAAGCTTTTTAATGGGTTTTTAAAGAAAAATGAGCTATTTTAATGCCAAAACAAGCTAAATATGCAGAAAATTAACATTTTACAATCTCACTAAGTCCTATCAGATAAAATTACATAGAAATAACTACTATTATTTAAAAATCCATAACTATGTAAGAAATGTAAACATTTAATTATGATGAAATTGAGTCGGCATGTTATAGGTCATTGCTGCAGAAAATACATAGATTTTTTGAATATGACTTATTACAGGGATACAAGGCAGAATTCTTATATTGCAGTCTATGGACTCTGTGATCCTGGATAGTGTCAAAAAAAAAAAAAAAAAAGTTACAGCTGGAAATGTTTTGAACAATTTTGACTTACTTCGCATAATGTATTTGAATTTATTGGCCCCTCACCAGTAGCCGCGAGGTTCTGCTCTCAAAGCTGGAGATGCTGAGATTGAATCCATTCTCAACAGATATTCTGTTATAATACATAAAAATTCCGAAGTATAATTTAAGTTAAAGTGGTTATTAAAATGTACTTAAGAGATTCTTTTAATTAGGTACACTTTAGTAATGTATCAAATTTACGATTATTGAAGTACATATATGAAAGTTATCTTTAGGACTAATAGACAGATAAAACCTTAATGCTTTTTAATTTTGTTTGAAAAGAATTTAAAAAGAATAATTGGAAAAAAGTTTTTAATGCTCATTCTTTTTTTATATTATTATTATTTTTTAAATATAAAAAAAATATGGAATAAACAAATGGGGAATTTTATTAAAATAAATTGAGCCGTACTCATAATTTACAGTATTACGCAAACAGATGCTCTCAGATGTGTACGCTTTCAATAATATTTGCATTCATATCTTACAAATAAATGAGATAATTTTACAAATTATTATTATAATGTCTTTAAATGTCTATGTATTCACTCTACTTATTTAAATAAAATAAAAAATAGATAAAACTTTTCTTTCTGTAGTACAGTACAGTTTTTTATTCAACTTTTAAGATAATCAATCTTTTTTTTTTTTTTTTTTTTTTTTTTTTTCTGGGGGGGGGGGGGGGGGGGGAATGTAAAAAAAAAAATCCAAAATTTTTTAATATTGATTAGACAACCATGTCATATGCTTATCGTATTAATAATTCATTATAATATAATGTAACAAATACTTTTTTATGATATACTGAAGAAAGCCCAAAACTTCTCTTAATTTGGAAATAAGAAAATAGTTATTAAAAAATATATTTTCTCCAAAATGTCGCAAAACTTGCAAAGATAGCAAACGGCCTCCCTTTTCAACCTCAACCGATTTCAAGGTAATAGTATTGTCTCTGTCTATGTCACACATAATTGACAGGTGCCAACTCATGAAAGTCGCACTGTACTTCTTTCATCCTAAAGTAACTCTTTTCCCTATTTCCATGAACGATCAAAATTGTGATGCCATGTCTCCGGACCATCTATTTATTTTGTAATAGCAGCAGTGGCGGATTTAAGGGGGGGGCTAGGGGGCTGAAGCCCCCCCCCAAAAGTATTGACATTCACAATTGACTATTACAGTTGTAAACTTTTCTTTGATCTCGAATAACACCTTGAACAATCTTAGCCCCCCCAAAAGGTAAGTTCTGGATCTGCCACTCAGTGGCGATGCGTGAGATTTTATAGCGGTCATCGCTTGTTCCCCCCCCCCCCCCCCCAATGTCGATATCATTCCGAAATTTACATTATGACGCAAATGAACTACAAATAAATTTATAAAACAACAATTAAGGAGGATATTTTATTTATTTTTATTTCAAGCATACATTTTATAACCACATTACTCTTTATTTGTAAATATAATCCAGTCTTCGTGTTTTTGTGGCAAATTTTTCTATCACTATGTTATAAAAATTTTCCTTTTCTCGCAATGACTCTAATAATTCTTTTTCAATGGATAATAAGGAAAGAATGTTCATACGGCTTTCATTTTGGGTAGATCTTTTGTATGTGTGTATTCTTTTTAAAGCCGAAAAACTTCTTTCAACTGAGGCTGTTGTCGCTGGTATTGTTGCAATCACTTTTGCCAGTTGAAAAACTTCTTTGAATGCACTGTTTAAATTTTCTTCTTTCAAAAATTTCATTAATTCGTGGGGAGATTTTTCCCGAAAAGTGGATGTACGATATAATACCGCTAATTCATTCTTGAGTCCGCATAAATCAAAAACTTTTGGATAAATTTTGCCTAAATCGTCTATTAGTGAGACTGGAAAATTTTCTTTTGATGAATATGTCACAAATTTTCTCGGATTTAAAATTTCAAAAAAATGCCAACTTTTGAAGTGAAGAAAATCGGGCTGTTAAATGGCTTGTCAGATTGTCTCTCACAGAGAAATATAATCTTCGATATCTTTTTTGTGGATCATCTGAAACTTCACGTCGTTTGTTTGTGGGGGACAAACCTACAGTTGACACAGTTTTTTCCCATATTTTTTGAAAACCTACAATTTCACATACTTCACATTTCTCAGTTTCTGGAATTTTTTCATTCAATACTTTTTTTTTGGCAATCTTGACAATATTTAAAGCCTTGTCTCAAACCTTTTAAAAACTCATGAAAATCTTTCACATAGTTGAGGCATTCCATAATATCGATATTTTCTGTTTGTAAAATATTAAACAGAATATCTGATTGAGAAAATACAGGTGAAAATATATTTAGTAAGAAAACTGTTTCAAATTTGTTTAAGAAATCAACATATCCTCGTGCTACACACCTGTCTGGCCCATTCCACTTATCATCAGGGCTTTCTAAAATATTTGTGAAAAATTCCACAATCGGTAGTAAGAAATTATTTACAGTATTTACTAGTCGTGAAGTAAATGACCATCGGGTCGGAGCAAAAGATGGAATACTTTTTTTTAGATATTCCTGTACTGCAAAAGATCTTTTATTTCAATGAGATGAAAATGTAGATATTCCATTCAAAGTAGAGAAAAATATATTACATTCAGGAATTTCATTCATACCCTGAGCCAATACCAAATTCAATACATGAGCATAGCAATGTGTGTATAAGGCTTTAGGATATTCATCTTGAACTTTTTTTTTGTAAGCCCGATAAGTGACCTGCCATAACAGCTGCGCCATCATAGGTTTGCGCAATGAGTTTTCCCGATAATTGGTATTCATTAACGATATCCTTTACATGTAGAAAAAGTCTATCCGCTGTTCGATCAGCACTGACATCTGTGAATTTTAAAAATCTTTCTTTGATACAATTATCTGTCTTATGAACGTACCTTAAAGCAGTTGATAACTGGGATCTACATTTAATGTCAGATGTTTCATCTAACATAATCGCAATAAAATCTGCTTCTTTTATTTCCTGTACAATGGCATCATTTAAAACTTTGCTTAAAGCATAAATAATGTCGTTTTGCATGTCACTGGAAGTTCCTTTGAAAACTGTAGCACTTTCAAAATGTTCTTCAAGAACTGGGTCATAGCGCATTAAAAGGTTTAAAGTTTCTATATAATTCCCTTTATTAAATGAGGTTTCTCTTTCATCATGACCACGAAATGACAGTTCTTGCTTTGCCAATAAGCATGTTACATCAATTAAGCGTTTTAGAATTTCACGATTTTTTTTTACCTTTTGATTGTGGCGACTGTTATTCACTTTGATTGTTTTGTCTAATGCTTCATCCACTCTTTGTTTTCCGAAGTTGTATAAGTCCATTACACATCGTAGATGACTTTCTGAATTCTCATGAGCTTTAGCTGATTTAGAGAGACCGCTCAGATTGCAAAATCCAGGTGACACCCAAATGTTATTATTAGGCTTTGAAAAAAGCAGACATGGCCAACAAAACAGTTTTTGTAAATCATGACTTCCACACATCCAGTTATGACTTTCATAGTTAGATGTCATAAAATGTCTTGTATATGATTTATTTCTATCTTTAACAACTGTAATCAAATTTGGTAGTATTGGACAAGGGCGTCCATTCTTCACAATTAAAAGTTTATCCTCAAATCGAAGAGATCCAAATGGCTTTGCTTTTAGCTGATTTATAACATCTGGCTCATTCATGGCTGTAATGTAAAACATATAACATTTACTTTTAAAATAGAGAAATAGAAATAACAAGTTTAAATAATAAGAATTCTATGTTTATTTATTTATTTACTTATTATTATTTTTTTAATATACAGATCTTAGATTTGAAAATATCATCGATTAATCCTTTTTTTACCGATATTACTTCAAAATACCAATAGCTTAAAAAGCATATAAAATCAAAGATGAAATGTCAAAGATATTTTTAAGGTGTTTGATGTTTTGGAAATAAGGCCGATTGACTGCTCTAGGGTCCTAGGCCTGAGGGGGAGTGCCTTCCGTGGAGGTCTTTCAAAGGGGACCCAGACCGTATTTATGCAAGTTTCGGAGAAAAGAACAGAAAAATCTCAACGGTTAAGCCAACGAGCGTGACCAGCGACGAGCATTTCAATTAACGCCATTGCCCTTCAAATAATTTGAGTCTATAGATGATAATAGAATATTTCGTTCTTTCCCTGTAAAAATATATAGAACCTAAATTCTCTAAAATCTATACATTTCGTGCAATATTGACCTATAACATGTATATAAACTTTCAGGTGAATTGGATAAAACACTATCGTCTAAGTCTCTATTGCACTTTGGAAAATTTGAGCCCATAAACCTAATGATAAAAATTTTTTGTTGTGTATTTGTAAAAAACTATAAATGCTATATTCTCTAAAATTTATACAGTTCGTGTGTCGGGGACCTGTAACATGTAGTGTAAATTGAATTCCCAGTTCATTTGAATAAGGCATTTTGATGCTATCGCATTTCAAATAATTGAAACCCGTAGGCCATAATGATAAACAATGTTTTCTTGTGTACAAATCTATAAGTGCTAGAGTCCTCAAAATTATACAGTTCATTCGTTGGTGGTTTATAACATGTACATAAATTTTCAGCTCAGTTGGGTAAGGCGTTTAGATAATATCGCACTTTAAATAATTTCAGCCCATAGAATATAATGATAAAGAATTTTTGTTGTGTGCCTGTAAAAACCAAAATCTGTACAGTTCGTGTGAGAGTGACCTGTAACATTATGCAAAAATTTTCAGTTCATTTGAATAAGGAGTTTATATATTACCGCGCTTTAAATAATTTGAACCCATAGACCATAATGTTAAAGGTTTTTTTGTTATGTGTCTTGAAAAAAAAAAAAAAAAAAATATATATATATATATATATATATATATATATATATAAAGTGCTAGATTCACCAAAATCAATAAGGTCCATGTTACGATGATCTACAAACCTATAACAAATGTACCAATTTCCAGCTCATTGGAACAAAGCATTTAGACGCTATCGTGTTCACGCACTAACATATACGCACACGGAACGGATTCATACATCACCGTAAAAATAGCAAAAATGAACTCAGAGGACTTCAAAACGTATAGCTACACCCAAATCTCGAATTAAAATTTTTCTCAGGATTACAATACTTTCCTTACATAGTATGTTTGAAAAATAAAAATCTTTATAGCATTGTTCCTTTTACCCAAAAATATTTGAGCCCACCCAATCCTTTCCAAAAGTTGGCACCACTGTACATATATATATATTAAAAAATAAATAAATTTATTTATTTATTTATTTTTTAATTTATTTTCAGATCTTATGTATGTGCTAAAGCGTATTGACATAACAGTTTATATTAGATCAAAACTTAACTTTGCAGAAATAAGTACGTATAGTGCATTAAAAGTACAATAAGTTATTGAAAGCATATTCATGTTCATTATAAAAGTACACATTAATTGAATAATAAAAGAATTTTCTAAAATTATTATTATTTATTTACATAGGAAGAAGAAAGTTTAGAATGTAACCTGAACTTAAATGAAACACTTCTATTTGTGCTGGTACACAAAATAACTCTTTTCATGTTCGCCGTCATTAAAGATTCTCGATTCTAAAAATATTTATCCAAGATCCAAGATACTCATAATATTATTTTGGAAATAAATATAAAATTATACTTCAAAAAATACGTTTCTATAATACCGACATTTTGACATAGAAATAAAAAATAAACAATTAAGAGAAAGCACATACCTATCAGATCATTCTTCAAACTCCAAACATACGCTGGAAGACTGAAGCTAAAAGTTGGAATCGTTAAAATTCCAGATGACTAGCGCCGTATTTTCAAAGATGTTTTTACGCGATTTTATTGGTTGGTGAAGATAAGCACCTGGGTTTTCATCCTTCCGCAAGCTTGCAAAAGACTCGTTTTTTCAAGCGGGGAGTCGAAAGTGCTTTTGGGTGGTTTGTCATTGTGTCAATAGATGGCAGCACCAAATATTTTAATCGCAGATCGGGAAAAAAAAAGTAAAAAAGAAAAAAATATATAAAATAAAAATAAATAAATAAAATATTGATTTTAATTATGTTGTTCACAAATTTCTGTAGTCATCAGCGAATCTCTAGATGACTGGACGCCTCGCCACTGCTGCCACTGAATAGCAGCATGACAGGAAATAACCTCTTGAGTAATCCAGAAAATTGTTTCATGAAATGCGGTTACTTATGAAAAAATGATGAAGAATACCTAACAGAAGAGCAAGAAAATTATGATGGTGATTCTGATAATGCAGATGAAGTGTGGTTTCTTTTAGCAGAGGATGTGTCTGGTACAAAATTTAGTGATAATATTTGCATTAATCAAGACATTAGAACATGTGGTATCCTAAAGCATAGAAGAAATATGTGATTAAAATAAATGAAAATAATGGTGAAAAAACAAAGGATAATTTTTACACCGATGAGGCTGAGCCAGTGCCTGCGTCAAGTGTATTTAATATAATTATGGCATTTGAAATCGCATGAACTTTTATATAAGCACATGAAATTACAGAAAAGGACCAGAAAAATGTTGTAAATCTGGAAAAATTCCTGTTTAATTTATAAAAGGAAAGAAAAACATAACATAAAATTACTGATTTTTAAAAATAAATTTTACTTAATGTTCTACAACATTGTTTTATTTCTTTGACAGTTTTGAAAATAACAAATTAGTTTTTATTTGTTGTATACTGTATACATTGTGTGTATTAATTCATAAACATTGTTTTCTTTGTGTTTTGACTTTAACCCGCATTTATCATTTTCCCACTTTCATTGTTTTTCTTGCACACACCCCATGAAAAACAATGGATCAAGGTTCTACTGTATAAATGAAATGCAATTCCAGAAATTTTTTTATAACACCCATTAATATGACTGAATATTTTTGTGTGGCTCTGGAAAGCATTCTTTTGTGCATATGAATAATATATTTTAATTTTATTAAGATTTCTGCAAAATAAAGTTCTTAAAATTTGGTTTATATAGATACATCTCCTAAAAGGCAATGCTTTGAAATTCTTTCGGGTGTCCCTGTACAGAAACCAGTAATGGTATTTACTCTATTTTCAATGGGAAACATCCGATAGTGGACTTGAATAACCTATTTCAATTTCTTTAAGATATGTGTAAATTAACAGTATTAAAATATGGTATATATAATAACACCTCTCATAGAACACAATATTTTGGAATACTTTCAGTGTCCCTGTACACAAACCACTAAAGGTATGCACTCTATTTTCAATAGGAAACATCCGGTAGTTTATTTGAATAACATATTTCAATTTCATCAAGATTTGTGTAAAGTAACAGTATTAAAATATGGTTTATAGAACACCTTTCATAGAACACAATGCTTTAGAATAATTTTGGGTGTCCCTGTACACAAACCACTAAAGATATTGCACTCCATTTTCAATAGGAAACACCCAATAGGGAACATGAATAACATATATCAATTTGAAGAAATTCCATGAATATTTATGGGAGTTAGAGTGCAGACAGACAGACCAAAGTCATTAACACTTTTCAACCTTGTTGGAAAGTGTTAAAAAAGAGAAAAAGCAATGCACTTGAAAAACAAACAGTCCTTGAACAACTCTTACCGGGTCCTAATTTATTATTTTTTTTTTTCCTTACAATATCTTCAATGCATTTTGTAAAAAAATAAAATAAAATTAAATGAAATTAAAAGTAAATAAATAAATAAAAATGTGTGCACTACTCTCATAGTGGTCCACTGTTCCCCATCTCCAGGGTACAATGATCCACTTTTCAGGGTACTATGAACCCACTTTTAAAAAATTAAACTAATATAAATTATATTTTAATAAATGTAAATGATGTAAAATAATACTTTCTAATCCTATTCTAGTCTAAAGAACATATTGTTAACATTTTCATAAACTTTCCAATGACCAGGTGGATATTTGAAACATGTGGGGTCATTCAGTGATTCTATTGCTAAACCCCATTCTGGCTCAGTTTATTTCAGATTTGATGGTCAAAAGATGCCTTTATTCTTATTTTAATGTTTATTTTCATGGATATATGTATATATATATTTAATATAATAACACCATCCACTGTAACACTTCCGTATAAAAAAAAATAATAATTATAAGAAAAAAAAAAAACCTTTTTATATACCATGTTTTTAAATTTTCTGATGAATCAGTAATAAAATATGCAATTATAAAAAAATAATATATAAGCAATATTTAAGCACGCAGACTTAGTCAGCAAACTAATAATAATAATGAAAAAAAAAAAAAAGTTGGCTTTAAAAATAAAATATTACTCCTTTTAGAACAATGTATCATTAGCATCATGAACTACATTAGCACTTATCAATGTGTAAAAAATTTTTAAACTGATAATGACGTCAATTTTTGTGAGATGCATCATTTAACTTTTTATAATTTTTAACGTTCACGTTTAATTAAATGTATTTATTTTTATGTCGAAAGAAAATGAACTCAGATTGAGATAAGCCAGAAAGGGGTTAATAAAACAGGTATTTGTTTACTGCATAAAATAAAACAAAAATTTAGCTTTTAAAATCATTTAATAATGTATATAAGTGTTCCATCCTTAGGAAAGGTACAAAATGTGATAATTATATTTATTTATGCATTTTATTTTATTTTATTTTTTTTTTTTTTGGGGGGGGGGAGGGGGGGGTCTAGTACATTTTAGATTAATAAAGGCCACTAATCAGATTGTAATTTTTATATAAGCATTTGTTTTTATGGGAAGGAAGTGGTAATTTTGGAATTTGTAATAAAATGGCCAAAAATCAGTTACTAAAAAAAAAAAAAAAAAAAAAAAAAAAAATTCTACAACTTTAAAAAAAATTTTTTTTTAACCCATTCCTGGTCACGCCATTTTTAATTTTTTTGTTTCAAAGCCATTTTAGTGGGATGTGTTTTATATATTTTTAAGTCATTAAGTACTAATAATATTACAAATTTATCAGGAATACTGAGAAACTGATTGTTTTCTATTTAGCAAATTCGTAGTAATGAATAAATGATTTAGAAATAAAAAACTCTGACCGCGTATATGCGTTCATGACCATGAAAGGGTTAATTAAATATTCAGCTGAAACTAGTATTGAGGTCACAAAATGACCTTACTTTGTTATCCAATGGTTAAATAAAAAATTTGAAGGAATAAAAAAATTGAAATCAGTGGATGTTAAAAATTTTAAAGAAATAGACATATTTGTACAAAGTCATACAAGAATTTTCTGAGGACATGTCAAAACTAAATTGAACCATGGATGTACTTCTTTGGGAGTTTAGAGTTTTGTGCTTATAAATAAATAAGAACAATATTGTTACTTTAGTTATTTTTATATTTATTTTTTTTAATATATGCTACTTTTTATTCTTTATTATTATATTCAGATATTTATGAAATTCACTTATTAATAATTATAGTTTTCAAATATGTTGTTTTTAGAAATGTAATAAATTTACTGTAAAAGTCAGATATCTATAGTTTTTATTAATTATTTGCAGTTATTAATTTTTTATATTTATATGTACATATTTATATGAAACAAATTATTAAATCAGTACATGTAGAAGATGGATCACTGTACCCCATTTTGAAACAAAATAAATAACGCTATTAAAATTATATATGGCATAGGTTCTCAACGGGGGCATTGGAGGCTGCTGAGGGGGCAGTGAACATGCGTTGGGCGGTGATATATGGATTATAAATATACAAATAATTTTTAATAAAATAACAATATCTTACTCTTCAAAAACAAGTATTTAATATTTTTAATCAGCATTTCAATCTCTATAAAGTTTATATGTATATATACAGGGTGATTATAAAAACACTACCCCGATATAAAAGACCATAGCTATCATACCGTTCACAGTAACTGAATAAAATTTTGGTGGAAGGTATTTTGAGGTATGCGCTCAAGAATCATATAAAAAATAATTAGTTAAACTCTAACAGTTACTGTTACAGTGACAAAATTTCAAAAATGTCAAATGGCAGCACCTACTTTTATTTTATTGGAATGGGATCTCCATACCAAAAAACCATAAATAGCGTTTAAACGGTATCTGTAGCATGAAAATTGCCAGCACTAGAAGAAAAGAGAAAACGACTGTGATGTGCCTACCAGAGCAAGACTAATGACGTCAGATTTCCCACTGAGTCTTTGGCTTAGAGCTCCTATAGACGCAAGCCGACTTGTGGAGGCTGGTTTACAGCCTCAACGTGTGGATTATCTCCCATCTTAAATAAGAAGTGTGTAAAGGAGTGAATTGAAGACGGCAATTTAAAACTAATCTTTGTTCAACCTGACACTTTCACGGAAACCATCGCCATCCAACACTGAAATAAACTTTTGACCTTGACACTTCTAATACAACACTTCCTAAAAAAAAAAGAAGTTGACTCAGAACTTAATTTGTTAAACTTTTATTTGGGCACCATTTTCGATGTAAGTCTGTAAGGTACGACATGTGTTGAGTTGGAAGATTGAAGGTCACCAGTTGGATCTAGTGTTGAATAATAGTAGTTTCAGTGACCACGTCGAGCTGAACATAGATGCATTGAGTTGGAAGTTATAATGTCACCTGTCGGATCCAGCGTTAGATAGGGGTGATTTTTGGTAACAATGTCGAGTTGAGCATAGAAGTGTTGCATTGGAAGTGTCAAGGTCAAAAGTTGATTTCAGTGTTACATGGCGATGGTTTCAATGAAAGTGCCAGGTTGAACAAAGATTAGTTATAAGTTGTTGTCTTCCATTCACTCCTTTACACACTTCTTATTTAAGATGGGAGATAATCCACACGTTGAGGCTGTAAACCAACCTCCACAAGTCGGCTTACATATATAGGAGTTCTAAGCCTAAAACTCAGTGGAAAATGTGACGTCATTAGTCTGACTGTGGTAGGCACATCACAGTTGTTTTCTGTTTTCTCCTAGCGCTTACAATTTTCGTGCTACAGGTACCGTGTCAATGCTGTTTATGTTTTTTGGTATGGAGATCCCATTCCAATAATAATAATAAAAAATAGATGTTGCCATTTGAAATTTTCGAAATTTTGTCACTGTAACCGTAACTGTTAGAGTTTAACTATTATTTTTATATGATTCTTGAGGGCATACCTCAAAATACCTTCCACCAAAATTTTATTCAGTTACTGTGAACGGTATGATAGCTATGGTCTCATATATTGGGGTAATTTTTTTTATAATCACCCTGTAGGGGAGAGTGGGGATGAATGGGACGCAGGATGAATGGGACAGTAGCAAAATTTTTATGTTTTGCATGCACCAGAAACTTGACAATTTTTCTGATATATGGCAGTACTGAGGTCATTCATCAAGTGTAGTTTCAGAGTTGTGCTATCTATAGAAGGGCAGAAAAAAAATTAAAGTGTCTTTTTCTGCTACCAAAGTAACTTTTACTGATTCAATTAAGTAGTAGTTAAGAAATTAACTATTTGCTTAAAGTTAATATAACTCTTATATGATGAAAAGGCATAATCTTTTGCTGTGTTTAAGATATTCAAGAAGAATATTGACAATTGTTCATTAAACATATTTCCTGTTTTATGTGATCATGTGGTGGTGGGGTGAATGGGACAGTTTGAATGGGGAGGAATAGGACATTCCCCACTATGTGCTAATTTAAAATTGTACACAGGAATTATATTAAAACAAATCGTAAATAGATTTTCAATATTTTTATAACCTGTAGTTCAGTAGTTATAACATGGAATTATAAAAATAGCATGGATTTAGAGAAAAATAGATTGCAATTAATTGTTCTGATTTTTGTTTATAATAATTATGATTAAAAAAAATCAGAAGTTAGAATATTCAATGCAACTTAAATCAATAATATCAATAAATAAATAAATAAATAAACTAATAATAATAATAATTTGATTAAAATCACAATTTCAGTCAAGCTGATTAAATAAATCCTAGTGATTATTAATGTAATACAGAATAGAATGCTTATTTTTCCTGATCAGGCGGAAACAAAAATTTATCTGGATAATTTGTACTCTATTATAATGATTTATATCTTTCTAGTGTCTTATTTATTTTAAATCTTATTAGATTAAATTACCAAAGCCTAGAGCACTAGGAACTGTGGGAACCAAAATACTTTTTCCATTAGATGTTAATTTGAGTCAATACATCAGTTTTTGTTAATTTCAGTAAATCCATAGTGTGTAATAAAATCACATAAACCAATTCAACTTTAAAAATTTATTTACTTTCCATTTTGTTTTCTTTTCTTTGTTAAATTCAGTCTTCTCTCATTCATCCCCACATGTGGGGATGAATGGGACAGTGCACATGCATGTAAAAAAAACATTATTATTAATTAAAAATGATAACTTTTTATTAAAGTTAGTATGTTTATTTATAACTGTTTATTGAAGTGTGCTTATGAGCAATGTTACAAAATTCTGAATGACATATGGTGAACGTTATTAATAAAAGCATGAAAAATGTCTCATTCATCCCCACTCTCCCATATATATATATATATATAACCTAGAGAAATTGCTTTTAGCAGCTTAAAATATAATGTTTGCATAATATGGTTATTTTATCTTTTGCATAGGTACTTTTTGCCTTTATACAACTGGTACCATGATATTTTTTATCAGTCTTCATATAAATTTAAAAGTGTTGTTTATTACCGTAAAATTCCGATTATAACCCCCCTTTCCTTTAAAAATAAAAATCATTAAAATCAGAAGGTGTGATATTATTGGAAACTTTTAAAAAGCTGAAATTTTAGAAAAAACTTCAGATTATAATAGCCAAAAGAACGGAAGGTTTTGGTGAAAGGGAAACATCTAAAAATTACAGAGACAGGTATATTTGTGTGTGGGGGTTACTATCAGAATTTTACGGTAATAGATTTAAATAAAGGGTGTCCACTATGCCCCAGTCTCTTCAATGTATTATAAGAGTTTGATTCTTTTATTGATTCTTTTATTTTCTTTCTTTTTTTTAAGATTTTGAATTGGAAGATACATTTCAGTCATGGTTTTTAGCTTTGCAATTGCATGTGTGGATGACAATCTCAGCTACAATGGGTGGAACTAAATCAAAGTTATTTAAAATGACTCTGATTGACTCTATGTGGAATGATGTTGAACTTAGAATGGAAAAATTAGCTGTAAATATTTTAACATTTAAAAATTATTCTTTTACTTAGCTCATTGATTTTTATTGATCACTTTATTTTTTTCTTAGACAATGAAAAGTTCTACTAGGAAGAAATATTTAAAAGATTTGGTGATGGAATTCCAGGCATGTCTTGTATCATATGATGAAGTACGTATTTATGTACCAAAAAAAAATTTTTTTTTCCAATGTTTCAAATATATTAAGCATCAAATATTTTCACATGATATTTTGATTATTAAAAAAAAAAAAAAAAAAAAAAAAAAACTTTTGTAGTGATGGAATATATATATTGTTATTCTTCTTGGTATATGTAACATTGTGCAGCTGCATACTTTTCTTTAAATGTGCTGTACTGTTTTTAAATGAAGCATTGCATCTTTGTTCATATGGGAGAAATGAAGTACTCTTAGAAAATCTTTAATTAATGAATATAATATATGTAAATATATAAATTTTAAGACATTATGATTGCTCCCTAGGCATTGAAATCCAGAAAATTTTGAGCCTGCTGATTTTTTTATTTATTTATTTTTTTTTTTTTTTTTACGAACATCAAATATATTAAAAAAATTTATTGTAATTGCATTTTTCTTTTTTTAGTTGTGATATTTGTATTTAATTTTGATTTAACTTGCTTTAATTTTAATTTGATTTTAATTTACATTTAGTGACAAAATTGTGGTTTTAAAAGTATTGTTAGCAATAATAATGATTTCTTATTAGATAAATTTCTCAATTTAAATATATTTATTGATAATGTCTGAATTAATTTAAAAACAATAAAATACAGAAAAAATACAAAAAGGAAAAAGAAAGAAAGACAAAATCTTAAATTTTTAAATGTAATTTGCTTTTAGCGACTGAATACTATTTCTTTCAAAGAACCAATTATTGACCTTCCTCCACAAACTCTTCTTCATAAGTATAAGCTTATGATAATTTATGAAATTTTGCAACGAAGCTCATATATTGCATTAAAATAAGAACAACCCTTTATTATGAATAATTTATGCCATTCAAAATTCAGCAATTACTATTCGACATATTTTCCTTTTAATTTGTAAGACTTTGAGTAATTTTATGTTGCTACAATTCAAGCACAAGAGAAAATATTGAACATTTTATCTTTTAAAGGTCTCCTGGAATTTTACTTAAAATATAATGATATAAAATTGTAACCAATATAACTCATCCTGTAAGTTTTATAATGCACTTTTATAACGTAAGTCATACTTATGGACTCTGCATCTGTATTTATCTAAACTTAATAAACTTTAATATTAAATAATTTCACATCTTACAAACTTTAATCTGGAAACGGTTAAAATGATTTCAAAACACTGTGCTGTTAACATGTAATCGAATAATAATAAAAGAGATAAAAATAAGCATAAATGCCTGTAAAGAATTAATATGACAGAAATTTTTCTAATATCACTGCTTTGCAGGTTCATGGGCATGACTATTACTCGATATATTTCCCTTTTAATTTGTAGAACTTTATATGTTTTTTATACTAAAATTTAGAGGGTTTAGTAAAAGCACTGAATATATCAACAAATTCACCCGCTCAAGTGTAGCAGATCTGTACAAATTAAATCCCGAGATTATTATTTAGGTTCCTCGCATCTTCTTTTATTAAACTTTAACATTTAAGGGATGCTTGGATAAAGCATCAATTTTATGCAAGTTTTGTGTTTGAACGCACTAAATTTCAATGTGATAATTCAGAGCTGCATTACAATTTTTTATATAAAAAACTTTGCATTTTATTTTAGCTGAAATTTATGGGACTCGGATAAATTAACAATGCTTAGATTTTCAAAGATAACTAATAAATACCCTTTATCATTCAAAATTTGAACCAAGATAATAAATTTTTGGTTACATGTGTCCCTCAGTTACAGTGTTTTCAACGAAGGTTGTAGATATTTAACCCTCCAATATTAAATGCCAGAGTTCTCTTTTGCCCTAAGTTTCTATATGTATTTGCTAAAAAAAAAAAAAAAAAAAAAAAAAATAGTTTTGTTTAAATATATATTTTGTTAGAAAAAAACAATTTTCAAATCAAAATTGAATTATTTGATCACAATATTGTAATTTTGTATTCAACTCATTCACACATACAAAATACATTTTCATTTATTTTGATTTTGTGGCTATCAAAAATGAATTATTTAAAATTAAACTGCTCAAAATTAAAAGAAACAAAAGTGCAGATCTTAAACATAAATATGTATTTAAATGATGAATAATAATCTTATGATAAATGTATAGGGAGAGTGGGGTTGAATGGGACGCAGGATGAATGGGACAGTAGCAAAATTTTTATGTTTTACAAACACAGGAGACTTGACATTTTTTCTGATAGATAGCAGCACTAAGGTCAATCATCAAATGAAGTTCAGAATTGTGCTATCAATAGAAGGGCAGAAAAAAAATTAAAGTGTGTTTTTCAGCTGCCAAAGTAAGTTTTTACTGATTCAATTAGATAGTAGTTAAGAAATTAACTATTTGCTTAAAGTTAATATAACTCTTATATGGTGAAAAGGCATAATCTTTTATTGTGTTTATGATATTCAAGAAGAATACTGACAATTGTTCATTAAGCCTATTTCCTGCGTTATATGATCATGTGGTGGTTTGGATGAATGGGACATTCTCCCACTTAGTACTAATTTAAAATTGTACACTAGAATTATATTAAAACAAATTTTAAATAGATTTTCAATATTCCTATAACCTGTAGTTCAGTAGTTATAACATGGAATTATAGAAGTACCATTTAAATTTAGTGCAAGTAGGCTAAATATAAAGAAATATAAGTAAAAATTAAGGATGAACACTTTTTTTTTTAAATATCTAGGATCCATATAAGGTTAGTTAATTCATTATAAGATAATTATACATTTTTAATTATGTAAATTATCCATATTGATTATCAGGATTCTTAATTTTGTGGATTTAGAGAAAAACAGATTAAAATTAATTGTTCTGATTTTTTTTTTTTTTTTTTTTTTTTTTTTATAATAATTATGATTAAAAAAATTATAAGTTAGAATATTCAATGCAACTTAAATCAATAATTAAAACAAATAAATAAATAAACTAATAATAATTTGATTAAAATCACAATTTCAATCAAGCTAATTAAATAAATCCTGGTAATTATTAATGTAATACCGAATAGAATGCTGATTTTCCCAATCAGTCAGAAATAAATATTAGTCAGCTCACTCTGATTATTAGTTTTCGAGGTATTTATAAATAAGGATTTTTGATGGTCTAACTAAGGAACTTTTCAAGTGTAAATTTCTGATTGGCAGGAAGAGATATCAGAAGTTAGTTTTTATTGTACTTATTTCACTGGTAAAATTTTAGCTGCTGAGTTGCAGCAGTAATTTTCAGTATTGTAAATATAAAATTTTCAGTATTGTTAGCATTTTTCATTTTATAACACTTTCTCCTTAACAGGCACTATAAAAATATTCAAACTTATTATGCTGTGCTATTATAGTTTTTTTTTTTTTTTAATGTCTTGTTCTGTTATTGTGCATTTATCTTTTTTTGAAAGTAACCTTTTTTTTTTTTTTTTTTTTTTAAGGGTATATTTAGTGAAGATACAGTGTTAGCAGCTGCAGCATGGCGAATGTTATTTGCTTGTAAGCCTGTACACCCTCAGTTACTAGAACATGCAGTTTGTTATATTCGTAAACAGCTAGCACATTTAGAATCTCAGAATATTCAAGAAATTATTTTCCGAGGATCAGTTTCTTTTCTTCCTTTAAAAACTATACTTTCAAGTAATGAAATATAGCATTTAATTTATTTAATTAAATAATTGAAATCACATGTCAAATTATTTTTTTAAATGTATAGAAATCACACAATTCCTTTAAAACACATAATATGGTTGTATAAAAATAAGTTTGTAGAAATATTTAATAAAGAATTTGGTTTAGTCTTTTTTTTTTTTTTGTGTGTGTGTGTGTGTGTGTGTGTGTTTTCAGTTGCAGTAATTATTGTACTACAGGAATCTCGTAGCAAACACATTAATATTACATTCAGATTATTTTTAGTTGGTTTCTCCATATATGCTGAAATGATGAATAATTTGTGAAATAAAAATATTGGCCCAGCATTTTTTTTTTTTTTTTTTTTTTTTTTTTTTATAACTTATTTCTTATTTTTACTTTCTAGCCAAAATTTTTATTTCTACTGAGATTTAAATTTACTTTTTTCTTTTTAGTTTAATCTAATGAGCAATAAAAGATGATATATTTTATTTTCTGACTGATTTTATTTAAAATTTATTTTCTTGAAATTGTATTATACAATTTTTGTTAGAAATTTGTTTAATCATTCCCCGATTTTTCACTTTCGAAGATTGTCAAGTATAATCTGTAAACTTCTTGTTTTAATAGATCTCATTTCTTTGATAATTTCTTTAATATTATTTAAAAAAAAAAAAAAAAAAAAAAAAAAAATCGAACACTCTTTAGAATAAATTAATAATAATAAATGCAATAGAACTGGGAAAATATTTGTATCAAATAGGTTGTGTTTACACACCATTTATTATAAAGTTGTTAAATTATAATGGTTTAAACATGCTAATAAATTGTTTTTTATTAAAAAGAATAAATTGTACACATTTTCTAAATATCTTTTTTTTTTTTTTTCCCAACCATTGAATAATATGTATTATTTTTCTTCTTTGAATGAACTTTCTATAAACATTTGTTCACATACATTGACATATTTTCATTTATTTAGATATTATGTCCATAATTATTTTATGAGTTTGTTTTATTTAGTTATTTTTTATTTTTATTTTGATGGATTAATTTTTAGGGGTTCATCATTTCTTATTGCTAGAAGATTAAAAGTAATAATTCACATGTTCAGAAATTTCAACACAAATTTTATGATTTGATGAATGATTGAAATTTTGTTATACAAAAGAATAATCGTTGAATGTAAGTTTAATGGTATTTTATGTTAGAATTTTTCCTGTATAACCTAGACATTTAACCTCTTGTGTCCCTTGGTACCCAATTGGGTACTTTTGTAAAATGCTTGTAAAATGAAAAGATTATGTTTACCAGCATTCAAATCCATGATATTCAATTGGGGACAGATTGTTTTAATAGTTTTTCAAGAGATTGCAGTTCTATATCAAGAAGTGATTAACTTTATCATAGCATAAAATGGCATAAAAACAAAAAATGTCAACTCGTTGACAAAAAGAAAAATAAAGAAATCTGTCTTTTCATAATTTTTAATAAAAGAGACTAAATTTGAATGTTTTAGATGTTATTGTATATTAAGAAATGTATAATTGCCATATTAGACGTAATTTTAAGATTTTTAGATTGTACTTTGTTGAAAATATTTTGTTTGCAATCACGTTAATTGCAAACAAAATTACTTTATGCTAATTAAAATTTTTGAAAAGTATTTTTTTCTCTTTTTTCACTTTTAATATTCATATTTAATTTAAAAAAAAAAAAAAAAAAATTGAATTTTTAAAAAACAGTGTTTGTTTTTTTCTCAGGTCTGAAGAGAAGTGGGTATTCGGGTCTAGAAGCACAATTTTTTGGAATTTTGTCGTGCTCAGTTAAAAAAAAAAAAAAAAAAAAAAGTTATTTATTGAGATTTTAATAATGTAAAGAAAATTTTCTGAAAAGAAATTAAAATTAAAAAAAGCTATAAGCTGGTAAAATGGGTCTAAAAAAAAAGGCCATGTTCTGGTTGATACAATTGCAGCCTTTCTGGTCATTTGAAACGAAATTTAAAAAAAAATTCCTTAATTAGAATGAATGTTATTATGGCCCCTGCCTAAGCGGGAGAAAAAAAAAATCTTAAAAGGGAAACTGGAAAAAAGACATTTATCGACTTCATTTTCCATAATTTTTAATTTTTTAAAAATAGTAATAATAATAATAATAATTTTGATACAAATGTGGTAGGGAGTGATAGAAGGTTATATATTGAAGGTTGGTACAAAGTTAGGCAATGTTTTAAATTTAATATAAACACATTATGGATTGTTCTAGCATTAGGTTTATTCATCAAGGCCGTGCCTACATTTTTAGCTTCCCTGGGTGAAAAATTTTAGCCAACCTAGGCATAGTGGCATACGAAGAGTGGGGCGCGATAATCTAAAGTTGAATCATTGTAAAACATACATAGGTTAAGGATACAGTTGGTAGCATTCAATGCTCAATAGGTATCAGTATGGCATCTGGCATTAGTTTCAATTCAAATATGAAGTTGCTCCTTATTTTCTTCTTGTCTTCCACTTGCTGTTCAATTTCTTCTCGCCTTTTTTCAACTTTTCTTTCAACATATCCCTGACATCTGGTTTGTACCTCATCTTTGGTTTCTTCTTGTCTTCTTGGCGCTGCCTGTTGAGCATCTGCACAAAATGTGGATTGTTGCTGTTCGTAAGTTTTTGCTGGTCTTTGAATAGCTTTCCTTTCAATCTGTTCTTGACTGTTCATATTCATCTTATCATCTACCCACTGGCTGTTGAGCATCTGCACTATATTTGTCTTTCACTGTTCATTAGTTTTTTCTTGTCTTCTATTAATTCTGTTTTGAGCATGTTCCTGACACCTTGCTTGCACTGGTTCATAAAGTTCTTTTAGCTGCTGGCCTTTGAGCATTTGCAAAATATTTGTCTTGTCACTGTTCACATGTTTCTTTTTTTTTTTTCTTTTTGTCTTCTGTCAGCTGTCTCTTGAGAATCAGCAAAGTAAAAATTAAATTAAAATTTGAACCAGAATTGAAAAAAAGAAAAAAAAAAAAAAAAAAAAAAAAAGAGTGTGAGGAAGAAAAAAAATATATGGCTACGAAAAGACATAAAAAAAATTTAGAACCAAGACTTTCAAATATAAAAATGTTATGAAATAAGTAACGTTAAAAAAATATATTGCAAATCTTATTAACCCTCGCTTTCCCAAGATAAGTCATTACTGCAGAAAAATTGCTTTCAGGTGCCGCTTGGCTTGTTTGACGAAAATCACCAGCACTGCACCTTTTGCTATCATTTAGAAGTTGCAACATTCCACTGGTTACCTTTGCTATCGCTGGCGAATTAGTGCACTTTTTTAATGAGGCGAGTTTAACTAAATTTCAATTACAAAATGGGGTCAAAATGACCCCATCTTGTGAAAGTGAGGGTTAATAAAAAGGAAATGGCATCCTACTGTCTGTTTTGCCCTCTGTCAGCTGTCTCCATAAAAATTTCTGCAGTTACAGACGTGACATTTGGCACACACATAGCATAGCTGCCAAGTCATCTTGGTTTCCAGGAAGACTTTTTGATTTTTGTATTTTCTTCTTGCTTCCTGCTAGAAAATGAAATTTTCTTGATTTTGAAATTTTTCCATGTGTTTCATTTTAATCTTCAAAAAAAGGTCTATAATATATTTTTAAATTGTCTGCAAAAATTTTATTTGTGTTTGTAAATTTTCAGTTTTAATTGAAATAACATGATGAGGTTAGATTCATTTCAAACTACTAATCACATCTTGAAACATCTTAAGCGAAGTAGATGATAACATTGCAGAGCATTACATCATCATAACCTTACCTTTTAGAGAACAACAAAAAAAGACAATCATGATAAAGCAGGGAGAGTACTACAAATTGACTTAGGTTGATTCTCCCACATTCATGTGTTTACTTATGACAACAAACTTATTGCAGATTGTGCATTTGTTATCCTGTAGGAAATATTAACATACTTTTATTTGATTTTTAAAATATTCTTTTTTTCTAAATGTCTCATAAGTACAGTTTTTTGGATTGCGTTAGTAAAAAATGGTTATTTCTGCTGTACCTACTATATAGAAAAAATCTTCTTGATTTTAACGGAATCTTCTTATTTTTTGAGCTCATTCTTCTAGATTCTTCCAGTGAGAAGTTGGCAGACATGACATAGTCTGTAATGTCTCCATATGCATCTCGAAGTTGGATTTTAAAATTTTTAATTAGAAACAAGTTCTGAATTAAAACTTATTAATCTATTAAATTTCTCGACATTTTTCTTTGCATTGTAATTTCAACTTGTTGCCAATAAAATAAAACGCTTACAACTTTTTCCTTTCGTTTTTTAAACATAAAATGAAACATTTCTCTGCCTATGAAAAATAACTAAAAAAAAAAAAAAGATAAGCCTGTATAAAAAAATTTCTGATAAAACTGATGTCACAATATTTTTAAATTATTTTAGTACGACTATGCATACTATTTCTTTCAGAAAGCGATTTTGCTTTGTCGCCTTTATTTAGTTTCCACTTTGAGGGAACAGACAAACATTTTTGTTTTTATTTAAAATATATAAAGCTGAACTTTTGTCATTGTATCTGTCCGGATTACTAGATTTTATCCAAAATTGGTACATTTATTAATAACAACAAAATCTAGCTAAGATATATTTTTTAGTTCAGTTGGATAATTGATTAAAAAAATATTAAGTGAAAACCCCATTTTAACTTTAAAATTATTTAAAGGAGAAAAACAAACTAATGCCAAAAATAAATAAATAAATAAAATAAGTGAATGTTTCTTTTTATGAAAAAAAAAAAAAGAGGTTCAAACATATTGTTACAAAATTGTAAATAATTGTGTTTATTTTTGTATAAATTCTTTCAAAGAGGCTTAGTAAGTTGATAAAGTGCTAATTTTGTCCATTTCTAGTCATTTTAGCGTTGAAATAGCCTTATTTCCCCTTAAAAACGCATTAAAAAGCCCAATAAGGCAGGTAATGGATTTGGCGCAAAATTTGGTGACTTTTTCCCACCTTGGCGATTTTTTTGCCGACCTTGGCGAGAAAATCCTTATAAGGGATATACCAAATATGGAAGCTCTAATCCCATTGGCTGATGAGATATGGAGATTTCTGAAACGTTTCATGCTTTTCTACAGGGGTATATAAGCCTGCTTTCTCGCCAAGGCGAGTTAGTTCAGTTCAGTCTGTGATCAGAGTCTGTCAGCTTGCATTGAGCCTCTTCGAAAGAGACTTGCTTTAAGTGTTATTGCTATACAGTTTGTACTGTGGATTTGCTATTGACAGCTGTTGTTTAAGCTGTGTTTACTGGTCGAATTGAAGCTGATACTTGTTTTATAGACCTGTATTTTTCTGGAACTTTCTGTGAATAAATTACTGAATTTTTGTACGTTTGGCCTTTCATTCTAGGACAACTCACGAACCCCCAAGTACGCAACATTTCTGGTGTCAGGAGCGGGGTTGTCTGTGAATGGTGATAACGAGAGCTATGGAGCAAGAAATGAAGAAATTTCTAGAAGGTCTCACTGCTTAGATGAATGAGTTAAGATCTGGATTGATAGAGAAAATGAAAACAGGACAGGAAAAGATGGAAGCATCGCAAAGAGAGATGAAAGAAAGTATGGAAGCATCGCAAAGAGAGATGAAAGATAACCTGAGTCAAGAGATGAAGGAAATGAAAGACACTATGGGTGAATTTCAGGAAGAAATTAAATCTAATTAAGATGAGATGAAGAGAGAGCTTTCAACGGTGAAAGAATCAATCGAGGGTAAATTAACGGTGATGGAAAATAGAATGGATGGAATAGAAGAGAAAGTTATAAAGATAGAAGAAAATTTTGAAGAGAATGTTTTGAAAATAGAAGAAAGTTTTGAAGAGAAAGCTATGAAGATAGAAGGAAATGTTATGAAGGTTGAAGAAAAAGCTATGAAGATAGAAGAAAATGTTATGAAGTTTGAAGAGAGTGTTACGAGGATAGAATGGAGTTTCGAGGAGAAAGTTAAAGAAAATTTTGATCAGGAACTGAAAGGAAGTTTTTCAGAGATAGAAGGTAAACTGAAGAGAATAGAAGAAGATCTGGAGAGAAAAGTGGAAGAAAAGTTAGAATCCATGCCCCAGGAAACTGAAAAGAAAGAGAGAAGAAGCCAGAATCACGAATTTATTAAGCTATCTACCTACGACGGCAGATCCTCCTGGCATGTATATAAGACGCAGTTTTCCATCGTAGCTGAAGCTAACGGCTGGGACTCTGTTGCAAAGATGGCTCATCTGGTAGGGTCGTTGCGAGGCGACGCCGCAGATATTCTGGAGACCCTTTCGAAGGAACAGCGATATGACTTCGAAGCTATAACCAGAGCACTAGAGCTACGTTTTGGAGCGAAATGGTCCAAAGAATATAGTCGACTCCAGCTAAGGTCCCGTCGTCAGAGACCAGGGGAAAGCTTACAAGAACTGGCATCAAACATCCAGAGGCTTTCACATTTGGCTTTCTCAGACTGTCATCCTGAAACACGTAATGATCTGGCTCTAGAATATTTCATTGATGCTGTCGGAGATCCAGATATTCAAAAAGCCCTCAGATTCTCCGGCGTGAAGGATGTGGAGTCAGCCTTGGTGTATGCCCTAAAGCTCAAGACAGCCCAACAAGCCTCCTATAAACATCGCCAGAACAGCACAGCAGACAAAGGGAACGGCTTTCAAGATGATCTTAAAGAGATTCAGGAAATGATTGCAGGAATTAATAGAAGAGTACGTATTCTTGAGAGTAGGAAAGAAGGGAAGACTCCAACAACTAAATGCTGGGGCTATGGAAAAGACGGGCATATCAAACGAAGCTGCCCAGTAAGAACACCTAGAGACGCAACCAAGAATGTCTCTGAAGTATGCCACCCAGGAGGAGCTCTTCGGGAAAATCCAGATGCCTTCTTGCGGAAGCCTCCATCTGAAGATCATAAATACATCTGTAAAGCCGATGATAGACCCCAAAGAATACAGCCAGTTGCTCGCCAAGTTACTGTCGCAACACCATCAGAACAAGATCCCAATCCACGGAGTGACGAAGAACTTAGACAAGCCCAGTAGGAAGATCCTGACATAAAGCGAATATTACAGCTGAAGGAGACGACCAGCAACAGACCAACCTGGCAGGACATTTCCAGATTCAGTCCCATTATGAAAAGTTATTGGGCACTTTGGGATTCTCTTCATATCAGAAACGGCGTATTATACAGAAAGTGGGAATCTGATGATGGGAAGAGCTTCCGATGGCAGATTTTATTACCAAGATCAAAAATTCCAGCTGTTTTAGAACAACTGCATAGTAGCTCTACCGGAGGCCATTTTGGGGTAATGAAGACTCTGCAGAACGTTCGGGAACGCTTCTACTGGTGCAAGGCAAAGGAGGATGTGGAGAAATGGTGTAAATCCTGTGATGCTTGTGCGGCACGTAAAGGCCCGCAGAAACGAAGTCGAGGAAGACTGCAACGGTATAACGTGGGAGCACCATTTGAACGGATTGCACTCGACATCTTGGGTCCTTTGCCATGGACCTCCAGTGGAAATAAATACATCCTCGTCGTGATGGACTATTTCACCAAGTGGCCTGAGGCATATCCCATTCCCAATCAAGAGGCAGGCACAGTCGCAGAGGTCCTAGTGCAGCAATGGGTGTCAAGATACGGCACGCCCCTACAACTTCATACCGACCAAGGTAGGAACTTTACCTCTGCTGTTTTCAAAGAACTTTGTCAACTACTAGGCATAGACAAAACCCAGACAACACCCTTACATCCCCAGTCGGACGGCATGGTCGAGAGGTTCAACCGTACCATCCTGAATAACCTCTCTCTTCTAGTATCAAGGAACCAGCAAGATTGGGACTTGAAGTTGCCATTGTTCCTGCTGGCTTATCGAAGTGCTGTCCATGAAACCACTGGCTATACTCCAGCCCAGATGCTCTTTGGACGTGAACTTCGTCTCCCATGTGATCTCCTGTTTGGTTGTCCACCCGATGCGCCTTCATCGCCCGAGGAGTACATCCAAGATCTCCAGGCACAATTTGAGGACGTACACAACTTTGCTCGGGAGCGGATTAACATGGCAACGGAGAAAATGAAGACAAGGTACGATCTAAAGGCTACACAACATGAGTTCCAGGAAGGAGAGAAGGTCTGGTTGTGGAATCCTGTTCGATGCAAAGGACTCTCTCCCAAGTTACAGTGCAACTGGGACGGACCATACACAGTCTTAAACAGCTGAATGATGTAGTGGTGCGGATCACTAAAACACCTTCATCAAAACCGAAGGTGGTGCACTATAATAGGCTCACCTTCATCAAAACCGAAGGTGGTGCACTATAATAGGCTAGCCAAGTACCACAAGTAACGGTAATATTAAAATTAAAAATGTAAATACTGGTAAAATTTGCGCATGGATAATGTAAATATTTGTATATAGATACTTGTACATATTTGTGAATTTTGTAAATATTTCTCACTTGATTTTTGTTTCTATTTTGTCGTTATATGCAACTTAGTTTTGTACTTGAGATTGTGTAAATTTGGTTAGTTTCGCCTCTTAATCAAGGGTTGCACTGCCCGGGACGTGGAGTCCTTGGAAGGGGGGCAGTGTTACAAAATTGTAAATAATTGTGTTTATTTTTGTATAAATTCTTTCAAAGAGGCTTAGTAAGTTGATAAAGTGCTAATTTTGTCCATTTCTAGTCATTTTAGCGTTGAAATAGCCTTATTTCCCCTTAAAAACGCATTAAAAAGCCCAATAAGCAGGTAATGGATTTGGCACCAAATTTGGTGACTTTTTCCCACCTTGGTGATTTTTTTGGCGACCTTGGCGAGAAAATCCTTATAAGGGATATACCAAATATGGAAGCTCTAATCCCATTGGCTGATGAGATATGGAGATTTCTGGAATGTTCCACGCTTTTCTACAGGGGTATATAAGCCTGCTTTCTCGCCAAGGCGAGTTAGTTCAGTTCAGTCTGTGATCAGAGTCAGTCAGCTTGCATTGAGCCTCTTCGAAAGAGACTTGCTTTAAGTGTTATTGCTATACAGTTTGTACTGTGGATTTGCTATTGACAGCTGTTGTTTAAGCTGTGTTTACTGGTCGAATTGAAGCTGATACTTGGTTTATAGACCTGTATTTTTCTGGAACTTTCTGTGAATAAATTACTGAATTTTTGTACGTTTGGCCTTTCATTCTAGGACAACTCACGAACCCCCAAGTACGCAACAATATATATATATATATATATATTTAAATAATTAAAATAAAATTGAGATAAATCGTGCTAAAGAAATAGAACAGATTCAGTATAGAACCCTTTACAAAATTTAGCAATTTTAATTCATCATAGAAATGACTACAAAAATTTAAAAGCCCCCAAGAGGCTCATAAGCTAAAGCTATATACCAAAGAAATAATAAATAAATAATTTTAATAATAATAAATTGATTTTTTAATAATATGTTCAGTTTGCAAAAGAGTTTTACATATTCCAAAATCAGTTATTAACTAGTTGGATTTATAGTTATTAGAATGAACAAGTTGGTGTATTAGTTACTGTTTTGTGGTATGACCACCTGGCACATCCGTGAGGTAAATTCTTAGGCAAGATAGTATTGTGAGATACTTCTTTTAGTCAAAATAGTTGAACATATAAATTAGAGTAATCAGAAAATGTATAAATAAAAACACAAAAAGTTTAAAAGCATAAAAATCATGTAATAAAAATTAAAGTTGTGCCATGGTTTATTAGTACAACAGAATTATTTCTTTCATACAGTGATTTTGCATTGGCACCTTTTATTGTATCACTTTGAATTTGCCAAAATACCTGCTAATATCCAATTTTACCATTCAGTTTCTTAAACTATCTTAAAATACCATGTTAAATCTGAAAAAAAAAAAAAAAAAGTTTACATTTTTCAAAACCTACTGATAAGTGAATTTGTCCTTGATTGTATGTAAAAACCGATTGTCGATGCACCATCACCATTCATAAATTGGGTGGCTTCTGAATATTTGTCGACACTTCTGAATAAGTATTGATGATTGCTTCTGAATATTTATGGGCTATTATAAGTATTGATGTTGGCTTCTGAATAATTGTTTATGATATTTTCTGGATATATATTGATGATGACTTTTTAATATTTGTTGGTAATATTTTGTGAATATCTATTAATGATAGCTTCTGAATATTTGTTGGCAAATTTTTCTGGATATGTATTTAGGATTGCTTCTGACAATGTGGCCATTTGTCAGGGAATTTAAATGAATCCAGAAAAGTCATGGAATAGTCAGAGAATTTCATGTAAAGTCAGGGAATTTTGGTAAATCTAATAAGCCATATTTAAAAGTTCATTGCTAAATTATTTGCTAATTTTATGGGAAATAAACAACCTAAGTCAGGGAAAATGGTGAAAAATAGCCAAGGAATAGTCAAGGATTTGGAAAAGTTCTAATGTTAGCCACCCTGTTCTGAATATTTGTTATCTGTATCTTCTGGATATAACCAACAAATATTCAAAATTTGGAAATTGTCACTGAAATAGCTCAGTCATTTTTGCCAAGATGTTTACTTATGCAATTGCAATATAGCCATTTTAATTCATCGCCAAGATGACAACACAAATATAAAAACCTCCAAGAGGTACTATACCAGAGTAATTTTAAGAAAGGAATAGAGTAACTGATGCTAGAGAATGAAATACAATTACTGCATGTCTTTATATAGAGGTATAGATTAAAATAAGGCCTGTCATACTAAATTAAATCCTGTTTACAAAGAATTTAAGCAGAATTTTACTTTTTGTTATACAATACAATGTGAAATATCTGAAAAATTATTTTATTTATATTTAAAATATTAATTTTAATTAATCATATAGTCTTATATGTTTCTTTTCCCCTTGATTTTATCATTCACAAACTAATGTGGGTACAGGGTCCCATGAAGACTGTTAATATTTTTTGTCATTTTAGCGATGAATAAAAATGGCTATTGCAATTGCATAAGTGAAGACCTAGGCAAGAAATGTCTGAACTAATGTTTAAATTTCAAATTTCACCAAGGGGCTCCTGTAATATTGCTGTTCTGTTACCTAATGTGAATGCCTATTTAATTTATTTAAATAGCTTATTAATACAACCGAACTGGCATCTGTCTTTCCCAGGGGTGAAACTGCTTAACACGTGAAAACTGCTTCATGCATACAGAATAAACAGCTGGGAGAAACTTATTAACATATCACATGTCTATTATTAAAAATACTCATTTAAACCTAAAAAATATATTATTTGGAGAGATTTTAGTACATTATAAGGCAAGTTAAATATCCAAAATGAGAAAAATTTATGAAATAAATAAATAAATAAAATAATTTACCGTGAAATTCAGAAAAAGCAAAAATTTTAAAAACCCTGAATTTAGGGATAGCCTAATTTTTACTTTATAATTTTTAGCCGCCCTGGGCAACTGCCCAATTCGCCCCCTTCCCATTTATCTCATATCTTAATTGTTGTTAATGCATATCAAACTTAATTTTTCATTAAGATAATGACAAAAATAGTAGTAGTATTTAGTGCAGTGTTGACGTTCTTCTCTGATATAATGAAGCATTATATTCATTAATCAATCGATTAAATTTGCTTTTTATTTTTTGCTGACTGACAAACAATATGCAGTACTTTTGAGATTCATTGTTAAAATACAAGATCCTTTTGTCATTACTTGACAAATTTTATATTTAATCAAAACTATGTACAAAAATAGATCAATTATCTTGCCACTAATTAGTAAAATTCACAATTTTACAAATCTAATTAGTAAAATATGCAATAATTTTATATAAAGTTTAGGGGTTTTTTTATGCTTGATTGTTAAAAGGCAAGAAAGCTTCAAAACTAATTTGAAAAAATAAATAAAAAAATAAAAATGTTTAATTGCAACTAATTATTCAAATGTGTATGGTAGGCAATTATTTTGCTAACTACAAACTGTTAAAATTCACTCTTGTTTAAAAGTGATTCCTGAACTACATGATTATTTACTTACCGATCTTCTAAATTCTTACTTAAAAAAAAGAAAAAAAAAGCTGTTCATAATTGATCAGCTATTTAAACAAATATATATAAGCTTAATTATTAGCAATATTAATTTATTTAGCAATAGTATTTTGAAAGCTTAAATAAGCTTATAAAATAATGCTATTGATTACAGATTGATTCTTCACTGATTAACAAAATGGGCAATTATTTTGACATAAATTGATAAAATTCATTTTTTTTTTTTTTTTTAAATAAGTAATTTCTAAAACATATGATTATATGTAGCTACAGATTAATAAAATTCCTGGGCTATATGTGTGTGATGGCTAAACCATTTAATATTTCTGCTGCTGATTAACTGAAATATGCAATTTTCACATTAGAATTTTCTGATATACTTTAAATCCACCAATTTTTTTTTTTTTTTTTTTTTTTTGTAGGGTCTGTTTTATAATTCATTTTTTTTTTCTTGACTTGACTAATATAATGAAACTGTTATATCACCTCCATGTATAATTAAAGGGGTTTGGAATCACTATGTTACATGTGATATAGATAATAAGTTATCAATTACGAATGATATCTTACTCAAAAGGAGCAGTGTCTAATTGTTTTTATTCATTCATGCACTTTTGTATTCTCCCCTTTAGAAACTCAAGCTTTTATTGAAGAACAAAAGTGAATCTGCTTGATTTTTTGAAAAAAAAAACTTTTAACTAAAATTTGAATAAGCAATTAGACATTTAATTCACAATTTCCTGTGACTAATTTTAACTCAGATAACCCAGTAGTTTTCTAGAAAAAATTAGTCTGAAAAAATGTAAAGTCAATAATAATAAAAAGTTAGATCCTTAAATTAATATTTGATTAAAAAGAAAAAAAAAAAAAATGATAAAGTATTCCCCCATTTTATATTTAAAGTTATATGCAAATATCAGAATGATATTTATTGGGCACATACATTATAGTAGGAAGACCAATTGATTAAAATTTCTGGAAATTTGGAGTAATATGTACTGAAAAAACAGTACATAAAGCAGCGACCTCTGTGAGCAATAACAGCACTTATCTACCTAGGCATTGACTCAAACATTGATTGGATGACATGTACGGGAAGGGCTCTTCATAAAGCTTCAACACAATGCTGCAATTCATCAATCGTAGTTACTGGTGTATGGTGAGGATCCAGTCGCTTTTCAACAATTAAACAGTCATTCTCATTGGTGCAAGATAAGGAGAACGCGCTGGGCAGAGCAACAGTCGAACATATTCTGCATTAAGGAAGGTCTGGACAATACGGACAACTTGCAGTCATGTATTGTTCTGCTTAAATATTGCGCTTTGGAGGCCTTGAATATAGGGCAGAGCAATGGGCCTTAACTCGTCAGATATATAATGGCGGGTATTCAGAGTGACAGGAATGAAAACAACAGTTGATCGAGATGTTTATCCAATGGTACCACATGCTATCACTCCAGGTGGTCACCCAGTATGTGGCTACCAAAATTTTGATTACCCTGAAAACTGCATCATTGATATGGGTGCATTTAATGTGTGATCAACGATGAACCTGGAAGCAGGAATGGCGTGAAGTCACTTTTCATTCAAATCACAATCCTATTTACAGCATCAAGATTACCTCATCCATATTTAACAGCATTGTGAATAATGCATATTACCAGCTGGGATTTGGCATTGTCGCACTGTCCATCACCTGCAGTGAGGGTATGGGTCCCATTGGATACAGGTCTCGATTACTTCTTGTTCGCATTCCCGGCACTCTGAGTACTGGCCATTAAATTTTTGGTGAGTTAAGGCCCGCCCCTCTCCTGTATATTCTAGGCTTCCGTAGCACAACATTTAAGCAGAATAATGCACAACTGCAAGTTGTCTGCAGTTTATGGACCTTCCTTGATGTACGGACCTTTGACGTATTCAACCATTGCTCCGGCCAGTGCGTTCTCCTGATCTCACACCAATGAAAATGTACGTTTAATCATTGAAAAGCGAGTGCCCCCCCCCCCCCCACTTACCAGTAGCTAAGGTCTATGAACTGTGGCATCCTGTTGAAGCTTCATGAAGGGCTGTACCCGACTATGTCATCCAATCGCTGTTCGATTCAATGCCTAGGCAGATAAGTGTAGTTATTACTCCCAGAGGTTGCTGCCTTATGTACTCTTTTCTCAGGCTATATTACTCAAAACTTCCTGAAAATTTAATCAATTGCTCTTCTTACTATAATGTGTGTGCCAATAAATATCATTCCTATATTCACATTCCTTCTTGGTGTTGCAATTTTCACAAACAGGAGTGTATTTTTAAATGGTATATTAATTATTTTTTATCTTTGCTTCAATTCTTCCAGGAAACAAAGAATTATGTATAAATTGTACAAATACATGAATTAATGGGATGCATCACCTATTGTCACAGGCAGCCGAACCCCATGTCTTTTTATAGGAATATTTGTTATAAAAATTACTCATTACCTGACACATCTTTTTTGGATTCCATTTTCCATATTCAAAAAATTCACAATGGTTATATTAATCCTTATACTTTAGAAATTTATTTTAAAATATTTCATTTCGAAGCTATAAAGTGTAAAAAATGCATTTAGATAATTTTTTGCACATTATAGCTTTAAAACGAAAAATTAAAAATAAATTTTTTAAAAACAAGGACTAATTTAATGATTGTTTTTTTTAAAATGTGAAAACAGAATTTAAATAAATATGAATGATTGCATTTTATAATTTATATCAAAAGTAACGTTAGATTTTGTACATAACAAATGTAAAAGTTCATATAGATAATATATTTATACAGGGAATATTTACTACTAAATTCTCTTTACTTAAAAAAAAAAAAACGCACACTAAAAGGTAAGAATTCTAAGAAATAAGAGTGGAAATACTAAAAATGAATTTAGCTTTAGAAGTTCAAAATTTTACACCAATCTAATTTCTGAACTTCATAACTAAATTACTTATATATGAGCTCAAAATTTATGTAGAACCAAACTCTGTCAAATTTTGTTATAGCTGTTAAAATAATAATAATAATTTTGCTGTTATTGAAACAAGAAGGTATCCCTAGCTTATTTACTAATAATCGATTATAAAAGATAATAGAAGAAATACATATTGAAATTATTCCTAGTAAATTAGTGCCTTTCATCAACAAGGCAAATAACAACGTCTAGAATTTCAAAAATATAAATAACAGGAAAACAGACAGCTGTTTCAGAAGCCTTTAGCATACCGTCTTCAGTGTACGCTAAAGCCTACCAAAACAGCTATCTGCTTCCCTGTTATTTATTTTTGGCATTCTAGACTTGTTATTTGCCTTATTTATAATTCCACGCCAAGTCTTCCATCAGTATTAGTGCCTTTCATGTCTCTTTAGGACAACATAGTAGTTAAATAAAATTATACTTTTAAAAAATTAAAGAACACGCTTTCTTCAGTGGCGGTTCGTGATTGAGGGCCAGCGGAGCACTGCCCCACCTAATTTTTTTCTTGATTAAAGTAATAATAATTCTTTTGTTTTTTTATAACTGTTCAAAAAATATATATGCAAAATAACAAGTTTATCTAACTTTTTCTTAATCTTCTTTCATGATCATTTATTTGTCAATATATTTTTCTGCTGTCACAAATCACTAATGACTGACCGACTCCTACTTCCCTTCCTTATCTATGGGGTCATTTTCAGTCGGCCCAAAATTGGCGTGTTTATTTGAACAGTTTATTCTACTAGAAGATTGGGTTAACAAATTTGGCGACGAACTGCTTTATCAGTGTAAGAACGCTGTAATTTTCTCGTCGATGGGCCAGCAGAGTCCTGCCCTTTGGAACAAAACTATAGGGGAAAAAACTGTGTTAACCATGCAATTCACGGATAAAATTTGGCGACTTCTGCGTTACACTTTTTTTTTTTCCTCGTTGATTTTTCGGTGAGGTTTTTAGAGTTATATATGACGGTTTAAAATTTTAGTGTTTAAAGAAAGAAATCTGGTAATAGTCAAAAATATTTTCTAGACTAGCCTTTGAGATAAAAGCCTGTATAAGAATTTAAGACCTCTTTAACTAAAGTATTTTGAATTTAAATGAGGAAAAAATAAAAAAATAAATAAAAAGAAAAAGAATATGCGATTTTTTCTTTTTTCCCCTTCAGAATAGTGTATTAAAACTTTTATGTAAATAAATTGTAAAATTTTTAGATAAATAATTAATGGATTTAAATGGTAAATGGATTAAATATCTGCATAAAATTGTGATTTATTATTATTATTTAAACGTTTTAGGACAGAATTTTTTAAAAGTTATATTTAAAAAACTTTCTACTATAAAAATCATAAAAACATTGACATGTATTATTAATATTCTAAAATATAATTTTGTATAGAATATGATATGATTAACTTTCAGATTTACAGGGCTACAGTAAAATATTCAGAGAGATTAAAAGCTGTAATTATAATCTAACTGCTGTATTTTCTTTTGCGTTAAGCCTTTTTAACACTTTCCAAAATGCCTAAGAGTAATTTAAAAACCAGTTAGTCTATCTGCATGTTTTTCAGTCCTTCTGTCTGTTGTGCTATAACGTAGGCTAAGAATATTAATAGTTATTCGATACAACAATTGCATACAGTTGGAAAGTGCTACTAATCAATGCGTACTGCATGATTTTTCTTTCTTTTTGTCATTTGAAATGACTATTTGCGATTAACTTTTCTCTGTAAAACCCTGGCTTACTACATCACTGAAAGCACAAATCTTTGGCGTTTCAATAAAAAACTGAAAAAGTATTGACTGTTTTTTTCCCGGTCATTATTCAGCAAAATAAATAAAAGCAGTGTCTGAAAAAGTGTTCGGGCTCATTCGTGTTCCATTCCATGCTCGCTTGAAACATGCGCCAAAAAAGCATGCACAAATTTCTGTATTTCTCTTCTATGGGATTGTGGGAGGCAGGTAGAGCAGGCAAAGAGGTTCCCTGTCTGCTTGAAGAAACGAAACTGCTGAAGAGATTAGAACATTTCTCCTCTTCTTGTGTTGAAAGGATAGCTGGAGCAATCATCGGGCAACGCACACAGACTCGGCACTCCGAGAAGCGAAAAGGGAGAGGTTAAACAGGAGATTATTGCCTAAGATTAAGGTGATTAGAATGTCCACTATTTTATACGAAAATAGAAGGTATTCAATTTCGAAAAAATAGGACATTTTAGATTTTAGGAGACACAAAATTGAATGGAATTGATTATAAAAATTGATTCAAAAGCTACTTTACACAAGTGGTGAAAACATTTTTATCTTAAATGATGAATTTCGATCAGTACATCTTAATTTAAATTAACCCGCTGGTGCACGGGTTGGGTCTGTGAGACCCAGTTTATTCACTAGAATGCAATCTAAGGAAACATTTTATATATTCTGTGAAAAAAAATTATAAGAAACATAAAATTTATACTTTGTATTTTTTTTATTGTGTGATTTTATTTTGTGGGTGTTATATTGTAACCATTCAAATATTGAAAGAAAATTGTGTCTTTTTCCCACCCGTGCACTGGCGGGTTAATAGTATACGGATACAAAAGGAAAAATCCCTAATTTTTATACTTGTCACTGGAGCATATATACAGGGTGATTAGAAAAAAACTACCCCGATATATGAGACACAGCTACCATACCGTTCCGAGAAACTGAATAAATATTTGGTAGAAGGTATTTTGAGGTATGCGCTCAAGAATTATATAAAAAACAACAGTTAAACTCTAACAGTTACGGTTACAGTGACAAAATTTCGAAAATTTCAAATGGCAACACCTATCGTAATTTTCTGTATATAATCCGCAATAATATGTCATTAAAATATGTCATTCCTCCACCAGAAATTTTATTTAACACAAAAATCTATATTATTTTGAAGAAACAGCTCATACAAATCGAACCTCGTTTGCTAATTGAAATTTCTGGTGCAGAACTGACTTACCTGACCTGCGGATTATACACAGAAAATTACGGTACTTTTTTTTATTGAAATGGAATCTCCATAGCAAAAAACTATAAATAGCGTTGGAACGGTGCCTCTAGCATGAAAATCACCAACGCTAGGCATACTGAGAAAAAAAAGAGAAAACAGCTGTGATGTGCCTACCAGAGCACGACTTTCATTTTTTTAATGATGTCACATCTCACACTGAGTCTTCGGCTCTCACTAAAGTCTACTGATTTTGCTTCGAAAGGAGAAGAATAGACCACGGTATCCTTAATGAGGTTTATCCTGGTGACGTAATGATCACGTGATGGTGGTATTTACCTCTAACCTCGTGGATTGTTTCCTATTGAACTAAGCAGTGAGCGCCATTATTTTTATTAAATTTTTTCATTCTTTTTTGTTTATATTTCTCCCTTTTTTCTCAGCAGTGAATTTTTAAGATCGTGGTTTATCCTATCCTTGATCGGCCGTTATCTATTGATGATATTTCCATGAAAATATCCAAGAATACATTCTCATTCACAGAATGAAGGACACGGAAGTTCTGCTGCTTACAAGAAAGTATTAATGGGTGTAAGCTTTTTCAAAGCAGGATTTGTAATAAAGTTATCATTTCAAGAAGTCCAGAATGGGGGAAATACTGCTACCATTGTATCAGCAGATGTCAAAGCTGAATATAAAAAACAGAAATACAACTTAAACATGACCATTGCAAGTGACAATGAGGTATGAATGTTTTCATATTCCATAGTGTTGAATGTGATTAAAATTAGTTGTAAATATATTTGTAATACTATAGTTCATTATTGTATATCTTCCATTCCTTGTATAAATGATTTTTTTTTTCTCATTATGCTGTGTTTGTAGTGTAGCTAGAATGAGAAACTTTATAGACTATTCGAGCGAAGCATATATGGTGAAATGTACTAAAATTAAGTAGTTTATTTTTAATTTATGACCCAATTTAATCCCCTTCTCAAGTATTTTTGGAAGTACCTATTAAAATTAATAAATAAGCTTAGTGTAATTACATATTGTGCAAAAAAACATTTAAAACTTCGAATTCTACAAGGATGCACAGCTTGATAAATTATAGAGGTAGTTGTGCAATGCTAATGTCATATATATATTTAAAGATATTTATTGTTTATAATTTACGTATTCCAATTAATTTTGATTTTATTTTCAGTAATGAAAGTTCATGCAATAACATTTATTCTTCAAAAATTGCAACTTTAGGAAGTTATTGTGCCACGAAATATAAAGTTCATTTTTGTTAAACGATTAATGTTAGAGAAATTGTTATCTTATTCGCCTCAGAGAAATCTGTCTGTAAGAAATTTTATAGATATCTGTGTTTTGAGCCAGAATCATGGACATGATTTCAATGAATGGCAATGGTTACACTTTTTCAACTCCTTTATATCATATGGCAGCCTTGAATCACATTATTCATATAAATTACACCCCCTCACCCAAATTAAATAATATAGGATATAAAATGTATGTATATAATATGTAATCCCACCCCTTTTTTTACATAAATATTTTTTATATATGTTAATTCCACTTTGTTGATTTAAATAAGAAATTGACCAAATGCATTAAAAAAAAAAAAATGTTGTGTAAAAAGCATAAGAATTCTTATGTGTGCAACTGTGAATAAGCCACAATAACTATATTAATCGGAAAATCATACAGCTGCATGTAAATCAAATATTTGTTGTACTAAATTTCCAGTCAATTGAAGGATTACATAAAGTATCAGAATTTGTTTTAGCCTTATAAAATTAATTACTAATTCTGTGTCTACCACTTTTTATGCAAACCATGCCTTTAAACATTCTTATAACATGCTTTAACTATGTTGCATGTATAATTTTAAGCGTGTACAAGGAGGCTTTCTACTTATTGCCTCCCGTAGCCTAAGACCATCATATATTCTGTGAGGAATTTTATTACAAAAGTTACTCACTACCTAATGTATGTTTTTAAATTTCATGTTCACAATCATTAAATTTGTTCTTGTTTTCTAAAGATTTATTATTGCTACCATTATTTTATTTTCTTAAATTAGAAAAATGAGTTTATTCATTTTTCAAATTTTATAGGCTATTTCTACCTAAAAATTTTAGTTTGATAACTATAAAATTACATCCAATTATCAGTTTTGACAGTTTGGTTTAATTTTTTTTTTTTTTTTTGCTTCAATGCAAGCCAGTCAAATTTTAAAGTGACTGCATTGTCTTTTTAAATACATTATACATGAATTTAATCAAAGCTAACAAATTACACAAATAAAGAAATACTGCACACTAGAAACATTTTCAAATTTACAGAAAATATCAAATGAATACAATTTTATTTTTTCTGTTTTAAACCTGAAAGTATAACAAAATAATCAGTAAAAGAAAAAAAAATCTGTTATTTTATTTGAAGATGTTAATTCGTTATTTGGGTAATTTTATCATTTAACAAGATTGTGAGAAAAGTTTGTCTACTATTAAATTGTTATTTAATTTAATCAGGCATGAAAGTTTTCAGACTTTAGTCTGAAATCCTTCCTTTTGAAGGCCATGTTGGCTGTTTCTGAGATGAGTGTAAATCCAAAGAGAAAGCATAACCAAAATTTATGTGGGGGGAGGTAGAAAATCATTTTAACTTCCCAAAGTATGTGACTATTTTGCTGAAAAATCAACAAAATTACTGCTTTAATGTTTTTAATTTTTATTTTGCTGCAAATTTTCGAAATAACATGATTATTTTGCTGTTAAATGTGACAAAATTTTGTACTATTTTCAAAGTTAATTCTAGAAATAAAAGATTATTTTAGTGTAATATTATATATTTGCTTTTTAGGTAGCAAATTTCTGAAAAGTGCAATATTTTTGCAGTTGATTAGAGAATTATGGGTTTATTTCACTACTGTTAAAAAGAAAAAAGAAATTACATTTATTTACAGCTAAATTAAATGCTGAAGTTAGGGGTAATTTTTGCTGCCAATTTCCAAAATAATGAATATTTTGGCACTACCAGGAATAAAACTTTTTTTTTTTCAATATGTGTGTGTCTGAAATATGTAATTATTTCATTAAAATTTCTGCTTTTTTGTTTAAATGTATGATTAACAATATGCAAAATTTGCTGATTCTTTTTTCTGCCAACTTCAATGAATTTACTAATTGATTTGTTTACTGTAAGTTAACAATTGTACACTTTTCTATCTTTATTCCAAAAATACATACACTGATAGAAAAAAAAATCCCAACACCAGGAAGGAGCTGTGCTAGATAAACAAAATTTGGTAGGCGTATTTATACATCTGAAAGATGACGTCGATTCAAATTTCGAGCTACGCGTGGTGGCGCTAGTAGTGACACTACTGTGGCGCTAGTAGTGTGGCGCTAGTAGCAACACTATGAACATGCAAATGAGGTTTGCTTTAAATAAGCGCTGTAAGGTTCGTGATCGTTATTTACAGTTGAGATTTGACGTAGTGGGTTAATGTTAGTCAAGGATGCCTCTAAGAAGACGAAGAAGCCATTATCAACAGCTCACTGAGTTTGAACGAGGTCGTGTAGTAGGGCTATGAGAAGGTGGGTTTTCTTTCCGCGATATTGCAGAATGACTTGGCAGGAATGTATCCACTGTGCATGAGTGTTGGCAGCAGTGGTCAAGGGAAGGTACTGCCTCAAGAAGACCGGGTTCCGGGCGGCCACGTGGCACTACTGAGAGGGAAGACCGCAGTGTTCGGCGTATGGCTGTGGCTAATCGTACTGCGCCTGCAGCTGAAATTCGAGCTGCAGTTGGCACCACAGTGACACAACAAACTGTTACAAATCGGTTACTTCAAGGATAGCTCCGAGCCAGACGCCCTGTAGCGTGCATTCCACTGACTCCAAACCACTGCTGTTTGCGACGTGAGTGGTGTCAAGCTAGAGCTCATTAGACGAACGGAGTGGAGATCTGTTGTGTTTTCTGATGAAAGCTGGTTCTGCCTTGGTCGCAGTGATAGCCCTGTGTTGGTTAGGAGGATGCCAGGTGAACGACTGCTAGCGACCTGTCTGCGGCTTAGACACACAGGGCCTACTCCTGGAGTTATGGTTTGGGGAGCAATTTCGTATGACAGCAGGAGCACTTTCCTGGTTATCCCACGCACCCTGACTGCAAATTTGTACGTCAGTCTAGTGATACAACCTGTTGTGCTGCCATTCATGAACAGCATTCAAGGGGGTGTTTTCCAACAGGATAACGCTCGCCCTCAGACCGCTGTTGTAACCCAACATGCTCTACAGGGTGTCGACATGTTGCCTTGGCCTGCTAGATCACCAGATCTTTCTCCAATCGAGCACATATGGGACATCATTGGACGACAACTACAGCGTCATCCACAACCAGCATTAACCGTCCCTGCATTGACCGCCCAAGTGCAACAGGCATGGAACTCCATCCCACAAACTGATATCCGACACCTGTACGACACAATGCATGCACGTTTGCATGCTTGCATTCAAAATTCTGGCGGTTACACCGGTTACTAATGCACCAACATTTCACATTTGAAATGGCTCTTCTCGCCAATGGCTCTACCTGTGATCTTGAAACTTTAATCAATTAAATATGTTACCTAGACAAATGTATTGCTGAAATTTCATTACTGTACAATAATTTTTTCTTGGTGTTGGGATTTTTTTTTTTCCATCAGTGTATTTTTGCATTTTATTGTGATAAATTTGTATTGGGTGCAAGTTCAGACTTCTCATTTTTTATAAAACAATTTTATTAGTTAGTTATTTTTGTTTGTTATTCTTTTTTTTAACAAAGAGAGATGGATAACCAAGGTGAGCCTGAACCTCCGACTACTTCTGAAACACGAGATACAGCAGACCAGACCCAGACCATAAAGCGAAAAAAGAAGAGGCGACTTCGACTAGCGACCGCAAAGAAACGTGCCATCTTAAAGAAGTTTCATCAGATGAAGATTATTCAATATCTAAAGCCAGCAAGTCCACAACCTGAGGCACCCCACCATCCCACTGGAGAAAGCCATCAACCTGAGGCACCCCACGACAGCCGACACAGAGAACTTGTAAATATTTATAGAAAGGATGCAAATAAAGACAAAAGCCTGGTGAGTGTCTAAGTTGTGTGGTGTTTATTAAAATCACTGCACGACTAAGATAACTCTCCCTGGCAACACAAAGAAGAAATGGACATTGCTTCATCAAAGGATTCTAGGTAATAATTTAATTATTATTATTTTTTAGTTATTAATTTATTTTTTAATTTCATGTAAATAAAAAAACAGAATTTTATGACAATACTTATTTATTTAAACATTTATATTTAAAATAATGATTGTTATTATATGAAAGATCAGGACCCTGTGCATTTTCCAGAACGTGTGTATACGCAAGCGAAGTGTGACGTCACTGACCATCCGTGGATGCAAGAAAAATATTTCCTATGTTAATCGCCTAATTGTATTTTTTGTAAAAAAATTATTAAAAATCAAGGGAAATTATTTCCCAATTTCAATCCCCATATTTAGGTATAGATGTGTATTAGTTATCGTGTGCATGACTTAGATTAAGTTGTTTTTGCTGTAAAACTGATTAAATTTGAATTTTAAATTTCAAAACTCTAAGGAGAAGAATGGCAAACTTCCATTTTCGAATGTAAACATAAGCATTTCATTCCAAAGGAAGATATTTACACAATAAATATCCAACTAATATACTAATTAAAAGGAAAATGATAAATATTCTATCATAATTTGAAGTCAAATTTGTTTTCAAATGTCTAAAATAAAGTATCTGATATAAGATACTAATATTTTGCAACGGAATAGATTTCATATGTTATCCTTAACGGAAAAAAAAAAAAATAATATCGCCAAATTATTTGGCTAACATATTTAATTCCTATTAAAAATCATGGTTATTTTAACAATGTATATTAAGAAAATAATCAGTAATGTGAAACAATATTTCGTACAATGCATATTACGAAAATATACATCTGGCATGTATATTTTCGTATTACGCTTTTGATCGCCAAATACAACAAACGCCAAGGACGACAGAGTCTTGAAATTAAAAATAAAAATTTTGTCAATTTGACAGCAAAATAACTAAATCTAACACATGCACATGATAACTAATACATATCTATACCCAAATATGGGGATTAAAATCGGGAAATAATTTTCTTTGATTTTTAATAATTTTTTACAAAAAATCCAATGGGCGATTAACATAGGAAATCTTTCTTGCATCCATGGATGGTCAGTGTCAGTGAAATCATCACTTCGCTTGCGTATTGTCCTGATCGCCTTCTTCATGTTTGTGTTTTTTGTTGCAATGATGGTCGCAATCCAATTTTCTTTTATTTAAATCGTCATCTCTCAATAAAGAATTATCTGAAATATTAGGAAGAACCTCGTCATCAAGATTTATTGAATCACCGGTATCCCCATAGTGCGGTTTGTCCGGTTCAACTGGAAGACCCATTGTTTTATTTAGTATCTTTTTAAGTATTTGCTCTGAGTTTGCACTCATTTTCCTTAATCTAAAAACAAGTCGAAAGCCAAAATTTTCAAAATTATCGCTTGTACCTTTTAGAGTAAAAATGCCTACCTATGTACAACGTTCGTTTCGGACACAATATACCAATGCCGTCATCATCAGTACATAATCTGAAATTGCTAGATGGCCACTTAACTGGTGGTAAAGCCACATTTTCACTTTTGCAATAAGTTTATTCTACCCATTGATTTTGAGCATAAGGGTGAAAAGCCTTAGACTAGTGATGATCTTTATTTTCAAATAATTTATGATGTTTAGTAATCATAGGAGCATTTCCAGTTCTAGTAAAATTAGCCACAGTGACTCCACCATGATGAAAGCAATATGAAAATAAAAATAATTATAAGATAAAAAACATTTATAAACCATATTTTTAAATTTTCTGTTGAATCATAGCTATAGAACTAACTACACTAGCACTTTATCAATGCGTATTGCTACGAAACTGTAAATAATTGTATTTATTTTTGTATAAATTCTTTCAAAGAGGCTTAGTAAGTTGATAAAATGTCAATTTTCTGCATTTCCAGCTCTTTTTCGCGTTAAAATAGCTTAATTTTCCCTTTAAAACACATTAAAAAAGCTCCAATAGGCAGGTAATGGATTTGGCGAGAAAATCCTTATTATCGATATTCCAAAGATGGATGTTCTAATGTGATTGGTTAAAGAGTTACGGGAAATTTGAATTAAAAAAAAAAGTTGATTTAAAAAATAAAATATTAATCCTTTTAGAACAACATATATTTGCATAATGAATTACATTAGCACTTTATCAATATGTAGAAAATCTTTAAAGTGATAATGATGTCAATTTTTGCCAGATGCACAATTTAACTTTTTACAATTTTTTAACGCTCACGTTTAATTAAATGTATTTATTTTTATGTCGAAATAAAATGAACTCGTAAATTTTTTTTGGCAACAATTAAATTATAGCTAATATTTTAATGACTATTTTGATTGCTGTTAGGAGCTTATTATTTTCATATTTTAATTAATTAAAAGAAAACTATTCAAAAATCTGACTTCGAAGTATTGTGTTGACACCGGGTTCTGAGCCAATGTGAAAGTTTCAAATGTCTAGCTAGTAGGGAAGTTAGTTAAAAATAGATTGCAAGATTTCTACCGGACAAACAAACAAACAAGAATAGAAGTTAATAAAAACATGGTAAAAAGTAAGGTGATTTTGCGTGATTAGATGACAGTCGGCAATATATGTCACTCGCAAATAATTCCTCTTTAGTTACGCAGCCTTTTTTTTTCGTGGTGCTTTTCTCCTGACAATGTTCCTGGATCAGGTAGAATTACTCTTTTTACGAGGACGTTGCTGTCTATTCCTCCGTACCAAACATTTCGTTTTAATACTTTTTGTGGGTCTTTCAAGCAACCATTTCGCCCCATCACTCACCGTTTTTTGGGGGGGACCCCCCCTATTTTTATCACTGTTTAGTAATTTTATGGCTATGAATTTGATTTGGAGGGAGGGAAAGGATTATTTGAACTGTTAAATATCTTCTGAGGGCCTACAGAGGTAAAAAAAATTCTAAAACGTGAACATTTGTAGCAAGGGGGAAATTTAGGGTGTGGGGGATTTGCCACTCAAATTATAAATTACATTTATTATATTTTATTAATCTAATATTAGTATTATTTAATATACATAATATTTTTTGTTTTTAAATGCTATAATAATTCTTTTCCACTTTCCAAAGCAAATTCGTGGCCATAAAATTACCGAAGAGAGATAAAAATTGGAGGGAGGGGATATAAGGAAGTATAGTAATCCCGATTTGCAAAATCGATTTTGTATTTCGCATAGCTGAAAAACGAGTGATCTTAGAATGTTGCAAATTTATGTGTGACTGTCATGATGCCTAGTTGTACAACTGCAACTTTGATTTTAATACGAGCTCTCGTTTCAGCGATATCAACGAATTTACACGAATTTTCGTGACGTCTGTATGTGTGCATCTCGCATAACTCGCATAAGTGTGTGTGCATCTCGCATAACTCAAAAAACAGTTGGATGTAGAACGTTGCAAATTGGTACATAGGTATATAGGTTTGTAACATCTAGTTGTGCACCTCCCTTTTTGGACTTTCTGTGAATATCCGTTTTGGAGATATTTAGGAAAATTATATTCATAATGACCAAAAATACAAAGGTTTTAGCCATTATATATGATCTACCATCATAGAGATTTCAAAAGGAGCTGATGAAGAGCCAGTGATGATATTGTTATGAAAGTTGAAGACGTTTTTGCGTGTAGAAAGTTATGCTTAAAGACATAAGCAGATTCTAGTAAACGAATGCATTTTATTTAACACGTTGAGTGCCATGTCAGCCGACACTGAACTTTCCGGTTAGGCAGCGTCAACCACCAGTGGCTGACAGTGTCAAATGTGATATAAAGTCGCGTCAACCACCGATGGCTAACAGTGTAAAATATGATACAAAACTAAAAAAATGACATTATTTAAGTAATTACTGAAAATTTATTTAAAATTTACTTAATTTGTATTTATTACATAATTATATCATTAAGGGATTTTATTGAAACACGGTAGACATAACGCGTTTCTAAGCAGCGCGCGTGGCCTCGCGGTGATTTCCTTAATAATTCGTGTGTGTTAATGTGTTAATGAACATTTAGCCCGAAGATAGAGCCCGTAATGATATTGTTATGAAAGTTGTCGACAGTTTAGCATGCAGAAAATTAATTCTTTGAGACATAAGCAGGTTCTAGTCCACGAATGAATTTCATTTAATGAATATTCAAACCGTAAATAGAGTTTGTAATGATAATGAAAAAAAAAAAGTTCTCGACATGTTAGCGCATAGAAAGTAATTCTTAAAGACACAAACAGGTGCTAGTGGATGAATTCACTTTATTTATAAGGAATATTCAGCGCTTAGATAGAGCCCGGTATGATATTGTTGTGAATGTTGTTGACATTTCTGTGTGCAGAAAGTAGTTCTTAAAGACATATGCAGGTTCTAGTCGACGAATGCATTTCATTTAGTGAATATTCAGCCCGTAGATAGGGATAATGATATTGATAAAAAATGATATTAATAAAAATAATGATATTGATAATGATAATGATGATAAAATAATTGATAATGATAATAAAGATAATAGTAATTTATAATGATAATAAAGATAATGATATTGATATAAAAAAAAAAAAAAAATTGTCGACATTTTAGCGTCTAAAAAGAAATTCTTAAAAAATAAACAGGTTCTAGTAGACGAATGCACTTTATTTAATTAATATTCAGAAACTGTTTAATAACTCTCTTTTTTTGTGCTTAAAAAAATCAATTATCAGTTGATATTCTGGGCTGCGGTAGCCCAGTCGGTAGAGCGCCGGCCTCGTAATTGGAAGATTGCGAGTTCGGTACTCGAGCCGGCCAAAGACCGTCGTGGACACTAATGGTGGCTGGTGCACGTAAAATCTGTCGTGGCCGCAATGTGCTCCATGTTCCCATCAAAAATTATACTTCTGGGGGTCACCGAAGCGGGAGAGCCATCCCTTCCGTGGAGGATCAAAATTGTGATGGCATGTCTCCGGACCACCTCTAGGGCTGTGTCCCAGACCGTCGCCAATTGCCCATCTGCGCAGCACTAGTGCGACGTAAAACCCAACCATCCATCCCGTTGATATTCTTGAAATAATTCAATGAAATGATAATTTTTACTAAAGAAATCAAATAAACACTGTTAAATACTTTACAGATAATAAATTTTGCAAAGACAGGAACAGCCGAATATTTCGAAGTATGAATGGAATTTGAATTCATCGAGAGTATTGTCAGTGGTTTATCGAATTTTCAAGGTAGTTCTGGGTGAGAAACCAATGCATCATTACAAAATTTCCAGAACTAGACTCCTATTGAGGTTAGAGCTTCCAAATTTTGTGAATCACGTACTACCACTTTTCGCCACATTTGAATGTCTAATTTAAGTTTAAGTCAATGCCCACCTTCATGAAAATGAAAAAACTTTCATCTGTTTCTATTTTTACTACGTATAGAAAGTAGCACATAAAGATATAGGCAAGTTCTAGTCTACAATCATCAACAATCATTTTTTTTTTTTTAATAGTTCTTGTGAGTCATTTATATAACTTTCGAAGAATTTAGTTCTGCGCTATAAACAATGAATTTTTCCGGAAAGCTTCAGAACTCTGTTCTTATTGAAGTTAGAGCTTCCAAATCTTAGCAAACCTAAATTACAAATTTTTGCCAAATTCGATCGTCAACTCACCAAATTCGATGTCAAGACTAAAAATCTACTCTGGCTAAAACTTGGCGGCTTGGTGAGATTAGCGAAATTTTTTTTGCGGCAAATATTGTTTCAGGATAGCCAGAAACCAGGGTATGCCGATTTAAATCAGCTTGATTAAAATCATGATTAAAATCGTGATTAAAATCACTGTGATTTTTTTTAAAAAAATCATTGATTTAAATCAAAAATAAAATTTTATAATTTTGGGGGGGACTATGTTGTTTTATGTCTTCGAACATAAGAAAACTTGAACTTGCTTGTTATTTACATCAAAAATCCCTCCACCCCACTCAAAAATATAAATTAAAAATCTGTGTATTAACCTTAAAATTGATTCTTTTAATTTTTCAACTCTATTTTTATCATCTGTTTTTATTTTGGAGCCAACTACTTTCATTTGGAGCCAAATTAGCAAAATTTGGCTCCAAGGAGAACCAATATGGCAACCCTGAATGGTTTGAGAACAACACCTGGCAAAGAAATATTTGCACATTTGTCTACTAGCAGCAGGTGTTATTTAGAAACCTGTTTTTCATGCATTCCTCCAATTTATTCTTGTTCAGTCTTGAGTCTTGTGAAAAGCTCGTATTCTACATTTAATTTTTAACACGAAAATTCCAAAATGGCTGGTAGAAAGAAAGATTCTATATGGCTTTATTTTGAAGAAGAAGCAACAGTTTCGGGAAAAGGTTTAAAAGCAAAGTGTAAAACATGTGGCAAAGCAATGATGGGGTTGGTAGCAAGGATGAAAATGCATAAAGAATCCTGCATAAATCCTGATGATCTGGATACTTCTATTTCCAAGATCAAGAATACTGAACTTGATGAAATAAGTAAGTAGATTTATTTATTTATTTATTTATTTATTAACAACTTAAATAATTTAACATTTATTTATTTATTTATTATTTTTTTTTTGAAGAAATGAATCTTTAAAGTATATGTTTTATAATTAAATTAACTTTTTCCAGTTTAATAAGAATTTCTCATAAATTTTATATAATTTATTGTTTATAAATTATAAAATAAAGCCTAATATATTTGTATATATATATATATATATATATCTGTACTGATAAGTATAAAGGATTTAAGTCCAAAAATGTCGATTTTGAGCTAAGTACATAGTCAGACTCAGAAAAAAATTCTCTCTCGTTTAGTATAAAGGATTTAAATCCATGTCATTTGGGCTGGGATTGCGGTGCCTCGTTCCTAAGTCTTATCTTAAATATTACGAACTTTCGTAGATGGGCGTGGTTAAGAACGATCTTAACTTGGTATTGCGATGCCTCAAGCGTAAGTCCTCCGCGTGTCCTCGTAAAAGAAAGCCAGCCAGCCAATGGGAGACGCCGAGCGAGCTATGTTGTGATTGCGCGCGCATCCAGTTACGATTCGACGTAAGATAGCTCTGAGGTTGTCGTAAGATAGTGAGGCAATGCAATACGACTTGCGTTTTGTTTACATCTTAAGACAGAGTTTGTACGTAAGACAGTGTTGAGCGAGGCACCGCAATCCCAGCCTTAGTCTTTGAGAAAATCCATTGGTAAAAAAAGATTTAAATCAGAAATGTAGCATTAATATTTCGTATAAAATATTTAATTCAATTTTTTCCCTTTATTAAATGAAGATTGACAATCACTGAATGGTATAAAGCATATAAACCAACATAATCCCTTTTTACTAATCGATTCTGTTGATTAGTTTTTAGTTAGTTTAACTTTATTTTTCATCTCCTGAAAAATCAAGAATATGAACTTAAATCCTTTATACTTATCAGTACAGATATATATATATATATATATATATATATATATATTTGCTAGGTTGTCTGTCTTCAGCAACTTCTAATTAATAAACCTAAGCAATTTAATATTAATTTTTTGGTGAAGCAAAGTTTTAAAATTGTATTCTTATAATAATTCATCTAAGAATAATAATAATTAAAAAGAAAAAAGACAGGTTTCATTTAACTTCTGTTAAAATTCTTTTTCTAGTTTAACAACAACAACAAAAAAAGTTAATAAGTTTTAAAAATTTGATGTTCATAAAATTAATCATGAATTATTTTTCTTTTATTAAAAATAAATTTTTATTTGATAGGTTGTCAATCATCAGCATCTTCTAGTTCCAGTTCACAACAGATTGTAAGCAACTTCAATATGAGTATCCCTGCACCTGAGGAAAAATTGAAAAGAAAAACAGCAGACAGCGGATCTCAGCCTAAGAGAAAAACTATGGATAATTACGTTTGTAAAACAACAGGTAGCCAAAAAAGTATTTTTGATGAGCAGGTAGCTAGATTCATTTATGCCACCAATTCATCTTTCCGTTCCGTTGAACATCAGGAATTTAAAAAAATGATTACTATGCTGCGTCCTGGTTACATCCCACCTACCTGTAAAGAAATTGGTGGTGTACTTTTAGAAAATATTTATATGCAGGAAAGAGAAAACAGCGTCAAAATGCTTGAAAGTAAAACAGTTAGTATGAGTTTGGATGGTTGGTCAAACGTCCACAACGAGCTCATCATTTGTGCAACTGCCACCACATGCAGTGGGAATTGGTATCTTGTGGATTCCATTGATACATCTGGAAATGCTCACACAACTGAATACCTTATTAAAATTGCTCAAGAAGTAATAAAATGTGAAGCTGAATTTAATTGTTTCGTTACCAGCCTTGTCACAGATAATGCAGCTAATGTCAGAAGCATGCGTCAGGAATTAAAAAAGATAGATAAGTATGATCTCCTAACGTATGGCTGTTCTGCACACTTATTAAATTTATTGGCAAGTGACTTCCAAATTCCAAGTGTTAAAGAACATGTTGTTCATATAGTAAAATACTTCAGAAATAATCATTTTGCAGCAGCAAAGTATAAAGAAGAAGGTGGTCAGAAGCTGGTACTCCCTCAAGATGTTCGTTGGAATACGCTGTCATCTTGTTTATCAACTTACATAAAACACTGGCCAATATTGATGAAAATATGTGAAGATCACAGAGATAAAATTGATGGTAGTGTAAGCAGCAAAGTGTTGAACTTTTCAATTAAAAGAAATGCAGAAGACCTGGTTAGCAGACTTGAACCTATTGCTCAGTCTCTGGATGCAGTGCAGAAAGATAAGTGTTTAATATCCGAGGCTGTTCATGTTTGGAAAAAGCTTCAAGTGAAACTCAATGAGCTCAGTTTGGATAAAAATAATATGAAGTTTTTTACACAACGTTACAACCAAGCACTAGAACCTCCCCATTTCCTAGCTTATTTGATAGATCCACGCTACTGTGGAAAGGATTTGACCGAAGAGGAAAAGAAAAAAGCTTTCGATTTTGCTAAAAAAAAAATATTCCAGTAATTTCATAGCATTAATAATGAAGTTTATAGCAAAAGCAGATCCTTTCTATGATTTTCTTTTCGAGGAAAATGTTGTGACCCAAATGTCTCCTTTGGAATGGTGGAAGACACATTTTAATTCAAATGTTTGCGAAGACAGAGAAAAAAATGCCGTAAAGCAACTCCTTACTGCAGTTGCAACTTCTGCATCAGTAGAACGATTATTTTCTACTTATGGTTTAATACATACAAAATTGACAAACAAATTGGGTAATGAAAAAGCAGGAAAATTAGTCTTTTTATACAAAGCTTTAAATTCTCTGACCTAAATGTTTCTTTTATTTTCTTTTATTTTTTTTAAATGATAATAAATAAAATATTGCATCATCTGAACTGAAGCATTTGTCTGTTTTTCATTTGTAACTTTTCTTGTTTCGAATTCTAATCGCTATATATTTGAAGTGGCCAAGGCATTCCTAAGCAATTTTTGCCATTGTGTTTTAATTAGACTTTTATAAAATTAGAAATGAAATGGTAATGGCATGGCTAGTTATTTCAGTTTTCCTAATGTTTTTAAACTTCTTTTGCTTTTAAAAAAATCTTGAATTTATATGTCTTTTATTAGTAATAAATCGTACAAATTAATGTGTGTATTATATATATATATATATACATTGGATGTTCTTTAATTGAATAATTATTCTCCAAAAAATTTCATATTGTGATATTCAAGATGTTTTAATATGTAGAATAATAATAATATAAAAAAAAATAATAAATCTTACATACTTTTAAGGTATTTACACTTAATCTTTTTTTTTTTTTTTTTGGGGGGGGGGAGGGGATAAAAAGCACCTATGTTGGCTAATACTACAAATTTTTTCAATCTACTTTTATTTTTTTTTAGTATTCTCATATATATATTAATTTAGTTTATTTATATATATTGCTTCTTATATGTATTCACTTTTAAGTTAAAAAAAATTTCATGTTTAATGTCTTAACATTCATTTTTAGTCGAATAATTTAAATTTTTAAAAAAATCCGATTTAAATCAAAAAAATCTAATTTAAATCAAAAAAATCCGATTTTTTTGATTTTTTTAAAAAAATCATGATTTTTTCACACCCTGCCAGAAACGTTTTCTCAATTTTAACTGATTGTTTAACTTAATTGTTTTGGTGAAATTTATCGTTTCTCGCCACTAATTTTCGCCAAAGAGAACAAATTTGGGCCATCTATACTCGAATGATTTTCATTGAACTTTAAGCTGTGCATTTGCCAATGAAATAAGCCGTGGAGTACTATTCCTGAAAAAGAAAAAAAAAAAAATACTATATTTGTCTCGGCGGTATATATAATTATATTATCGTGACTTTTTTGGTTGAAGTAGCAGTTTTTTTTTTTTTTTTTTTTCTGTTTTTGGTTTAAGGGATGTTCTTGGACTAGAACATGTCTGTTTATTTAAGAATCGTTTACCTCGCACAAAAATGTCAATGTTTTCATAACATTATATGTATTCCTATGGTTGTATAAGGAAGTTATGTGGTGTCCACATCAGATTTTTTTTTTTCCCCCTCTAAAATTGGTGTGTCATTTTCTAAACTATCAACCTCATGTAAATTATAATTTTAAAGAGTCAGAAAGCTATTTATTACTATTATTTAAATACAAAAAGAAATCTCTTAATTTGAAAAGAAATAATTTATATATAATAAATCAGAGAAATAATTCAGAGCAGTTAAAGAATTACAAATATATTTTGTTATATCAATGCAGAAAAAATATTGAATAATTTAAATAAATCTTTATAATAATAAAGTTTAAAAGAAAGTAAAGAATTGCATGCATTTATGTTCTTCTATATAATAAAAATAGTTACATTTATAAAGCAGGTATGAGATTGACAAAAGGATAAAAAAGCTGAAACTTTACATGGGAAAAAAAAAAAAAAAAAAAAAAAAAATATATATATATATATATATATATATATATATATATATATATATATATATATATATATATATATATATATATATATATATATATATATATATATATATTTAAGTAAAACAAAATTCACATAGCTAAAACAAACTACAGAAATAATTTAATTATTTTGTTTTTAACTTACATATATATAACTTGAACAAGTATGTACAGTCAAGAGAGAGAGAGAGAGAGAGAAAGCAACACTCGACGTTACTTGTTGCTAATCGATGCAAAAAAAAAAAAAAAAAAAGTAATAGGTATCATTCGACGGGGAAGTGTGAATACTTTTAGAAAATAAAGTGAAATTTTGAATTGGTGGTTGTCTAAATATTAAAACGCACACCAACTTTAATTTTTTCAATGGTAATGTCCTAATTTTATTTTATATTTGAATTCCTGCGGTCGTGGCAATGCGAAAATGTACATTGGTTGTATTGGGCTGTTCGGAAAGTAATTTCGTTTTTTCCTTCGAAAATGAAAGACGATTTTCTTATATTGTATAAATATTTTAATGAATTATATATTCTCCACTTTGATCGGTTTCTTAGCGATCTCACGAGTTGTTATTTGGCACTTTTTCATAAATCAATACTTTATTTTGTCTTCATTAGCACAAACTGGTTTTCTAGAACGTTATGCATCTTCAACTCAAAATTGCCAGAACAAAATTTGGTAAACCAGTTTTGACAATAGCGTTCTTTAAATAAATTTTCTGTGCACACATCGTATACTTTTTTTCCTTGTTTGAATAGTATTTTCGCATTTTTGATAGCAAAAACAAAATATGCCGAAAATGTTGCTTCTGATTTTCTTTATTTGATAGGGCACCAATCAAAAACTATTGAGCAGAATAAAATGATTTTTTTTCACAAGCAAGCTTTGCTATATAAGCTGTCACAATATGTAATGGCAATGCAACTTAAATGTGAAGAAGGTGTGAAAAAAATACAATTAAATCCTCTGCTGAGAAAAACGAAATGACTTTCCGAACAACCCAATATATTTCCCCTTTTTTTTTTTTTTTTAATATATAGAGTTATAAGTGCTCAAAGTTTGAAGATGCTAATGTTAAATCCATATCGCAAAGTTCTTTTATTATCTTCACAAAAAAAAAATCGATTTATTTTTATATTTTTTTACGAGATATAGTGAAAAACATAATCCATGATCACTTTTGTTTCAGAAAAATATTTTTAATTATGAAAAATATTAATACATTTATATTAAAAAAAATATGAATTATGACCTACATTAATTTTTACATAAAATGAATCCTAATGCTGAAACATACGGTTGTGCAAATTTGCAGCTCATTTCAGTTATTAGTTTTCGAGATATAAATAAATCTTTCTTTTGGAGAGGCGTAGGGAGCTTATAAAGGTTTGCATGAGATAACGAAGAAAATCTTAAAAATTAGCAGAGCAAATTAAACAAAAGACTATTTTTAATTTTTAATTACAGGTTAAAAAAAAAAAAAAAAAAAAAAAAAAAAAAACGTAGAATTACATTTTTTATGGAAAACGAGCCCTGCTTTCAGGCGTTCTTCTAAAAGAATATTTTACTTTAAAAGAACGATTTTACGTGTTCACGTTTAACACTTTATATGCCGCTTGTGTATATATATGCCAGCGACATTTACAGAATCAATTACTACGAATAAAATTTGAATAATTTAATCATGAATACGTAAAGTCATTTTAATAAATAAATAATATAACGTTTTAAAGGAACGCCAAAAAATAGGGGATTACTGTTCAAAATAGGAAATACACCGACAACAATGTGTTAATCAATGAACTGTAACGGTTTTCACTGATTAAGCAAAATAAAAAAAAAAATATTAAAAATTTCCGGTAGTCAAAAGGTGCTAAGTTGGCAACTATGAAGACATTGGTAAAATTAGCAAATGAGAATTTTGTTTTCTAAAGGAAACAAAAAAAAACAAAAAAAAAAAAACAAAAAAACAAAAAAATATATATAAAAAAAGAAAAGAAAATGTGACTTTGCGTATTCGTGTTAACCCCTTAACGCGCGGTGTCCTCGCCACGAGGACGCAAAATTTAAGATCCAGCTGCAAAAATTCATCCCGGAAATATTTCAGCAAAAATTCACGTTTATAACATATCAGAAAAGGCCGGTTTTTTAAACCTTAAAATTTAAAATTTCTTTTAGTTTACTTTAGTTCATGAATTCCGGTGGCAGTATAATTTAAATGTTTCAAATTGTCTTGCGCCGGAAAGGGTTAAACCCCTTAATTTACCCTGGCAAAAATATATGCAAGTGGCGTTTACCCATAGCCTCCTAAAATAGATACCTGTCGCGTGGCTCGGAAACTTGGCAACACTTCAAGCGGTAGAAAGCGCCACCTGGTACAGACTGTGCGACATTTTTATTCAACAGCCACCAAAAATTTTTTAAAGTAGGATTTGACATACATAAACAAGCGAATAGAATCGAAGAAACGTCAGTTATATGTATCATATATCACTTCTTAAAATTATTGGTGACATTTGAATAAAAAAGTCGCGCAATCTGTACCAGGTGTCTACCGCTTGAACTGTTGCCAAGTTTCCGAGCCATGCGACAGGCATATAGTTTAGGAGATTACTAGTGATAAGTTCTGAGTCCTTTAAACAAACACTAGAAAGGAAAAACCACTAAGTAGGCGGGGCTTACTGTTTAAAATAGAAAAATAGGTGGACGTAAAAATTGTCAATTAAAAAAATGAATTGGCTATTAACAATCACTAGCTGGAACCCGTCGACTTCGACGGTCACTTTATTGGCCGTAATGTTTCAAAAATCGTCGTATCATTATTTAAATGTATTTCAAGTTAAAACATCTAATATACTTTACAACATTTCACTTAAAAAAAAAAAAGGAATTCGGAAAAATGGTTATAAATTGAAATACTATATATGACATCACTTTCTACAAATTACTGTCAATGTGACGTCAAACTGACTCCAAATAAAGCAGTTGCTATCTTTTATTTTCCGTTTCTTTTAATACTAAGGCTACATGTTAGCTGACCCGTCCGGCGTTGCCCGGACCCATGATAATAACCTTAATTGAACCTTAAATTTGTATGATTTTATATCTTTAACTCGATTTTGTTTGAATTTCTATTTTTAAATAAAGGCATCGCGAAAAAAATAATCAGCTGTAAGAAAAAAATTACCTCGAACCGAACGAAACTCAGTCTTGTGACACCGGTGTCCGCGGCAGCACATACGTGAGCCGCTAATAACATAAAAAAAAATTCCCAAAAATTAACCTGCAACCGAAAGAACCCGCCTGGTGTTGGCCGGCCCATGATAACCTTAAATGCACCTTAAATTTGTATGGTTTTATATCTTTAACTCGATTTTGTTTGATTTTCTATTTAAATGAAAACATCACAAATAATAATAATAATAATAATCTGTAATAAAAAAAAATTACTTCAAACGGAACGGAACTCGGATTCTTATCCCAGTGCCCGTGGCACGTATATGCAGGCCGCTATTAACATGAAAAAATTCTCAAAAATTAACCTTGAACCGAACGAACCTCTGACTCGTGTTACCGCTGCCTGCGGCTGCGGCACCGTATAGTAGTCATGCTACGCAAGCACTGCAAAATCCACTTTCCTCCAACAGGGAGCGCAGTATGTTGTATACGAACATCACCAATCACCTTGAATTTCCAAGACCTTTCAAATAAGGTGTCACATGGTGGTGTCAACTGCAAAATCCTTTAGTTGCACTTTCCACCGCAAGAGGGTGCACTTTGTTCTGTACGAACATCACCAACGGTGAGGAAATACCAAGACCATTAAAATAAGATATAACATGATAGGGTCTACTACAAAATCACCTAGTTCCATTTTTCACCACCAGGGGGCGCACTATATTGTATACAAACATCCCCAATCAACATGAAATTTCAAGACCTCTATCCCCAATCGCCTTGGATTTCCAAGACCTTTTAAATAAGGTGTCACATGGTTTTGTCAACTGCCAAATCCTTTAGTTGCAGTTTCCACCGCCAGGGGCGCACTGTGGTCTGTACGAACATCACCAACGGTCAGAAAATACCAAGACCTTTAAAATAAGATGTAACATGATAGGGTCTACAGCAAAATCACTTAGTTCCATTTTTCACCACCAGGGGTCGGATTATACTGTATACAAACATCCCCAATCGACATGAAATTTCAAGACCTTTAAAATGAGGTGCTACATGTGTGGGTCTAGAACGGATTTCCCTCTCAAACTAATTTCCCCCCTTTCCCCTCCCCTCCAAATCTACTTTCCCCCTTTTTTTCCCCCTTTAAAATCGAAAATTCCAAATTCGCAGATATTGATTTTTTAGTATTCGACTCTAGTCCCCATATGTACAATTTCTTCCCCGTGAAGTAATTTGAAGCTTAGTTAAGCTCGTAAACGTGTTTTTAACCCGAAACGGGTGGAAAACGGTTTCCCACCCGTTTCCCCCCCCCCCCCCCCTTCGACTTTTTTTTATTGTTCTCTTCTCATAGCACATCTACAGACCAAGACCTTCTTTTAGACACCTCAACCAAATTTTTACACCAAGTAGTTCTCTCAGTATAGTGGAGACAGACAAAAATATGTTTCAAATTAATATATAGATTTTTTCATGTTGCCACACTGTAAAAAAGGATCAATAATTAAAAAATAAAATGATAACACGTGAACTTTGTTTTTATAAGGCAATAAAAATTCAGATAAACTCGCTGTATTGTTGCATTTCCGAAAATGACGTCATTCGTTTTTAACCCAAAGGGGTGGGAAACGGTTTCCCAGCCGTTTCCTCCGGGGGGGGGGAAACCATTCGACTTTTTTTTATTTTTCTCTTTTCATAGCACATCTACAGACCAAGACCTTTCTTTAGACACCTCAACCGAATTTTTACACCTAGCCGTTCTCTCAATATAGTGGAGGCAGACAAAAACATGTTTCAAATTAATATATAGATTGGAAATCAAGGCAGACTTGTTAAATCGCTTCTTGAATATCGTCGTAGTTAAAGGGTTAATCATTTATTTAATATTTTGCTTTTTTTTTTTTTTTTTTTTTTTTTTTTTTTTTTTTGAAAAAAAAAAGGGGGGGGGGGGTATTCTTAGTTTAAGAATAATTTAGTCTTAAACAATTAATTTTATAAATATATTTTAATTAAAAAACTACATTTTCATAGAAATTATTAAACAAATCGTACAGTTTCGAAGAGATAACTAACGAAAAACTGGTAAGTACGTTTAAAAATGTTTACTGTGTTATTTCATGATCCCTTACAATAATTTATCTGAAAAGATGTAGTGTATGCGTTGTTGTTGCGTTTAATTATTTTGTTTGTTCACAAAGTTTTTATTCATCATCATACAGCACCATTAAGAAATATCAATTTTGTTAATCATTTATGTATATACAGCTATATTATTGCAGTTCGTACATCATGTCACACCTACAACATAAAATAAATAATTTTTATTAAAGGGTAAAAAAATTATGTTTTATTGGTTATCAGTATTGCCATGATAGACACTTTTTAATTGAAAAATATCGCACATAGTTGGCAACTTAGCATCTTTTCGCTACTGGAAAATTTTAGTAGAAATATTTATTTTATTTAATCAGTGAACTGTAATGGTTTTCACTGAATAAGTAAAATAAAAATTTTTATTAAAAATTTTCGGTAACCCATAGCTGCTAAGTTGGAAACCATGAATAAAACAGCGACTTAAAAAAATCTAACTACTTGCCACTCCTTTTCCCTAAAATAGTTTTGTATTCCAAAGTTGGCGAAAAAAAATATGAATTTATGCTTGCCAACTGATCTGGGAAAAAAAAAAAAAAAAAAAAAAAAAATGAAAGTCGAATTTTATCAAGTGACTGTGAAAAAATTACATTTTTAATGGTCGAGCTAGAAAAAGTATGTATCTGAAAACAGACCCTTCAAATATATCCTCAACAAAATCGACAACTTTCAAACAAACCTTTCAAAAAATTTTGAAAATTTGAATTGGACATTTTAACAAACTGACAAATTTAAAATTGCACTTAACAGCATACATAAGATCTTTATTGTGAGAAGCTAGAATTAAATACTTGTTCATGTTACTGGCAGGTGGCTTTGTTATATAGAATGATACAGAAAAAAAATTGTTATGATCACAACATACTAGATTTTAATGTAATCTTTATGAATTTTTTAAAGTCATAATTATCCTTGTGCTATTTCTTTCAACGTATATAAAAGCTACTTTTGTTTGTTTAAAATATATTTATCTAAATCGGATTAGAATATTTTAAACTAATGATATTTTGAGCGAAATTTAAAATAGAAAATTTTACATAAAAATGTGATTGCTACAATTTTTTCTCTAAGTATGCTATTAGTTCATTAATTATTCACGATTTGTATCTTTGTTTAGGATTATATATATATATATATATATATATTGACTAATGCATACTTGCCAACATACTAATTAATATTCCGTAGTATTATTAGCCCTGCCTTCTTTATCACACCAGTATCTTTTTAGAGTATTTTTCTTCTTATTTAATCGAAATTGTATTTGAAGAATATTACTCTAAAAATTTACTGGTGTGAAAAAAAGCTCGGGACTAACAACACTACGGAATATTAATTAGGATGTTGGCAAGTATACTAATGAAAATTTTTCCTCCACAAAGCAGCGGACGTATTTGACATACGCAGTAACCGCCGCTTAATAAAATTACTTGTTAATAAAATCAGCCGCTTAATCTGATCAAATCGCCAGGACCGGAATCAAATCAATACAAACAACTTTTAAAGCCGCCGCTTAATAAAATCAGCATCGCCGGTTAATAAACTCAAAAGTATCTCCTCAGCAGCCAAAAATATCATTTATGCATACAAAAAAAAAAAAAAACTTTTTTTTAAAATAGAAAAAGAAATTAAAGAACAACAAACCCTCCGTTATCTCTCATTGTTGAAAATTTTACACTTGCAGCACAGTTACAAATTAAACACGCCATAATTGATCTCCGTAACAATTTCAAGGAACGTATTCTCCAAAGCGAAGTAATAAAATAGAAATTTGATTTGAAATGATTTTTTTTTTTCTAATTATTAAACGGCAATTTCCAGTTCTCATTTTGAAATTACTATCATTCATGAGGTTTAAACGGAAAGATTTTAAATTTATAAGAAAAGCGTGAACTTTTGCTAAAGTAATGATGATTTTCCTCTAACGAAAGTGCACGGGAACTTAGAATGAACAATTAATTATCTGCCAAAAATTAATTAATATTGTTTACTAATTGAATTCCATTATTCGTTACCATTTGAAGTTTCTTTCAAAATTCAGGGAAGTAATACCTTTTCCTTAAGGGCAGGAACGTTCGCCGGATATAAAAATCAGCCGCTTGATAAAATCACTTTGGCTCAGAACGAATGTGATTTTAATAAGCGGCGGGAACTGTATTACCAAACCATATACATATGGAAATAATCGCTGGATAATGATAAATAATAATAAATAAATAAATAAAATAGTGAAATAAAATAAACTTCATACAGTGTCTTGGGATAGGATAGTGTCTCAGCCTAAGCACAAACGAAGCTTCAGTAGCAGTGTTGCCAGATCTGGCGGATTTTTTATTCAATAATCATCAATAATTTTTAATTGTAACGTTTTGTCTAATCACTTCGAAGATTGATTGTCTATTATGTATATCAAATATTACTTCTCAAAATTATTGGCGATTATTGAATAAAACATCCGCCAGATCTGGCAATACGACACTCATATATACAGCTAATTTGAAAAAACTGAAGATGCCGCCTAGTATATCAGCAAATATGTGATATATTGCTCTGATTTTTTCAAAACAACCTTTTTTTCTGTTGTCGAATCCTATCCTGACATTTCTACACGCAGTATATTTTCAAATCCAGAATGTGATTTTCAAGTCAAATCGGGAAATTTGTTCGTGTAATGGGGAGGGGGGGGGGTAATAGTAATGGTGTAATAGTGAAGACTGCATCATTGGAGAAGGGGGGTTTCACAACCCATGGTGCCTTATCTCGAAAGGTTATGGTCCGATTTTTACAAAATTTTAAATTTGCACTCAGTTGTGCGTTGGCACGATGAAAAGTGCATCGCTGGAGTGGAGGGGCTGACCCCGCCCATGTTGCTTTAACTCAGAAAGTTATTGTTCGATCGTTACGAAACTTTACTTCTTTAAATTTTGACTGGGTTGGGTGCTACGTAACGAAGACTATTCACTGTTCGAGAGGGAGAGTCTAAGAGCCAGTGTAGTCTGAAATCTTGTAATGTTGCGATCAGATTTTGACGAAATTTTAAATTAGAACTTGTTTAAGCTATGCTACTTATAACATTTTCAATAGGGAGCATATGCTATAGTGAGTTTGAGTAACATATATATATATATATATCAGTTTCATGACATACTAAGAATATTTACGGATATTGGAATGCGACAGACAGCTTTACGGATAGACGCACAAACACACCGAAATCAGAAACACTTTTCAATTTTGCTAGAAAGTATTAAAAAGCCTAAATATACTTTGAATAAGGACATAAACAATGGTTTAAAAGTATTGATAATTTAATATTTTGATAAAGAAAGACTGTACAGAACATCTAATTGTATTTAAAATAGCTTGTCAGAGGCAAAGAAAATTGTCAGAATTTAATTCAGTTTTCGAATTTTTTTTTTTTTTTTTCAAAAACATTTAGTATTTTTTCTGCAGTTACTTTTTATTTACAAAAATTATTTTCTGTATTTATAAAAGGTAGACTAGAAAATATCTCTTACACTATCGATTATTCTATTGTACTTAAATTTATTTTCCAATTTTGAAAGAATTATAGTATACTCCGATTATAATGAATACGTTCAGCATTAAAAATATTGCATTAAAGTACTTCTTTCATATATATATATATATATATATATATATATATATATTAATAATTTTTAAAACGTTTAAAAAGCATTTCAACACTGAAGAATTTTTTTGTAATTATTAATTTTTATCACGATACTGATATGTAGAATTAGAAGAAGAAATAAATAGTTTACAAATGTGAGAAAGACATATCACAGCCAAATAAATCATGCTAATGTTGCTAAATGGGACGTGAATAGATGTGAAGGATGAATAAAATAATTAATTTCGAAGTCATCATATTTTTTATTTATTTATTTATTTATTTTTTACGGTGCTATGAAATTAAAAAATGCATAGAGAGTATAATAAATGAAAATTAAGAGAAAGGACACTTTAAAATACGTAATATATATATACATTAAAATAAAAATTTATTAAAAATACGAAGCTTTTCGCTGGGAAACCACAGCATTATCAGGTACAATTACATAAAAATACAATCAAATATTGTACAATATAATAATTACAGTTACAGTTTTTTAAGTCCTAATGGTACAGCAGTAAGTATGTGAGTTTAATGAAACATTCAAATTTTATGAAAAATATATTATAATTATGTATTGTATAATATATGTTTGTATTTTTATGTAATTGTACTTGATGATGTTGGAGATTCTCGGTAAAGAGCTTCGTATTTTCAATAAATTTTTATTTTAAAAATTTCTATTATTAAAGTATCTTTTCTCTTAATTTTTAATATTTCAACACGTGTTTTTAGCATTTTTCTCTTGAGAAATGAAATTAAATACAATAAACAATAAGAATATATTAACATTAGTCGCTATTACGATCTATTTATGGTAAATTTTACTTTAATGCTACAGATTTTTTTCTTTTATCTTTTTTAAAATAATCAATGTTTTTATAATATCGATAACTGTAATTATTCACTGCCAGCATCACCCACTCCTTAAAATCACTTCATCTTTATCAGTCAATAATAAATATCTAGGGTAAAAAAAAAAAAAAAAAAAAAAGAATGAATGAAAGAATGAAAATAACCATTCAAAAGGGTATAAATCTCACAGTAAAATTTTTATCGCGCAAATGTATATCATGCAATGCCCGATGAAACATATAAGTGAATTAAATACTAAATACTTTAGATTAACTCCTAACAGGTGAATATATTCGTCCTGCTAAGCCGGAGCGTTAACTGCCCCGGGCGTATATCGGATCGCTTTTAGGGCGACAGGGAGAAACGGTGGCACTGAGAAGCGAATCTCCTAAGTTTTTATCGGCAGGTAAGGGTTAAATCCTAAATTCTATAAATGATGTTCAAGGCTACAAGTTATAGTGAAAGACTTAAATTCATATGCATGAAACAGGATAAAATAAATCGAATGTAATGCTGTTAGATATTTTATCTCTATATATTAAAAAAAAGTTAATGTCACTGGCGTCAAATTTTTTTGTCTGCGACCGCATCTTCTCGCGGAGGGCAAGGTCCTTCGCGTCATGAGAGGTATCAATGTGTTCCGAATGTTCCATGAGGACATTTCAGCTACTTAGAAATTTCTATCATTTTAATTAACGAAGTTGTTAACTAAAAACGACGGGTTTATAAAGGTACTGTATTTGCCACCTTAAAAAAAGTTTCTCTTATGACGTTGTTCTGCCATGAAGTCATTTTACACGAGAAAATTAAAATATGATTCATGGTTTTAGGTAGGTAGGCAGGTTGGGTTTACCGTCGCACCAGTACTGCGCTATGGATAATTGGCGACGGTCTGGGATGTACCCCTAGGGATGTTCTGGAGACATGCCATCACAATTTTGATACTCTACGGAGAGGATGGCTCGCTCGCTTCGGTGATTCCCCAGAGGTATAATTTTGATGGAAACATGGAGGACTTTTCGGCAATGACGGTTTTTACGTGCACCAACCACCATTAGTGAACACGACAGGCTTTGTCTGGCTCGAGTATCGAACCCGCAATCTTCCAATTACGAGCTCGGCGCTTTACTGTCTGGGGTACTGCGGCCTGGATCCATGATTGTAAAAAAGAAATAAAATAAATGTAAATGTTGCTATTAGTAACTTTTTTTCTCTAGTTTTAGAAAATTAATTTTCTTACAGGCAATTTTTATGTTGAAATTTTATTTTTCCGACTGAGTGAAAATAATGCCTGAACCGGGAGTCGTACCCCGGATCTTTGACTTACAAGGTCAAGGCTCTGCCAATTGAGGCTCTATCCAAGGCTCTATCCAGGCCGACAACCGGTCGGCATTACTCACTCAGACAAAAATCCCTCGCATAAAAAACTCACACAAATTTACTCACTCACATAAAAAATGTATTAATTTTTATGTTGTTTATAATTTTTTTTATAAGTTCTTTTTCTTTTTTTTTTTTTGTTGTGTGTTAATAATGAAATAATGTCGTGTCTGTATGATTGACAGCATTTCTTTTTGTCTTTAAAGGGTATTTATCTTTTTTTTCCCCTCTACATGTTTTCCCTTCCGTGGAAGATCAAAATTGTGATGGCATGTCTCTGGAATACCTCAAAGGGTGACCGTCGCCAATTGCCCATTGTGTAGCACTAGTGCGACGTAAAACCCAACCAACCAATCAACTCTCTACATATTAAAAAAAAGTAACTGTGTCTGGCGTCAACTTTTTTTGTCTGCAACCATATCTTCTCGCGGAGGGCAAGGTCCTTCGCATAATGAAGGGTATCAATGTGTTCCGAATACTCCATGAGGACATTTCAGCTACTTAGAGATTTCTGTCATTTTAATTAACGAAGTTATTAACTAAAAACAACGGATTTATAAAGGTACTCTATTTGCCACCTTGAAGAAAGTTTTTCTTATGACGTTGTTCTTGTGTCATGAAGGCATTTTGCAGGGGAAAATTAAAATATGATCCATCGTTGTAGGACGTAGGTAGGCAGGTAGATAGGTAGGTTGGGTTTAACGTCGCACCAGTACTGCGCTATGGATAATTGGCGACGGTCTAGGACACACCCCTAGGGATGGTCCGGAGACATGCCATCACAATTTTGTTTCTCCACGGAGTGGATGGCTCCCACGCTTTGGTGACCCCATTTTGATGGAAAGATGGAGGACATTACGGCCACGATGGATTTTACATGCACCAGCCACCATTAGTGTACACGGCGGTCCTTGGACGGCTCAAGTATCGAACCCGCAATCTTCCAATTACGAGCTCGGCGCTCTACCGACTGGGGTATCGTGACCCGGATTCATGGTTGTAAAAAAGAAATAAAAAGGGTCATAGACTAAAGCTGTGACGCAAAATGGTCTATATATTAAGAATTTCTTTCTATTCCAAAATTAATTACTGATTTTTAGCATAGTTTTCATAAAAATAAATAATGTGATATTAAATATTATGTATTTCAATTCGACATTGAATATGGGGATTTTTATAATATCTTTCTGTTTTTGTCTCGTGTTATGCGCAATTAATATTCCTATTCAGTGAAAGGCAAAGCAGTGAATAGGCGGACAGAGCTCTGCACGGGTTAAAAATTAAAGTGATTCGGGGGGAGGCGAAGCCTTCCTCGGGGGTTGGTGAGCGGAGTGAGCAGAGGACAGAACCCTAGTTAATTCTGAAAATTCTCGTAAAAAGTAACAAAGATACAGCAATACATTAAAAATCATCAGTTGTGTCTTTCTTTGTCGTATTAGTTATTTTGTTTTCCTCCCATGTATGGGTTTTCCCTGTCAACGGCTGAGAAAAACAGCTCTCAAAGCTAAGCAGCGGGAGATGATGAGTTCCAATCCAGATGTAGCCCGTCGGCCTAGCCGTTCGGAATTTTCCATAGTTTTCTCTGAAACTCGCGACAATACTGTCTGGGACACATTAGAAAGACTCCCTATGGAGAGCACTTCATTCAGGACTAGGGCCCTAGCATAGTCCTGAGTGGTCTTAACCCTAACACGAAAACATATATTCATGTACATATTTTTATTTTAAGAGATATCTTCTTGAAGCAATATAAGAGGCAATATGATTTTGTCCATAATAACAAGAAGAAGACACGTTTAGCTTATTTTCAAGAATTAGATAAAAATCTTTCTTCAACGTTGAATTAGACATACTGCATTATAAGTTTATTTTTTATTTTTTAATTAATTAATTAATTGATTATTATTATTATTATTATTATTATTATTATTTTGAGGAATTACACATATCTTCAAAAATAATATTCTCAAAATTTGATTTGATAATTTTAGCTGATACATATTGGTGGAAGAGCCACGAAAGAAATTGTGTCGGTAGCCATCCTGTATTGACAAAAATGTATACGTGACAGAGAAAAACTGGCTTCATTTTCGGTTTCAGTACACCAAAAAACATAAAAAAAAAAGCCAAAAAATATCTTCAAAAATAACAGTCTCAAAATTTGATTTGATAATTTTAGCTGATACATATTGGTGGAAGAGCCACGAAAGAAATTGTGTCGGTAGCCATCCTGTATTGACAAAAATATATACGTGACAGAGAAAAACTGGCTTCATTTTCGGTTTCAGTACACCAAAAAACATAAAAAAAAAAAAAGCCAAAAAATATCTTCAAAAGTAATATTCTCAAAATTTGATTTGATAATTTTAACTGATACATATTGGTGGAAGAGCCACGAAAGAAATTGTGTCGGTAGCCATCCTGTATTGACAAAAATGTATACGTGACAGTGAAAAACTGGCTTCATTTTCGGTTTCAGTACACCAAAAAACATTAAAAAAAAAAAAAAAAAAAAAAAAAAAAAAAAAAAGGCCAAAAATATCTTAAAAAATAATATTCTCAAAAATTGATTGCATAATTTTAGCTGATACATATTGGTAGAAGAACCACGAAAGAAATTGTGTCGGTAGACATCCTGTATTGACAAAAATGTGTACGTGACAGAGAAAAACTGGCTTCATTTTCGGTTTCAGCACACCAAAAAACATAAAAAAAAAAAAAAAAAAAAAAAAAAAAAAAGCGCCAAAATTATCAAATAAATATTTTAGATGTAGACCTGTGTTATATTTATTTAATTTTAATCAACATTCTTATAAATTCTGAGTGCATGCGTTAATTTCTCTTGTTTTTAAATTCATCTATTCAAAATAAGAAGATAAATTAGTTTCCAGTGTTAACGAAATTGGAAATCAATGAAAAATAGCTCTCAGAATTTTAAAGAAGATTATTTATTTTCGAATCCATAAAAATATTATGCATACATTTAGGATTTACACATGCTAAATGTACTTGCATATATTTCGGATCTATATAAGTATTATGCATGCTATATTTAGAACTAAGAAAAATAAAATAATAATAAAAAATAATTTGGACTTTTCTTTTAAGATTATTTTTTTTCTTCAGAAACATTATGGCCAATTTCTCCTGCTCCATCTCTATTGATTGATAGTAGCAGAATATTATAAATAATAATGCTAATTACATAATAATGAAAAAATATATAATTTTAAATTAATATATATACAGAAAAAGAAAAAATTCTATAAAATTGCAGATTTCTCGAAGTAGAATAGACAATTATTTAAACCTATTTTAGACTTTATTATTGTTTCTTTCTTTCTTTTTTTTTTTTTTTTTTTTTTTTTTTAACAGTTTTTAGACGCTTTCTTATTTCCTCAGTATTTATATAAAACTATTGACAAAATACTCATAGAATTCTCTGGTACTTATTAATTTTTAAATGAAGAAGTTTTCAAAACTGTATCATAAAGTTTGAAACTTAAGGTAACTATGACAGAGTTAAATAAATAAATAAATAAAAATTAAAAATTAAATTGACATGGAGTGTAAATCTAAAAAGTAATATTAGAAACAAAGAAATCTGTAAGGAACATTAATTATTGGAAGGGGAAACTTTGCCAAATAAATTTTTAGCTAAACTGTTGAGTAATAACTTTTTGAATCCTCTAATATTCTTTATATACGCAAGAATAACAAGTAAGGTGGGATCTTAGCTTAAAAATTTATTTTTGTTTAAGGCTATTTTAATTATATTGATTTTAATAAATTTTATAATTTGAGATTCGTTTTTTATTGTCTCTATCATTTTTGTTTCAGCTCTATCGGTGATATCAGAAGGGAAAAAAAAAAAAAAAAAAAAAAAAAAAAAAAAAAAAAGCAGATTGTTTAATAAGATATCAGAAGTTTCTCATTAATGCTGATTCAGAAATTTGTACATTTCATATTGAGCATTATAAGAAATAATAATAGTTCAACACGCTGAATATATTCTCTTAGTATAACTAAAATAATTCATAAAGTTTAATTTTAGTTACCTTTAATAACTTTGATTGATTCAGGAGCAATGTATCAAATAGCTACATTATACTAATATATATTCGATAAGATAAAACTAAACATGTTTATATAGAAAAATTTATAAGCTGTAATTGAAAGTGAAAAATATTCCTAGTCTTAATTTAATTTCTTTACACAAACCAATATAACTTTTTCCCAGTCAAAATTTGAGGGTATACGTTTTTTTTTATTTTTCGAAAAGGTCCTTTTCAAAATTTCCTAATATTTTTATTCGGTTTATTATACAATGACAGCTAATATGGATAAATATTTCACATTCCACTGAAACCCCATTTAGAATCAATGTACTTAATTTTGCAATACATATATGTTCTTAAAAATTAAAGTATCTGAATGATAAATTCTCCCCCCCCCCACCTTTTTTTTTAAATCATAAAAATGCCAGACCACATTTAAAATAACACATATGATACTGACCTGTACAACATTGGCTATAAATATTCTAATGTGATATCTTCGTCATAGTTGTCAAATTTTACAATTTTAAAATAAGGATAATCACCACTATATTTTTAGAGAAACTTCGTATATTAATTTTCGGTGATATAAGATCTCGAAGTTCATTGTCATTAAATTCTGGTGTAAAGTTTTCCCGAAAATCGGGAAAACTTGGCAACTATGCTTCGTAAGTTATTCAAAATTTAAGATTTTCTTAACATGGCGTAATACAGCAATATTTCATATAAACTTGCAATATGAAGGCCGTTGCATTGAAGATATTATAAAATTGCACTAAAACTAAAATACCATACTGACCCTTATAAAATTAATCAGCAAATTAGGATAAGGTAAATATATCGAATTGAACGGTGGGTAGTCTATTAAGATTTCTGTATGCGACTGTGTCGAGCGATCGGTTAAATTCATCTCGCTTATCGAGAATATGGTAGAAATTTTTGGCAACAAATATGTGATGGGGAACGGAACAAAGTCCACCTATGCCAATTAATCTTTAAAGGGATGATGGAACTTATAAAAGTTATTTGTAAATTACTGTCTTAGTGTTATGAAATTTGCATACCTATGCATTGAAATACAATAACATTAAGTTTATTAATTTTTCTTAAAAATTTCGTAAAGTAAAAAAAGTAAAATTTTAAATTTTTTGAAAATTTTATAATGCTTCCTGCGAATTATTATTATTATTATTATTATTATTATTTTAAATCGATTTTACATTACTATAGTTTAACAATGTATTGTAAACATATTTATGAGAATTGAATGTATTACTTTGTGGATTCATTGATAAATTATTATTTTTTTTTTAAATATTTTTTATAGTTTGAATGTTAAAAAATTGCATTAAATATCAACATTCAAATATAAAAGTGTTAAATTTTCTTTTTTATCTTATCAATAAATCTTCAAGGTAATATTCAAATATGTTTAGAATGTATTGCAAAATTATAATCATGGAAAATTGACTGAAAAATTTTAAAATTAAAAATTTTGAATATTATTAATTTTTAATTTAAATTGTTTTCGATAAATTTTAATATTACTTAATATTATTATATTTCAATTCACATGTATGCAGACTTTCATAATTCAAAGAAACACTTTTACAAAAAAGGTTTATAACACCCCTTCCCTCCCAATTGTAGCATAAATATTATTCAGATTCTTTTCATCAATATGTTTTTCTTCAACAAATCACCTATGGACTAAAACTATGACTAATTCGCATTTAAAAGCTTTAAAAAAGCTATTTCATTTAAAGTCATCATTCATCCGAGCAGATATTATGCATGAAGCTAAACGCAGATCTTTTTGAATAATCAGTTAGACTTTTATTTTCTTGAGTATTTTTTGCTTGAATTCGCTGAAAATTGCTCAAAGCCGGAGAGTTGATTGATTAATAAAACTTTTAACTTTAACTCTGCCAAGAAATGTGAAACTGCTTGAATTCTTAGCAGTGAGATTTTTCTGACTTTCGCATTCAAATATAAAATTCTTCCTCCCACGTAATGGAAAAAAAATTCTATCCACTTTTTTCCACATCTTACTCGTATTTGTAGCGTAATGTAAATAAATGTTTTTATTTTTTTAGTAGACTGTCATTTGAAGCTGCATCCCACGAGTTGCCAAATTTAGTTGAGTTTATGTGAAACTGAACTTTGATTCAAAACCGACCCAATTAATGGAAAAGCAGCTATTTAAGGGTTACTCAAGGTACTAGGGTCTGCATCTAGAATGACGTACATATATACACGAAGATTATAGCAAATCAGATTTGCTTCGTGGTGTAGTTAAGAACAGTTCGGAATTATGGTGAGTAACGGGCTCCTTCAAATATATTTGAAAAGGATGTTTCCTTATGATTTTTCTTGATTTGTTAAAATGCAATGATTTTGCAAATATTAATTCAAAACGGAATAATTGTTGCGTGGATTATATAATGGTAGATTTGATTTTGCTTTTATATATCATTTTATATAATGCTTTTATAAAAATGGACTATCTTTAGATTCTTATCTTTAGAAATAGAAATACGGAATTTCACTACTATTATTTTAATTCCCTGTACTAGATTTTGCATTTTAAAAATCTCTGAGTTTTATAGTAATTTATTGAAATCATTGCTGCACTACTAACAATATATTATTATTAGTAGTAGTAGTATTTTACTCTAATATGAATAAACTTCGAAAAATATTTTAAGTTTCTGATGAAAAAATGAAATTTCATTGTTGAAATATTTTATATTTTTGCTATTTAATAATGCAACAATAATCATTTTACAGTGTGATGCAGCAAATAGCAGTTTTATTAGAAACATAAATCATATGTTAATAAATGGCAGTCAGACAATCGCCTTTTCAATTTATATATTAAAAATGTAAAAGGATTTCATCAGTAGGCTGTTCATATTGAACCTTATGTGTAAAAGTGTCTTCGTTGCATTCCCCAATGCGGAATGTATCCATAATCATTTTTAAATTACTGCTTATAAGAAAGGAAACTGACTATGTTTATCATGATGCAATGGCCTTTCACAATAAAATATCATTATTAATTATTCGTAACCCACTTTTATTTGAATAGTTTAATAAATTATTATTATTATTATTATTATTTTGAGGTAGTTATATATTTCATAAATCGTTTTAAATTTTTTCATTAAACTTACTAGAATTTACAATAAAATCTGCAAAATTTACTTGATTGAATTTTGGTTAAAATAACTGTAATATATGTACATTAGAAGTATCCCGATTATGATTTTCAAACTGAAAATTAAACTTAGATTATAACAATATTTCAATAATGATGTAAGGAATTTCGTTGCTCTATTGAGACTCATTTTTTAAATACTTTTATTTTGGTAATTTGTTTATAAATTTTCTTTATTTCATTAAAATAATATTAGCTTATATATGATTTATATAATAACAATCTTTATAATAGTTTATATAGTGTTTGAGGAAAAGCACTAACACATATTTAAGATTTTTTAAATAATTAAAAATATTTACTTATAATTTTGGAAACCATACCTGTGCATCTGAGAAGAAGAAAAGTGTTAGAAAAAAAATTTCTTACATCCTTTTTTTTTTTTGGTGTGTGTGTGTGTGTGTGTGTGTGTGTGTGTGTGTGTGTGTGTGTGTGTGTGTGTGTGTGTACATCTGGTATAACATAGGATCTTACAGATATAGCCTACAGAACGAAGAACTTTACTTTATTGTAGCTTGCTTTACATTGATAGCTTTATCATGGTGATAAACATTTATGGTGAAATCTATCTTTTCATGATTGCTTAGGCCTTCATCAAGAATAGCTCAAAAGCAAGTCGGAATCTGAATTTACCTGGTGTTGAGTGTAACAGACATAACAGCATGTGACAGAAATACATAATATAATTACTTTAAAACCTTTCTGATAAGTTAAAATGATATTAATTCCGAGAAATCCGCTGATTATTTTTCTAAAAAATAATAAATAAAATAAATAAATAAATAAAACCTAGTTTTACAAGCACATTTAAATGAATGATACAGAAACATGAAAGAAAAATCCATGGTAAAAAAACAAATTTTTTAAATTACCTAAATTACCATTTCTTCTGATATCAGCGCAATCTTAAAAACACTCTTTGAAACAACTTTTATCTCATTTGAGACAGCTTTGGGCTGTAAAAGAAGCTGAGATTTTCCCATCTCCTTGCTTTGGATTATTGTAAAATCGTATTTGTAAATTAATTCAAAATTTATTGGAATTTGTAACAAACTCAAAAGTTCTTAGTTGATTTGAAAAAGCTATAAATGAAAGTTTATTAGTTGAAGTACATGGATGTAATAAAAGTTTACTCCAAAGTATCTTGAGGTATGTTGTGATTACAAAAGAAAGTTATTATTGATTAAAGATTGAATTTCGTATAATTTTAAATAAAATATTTTAATACGAAATATCATTTGTGGATATTACTTTGCTTTGCTTTGAAGCTTAACACAATATGATTTATTTGAAATTTATATGCGTAAATTTATGTCAATGATTTAATAGTGCTCCTTCAGGCTATATTGTTAGAAAGAATAATATTTAATTTATTTCCTAAAACCGGAGAAACTTTATTTCTTCTATAAGTTTTCTGAGAACTTAAATATTTATGATTGATAAACGAAATAATTTAATGATTTTTGTAAGCATTTAATGAACTTATATTAGCAAAACCCGTGCAAATCTCAATGTTTTAGATAAGAAAAAAAGTAAAATTATTCCTTATTTTTATAAAAGACATACATAAATTTATTTTACATTTGTTACAATAAAATTAAAAAATAATTAAAATAATAATAATAATAATAATAATAAATAAAATAAATAAATAAATAATAGCAAAAATTTGTTATTTGTTAGCCCTTTAATACTTTTTTTTTTTCTTTTTCGTACCAGACAAGCAATATTTCCACTAAGCAGAAGGAATTTAAAACCATAGAAGAAACACACAAACAACTTGTTTCTGTTTAAAACTGTTTTGCGCATCTTTTATTGAATGCACAACACAGTGGAAATATGTGGGTATAATTCTTTATATGTACATGCTTACAAAATGTTTTGTTGGATCACAAAATTTTTGTTAAATCAACTAAAATCTTTTTGTTGATATAGCCTCAACAAAAAAATTTCCACCAGAATCGAAAGGCGCACATCACTCGTTCATAGTCTGTTTACAGAGAGATCTATGGCTTAGCTTATCGGACTATCCAGTGGCAGTGACTCTTCTTTAAGAGTGGTCAATACCTAATCTCGTCGTCAGCCATGGCCCATGTTATTCTATTGGAAAATTTGTTTGCATAATTACTCATTACCTAATGAATATTTTTCAATTCTGTTTTCACATTTAGCAAATTCATAAGTGTTAAATTAGATCTTATTTCCCAAAAATTGATTTTTTAAATTTTTAGTACTTTATTTTGCAACTAAAAAATGAAAAAAAATGTACTTTGTGAAAAATCACGTTTTTGAACTTAAAATTAAAATGTAAAAATAAAAAAAAATAAAAAAAAAGAAAGAAAAAAAAGAAAGAAAAGAAAAAAGAAAAAGAAAAAGAAAGAAAGAAAGAAAGAAAATCAATTTTTTGAAAATGAGTACTTATTTAATGAATCTTTTGACTCTGAAAACAGAATTAAATAATTACAAGATAAAAGGAACTTTTTATGTACAATGTTTTTAAATTTTCTGTTGAATCATATAAACACTACCGAAGGCAGTGGGAACCCGGAACAATTGGCTAAAAGTATTAAAAAAAATTCTTTCCTGTCGTGTTTTGAGCTATTATAAAAGTTTCAAATGGTTTATAAAAGAAAAAGAAAAAAAAAATGCTAGCCGGGAAGTTAGTTAAAAATCGATTGCAAGCTTTGTACTGGTAACGCTGCCGAAGGCAGCAGGGTCCCGAAGCAGTTGGTTAAAAATATTTAAAAAATGCATTTTCATCGTGTTCTGAACTATCTGAAAGTTTCAAATGTCTAGCTAGTCGGGAAGTTAGCTAAATAAATTTTCTGTTGAATCATGTGAACGCTGCCGAAGTGCAGTAGGGACCTGACATAGTTGACTAAAAGTATTAAAAAAATGTATTATCCCCGTGTTCTGAGCTATCCTGAAAGTTTCAAATGTCTAGCTAGTCGGGAAGTTAGTGAAAAATCGATTGCAAGCTTTGTACTGATAACGCTGAAGAAGGCAGCAGGAACCCGAAATAGTTGGCTAAAAGTATTTAAAAAATGCATTTTCACCGTGTTCTGAACTATTCTGAAAGTTTCAAAAGTCTAGCTAGTCGGGAAGTTAGTTAAATAAATTTTCTGTCGAATCATATAAACGCTGCCGAAGGCAGTAGGGACCTGAAACAATTGACTAAAAGTATTAAAAAGATGTATTGTCACCGTGTTCTAAGCTGTCCTGAAAGTTTCAAATGTCTAGCTAGTCGGGAAGTTAGTTAAAAATCGATTGCAAGATTTGTACTGGACAAACAAACAAGCAAACATACATACATACAAACAAACAAACAAGAATCGAAGTAAAAAAAACATGGTAAAAATATACATCAGGTAATGAGTAATTGTGAAAACAAATTTTGACATAGGCCACGGCTGTCCGCAGGATTAGGTATTGTCCCCTCTTAAACCATATCATTTTGGTCAAACGAAGCAAGTTGATCTGGTTAACTGTACAAAATTATTTTTAAAAAGACAAAATAAATCTACAAAATCAGTCGAAAAAATAAACTGGTTTTCCCAAGAAAACATTTTTTTTTTTTTTTCGATGTAAAGGACTTTTTGAAACTGGGAACGTGAATTTATTGCTTTAAATGTTTCTATAAACAGTGAAAAAATGTAAATGCATATAATTTAATAAATACAATAAATTGATACAATATTGCTCCTAATTTTATTAGTTTTTTTATTTTCCCCCTCGATTTTAAAGTATTATAGTTTAACAATATATTTTTAAAATATTTGAGATAATTGATAACTTATTTTCGAAAATATATTTTTTTGTTTCAATGTTGAAAATTTGCATGAAATTTCAGCATTTACATATAAAAATATTTCTAAAAACTAAATTTATCAATCAATACACAAAATAATACTAAAACATGTTTAGAATATACATTTAAACTTTTAGAATATGCATTTAGGATATAATGTATAATCGAGGGAAAAAATTAAGTATTAGTTAGTAGCAGTGGCGGCTCGTGCAAATTTTCACAGGTGGGGCCCGATCCATCGTATGATGAGTAATTTAACTTTAAAACTATTCATTATTCAAACATGAAAACAAACATTAACAAAATGGGGTGCAAAACGAAATGTTTTTTTTTTTTTTTTTTTTTTTTTTTTATGATGGCGAATCTTAAATTCAACACTATGGAAAACATTGCATAAAATTATATCAAAAATTAAAGTTTTATAAATACAATTGCAAAATTCTGCTATGTTCTGATCAATGGAATATCAAAATTTAAATATCTGGAAGCTAGTAGACGGAAATTGCCAAGTTCGATACCAGTTCGCTTTCGTCGACATATACATATGGATTTTACTATGGTTTTCTCCAAAACTCAAATAACAATGGCTATGTAACACTTAGAAAGACTTTCTACAGAGAGTACACCACTTAGGTCTAGGACCCTCTTTTACTCAACTGGCTTTAACCCTAACACTACACACCATTAAAATTTAAATTCAAATGTCTCAGAGTGTAATATTATTTAGCTTACGATAATCATATCCCTAAATCTTTTAATTAAAGAATTTCAAGTGTTATATTCATGTTTCTTATCTTAAAAAATAAATAAAATAAACCTTAACCAATCCTTAACTAATATTGGAATTTAGAAAGTCATGATTAATGTAATGTGGATATATATTAAAAAAAAAAAAAACACCATGTTTCTCACTTTAAGAGCTTAATTTTAGATAATTTAAATTAACTTTCAATAAATAAAGAAATAAATCGGGCCATCATCTAAAAAAAAAAAAAAAGAAAGAAAGAAAAAAGAAACATTGCGGATGTTTCTATTAAATCGCATTTAAAAGAAAAATCCTTTAATAATTATAATAAATCACAGTTTTATACAGCTATTTAATGCATCTATCCATGTAAATCCATTAATTTTTTATCTAAAAATTTTACAATTTATTTACATAAAAGTTTTAATACACTATTCTGAAGGGGAAAAAATCGCATACTATTTTTATTTTTATTTATTTTTCCTCCCTCATTTAAATTCAAAACACTTTAGTTAAAGAGGTCTTAAATTCTTATACAAGCTTTTATCTCAAAGACTAGTCTAGAAAATATTTTTGACTATTACCAGATTTCGTTTTTTAGACACTAAAATTTTAAACTGTCATATATAACTCTAAACAATTCACCGAAAAATCGATGAGGAAAAAAAAAAAAAAAAAAAAAAAAAAACGTAATGCAGAAATCGCCAAATTTTATCCGTGAATTGCATGGTTAACAAATTTTAAAAGAGACATTTTTTTTCCCTATAGTTTTGTTCCAAAGGGCCAGACTCTGCTGGCCCATCGACGAGAAAATTACAGCGTGCTTACACTGATAAAGCAGTTCGTCACCAAATCTGTTAACCCGATCTTCTAGTAGAACAAACTGTACAAATAAACACGCCAATTTCGGGCCGACTGTAAACGGCCCCATTCTCTTAGATAAGAAAGGGAACTAGCAGTCGGTCAGTCAGTCAGTGATTTGTGACAGCTGAAAAAATATATTGACAAATAAATGATAATGAAAGAAGATTAAGAAAAAGTTAGATAGACATAGTTATTTTGTATATATGTTTTTGAACAGTTGTAAAAAAAGAAAATTATTATTATTATTATCATTACTATTTTAATTGAGAAAAAATTTAGGTGGGGCCGTGCCCCGCTGGCCCTTAATGTAGAACCGCCACTGGTTAGTAGAGTACATTGTAAATTTTTTCAAAAAGAATTAAAAATTAAGTTTTTTTTTTTAAATTTAAATAATTTTCGTGAAATTTTAATATACTTGATATTGTTATATTTCAACGCATATGTATGCAAAATTTATTAACTTCAAGTAAATAATTGAAAAAAATAAAAAAGGGATTTTTAGCGTTCACTATCCCCTTAATAACATTAGTGATTACCGTTGAAAGATGTTGATATTTATATCCATTAAGACCATTTTATTTTTTAGTTTGAGAATTACAATCTGCTGAATTTTAAGAACTATTAAACATATTTTTTCTTCAACGTAGCTACAATCTTAGATGTGAGACTAAAGATATGATAATAGCTCTTTTAGCAGTTTTAATAATAGTATGATAATTGTCATTTTGGTATAATTAAACATCCAGAGAAAGGATTTGATTAAAATTGCAAAAAGCGTTTTGTATAGATTATTTTATTTTTTTTCAACCAAAGTTTTGAAACAAGTAAAAAATCAGTTTTCTTAAGACAACACAAGATACAAAATTAAGATGCAACAAATTTACAAAACTTCAGCAAAACGTCTTTGTATTTACTAATATTATCAAAATATCTTGTTCAATTTTACAATAATTTTTGTATATCCGTAAGTAAAAAACAATTTTTTTTGTAAGAAAAATTAAATATTTTTGTTATACCTAATTGCAACAAAAAATATTTTGTTAATTTAAACAAAATTTCTATTGAAACACATTTATACACAAATTTTTGTTGTGCACACCAAATTTTTATTGATTCAGAAAACTTTTCTCAGAGAGACGCAGCAGATTTTAACAAAGAATCAAATAATCTGTGTTGCTTATATATTTCGAACTGATTTTACGTAGTTTAAGTAAGTGTATTTTGCATTTTATAAATATTTTAGGGTGACGAAGAAAAGAAAGAAAAGAAGAAAAAGAGTAAAAAGAAGTCTGAAGCTTCTGCTGATGCTGAAGCCCCTCAATCTGAAGAAGCGCCTGCTGCAGAATCTCAGCCTGAATCAGCACCCTCTGAGCCCCAATCAGAAGCCCCACCGGCTGAGGAAACCGAATCAGCACCAGCACCAGCACCTGCTCCAGCTCCAGCTCCAACACCAGCTGAAAAGAAAGCTTCAACTAAGAGGAAGGCTCAAAGATGTGGTTCCAATGTTTTTGCGATGTTTACGCAAAGAAAAATACAAGAATTTAAAGAGGTAACTATTGATAAGTATGTTTCCTCTTGGTGGTAATTTTCGGATAATGAAGATAAATGGAGCTAAGAGAAAGGTATGTTTTATGCTTTTTTAAATTTTGAGGAAAGAATACATGCCTGCTAACTGATTGCAGAAAAAAGGTAGTGTATACAAATTAAAATTTTTTCATTTTTATTTGTTTTAAGAAATATTTATCTTGTTTACTATGGAAAAATACATAATTTACCTCGTATTTATTTATTTTTTTGCTCCGAGTTATTTTAAAAATCATTATTTCAACTTCCGACTGCCCTTTTTTTTTAGATTTATGTCTAATTTTTTTATTAGATGGCATGTGCTTTCATAGAATAAGCGATTGAAAATTATAAGATTAATTAATTTAAAAGTTATATGCGTTATAAACTTTTCAATATTTTTTGGTGTAAAAAAATTAAGTACACTTTTTTAACAAAAGGTTCGAAATCATCTTTAAAGTGCTGTTCGATAAAATTCTGTATAATTTTTTATTTGTAGAAATGGTTAAAATTGGCTGAAGAAAATTCATCATGGAGAACAGAATTGTAATAGTTAAAAGTAAATGTTGTGTAGCCTTTTTTTCTTTCTTTTTTCTCAAGGAGGAATCCTAACAGTATACACTATACAGAAATCTCATTAATTTACTTTAAAATGGGGAAGAAGTGAAAAGAATCCTATACCTAAAATTATTGTTACTGTTCTTCTTCGTCTTCTTCTTCTTTTATGTAAACATTGCTAAAAATGGGCAATTGGAAAAGAAATAAATAAGACAACACAATAATGTAATGAATATTTATAATATTTTTTAACAGGAGCTTTAACATAGTAATTTTGGTGCTATTTTCAAATATGAATTCATATTTGGTTAGAAAATGTATATAGTAGTTCAAAGGTTTTCTCTAATGCTCAAAATGTATAAGATGGTTAAAACCAAAAAGTCAAATAAGTCAAGCAAATTCTTCCCGTTAATATTCTTAAATAATTAACAAGACACAAAATTCTATATCTAGCAGGCTAAAATTCCCTCAGTACTATCGTTATCTGTACCTATACCCCCCCCCCCCCACACACACACCTCTTTTATTTTTCCATAAAATGTTTTGTTATCAGAACTATTTATTACTTAATATATTTTTACAAGTTTCGTTTTCCCAGTCAGAAAATTCCCAACCGTTAAAATTCGCTCTGTTTTTCATTTTTCATTTTTTAATTTTTAATGTTTTATTTTAAACCTATATAGTGTAAAAAAAATGGGGAAACAGAATAATAATAATAATAATAATAAAAAAAACATTGGATATTGAATAATTTTGATTAAAAAAAAAAAAACTTATAGAATAATATGAGTGTTCGTCTACAGGCGACGATAGCTGATGTGACCCTCCCAAAGAAGAAGAAGAAGGAAAAAGTAAAAATGAAATAGAAAATGTTTTTTCTTTCTTAAGAATTCTCTCAAACATTACAACCCCACCTCATAAAAATACGGGAAAAATTGTTATGAGAATTATTCATCATGAAATGCATTTTAAAAAATTCTATCTTCACATTTGGTACGCATTTTAAATGACCTCTATTTTAATAATAAAATAATAATACGTATTATTATTATTATATGTATAATAATAATAGTAATAGGTGTTTGTAATTAATACATTAGGTATATTAATATGTTATGTATTAAAAATATATTATGTGTTTGTACATAATAATAATAATAATAATGATAAAATCGATATCTTTCATAAAGATAATACATGTTCAGAGTAATGACATGTTTAAAATCTTGTAAACTCGGAAAAAAAGGGGGGGGGGGAGGGAGGGACAAAAATTATAAAAACTTCTTCGTGCGAGTGAAGTGTTTCACTTTCTTAAAATGAATAAGTTATTTTACCGTCTCAAAGATCAGCTGTTATTATTATTATTATTTTCAATCTGACTTGAGTTAAAAATTCTTTTCCTTTGGTCAAATAGTTGCTTTGCTTTTAATCTAACCTCAGTTACAGATATTTAATCAAAACTTGAGTTATTAGTACTCATTCATGATTTACTAGTTTAAAAACGGTGGTCGTTTGTTGTAATTTTGTGGTGCTCTCTAAAGACCATATCTTGAATACCGTGTATTACGATTTTAGATTTTAAGACATATATTTTATGCAAGTGTTTAAAAAAACAACTTGACGATTTTTGATAAATAGAAAATTAAAATACCAAAATAAAAAAAAAATATTTAAAAAAAATATATATATAATAAACCTTTTATACATCACCGATATAGTATGACATTTTTCGAAAAATTATCATTTTTTAACAAGACAAAAGAAAAAAAAAAGTATTTTAATAAGCATATAAAATATAAAGAAAAATACATCTATTTAATGAGTAACTTCATTTAAATCTATAGGTATCATATAACTTTATTAAATTAACTAAACCTTAACATTCAAAAGTTAGTTTGATAAGGTTTTTAAAAAGATTTATTGGATTTTCCCATAATTATATTTTTTAGACAAATCAAGTAAAAATTGGTAAATAATATTGTTTGAAAATGTCTGAGAGCAGGTAATTAACCAATTGAAATGTGAATCGAGGGCTTAGCAAACGAATGCTTGATGGTCACCTACGCGATCCGCGTTCGAATCGCGATAGAGGCAAAATGCGATTTTTTTTATTTATTTATTTTTTAAATACACTGTTTATTTCTAGAACATGACCGGTAACACAAATAATTCAAGTTTGAGTGCATTTTTATTAAAATCATTCAATTGTTTGAATTCAACTCAAGATGAATGGGTCCGTTTCTTCTTCGGAAATTAATTAAAATTAACTGAAGTTGAGTTAATTTCATTCCTTCATATTAAGAAAGCAGCGAATTTTTTTTCCCCCGCATTTCGCGTATAGAATTTTAATGAACATGAACAACAAGTTTACAGCAGTTGCTTTTTATATTTGTCTGTAATCTCCAGTTCTTAGAAACAAATAACTGCAGGTTGTCGAAATTTGGTATTTTGAAGATTGTATGGGGATGCCCTTTAAAATATTGACTAAGATTGTTGAGTTGTATAAAGTAGTATAGGTAAAAAGTTCTATGGATAATTCGAAATTTTTTTAAAAAGTATAATAACAGTCTTAAATTGTTGATGAATGTATATACAATAGTCAAACGAGATAGAAGGCGGGTTGATGCAGAAATATATCAAATAATACAGTTTCCAAAACAAGCAGGGTTAGGTACAGTAGACAGAAGTGTAAGTTTTACACCAGGTTATGTAAAACATTAAGAACAAGAAAGGTTTTAACTTTTTTGTTGAATCTTCCGATATGATATTCGATCAGAAAAGATACTTATTAAATCAATGGAAATAGCACCGAAAACTGGTGTTAAATGAAAAAGAGTACGGTCTTTAAAAATAAATACCATAAAATGCACAAACGTGCAATATTTGTTTTTGGTCAAAAGTTAAGAATGACCTTTTATAAGGCAGAAAAAGTAGACCGAGTGCAGCATGAACGCACCAACGCCCAAAAACAATATAAGGAATAAGATTAAAATTCTGGATCGAAACTATTAAATTAAAGTTAAAATATGAGGAAGGAAGGAAGAAAAAGAACTTTATTGCTAGTATTTATAATATATTACTATAATGTATAACTAGTACTACTTTAATGTATTACTAGTATTTCTGATATTTAGTGAACAGTGATTTTTTACAGTAAGTGCAACAGTTTTATTAAAAGTGTACTATGTTATAGCACTTGTAAATGTTAAACTGAAGAAAAAAAATCATTAAATATTTATTAACAATCACCGTAAAATACCATTCAAGCTCCCCCTCAAACTTCAAGAAAAATCAAGATATATTTGAGGAGCGAACGGATAAACTTTAAAAATCGGCAAAAATATAGAAATTGACATGTATTTGCCTGCTAAAATTAAGTGGCATAAAAAGTTATTTTATAGCAAAACACACACACATACACACATATATATGTATGTATTAAGTTCAATGATAAAAATAAGTAAATAAATAAATACAGTTAATTTTTGGTTAACCAGCATTCAACTAAACGGAAAAACTCGGGATCACATTTTTCCCACTTCCAGTAAATTGTTTAAAAAAAATTTGCCGCTATTTTAGGAAGCTTACATTTTCTATTTTTAAATAATCACAGTGCCTGGTTTATTATAAAGCAAATACAGGTTCATATGTTTAAAAATAGTTAGCAGCGGCGCAGGTAAAGAATGTTAGTTTTAGTATATAAAAAAGAGTTTAACTTAAACGATTAAAATCTTTAAATGCCATTATTTATATTAAAAAAAAAGAAGAAAGAAAGAAAGAAAGAAAAATGAATATCTAAAGTTTTTCATTCGCCTTCAGTACATAAATTATTCATATTTTATTTGCTAAATTATCCTGTGTATTCACTCGGAGAAAGACGACTATTAACCGGTAAAAATGACCGCACTTTATCGGAATAAAAAGGAATCACTTTTCCTCCTCGATGATATTTATGTCTTATTACTAAACCTACGGGCACAACACTCTCCCCTATATAAGAAAATACAAAGGTTAGGAGTTTTAGAGCAATTATAAATTTATGAAATGACTTTGTTCTTATGAAAAAATTAACTAATCGTTCTATTAAATATATTTTTAAAATATAAAAGATATTTCTAAATTGTGATAATTTTTCCTTTCTCTCTCTCTCTCTCTCTCTCTTTTTTTTTTTCTTTTAGATATGTCTTTATTGTGCATTAAACTATCTTTTTTTTATTATTATTATTATTATTATTTTTAAAAAATACACTGTAGTTATTCCTTTTTCAGCAGCAAGAATAAAAATAAATGTTTTGGAAATTAGTAACCATATAAAGGCATAACCGACGGCTTAATATATATATATATATATATATATATATATATATATGTTTATTTTATTCTGTTTAAATAGCAATTAATATTAACATATTTTTAACAACATCATTATATGATGTAGAAAATAACATGAAGATGACATAGTATGTAATCAGCACCAGTTTAGTTCAAAGCCCAACTAAATACCAAGTTTAATTTAATTCCGTTCGTTCGTGAGATACAGCGACCGTGAAATTTTTTATAAGAATAAACAAATAAGTCTGTTTTGATAAATACACACAAACACATACACATATATTTAAAAATGGTCAAACTGTTTTTAGGATATCTCCAAACATGTAAATTCATCGAAAACGGATTTCGAAAGTTGTCACGAATTCAATAGTTTATTCTTGCGCATATGTAAGAAAAAAAAGAAAAAAAAAAAAAAAAAAAAAGAAACTTTAAAACATTAGTTATGAATCCACGAATAGAAATAAACATTTTCTGCACTTTTTCAGCTGAAATTCAGAAATACAGTAGATTTCTTTAGATTTTAGAGATAATTTCTTCGCTTAAAAAAAAAAAAAAAAAATAGTAAAACAGTGTTTTGAAAATTAGCAATTATATTAAAAATCTACCCGAATATTAAAAAAAATATAAATGTGAATAATATTTACATATTTTTTAAATTGTCGATTTACGATGTATGACGGTATAACAAAAAAAAAAAAAAAAAAAAAAAAAAAAAAAAAGGCGAATTTTAAAAAGAAATAAGTAACATAAAAAAATGTCTCCTAATCAGAAAGTATCTACTACTGAGCTTGAGGGGTCGTTTATTCGGTATTTTCAGAACAAAAGAAATTGAGGGGAAAAGCAGAGGGGGCAACTTTGCGGTATTTTACGGTATGGGAGTTCGTAATGTTTTAAAGCATTTTTCTTTATTTTTTTTTATTTTTTATTTATTTTTATTTTATTTTTTAAATACAGTTTTTAATTTTAAGTAAGTTATTTTTCGAAGCATATTTATTTTTGTTAAGCTTCTGATTTAAGCTTTATTTGATTGCTCGTGTTTACTCATCATTATAATACTGCCTTCTTTCGGTATATTCTGAAAAAAAAAAAAAAAATGTGCGATAAAAATTTTGCATCAACGTAAATGTTGGAATCTAATTAAAACACTTGGAATCTAATTAAATGAGAATTTATGTATATTTCACATCAATAAAAAAATATTATTTTTGGTACTTAGAGAGTATTGAAAGTAACTGAAATTTTAATTTGTTTGCGATGATATATTGCTAAAAAAATATTTTCGTCTTTGAATCTATATGATACATCTCATTTATCATTTTAGGCTTTTCAGTTAATAGATCAAGACAAAGATGGATTTATCACTAAAGCAGATCTAAAACTAACATTTGAAATCCTTGGCAAATATGTTTATGGTAAGTAAAATTTAATATGCAATTTTCAAATACATTGTGAATATGAAAGTAGTAAACAATTTTAGATCATTAAAGATAATCGAACATTTATATCTGCAGTCTCTTTTTAAGTGGGTATTCTGGTCTAAAGACATAAATCTTGGGAATTTTGTCAAGCTCGATATATATATATATATATATATATATATATATATATATATATATATATATATTTGCTATTCATTTTTTTTGTAATATATTTATTGAATTTTTAAAATTTACAAAAATTTCCGAAAAAAAGTAATATATATATATATAATTTGAATAATTTAATTCCTTTACAATATATAAGACACATTATACATATTAACGCTTCTACATGGCATAGACTTTCTTCTTTTCTTTTTCACCTTTTAAGTAATTATGTATTTTAATATCTCATTTCATGTTTTGACACAAACAAATTTCTGAAAATTTTCATTTTAACTGATTTTTGAGTCCCAATTCTGAATTTGACATTTTTTCTTTTTGTAAGTATGAATCTAAAAATATGGGGAATTATAAACAAATTATAAAGACAAAAAATTATCAGGAAGGAAACAGAAATAATATCACAAATCAAGAGAAAATGTTCAATGATGTCACACAATCTGATGCAAATTGGGGCACTTATCGGCTACATGGATGGTTAAATGTATTAAAGATTCACTTGAAATTGTGTATATACACAATGCAATAACAAGATTCCTTTTCTTTCTTTTTCTTCATATGGTGACTATTTCGAAGTCTTAAACTCATTTACAGATAACATGCAGTGATAAAACCTTTATGTTAGTAGTAAGAATGCTAACTAAAAATCAATTCCTTATTAGTCGAAATTAGATTTATTTTTAACTTATTAGAAAAAAAAATATTATTTGAAGATCTAATGGCGTCATTAAGAAGGTGTATGTCCCTCGAGCCATTTTTTATTAGTTGAGTTTTTTAGTATCAGTGTTAAATTTAAATAATTTTTATTGTGGATTTTTATGTACGTTAATTCAAATGAAGATAAAAAACATGACTGACATTAATTATTTTTTTCCAAAATGAGTTAGAATAAAACTATACTTGTTTAACATTTATTTTCATATCATAGGAAAACTGAAGAATTTTGTTTACTTAAACGTAATATATGACAATTAAGTAAATAATTTATGCTCATTGAATTATTTGAAAATTGGCTTTCACCATTTCTTTCAGAAAAAAAAAAAAAAAAAAAGAATGTTTAATATAATTTTTGTTCTAAAACTTTGGAATTATCACTTAGAAGGCTACTTTAATATCTTTCTTTGTTAAATCTTCAAAAGCAGCTTGATTTTCATTATTTATTTTATTTTCATTATTTATTCATTATCTTTACAAAACACTAGGATCTTTTAGCTCAGCTGTCCGCTTGCCCGCACTTGCATTCTACAAACATTAATATATTGAAACAAAATTAAAACGACTTATTATCATATTTGAATTTCGAGTCATGGAATTTCTCTGTACACATGAATTTCAGAATTACATTTATGAAGTTAGTTGAGCTAAATAATTTTTTTTTCTTAATGGACAGCTTGACTAGAATTTAGTAATCATTATTTGAATTTTTGATTTCGTAGTTTTTAAACTAGGATTTCTTGTTTTTTAAAGTTATGTCAGGAATAAATAGTATTTATAATTTTTACAGTTATTGTTTTATTAATGGTTTATAAAAGAGTAACTGCAGTTGATTTATCTTAATATTTATGGTTGGTTCGTTTGTTGGATTTTACGTCGCACTAGTGCTGCGCAATGGACAATTGGCGACCTTAATATTTATGTAGCTATTTATTACATCCATTTCTTTACTTTGAAAAACGGAAAGATTTTTTTTTTTTTTTTTAATCTAAGTCATACATGCGATACCAGTCATAATGTTATATTATTCTTTATCAACATTCTAAATTTTAAAGTTAAATTGAAAAAGTTATAATTTTTTGTAATTGAAGATGTGGCATTGATTTAGCCAAGTTATTTAATTAATTCATCTAGTAATATGTAATTCACATACTTTCTCTATCATGATTTTGTAAACTTACACTTTTTTCTGTACTTATAATAAAATAAACGTATTATTTTAATACATACTTAAGATAGCTCATTTAAATTAACTTATTTTAAAACATTTTTCACGTTTATACGTTGAAGTGATAGGAATTTCATTGATAACAAGCTTTAATTCGCATTTTTTCATACGAAATATTCATAAGTCTAAAAAGGATTCTAGAAAGGAGAGAAATATAATATAACTATTCAAATACAACAAATAATTAAACTTATTCCAGTTAATTAGTTACCTAATTGACTTTTGTGTGGGTTTTGTGGTGATTCATTCAACGGTTTAGATTTCGTTCGAATTCTTTTCATTATACTCATGGAAAATTGTATATATACAATATATATATGTTAGAACGTGAAACTATTCTAAAGGATTATGTTCATAAATGCTTAGATGATATTCATTTACTTATAATTATGCTATTCTATTCATACTAAAGACAGAAAAAAGAGAAAAATAATTATTTTGCCAAATATTTTTTATATTTTTCAAAGTATCATTTTGAAAATTTTGACTGCAATGTAGTTTTAATAAATTGTACGTTTTTTCCCCCCTTTAAATCTTTAAACAGGTAGAGAAATCGAAGACGAAGATTTAGAATCAATGTTAGCTGAAGCTCCGGGACCACTAAATTTTACCATGTTCCTTACAATTTTTGGCGAAAGGATATCAGGTAAATACATTTTTTGTAACGTTAATTTTTTATGATTGTGCTTTCTGATGTTCCCCACAATAACATTTCATGTTTAATAAAAACTTGAATGGACAAATATCACTACTTTCAACTAATATACTTCGATGTGTTTATTCATTTTATAATTTTTTCTTCTTCTTCTTTTTTTTTTTTTTCTTTTTTTAATATGCTTAAGTTATTGCTGAATATTAAATGTATTCATTCTTGAAATATTTAACACTTTAAAGCATTTCGATTTGGACAGTATTTTTTAATATGCTTGTTATGTGCTTTTCATTATTAAAATGTCTCTAAAAACGCAATATTTAATAGTATTACTCACTGTTGTGTTTAAAGCTTTCTCTTGCATTATAAAATACTTTTTTCAAAAATTAGGCCTACCAGCGGCCGAGCGGTTCTGCGCTCAAAGCTGATTGACGTGAGGTGACGAGTTCGAACCAAATTGCGCTCGTCGGCCTAGCCGTTCGGAATTTTCCGTGGTTTTCTCCAAAACTTAAGTAAATACGGGCTATAACCCATTAGAAAGACTCCCATGGAGGATGCTTTCCCTCAGGACTAGTGCAGTCAATCGGCCTTAAACCCGACAACCCAACCCAACCTTTCAAAAACTACTAGCGAGTTTCTAAATAAATAACACAAGGGCGCATGCACCTGTGCAAATATATACTACTGTGATTCATTCGCATGCCATTGAATTTTATTTGATTATCGCTACACTTGGGGTTGAGATCTCACGGCCAAGTTAATTAACATTCGTATAAATTTATCACCCCCATTATTATTATTATTATTATTATTATTACTATTATTATTATTATTATTGGTATGAGTGTGTAATCATTTTTATTTATTTATTTATTTTTTAATTTGACTTTATCAAATTTTGTTTAATATCCTATCAGAAATTGAATAATAAAGAAAAAATGTTGAAGATCGTATTGTTCAGGTAAACTGAATTGTCCGACAGAATGAAAATGATGAGAAAACAAAATTTTAAGCTTTATAAACAAATAGTATAATTGTCGAATTTTGATAATAAGATAAATAATATAAACGTAAGCAGTTTTTCCATTACTTTAGATTAAGACATATCATATAATTATGAGGATAAGTGATAATTAATTGAATTGAATAAATAAAGCTTATTATTCATTGCTTACATATTTATATATACATATATTATTATAATAAGGCTATTCTGTTATCTTCTCAAATTATTTGACACTTATTTACAATAATTACGAAAAATTAGACGTATTATTTAAGGTAAATTAAGATTTTAAACTCACAAATTCAGCAATTGCGCTTTATTATGCGCTTTTGATTAAAGCTTTCAATGGTGTATATACAGATTCCTGTGGCTTTAAATAAAACCATTTTAGTTAAATGGTCAGAATAAGTAAATTTATGCTTCGAAATGTTGAACCAATTTCTAGGTACAAAACAGATAATATTGGTAATGGAAATAATACTTTTTAACAAACTAAGAAAAAAAATAGGGGGGGGGGAAGAAAGCGGAAACTAGAATTTTAAAAGAGTACATTCTAGCTAGAATTTATTTTGGGTAATTATGCTACTGTATGTAATTATTTCATTTTCATTTTACTCTTTTTCTGGAAATGATAATGAAAGTAGTGAATTATATATATTTGTAATTTTATAATTAAACCATATCAAATTATTTTGTATGCTGATAAACTGAAATGTATATGTACTTAAGAATAATATACTATAGATACAATAAATATATGTCATTACGATATGTTAAATGTAATTAATTCAAAAAAGCATAAAAAAAATTTTCACTTTTTATTTTTTATTTTATAAACATTAAAAATATGTCTGTATTAGGACGAAATGTCTGAAGATCTTCAACAGTTTAAGCTATTACACATCTTTCGTGCAAGCGAATGCAACAACTTTTTATGAAAATTTCAATTAATATATATATATATTTAAAAAAAAAAAAAGAAAGAAAAAAGAAATACCTTGAAGTAGCAGTGTTGCCAATTTGTATGGATTTTCTTTTTTCTTTTTCTTTTTTTAATTTAATAATTACCACTAATAGGAATGATGTTTGATATACGTGATAGTCGATTAGACAAACATTACAATTAAAAATGAGTGATGGATGTTGAATATAAAAGCCTTTACAAGTTGGCAACATTGTGAAACAGTGGCTTTAAAGCAGTTAGCAAGTAAAGAATTAAAATATATATGAACATACACTTTTTGTTTTACAATAGGAACCGACGACGATGAAGATGTAATCTTGTCTGCATTTTCCATATTTGATGAAGGTGATGGTAAAATGAAGGAAGAAGTGTGAGTACTGTTTCATATTTAATAAGTGTACAGCGGTATTCTTATTTGTAAGGGAATGCTGTGAAGAAAATTTATGTATATTATGTTCTATCTTTATATAGCTTGAAAAACACTTTAAAGAAGCGTGGGGATAGGTTTACAGATGAAGAAGTAAGTATAATTTTAATATTTTTGAGTTTAATCTCAGTAGTTAGCATTATTTCTAATTATAAGAACAGAAAATTAATTAATTAACTCTCAAATTGAATAAATAAAATAAAATAAATAAAAATAAGAATAAATAAATGAATAAATAAAATATTCATTAAAAAAAAGAAAGAAAAGAAAAGAAATAGAGAAAGATAATTAAATGTTTTAAAGAACAATAATAAGTACTGAAGTATAAAACACTTTATTTTTAAGATATATTATTTTATTATTACTTATTTTTCGTCACATATATGATTGGAAATTTCTGTCATTCATTCTTCTTAATAATATTTTTGTCAATAAAAAAGAAAAATAGGTTTCAATATACAGTCTGTGATCGCCTACTACTTAAAATGATAATAATAATAATAATAGGCCAAATTCAAAACACAATCATCGTTCCAAAAGTCACGTAAAATACAGTTTGTCAAAAAATTTCTTATTTATGATTTTCTGTCCTTATACCATATTTTAATTCTCTTAAAATACGAACTAAATATTTATTTTTACTTAAATATTAAAAATTTAAGTACAAAGCACTATTTTTTTAAAGTTCAATATGTAATACCACATTATTCCTAGATACATATTTTTATACTTTTACTGTAAATATATGTATCTTGAAAACACGATAATCGTGAATTGGTATGAAGAGACAGTGTCAATAATTAGATGTATCTTTAAATGATTAAAAAAAAAAAAGCACTAGGATTATAATAAGTATTTTAAAAAACCGTAACAATGTTAATCGAAATATCCTTTAAATTTACCATTCTTTGCTCAGTGTATCGCGAAAAGCTTCAAGTAGCTTTTTATTTTTTATTTGTTGGAGACGAATAACGAGTAAAAACTGAAAAACTGTAAGAGTATGTGCGTAAAAAGGTCTTGTGATTAGTGTTCAAAATATTTAAAACTGTTATACACAGTTGAAGAGTAATGATATATTAGAAAACTTTAGTAAGCAGTGGCAATTGGTATTAGTGAATGCTTCTGTCATTAATTTAGAAAATCACTTTCATACAAGAATTAAACGAAAATCTGCCAAGTACTTTTATTTTGTATCAGATTATTGCTTAAAAAAAACTATAACTGCATATATGTATCTTTATTTGTTTGAATCATACTGTACAGGTACTGGTTATAAACTTTTTATAGAAAATGTAAATGTTTATAGCTATGCATAAGAATCCTTGAATGTTCAGAATTTGTAAAATGTATGATTTCTTGTGTTTTTTGTTTCTTGTGAAATCTGACAAAATTACATTTCTAATTTGAGTTACGGTCCCTATTCACAGTGAATAATTTTTAATTCAACATAATTCAAGTAATTTTAAAGATACAAATACGATGCTTTACGTGATAGTTTTGTTGCAATAAAAAGAAAAAAAAATAACTGAGCAATTTTGTCTACGAGAGTCATTCAAAAATTTAAAAAAGTAAATTTTATTAAAAAAAAAAAAAAATGGTCAATTATGATAACATATTTTGTATACAAGCCTTGATTTTAAACCATTTTTAGATTTATATTGTTTATTAAAAAAAAAAAAAAAAGCCCAGTTTAAAATTTTTTGAAACACATTGGCACTGCATAGCATCCTGTGCAAACTAATAATTCTTCATAATTTTATTTTATGTTACAACCTAATGTCTTTTCTTTTTCTTTCTTTCTTTTTTTTTTTTTTTAAAAAGAACATTGTGTATAGAATAAAAAATGTTAATATTTCGTACAGTATAGTGAATCATATGTATATATTTTTATTGTTAAGGCTGATATTTGTCTAAAAGAAGCACCTGTTGATAAAGAAGGCTATATTAGTATACGAAGATTTACAAAAATTTTGACGAAAGGTGATGACGATGAAGATACCGATAGTCATTCATGATTTTAAAGGTAATTAACCTTTCCTATTATTTTCTTTTCCTTTTGAATGGGTAAACATATTTTTTAAATGTATCAGTTTCTCCCTTTTTTTGTTTTCCTTAAAAAAGAGAAAATATTCATTTATCTTTGAAATAAAGACTTATGGACAAAGTTGTATTAAATAAATAAATAAATTTTAAAAAAATCTTGAGAAAGAAAGAAATTAAGGATAAGGACATTAAAAAAATAACTTTCAATTTAATAGATATACTTTTTTTTTTAATTATAAATTTAATTCGTTATTTTGGAATTAAAATGCATTTCATAAAAATTACTGCATATTTATTTTACGACTTATATATAAATGTATATCCAAAGCAAAAATCATTATAAAAAAAGACGAATTCGAATCACCCCACACTCTAAAAAGCATTCGGTCTCAAATTATAGTAAATATGCCGGCAGCAGTGTGTCTAGTATGTGTACTATAAATCTAAATTATGTTAATCATATAACCTTTATGCAAATAATGTAACTCATGCAAATCATGAATTGCCCATAGCGCAGCATCAGTGCGATCTCGCTTAACCAATTCAGCTAACCATGCAAATCATGTACCATAAATAAAATTTACAGTATATACCTTAGAAGAATAATATAAGAGGAGATGACATGTCCGAAAAAACATGAAGTCAAAATCGTAACCGCAGGAGCCATTAAATAAAACAGTTATAGAAGATATTTCGCATTGTTATTATGAAATTATGTTTTATCATTATTCGCGACGAAAGTCGTTGTAACTATAGGTCTAGGTCCCGATAATGAAAAACTGAGGTCCTGGGCAAAGCTAAATTGGGAACCCCTAGAAAACATCATTTATGTATGACAGATGATCAATAATATGTTACAATGCATAAACAATATTTTCGTGGCTTGATGTTTAAATATGTTAATATTTATTTTTTATTTTTATTTATTTATTTATTTATTTATTATTATTATTTTACATTATTAATTACTATTAATGTTATGCGGCTACATACATTGGAATATAGAATGATTTTGTTCTGATGATCCTTTCATGATATCGTGTGTGACTGGTGATAATAAAAAAACACTGTACAACATTTATACTAAGCAGGATATGACATATAAATTTAGTGGTTATAGATTTGCCAGCTTTGGATTGTCGCTCTTCTGTTGTTGTTTTTTTACACACTAGGATTAATTAGAGCGGGACTTACTGATTAAAATGAATTTCGAACTACTATGAACGTCTTTGCTTGAACCGGGACACGGACCCGGCATCTGTTGATTCAGTTCTGGAGTGTTCACTTTTTAGGCACTATATGAGTTAGCAGAAATAGATAAAGCTAAATATATCAAAAATAAGAAATCTGTTTTCGAGAAAGTTTAGTACATTCTAGGAGAAATTTCAAATACACATATATATTTATATATACATATTTAAATTTTTATTAAAATTCACGGAGGGAATATTTTGCAATTTATATTTTGAAAAATTATGGTTTTTGGGGGTCTCTGATTGTTCGGAGTCCCTGGACAATGCCCCGTTCTGCCCATGCTGTCGGAGCAGTATAGTTCTCAAAGTTGTCAAATAAATGTAAAATAAATAAAATAACGCAGTACTTCCCAATATTTTGGTAGACTTAATATGGCTCCTGCGGTAGCCTTGGCTGCTATTTGCTATTGCGGCAGCCATCTTGAGTAGACAACAGTTAACTTCATTAGTCCTGCATGCTGATACACCGCATGCTAACTCTCCTTATAGCACTCCTTTAAAGTATATATATTGGACACACTGCTGCCAGTACATATACCGTAATTAGGACCAAACTTTTTAGCGTGAATTAGAAATAAATCTTGAACAGATTTTTTTTTTTTTTTTTTTTTTTTTCGTAAATAGGATTTACTAATAATGTGTTTCTATTTTATTTTTATTTAAATAAACTGATAGAGCATCATTACAGGTATTGCGGAATTTTAAGTTCAAACTGCAGGAAAAAAAAAAAAGAATAGCCTTACATATCTGCTTAGTGTCATTCGAACGATAAAGCAAACTATTATACACCTATCAGAAATTTATTTAGCAATATAAAAGTTAAGAATGTTGAAGTGACAACACAATTAGTAGTATTTAAGAGGAGTGTAATATAAAATTGTGCCAGCGTCTGTGTTTACAAGAGATAATAAAAGTTTATTTATTTATTTTTTTTTAAATGAATGTATATATTTTTTAATAACCATAAAAAATAGTTACTAATAACTGAAATATTTTACGCAGTTTTTAAATAAATAAATAAATAAATAAAAACATGAAAATTTAACTATGAAATTACCACTAATTTTTTTTATCTTGTGAACTGACAAAATATGTAAGCGTTTCGAAAATGCACACATAAAATTTATATGAAACAAAATTCGAATGAAATAAAAAGTTATCGACAGATCTCTCTCTTACTAATAAGCATAAATTTGTAGCATTGTAACATAAATTTCTGACAATTTATAATTTTTCGTGTTTTGTGCACATGTTTTTTTTTTTTTTTTTTTTTTTTTTTTGATCAAGCAGTCAGTGGGGACCTTAATTGGGTTTGTGCATTACCTCATTTGGAAGGTTAATCGAACTTTGGAGCTATTTTATAAAACATATGAGTAATTATAATATATTTAAACAGTCTATTTTAGTTTTGGAAACGAATCACGAGGGAAAAAAAAAAGAGTGAAATAAAATCCCCCAAGATTTATTTAGATTCTTACCTGTAGCTTAAATAGATTCTTAAGTCATATATTTTTTTCAGTTTTACGGCTTTTTGAAATAGCTTGCTTAATCATAAAACTAAATCTTTCACTGAAATAGACTTTTATGTAAACATTTCAATGCAAAAAAGTTCTTCAAAACTTAATTTTTGTTTACATCAAGGAAGCATATGTAATTCTTTCTTTCTTTCATTTTTTTTTTTCCGAAGAAGCTAATGTCGAAAAGTTTCGTGGCAATGTTCCAACCTTCTTCGTTTATCCCCATCCCCTGTGAACGATGATGTGATATATCATAACAGTTACACTTCTGTCTAAGAAATATTAAAAAATCTATCATAGAAAACTTTAAAATTAATGTACTTAAAAAAGTGGAGAAAGAAAAAAAAAAAGTTTTTTTTTTTTTCTTTTAAAGACATTTTTACTATTTTTCATTTTTTTTTAAATTAGTCATTCATAAATAAATTTAGCTCAAATTTAACAAATTGCTAAGTGAAGTTTAATTTATTATTAAATTATTATTTTATAAATATTATTAAAATTATTATTATGTTACAAAATATGTTTTATTATTTCATATACTTCTTTGGCAACGTATCCTTTCGGATTTAATGTTTAATACTGGTAATTGTTAATAACTGCACTATTTTCTTTCGGAATATAAGCATGATTCTGTTAATAAATAATTTTTAAGGGTTTGCATTTTTTCCTCATACGTAATACGAATACTCGAATATCTGCTGAAGTGTTTCTTGAAGCCTCCCTTTTTTTTTCTTTACCCTTTAAGCACATAAAAATTTAATTAAAACGTTAATGCAATAATTTTCTGATTAAAAATACTTTTTTTACAACCCCTTCACTCAACACTTACATAATCAATGAATGCTGTTAAATCATTAGATATTTATGCAGCTTAACATAATTTTTTTAACAATTATAATCTCATGTATGTATTTTTTTTTTCCTTAGCTTAATCTAGCATGAAACGATTTTTCAGTCCGCATTGTTTATTGTATTATAATTCTCTACAATTAAGTTTTGTAAAAAGAAAACTAGAGCTAATTTTCCCTTTTATTTATCATTTTCATTTTTAGTAACCGATACAAATTTGTTACTTTTATTTAATTTATAATTTTTTTGTTGAACTTATAAAGTATTCGTAGCAAGCTCATTGTAAAAACTTTATTCTTCAGCGTTGTTACATCACCGTATACAATGATAAAAACTACAATTCTTTATTTATATGTTTCATACTTGAGGTTTAAGGAGATTTATTTACCAAATATATATGCATTTAACCCTTTATCTGCCGCATTATGAAACAGACAAAAAATATATTTGAAACATATATCTATATCTATATCTATCTAAATATATATTAGTTACTTAAGAGTATTTCATAAAGATATCTGCACTAAAAATTATGCGTATCACATCATCATAGTAATTCATGAGGATTTTGTACTTTTTGTTTTCCATATATTTTTTCTAAGATTGATGCGAAATTCTTGAGGTACAATAGGAATTAATTATAACACTCGTGAACATCATGAAAAATGCCAAATAAAAATAGCAATAGAACTCTATAAAATTCTTTCTGGAACAAAAGCAGCTATACGTAGCATCTAATGCTTTGTAGTGAGGTTTAAATGAGGTATATACGTTCTATATACTTTTACGTTTTTTTTTTTTTTTTGCAAAATAGTTTCTACAATTGACAACTGATTTAAAGGTTTTGTAAATATTCTTTCCGAGAAAAAATTTTCGCATTAACAAATTCTAAAGTGATATAAAAGGGAAGGCTATAGCATTTTAAAAGATAGTATTTTAATATATCGGATTTAAAATGGAATAAAATGTATAGCTGATAGTAAAAAAAAAAAAAAAAAAATCCTAAAACAGTATTCTAAGAATGTTTTAAAGCTGTTAAATATTAAGAAAGGGAAGTCTTTGATATTAAACGAAAATTCGCTGACTCTCTTGCATTGAAAGCTCATCCGTTGTCTGAATGGTCAATGCTCTGGCTTTCAGGCAGCAGGTGCTGGGATCGAATACCGATTTAAATATAGATATTGATATATAATATTTAATTTAGTAATTAGATCATAGTGATTCCTATTCGATATCCAATTTTAGCAATTTATCTAATTTCAATTATTTAGTTCTAGTGTGCAAAAAATGACCGTGCAGCAAAAATCAAACACACACATCGAAATTCAAATTGTCCTCTGCAACTGAAAATAATTTCAGTTATAAAGATTATAGGTTAAAAAATATGTTTAAATCTAGGATTTATCTGCATTTTTCACATCATATTGCTTGAAAAATAACAAACTTTAGAAAATTATATGATTGTAGTTGCTAAAAAGAATGGAAATTTCTAGCAGGTATAAATGTGTTTAGAAGACTATATATATATATAAAAAAAAAAAAAAAAAAAAAAAAAATCAAATTTTCATTGAATAGTTAATAAAAATGACCATGCAAAATGGCTTCGTCTCTAAAATTCCCTATGAGAATCATGAGAGTTGCAGAATTTTATTATAAAGATTATTTAAAAATTATAATGTCTGAGTGAAGCTAAATTCAATATATAATAACAGGAGACTTGGCGTTGGAATATTAAAACCCGAATAAACTACTACGTCAGAAACGCCAAAGAAAATTATTGGAAATGCATACAGCTGTTTCGGTAGCCTAAAGCGTGCCGTCTTCAGTGCAAAAAGGATTCTGAATCAGGAGAAGTGCTCGTATATGTAGGAGCGGGGCCGGATTTAGTTCAACCAATTGGCCACTCTCCCCACCTTTCCCGTAATCCTTTTGGTTGAACTAAATCCGGCCCCTCTCCTATATATACGAGCACTTCTCCTGATTCAGAATTCTTTTTGCACTTTAGGCTACCGAAACAGCTGTATGCATTTCCAATAATTTTCTTTGGCGTTTCTGACGTAGTAGTTTATTCGGGTTTTATATTCAATATACTCTACTACCGCTCGCTTAAGCGTGAAGGACCACCCACCTTGTGTATTAACCAAATTCATTGGTGTTGCATCATTACCAAAATTATAAGTATGGTTTGCAATTATTTCAGTACTATTATCAGTTATTGATTTGTATTTTAAATTATTATTTAACGTTAACTCAGTTTTATTTATTTATTTTATTAATTTAATTGTCTTTTGATACAGGTTCAACCTGGCAGCAGGAAACAGAGAAAGCTGGACTGAATGCCATGAAGCCATTTCTGTTTTTAAAAATAAAATTTTAAAAGCAAAAAATAAAAAAATAAAAAGTTTTGATTCAGATCGATATTATTTAAAAAATAAATCATTCATGTATATTTTATAAACGATTATAATTTCCAGCACTTCTTGCCTTATTAATTCATAACGAGAGAAATTAAAAACACAAAACAACAAACAAACAAACTGTTTGTTATAAAAGTGTTAAAACAATGCCATTTAATAAACAATAGTTTCTTAATAAAAAATTATATTAAAATGGCTATGTGACTTTTTATTTGTATAACATTTATCGATACTATAAGTTTTGTTGAGTTTTCCTTAGTTTTAATAAGTGTGATTTGCTTACAAGAAATATTGCAAAATATTTAGAATTTATAGAAAACAGTTTGCCATCAAATCCTTAAATTCTTATAAGTATACTCTTTGATTCTAAGACATTTATTCTAAAAAAATTTTATCCACAAATTTTAATTCTATAGAAAGGATCTCTATTTCTTCCATTTTCTTATAAAATCATTGAAAAATAGTATAACATGTTTCAGATCCAAAAGCTGCCATCATTTTTCTTACTTTACAATGCTTCAAAAATCTTACTACAAGAAAGCTTGCATATTGCGGTTTGAGAATATTACGGCTTGAAATTCAACCCGTAATTTTTTATTGTAGTAAAATATTTTAATTACTATCCAGAACACATCATTCGGGAGAACTTTTTAACCTTTCATTGCGCTTAAATAAAATAAATAAATAAATAAATAAAAAGCAATTCCAATTTTTGAGGAAATAGAATATCATCTTTCATAAACTTTTACCAAAGCTAAATGATTCGAAAATTCATTAATTTGAACAAACAAACAAAAGTAATGTATAAAAGAAAAGTGAAGGTGCCTCTTCTAAATAAAAGAAACAAAACATGCTTACTTCCTGAATACAGCAAGTGTAAATGTAAAAAAAAAAAAAAAAAAAAAAAAAGAAGAAGAAGAAGAAGAAGAAGAAGAGTTGTTTTTAAAATGGATATTTTACGTTGCTGAATTAATGTCTCGCACATCTTTGTAATAAAGAGATGTAAAATATCAATCTTAAAGAGTAACCAAGGAAGGGGATTCTTCATAATAAGGAACGAATTGGTCTTATTCATGCTTAAAATTTAAATTTTTATAAATTTTAAATGGTAGCAATTTTTAATGAAAAGTTTTTTAAGCTTTTTGCTATTTTTGTATTAAACAATCAATGGAATTTTAAAAAGAAAAAAAAAAAAAAAAAAAAAGCAGAGAGAGAGAGAGAGAGAGAGAGAGAGAGATTTATTAATTAGATCAGTTTTAGTTTTAACATAAGGTTTAATTATTCTAAATAGAGGAGTTAGCTATTTACTTAAAATATTCTGTGAAATTAATTTAATTATTAGAAAATTCAAAATTTTTAAATAATAAAACTGTAATTTGCCAAAATTATAATTTCTGAAACTTAACGACATAAATTTTCGATAAAAAAGAAAAAATGATAAAAGAAATAACCGGAGTAAAGCAAGCTTTATATATATATATATATATATATATATATATATATATATATAACCCTGAATTTAATTAAGGATTACTTTCTATAAAATCTGTATTTTTTAGTTGGAAGAAGGAAACATTCAAGGAAACATTCAAAAAGTGTCGTCTTCAAAAAACATTGAAATATATATATATATATATACGTGAATCTACTCTTCATAAAACACCAGAAAGTGAAAAAATTATCGGCTGAAATGAATTACAGCGACCACAAAAAATTATCAAAAGTAAGCATTTTTGGCGATTTAGCGCTGTTAGGTGATAAGTTCACTAGCATCGAGATTGCCGTGTACGAACAGAACCGTGTTTTGCTTTTCCGCCAGGAACTCAAGATCAATCGCCTAACAGTGTGAAATCGCCAAATATGCTTAATTTTAATAATTTTCTGTGGTCTCTGTAACTTATTTAAGCCGATATTTTTTCCCCTTCTGGTGTTTTATAAAGAGAATCACATATATTTTTTCAATACTTTTTGAAGACGACACCTTTTGAATGTTTCCTTGTAAGTTGAAATTATAAAATGTCAATGCAGAGCCGGACTTGTATTTAATTAAATAATATATATATATATATTTTGAAATATCTCTTTTTAAACCAAGTTTAGCGATTTTTTGCATTGTGAACTTGATAATCATTATATTTAGTCACTTTTTAATTTTTATCAAAATCGGTTAAAAATTCGCGATTTTTTAAAAAATCTTTTTTATATTCTAGTAACTCTAATAAATAAATAAATGACTTATCATCTAACAAGTGTTGGGAGTCAAAAGTTTGCTAGTTCGCTAGCTAAAATGTCAATACAAAATGGGTTGAAAAAAAACTTTTAATTCATAAAAAAAAAAAAAAAAAAAAAAAAAAAAACTTCTATTAAATCTTTAATTTTCAACTGAATTTAGAGATATTTCGACTGTGAACTCATAATCATTATCTATTGCCAATTTTTAACTTTTGCCAAAATCAGTCTAAATCATGCGATTAAATAAATAAATAAATAAATGAAAAAATACGTTTTTATATTTTAATAATAATAATAATAATAATAATAATAATAATAATAACATGACTTGCAATGTAACATGATTTGAAAGTTAGAAGATTGCTAACTTTCAAATTTCATCTGACAGAATTTGGGAACTGAAAGATTACCAGCTCACAAATTTTAATGTATCATTGCAACACAGCCTTAAAAACACAATTTAATTACTATTAAAAAAAAAAAAACTATCAAGCAGATTTTCATCAAAGGTAGCTAAGAATCATTTCAATTAAACCAGCGGTCTAAGAAAGGGGAAGAAAAAAAGAAAGGAAGGAAGGATGGATGGTTGTGTTTTACGTCGCACTAGTGCTACGCAGATGGGCAATTGGCGACGGTCTGGGGCACACCCCTAGAGGTGGTCCGGAGACACGAAAGAAGGAAGGAAGAAAACGCATGTAAATCAGTCTGTTTGGGAGCAACAGTGCTACAGGAAGTTAAAGGCTTCTAATTTATAAATCTCCTTTTTTAAGTTAGGGTGTTAACAAGAATAAAACTGGGCTGAGATTTTTTTTCATTACAAAATTTATTATATTTCGTAATCTTTGTAGTCCTCCAGATACTTCCTATGCTCACAGCTTAATTTTTTTTTTTTTTTTTTTTTTTTTTTTTTTTTAAATCCAATTGAAGCCCCCCCCCCCCCCCCTCCCTTTCCCTGAAACAGACTGAACTCATTTTTACAGTTTTCAGAAATTCCGACGTGTTCCTGTGATATAGGGAGAGAGTGGGACTTTTAATGAGAGATAATTTTAATCAGTCATCATAACCTCCTAATAAAGTATAGTAGAATAAAATATTTTTGGTAAATGTCTTTAAAAGATTTTTCCACAATCCAGCTAAAGACCCCCGACCAAAGTGAGTCCAAAAAAAAAAAAAAAAAAAAAAAAAAAAACACAGAACTCGCATTATCGTAAGCGTGTACCTTTTAATAGTTGTGATTTGGCCAAATAAATGTTTTTTGCAAATAAAAGTTATTTTTTGGATATCATCTTCAGCTTGCGCAAGAGGCCTAAATTTAGAAATATCTGCATTTTTTTTTTCCAGTTTATGTTCACAAAATAAATTTAGGGCAGTGTTAATGTATTAAAAATACACACATATTTTAAAAAGTAAAAAAAAAAAAAAAAAAAAAAAATCTGGAAACTAATTCGAAAATCTAAAATTTTCGAAAATAAATTAAAAATGATAAAAAGTCTCAAAATTTAAGCCACATGCGCGAACTGAAAATATTAAATGAGTGACAATAAATAAATAAATAAATTATTTTTAAAATCTGTTATTGTCATATTAGCAGTACCTAGAATTTATTTTGTTAATATAAATAGCGAAGAAAAATTGCAGATATTTCAAAATTTAGACCTCCTGCGCAGGCTGAAGATGTTATATGTATATATATTATATTTGATACAAGAAATGAATACATATACTTAATATAAGAACTGGAAACTATGTGAAACAAGGGCAATATTCAAACAAATGAAACTGAAATAATAATAAGAAGGAGCAGAGATCACCATAGCTTAAGACGGGTAGAGCGGGTTAAACAAATTTTATGAGCGCCCAACTTTCCCCAAAACCTCTACAAGGCCATATGATAAGTAAGAAAATGTTCAGATGAAAATTTTTATATTATTAGGTGAAAAAAAATTATAACTATCGATATTTATAAACCAACTTTACACGAATTAAATTAATCATATATATTATGATTTAAAATAATTTTCGATTTTTAGTTCAATTTATTTAAACTAGACCAAATATTTATATTTTATCTTAAAATATTATTCACTCTGCACAGCTATACTTAATGATGATAGATCATAATAATAAAATACTACAAAGATATTTGAAATAAATGTAGGATCATCCGTAACCAAACAACATGATAACAGGGTGGAAAAAAAAAAAAAATTCATGATAAGCACAGAAAATGCACTTTTCCTTCTACTTTTTTTTCCCCAGCAACGTACCCAACCAACCAAACAAAACAACGCCACCCAACCTCCGTAATCATTCAGTTGTTTACCCATCATATATACAATGCTTGCACATGCATACAAGAAAATATACTTAAATAATCTGGTGTGTCACTCACACGACTTTCTCTTACCCTGAAATTTAATACTATAAATACAGGTTGCAGATTAATAGGTAAGATAACGAGTACTGTTATGTAAACCTATGTTAAACAATTCATATTAGGCTTCTGAAGAGTTTTATATGATAATTAGTTCTGTGTGAGGGGGGCTACCGCCCCCCTCAACCCCCCGTTTCATTAATGCACCTACATTTATATAGAATTTAGTTCGGTTATTAAAAAATATTTCTCTTTTTAAAAAATAATTTATTGAAATTATTATTTAAAAAAATTATCTTTTATGATAAGGCAGACGATTTCCATATTAGAGAAGTAGTTTTCCACCAAATATCCAAAAAAAGTCCATTTTATTCTCAATATTAAAAAAAAAAAAAAAAAAAAAAAAAAAGTACGATTTTTTTTCAAAGTTTTTTTTTCGTTAAAAGTAAAAAAAATCGATAACTTTGTTTTAAATTATCGCAGATCGATGGTTCAACCATTCGTTTTAAAGGTATTTTCGAGCTCTTTTGAAAGATACCCATCATGAAAATTTACTCCCCTCGAGGGGGGACTTCCCCCACAGGGGGGGGGGAGGCGAGGCTCCTACATACACAAAAAAAATTTCCCAGTTAACTGTCTCTATTGAAAAAAATATATATTTGTTTCATTTGGTTTAGTGCAGTCTATAGACGTTAAACTCTATTTTCCTGCAATTTCCCCCATAGACGTAATGTATTAGAATTATCTTGATTGTCCCTGTACACGAACCATTTGCTTGATCTTAACGAAAAGCTTACTGTAGCATCCCTATATGATACACATTTAGAATACCAAGTTTGAACTTTCTGCCATAATTTGTTTTTGAGATATGCTGATAACAGACAGACACACACACACACAGACACACAGACACACACACACACACAGACACACAGACACACAGACCATTTGCTAAAAACATGATTTTCGTATTCAGGGGACCTCAAAACGTGTAAATATAACAAAATCTCGCGTTCGAAAATTTGAGCCAAAAACAATACTTTCTCTACCTTATGGGTAAGAGAAAGTAAAAATACATATATAAAGGTGAACATACCATAGAAAATTAAGGATAGATTAGGGAATATTTTTTTTTTTTTTTTTTTTTTTTTTTTTGGGGGGGGGGGGGGGGAAACCACTATGAGTAGTAGAACATACAAGTTTTTTGTTTCTAAACATTATTGAACATTATACATATACATATCTATCTGTCTCTCTGTCTATATATATATAACGTAATATTTTACAAAAATGTTTATAGAGCCAAGCTACAGCTGTTTACAGGTGCTCCGGTTTTTCGTAAGATGAGTTCTTTTTTTTTTTTTTTTTTTTTTTTTTTCAATCCACTCAACCTCCCCTCTTCCCCCGATCCTATTTTAAAATTTCAAAGTTTGTCTCCCTAGGTTCCGCCTAGTGCTCCTGAGCTCCTTTTATTTATTATTTTAATTTAACGATGTGTTCTTTAAATTTATTGTACAAATTTTTACAGTTTTTAAAAATTCAGATGCGTTGTGGCAAGGGGTTCGTGTTAGACCCTGTATATATGTGCTTTCTAAATGAAAGTTTTAACTTTAATGAACTTGAAAAGCAGTATGAAGAGGTACTTCGCTGTTTTTCCTGTGAAAATTTATTTTACGCTATGACATATATTTTTTAAATATCCAGAATATGTAACAGAAAATCTCTTCAATTCTTAAAAATAAAATTACTAAAATACATAACTATTGTTTTAAATACCCAATGTACGAGATAATCCCTAACAGAATGTTAAAGAAATTTATTATTCTATATGACACGATAGTTTAGTACTCTGTATTCTGAATTTAGTATCTGTATTCTCTATTTTTCTAGTTCATTTACAGCTAAAATGTCCTGTTACAGTATTCATTTGCTCTTTTAAATTTCGTTGGCAACTTTAAAACATAAAAATGCCCCCTCTTAATAAAAAATTTAAATTTCCGTGCTGGCTTAGTTGTGATGGAATTTGCATCTTAGTGTATTTTTTAAGAACAGATTTAGCTATGAAATATGAATTTATCAATTTTTCTTTTTCTAAATATAACATTTTTAAAATAACTAGCAGGTATTTTCAATTTTAGAATGCAATAATAACTTACAGAAGTTTATCTCAGAAATTAATTGAACGTAATTGAAGTAATTCATAATAATAAGTTTGGTTTATAACGTTTTAAAGCACTGTAAAGCTTCATAGTATAGTAAAAAACTATTCCATTAATAGCCTTATAATCCGAAAACCTCAGCGAAATAAAAGAAATAGATAAAGTAGTACGAATTTTTTCCCTTCTCATAAAATTAGGAAATAATCATTCACAACATATAATATGATTCTTACTTCTTTATCACGATTTTGCTTTATTGTTAATTCATAAGGAGAAAAATTTTGGATTAAAATGTATCGAAATCTCTTATATGTAAAACTAATTACCATAATTAATATTATAATTTAACATTGAAGGCAATTTTAATTAATTAACTCCCAACAACTAACTACGATTTCGACATGTAATATGTCTTCAAACTATGTGAATGCCATCATTTATATTACAATCTTTTAAGAGTGTTCTTTTTTTTTTTTTTTTTTATTCCGATGTAAGTTTAATAAATATCCAAAAATATTGAGCCTTAAAAGTAAGTTTATAGGAGGTACAATTTTATAAAACGGTAATACGAGTGATTAACATAATGAAAACATTGTTCACTGATTACCAAAATGTTTCCATAAAAAAATTATCAATTGTTTAATTTATTTTTCTGTGTAGTAATTATTTTCAAAATGATACAACAAACTCGCGACTTTTTAAAGTTTTTATTAAAATCCTCACAAAACACAAAGCAGACTATAATATTTCTGGACAATTTATACATTCACCTCCAATACTTAAAAGAAAAAAGAAAAAAGAAAAGAAAATAAAATAAACATCCTCTGATTAAGGCTTATGACCCGTAATAATTGAAGCTGGGCAGATCCCAAAATAGTAGTTTTATCATCAGAAATACTTGGCATCAGTTGATAGATATAACTAGAAATAGAAAGAGAAAATGTGTGTGAAAAAAATCCAGAGTTTTCAAAATTAAGAATTAAAGCTCTACTTTTTGTCATGTAAGAAAAACACAGCAAGCAACAGTTTCAATATAATTTATTAAGAAGTAAGAATTTCATTTTTAAAATTTATTATTAATTTTCCAAAACTTTAACAAAACAGTTTTCATTTAAAAAAAAAATGATACTATAATTACACAGATTACAAAATGATATTTTGTCAAATACATTCCACAAAATATTTTGCAATTTTGATTAGTTAATTAAACTTACAAAATTTCGTTTGAGTATATATAATTATTACCTTAAAAAATTAACAAAGGGGACACAATTTAAGATATTGCAATTAGCAATGCATTTTTTATTATTTATTTATTTATTTTGTAAAGTGGTGTTTTTTAATTAATAATAAATAATTTTTCGTCAAAACTTCTCAATGATATTGCAAAAATTGTTATTCTGAACGGACGGAATATTTATAAACGTGATAAAAAATTTGAATTTTATGTTTAAATATTTAATATAATAACATTTGATATTCATATTGCAAACAGTCTTTAAGTAGGAAATAACACATGAAAAATGTTCTCAAGGATTCGTTATACTGAATTATTTGTTTTATCTCTTTATTTCTTTGCTACTTTTTTTTTTCTTTTCTGCCAAAAAATAAATTATTTTATTGAAAATTCTTTAAACTTTCTGTACGAATACAAAATTTTAAACAATAAAAGAAAGAACTACAACAATTAAATATTGTGTACCTTTATGTCTAAATTCAATATATCATAAGGTTTCTAATTATAAACAAATTGCAAATGATTTTTAATTCAATTCCAAGTTATAAATTATTATAGGACAGATTGTTGCATATACAAAATCACATGAATAGTCTTTCTAAGCACTATTGCATAAATTTATTAGATTCACAACAAAGAGACACATCTTATAATTTATGAATGATTAATTTCTACATTAAATTAAATACAGAATTGACCAAATTAAAATCAATGTTATTATCTATCTGTAAGAGCTTTAAATTACTTTTATAAAATATCTTACACAACAATTCTTTCCTTTTCCTTTTCACTGTTTCAAAAATTTTTAAATAGGATGAAGATGAAGATGAAAAATGAAGACAAAATGACTCAAATTTTACACTGAAACCATTTAAAACCTATGAAAACATGCATCGATATACAAAATTCAAATACGTTTACTTTGCTTGTTGCATTTTTTTTTTACTAACACTTCAACAACACGTTATTATTATTATTTTTTTTTTTAGTGGCTATGATGTAATGACCTGCTTATTCACGCATCACATGAATTATATATGAAATAAAAGCTTCCAAAGTTCTTGCGTGAGCATTAGAGCTACCTACAGAAAATGGCAACCTTGGTCTTTTAATTTCACAGGGCTGGCACACAGTATTTGGTAAATAATCTCTTGTTGAAGTACAGTCACATAACTGACACGAGAAAAGTTGAGCAGATTTCAAGAACTTCCTTGCAAACACACTTCTGAAATTCTTTATTTCACTAGACGATGCTTTAGTTATTGGATAAGTCGAAAAGAAGCTGCCATTCACATCTTGAGACAAAGCAATACAAAGATCTTTTGGCATTATCACTTGAGATCGTAAATCGGGCTCTCCTACTAAATCTTTTTGGGTAACATCTTTAGTATAGAATACAGTATCAGGATCCACACCTTAAAAAATAAATAAATAAATAAATAAATATTGTAAAGAAATTCTATATATGCTTTTAAACTTTTAATCAATACGACATATACACTATCTACGAATAAGTATTTGGATATTTTTTAATTTTGACGTTTTGTCAAATATCTAGAAAAATTCTTTAGGAATTATCTTGAAACTTTGGGAGCATAAAGAACATGCTGAACCTCATATATTTTAGCAAAAGTTTTGTCCTGAAGAGGAAAAAGGACCAGTAAAAACTTTTAAAAAATCGGAATGTTTCGGATCATCCTGTAAAAAGTAATGCTTAAAATGCGTTTCGGCTGTAGCATGTGATTATGATTCTTCTAATTATTTGTATAAATGTTTATGAGGCTAACAGATATATTTATGGGGATATAACGGTTTCCTTAAAAAATTGAAAGAAAAAAAATGTGATTTTTAAAATTGTAACACGTAAGGTATTAGACTCACTGAAAGCCATTTTTAGGAAATATGGCATATTACACTAGACACAGCATATTGCAATCAGAATGCAAAAAATTTTAAACATCTTTCGAAATATGAGCATTTTTACTAAATAATTTTTAACTATGCATGCGAAAGCTTTTAAAAACATTTCGTTTGCATAATTTAATAGCAAAGTTTTAAGCTACTTTTATGAAAACCCCAAACAAATATCGTGTAAATTCAAAAAGTTGTGAGAGATAGAATGAACAGAATTTCAGTTCTACACAAAATAACAGATAAACTATAAGGGATTTAACTCACATTTTTATTTTGATTCTATCAATGCCCAATTCTAATAGAGCATTCGTTGATTGTAAATAAATATTTATAAACCATCCCCCCCCCCCCCCCACTCACACACACAATCTTCCTTTTATTTTGACAGGAGCTGAAATTATGTTCATTCTCTCATAACTTTTTGAATTTACACGATACTTGTTTGAAATTTTCATATAAGTAGCTCAGTACTTTTGGGTATTAAAAATGAAATTTTTTAAAACCTTGCGCATGCGTAGTTAAAAATTATTTAGAAAAAAAATTCATATTTTGTAAGTTATTTAACGTTTTTGCATTCTGATTGGAGTATGCTGTGTCTATTGTAGTAAGCCAACTTTCCTAAAAATGGCTTTTCACTGGGTTTAAAACCCTCGTGTTATAGTTAAAAAAGTGGCAAATTTTTTTGCAATTAAAAAAAAAAAAAAAAACATTATATCTCCATGAATATATATTATATATATTATAGTCTCATAAAAATTTATACAGATAATTTAGAAAAGTGTCATAATCACATGCTGCAGCCAAAACGAATTTTAAGTATTATTTCCGCAGGGTGATCAAAAATATTTTGATTTTTCCTTAATTTTTTCCTTATCCTCTTTTCGTCTTCAGGACAAAAATTTTGCTGAAATATATGACGCAAAAAAAGCAGTTTATGCTCCCAAAGTTTCGAGATAATTCCTAAAGAATTTTCCTAGATATTTGAGAAAACGTTTTAACTCGAAAGTGTCCAAATTCTTATTGGTTGATAACGTATGAATGCATATAATAATAATAATAATAATTCATTACAATGATCAAACACCGAAAATGTGAATGTCATTGAAGGGCTTCGTTAGAAAAGATAAAAAGATATCACGACAGTCTTTCCTCAATAATTCTGAATAATAATAATAATAGTAATAATATAAAGTTATCATAATTTATCAACATAGAATGCAAACACATATAAAATAATAAATTGTAAAATGACAGCCTTTAATTTTTGATTTTCCAATACGAATTCTTAAAACAATTATTATGCATGTCTTGTAACAATTCAAAAGTAACAATTCATTGAAGTATTAATTTCTGTTAGATAAAATAGAAACTATAAAAAGAATGTTAAGCAACATTAACAAAGAGCGTCTCCAAAGTTTTTATTTATTATTTTCATTTAGACCAAATGGAGAATGAATTTCCAGCAAATCGAAAATGTTTGTGCGTATCATACATTAAAAAATATATATACAGTAAATGTACGCTATTTAACCAACGATTTAAATATTCCATGAACATTACAAATACTTTAGAATGACTTTGAAAATTCTTAAAAATTCACATAAAATGTCTACAATTACAGTGACCAGCTCAGTCACTTTTTTTTTATACTATTATTATTATTATTTTTTTTTTATAAAAAATTTAGTAATCGTTTGCTGTAGTTATCTTCGATTTATTAATATGAAGATCGCTTTATAAAAATAGTGATATTAAAAAAACTGACTGCGACAATCCCTGAAATAATCTTTTGTTTGCAAAACATACAACAATCCCCCAGGAAGGAAATAATCTGGTGTGTCACTCATACGACCTTCTCTTAACCTGCATTTCAATACTATAAAGATAGATTGCAGATTTCCCCCGTTCAATTATAGTGCGTACATTTTTTTTTTTTTTTTTAATTCAAGAAAAATATTAGTTTGCCTTCAGACTTGCCAATTTTAATGAAATTTTTGAAGTGGCAAACTAATACGAACATTTCTAAATACCAAATTTGAATTTCCCGAAGTTATTTGTTTTTACGTTATACTGATTACATACAGATCAACCGGTGAAAATTGAACTTTCGTATTCCTCAAAACATGATGTTATACAATTATATATATATATATATATATATATATATACATATATATAAGAGAGAGAGAGAGAGAGAGTTGGAGTTGAAAACAGAACTTCAAAAATTATTTTGTTGACAGTATTGTACATACGAGAAATTAATTTACCTTCCTGGGCAGTGTCCATCGACATAGCAAAACGTAGCAAAGCACTTCCATCAATTACATTCAATAGAAAAGAACGTTTAATTTAACTTTTGAGTAGCTCTGTATATTGTATATAAACTATAAGCTCTTCACACTTGGTACCTAAATTTCGTTTTATATGAAAATCACCTAACACAAAATGAAATACACTTCCAGCAATTTAAAAGTATAGCCCCAATTTATCTAAATATTTTAGAAACGAATGACGAATGATTTCCATACCACACTCTATACAAAATATGCTTTTATGCATATAAAAAAAATATGTTGATTCCATTTTGTTTAGAGCAGCCTATTGACGTTACACGGCACATATCAAAAATTTCCCTTACAGACGTAATGTATTTTAATTCTCGTGTATCTCCCTGTACACGAACTATTTGCTTGATCTAAACGAAAAGTTTAGTTCACTATATGATACAGATTTAGAATACCGAGTTTGGACTTTCTGCTACCATTTGTTCTTAAGATATGCTGATAACAGACACACGCACAAGCACACACAGAGACCAACCGTTAATAACATGATTTCCGGATTCAGGAGACCTCAAAATGTGTAAATGTAACAAAAACTCAATTTCGAAAATTTGTCTGAAAAACAATATTCTACTATATATACTCTGAAGAGAAAAAAAAAAAAAAAAAAACTGGTACACCTGACGGACCACGATTAGGCTTTCGGCTCTGAAAGTTTATATCAGTGATGATTCGTTGAAAAGATCACACGCTGATACTTGTTGATGCCCCAGCATTCAAATCTGCAACAATTTGAGGAAGGGTTGCGCATTTGTCATGTTTAATGATTTTCGTCAATCATCACTGGTCCTGTTCTTTCACGACCTTTTTTCGGCCACAGCTATGTCGGAGATTTGATGTTTTACTGTATTTCTGGTATTCACGGTGCACTCGTAAAATGATCGTACTGAAAAATCCAAATTTCATAGCTACCTTGGAAATGATATAACTCCTCTTTCGTGCAAAAATTGCAACGCCATGTTCAAAGTCGCTTAAATCTTGATAACCTGCCATTGTAGCAGCAGTAATCGATCTAACGGCTTCGATAGGCACCTGTTATCTCATATAAGCACTGCCGATTGTATCGCATTACTTTGATTGGTTCCATACCTCTGTTATTTGCATATGGACGCATGTACCAGTTTTTTGGCTCTTCAGTGCAGTAAGAGAAATATAATGAAGGAAAAGTAATGGAAGGAAAGGGATAAGAAATAGAATAAGTTTCCTTTATTGTTCCCACATACGAAAAGCATCTTTAGTTTGGGAATTATACCTTGTATTATCTCCCAGTACATAATAATAATTTGTCTAAATAAATAATAAAAAAAAAAGAATCTATATTGTTAATCAGAGATGTGACTTCATATTGAAATATATATATATATACATATATATATTTCTTTTAGACTAATATTTAGATGAACTCCAGCAAACAAATGTAAACCATAAAATTAGTCATGAAATTTTCAAAGAGTTTATCTAGAGACATTTAATATTTAAAACTGAGCTAATTTTGAAGACCATGTCAAAATAAGAAAACTTTTACTATAACAACGAAGTTAAACTCAATAATTTATAAAATTTGGTATGTTTTAGGGAAAAAAAAAAAAAAAAAAAAAAAAAACGTGCTTTAAAATAAATAAATCATTAAATTAATTAATCAGCATTTCTTTTAATAATAATAAAAACAATAATAAAAAGAAATAAAATTTTTGGCTCTGAAAAATAATCTGTTTTCCACTAAATATCTTTGATTAAAAAATAGCAAACTATTAACTCTGGTTTATACTTTAGAAAAGTACCGTCTGCTGGGAAACAAAAATTTTTGGATTAAATTACAGATTAAAATACAGTAAAATCTGTGTACTAATAAAAATGAAATTCAGGCGCATTTGTTTGAACAACAATTATTTTATTAATATTAATTGACAGAAAATATTTTATAACAGAAAAAACGCCAAATGGAAATTATTTATTCCGTGAAATAATTGAGACCGTTGTCATATTTAAAACACATTTTATACACATAAACAAATATTTTTTCATGATTATATGGTCCTCCAAACTTTTGTGTTAATAAATTTGCGTAAGTCAAATGCTATTTGAAAGAAAGAGCGTCGATTTTGTGTTTCTGTTAGTACATTAGAAGTTAGTAGAAACCAATTTTCGCTTAAATACTTAGAAATTACAAATAATATTTTTTAAGTTATTGATCTAATAGTAAAATATAAATACATAGAAAACAAATAATTATATATTTAATTATCAATATTAGACCTATCAAAAAGTATTAGCTTGAAAAAAGTTAGTATAAGAGATACGAGTGTTAATAAAAATTAATTTGATCCCGTATGCACATGAAATTTTACACTAAGATAATTCTAAACCATTTTACAAAAAACTTCAGATTTGTTTCTGATGTTTAAAGTTAAAGACGTATAATTTACAGATCGTCTCCAAATTTGACGACATTTTTCAAGTTCCTTTTATAAATAAAGAATAAAATGATTACTCAATTTTTTTTTCATAGAACTAAAGTAGACACAATTTTAAAGCCGATCGTATCTGATCCATCTACGTAACAATGCTGATAACACAAAATAAAAGGATTATTATTATTATTATTATTATTATTATTATTATTATTTTAATAACTGTTATTTAGTTAGCTATAGGTCTAAGACACCGACCCATTTAATATTTTTCGTGCGAATTTTATAGAGTTAAATACTTTTTAAGTTATTTTATTAAGCTTGAAAATTTTCAAGCAGTGTCCTAATACAGTAAACTAAAGCGAAAATATAGATTAAACATACCAATGATATTCTTTTCCTTTGAGGAACTTTTGCGTATGGGTATTTCATTATCTTTAATTACGTGTAATCCAATACCTCGTTCTAGTAGTATTTGTTGAACAACTGGGTACTGTAGCTAAAAATGAAAAAACAAAATGCAAATACGTTAAAATACAAAACGATTGAATATAGATTTTAAGTATTTCAAATTTAAATACTTTTACATTTTAAAAATATTCCTTTAAAATTTCTATAATTCAAACCATTTTCCAAAAATGGAATACATTTTAATGTACTGAAGTCTCCTTTTAACCCTGACGAATAAGGAATTTCTAAACCGTTTATCGTAAGCATATATTTTAGCTTAAAATATTTAAAAAGAAATATAGATTTGTTTTTCATGGTGTTATTGTCACTACATGTATTTTTGAAGAATTTATGATTCCTAAATTTGTATACAGCCTCCTTTCCTAAATGTTACATATCTTGATACGCTAGAATACACAACAAGAAAGAGAAACTTTTTTACTATCGAAACTGATTGTGTTTTTAAAAATTTGAATGTCCTTAAAGCTATCTTCATACAGCAATAATAATAATAAAAAAAGTAATTTTTAATTATCTATATCTATACTACTGTGTTTAGATTTCATTGAATTTTCTAATACGAGAGAGCAATAGAAAATATTTATTTATTTTGCACTAGCATGCTTTCCCCATTCTTCACTGGTCGCTATATTAAAATGAATTTTGAAAAAAATTGAATAACTATTTTTTTTATATCACTTTATATATAAAAATAAACATTAATAATAATAAAATAAATGAAACAAAATAAATAGTACAGTAACCGTTGCTAATGGCCGCAGACGACTGCAATGAAAGAATAAACTTAAGAAAAATGTAACATAAAGACGAATGAATAAAATTGAAGAAGTTTAAAAAAAAAAAAAAAAAAAAAAAAAAATCGGAAAAATCTCGATGAGGTGCATCTCTGCAGGGTCTTTTTAGCATGTTTTGTAGCTCTGAGATCCGTGGTATACATAGGTAACAGAAAAAGAAGACAAAATCGAAAAAAAAAAAAAAACTAATTTAAAGAATTCAGTTTCTAAAATAGAAAAAAAAATTAGATGAGGTTCACCTTTACAAAGTTCAAACTACTCCTTTACCAAGGATATTGGCTATGGAGCTAGTAACTCCAGAGCGCACACAGTCAGACAGGTGAAAAAAAAAATCAATAGTTAAAATTGAACAAAAATTAATTATAAGAAATTCAAATTCGAAAATCGAAAAAGCCGCATTGAGGTGAAAACCTTCAGGGTCCAAATACGCTCTGCCAAGTTCTGCGATCAGTGGTATGAGCGTCAGAGACACTTCTCTTTATTTATGTATAGATTATCATATATACCACCGCATGGGTAAAAAAATGGGGTAAAAAGTCAAAAATGAAAGGGAAAAATGCACAGGGAAAAACAAAGCGTACATCCGCAAGTTTGAAAAAAAAAAAAAAAAAAAAAAAAAAAATCATTTGATACCGGTTTCGGACCGTTGAAATCGTGGGCCAGCGCTTGCGGTTAATATACAATAAATGGTTGTTTATATGTTCGCATAAGTATTTTAATTATAAATAAGTTGGATGGGTTGTTTGCTTTCATTTAATTAAAATTTTCCTTGTAAGAAAAATTTTCGTCATATATATGCAGACAATTTCTATATCTTAACGTAAAAAGGATTCTTTTCTAAATATAATTTATAGAACGTATTAAAATATTTAGTTTTCACAGTTATTGATTCCGGCATCATCTAAAAAATTCTTTACGTCATTTGAAATTTTTTATGATTTGAAGTAGATGTATAAACAGTTAATGGTCCACAAAACCTTTATTGAACATATTTAAGACGAGACACTATGCATATGATTTTTTCTGTAATGGTTGCGTCTAAATTTTTAAGCACCATGAATTGTTATAAAGAATGACAATTTGTTTAAAAAAAAAAAAAAAATTGCTTTTGACGTATACATTATTTTAAAGTTATTTTGCATTTGTAGATGAGCTTTTTAACTCTAAAATTTAATTAAATTCGTTTTAAATTTTAAGTTTTTAATTCATTCTACACTGATGAAAATTATTTTGCATCATTTTTTAAATCTTTTATTATCTTAATTATTATTATAATTTTAAATTTATTTATGTCCTGTTAAATTCGTTTCTCATAGAGTTTAAAAATGGAGCGGCTACAGAAAATTTTTATAGATAAAAATTTATAATTTTATTTCAATGAATGGCATGAAAACCGTATAGCTTATACTGCACAGAAAAACGTTACAAATCTACAACAAGAGCAAAGAATCATGCGGTAGGCATTGATTGCAGGGATGGAACACGGGCGCAGAATTCATACCGGAATGTGTTTAAGAAATTTCTCTACCTATAATATCGTCGATTTAAGAGGTAGAAAATTTTCTGACATTGATAGTGGTATGAATTCTGCGCCCGTGTTCCATCCCTGTGATTGTTAACACTTTCCAACTGCACGTAATTGTTATATCGTATAACTTTCAATGTTCTTTGCCTACGTTATTACACAACGTACTGACAGTTGTTCAAACTGTCACGTCGGTTATTAGTTGTTTGTAACTATGTTCTGAAAGGCATACAAATGAACTAACTGAATTCTTAATCATTCTTAAACATTGTTAAAGAGTATTAAAAATGCCTAACACAAAAGGAAACGTAGTCCTTAGATTCTAATTGCAGCCCTTAATGTATCTGAATATTTTAGTGTAGCTCTGTAAATCTGAAGGTTAGCAAAATCATATTCTATACAAAACATTATTTTAGCATATTAACAATAAATGTCAATTTCTTTATGATTTTTACAGTAGAAAGTTCTTTAAATGTAATTTATAAAAATGTCTGTCCTAAAATGCAATGCATTGGCATTTTTCTGGATGTCCCTGTACACAAACCAATTGCACAGGATCTATTTATGCAATTTTAAGTAAGGAACATTCCATAGTGAATTTGAATAACATATAATTTTTTTTTAAATATTTACGGACGCTGGGGACGGGCAAACGTACAGTCGGGACAGACACATACACCTATTGGAATCATATTCATATTTAAAAAATGTTAAAAAGTGTTAAATCGCGTAATGTAAAAGAAAATGCAATTCCAGCAAAAAAAAAAAAAAAAAAAAGAAAAAAAAAAAAAAGCCCTCAATGTAACTGAATATTTTTATGTGGCCTTGTAAATCTAATTCAAATCATAAAACATTCTGTAGAAAACATTCTTTTGTGCATATGAATAGTATATTTCAATTTCATTAGGATTTGTGCAAAGTCAAGCTATTAAAATTTAGTTTATAGAAATACCTCTCATTGAACGCAATGATTTAGAGTAATTTCGGGTGTCCCTTTACACAAACCATTAGAGATATTCACTCCATTTTCAGTAGAACACATCCGATTGTGAACTCGAATAACATATATCAGTTTCAAGAAATTCCATGAATATTTAGGGGAGTTAGAGTGCGGACAGATAGACAATAACAGTCGTTAACACTTTTCAACCTTGTTAGAAAGTGTTAAAAAATTTAGAAAGTGATAAAAACGATTAATATAAACGAAAAGGCAATTCTAGCAAATTTACAATAATACCCCTTAATGTAACTGAATATTTTTGTGTGGCCCTGTAAATCTAATGTTAATCATACTGTATTCTATGGAAAGCATTCTTTTGTGCATATGAATAACATATTTTAATTTTATTGAGAATTGTGCAAAGTAAAGTTATTAAAATTTGGTTTATAGTAATATCTCTCATAGAACGCAATGCTTTGGAATAGTTTCGGGTGTCTCTGCATACAAACCAATGATGGCATTTACTCCATTTTCAATAGGGAACATCTAATTGTGAACTTGAATAACATATTTCAATTTCATTAAGATTTGTGCAAAGTAACGGTATTAAATTATGGTTTATAGAAATACCTCTTATAGAACACACTGCTTTGGAATACTTTTAGGTGTCCCTAACACAAACCAGTAAGAAGTATTCACTTTATTTTCAATAGGTAACATCCAATAGTGAACTTGAATAGCATATATCAGTTTCAAGAAGTTCCATAAATATTTATGGAAGTTAGAGCACGGACAGACAGACAAACGGAAGTCATTAACACTTTTCAACCTTGTTGGAAAATTTTAAGAATAGTTATGAGTAACATTACATTATTATTATTATTATTTTATATTACAGTTTTTAATATAAGATGAAACTTAATAGTAATTGTTTTTTAAAATTCCAGGCGTTTCTAAAGGGCTGGTTAATGTCATAAAAATTGATAAAATATGAATAAAAAATGAAAAATATTCGTAAAACGGAATTTTTTTTAACTATCCGAAAAGAAAATATTTTAACGATTTTTATGAAATCTGAATTTTCAAATGCCCGAATATTTATAGCACACAAACTAACTTATTTCTTCATAAATGTCATCTTAAACAAGTTCAAGATTTCAATTTATTACAGCTAAAAAAAAAAAAAATCGTAACTTAAATAGCAGTTTATATGTGGCTGTTTTAGTATTATCTTATTATCATTGTCATTTTTTTTTTTTATTCAGATTTATTATATATTTGAAATTGCAGGAAATACATTATGCGTCCACACCCACTTCCCTTTCCAAAAGAAGTTATATTAATCCGGTAAAATTACAATAATTTTAATAATAATTTTAACCCTTCAATGCATGATTTTTTATATTTTTACTAAACAATTTTTTTCTTCATGTTCATAGCTTAAATAAATATGAAAAAATAGTTAAAAAATTATTTTACATTTTTTATTGGTTATTTTTTTAATTTTTAGGTTTGTTGAATATATGTATCAAACCTAAAAATCCAAAAAAATTCAAAGATTCTGTGGTTAAAAGTTAATACAGAAATGAAAAATACATATCTACAGTTATATAGAGTAAAATTTTAAGTTTTTAATACCGTATTTACGAATTACACAAAGCTAGCTTGACCATTTGAAAAAAAAAAAAAATCTGAGCTTTTGTTTGTTTGATGAAAAGAACAGTCAAACATTTATATGGATATATTAAGATAAAAATTTGCGCAGTAAAACGACTGTTTTGTAATATTATTAATGCTAAATTCAGTAAAAATTGGTAGGATTCATATATGCATCACCATGCATTGAAGGTTTAAAAGCAATATATTCATATTTTAATGTCATTCCAATCTCATTAATATCGTAGAACATTGTTTAGGTTGAGTTGAATACTATTTAGGCTGTCTTTGAATATTAATTATTCTTGTTGTGAAAATGCTTTTTTCACTTACTCAATTGTCTGAAAAAGGATTACAAGAAGAGTATTAATTTACAAAGATTTCGTTTTAACAGTAATATATATATATATTGAGTAATTTTTCATAAATTTAGTAAAATAATTTAAAATAATCGTAATTTTTTCTGTATTTAAAAAAGTGAGAATGGTTAAATAGGATTCAAAATATAGTTTTAAAATACGTTGCAGTGCGATTTAATTTTTTTTTTTTTTTTTTAACTTCAATTGCATTATATTTTTATGTTATAATTTCGTTTCCAAAAGAATAGTAATTGAAAATTAGTTCTCTTATGGCTATAGAATAAACACATTTTAAAGAATTAGACTTTTTGAGGGTTCTATATACTAAAATATTTATAACATGCTAACTAGTCGTTCTCTAGAAATACCATAGAATTAATGAATAATCTATTGCTATTCAAAATGACAGTTCTTTTACAACATACAACTATAACCTTCACCATAGCTCTGTTTTAACACTGAAAGCGAAGTAGTAGTAGATTAACCTAGTTCAATGTGAAAATTTTTCGTATGGGGCTAATCCAAATTGTGCTGCATTATAGATTACGGCACTCACTTTGGCAGGAGATCAGAAAGATGTGATGGCATGCCAGGAACTGAATGTGCCCCCAGCCAACTAAGTATTTTTGAGTGCAAACCCCATCTGATTGGCGTGTCGTAATTAGTCTCTTTTCTTTTTGGGCAAGTAATGTCTATTCATTACAAGAAGTGATACTGATATTATTTTAAGTGTCGTTCATAATCACTGTTAAAGTTCATTATAAATAACTGATATTCAGGAATGAGTTCAATATATTGTTAAAATTAGTTAATTTTTAATATCCACCTTCACCGAATTATGTCGGTTAGGAATTGTCTGAGATCACTCAGGAATAGTGCCGTGAAATGTTAAGCCATAGGGCCCAGGTTCGATTCATCGACGGGACATTTTTCACTCATTATAAAATTACTTAATTTTCTATTCCAAATATTTTAATTAATAGTTGATGTAAAAAACTAATTCACAATTGAAAAGTAGTTTAAGTAAGCTTTTTACTCTAATTATATCTCTAAAACGTTTTAATGCTGAAATTTTGTATATCACCTAATTAGAGCAAGGAATATATTTTACTCACTGGTCTTTTTTCTGTATGAAGATCATATAACAATTTAAGTTTTGATTTCCTTAAATCCCCAAAATTTTGATTTATTTTATAAAATTTTGTACCTTTTTTGAAGCAACTTTGCAATATATGCAACATGTTTAACACGTTCGCTGCCGATCCCGCGCCAGCGCGGGATGTGACGTATCACTTTACAGGTGAAAGTTTACTTTAGGCTGCCGCTTGGCGAAATTTCGAAAATCGCCAAGACGGCGCCATTTCGCATCGTGTTCCGAATAGCAACCTTACACCGGCGGCATACGGAAGCGAGTGTTTCGGCGATCTAACCTAAAAAGAAAACGCGTCTTGAAAAAAAATCCGAATAATAATAATACATAGGACAAAAGGGAAATTTTCATAAAATAGAATTAAAAGAAAAAAAAAATAATTACGAATTTATAACTAATCACAAATACAAAAGTAAAACTTAGATTATACAATCACACCAAATGTCCCTGAAAAGTGTGTTGCTTTAGTAATTGATGATAAGTGTTTAGATGATAGTTTTTTTTATTTCCAATAATTTAACAGCTATAAGTACAGTCGGTAACAAAAGTGTCCGAACACTAGCAAAAATTCCTATGTAAAAAAAGTACACTTCATAAGGTTTTGTTAAATAAATCCTTATCGAATCATGTTCTTACACTGACTAAGAACAGGATTCGACAAGGATTTATTTAACAAAAATGTATGAAGTATACTTTTTTACTTAGGAATTTTAAATTTAAAAGTTTTCAAAAGTTGTATAAAGTAAATTATTTATCATTAATATTTTGTTTATAGTCCTCATTCATTAGGAATGAAAAAATAAATCCGCAAATGGATAATTATAGCAAATTTTAACGATTCTCTATTATAATGGTACTCTGATCTGTTCACTATACACCTATCTCAAAATGCATGAAATTAAAAAGTATACAAAATTTTGTACTGTAGCAACCAGTATTGGCATAAAATTCAAAAATATGCCTCTAAAATTCAGGACCGTGGTTGCCCAGTCGATAGAGCGCCGGGCTCGTAATTGGAAGATTGCGGGTTCGGTACTCGAGCCTGCCAAAAACCATTGTGTATACTAATGGTGGCTGGTGCTCATAAAATCTGTCGTGCCCGCAATGTTTTCCATGTTCCCATATTAATTATACCTTTGGGTGTCTACGAAGCGAGAGAGTCATCCCTTCCGTGGAGGATCAAAATTGTGATGGCTTGTCCCTGGACAACTCTAGGGGTGAGACCCAGACCATCGCCAATTATCCATTGCGCAGCACTAGTGTGACGTAAAACACAATCAACAAACCAACCTCTTAAATTCAAAAGTACCTCTTAAATTCCAACTCTATTCAACCAGCCAAACAGTACTAACGCAAACATCACAAATATTCATATTTCAAAATAGATGATTGGTTGGGTTTTACGTCACACTAGTGCTGCGCAATGGGCGATTGGCAACGGTCGGGGACTCAGCCCTTGAAGTGGTTCGGAAACATGCGATCAAAAATTTGATCCTCCATGGAAGGGTATTTCAAAATAGAATACTTTCTCTCTAATAAAACACGTATCATCAATATGCAACCGAAGTGATGGCGTCAGCGAGATATTTTATCTGCTCAGTACAAATGAAACTATTTGCTATGGAAATTTAACTTATTACTCATTAAGGGGTACATACAAATGAAACACTTCCAGTTGCAAAGCCGTTTGCAGGCGTTTCAAATGTATGACTGCAGTCGGCAGCAAAAGTATCCGAGCACTAGCAAAAATTCCTATATGAAAAAAACACACTTAACACTGTTTTGTTAAATAAATCCTTGTCGAATCGTGTTCTTAAACTGATTGAGAACAGGATTCGACAAGGATTTATTTAACAAATCTGCATTAAGTGTACATTTTTTACATAGGACTTTTCGCTAGTGCTCTGTTACTTTTGCTGCTGACTGTATTTGCAAAAAACTTGCAAAATTTACGTCATCGAAATTGCAAGCGTTCCGTTTGTATGTAACCCTAACTCCAGAGTTTGCTTGTAACGAGCAGATGAATTTTTACACGTTTGACGTAATACAGCGTATTGACGTAACACATGACGCAAACAAGCAAAGGTAAACACAAAGCCTATAACATCTGGCGATGTAGCGCTCTTGTGCAACACGTCAAACATATTCGGCGGGTTAAAGGAAAAAAACGTCATTTCAAATTTTAGTCACGTGAAACCGGCAGCGAACGTGTTAAGGAATAAAGCCGAGGTCATGTTTTTTCGAATACAATGTATATATTTATATTCGGATTCAAAATAGATGTCACAACGATTATCTTATCAATTAACAGTCATAGAAACATACTTCCAGTTGCAAATTGGTTAAAATCAAAAATAACTTTGAGATATAGCATTATTTGTTCAAGGGGCAGTAAAAATATTATAATAAGAAATTTTAATTTGTATATGGTCCAACTTTTCCTATCACTTTCTTTTAGAAAAATAAAATGCCCTTTGCTTAAAAAGGAAAACAAAAGAAGTTCAATGTCTTTGAGTGAAATAGTCTCCGATATTTTTAATTTTAAAAATGATGGCATCCATTTTCCCTGTAATTTGGCGATCATTTTTTATGGGGGGGGGGGGGAATATTGCTTTAGAAGAAGAACTATGAAATGAAAAATGCTAAAAACGAACCACTTGTTTGAAAACAGCAATTAAATCCATTCAAATGCAAAAAATCAACACTTTTAGGAACTTTAGGGTATAAATTAATGTTATGCTGTGAGAAGTTTAATAGCAAAATCCTTTTATGATTTATCTACAAAATGCGTAATATTTTAATAGACATTCAAAAATATATAACATATAGTATGAGTTGCGTTGAGTGGGTTTTATGTCTCATTAGTTCTACGCTATGGGCAATTGGCGATGGTCTGAAACTCATCCCTAAGGATGGTCCAGAGAAAAGCAATTACAATTTTGATCCTCTACAGAGGTAATATATAGTATGAAAAGTTTAGTGTAACCACGTCTCTTGCGCCTAGCATTGAGGACGATTCTAAAGACTTGAAGGGGTATCAAATTGATCGACAGGCTGGGATTGGTAAACATCCAGTCATTCCACGTTCTTTTATCGTTATTTTCTTTCAACAATAAGGGTTTTCACCCTTATTATGACACTGGACTCGTTGAGTCCGCACTTGCATAGAGGCTCACATGGTCGCAAAAACGTGGTTGAAGAATAGCTTAATGTATGAGGAGTTTCGACAGTTCTGTATAAAGGCGCTTTAAATTTCTTAATAAAGATTTCATTTAGACTTTTTACTTTCCAGTAATATCGTAAATTTCGAACTTGATTTTAAAAGACCGATTTCGATGATTTAATTTACTAATTGGCGAAATATAATGAAAGATCATTACTCGCATTTACATTAAATTTTGTAGATTTATAAATAGAGTTTCTAATGCGATCATATGATTTGATTTGATTATTATTCAAAAGATACTTTAATTGCTATATTTAATTATTATTATTATAATTATTATTAATATTTTTTAGTAAGGTTAAAAATTGAAGAAATACTCAGTAACTTGTCTAACAAGGAGAGGTCACGACATGGAAAATTCAGATTGGGACGAAATTGTGCAGGATTGTAGTACACTATGAAGGTAACAACATACTAAAGCAGCAGGACCCACTATTCACAAAATTTCGAGAAAAAAGCATTTAAAGTTTCAGTAATCTTTAAATACAAGTTATTTCGCAAGCAATGCGGCGCCCCAGTGGCGTGAACGTAAAGCGCTGGTTTACCACCCAGACAACGTGGGTTCGAGGCTACCAACGGAACTTTTTCTTTTTTTTCCTTCTTTAATTTTTATGTAATCTAAATTTTTTATTTATTTTTACTTTATTTTGTAATTCATTTGAAAATTTTAATAAAAGATTATTTAATTTTGTTGAATATAAAATAAATAAATTTTTCTATTTTTGATATTTATAGCTTAAAAATACAATAAATTTCTATAACTTAAAAAATAAATTTTTATTTTGTTTTAACCATAAAATAAGGTAACACTAAAGAAAATGTTTTTAATTATTTTTTAAGTATTTTATTTTATTTTAGGTATATCCAAAACAATATTAAATTTTGTTTTTAAATTACAAAAAATAAAAAATTACAGAGAAATGATGATTTTAATTGCATATATAATTATTATCCAAATTAAATAATTACTTCTCCAATCAGTACAACTTCTTGAAAAATTAAAGTATAGTATTACGATACTATTAAATTATTACAGGCAAAGAAATGTTATCCTTAAATGTAGATTTTAAATGTTAATTCACATACTTTCTTCTTCGACAACGACATTTTTTTTTTAATCCTTCTGTGGATGAAATAAAATATTTCACTTCACCTGCTCTCTATTATTAACAAGCTAAAAGGATTTACGTAATTTATAGACATTAAAAGGAAAACAGGAAGCTCAAACCAAAATTTAAGTACACCTGCTAACTATTTTTTACACTTTGTTTTACAACTTGCTTATTTTTTAGTTACTTAAATTTTTTATCTGTTTTTCTTTATATTTGTTATTTAGTGTTCTGTAAAATTAAAATTTATTTTTTAAGTTATAAAAATTTACTGTATTTTTAAGTTATAAATATTAATATACATATATATATATATATTTATTTTATGTTCAAGAAAATTAAAAAACCTTTTAAAATTTTTTCAAATTTTGAATTCATTTATAAAATAAAGTAAAAATAAATAAAAAATTTAGATTACATAAAAAATTAAAGAAGAAGAAAAAAAAAATAGTTCCGTAGGTAGCCTCGAACCCAGGTTGTCGGGGCGGAAAACCAGCGCTTTACGTTCACGCCACTGGGGCGCTGCCTTGCTTGCGAAATAACTTGTATTTAAAGATTACTGAAACTTTAAATGTTTTTTTCTCGAAAATTTGTGAATAGTGGGTCCTACTGCTTTAGTATGTTGTTACCTTTATAGTGTACTACAATCCTGCACAATTTCGTCCAGATCTGAATTTTCCATGTCGTGACCTCTCCTTGTAAGTGTCTAAAAATGAGCTTATCTATTTTTCTCTAAGAGATATCTAGGAATTACTTAAAAACATTGCATTAGATTAAAGTTTTAACCTGCAAGACCAATATTTATTGAAAACATAATAAACTAGTGAATAATAACTAATTGATTTTTCCTTAAATCGGTCCATTAAGATTCAACTAGAGAGAAAAATCAAGCGAATCTCATAATTTGCAAAGCAATTTTCAACTGCACTTACCTGACACAACGTTTAATCTTTAACGTATTATATCAGTAAGATGGCACTTTAAATTAGATATTGTTTTAATTACGCAAAAAATAAATCTCACAAAAACTACGTGTTGCTTTTAAAGGGAATGTATAAAATATATTTTTTGTGTAGCACTGTACAGTCGGTAACAAAATCATCCGTACTCTAGCAAACATTCCTATATAAAAAATAGAGTTAATACTGTTTTGTTAAATAAATCCTTGTCAAATCCTGTTCTTAGTCAGTCTTAAGAACATGATTCGATAAGGATTTATTTAACAAAACAGTATTAACTCTACTTTTTTTATATAGGAATTTTTGCTAGTGTTCGGATACTTTTGTTACCGACTGTGCATTATCTAAAAATTTCTTTAAGGTTGAACTTCATGCACTATAACACTATAGATTGTAGTCTCAAAGAGGTACGGGAAGTCCCTTTAAATTTAAGTTTATAGACTCTAGGGTATCTAGTTTTGATTTCTCTATTTTATGACTAAATGATAGAAATTTTGTTAAATATTTTTAGCTGTAACCATTAACAGTAAAAATTTCCTAAATGAAAAGATATCAGAGAATAAATTATATATATAGTTTCAAAAACGATAAATAAATAAATTCAGTCAATAAATGAACTCATGGGAACTTACCGATGTATAATCATATTTGCAGGCAGAACAAGAAAACAAAACAAAAGATTTAGCTGTTGCACTTCTTGAAAGATGAGTAATTGCATGTTTAATTGCATCAAAAGCTTTGGAAGGATCGACTTTTTTACTTTCCAGTTTAAACATATCTGCTATTGAACTAACATCTCTGGAATTAAAAAATATCTTGTCCTTCGCTGTGAAAATTTGTGGGTCACCAATATTTCCTCCAAAACCAACAACGGCAAACATATTTTCTCTAAATCCTTCATTCTGTAATTCTTTTTCGACAGAGCGGGCAAAGTTACCAAGGTCTCGAACTAATACTTTGTTGCACTCATGGTCTTCAACAATAAACACTGTATCAACCGATTTTTTGTTTAATTTCTCGAATTTCTTTCTGTCGCCATGTTCTAATTTAGAACCATCTGGAGCATCACATTTCACTGAAAAACAAAGGAAAATTTAATCAAAAACAGGTTGTATAAATAATGCTTGAAATTCAGAAATTTTTGGGACAGATGACCATAGGATAGATCATCCTCGTGATTCTAATGAAAACAGCAAATTTTAACCAGTGGAAGTAAAAGCATTTTAAAATAATAATAAAAAAAGATTTTAGCTTATGCCAGAGTTTTATAAAGTAATTTAACAAAAGAGAAAAACATGTGTTTTCTTTAAAATAAATATGGAGGGAAAAAAATGTGTATTTTTTTTTTTTATTCATATTCTCAGTAATTTGCTTTCAAACCTTATATTTAATTATTGTTATTATTTGTAAATATATATTATATACATATTTTCATTGCTACTATAATAGTTATGTTGTTGACTAAGGATTATTTAGTCAACAAAAATACTATTTTGAATTTTAAAATTACTTTTAAAAATTTGTTACACACCATGTACTTTTAGAACACGGAAATTTTTTTTAACAGGGATTTGTTAAAGGAATTTTGATGGTGTTTAGGTTGTTGATGATGGGAACAATACAGAACTTTTAAAGAAAGTGGGGGGAGTAGTTTTCTTTAGATAGATTAGGACTAAATTCTGAGATAAAATGAAGTTTTTCCACTGTCTTAGAACTGTGCTTCTACATATTTATTCTTAATTTTAATGTGTGTACTGAGTATTTCTAAATGTAATTAATGCCTTGTTTAAAAGGCAAGATTTTATGAGAGTAAATATTATGTACATTTCTTTTATTCATTAATTTATCAGATTTCTCAAATATTAAAAATAAAAAGTGTAGAATCACTATGTTTTCGTAAGCTTAATTAAATTAGTTTGATTTTTGAAAATGATATTATGATATTTTATCCACTTACAACACTTCGATGGAAGGTTTAGTTCTACATAGTTTCTTTCACATTCCGTGACATACGCTGCTGCAACATTACACAGAGCTTTTTCATGGTCTTGATCCAAGGCAAGATAACGAAGACAAAGGTTAAAATAATCTTCTGGTGGAACCTTAGGAAAAAAAAATCATAATTTGATAAAAATTCTTGCATTATTTTGCAAATTGGTGACACAATCAACACGTATAATGTTTTATTGTGTATAAAATATTTTTGCTCGGTGTTTTCTTAGCTTTTGTCATTTTGGTATAGCTATAGCTTGCAACGATTCAATTTCGTAATTTCCTAATTATCAATTTCGTAAATCCAATTATTTCAGCGTCATTGCAAAAATTCTTTTTGTCAAAAACCACTAATGGGTTTTTTACTCTGACATAATTTTATATATTTGCTAAAATTTATGAGTTCTAAAGGGCTTTATCATAAAAAAAAAAGTTTTTTTCCCAATGGAGCTGAAATAACTGGATCTCTAAATTAAATACGTGGCATGTGAAAAACCCCTTATGAAATTTTTACACTGGAAAATATCTAAAATCTAGCTCATTTTTTTGCCGGAAATTTGCTTAATTTGAACTATATTCAAATGAACTTTTGACGTAAGTTACCCAATATATCAAGCCAGGAAAATCTTCAATGTCTTGAGCATCGAAGAGAAAAAACTGAAAAGCGGACAGCTGGTTTGGTAGCATTTAGCGTACCGTCATCAGTGCATCATCTTAGTGCATCAGCGCGTCTTCATGCACTAAAGACGGTATGTTAAATATTATCGAAACAGCTGTCTGGTTTTCAGTTTCTGTTTTTTGGCGTTAAAGGCGCAGTAGATTTTCCTGGTTTTAATAATCCAGCGCGAAGTCTCCTTTTAATATTCAATATATCAAGCATTCAATCAACGAAATAAAAAAAGTGTTATATTTCATGCATGCACAGTAAAAAATTATGTAATAAAAATACTCATACCTCAGTGAAAATTAAACTTGGGCATTTTGTGTTTCAGGATAACATTTTGTCAAATTTTCTGCATGTTCTGTAACATTTTGTTGAAATCCATTCTTGTTACAAGCAAAAAACTTACCAAAAATTAGTAAATAAAAAAAATTATATCTGTCTGAATAGTCGTGCGATAAATGGCAAGTAGTAAAGTAATTTGGTGTGGCGCTCTCACGACTTTCTCCTGCCCTACATTTCAACAGTATAAAGGTAGATTGATGATTAAACCACTGTTTAAATATAGCAACTACGTATATATATAATTCAAGGCTGTTATAAAATTGAAAAAAAAATATTTCTAATTATTCAGAGAACTTTCACCCGTACCACTCTTAGAAACTTGTCAATCTTGAGTAAACCTTTTAAGTAGCAACCTCATATGAAATTCAAAATACAACATTTGAACTGCCTACAATTATTTGCTTTTAAGTTACTCTGATAACAGACATACGCAAAGGTCAATCATTAAAACTTGACTTTAGTATTCGGGAAACTTCAAAACGCAAAAAACAAACGCTGAAATTTTTAACTTAAACGACACTATATTTAACATATGGGTATGAGGAATTTTCTGGACATGGTAAGCATCGTACAGCACATCTGCTAATTACATCCAATAAAAAAGAATGCTTTCGCTTAATTATTGACAGACATGTATGTCTTCTATAAGTTATGTACACATCGCATTGTGTACTTAAATATAATCCTATATTAATAAGACACAGCACAATCTGAAATTTACTTTTAGCAATTCCAAGTTATATCCCCAATATATTAAAATTCTTCTGGGTAGCTTTGTAAACGAATAGTGGGTGATTTTCGTACCACATACCACATTCTACACGAAACAGGCTTTTATTCATATAAAATATATGTTCATTTCATTTTGTTTAGTGCAGTCTGTAGGTATTAAACTGTACCTACCAGAAATTTTGCTCATTAACGTAATGTATTTGAAATATCTTGGATGTACAGTCGGAGGGAAAACCCTCCAGAAAAAACGCTATACTCAATGTAACTTCGTTGCTAATCGATGCACAAAAATGTTATAGATACAATTCGACTTGGAATTGTGAGTACTTTTAGAAATTTTGAATTGGGGGTCGTCTACATATTAAAACGCGCACCAACTTTGATTTTTTTCAATGGTAGTACCCTATTTTTATTTTATATTTGAATTCCTAAAGGTCGCAACGATGCGAAAAAGTATATTGGTTGTACATTTTACTTTTTTTTTTCCTTGAGTTATAAGCGTTCAAAGTTTGAAGGTGCTAATGTTAAATTCATATTTCAATTTCTTATTAATATCTTCACAAAAAATAACTTGATCGATGTTTTTTTTTTTTTTTTTTTTTTTTTTTTTTTTTTTTTTTACAAGATACAGTGAATAAACCCAAACATAATCCATTACCACTATTGGTTCTGAAAAATATTTTTAAGTATGAAAAATATTAATAAATTCATATTCAAATTAATTATTATTTATGGCCTATATTAATTTTTACATAAAATAAATCCTATTGCGGAAAAATGTGGGTGTGCAAATTTGCAGTTATTAGTTTTCGAGATATAAATAAATCTTTCTTTTGGAGAGGCTTAGGGGTCATCTCTTATAAAGTTTTGCATGAGATAACGTAAAAAATCTTTAAAAATAACAGAGAAAATTAAACAAAATATTTTTAATTTTTACTTACGGGTCAAATTGTATAACAACAACGTCAAACGCGAAGAAATGAGACAAAAAAAAAGAGGATTGGAAAACGAATTCTTGATATCTAAAGAAAACAAGCCCCGCCTTTCATCATTCTTCTAAAACAAAAGCTTATAGAAAAGATAAAGAAAATGTGATTATGCGTATTCGCATTAAACCCCTTATTTTACGTTGGCAAAAATATACGCATTTGGCAAATGCCACACCGATTACTAGTGATAAATTTTGAGTCCTTTAAACGAACACCAAAAGGAAAAAAATCAATTAAGTAGGCGGGACTTACTGTTTAAAATAGAGAAATAGGTGGAACTTTAAATTGTCAATTAAAAAAAAAAAACGAATGGTATTGGAATCCAATGCAGACTTGTTAAATCTCTTCTTAATTACCGTCATAGTCAAAAGGATAATAATTTAGTTCATATATTGCTATATTTTTTCTATTTATTTATTTGTTTGTGGGGAGGAGGAGAATTGTTATTTTAAAGATACTTTAGTCTTTAAAAATTACTTTTATAAAAGTATTTTAAATTAAGAAACTATATTTTCATAAAAATCATAAAACAAGTCGTACAATTTCAAAGAGTTAAACTGTCCAAAATTGGTAACTACGCTTAAAATTGTTTAATATTTACTTCATGAAACTTATTACAATAATTTATCAAAAAAGACTTAATTTATGCATTGTTATGTGTATATATATGTATATAAATTATTTCAGTTCGTATATTATGTCACAACTACAAAATAAAGTGAAGGAATATTTAAGCTTTATTGGTGATCAGTATAGCCACGATGACATTTTTGAATTGAAAAATACCGCACATATTTCAAAGAACGCTGTCTGACCAATTTAAAATGTATTGTCGAATGAAGTATTTAAATATATAAGTATATAATAAACCAAAATCAAGATAGTCAGGATGATGTAAAAACGCTATCGTTTTGTTATTGCTAAACTTTTATTTTAAAAAAATAATAATAAATAAATAAATAATCTTAAAAATTTCCGGTGTGAAACAATGAAATTTTGCCTAATTCTTCTAAGATCTTAATTTTATTTTTCTAGATTTACAAATAAATCCCTAATACATTTTTGGTTATAACTCTACGAATACTAAAGTAAGTATACAAACTGTACTTTTCCGCAGTGCCAGACTCTCAGAAATTCAATTATGAAGTCAAAATCGGGTGTTGCTATTGAAAAAAAATCAAAGTGCATTTAATTTCCTGTTGAAGGATGTCTATTAGATTTTTCTGCGTCAATTAATAACAAAATTACAGCGAGTGTTGCTTTTTTTTTTTTTTTTTTTTTTCTCCGGACTGTACATGCACACAAAACATTTGCCTGATCACAGTGAAAAGTTTAGCATGGAGCACTTTTATTTGATGTAGATTTAGATTTTCGAGTTTGGACTTTCTGCTGCAATTTGTTCTTCAGATATGGTGATAACAGACATACAGGCATATACAGAGATACATACACAGACCAACCGTTAAAAACCTGATTCATGTGTAAAGATACAAAACACGTGTAAATATAACAAAAACAAAAAACACATATTCGAAAATTTGACCCCAAAACAAAACTTTCTTTAACGTATATTGGTAAGAGAAAGTAGAAAAAAAAAAATATATATATATTAAGAACTCAGTGCTTTTGTAATCAAACCTCTACGAAATTTCCGATGAGATGTACATTTCACGTTTCACTAGATTTAAGAAATTTATTTGTATTTTTTCTGAGAATTTCCTAGCTAGAAAGAAAAACTCCCTAAAATTTCCTGGACTTTTCAAAATCTAGGTATATCTACTGAGGTATGAAAGAGATAAGCAAATTTTGAATTTTTGAGAACGGTAAGCTGTGAACAAAACTTTCCTTTCCCATTGCGTCACAGCTTTTTTCTCCACGAACTGGTTTCGAATTTATGAATCTTCAGTTGCATTTGTGATTGAGAAATTATGAGGCGTTCACTATGTTAGTATAGTTTGATTCATGATATTTCTATACTATTTTACAGCATATTTGAAAAATAAGGAGAAGTAGTAAAAATCATTTTAAAAATTAATTAAAATATAAAAATACGATTAATAATATTTTTTATTGATTTTAACTTTATTTCTTTGTTTTACATTGAAGGTTTACGTGCTTATCTCTCTCTCTCTCTCTCTCTCTATATATATATATATATTTATATATATTCAACAGAGTATATAAAAGTAAATACTAATACATAATTCAAAATATGAAACAACTAATGAAAAATCACTTCTCTACATCTAATAAAGAAACACAAACAAAAATAAGAAGAAGAATACTTACTTCTCCAAAGCATGCTGCTAATGGTGAGTCTCTTAATGCAAAATGAGATTTGCATAACTTGTAATAATTACTATTTTTGTTGATATTAGCGTCAGGTACTAAATTACTTGTTTTGCAGCCTTTTTTCAATTCCCAACTCTTTGCGAATACATTGATAGAGTTAGCAATTTGTCCTTTGGGTCTTTTGAACTCATCATGCTCTTCGTAGTTGTAAGTACCAAGGAGACCAGCAGTCTTACCGTAATACCACCCAGACATTCTAAATGTACAGATTTGATGAACCATGTTGCACTTTACTTGTAAACCATTCTTAGTGTTGACAACAACGGTGTTTCCCTCTCTAGTCACTGATATTTGTTTTGTTATGAATGGTAACTGTACAGCATTTTCTGAAACTTTTACCTAAAGAATAAAAGGTTTTAAACATATTCAGAACGTATAAAACATTTTTATGCAAGAATAATAATGAAGTATTCGGGTAAAATGGAATACCGTTATATCTCACTTGTACGGGACTGCAACCTATAGAAAGCACATCAAATATCTTCACTGGGTCTCAAAAAATGAATGGTAGTTCACTTTGAGTCAGTGAGAAGAGCAGTTTTTATGTCATACATATTTTTTTCTTTCTTTTCTTTTCTTTTTTTTTTTTTAAATTTAAATTCAGGTTTTTTTCGGAGGTAAGTATTATGAATTCTAGAATCTATTTACGAAGCAATAAAATGAGTGCAAACCTAATGTCATTACAGTAAGGGAGTTGAGTTAGTTACTTGTCTAATTCCCATGAACCTATTCCTACCAACATTTGGTTGAGGTTGATTTATTCTCCAAGATGGCAATTCGGGTAATATGGAATACTAACTGTTCCATAATATTTTTGATTTTTGTAAAATTTGAATGTTGATAAATGTTTTCAGTATTTTTTATTTTCAGTAATAATTTCAAAGTAAAATGTTTATGCAATTATTCATGATTTTCTGCAAAATTACTATTCTATTTCATGTTAGCCTTTAAATAAACGGGGTATTAAATACTTCCCTTCATAACTATTCCATCCGCTTGCTCCATGTTACCCGAAAATAGCTTCCCCCTCCTCCCTCTGTCTTAGTTAAAAAATTTGCATGTAAGCTCAATTTTTTGTAACATAAAACCATCAAAACAAATTAATAACATTTGAAATATTGCAATAGTCGAAGCCACAATGATTCAAAATACTTCAATTTATTATAGTAAGTTTAAATAGAAATGGTATTTCATAGTTACCTACTTTCCTCTAATTAAAACACATTTGCATGGATAAAAGAAAAGACCTCTATCAGTGTAATACATTATTTTAACGTGAGTTTATTTGAAAACAATTAATAGACAGAGTATTAACTTTTACTTATTTATAAATTCTCATAATTAATTTTAGTTTAATATTGTATACTTCCCTAAATTTAATTAAGTTATCGTATTTCAATAAAATTTTAATGCCTTATTATAAAATGCCCATATCACTTTACATTTTGGAGAACAATAAATTCTTGACTTCTCTTATTTGATGATTATCGCCTCCAGACAATTTCTTAAGTTTTTTTCTGAAAAATTCCATATACCAAAAATGGTTGCAGACCAGGTGTGTTGGGGAGATAAGGATATTAGAAGTCTGGGATGACAATAATAGTTTTGCATGATTTATGCATTTTTCAATTTGAAATGAAAAGAAATAGTAACTGAAGCGTGTTCCCATTACGTCTCTTGTAAAGCCACTAATTAGAAATACACATTCCCCCTGTAATCACGATTTGACTAGTCTGAGAAATACTTACAGTCGGCTGCAAAATTATTCGAGCACTAGCAATAATCCTTGCCAAAAAAAAGTACACTTAATACAGCTTTGTTAAATAAATCCTTGTCGAGTCATGTTTTTAATCAGTCGAAGAACATGATTCGACAAGGATTTACTTAGCAAAACAGTCTTAAGTGTACGTTTTAAATATAGGAATTATTGGCTAGTGCTCGAATAATTTTGCAGCCGACTGTAATCTCATATTTATAATATGAGATTTATTTTAATATGACATGAATACACAATGAATTCAATAAATATTTATTTGGTTAAATTTATATAAATGCGAATCTTTTTCAAACAGCTCAAATAAAATGCCATTTTATATGTAAGTAAAGGTTTATTTAAAACGACATTACACTTATACTAGGGCGACCAAATTTTTAAATGCAGAAATGGGGACAAATGTTGAAATATCCCCTTTTTTGCATCGAAAGTGGGGACATCGCACATTTAATAAAATAATTCAAATTTTAGATAAAAAATAATATAGGTATACACTTAAAATAGATATAGAACAAAATAAGCGGGTGCCCCATGCAAAAATTTAAATGTTAATTTTTAAGAACCACCCTAATATATATATATATATACAGTCGGTAACAAAAGTATCCGAACACTAGCAAAAATTCCTATATAAAAAAAAGTGGAGTTAATACTGTTTTGTTAAATAAATCCTTGTCGAATCATGTTATTAGACTGACTAAGAACAGAATTCGACAAGGATTTACTTAACAAAACAGTATTAAGAGTACTTTTTTTATATAGGAATTTTTGCTAGTATTCGGATACTTTTGTTACCTACTGTATATATTACAAAAGTATGAGCTAAAAGAAAGTAATGAAAAAAAAAAAAAAAAAACTGAAACTCTTGTTTCTAGGTGGGCACAGTTACCCCCCCCCCTCCCCCCAGCCCTCTCTAAATGACGCCTCTGCCTTACACTAAAAATATGTAAGTTTTTATAGCAATCAATAAGTATAAAAATTCTATGGAAAATTTTGCTTTATTACTATATTTACCATTGTATTCTAAAATTTTTTAGTTAAATAAATGTTTTAGCATTACTGTTCAAAATACTCTTGTCGAATACCTTATAACATATAAAGTTTCAGGCGTACGTATATAAATTTCCTCCACTTAATTCTAAAGCAAAATGTTTCTGATATTAGGTTATGGGCAATGTTACTCAACCCGTTTAAATAATTTTAAATTTTAACACTTACTGATGAGCGACCACTTGTGATTTCAACGCTGATATCACCTCTGAGTACTAAAATTGATGCTGGTTCATCTCCTTCTTTAGGTTTTAAAACCAGAGTGAAATTGCCGTCGTGGAAGTCTCTTGTTAGAAGATAACTGCATTCGCCAGCAAAATCATAAAATACCTTATCGAACGTTACAAAATGTTGATGACCCAGGATTACAGCTTGAGCTGAAATTAAAATATATTTGTTGAGGCAAAATTTTACGCAAGCAGTCATTTTATAATTACATTGCTAAAAATTGACTTGCTTCAGACAGAAAAAATATCTCCTAGTCTTTAAAGAAGAGTAGTTAGTATGCTTATTACTTTTAATTTTCAAAATTGTTAAATATTCATGCCCTATTTACAAATTATTTTTAAAACGCAAAAAGATAAAATAAATCATTAATCAAAAATGGTGCTAACACAATGGAAGCCGCAGGTGCATTAATGTAATGAGCGTTGTCGAGCCCCTGCCCCTTTTTAAAACTAGAAATGAAGCTGCATTTGCATCACACAGTGATGTCAACGCAAGGTCAGCAAACTCATTAACATGCTTTGCATAATCTAATGTTAACCGCAGTGTCACTCATGTATGTACGAATAACAGTCTTAATTTATTAAAATTTTCCTGATGATCAGTTTTTGTGACATTTTGGAATTAAACATTATATCTTACGTCTGTCAAAAATTATAATATTTTTTGGTATTCATTTGGTATTTTATTGATATTTTCTGCATGATAAACTAAATATCAGCCATAGTCATGCCGAAATGAATTCATCTAATTTCGTTAGTTGGGGTAATTTTAAAAATTAAATAGAAGAATAACCTATTTATGCTTTAATATCTTAAAAAATTCTAAAATACATGCTGAACAATTAATTTGATCGAGAGGAATTTCTGCTATATTTACAATCCCAGTGCTAGCAAAGTGCATATACATTAATTTATTAAATAATTGTTTGCCTTAAAGTAATTGTAAAGCACCGTGTTTAGGATTTAAATACCCATAGTTTTAAAAACCTTACAAAAATCTTCTTCTTTAATGTTGTATGAAAAAATGTCTGCATAGTAAATTTCTTCCCGAGTATTTTATGCAGAAATATATTTTCAGAATTACAAACGGGAAAACTTTAAATTTTAACGGCATATTTTTATAATCATGTGACTTTTACTAATCATATGAACTGAATAACAATAATAATAATAAAATAAATAAAAGTAAAATGTTCTATAAAAGAAAAATCATCTTTCATGCATATCAAAGTAGTATTTTCTTCGAATCTATTTCATATTTATGAAAAACTTTTAAAGAAATAAATTTAATATTTACCATCGTATGGTGGAATAAAGTCAAGGTCAACAATCCTCTTGAATTTTATCAGAATCGTATTCCAATTATAGTTAAGACCAGCTTCTACTGACTTTCTTGTTATCATTAATACACCATCCATTGCTATAGTAAGCAATTTGATAATCTTGGTAGTTATTTCATCATTAATATCAACATCCAAAATACCCTTTTCAACATCAAATTCGTTAACATTGATTCGTTTAGCTGGTGGGCTTACTGTAGAGAGGTATTCTTCTAAATGCTTTCTTAAATAAACAATTATCTTTTCATAGTCAATGTTCAGAATTTCTTTTCTTAGCTGTAAAAAGATGCAAAATGTTTTAAATACATGTAATATATATATATATATATCTGAAAAAATCAAATTTTGAGATAATCTGACCATGACATCCCCTCGGGGTTCTGAATAAGTCCTACGAACAGTCGTATCTATATTTCTTACCGTTTAAGAAATGTATTGTTATAAAAACTTTGTGTGTCTCACCCGGGCTTCTTTTTAATATCAATATTTGAGATTGTGTCTGTAAAATCGCGAAAAGTGAGGCACGACCATTCGTAATATGGTAGGCGATATATATATATGAAACAGTTGATTAACCATTCACTGTTTTAAGAAGCAAATAAAACCGATTAAAAGACGTTAATTTCTATATACAGGGTGACCAGAAAAGGACTTACTGATTTCAAAATTAAATATCTTGAAAGCAAAGTACAATAGAGGGATGAGACACACTGTATATTTATTACGAAAGCTGTAAAAATTGGATACAGGAAAATTTTGAAAATAGTAACAAAAGTTGCCAACAGATAGCGCTGCGAACAATCCCAAAATAGAGACCCTATATTAGAGGGTCTAATATAGGGTCTCTATCCCAAAACAATTCCAAGACACTGGACGAGCTTCAAGAGGCAATCTGTGCGGCATGTGAGTCCATTTCCATTGATACACTACAGGGGGTTTGCAAATTTTGTTGTTCGTTTACGCCACCTTTGTATGGCTAGCGGTTAACATTTTGAACAGATATTTCGTTGATTCTATGGACTACTTGCGGAAGAACTGCTTTTATTTTATTTTCCATAACCCTGTACAGTGTACAGCGCTATCTGCTAGTAACTTTTGTTACTATTTTCAAAATTTCTGTATCAAATTTTTACAGCTTTCGCAATAAATATACAGTTTGTCTCATCCCTTCTATTGTCCTTTGTTTTCGAGATATTTAATTTTGAAATCAGTAAGTCCTTTTCCGGACACCCTGCATTAAATATAAATAATGAAAATTAAGATTTTTCATGTAAGCATTAAGAAAATATCACTGTTTACTAGAAGAAGAATCCCAGAAAACAGTGCAAACATTAAATTAAAAATGAAGATATCGAAGAGGAATCAAGAAGAGACTGGGTTAATGTATAAAGGGTTGGTATATAATACTTTCCGTGTTACAAAGAAATTTATTATGCAAACAAGATTCTTTATCCATATTTATGCTCTCTTATATGTGATTATAAATATACATACATAAACATCACACATAAATGCAACACACGAAAAAATATGCGGTAAAAAATACAGATTGTAAAACGATCTAATAAAAGAGAGAAAGAATATTTAGTACCAAATATAACAGTAAGTTAATATTTGGTAAAAATTTGGAAAGAGATTTAAGCTTTACTATAAAATTTAATTTATTGTTAAATTTTTCTTTAAAAAAGTCATTTAGATAATATTATAGTTTCAACTCTAAGCGTTTTTAAACCAGTGGATTTTATGAGTTTATTTTCAGCAATCTATCGATGTTGGAGGATAAAAAAACAGATTTGTCACTTTTCTCACACGTGAGCGCTCGACTTATATTATTTGAAGTAAACATTCGTTTCTGTCAATGCCAAAATATAAACAAAGAGGCCAGTTCTCGCCAATGAAAAAAGAAAAAAAAAAAAAAAAAAAAAAATCAATTTTTATAAAATATTAAAAAAGATCTTAAAGTTGAAATGTTAAAAAAATATATAAATGGCATTAAATTATATTAATGATAATCATTTAATAGTCTTTATAAGCATAAAAAATGTTACTCGCTCTGTCAAATAGATATTTACCTCATATATAATAAATGGAGTAAACAACAGGAGTTCAAAGCTTCATATTTTTAAAACATATTGCATACAGGTCTGTCATCAAATTTTAAATTATTTATCATTAATTCAAATATTGTCATGATATAAATTATTGTGCTAAAATACGCTTATCAGGAATTGCCTATGGGTTTTATATTAGAAATTTTATTTCAGGACACAGAACTAATTGAAAAATTCCTGCTAAGTTATTCTCTTCATCATACTAACTATAAGATCTCTATTTGTCATAAATTTCATTGTAAATGATTTAACCTTTACAGAGAAATCGTTATATTTCATTTAAAATTTCAGTGGATATATGGGAAGTTTTACTAGCTTTTGCTCTCTGCGCTTCAACAATCTTAATTATTGAAATAAAGTGTGATAATATGATTCTAATTATTATAATAACTTGATAAAATAGCAACTCTTATGATTATAGTACATGATCAACTTGCAGTTGATAGTTTGTTGAGAGATATATGGGATTTGAAAATGAGATTTAATTTTTATTAATCAATTATCCTAATCTCGAAAACGTGAAATGCAACCGTCGATGAAATAATTCATTATGTTTAAAAAGAGAATGGTTATTTTCATTTATAAAACAGAAATATTTACTTCCATAAAAAAAAAAAAAAAAAAAAAAAAAAAAAAAGTCTATAGAAGTTTTAGCTGATTTTTCTTTTTACACATGTTACTATTAGATTCCGCTGTTCAGAAAAAAAGACATCGCCTGCTGATTTTTGAAGACATGAGAGACAGAGAGAGAGAGAGAGATAGAGAGATTTCCCAATAAGATTGTGGTAGCCCACACACCGAAACGGATTTAAGTGTAATGATAAACATATTTATTATATTTTATGACGTCGAATGCTGGACCATTTTGTCAAAGACACTCTAATTTCGTTTGAATTTTATTAGTTACTTACAATATGGAAGACTTAAAATCTTAGAGACAATAGCTTACACCAAGCTCTACAAATACTCCTTTAAGAAATTCTACAACTTTCTACAATCTCTCACTAACAGTTGTTTGATATAATTTTATTATTTTGCTTTGAATGTGACTTATCCCGTTGAAATGGATATCCCAAATTAAACTTTACATTTGATTTTGAAATCATTTTACAAAAGAAAAGTTATGACGAAATATTTACTGATTTATGACCATCAATTATTTTATATATTTTTTTCAGACATATGTTAGACTTATATGCTTCATTCGAAGTATGCTTTCAAATCTGGAAACAGGAAAAACACAAAGGAATTTCGCAAGACAGAAAAACCTTTGTATTCCAGTGATGCCAATTTAAAATATGCGTCATAAAAATAACTTTACTTTTAAAAGGAATTATAAAATATAATTATTTAAATTCCTTTCCCTTAGCTAGAAGAAGGCAATATAATTTTTAGTATGACTATAATGATCAAATCATCGTAATTACACAACACTTTTAAAAATAAAATGCTATATTTCACCAGAAAAATGGCTTCAGTTATCTGTAACCAATTCTTTGGTGCAATGTTTCACCATTTTAATGGTGCCATTTCAGTAGAAGGTACTACTGAAATGTGAGAAACTTTGCACCAGAATATTGGTTGCAGCAAATTGGAACCATTTTTCTGGTGAAATATAGCATTTTACTTTAACATAGTGTACTGGCCAAAAGTATTGCAAGATTGAAAATTCTAACATTTTTTTGAAGAAGTGTAAAAAAATTAATATTTTTTAAATTAAACTGATTTTTTTTAATGTCAATAAATTAAATTAGTTTAAAAAGAGGATTTGAATAAGATATTGAACAATAATAATAATAATTATTTTTTTAAATATAAAATAACGTACTAGTATGTTGTGGCCACCAAAAAAAAGTGGGACTTTGACAAAATTTTGGGTAAAATGTGAAAATTATTCTAAGTTTGTCAAAACACGGAAACCGTCTGACTTTGACAAAATTGGGGGGAAAATGCAAAAATTTGTTTAAGTTTGTCAGAACACGGAAACCGTGGGAGTTTGATAGAATTAAGGGGAGAGGGAAAAAAAAAAAAAAAAAGTGGGACTTTGACAAAATTTTGGGTACAATGTGAAAATTTGTTAAAGTTTGTCAAAATACGGAAACCGTGGGACTTTGACAAAATTAGGGGAAAAAAGCAAAAATTAGTTTAAGTTTGTCAGAACACGGAAACCGTGGGAGTTTAATAAAATTAAAGGGAGAGAAAAAAAAAAAATTCTAAGTTTTTTTTCGTAAAAAGTAAAAAAAAATCGATAACTTTGTTTTAAATTATCACAGATTTATAGTTCAACCATTCGTTTTAAAGGTACTGACGAGACCTTTCGAAAGATACCCATCTTGAAAATTTTTGCCCTATTCACCCTGTTAAAAATTTAGAAAAAGCGGGATGGCAACGCAACCTGTAAGACGATTTTTACCAAAAGTTGATAGGCACTAATTTATGTCAAGGTGCAACTACATACCAATTTGTATGAAATTCTGTGCAGTAGTTCTAGAGATACAGTTGCCACAAAATTTTGTCACACACACACACACACACAGACATACAGACAGACAGACAGACAGATATTTTCTAAAAATGGTAAAATCGTGTTCTACAGCTCTCAAAACGTGTAAATCCATCAAAAACCCGAAATTGAAAATTTTTACGAATCCAATACTTTCTTCTATTGAAGATAGAAGAAAGTAACAAGAGAATTTACAGGTTACACACTGCTCTAAAAAAAATCGAGAACTGATAATATTCTTGCTGATGCTTATGTAAAATGACCTCGTGAATCCGAATATGACTCCCATTTTGCCCAGTCACCCACCGTTTTCTAGATACACCCTCCCTCAATTTTTTCCCTGTTCGATAATTTTATGACCATGAATTTGATTTGAAGAATGAAGACAATTAATTTAACATCTAAAAACAATAAAATATAAAGTTTAAAAAATCACATTAATAACAGATTAAAAAAAATATATATGAGATATGTAATGCATAATTTCAGTAGCAAATCCTCCTCAAAATCTTTCCCTTGTCGCAAATGTCCATGTTTTAGAATTTTCCAACTCTGTAGCCCATCAGAAGATATTTAACGGTTAAAATAATCCTCCCCCTCCTAAAAATCAAATTTATAGCCATAAAATAACCGAAAAATGTTAAAAATAGAAGGCTATTCCTAAAAAAACGGTGGGTGATAGAGAAAAATGGGTGTCATATTCGGATTCAGGAGGTCATTTTACATAAGAATATGCTGAAATGGCATCAGAGGCAATTTTCATGCCGAGCAGTGTTATCAGAAATCAACACACATTTTGGTATCCCGGTATAAAATGAAATAAGCAAACAATTTAAGATTTCTAAGTTCTTCTGAGCAATCTACATATTTGACTATCAAGTTATGCAAAAAAAAAAAAAAAAAAAAATCGCACATGCGCAGTTAAAACACTTTTCGTAAACATGCTCATAATTCCTGAGATATTTAACGTTTTTGTATTTCTATTGCAGTATATTATTTCAAAAGTGTTTTTTCAATTTATCTAAAAGTGGAGATAATTTTCGTTGAAAACTCTGCATATTATAAATAAAAAAATGTTGTTTTTTCAAGCTTTTAAATAAATGCTTATATATTTTCTGTTTACCATGCTAATTTTACACAAATGCATCAGAAAATTATGCAGCGTCTGTGTTAACATATCCTACAGTTATAAATCATTTCGTTATCTTAAAGGTGATCGCAAATCTTATTGTTTTGGACAATTTATTTCTACCTCTCTCCCCAATTATCGTCGTAACCTAATGTTTACAGAAAAACATAAGGTCGGCCTCCTTCTTTACATATCCCGTGTATGAGAACATTTCCTCAAGAGATAAATAATAATAATAATAATAATAATAGTTTGATCGTTTGTAAATTGTGCAATACTTTTGGCCAGAAGGAAAAAAGAAAAGAAATTCTTTCTTAATGAAAAGGTTTGCCTGTTAAAGAAAAAGGATATAAATAAATTCTTTTTAATATTGTTAACTATAGAAAGAAAAACAGTAATTACCATCAGATATCCTTTTTTCAATAATTCGAAAGATGTCTGGATGTATTCGTTGGTAGTTATTCTCTGTTTTATTCCGCTGTAATAATTTGGCACACGGTCTAAGAAAGCGTTGACTCTCGGTTGTAGAAATTCATAGCTTAACTGCACCACTTTGACCACAATTTCTCCACACCGATATTTAGTTAGTGGTTGAAGAAGAGCTTTTAATACATTAACTGCACCTCTGAGGTAGTTTCTTACTTCTGTACCAGGATTTTCTAGGAATTGTTGTATTTTATCTGAGGAAGGAAAAAAAAAAAAAAAAACAGCACACAACTTCTTTTAATTAAGTACAACTTAAATTAATTTCTAATTAATTGATTTCTATAAAAAATTAATAATAAAATTAATTTCTAATTTTACTATAAATTATTGTTAATTAGATTACTGTTAAAAATAATTAATGGAGAATTCTTCTTTTCAAAAATTGTCATATAAAAATATTTTTATTTGTTTCTAGCTTCTTATTCAACAATTTGAAAAATAGGCTTCTGTTAAACCCATAGGCTGCACCCCATTTCAATTTGTTTGTGCCTCTAATGTAATAAAACAAATTCAATCAGAAATATTTCTGGTACTTTTCATCCTTTTTTACTCATTGATAAAAAAAAAAAAAAAAAAAAAAAAAAAAAAAGAAATAATAATAATAATAAAAATAAAAATAAAATAAAAATAAAAAATAAAAAAATGCTTAAAAACTGCATGAAATACGATTTATTTGTATATGACTTTGTAATGTTATTTAAATATATATTCTATTTTTTTTTTATAAATTAGGTTGTTCTTTGAATTTTATGCTTCAGAAAAAAATATTCAACACATTTTACGTCTTTTATTTAATACATCGCATGCCTTATAAATATAACCGAAAATATAAAATTTTCTTATTTGCATTGGGAAATTCAAAATAATGTAAAAAAAAAAAATCCCTTTTCGGCAAGCTTAAAGGCAAAGGTAGATTCCTTTACGTTAATGTTACAAATGTAAAGAAATTTTACATATGCATTAATACTTAGCCAATGGCTTTGCTCTCACACATTGAATTTTTTACGTCGCTATTCTGTTTTCAAGAAATTTAATTTTCAATTAAAAAAGGATTTTATTCAATCTACTTAAAATTTTAGGCTAGATATATTGGTCTGTAAATGCTTCAATTTTTTTTAAAGTCAAGGTCATAATCATTCAACAAATAGAAGTGTTAAAGATATACAATCCCAGCAATGGTGAATCCCGGAGGGGGCTATTGGGTTACACCCCCCTCCCCACCCAAGCTTAATCAAAATTATAAATTTTATTTAAATTCCATATAACTGAAGTTGAATATCTTTCTTTTAAAGAGAAAAAATAATAGAAACGTGAAAATCCACTTGTGACCTTACTATGGTCAAACACTGGTAAGGCTGGCGATAAAGTCAAATACAGTTAAGTGGTAACGGTTTTTAGATAGTTATTTCATTGTAATTTTTATTGAATTATTGAAATTTTTGTATTGTGTTTTTGTGATTCTTATTGTCAGATGAGTAAAAATTGTAAAGTGAAACTGTTTTGGTTCACATAAGCTGGAACATTAACATTAACATTAGTTAACATTGGATCATTTGGCACCGCCGAATTTCAATGTTAATTGTTATGAATTTAGTAAATTGTATGATTTGGCGAGATTTTGGTTACAAAACTTGCGACTTAGCAATGAAATTTGTGATTTGGCGGCAAAATTTGATAGTTGACGACGAAATTTTTGATTTGGCGAGCTTGGCGATGGAGAAAGGCAGCTTTGGCGTCATTATATTTTCTTTCCACGCGAAAACCTCATATCTCTTCACAGACCAATATCTTGTTTCGACATGATAAAAAGTCAAAGGAAGCGTAAGTTTTAAATTCTTGCCTAAACCGACATTCTAAACTATTCACCACAAACGATATTTGTATTAAGATTGACGTATTATTTTTATTTTATATTTTTAAATGATTAATTAAAGCGTTTGACATGGTTTTTAACTAATACACGTTTATTAACTTGATATGAGGCATCTATTAATGTATGTAACGAAGTTTTGCAATTCAATTTTCGGTAACTTCTTGTCGTCCGAAGAACCTGAAGTTTTGCACACGACTTTATAATCAATGACAGTACTACATACAAGTGCTTCCAGGCACTTTTCTCATCAGGGGCAGGTTCCAAGGGCAAACAAAAAATCTATACTTATACAAAACTATCGTATGTGACACAGGATTTGGATGCAATTTATCAAAATAAGGGAATTCGAGTAATGAAATACTTTAATGTAAATTTAAGTGTTTATGAAAGTAAACTTCAATGGAATATTCATTAAAATCGTCCCTAGTTTATTTGTCAAAGGGATAATATCTAAATGTCCCCAAATTTATTACTTTTTCTATCAGGCCAGTTTAATTCGTTTAGCATCGATTTACACGATATTTTTTTTTTTTTTTTTTTTTTTAACGATGACATTTATCTTTTACATTATAGTATCTATGTCATAAAGCTAAGTCTAAATCTGCTTAGCCCTAAGATATGTTGATTTTATTTACATATTTATTTAGTAACTTTTATTTTATTTGTTTACAATCACGGATAAAATTTTATTTCATTTTTCTCAGTACATTGTTGTAATTATGACGTCATATTTTCTGTTAAATTTAACATTTTTTTTTTTTTTTTTTTTTTTTTTTTTTTTTTTTTAAATCAGATTATTATATTGTTTAAAAATATTATTAAAATTTTATTATATTTTCAGTGATATTTTTTATTATCTTTTGCACGTGACATACGCATCGGATTATAAATTTTTGCCATGAAAGCTATATAGCAAATGTCGGCTATATAGAACAATTGACGAAAAATCACTTTTTAGCTTGTAACTTCTAAGCAATTGAAGCTATCGAAAAAGTTTAAATACAAAAATTGTTCTTTAGGGTAAGGCGGTAATTCGTCTGATTTGAAATTTTTTCCTATTTTCAATATTAAAGAAATTATGGGCAAAGGAAAATTTCCACCCCCCACCATTTCCACCCCCTTTGAGCTGGATACCCCATCTACGAACTCGACCGAGATTTTTACTGTCCTGACAACATATCCTGAGCTGGTTAAATTTAAATAAAAATTACTCCAGTTATCGTGTTCACAACTTAACATGGGAAAAAGCGTTATACATATATATATATATATACCTATATATATATATATATATATAAACTTTTGAACGGAGGGTGGTTTTGGGTTCTAGGGGTCATGATCGGTGAAGATATGAAGAAATTTTCCAAAAGTCGTGTCATGAGAACCATTGCAATAGGTAGATCTCCTATAAGGAATCTACCTAAAAGTCGGCTTCATTACAATTGTCGAAAAATCACTTGTAACTTTTAAGCAATTAAAGTTATCGAAAAAATTTTAATACAAAAGTTGTTCTTTAGGGTAAGGCGGTAATTCGCCTGATTTGAAGTATTTTCCTATTTTCAATATTAAAGAAATTATGGGCAAATGAAAATTTCCACCCCCCACCATTTCCACCCCCTTTGAGCTGGATGCCTCATCTACGAACTCGACCGAGATTTTTACTGTCCTGACAACATATCCCAAGCTGGTTAAATTTAAATAAAAATTACTCCAGTTATCGTGTTCACAACTTAACATGGGAAAAAGCGTTATACATATATATATATATATATATATATAAACTTTTGAACGGGGGGTGGTTTTGGGTTCTAGGGGTCATCATCGGTGAAGATATGAAGAAATTTTCCAGAAGTCGTGTCATGAGAACCATTGCAATAGGTAGATCTCCTATAAGGAATCTACCTAAAAAGGCTGTTACTTTTTGCTTTTGGTCATTTCGCAGATGACAGAATATCTCTAGTAAAATTTTTTAGTTTGAGTGCGTCCAATTTGGATTATATTTACAAAAATTTCAAAAATCATTGCATACATTTTAATATAAATAAACGTCTCGACTAAACCTTTGAATTTGAGTTTTACAACACAATTTGTTAGTAAATAGTATTAAAAGTTTTAAATAAATAAGTGTTAATTTCAATTTTCGTTAGTTTTTGGATTTTTCTATATTGATCATGTAATAAATAAATAAATAAATAAATAAATAAATAGTATTTTCTAAATAACAAAAACACAATGAAATATTAAATTTAAAAACATAAATGCATCTAATATCTTTTTAATATTATAATTAAAAATTATATGTTTTTTGTTATAAACATGAAATAGACCAGAATGTGGTGTAAAAATATTTGGGCAATAGCAAAGATTTAAAAGAGGTTTCTTTTAAAGTATTTCTTTGAATCACTGCTTTAAGCCGTAGGTTCTGGTCAAGTGGTAGATTAGGTTCCTAGGACAGACAATAGGAATGAAAATCTTACACCAACAACAGCATGTAACCAAATTGATCTTAATGTGCAAAATATGACCGTAGAGCGACATCCCAAACCAAGCTTTCAATCACTGAAATTTTATCAATTACTTTTTCATTTAAGTGGGATTTGGTAATTTTTGTTGAACAACATTCTGAAACATTTTTTTTTCTATACGTCTTTATTGTTCTTTTCCAGTATTTGGACCACATGATCTCATTTGCCCATAGGCTATTTGGATACTTATTTTTCCTTATTGTACTTTACAATATTTTTACTTTCTTCTATATGTAATATAGAGAAAGTATTGGATTCGCGAAAATTTTCGAAGTCCACTTTTTGATGGATTTACATGTTTTGGGATATGGGGAACACGAATTAATAGTTTTTAGAAAATGTCTGTCTGTCTGTCTGTCTGTCATTATCATTTTTTGTGGACGCTGTATCTCACGAACCAATGAATGAAATTTAACCAAACTTGGTATTTAGTTGCACCCTGACATAAACTGGTGCTGATTAGATTTTGGGATCAATCGCTCAATAGGTGGCGTTGTGATCGCATTTTATGCAAATTTTTAACATGGCAGCATAGGACAAAATTCCGTATAAATGGGCATAAAGAGAGTTATTTTACACTTGTGATTGTAAAATTAATATGAATTATTGATAATAGTAGTAGTTAGCTAGGAAAAAAAATGTGTGCATGTGGGGGCATCGGTTCCCCCCCCTGGGGGGGAAATACCCCCCCGGGGAAGTAAATTTTCAAGATGGGTATCTTTCGAAAGGTCTCGTTGATAATAGTAATAGTTAACTGGGAAAAAAATTTTGTGCATATGGGGGCATCGGTTCCCCCCCACCGGCGGGGGGGGGGAAGTTCCCACCCGGGGGGGCAAAGTTTCAAGATGGGTATCTTTCGAAAGATCTCGTCAATACCTTTAAAACGAATGGTTGAACGATAAATCTGTGATAATTTAAACCAAAGTTATCGACTTTTTTTACTTTTAACAAAAAAAAACTTAGAAAAATATCGCAATTTTTTTTTTTTTTTTTTTTTTTTTTAACAAAATTTAACCAAACTTGGTATTTAGTTGGTCCCCGACATAAACTGGTGCTGATTATGTTTGGGGATCAATAGCTCAACAGGTGGCGCTATGATAGCATTTTATCTAAATTTTTAACATGGCAGCATAGGACAAAAATTCGTATAAATGTGCATAATTAGAGTTGTTTTAAACTTGTGATTGTAAAATTAATATGAATTATTGATAATAGTAGTATGTAACTAGGAAAAAAATTTTCTGCATGGGGGGGCATCGCTTCCTCCCCCTAGGGGGGAAATACCCCCAGGGGGGTAAATTTTCACAATGGGTATCTTTCGAAAGATCAGGTTGATAATAGTAGTAGTTAACTAGGAAAAAATTTTTGTGCATGTGGGGGCATCGGTTCCCCCCCCCCTGGGGGGGAAATACCCCCCCGGGGAAGTAAATTTTCAAGATGGGTATCTTTCGAAAGGTCTCGTTGATAATAGTAATAGTTAACTGGGAAAAAAATTTTGTGCATATGGGGGCATCGGTTCCCCCCCACCGGCGGGGGGGGGGGAAGTTCCCACCAGGGGGGGCAAAGTTTCAAGATGGGTATCTTTCGAAAGATCTCGTCAATACCTTTAAAACGAATGGTTGAACGATAAATCTGTGATAATTTAAACCAAAGTTATCGATTTTTTTAGTTTTAACAAAACAAAACTTAAGAAAAAAAAATCGCATTTTTTTTTTTTTTAAACGAAATTTAACCAAACTTGGTATTTAGTTTGTCCCCGACATTAACTAGTGCTGATTATGTTTGGGGATCAATAGCTCAACAGGTGGCGCTGTGATAGCATTTTATCTAAATTTTTAACATGGCAGCATAGGACAAAAATTCGTTTGAATGTGCATAATAAGAGTTGTTTTAAACTTGTGATTGTAAAATTAATATGAATTATTGATAATAGTAGTATGAAACTAGGAAAAAATTTTCTGCATGGGGGGGGGGGGGCATCGCTTCCCCCCTGGGGGGGAAGTACCGCCCCCGGGGGGGATAAATTTTCAAGATGGGTATCTTTCGAAAGGTCTCGTCAATACCTTTAAAACGAATGGTTGAACTATAAATCTGTGATAATTTAAAATAAAGTTTTGATTTTTTTTTACTTTTAACAAAAAAAAAAAAAAAAAAAAAAAAACTTAGAAAAAAAATCGTACTTTTTTTTTTTTAAATTTTTTTCTTAAATATTGTTACTGATTGAATATGTATAGGTAAATATAGAAGAAAGTCTTGTGGTGGCCACAACATACTAGTTATTATCTGTCAAAAGAAAACCCAAGGAAAACAAAACAGCAAATTCTTTGAAACATTTTGTTGCAACAAATTGAATATTTTAAAGTAAATGTTCATGACATATGTCACGTAGATGACGTAACACGCATGCGACATTCTCATAATTTTCTAGCCAAATAAATCTGAATTATTTACAAACATAAAAAGAAGAAATATATATATATATATATATATATATGTAAATTTTCAAAGTAGTTTTATCGTTATAATAGGAAAATTCAGATGAAAATAATAGGACAAAACTATTTTTAGAGATGTTTTATCAATAATAATATAGAATAGTATAAGAATATGCTAGAACAATAAAATGTTCGTTATAAAGGATAATGCATTTTATTCGAAATATTTTTGACGCACTTTTCTTTGAATTAAATTCGTGATTCGCGCAGAAACATTTTACGTTGCATTTTTAAATTAATTAGTAAGTCACAAGCCTATTTTTAATATTTGCATATTCTGAAAACATAAGGTACGAAGATTGCATTCTTAAATAATTTAATAATCCGGGAAACAAACTATTATATTGCCCTATTTGAAATATTTTTAATAAGATTTTTTTTTTTTTTTTTTTTTTTTTAATTCAAGTCAATTTTAATATTTGTTGCAAATATTAAAGATAGGGTTATGATCAGGAAATTTCATCTTATTAAGGAAATTTAGGATTTTGCTATTAAGTAAAATGCTGTGCAACAAATATTTTTTTCTTTCATGAATAACTTAAAGATTTAATAAAAAAGCACCACAAAACTGGCGTTGTAAAAAATATTACTTACAAACTTTGAATAAACACCATAAAATGCAAGAAACTCGCAACAATTGTTTCGGGTTGAAAAAACACACGACCCTTCATCAGGCGAATAAAGTAAGCACGAGTGCTGCAGTCAAAGCGGCAACGCACTTGCATTTTATGGTGTTTATTCAAAGTTTGTAAATAATAACTTAAAGATTTCTTGAATTCTCTTCTTATAACTAGAATTAGTTTTCTTTTAAGTAAAGATATATCTATTTTCTATTTCAAAATCAACATAGCTTTGTATTGGTAACCATCTCCATTTCTATAAGCAATTTAGTCCCTTACGGTAGTAATATTTACTTTCTTTTCATTAATTCTGAAAAAGAAATAAAAGTTGTAATTTAGTACAATTATATTCATTATCAATATGTATTAAATTTCCCAATAAAAAACAAAGTACCATTGTTTTGTCTTGCTAGATGAAAAGGTATTCAGTGACGGAAAATCAAATGCTTATAATTACTTTATTTTTCCCCGAATGTTTCAGCAAAATGCCAAATTATAATTTAAATTTAACTGAATTTCAATTTTAGAAATGAAAAAAAAAGATAATAAAAGAAACTATAAAGGACAATAGAGATCCACGAAAAATTTTAAAAGGAGCAAAGAAAAAAAAATGTGTGTTAAAGAACTGAAAAAGAAATACAGTTTGGGGAAAATAACAGACAATTACCATTTAAATAAAATAGCTTTCCAACTTAAACATTATTATATATGTAGCAATTATTTTCAAAATAAAGGACTAAATTATTTTCTGTCGTTTTTGAAAATTCTTACCTGGTAAAGATAGCAAAATATTCCGTAATTCAAGCAGTAAACTCTTAAAACCACCAGTTTGGTAAGCTCTTACAAGTGATCTACACTCGAGATTGTTTTCACATTTTTCTTGTGCAATTTCTTGAAATTTATCAACATAGCTAAGTACAGTTCGAATATAACTTTCATAATATGAATGAACATTGGCCCATATTTCCTTTGCAATGGATCTGATAAAAATTCTGACTTTTGTTACATATTCTTTTACAGCTTCGAGAGACCTAAAAGATTGTTTTTAAGTCATTTAGACATAAATATATATAAAATATAATTGTGTTTGATAATAAGATGCAAGATAAATAGTAATAATAATAATAATAATAATACATAATCCTACAATGCATACAAAAAACCAATGATCAAACATCATAGTAAACGAAAGCTCAGTTCATAATAATTTAAGATAGTACGGTTTTTTCTGCAACATTTTTTTTTTTAAATGCATACTTTTACGAGAAAAGATAAAATTTTAAATAAATGTAACAACTTTAAAAATAACTTGAAACTTTAAAAATAACAGTTGAAGATTACATAGCTTTCCTATTCTGATTAATAGTCGATAAAAAATTATAGTAATGAAAGACGATATTTATTTTTGAGGTTGCTTTTTAGAAAAATCTTTCTGCCAATATACTTTTTATGATTGAATAAGTTATTTGATCAAGTAAATCAAAGTTTCAGTGCTGCATTATTGATGAAAGATTGAGCGTAAGATTCTTGCGTTAATCTTACGAAGGATGATTTTCTCACGTCATTACGGGAAGTCTACAGGTGGGTTATGGTGGTTTAATAGCCTAAGATTCACCTACACGGGTATTTCTATGATAAAGCCCAATTTTATCATTACGCTGAATTTTATTGAACTAATTGAAGAGTGAGATAATATTATGGGTAATTATTTGAGGTTTCATTTCTAAGTTATTACCTCTTATTAGTCATTGATAGTAACCCCATTCTTAACTGAGAATGCATTCTTCCAACATGATAATGCAAATCCACTGTGCTCATGTATGGCAAAGTATTAATTTAAACAGAATTTCTGTGAGCTTTAAATGTGCATTTAAACTTTCATATTTGTATATAAGCTGTACTGAGAATTTCGGAGACAGGAATTTGGTGGAATGCACCATTTAAGCTGTTATTCAAAGACCATGCTTGGCCAATACTTACTACAATATCTTGAATTATTAGGGAAATAATTATCATCTCATTTTCAAGACACTTAGCCAATTTATTGGAATAACAGGAGTGCATGGCACTACAAGCTAAGTATATCTGATAAAGAGTTTTCAGTAGTTCATTGTGTTATATTTTTTATTGTTAAGTTTAACCCTTTATCGACAGCATTATAAAACAGGCATAAAAGTATTTGAAACATATTTATTTTAGTTATTTAAGATTATTCTTTAAATACATATGCAATAAAAATGCAAAATGTAACCTCATCGTAGTAATTAATAAGGATTTTATGAGCTGGTACTTTAGTGTATCACTGGTACATAGAGGCCAAAAATGGTAGCTAAATCTTATTGAACTGAATTTTATTGAACTAATTGAAGAGTGAGATAATATTATGGGTAATTATTTGAGGTTTCATTTCTAAGTTATTACCTCTTATTAGTCATTGATAGTAACCCCATTCTTAACTGAGAATGCATTCTTCCAACATGATAATGCAAATCCACTGTGCTCATGTATGGCAAAGTATTAATTTAAACAGAATTTCTGTGAGCTTTAAATGTGCATTTAAACTTTCATATTTGTATATAAGCTGTACTGAGAATTTCGGAGACAGGAATTTGGTGGAATGCACCATTTAAGCTGTTATTCAAAGACCATGCTTGGCCAATACTTACTACAATATCTTGAATTATTAGGGAAATAATTATCATCTCATTTTCAAGACACTTAGCCAATTTATTGGAATAACAGGAGTGCATGGCACTACAAGCTAAGTACATCTGATAAAGAGTTTTCAGTAGTTCATTGTGTTATATTTTTTATTGTTAAGTTTAACCCTTTATCGACAGCATTATAAAACAGGCATAAAAGTATTTGAAACATATTTATTTTAGTTATTTAAGATTATTCTTTAAATACATATGCAATAAAAATGCAAAATGTAACCTCATCGTAGTAATTAATAAGGATTTTATGAGCTGGTACTTTAGTGTACCACTGGTACATAGAGGCCAAAAATGGTAGCTAAATCTTAAAAAAATATAAAAAGTATTTATATGTTCCTTATATTTTTTTTCTAATATTGATGGACGATTCTTTAAGTAATATAGGAATTAATAATAACACTCTTGAAGATTTTGAAAAATGCCAAGCAGAAACAGCGAGAGCACTCTATAAAATCCCTTCTGGAACAAAAAGGGCTACATTTAGCGTCTAGTGCTTTATAGTGAGATTAAAATGAGGTAATCTATTCTTATAAGCATTTTTGACATTTCTTCAAGCACTAGCCAATTCTGTTTTGAATAAATGTGCAAAATTTCAACAAGATCGGTGTATTTACTTTTTGAGAAATATTTTCCACCGCTTTTTTTAAAGGTCTCCAGAAACCAAGACCCACCGGCTGAATTTTCCAAAATTTTTAATGAAAATTTATAAAATATTGTTCAAATGCTTCTCTTTTATATGCCTAAAATTTTGAATAAATAATTTATTTATTATCTAAATAAAAAATAGAGGAAATATGCTTTTTTTTAGCCTACGAAACCCATGTAACCCCTTAATTGATATTAAAAACATCAATGGTGCCAATACAAGCGGATAATCATTGAGGAATAGAAACGATTAAATAGCCGACGTTCGCCATGGAAGGTCATACTAAAATACACGAACATTTAACCCTTTGCCGCTCAGTGTTCCACTACATGGAACACCTAACTTCGCTAGCTTCTGCAACCGTTAAATTCAATTGCAAATGCATAAAAATAGGTTTATTTTTTACTTTGAACTTTCCTTTTCATCCTTAGATGGCACCAGTACACAAGGCAATCCATGATATTTAGCTGGGACGAGTTATTTTAAACCCTCGTATTTACAAGAAATTTTGTATATTTTTTTTGTGATACAAAAAAGATTGCTTGAAAAAAGATTTCTATGTTATATCGTTGGCTGTACTCTAAATTATTTATTCTATATTAATTTTAATATTTTATACAGGAAACATACGAGGAATCGCTGAATAAAATAAGGTGTTCCATCTCCTGGAACACTGAGACACTAGCGCTTTTCATATTATGCAACCGAAAACAATGATGAGAGAAGACAGCTGTCTTTACGTGCTCTGTTTTCCTCTGTTTGGAGGGAATGACGTCAAGCTATAAGATGCTGCGAGGAAGGGTTGGTTGTCTATTAAAAAAAAAAAAACGCACAAAACTAGTTTCATGTTCAAAACCTACAATGTTCGTTTGTGCTTGTACCAAAAGAGTGTGACGTGATTCCAAAAATTTTATGAAGCTAAAAAATACACTAATTGTAAATATTTTTGCACATAGGACCTGTATATATGTATACTAACTGTAAATATAAAATTATTTCATAAGAAGTCATATAAACAAGATTTTGTTTTTTTTGGGGGGAAAGGGGGGGGGAATGGGGTGTAGAGTAGCAGGCCTCCCGTGATGCACCATGGGTCATGCTAAATCTGCTACACAGGTATAATACAGTGTTTTTTAATTGAAATGCAAAATCTTCTACATATTTACGCGCTTTACTGCGATGCTCTTAGAAGCACTTTTCAGAGCTCTAGTGGCGCAGTGTTCCAGCTGATGGAACACCCACAGATTCAATACGGTAAGTACTATCTTTACAAAATTATACATGTGTACTCCTTTAGACCTAAGGAGATAGCCTACAACTTTTTTTGTTGAAATTCCAACTTTAAAGGGTAGTGCGCCGTAAAGGGTTAAGCAAATTCGAAGGTATTACGAGATGGATGAAGTCCCTCCCTAACTTGTCCGAAATATGTTCGACTGGCAAAAGATCTGGAGGCATGGAAGGCAATTTGAAGACATTATCACCACGAACATATTGTTACAATAACAGATCAGCACATGTCCAAGTATTGGACTCCTCGAAACCAGAACTTTGTCGAACAAATGCCATACACAATCAGTGGTGGATCCAGAACTTTTTTTTTTGGGGGGGGGGGGCTAAGATTTTTCAAGATGTTATTTCAGATCAATGAAAAGTTTACAATTGTAATATTCAATTGTGAATGTCAGTACTTTGGGGGGTGCTTCAGCATCCTAGCCCCCCCCCCCTTACATCCGCCACTGTACACAATACCACTGCCTGCAAAATGTCGTCAACAAGCATGCGAGTGGCGAGAGTATCTGGCAGCAACATCAGAGGTGACCAGCTCTCTCATTATACACTTACCATACTATCACATAAGATATAATGGCTATAAATCTATCTGTAACGAATGTTAGATTCGATCGCTTACCTATCTTTTCCCTAGACATATATGACGATTATCAGCATCGAATGAAAAGCGAGATTTATCGCTGAAGATGACATTCGTTCATTTGAATGTTGTTCAGTTCAGTAGTAAAAGGCATCATTACAGACGACACTGAATTTTGGAAAGAGGAGAAGACTCAAGGGCATTCTCCTTAAAAACGTCGATCTATTAGCTCAGCCTTTGTCAATCATCTCCGAATGATATCTCTTGTAATCATTGTATCCTACAAGTTGAAAAAAATGACGTCTATGTCCTTGTTGGCATAGATGTAGCTGCTCATTTGATTACGCTAATCTCTCACACATTGGTAGATGGGAAAAACAAGAACCATTGTGATCGTTTTTGTGTTTTCTCCGATCCTCTTTTCTAACACAGGGCAAATATTATATCGCTCCTCCAAAAATTCCAGCTCATCTGTTTGTTCGACCAACTCGCTTTTCTGATATTTTTGATGAGACTTCTGTAAACGTCGAATTGCTTCGAACGCTGTCGTGTACATCTGTAAAGCATCTTTCATGGCAATATCGCGTATCTGACCTGTTAATTCGACTTTGAATAATCATCATTGCTCGCATAAGCCCTTTTAAATTCTACCTGTGTGACGATTCAAATAGCGTTGCATTTCCCTAAAATGCCCATTGGTGCTGACACTTGATCATTGGCAAGTAAGTGTGCCTCATCGTAGTTGTGCCTCAACTCTTTCTTGGTGCAATTTTTGCAACAGAGAACGTGTCAGCGTGTTTCATTTAAGTTTTACTCTCCCGCTAAAATTAAACGATTTATATTATCCATAAAACCAAATTCATCAACCGTCGATTTAAGTGTACTTTAGTTTGAACTCAACAAACGAGCCTCGCAAATAATATTTTAGCGCATGTGCACTGCAGCTTAATTTTTTCTCAATAGGAAGATTTATCTAGCTTTTTAAGTACGTCACATTCTGAAGACAACGACACAAAAATTTACAAGTCCGTTTACTCTATTAAAAGTAATGAAGCAACAGAATTTTTATAATTCTAGAAGAAAATTTCGAGAAATAGTCATAAAAGGCATTCTAGCCCATCTCAATAATAGAGCTAGTGACAACGAGCGTAACGAAAGTTTGAGTGTAACGAGTGTCTTTGAGTGTAACGAAAGTTTACAGCATTTCTCTGAAATGCGAAGCATCCAGTATATCTCATGGAGGAGACATTAGTTATTATTAATCTAACAATACAGAATGTAGGACGCAGACTTTGTCGTCTCATTGTCTTCAACGTTATTTTTAAACGGTCTACATCCATTTGGTACATAATCGTTGATTATATCCAATCCTGTATAATCATTTAACGACCCCTCTGTGACTTATGCATCGATTAGGATTTTTTTATTCAAATACTGTTGAGCACTGCTTGTGTAATGACGTGAAGTACATCTCGTTGGAAAAACCTACTTGCGTATGAAATTATTCTCCATGACTTATCTTCATCCCCCGTGATTACAAAATAAAAATAAAAATAAAATAAATAATAATTGGATATGACTTGTGATTCACGATTAACAAAGGGCCCAATAGTTGCCATACGAATAAAACTAACAGGAACTGCCATACAAACACCATGCAAGGAGGAGGGACGAGGGTCGTCGTCCCGCGATCGCAATGGTTAGATTAATACCAAGCAATGTCTTATACATGTAATATATTGAAAGCCTCGCATACTGAAGAAGTGCTGTGAACATTTGTTACACTCTAAATGTCATTAACTTCATTACTGTGACAGACTGGTATGTCTTTTATGAGTATTTTCACTTAAACTTTTGTGATTATGAAAATTTTGTTGTGACATGATTTCTAATAGATTGTACGGATTTTAAAAATTTTGGTATCGTTGTCTTTAGACTTACGTAATGTCTAATGTTTTGAAAAACGGTATACCTTTTTGAGTTTCAATACGCATGTACTGCTCGCTTGTTTAGTTCACAACAAAGTAGAATGAAATCGACAGTTGAATTTAAATGAAACGCACAATTATTATTACATTTTCATTGTGACTAATTTATTATTCTTTTTAACATTTTTATTGTGAACTCTGGTAACGTACATCTGACCATTAGTGTTGCCAGATCTGGTGGATTTTTTATTCAATAATCCCCAATAATTTTGATAAATGATATTTGCTATGCATAATATACTATCCATCTTCGAAGTAATTAGGCAAACGTTACAATTAACAATTATTGGTGATTGTTGAATTAAAAATCCGCCAGATCTGGCAACACTGCTAATCATTCTTATATATATCCATTAAATTAGCCATTTTTTGTCTCTTCAAACTTTTTATTATATATATACATATATAGAGAGAGACACCTTTTAAATAATAATCACATGATTCAGATTTAAAAAAAAAATAAAACATATTACCATAAACTTCAATCATTAATATTGCCATTAAAATATATGTATATATACCGGGTGTCCCATAAGTCTGTAGACATTTTAAAAATTCATAAAAATTGAAGGAACTGGTAGAATTAAACACGGTTTGCGAAAAAGTTATTCTAGTGAAGGCAGATATTTTTTTCTTTTTCTTTCTTCTTCTTCTTCTTTTTTTTTTTTTTTTTTTTTTTTTGGTAAAGGAAAAAATAATGCTTAAAATGTTTGTCGACAGAGGGCGCTGTACGTGAGCAAATCACATATTTCCATGAAAAACTACATTTATTTGCCTGAAAATGTTTACAGGCATGTAAATCCTATTCTATGCGTCAGCCATCGCCCCAATTTACAATTTGCAAACGAGTTACAACACCGCTAACTGCGGCTTCAGTCGGTGGCAGTTCTTAGCTGAGGGAAAACATCTTCACCCATAATGCTTTATCCACCAAGTCAGTATTGGAATTAAAACTTTAAGCATGCGTAAGTAAGAGGCAAAATGAGAAATAAGATGTGTTAACCGTAAAGCCATGCAATTTATGGGACATTTGTATATCTCTTTGTACGCGCACGCACAGCGCGCTTTATCGACGAAAATGTTAACTATTTTTTTCCTTAAAGAAAAAAAAAAACTTGTTGAGAATAATTTTTTTGCTAACGTTTTTCAATTCTACCAATTCCTTCAATTTTTATGAATTCTTAAAATGTCTACAGACTTATGGACATCCGGTGTATATTAATAATATGGGGTAATTTACATCGCAACTAATGCTGAATGGTGGGGTTTCCAAATAAAGACTTTAAAGTGTACGAGCAAGTAAGCATTTCGGGTTGAAATAAATAAATACAACCCTTTATCCAACGAAAATTTTCATGTGCGAATGAAGCTTGAAAACAGTAACGAGATTGTTATAAACTATTACAGTTTTAATACAATAATATTTGTTTCGGTCCTATTTACATAAGTACATTTCAAACCAAATCATATTCTTCGAAATTTAAATGTGATTGATCTTAGGTATTTCTGTTCGAGTAATAATTAATTTTAATTTTAATTTTATATTTATTTTAGAAGTGTATTATAAAAATTCTTTGAAAATTTTTTTTTTCTTTTTTTCTAAACATATTTGCATTACATGAGTTCTTTATGCTGATAGGCAGATAACAGGTCCCTTACGTCCCTAAAATGTTTATGTTTATAAACATTACATTTATACTTTTAATATTAATTATAAATGCATATATTTTTACTTACGGTAAATTACTATAGTAATGCATAAGAGCTCGTTGAAGTATAACTGCATCCGTTACAATATCTCTGGAGAATTTTTGTGCTTCTGGTATAACAAATTGCTTAAAAGGCTCCCAGACTTTCGTTTTGAAAGAACTTCTTATAATTTTGAATCTTGGAGAATCATAAAATGGTACAGTTCCAAAACCAGCTGCTTCCAATTCATCGGCAAACGCAGTGATTTGGAACTAAAAAAAAAAAAAAAAAAAAGAAAAGAAAAAGGAAATATTAAGTAGTTGCTTTAAGTTATAAATAGAAAGAGAGATGACAAGAAATGCTGACAAATTGCACTTAAGATAATAATAAACGTAAATGAAATCTGTGTTTCTTAAAAGTAAAAAAAAAAAAAGAGAGAGAGAGAGTTTTATGAAAATATTATAAATAATTGTTTATTAAACTTTGTATTTGAGAGGAAAAAAGAATTTTATTTAAAGACAACAATAAAGTTTAATGCATAAGACATTATCTTACTTCTTATAATTATATACTATTACATTGCAGGAATATAAAAGATACATTTAGACTGTTAAAAATTTTGTCCTAGGTTGAACCAAAACATGGTATTACAGTAGCTGCAATCATGAAATAGTGAAATCTTTTACCACGATTTGGCACTAGGTTCTATCAAATCTCGGTACTACAGTTGTTGTAACCATAAGATGGGGTGATCTTTTACCATGATTTGGTGAATTTTTTCAACAAGAAGTACCAAATCATGGTAGAAGGTTTCATCATCGCATGGTTGCAGCTACTGTAGTACCAATTTTTAGTTCAATCTAGCATATTGCAGCTATTGTAGTACCAAATTTGTTAAAAAAGTGCAACTTTGCTTCCAGAAATTCTCTGTAATTTGAAAAAAAAAAGTCGTAAATTACAGAAAAATTACGTTCACAAAACGTATTTTTCTGTAATTACAGAGAATTTCTGGCAGCAAAGTTGCATTTTTTAAACAGTGTATATATATATATATCTCTGTATATACAACGCATTTTGGTAAACGTGTCAGCTGATTTTTTTTCTATAAAATTAGTAAATTCGATCTACAATTTATTGCGCATTATTTAAATGACAGACATTTTCCGTTATAAAAAAATATGAGATCTTAGAATTTTCTCTGTAAAGTAATTTACAAAAGGGAATAAATGAATAAATAAATATAAATAATGATAATAAAAAAAAATCATAGATTTTTCATTTTTGTTTCATTCTGAAATGTCATTACATATATATATATATTATTTACAATATTTACTTGAATAAATTAAATTTAAATATAAAGAACAATTACTCTCTCTCGTGACAACAAGAGGTAAAGCTACAGTTAATGAGGTATTTTTACGATTATTTCACGATATTAACTCGCAAGTTTATTCATGTTTAATTCTTAATTCAATTGCCTTACTGATAAATATAAATCTGATTTTAAATTATCAATAATTCATACGACAATAGTTTTTTTTTAAAAAAAAGTTAATTTTTTTTACACACACACACACAAAAAAGAAAAGTAGTAAAAGTAGCAGTCATCGTGAAAAGACGCAGAGGAAAATGTTCGTTAGCAGTGCCGTTAATGAGAGAAATATATATACACTGTTAAAAAAATGCAGAAAAAATACAGAAATTCTCTGTAATTTCAGAAAAAAAGGCGTAAATTACGGAAAAATTACGTAGACAAAACGTATTTTACGACTTTTTTTTCTGAAATTACAGAGAATTTCTGTATTTTTTCTGCATTTTTTTAACAGTATACACTGTTAAAAAAATGCAGAAAACATACAGAAATTCTCTGTAATTTCAGAAAAAAAGGCGTAAATTACGGAAAAATTACGTAGACAAAACGTATTTTACGACTTTTTTTCTGAAATTACAGAGGATTTCTGTATTTTTTCTGCATTTTTTAACAGTGTATATATATGCACTGTAAAAAATATGTCCTATTTGCTGCCAGAAAATCTCTGTAATTTGATAAAATACGTTCTGACAACGTAATTTTTTCGTAAATTACGCGTATTTTCTGGAATTACAGAGACTTTCTTGCAGCAAATAGGACATTTTTTTTACAGTGTGTATTATTTCACTTTCGGTACGGTTTTTTACCATTACTCAATACATTTCTGAAATTTTGTAGCCCTGTGAAATGAAATCTTGATAACATAAATGCCAAACTCTTTTAATTAAAGGATTTAGTATACACTGTAAAAAAAATAAAAATAAAAATATGTCCTATTTGCTGCCAGAAATTCTCTGTAATTTGAGAAAATACGTTCTGACAACGTAATTTTTTCGTAAATCACACGTATTTTCTCAAATTACAGAGAATTTCTGGCAGCAAATAGGACACATTTTTTACAGTGTACGGGATATAAATTCACGTTACAAGTCAGATTATACTAGCTCTTCTCATCGACGATATTTCTAGGGCAACATATAATTTAAGCATTGTTCCAATTAAAATATCTCTATTAAAATATTCAGCATTAATAAATCAACTAATATGGTTTACTGCAGTCGTCGTTTGATTAATAAATATTAAGACTATTAATAAGTAGTTTTTTGTAATGCATAGATATTAAATTTACATTATTAAACAGTTTTAATTAAAAATGTGATTGATTTATTCATTGGTAGAAAGAATATTTCACAAATACTCTGAGTTATAATTAAAAATAATGGTTTTTTGCATACTTCGGTAAATCATAATCTTATTAGATATTCATTTTATTGAATAGCTGTTTATAGGAATTCTAGCATCATAACTTGTTTAAAATATTTAATTTTAACGTTATATAACTTTTTGCACTAAAAATTAACAAATGAGTTTTTTTTTTTTTTTTTTTTTTTTAAATTTAACTTTATATTTACTTTTTAATGATAGCAGAAGGAATGAGCTAGTTTAATAGATTGACATACGTTTTCATACTAAGGCCTCACAGCATTTCTAAAATTTTACATCTTTTTTTTTTTTTTTTTTTTTCTGTCACCACTACACCGAGAAGAAAAATATACCGCCTTCCTTTAGAATGAATAAGTGGTCATTTTCTAAACCCTTAACTAGAAATATAGATTTCCGAGCTATGCGCATAAGGCACGCCAATAAACTGAATAGACGAAATTATCGAGAATTTCTAATGTGCACATTTCTAGACGGTGAAACAATATTCTGAATACTCTAAATATTCTGAATCATTCCTATTGCGAGAAATTCTCGCTTAATTCTCTAGAATTCGGTAATAAACCAAGATTACAGTTGCTGAAACCCGCCTCTTGTAGTTTCATTTATTTGCAGAGATTTTTAAATAACTTTGCCCTCGAGAGTATAGACAAACGCTCTAGAATTCTAATAGGGGCTTCTAGAACTCGCTTTCCAAGGGGACTAGAATTTATAAGGATGACATGGAACTATTTTTTCTAGAGCCACAACTTAGATTCTAGATGTCAGTTACATAATTTTTTCTCAGTGTATTTTAAAACAATAAATTTTTACATAATATTTTACCATTAAAGTATTCAAGAATAATTTATTTATGCCGATACTTGTGACAATAATAAAACGAATGTCAAATTTGGGGAATGCTGCGAGGCCTTCATACTAATTCGAATTACAAGCATGTTACAAACATATTTATAGATTTGTATTCTCATTTCCCTATATAAATTCTGTTTTATTCTATATTTTTAAAAGTCGAGAAATCATTTTATATCCATTTTATAAAATCACTTTGAAACAGTGTACTGAAAATCAATAGACTAATGAACACTTTAAATATGCATTAATAATGAACGGAAAACGATGAAATGTTTACCAATAATACTTTTGACAGTAGAGAACAACATAAACAATTACAGTGATCGAAGTTAAAATTACAAGAAACTTAAATGCTTCGACACTAACTAAGCAACCGAGCACACATACACACGGAAAAGAAAAAGAGAAAATCAAAAGGTTTACGGCCATTCATCTAGTCCAGGGATCAGTCCAAGATGGAAAGTTTAAAGCATCCTAGCCTAGAAAATCACTGGAAACTCAGAAGAGCTAGGCTAATAAGGGATATCTGGATTCGAAGGGAAAATCAAAAGGTTTACGGCCGTTCATCTAGTCCAGGGATCAGTCCAAGATGGAAAGCTTAAAGCATCCTAGCCTAGAAAATCACTGGAAACTCAGAAGAGCTAGGCTAACAAGGGATACCTGGATTCGAAGGGAAAATCAAAAGGTTTACGGCCGTTCATCTAGTCCAGGGATCAGTCCAAGATGGAAAGCTTAAAGCATCCTAGCCTAGAAAATCACTGGAAACTCAGAAGAGCTAGGCTAACAAGGGATACCTGGATTCGAAGGGAAAATCAAAAGGTTTACGGCCGTTCATCTAGTCCAGGGATCAGTCCAAGATGGAAAGCTTAAAGCATCCTAGCCTAGAAAATCACTGGAAACTCAGAAGAGCTAGGCTAACAAGGGGTACCTGGATTCGAATTCGGCACCTCCCGTTCTTCACAGGCACTAACAAAGTGGGGGTTCAAAAGGGATATTAAATATACATTACAATAGTTAACATAAATATGCTTTCTTTGAATCTTTATCAGTATATCTATTTTGGATAAATGACATACAAACCTATAAAAGGAAATGCGTAATAAGTATTTTATTTAAAATGCTAGGATAAGAAGTGCACTAAATTTAGAACCAGATTAAATCCTTTAATAAAGTACTAATTATTTATATAGTAAATGAAATTTTTTATTGATTGAAATCAATAAAATATTTTATATAACTTTAATTGCAGCGTACAAGTAGCAATAAACCACATACCAAGCTTGATCCTAAAAATTCTGGATTGATTTGCTGTCGCAATCCTAAAGTGTTCCAATCTTTTTGAATAATTTCTAACAAGTATTGAACTGTCCATACACCTTCATCATCCCTGCCTTCAGAAAGTAGGGACAATAATTTTCTGCTTTCGAAGTTGATACATAGTTCTACAATTCTTGATATTTCTAAAAATAAAAATAACTTGTTAAAAAAAAAAAAAAAAAAAAAAAAAATTTTTTTTCAAAATATTCTTTTTTGAGATCAAAGAATATAATTTAATTTTAAGAAGCCAGAAGAGTTGTTTTTATTCTATTTTTATTTATTTATTCTGTTGTTGTTGTTGTTTAATTCCGGCAAAAAATAAGCTTCGTGTTTCCGCTTTTCATTAACAAGTTCGTGACTTTCACACATAAAAAAGAAATATCCGAATCTACAAAACATATGAGTTGCACACGTACACCCAATCACAAAATAAATAAATAAGTAAAAATAAAGAAATCAATAAATAATCACTGCCCGCAAAGGCTTTTAAAGATCCTTTATTTTCATGTGACAATGCGGCGAATTTAGATTCGGTTTAATGACATACGAAGTCATACACAGATGAATTTTGGAGGCAACACTTAAAAGTGAGCGATTGTTTATTTGATATAGATTTTATTATTATATTCCTAATTGGTTACTAAAAAAAAAAAAAAAAAATTGCATTTCACACAATTTGTTAAAACCACTCTTAATAATAGTTTTCTAGAAAAATTTCAGATGAATAAATAGTTTTATTTTACGTACATAATAAAAATATCAGTTTTATATTACATTGCATTATATTATATTATTATTTATTTTTAGACATACAAAAATATTAAATGGATTAGTAAATTCATAGCAACAAAAAGATATAATAAACCTAAATGAGTGTATAATATGTAATTGAAAATGGAGTTAAAAATGTTTTACATACAACGTGCATCTGGGTTTCGTACATTTTCCAACATTCAAAATTAAAGACCGTAGAGTGACAACCCCGATCCTTTTCATTACATATATGGCACGCGGTTAATTTATAGTTTCTTTTCAGGAATGCACAAAAATAAATGTACAAAGTTATATAATGTACAAAAGTATATTATAATCTATGGGTAATATTTATTGATTATTTAATTGTACTATTATAACCGAATATTTGCCAAAGAAATGGTATATTTTAAGAGGACCTGTCAACTTTGGCTTGGCACCATTGAAGTAGGCTTCGTATAAAAGCTTATATTTTCATTTAATATTTATAAATTGAACTATATTAAGTTGTTTCAATAAAATATGTATTCAAGTAACAATTCTTATTGTTTTTGATACATCTTCTACGGATTTGAAATTTTATCACGTTTTCTCAGTTTTCTTTTTCTTTTTCTTTTTTTTTTTTTTTAATATTGAGAATAAAATGGACTTTTTTTGGATATTTAGTGTTATACTACTTCTCTAATATGGAAATCGTCTGCATTATCACAAAAGATAATTTTTTTAAATAATAATTTTAATAAATTATTTTTTAAAAACAGAATTATTTTTTAATAGCCGAATTAAATTCTATATAAATGTAGGTGCATTAATGAAACGGGGGGTTGAGGGGGGCGGTAGCCCCCTCTCACAGAACTAATTATCATATAAAACTCTTCCAAAGCCTAATTTGAATTCTTTAACACAGGTTTACATAACAGTACTCGTTATCTTACCTATTAATCTGCAACCTGTATTTATAGTATTAAATTTCAGGGTAAGAGATAGCCGTGTGAGTGACAGACCAGATTATTTTTTTTATATTCGTTTATTCGTAGACGTTTCAGCATTATGAAGATCATGAATTCATGAAAAAAAAAAATGCAAACTGAGAAAATGCAATTTAAAGATTTCAAATCTGCAAAAAATATATCAAAAACCATGAGAATTGTTGTTTAAAAATATATTTTATTTAAAAAAATCTAATATAGTTCAATTTATAAAAATTAAAGGGAAATATAAGCTTTTATATGAGACCTACTTGAGTGGTGCCAAGTAAAAGGTGCCAGGTCCCCTTAAATGGAATTGATATATTCATTCAGAAAATTTCTTTCAGAGAATCGTAACATTTAAAATACTATCCTTGAAATGTTAGATTCTGTTTCAGTGTATGCTTGATGAGTGATTGTGATTTTAAAATTTTAAAATTTTTAATTTACCTTTGCTTAGCGCAACATATATTTTTGTATTTAGAAATTACTATGCAAGGTAAATTTAAAAGATGTGGCGCAGTCGGAGAGAATGCGCACATAGAGCATCGGGTTGGGTTGGGTTGTGGGGATTACGGCCGATTGGCTGCACTAGGGTCCTAGGCCTGAGGGGAAGATTTATGCCCACCGTGGGGGTCCTTCTGAGGGGCCCTAGCCCGAATTTACGCAAGTTTCGGAGAAAACCACAGAAAACTCCGAACGACTAGGCCGACGAGTGCGATCTGGAATTGAACCCGGCACCTCGCGTCTACCAGCTTTGAGCGTAGAACCGTTCGGTCGCTGGTGGGCACATAGAGCATCGGAGGAAAGGGTAGAGTGCGTGTGTAGCGACTCTAGATAATTGTAAAACAGCAGTAATGCGGTGCATACTTGAATGCGCATATTTATTGTTTTGAGCATCAAGAGTAAAACATCGTTATTTTTTGTTGTTTTCTCAAGTAAATGCCTGAATTTTCTGAAGTTTTCCCGGGAATTTCTATAGAATGGCATTAGTACTAAATATTTATAAATTGAACGATTTTTTATAAGCTACTAACCTATATTAACGTTGAGATCACGAACAGTTAGTTCTCTCTAAAAACGAATAATTATTGAATGAAGGCTGCGCAATATCTCCCACTGAAATGGGCTAGTTTGAGCATATTCTACTTAGGAGCGATTACGCATTGTTCCCATTAATTTCTATTCTAGGAGATATTACGCTTATTATTGGTAATGACAGTACAATTAAGATGAGTCATGAGGACATAGGATGTCTGGAAATGTACAGGAGACAACTTCGGGAAGTGACCGGATCAGATTAAATGTCTCACTTGAGGCAGGTAATTGCAAAAAAAGCTGCACCATTTACAATAATAAGTGCATCGGTTGTGGACGACGACAGCTTTCGTCATCAAACAAGTAAAAATTGAACTAGAAAAGGAAAAAGGACTTTTTTAAGTTAAACGCGTTACCTAGTAACTTAATATTATTTTGTAATTCTATCTGGGATTTTTTTTTTTTTTTTTAATACTTCGATAATTTTTCTTTAATTAAAATTTTTAAATTATTTAATTAGTTTTTTGTGATACTTTAATCAATTGAAATAATCACTCTAATAGCATAATATTTGTTTGAAAGACCTTTACAACAATGTCATTTAAGATCAATTACTATTCATAACAATTGAATTTTAGTTATTATTAATAACAATCTATCCTACCTATGTGCGTAATCACAACAACCCTGTAAAGACAGATTGCTTAAAATAGCTCTCCTAGTTTTATTACAGATGTTGCATTAAATTAAAACATAGCAACAAAATAGTAGTGGAAATGCATTAAAAAAAAATTAATTCAAAAGTTATAAAAGAATTCACTGTAAAACACGTATAAAATCTAATTAAAATCATTAAAAACACATCGTGTCAAGGCCTTTCGCCCTGAACATCAGGGCATCATCAGGACATATCCATTTTTAACAAGGGGCCGCGGTAGCCCAGTCGATAGAGTGCCGACCTCGTAATTGGAAGATTGCGGGTTCGGTACTCGAGCCGGCCAAAGACCGTCGTGTACACTAATGGTGACTGGTGCACGTAAAATCTGTCGTGGCCGCAATGTCCTCCATGTTTCCATCAAAAATTATACCTCTGGGGGTCACTAAAGCGGGAGAGCCATCCCTTCCGTGGAGGATCAAAATTGTGATGGCATGTCTCCGGACCACCTCTAGATGTGTGTCCCAGACCGTCGCCAATTGCCCATCTGCGCAGCACTAGTGCGACGTAAAACCCAACCAACCCAACCATTTTTAACAAGAAGTACAGTAACATTATATATACATAAGAAACATATTTCGGTTACAGTTATTAAACATGAAATAGATGAAACAGATCAATTACAATCTATTACATCTATTTCATGTTTAATAACTGTAACCGAAATATGTTTCTTATGTATATATAATGTTACTGTACTTCCTGTTAAAAATGGCTATGTCCTGATGATGTCCTGATGTTCAGGGCGAAAGCCCTTGACACGATGTGTTTTTTAATGATTTTAATTAAATAGATTTTATACGAGTTTTACAGTGAATTCTTTTATAAATTGTGGTTTTCTACAAATACACGTGAGGTATCATGTCTCTATATGAGGTGTAATTTTATGATTCAAAAGTATTAATCGATAAATAATTTATCAAAAAATGAGTATTTACTCTCCAAAAAAGATTATGAAACATCTTTTTAATAAAATGCTGTTACGAGTTCTTTTGTATGTTTCTATCGATTTGTTAATAACGAAGACGATTAGGATAAAATGCACCATTTGTAATTTAAATGACGCCGATAATGAAAATAATGTAATATAACATCATATAATCTCATTATAGTATTTCATTTAAACTAATATTCGTTCATCGATTCTGAATACGCGGACTAGGACCTTTCGAAAAGATCCCTTCCCCACATGGAGAGCAACCCACTTATGCCTAATATTCTCGAAGAGAGTAATCAATGGGTATTACCCCCTAAACTAACACCAACATAGTTCATAACAATCATTTTATGGTGTAGCTTTATTTGTTGTCACGTCCATTGTATTTTACAGTGTTTATAACATGTAAAGTTCTTTTCTTTATAGGTTAATGATTCCTCCGATCAGCTATATGTGCAGTCTCTCCGACCGTGCCATCTCGACTAGATTTACATTATATATTAGTGCAAACAACTATACATATTTCGTTTAATTTACGGAATATAAAAGCCTAAGTAAAATTTTTCTATGTAAAGTTTTTTTTGGGGGGAAAAGGTTGTTTTTATTTTCTTTCACATTAATAAATTCTCCAATGACGGTATAATCATCGTCCCAGAAAGTTCTTTGAAATTCAAACATTGGCAGCAAACACTTATAAAAATATGAATACCATTAGGACGTATTGGTAATGAAAATTATCGCATTTATTTCATTTATATATATATAAATACTTGCATCGCGCATTTTTCAGTGCGCGAATGTGTTAAAATAAATGTGTAAAGCAAAATTACACAAAAAATATTTTTTGTAAACTACACAAACTTCTACACATTTTAATTCCAAGTTTAAAAATTAGTTGGTGAAACTTAATCTTTAAAAAAGACGATTTTATTTTATTTGCAAAATTAAACAAATATATACATATAATCGGTAACAAAAGTATCCGAACACTAGCAAAAATTCCTATGTAAAAAAAGTAGAGTTAATAGCATTTTGTTAAATAAATCCTTGACGAATCATGTTCTTAGTCAGTCTAAGAACATGATTCTGATAGTGTTAACTCTACCTTTTTTATATAGGAATTTTTGCTAGTGTTCGGATACTTTTGTTACCGACTGTACAAATATATATATATATATATATATTGTAATTTTTTTTTACTCTGTTAAATACTATCTCCAGATTACTTGCTGATGTTCCTACTATTGTCATTTATTCACTGATAATTTTGTCAAAAAACAGCAGAAATATTCAGGTTGTCTACACTGACGTCATGTTTACACTACCTCCTCTTCTCTCTCTCTCTCTCTCTCTCTCTTTTTAAACGTGTCAAGATAACAAATAAAGAGTGCACTGGTATGCAAAAGTTAAGGACAAAGCCGAAACAAAAGCATAAAATTAGAAAGAGACAACATAATAGACAAAGAATAATCATGAGACGTATATAGAACCGGTATTGTTAAATATGTCTATATATGACCCTGGATGTAGGGAGAAGATTGTCGGAAAGATATAAAGCACAAGAGGGATTTACTTTCCGTAATTCGATGGAAGCTATTGTATATAGGCATTTATATTGTATGATATGGCCAATAGGGAATCCAGGAGGCATCATTTTGAATGATTTTACCAAGGGTTGCGTCTTTTGGAAAGTTGGAGAAAGGTCGAAGCGTGACTAGTGTTGTGAAAGAATTCGGAATTACCCACGGCATCGTTTCATGAACTTACAAAATGCTTTAAATGACAAATAGCGGTCCAAAAGTTAAGTGACGGTCGTTCTCTTAAACAATATGTCAATATATTGACCCTCCAGGAGAGAAGAAACAGATGGCAAATCATCGGAGAAATCATAAAACACGTGCAACAGACTACTGGACGACCCATATCCCGCTTGATCGTGACTGTATAAATATTTGTATGTACAATGGCCAGTACGATGTTTGAAATTAATGCTTATTCATCGAAAACGCGGTTTTCTGTGGTTTCAGGAACACAAGAGATGGACACAACGTGAAGGGAATCTTCTTTGCAGATGAGAGCTGATTCAGCCTGACGAGAGATTCTGGAAGTATGCGCCTATGGAAAGAGAGAAAGAAACATGGACTCACCCTTTCAACATCATCGAAAGACCACTGAAATTTTCTTCTGGAATGATATCATATTTGGTAGTCTCCACATGTTTCTAATTAAGTTCAGTCACTGACGTCATCTATTATACCGAGATCCTCCTTCTTAATTTGCATCACTTTAGATAACATGTAGGTCTAAACTTCCTCTTTATGGATGTAAATACCACATTATCTCATGATTCAGTGGTACAGTCGGTAACAAAAGTGTCCGAACACTAGCAAAAATTCCTATGTAAAAAAAGTACATTTCATACGGTTTTGTTAAATAAATTCTTGTCGAATGCTGTTCTTAGTCAGTGTAAGAACATGGTTCGATAAGGATTTCTTTAACAAAACCGTATGAAGTGTACTTTTTTTTACATAGGAATTTTTGCTAGTGTTCGGACACTTTTGTTACCGACTGTAGTCACCGAGTTCATGGCGAGTAAAAATATTCAACTTAAGAATTGGTCTGCAAGTTCTCCGGGCCTACATCCCACGTACGGGATCTTCTCGAGAGAGGTTTTGCACGTGTCTAACTTCCTACCATAAACAATGCTTCAGTTGCGAATGGCTCTACAAGAGATAGAGGTGTGATGCCTCAACGGCGTTTTAAAAATGTTTCCCTCATAATGGACAGATATTGTAAATATTGCAGGCATTCAGGGATTATCATATTCCCTACTAAAGACTAGATTTTTCTATCCAAGTATATTTCATATGGGCATTTCTTTCATTCATTCAATCGTCTTCTAAGTTAGGTTTTCAACACAATGCCTTTATGTCTCACTGATTCCTTGTCTGTAGAATTTTACTTATTTGTTGCATATTCTAAAATCTCGAGTATCTTATAAAGTATATGACGTCCATTCGAATAGGTGTTTCTTCTTTAATTTTAGGAAACCAGTGTATATTAAAAAACATAAATGGGGAATTTTAAATTGAAAATTGAAAGTCATTAAATTAACGTATCCTTACCTTCTTCATCATTGATTATTGTGAGTTTATTACAACCTGTTTCATAATCATAAACAAGTCTTGCCTTTGTTGTCTTTGCGTTGTACACAGATTCCAAATCCACTTCAGAAGTATTATTTAGAAGACTATCCTGTCGTTTTATTTTTCCATCAAGCTTGTAATTTAATTTTGGTCTATTATACTAAAGAGAAAAGAAAATTATGGCTGAAGGAAATACAATAATAAATAAATAAGTAAATATATATTTTCTTATTTCTGGATACAATTACACTATTTATGAAAAATGAAAAGGTTAAAACAATAGCAATTTAACATTAAACAAGAATTAACAACATTTCTTTTTTGATCATAGTAATCTATACCATAATTTAATTTTTGCTGCATTCGAAAAATATAATAATTCCCTGTAATAATAATGACAGCTTTAATGCAATATTCCCTTCACAAAAATTTTCAGTAATTTACTTTTCGAACGTAAAATTTTCATTAATACCAATGCGAATTTGGTTTTTCTGTTAATTAATAAGATATTTTCTCGGTTTTAAAGTGTTGTGTATTTCAGAATAATTATAAAATATCTAAATTATAGATTATACTACGACTTCCAAAAGTGAAAAACATATACAATTAAATCGATATTAGAGGATCTATTTAATAGTTTTCTTTACTAGTTTTAGCGACTTACCGAAAACTTACATAAAAGTTCAAAATATTTGAACCGAAATATACTGAAACTTTGTACGACGTTTTCAAATTTTTTCATTGAAGTAATATATTAAAGAAGTCTTATCACAGTACTGAGACTTCAAGTTCAAGTGATAAACAATTGAAACAAAATATGAGACGGGACGTCATAGGTACTAATTAAATTTACTGTTTTTATAATTTTTGAGATAGAAATTGTAATTAGTGCATCATCATTTCAGAATATGCTTCGCAGAAAGTAGAAAGAATACGTTTTTAACGAGAACTTGCTATATTATTTGTAAATCACTTTTTGTTATATTAAGCATAACCATATTCTTAATAATATATAAAAACCAAGCTTGTGTGCTCAAAACTTATTTGAAAAAAATAATATTTTTCATAACACGTTACTTTTTGTGAGCAATTATTCTCGTTTTTCTAAAATGTTAGTAAAGAGGAAAAACGTTTCATGCTACGTTTCAGCTTGCTTAGCTTTTACAAGATAATTTTACACATAATAATTTATAAATTAAATTTGTAATTTTATTTTTTTAAATATCTTTTGCAATTTGAATAATTTTTATAATTAATAGTAGTAGTCAATACTAGTTATATAACAACATATATTGCAAAATATGTATAGTTTTAAATTATGTTAAATTACTTTTATATACATTATGTTTTATCATTTAACCCGTAAATGCCTGATTATTTTTTAAATCAATTAAAAAATGTTTTATTCTTACATCTATTAAATAAACCATTGAAAAAATACTTTAAAAAATCTTTATTTTAACTATGGTTTACAGCTAAAAAGCAATTTTTTGTCAATCGGCAAACATGTGGCATTAGAGCATTAACAGTATTCTAATAATACTTTAGAAGACAAAATTGAGTATGTTGCCAAAAGGCAACACATGGCATTTAAGAGTTAATTCTTTTACTTATCTAAATTTATTGCATTCAGCATTACTATTTTTAAAAGTTTATATTACTAACTCTATTATTTTATTTTACACATTCTTGAAAATTAAAAAAAAAAAAAAAAAAAAAAAAAAAAAAAAAAAAAATGCTTTAATTTCTTATCAGCCATCAATACATGATTAAAAAATTCATTAATTTTTGTTGCTTTTACTAAGTTGCCATCTGGTCTTATACATAAAAAGATGTGAATTACCAAGGAATCACAAATACATCTCAAATAAAAAATGTGTTTTATTTTCATTCGGCCTCATTTTCAAGTGATAAACAAATTACATACAAATAAATTGTGCAGCTGGTTAAAGATTATATGAATTCTCTGCAACTCAACATAAATCTAGTTGCTAAATTTGCTGAAAAATAAATTAATAAAATTTCAGGTTAAGCTAAAGTTCGGCTATTGCGGTTTACAGTGACCAACAGGGTTTAATTTAAACATTCAAAAACACAAAGATTTAAAAGGTATTCTAATAAATATATTTTATTTTGAATTATTATGCAATTTAAGATTTCACTTAATTATGTTTCGAAGAAGATTTTTTTTTTTTTTAAACTTACAATAAGATAAAACCTTTCCTCTTTTTCTAGATAACTTGCAGTCAGGAAAGCCTCTGCATCGGCATCATTTTCATCTTTCCAGTTGTAACTTACAGTAAATGTATTTTCATTTGAATTAGAAGTGCTATTTATTTTTATCACAAAATCTAAATGCTGATCATCTGAAAAAGAAAAATTCTCAGATAAAATTTATTTATTTACTATTATTACTTTTTTTGACATAGGAAACATTTCAAAGACATATTTTAAAGACACACTTAAGAAAACATTATGAACCATTTTAAAGATAAAAATGGTCCACATGATTTTCATTCTGTTGGTAATATAATGCCATTAATAAGTATTTTTCCGAATAAACATAGAATGGACTTGAAGCAATAGAAACTATGAAAAACTACATATAAGACAAGCTATTTACAAAGATGAAACATTGTATCGCAACTACGATCTTACACTTTTAATTAATATATTATTAAAGTCCTTTTAATTTTAAATGTAGATATGATTGAAAATTTATTTCGTGATCATTAAGGAATAAGAAAATATAATTATACAACCAATATAATTTGGAACGGTAATATTTGATTTATTATTTTATTCTTAAAACTTTGAAAAGTATACCGGATTATTTATATATGCAGTTGTAAAAATTAAATTATTTGATGAGATGACTAAAATGTTTATTTTAAGGCATGTTTGAAAGAAATCAATGGATGATCTAATAAATGAAATAAATGGTGGTTCATTGATAATTAAATGGGAAATGGTTAACCCTTTCAGTCGCAGTATTCCCGCTGATGGAACACCTAATTTTAATTCTCAAGTGCAAAATCTCATTCCGGCAATTTTTTAGCAAAAATTTACATTTATAAAATAGCAGAAAAGGCCCTTTTTTAAACTTGAAAATTTAAAATTTCTTGTATTTTAATTATGTTCGTAAATTCCGGTGGCAGTATAATTTAAATGATCCGAATTACCTTGCTCCGCAAAGGGTTAAAATACTCCGGAATAAATTGAAATGTTGGGATCTATGCAACTTTTACGAGTTTTTGTTGTCGATAATGTTTACTTATAAAGTGATTTATTTATTAAATTAAATATTATTTGAATTCAATAAGGCTTACTTACGGACGTTTCAAACCGAAAATTTCTCGAAAATGAACAATGCTAATTTTTTATTTTTTAAATATTTATGATCAGCTATGTGTCTAAAAGCCATTTTTAAAATTAGTTTAGTAATTTTTAAAATAAATTAAGTAGTGAACCTTAAAGGGTTAAAACAAATAAGAAACACAACAATTTTTAATTATATTTGATACTATATATATATATATATATATATATATATATATATATATATATATATATATATATACACGAGTTTAAGTATAAATTAAAGTTTCTTAAACAAAATTAAATTTGCGTAAAGAAGGAGCAAAAACGGTTCAAAGTTCTAAAAATGTTTTAATCATAGAGTCTTTAAGTTTAAAAAAAATATAAAAACATTTCAAATTTCTTGATATGTCATTATAAATGTTAAATATATGTTTTAGAAATAAACATAAGAATTTATAAAAACTTAAAATTTTGTAAACTATTCACAATAATAATGTTAAAAAAAAAAAAAAAAAAAGGACTATTGTTAGCATACCATAAGTTGTTTGAAAAACTTATTATGTATTATAATTTTTTCGAAAGCATTATTGCTACCTGCTACTGAAGAAAATAATACAATTATTAAATCATTTTGCATGAATTTTGATGTTCAAATATTGCTTAATTTTAACATTGTTTTTCATAATTTCTTTTGTTATGTCTATTCACTTCACTCTCATATTTTCATATTTATCATTTATTACATTAAAAATTATACGCGCTTAGCCGATGTTATCAGTATGGACTATGGACGCAAATACGCGCCCGGCAAAAATGATCAGTGTACTATGCAACACTCGCATAAAGTATTCAGTCCCTGGCCGCGAGCATTCAGCACTCAAAGGGTTAAGAATTGGCTTCTGTTCTTGAGTCAGACTTATTGTTCTCATGCTCCGTGATCGACCTGTACCTGTCTTTGGCCAAGGAATGAGCCCGTCACTAAGAGTTGCTTGTGCAAGCTTTGAAATGTTCTCCGATCGGGCAGCGCCCTGTATTTAATTTGCTCTTGGTAAAGTTTTATTGTACCTGCAGCACTGTAGTTTGCAGTTCCGTATATAAGGTGCATATTGGCTTTCTCTGCATTCGAATATCGTTGCATCTCTGGTAAAAAAAAGTACCTGAATGACGGGTTCTTCGAAATGCGCCATTCCATCTACTCCAGAGCAAGCGCCCTCTTGCGGGTCGCCCTTTGTTCTCCGACCCCATAATGTATGTTGAAAGTTGTTTGTTTTGGTTAGTTTTATCACTCTTTACAGTTGTAATAATTAATTTTGCCACATTTCTTTTCTTATGAAAAGTAAATTGCAAGTCCAAAATTATTGAAAAATTTTCCTGATAATAATAAGTGCTTATCTTGAATTTGAATGTAAAAGAAATTTCTTATATTTGAAAATCTGAAGTTTATTAGCAGGGAGGTTTTTGAAGTCCTATTCTTATGCTTTGATTAACTATAATGAATAATCCTATTATATAATTTATATGATTACCTTTATGGTAGATATTTAGAAGTATCAGATCAGTAATTCCAGATATATCCTCTACTGACAATTTGCCAATAAGCTTATCTTCTGGATCATTGGAATAATCCAACGATCCATCAGCTGTAAAATATTTCGCTGATGAAGGCTCGTAATCACCAGACAGTTTTATTTCGATTGGCTGTAAAATTAATAAAAATATATCTTTAGTAAAATTGTATTAATTCTAATTATAAAGTAATCTGAAATAGTAAGGAAAAAGAATCTGGCTGTACAGAATTTTAATTATAAAGAATTGAGGAAATATACTAAATATTTCAGCAGTAATTATGTTTCTTACTAAAACTTACTTATCATTTAAAGAAAATAAAGAGAAAATTGAAACATATAAAACATATTTTATGAGCCAATGAAAAAAAAAAAAAAAAAAAACAAAAAAACGAAAGAAAATCTAAAAAAGAAATTCAGTTACAGACAATATTTAAAATAAATATCGTGGAGAAATAAAAGAAAAAAAAATATTATTAATAAACATATTGTTTTGAGTTGAACTAAATAAATATTTAACTTTATTTTTGGAGCAAACTTCTTTTCTCCAACGTTTCTGGAGTAACCTGTCTAAAAAAATTACTTTTTTTAAAAAAAAAAAAAAAACCTTATTTTTAGAACTCATAGACTTAAAACTCTTTTATTGTTATGCAATGAATCAAAAGCTAAATTTAATAGAGATATAATATAAATCATAGAAAACGTCTCCATTTCTGTTTTATAAGACATTGACATTCACATATTTAATATTTCTTATTGCTGATAGATAAATTCTTATTTCTATGATAAATTAGAATCTAGCAATAAAATATTATAATAAAATATATTTAATTCCATATGAATTATTTAAACATTTATGATTGCACGATGAACTTCAAACAAGATATACTTACTTGTCAATGCAAAAATATTTATTTAAATTGTTTAAATTTTAACTTTCAGTAAAGCTTTAGAATACAAAATTTGCACCAAATTAAATATTTATCAGTCAGTCGAATAGAATACACAATTTTAAATATTAATCAAGTTAAAGTCAACAGAGGATGAGTTAGAATTATAAAATTAAATATTGTTTAACAGAAAAAAAAAAAAAAAAAAAAAAAAAAAAATCCGCGTATGTAATTTTAAGTTTACTCTATACGAAATTAGGAAAAATTCTTTATCGTTTAAAGTTCATCAATCGACATAAAGTTTTTGATAATATTTCTTACACGTAATAACATTTTCACGCTTTTAAATTGAAATATCAGTCAATAAATGAATAAAAATATGATAAACTTAGCGCCTTTTTAATCTGTCCGTAGTTAGTAACAAATCTGTTAAAATTAATAATTTATTAGACAGACTTTATGTTTTACTGTAGTGTAACATTTTAACAATATAAATAAAAGGAATGTACATAATTTCAGTGATCCGCGCAGTCACTTTTTTTATTACCACTATTTTTTATAAAGCAATATCTGTATTATTCAATCGAAGACATATAATATTTGTCTGTGATTGAACACTACAGATATTGCTTTATAAAAATAGTGATATTAAAAAAGTGAGCACTACGACCCCTGTGATTTTTATCTTTATTCGATATTAAATATCCAAAATATATCTTTTAAAATATTTTTTGGGGGTAAGAAACGTTAATAACCAGAATATTTTATAATTTTCTAGAATAAACAAATAAATAAATCAAGCAAGAACAAAACAAATGATAAATATACGAACCTTTTCAAAAGTAGGATGAGCAATGACTATATCAAACTTTGATGGATCATTATCCATCAAATGGTTTTCAAATTTTATATCTATAGAAAGTTTTCTATCTGGATGATTTTTTCCATCACCTGATAAATCGAATTTTATTCTTGGTTTTGACAAGGAAAACTCAGCTGTTCCTTTTATCACTATTTCTCTGGAAGGTAAAATAATTCCTAAACTTAAGCTTCTGCCCGGTGCTTCATTTCCAAATCTGACGTCATATCCAAAACGATTATCTCCGTTATAAATAACTGTATGGAAACGTTCAACAGTTTTAGAGCTCTCCCTAATTCTTTCTATACTAAATTCAACACTTCCTCTTTTATAAGTAATTTGCCACTCGTTAATGTTATCATATTCTTTGTGCGTAGCGTCGACATCTATGCAAAGTTCTTCATTTCGACAAAACTTCATGTCATAGTTGATGATACCTTTCTTCTCTCTGTTTACTTTGATATTAGCAGTGTATAATCGAGATGGAAATTTTGATTTTATTAAATAATTTCTTTCGTGTTTTCCTTTACCGTCTTGCTGAATGATAAGATGCAGGATTTCTTTTTCTTTGTATTTAAATACGATATCACTGTTAAATCCTCTTTTTTTCTTTTTAATCTCCCCACTACCTGTTATGACGTCTACTGAATCAACATTTAAATTGAAGTTATACTTTGATACCTGGCCAGATGCCTGAGCTTTAGAAAACATTTTCAGAGAAGGAGTAATTTTACTTAGTATATTTGCTTCCATATCGAAATCAATAATACTTCTTATTTTAACAGTGGTATTTGCATCATAGAGTTTATGAGAGTTTACATCCATGTTAGAATGAATTTTTGCGTCTTCCATATTTCTTAAATCTGCAACAGCATTGAGATCAACAGTTTGTAAGAGCTGCAAATTTGTGGCTAAGGAGTGGTGAAACGCTGCGAAATGCGAAGCGTGTTCAAATGATGTTAAGAAATGAATTTTTTTCTTCGTAATTGGGGTGAAGCTGATTTTACATGCGTATTTGCCACTTCCATAATCAACATTTATATTTCCTTCGTATAATGGTCTACTATGCACAGTTACAAGTAAGTTTGATTTAATGGCTCCTGGCCACCCTCGTTTTCTTTGGTAGTCAAGTTTTCCTTCGTAACCTAGAGTAGATTGCAATTTCATACGTAATTCTGATACAAATGTTCTGGATTCATCACTAGAATCTGCCATGAGTCGGAAAAATATAGATTTCCCATCAAATGTTTTAAAAGGTGACGACGTGAGTACTTCACCTTCTATTTCAAAATGACTATATTCTCTGTAAATCAGTTTGCCCTTTATGTCTGCTCTTATCTGTTCCACGCCTTTTCTGAAATAACGTGTTATACTTGTCAAATGGCCATCTTTAATTTCATGTTCGATTTCAACTGCATTTGGTTCCGAGTTTATAGTAAATTCAGTTCTGAAAAAATGAGGTCCTCTGATTAAATCAGTACTAATTGAACCAGATATATCGATAGAATTTTCATAATTTATCGACCCTCCAATCAAGTATTTGTCTACACCTTCATCATTTTCTAAGCTGGAAGTCAACTGCATGGTTACTTTCTGTTGTGGATCTCTGTCAGCATCCCACTGAATATCAAGATCGAAAGTGTTTGTATCGCCTGGCGTTACTTTACCATTCAGTATTATTCTCCTGTTACCTTTAGATCTAAAGTCAGCTTGGATACTTCGGACATGTGATGTAGCGTCAACAACTAAATTACCTTCAATAAAAGGCATATTCACCCGAAGTTCATTGGTACCTTGTCTCTTTAGTTTTAACATTATTTCATACAATGCGCCTCTCCCAAAATCTGTATTACTTTCAAAGTCTAATATTGTTTCAGAAAATTGTAGATGTCCTTTTTGTTTTACTGGCTCAGGCAAACCAGGAAACTGAATAGTTCCTTCAAGCTCATGGTGGAAATCATCTTGACTTTTAATGCGATACACGAAATCAGTATTAATTACTTTACCTTCATAAGGCTCTAAGACGGATTTCCATTGAAATGTTTTAGGAGAAACTTCAACAGCTTCGTCTGTATATTTAAATTTATATGTGTTGAAAGTGAACGTGAAATCTGTAGCGAGTTTTAAAGGACTTTTCTCTAAATGTCTATAATTTAAATCAAGTTTAATCTCTTTATTTTTATCAGTTTTAATTCCAGCTTCAATAATAAATTTTGGGTCCTCTACGAAATCCCACACTGTTGAAAATGAAGCTGATTTGTCGAAATCCAGGCATGAAATAGTTAACCCTAACTTATTTTCAAAACCTAATTTTTGGAAACTGTTGAAATCACCATGTAAGGCACTTGAAAAAGTAAATCGCACAAGGTGAGTATCATCTTCAAAATTTTCTCCATAGCGAAAAATAAAATCATTTTTTAAATGATGCAGTGGTTTGAAACTAAAATCCCATTTTAGCATCGAATTTAAGTCTTGATGTTCAGCAAAAAGTATGTGACTATCAAGGCTAAAACTTAAACGCTCAAAGATTTTTATATTTTCAATTTTAGCATCAAATGTTACACTTTCATAGCTGCGACCATCAGGTTCATAGTGATGAGCGCCATCAATATACATTCCTTTACTAACGTCGTAACCTACTCCATAATGAAACCTGTGAATTTGTGTAAAAGCATTTACATTAAAATCGTAATTTAACTTCCAGTTTGAATTCAAATCAATCGAGTCTCCTTCTTTTGCCATGTTCCCTGAAATAGAAAAAATGATGTGTAGTCACAATCTTTAGCAAAAGCATATGTAATTAATAAATATTATATATAAAATAAAAATAGATAATACTGGAAACAAAAATCTATGTTAAATTAGTATATTGTGGCCTCCATAAAACTTTCTTCTATATTTTCCTACACAAATTCACGCAATTCAAGCAATTTTATATATATATATATATATATTGGTTAAATAAGGAAAATATCGATAAATTAGTTTTAGATTATCACAGATCTATGTTTCAACCATTCGTTTTATAGATACTGACGAGTTCTTTAGAAGGATGCCTATATTGAAACAATACCCCCCCCCCCCCGATGAGTGCCTCCTCTCCAGACAGAGGGGGAAGTGATGCTGCTACATATATAACAGTTTTCTATTGGTTGACTATCTATTACAAATTTTTGTTTTTTATAATTTCACATTAAAATTTTAAAATAATTCTTATTATGTATATTTATAAGAAATTTTATCCTGTATTACTAAATGGAAAAAATGGAATGACAGCGCCATCTGTTGAGCGATTGATTCCCAAATGTAATTAGCACCAATTCAGGTCAAAGTTTAACTAAATATAAAGTTTGGTCAAATTTCGTTCATTGGTTCGTCAGATACAGCGTCCACAAAATTTTTGATACATAGAGATAGACATACAGACACACAAACACAGAGACAGACAGACATTTTCTAAAACTGGTCAAATCATGTTCGGGACATCTCAAAACATGTAAATCCTTCGAAAACCAGGGGTCGAAAATTTTCACAAATGCAATGCTTTCTTCTTATATATACAGAAAAAAATAAGAAGGCTATGATTTCTTTCACATTTGTTTACATTTGTCCTTTTTATTTTAAACGACAGATATACAAATGGACTCTGTTTAAAATTTTCTTTATTTTGTGTTCATAAATATATTTTTTATTAGGAAAAGAATTGAATCTAAACTACAATATAATTTTTGGTGTTCCTAAAAAAGCCTTTTTCTCGAGGAAAAAAAAATAGAGAAATTTTTATGGTATTGCTATATGTAATACATATTAATGAAAGCTTCTTTCACTTAAAACTATACATAAGACTCACAATAACAGTTTCTCGTTAAAACTCAGGGGAAAATGCATGCTAAATGTTACTTCTAAGTGCTAATATAAACATTATTATTAAAGTACTAACGCAATCATTAATATTTACCTGCTATACTTATAAAAAACAGAAATGGCAGGGAAAAAAAGGATTTAGATGCGTAATGAAGAAAATATCCCGTATAATTCTATTTTAATGGTTTTTACATATTCTTTACTACATAAATTTCGAATGGCAAAAAAAACCGAAATGAGAACTTTTATTTTTATTTTTTTATTAATTATCATCTGTTATTAATTAGTATGATGATTGTTTTCAAAGAAAGATTCACTAAGAATATATGACTTTAAAAAAAAAAATCTAAAAATAAAAAAATAAAGTATAAAAATTTTCGGCTTACTGCTTAAGCAAGATATGCAAAATAATTCTTAACACGTTGAGCGTCACGCGAATTCTTAAAATCCATTAAAATTCCATAATGATTCCTCCTGTAATAAATAAAAATTAAGAAAATTTTTAATAAATTTTCAATAATTACTTAAAACAATGTAATATTTTTAATTTTATATCCTATTTTACACTGTCAACCACCTATGGTTGACGCGACTTTATATCATATTTGATACTGTCAGCCACCGATGGCTGACATGGCGCTCAACGTGATAATTTTTTATTGGTACTGCTTTTACTTTCTGGGTAAAACTGTCACTGAAATGTTTGAAGTATAACATGTTCTGCACACTCCTAAAGTTTCAAGATGATTCCTTCTGTACTTTTAGAGATATATGACAAAAATGTCTAGACTCTAGAATGGCTGACATGTCGCTCAACGCGTTAATAATTTTTATATGATACTTTTAACAAAAGATAAAAAATTAAATTAAATTAAATTAAATTAAATTAAAATAAAATAAATAAAAATTTATCATCAAATTCAATTCTTTGTGAAACAGTGCTTTAAAACTTTAAATGTACACACACACCATTAAAGTTTTCCATTAAGAGCAGTCAAAATAAGATTTTTAAATTACTGTGATAATTTTAATCAGAAGTTGTTTAAGTGAACTAAAAGATAATTCAAAATGCATTAAAAGTTCACACTTAAAATTCACAATAGAATAATATGAATAATAATAAATAGACAATTTTCTCTCCACGGGTGTTAAATGTATACCGCACGTGTAAATGCATGTAGAGCAGTCCTTATAGGTCACCGGAACACTTCTTATTGCTATTTTCGTTTGGAAAAATCTTTTTAATATACAAAAGTTACTAATCCATAATGTTTCCTAGGGAACATGCATAAAAATTAATGTATATATATATATATATATATGAGAGAAATGAGTATTATACCATACCTTTAATGGTAAAAGGTGAAGAAAAACTTCTTGAATCCATATTTACTGATAGTTGTGCTTTTCTTCCTTTTGAAAACACTATAGTTCCTGTGAATTCCATTGGAGATGATGATGGTAAAGATAAAGTAATTTTAGGCTGATACTCTATAAGACGAGCTCCTTTTACCACCTTCACAGCATCGACGTTCAGAGAGTAACGTCTTCTGCCATCACCAGTTACATCAGCATTAAGTCGAAAAAAATCATCCCTGTTCAATATGTTACCTTAATACAAAAAAAAAAAAAAATAAATAAATAAAATAAAATAAAATAAAATAAAATAAAAAAAATCAATAAATAATTCTGTTGGTTTTACGCTTCTTAATACTGATTTTAAATATAGTCAGAAATCGTTTATTTGTCATTTGTAATCATGATAAGAACATGAAGAAAAGATTCATATATTTTTGACACATTACATACCGATGGAGCTTTAAAGACGAATTAAATTAAAAAGTGTTGAATGAAATATCAAAGATACTTATAAGGATTAACGCACATACTTTACTTTCATCTCCACTTTGGCAATAGAAGGTACATGAATTTGTTTATGTTTAAGAAATGATTTTACAACGTGCTGTGGCAGTGTCTGACTGTCATTTTTTTTCAATATATATGCTTTATAACTAATTTATATATTGATTCAAAAATTTACCATCAATTTTAGAAAAAAAAAAAAAAAAAATGGTGTGCCACTTACACAATTTTCTCTTATCCTGTGTTTGAAATATTATAAACACAGATTACATCAGATTAAGGTGTAGGGTAGACAGGGAAACAATGGACCACTCCCTATAATTGCATTTATTATTTATTTATTTTATGGTTCATATTTTGGTACATAGATAGCAGCACTACAGTGATGAAACTTAGCCAGCAACTTCATGCCTACCTGACAATTTAGCCATTTTATTCTAGAAAGTTGGTTTGTAGCAGCCAAAAGTAAATATTTTCTGCTAAAGATTTTTTCTTTTCTTCATTCAAGATTTGTGTTCTGAAAGATATTATATAGTATAAAAGAGAGGTAAGGTCATCTATTATTATATTTAATCTGACTAAAATAATTTTAAAAATGATTTGTTATCATTATTATTATTATCTTTTTTTTTTTTTACATTTGCTGTCAGAGGTTCACACAGGGTACAATATGAACCACTAAGAACCGGGGTACAATTGACCATGGTCCATTTACCCCAGTTTCTGTCATAATAAACTGATTTACGAAATCTAAATTTTTGAAGTATTTGCTATAAATTATACTAAAAAATTTCATAGTTAACTTTAATTATATCTATCATGTTTTCAAAGATGAATGAAAGTGGTTTCTTCTTATTTATTTTTCATAAACAATCAGTTAATTTGTATTCTTATACTTTTACAAATATCATACAGCTATAACGAACTGAATTAAATAATGCAATTAAAAAATAATAATACAAATAAATTTGTCGAAAAAGATGGTTTTACATTTTGTTGGTTTAATCACAGAAATAAAAGATAAAGAATCTGTTTTTGTGAGATTCATGCAACGAAAACTTAATCAAGATCGTTCTTCCCCATTTTAAGATCGATTTCTTCTACATTTTTTCCAAAGAGTGTTGCTATATCTCTTGTAAATTTTCAAGTTATTGTAATGACGAGTCTTCCAGACCCTACAACTTCACAAGAAAACAGCAGACTTTCAGTGACACAAAAATCGTCTGGTGTATCATTTTCCAATTTTAATGTTCATTAATTTACATTATTTGTATGAATCGAAGACATAAATAACCAAATATGATATATTCTACATTTTATACTATTAAATGACACACTACATTAGTATATTTTTTAAATTTGACTTGTGCTCCATAGTACCCCGTTTCATGGAACATTGTACCCCGGGGTCGGGGTACAATGGTCCATTTTGTCAGCTGTGTTAAAAAATTTATATTAAAAAAAGTAAACATAATTATTGTTTTTGACGAAGTGCAACATAAGACCCAATATATAGGTAATATGCACGCATATTTTCAATAGCAAGGAATCATTACTTTCTGAGTAAACACTTAAAATCTCTAAAATTGGTCCGTTGTACCCCGGTCTTCCCTATGATAAGATTTGTTTCTCATATCGCATGATAAGAAGTAAAGTGTATGATACAATCTAAGAAATTTTAGTAAAATTCGGAGAGTTTATCATTAAATTATATGGCCAGTTTCCGTCATCGAGAAAAAAGTCTAATACCCATTTTGTAACATACGGCTGTAAAATTCAGAGTGTTGACCGTTTATCAAATGTCACTTACCTTCCTCAAAAAAGAAAAAAAGTTATGATAGCTTTACGGGCGTAATTTTATTTTTATGGAAGATTTTTTGCAGTCACTGCGACTGTATTCTGGAGGTGAAATTTCTTACAGAATAAGAACATACTTAAAAAAATAAATTGAAAATCCTTTTAGACTTTTTTTAAAAACTTAATTTTGTGTGTATTTCAACAACCCCCCGTTTGCATATAGAACCAACATTAATAAAATTTCGAGGGCTGTTAATTAAATTCAAAATTTTATTCCTAATTATTCAGACTATTTTCCCAACATCACTCCCTGCGACTTACCAGTGTTGGTCAATCTCTTAAAATAGCACCCTCATTTGACTTTCAAAATAACAAATTTGAACCTCCTGAAATTATTTCTTTTTAAGTTATGCTGATAAAAGACACACACACACATCAACCGCTAAAAACTTGATTTCGAATTTAGGGAACGTCAAGTAGCGTGATTATAGCAACAAATCAGCGTTCAGAATTGGACTACAAACTTCAAACTTTGTACTTTGTTTACCATATGGGTATGAGAAAGTAATTGTAATTCCTAAGAAGTGTTCTTAGACTTGGTAGAATTCAATAAAGCCCTTACATCAATTACATTTATAGAAGAAAAAAATGTTCCCGTTTAATTTTGGGTTGCTATTGCTGTGTATTTTGTCTATATATTTTATACACACCACCCAGTGAACTTAATTTTAGCACAGTATTTAAAATACATTACACAACTTAAAATGTATTTTCAGCCATTTCCAAGTATAACCTTAATACATCGAATTATTTTGTGTTTGTCTATAAATGGTAAGGGATTCTCATATCATATTCTACAAGAAACATGCGTTTATGAGTATGAAAAATATATGTTCATAAGTATAAAATGATTTTGGCACAAGAATAAAATTGATGCCTTTTCTTTATTCGGTACTAGTAGGCTCTGCCCACTTCGCTGGTTACTATATTTAGATGAATAAAAAATCTGGTGTGAAACAACTACACGACTTCCATTATCCACTATTACACGTATTATATGCCTTTTTTGGAGATATTATATGGATTATTTGGAATTTTCCAGTAAGAGAAACTTGATACACGTGTAAAGACATAAAAAACAAAGTTTACACAGAGAGTTAAAAAAATAAGAAAAAAAAATAATGATAGAGTTACTTTTTAAACACCAATTACCGATATCTAAAACTGAACTAGCTAATCAGAATGACCGTTAATTTTTCTGTAATAACCACATAATACATGAAAAGGGGTATCTAAAATGGACTTATGTAACAATTTTCAAGAAAATCGTTAGAGCCGTTTTTGAGACACCAACGTTTACTAAAACTTGGCATACTCAATTATTGACCGGAAAACAATAATTACATACAAAAGGATATTTAAAAGGGAGTTAATATGGCGAGTTTGAAAAAGAACCGTGCTGCCATTTTTAAAGGAACACACTTGCGAGACCTGAAAATGAGCTATTTATACAGGTCACCTATCAATTTTCCTGAACTAACCAACTATATCATTCGAAAAGACATCGTAATAGAGTGTGTATATAGCAATTTTGACGAAGATCGTTAGAGCTGTTTTTGAGATACGGACTACAGTCCCACTTCCGGTTTTACAATTTATCAAAATTTGGGAAATTCATCTGTACACCAGACCTGTATCAATTCTGAAGTTTCATAGTTCTATCTTTATTAGTTTCGGAGATATGATAGCCAGAAGATTCCACACATACACACACACGCAGACTGATCAATTGCCAAAAACTACTTTTTTGGACTCAGGAGGCCTTAAAATGTGTAAATCAAGTGAAAACTCGACATTGAATTTTTGGACCGAATATAATACTCCCATTACCTACGGTAGATGATAATGGAAGTAAAAAAGAATAACTATTTTTAAATCGCTTTATAAATAAAAACTAAAAAGAAAACTCATTGAAATTACTCAAAACCTAGTTTTGGGCCTCCGCTGCCTTCGGCAGTGTCTTCCTCATCCACAAAATCATGAAATCATGTCCCTACTGCCTGCGACAGTGCGTTACCCGTGCACTTCAGTTTCAGCGTTTATCGGATGATAGTTTCGAAACGGACAGTGTCGAAAAAATCGAAGCAGCACTTTTATATTCAAGTCGCAACTGCATATGAACGACACTTTACGTACTACACATAGTATTTACTGCCACGTTATTTCCTATATATTATTGTATTTATCCTGTAGCCAGGCCTGTCCAACCCGAAATTCTTGGTGGGTCGCACTGGAAATCTATTTTATACAGGCGGGCCACACTGTATAAAATGCATGAACCATATACATACAGTAATTCTTTTTCCGGTGGGGACGTGAGAATTTAAAATATAAACTATGTATATTAAAAATATTTTTATTCATAAAATAACTCTAAAACTGTCAGAAACTTATGGTTATACAATCAAAAGTGTAAAATAACAAGAATTAGTTATTGATCTGATAATATTTTATTAACATCAATGAGTGCGATATTTGCTTCTTTAGTTACCTTAATCATTGTTTCCTTTAAAAGAGTCAGAAACAATTCAATAATTTTACGTATTTTAACCGATGTTGTCAAATTAGAAATTTTCTTAATTCTGTCGCGGGCCGCTGAACCTTACATGGCGGGCCACATGCGTCCCGCAGGCCGCGGGTTAGACAGCCCTACTGTAGACCATAAATGACAGCAGTTTCACGCCAAATATTACAATGTGCTATGACGCTTTTTCAGCCAATATTGTATAATATATTGAATAACAATATAAATTCTACATTTTTTACCTGACTTTATTACGTTAGAGTTTTATTTTTTTCATAGATACATGACGTACAAATAAGTAGAAAAAAACTTATTTACTTCGAGTTTTCGGAAAAAATTTTAACGAATAACTTTTTAAGGAAATATTTTACCCTTCAAAATCATATCATTTGATTCCTTTCACTAGCTTTATAAACACTTTCTCCTCCTACCCCCCCCCCTTTTTTTTTTATCATATCAGTATATTCTTATTTCTTTCAATTTTTACAATTACAATTTTGCTTTACAATTTTTACATCAAAATTATAAGACCAATCAGTGGGTCATTCATGCAAGTTTCATTAAAGCTAAATGAAATACTTCGTATTGAATACAAAATATTTTACAGCGCTATGGAATAGTATGGGGTTTTTATTGTTAAAAACATTTGGGTTGAGAATAAATAGTCTAAACCTGACTTTTAATGAAGAACGTGATGAGCTTGATAAGAAAAATCAATTAATCCGTTCTTATAATTTGAAGCCATTTAAACATAATCTATTATATGGGCTTTAATTATTTTCCCCTTTTCTATGATTTCAGTTATTCTCTCTTTATCAAACCAATAATTTCAAATTATTTTATTCTAAATTATTGCTCAATTTAAAATATTTCTGAAAGGAAATAAACCAAGTTTCTTCTATAAATTATTCTCTCGTTCCGCTGGATTATATTTTTAAAACATTAGAAAAAGTAGACAATCTATATATTAATAGGTGTATAGGTGTAATATATCTATAGGTAATAGGTGTAATATATCTATATATAAATCTATATATTAATTAATGTATTAGGTGCTCTTATATAAAATCGAATCTTGTATTATGATTTCAAATGTGAAATTCTACAACATGTTTGTGAACATGTCAATTTTAGTTAAGAATTGTATAACTATTATTCAATAAAAATTCTCTCTTACCTGTGGCATCAAGTGTATAAAATGGTGTATGAAGATTAACTGTCAAAGAATGAGAATTCGCATCTGGCATTTTTCTGATATAATCCAAAGAAAACTTCCGATCGCGGGCTGAATTTGGCGTATCAACGAGAAACCTGAATCTTCTTTCTTCTGAATTCTAAGAATTAAAAAAAAAAAAAAAAAAAAAAAAAAATCCAAACGAAATATATGAAATAAATTCTGTATATTACTTCATTACATGTTATTAGATGAAATAGTATTGAAACGATATTAAGAAAAAAAGGATCAACTAGAAAAAGTTAAATTATACTTTTTCCATAATTTAAGTGTTACGAAACAAGAATAAAAATTATAAGATTAAAAAAAAAATTATATACCATGTTTTTAAATAGCTTAAACTTCTCTTTAAAACGCATTAAAAAGCTCCAATAGGCAGGTAATGGATTTGGCGCCAAATTTGACAACTTTTTGCCCTTGGCGACTTTTTTGGCGACTTTTGGCGAGAAAATTCTTATTATCGATATTCCAAAGATGGACGTTCTAATGTGATTGGTTAAAGAGTTACCGGAAATTTGAATTTTTAAAAAAAAAGTTGGTTTTAAAAATAAAATATTAATTCTCTCCGAACAACATATATTTGCATCATGAACTACATTAGCACTTTATCATTGTGTAGAAAGTCTTTAAAATGATAACGACGTCAATTTTTGCCAAATGCATAATTTAACTTTTAACAATTTTTTAACGCTCACGTTTAATTAAATGTATTTATTTTTAAGTCGAAAGAAAATGAACTCGTAAATTTTTTTTGGCAACAATTAAATTATAGTTAATATTTTAATGGCTATTTTTATTGCTATTAGGAGCTTATCATTTTCACATTTTAATTAATTGAAAGAAAACTATTGGAAAATTCGAAAATCTGACTTCGAAGTATTGTGTTGTCACCGGGTTCTGAGCTACTGTGAAAGTTTCAAATGTCTAGCTAGTCGGGAAGTTAGTTAAAAATCGATTGCAAGATTTGTCCCTGACAAGCACACAAGAATCGAAGTTAATAAAAACATGGTAAAAATTACGCATAAATTTGCAGAAAATCTAGAAGATGTGAAGTTACAAACTAACAAAAGTTAAAAACTTTGCTGATTAAAAAAGTAAAATTCTCAAGGTTAACATCTAATTATTCATAATATCTTTGTGCTTCGAGTTTAAATGCATATCTGCTGCAATTGTTACCAACAATATATCATTATTTTAGAAATCAGTGCATGTTGAGAATATTAAGACTCAAACACGATTATTTTTTGTCCTGCTTAAACACACATTACGAATTGTAATTTGTTATTTATAAATACCGATGGACTGGCTTCGTTGCTTTTTTCTTCAGCACGTAAAAATTTGACAGAAGGCATTATGATGTCGCAGTTAAAACATATGGGTCAGAACTCTCAAATTTAAACGAATCCCACAATTTAAATACACTACCGGCCATTAAAATTGCAACACCAAAAAGGAATGCAAATATCACAGAATGATATTTGTTGAGCACATACATTATAGTAGGAAGAACAATTGATTAAATCTTCAGAAAATTTGGAGCAAATTATCCCGAGAAAACAAATAAAGCAGCGACCTCTGGGAATGCAATAAAAGCACTTATCTGCCTAGGCATTGAAATCTGCCTAGGCATTGAATAGAACAACGATTGGATGACATGCATGGATACAGCACTCCCTGAAGCTTCAAGATGATGCTACCATTGACGAGATATTAGAGTAGACCCTGGACAAGTAACCTTTTTCCTTCTGAAGATTACATCCTCACCATTCCACCATTTCATTCGCCAAACCGATTTTTCTACCACCAAACCAACCTTCCATTTCCCCCAAACCAAGTTTCCTCCGAAGCTGTTTTATATTTCGATTGGGGATAAATTAAACACAAATCCCAACCGACACTAGCTGAAATGAAAAGCAAGTAATCTTATCCCTGTTATTGATTGAAAGCTGTTCTATTTGACTTTTCTTTAGAATTTTGGTACAAACCATTTAAAATATGCAAATTCCCAAGAACCAGTTGCCAAAAAAGCGATTATCGCCAAAAGAAGGCGCGAAAACCGCAGTGATGTTCCGGGAATTTTTCTCCATAGCCAGTATAGGGAATCTCTACTCTACTATAAATGCTCTATGGATGCTACAGTCAATCGACAGTAGTTACTGGTGAGTGGTGGCGTGCCAGTCGCTTTTCAACGATTAAACAGTAAATTTCATTCGAGTGAGATCAGGAGAACTCGTTGGCCAGAGCAACAATCCAACACATTCTGTATCAAGAAAGGTCCAAACAACACGGACAACTAACGGTTGTGCATTGCCCTGGTTAAATCTTGCACTATGGATGCCCGGAATACAGGGCAGAGCGACGGGTCTTAACTCGTCAGAAATGTAATGACCGCTATTGAGAGTGCCGGGAATGCAAAACTCGAGACGTGTATTCAATGAGACCCTATATCAAAGGCGGCTCGTGAACCGAGAATAGGTGAAGAGTTGAAAAATAACATTTAAGTAGTTTTAATGCATATCTTTTATTAAGCATAATTTTAACTAAAAATTAATTAAAAATACTCATATTATTTAAAAGTAAATTTATACCCGATAAAGGAATACAGTGTAAAATATTAGGTGAAGTGCCTCTTCACCTATTTTAGGTCCACGAGCCGCCACTGCCCTATACCATCACTCCAGGTGATGGTCCAGTATGACAATTTTGAAGCATTATTCACACACAGTGCCGTCAAATACGGATGCGGTATTTTTGATGCTGTAAACAGGATTGTAATTTGTATGAAAAGGCGACGTCACGCATTTCCTGCTTCCACGTTCGTCATTGATCACACATTAAAGGCACCCGTGTCACTGATGCAGCTTTTAGAGTAAGCGAATTTCGGCAGCCGCATGCTGGGTCACCACCTGGAGTGACGGTATGTAGTATCATTGGTTACACGTCTCGATCACCTCTTGTTCTCATTCCCGACACTCTGAATAGCGGCTATTACATTTCTGACGAGTTGATACCCATCGCTCAGTCCTGTATTCGAGGCCTCCGTCAGGCGACATTTAAGCAGCACAGTGCACTACCGCAAGTTGTCCGTAATGTCCAGAAAGATGGCTGGTGAAAATGGTTTGTTTAGATGTTTTCTACCACCCCTTAAATTTTTGCCCATGAGTTTTGAAACAACTTCTATATGCAATTTTCACGAAAATGCACAGACAAGCATGGGATTATACATATATATACATCAGTAATAATATTAGTTACATTTTTCATCAACATATCGCGCTGTTTTCGCAGTATCCTTTCACATTTTAAACAGATCAGCCTGATCGAATAACGGCATATTGCGAATACTGAATATTTTTTTAGGACAATTTCCAATGCGCAACGGGCGGTCATTTTAATGAATGGCGGTCGTCACATTGAGCATTTATCGTTCTAGCTGCGTTTTTGAATATTCTGCGTGACTGTTAAAAAAAATAATTTTACAATTAAAGCGCCATTTGATTAAGAAAACTTAAACTAATTTGTTAATAAATCTTTTGTTGCTTAAAAAAATCCCATGTCTTTCTATGTATTTCACTGAAAACCGCATCGTGCTACGGTCAACACTTTTTGAATAATAATTTTTATTATTTTTTTCTGTAACTCTTGGATCACCCTGTATATATATTAAATACATACATTTATTTATTTACTTACTCCAAAATTAGGTATTTCCAATAGAAGTTCATATCCATCCATTGAAGGATCTGTTTGTTCAACAACAATGCTTGCTTCTAATTCTCTTACGAAAGGTATTTTGAATTTCCCATCGTTGAAAACATGAGGAAATGTTACAGATGCGCACACTTGAGCTCCAGTTAGCTTTTGCAGGTATTTTGTGCAGTAGTTTAGATTATGTGAAGGTGGTTTTTCCATTACTTTTAATCCTCTCGGACTCATGTAATATAACGTGCGCCTGAAAATGATGAAATTTTTACAATTATTTTTTAGAACGTAAAAATAAAAGCGAAAATCTTAGGAACAAAAAATGCATCACAAAAAAACTTTGGTAAACATGCTAAAATCTTTATTTTAAAGAAGCTTACAAAAAAAAAAAAAAAAAAAAAAAAATGCATCAGCAAAGATCTTTACTTTAGTAGTCTAAATTTAATTAAAAGCATTTAAGCATTTAGTGCTAGGAAAATTGTTTAAAAATAGTTTATATTCAATGGAGTTTTAAAAATTTCAAAAACTGCTCATTTTTAATTAAAATTATAATGTGACGTAATTTGAATATAAACAACATACTGAAAATAAAAGTTGTGACTGACATCTAGAAACTAAATTGTGGCTTTAGTAAAAATAGTTCTATGTAATCCTTTAAAATTCAATTCTCTTTGCTAGCGAGTTCTAGAAACTCCAATTACAGTTCTAAAACGTTTTCCTATATTATCGTGGTCAAACTTACTTAAAAATATCTGTAAAAGAAATGCGAACGCAAGAGGCGAGTTTTAGTAACTGTAATTTTGGTTTATGACCCAAATGTAGGAAATCAAGCGAGAATGTCTCGTAATACAAAGGATTCTTAATATTCATCATGTTCACAATATTCATAATATTGTTTCACCATCTAGAAAAGTATATGCTTGAAATTCTCGATCTTTTCGTCTCTCCATGTTATTTGTTTACTTTATACGCATAACTGGGAAATCTATATTTCCAGTTTAGGGAATCAGAAAATGCTTACTTATTCGTCCTGGAGGAAGGCAGTAAATATACACACACTGGCCAATGAATTAGAAACCTTTAAATTAATATTTTACTGGACTTTCTTTGGCACGTTGGACCTCCCTTTGCATGAATAACAGCCAGTATTCGTGTGCCCTGAGAAAAAATTCTGTAACTGACATCTAGAATCAAAATTGTGGTTCTATAATAAATAGTTCCATATCATCCTTATAAATTCTAGTTCTCTTGGAAAGCGAGTTCTAGAAGCCAATATTATAATTCTAGAGCATTTGCCTATATTATCGAGGGCAAAGTTATTTAAAAATCTCTTCAAATAAATGAGACTACAAGAGGCGGGTTTCAGCAACTAAAATCTTGGTTTATTAACCAATTCTAGAAAATCAAACGAGAATTTCTCACAATACAAAAGATTCAGAATATTCGGAATATTCAGAATATTGTTTCACTATCTAGAAATGTGTAAACTGGAAGTTCTTGATCCTTTCATCTATTCAGTTTATTGGCATGCCTTATGCGAATAGCTCGGAAATCTATATTTCTAGTTAAGGGATTTAGAAAATGGACACTTATTCATTCTAGAGGAAGTCGGTATACTTTTTTTCCTAGTGTGGGCAGCGTTTCTACAAGCTTCTGGGGTGCATTTATGTCCAGAGTTTACCATGCATTAGCTACACAGGCTTTTAGGTCCTGTAAATTGGATGGAAGAGGAGATTGCTGACTGATACTCCTTTCCAGCATGTCCCAAATATTTTCTATTGGATTAAGATCCGGGCTTTCCAGTATCTAGGGAAACTGTTAGAAGACAGATTGGTGTTCACTGAACCAATCTCGAATGATTCTGCCACGATGTATGGTTGCATTATCGATCACAAAGTTTCCGTTAACTTCGGAGTAAAAATGTGACATTGAGGGATTCACTTAATCTATCAATATGCATGTTCAGGTGCTGCATGGTTTTTTGATTATCCTCAAGTAACACCACACTGTAAAAAATAGGTTCTTAAAAATAAGTATATATTGTCTCAAACTAGCCCCGAAAGAATATATACTTAAATTTGAAAACCCATGTACTCATTTTTTAGTATATTGACATGCTCAAAAATGGGGTTGACCAAGAAGAATCCCGATATCCCCATGTTTGACATGTCAATGTACTCAAAAATGAGTACATGGGTTTTCAAATTTAAGTATATATTGTTTCGGGGCTATTTTGAGACAATATATACTTATTTTTAAGAACCTATTTTTTACAGTGCAGGGGACCACTTCCATACAATCAGAACATTCCCCAAATATTTGTAACAGGTTTTTCATACCTTCACCGCCAGCGAGCATTTGTAGAAACTCTTACGGGTTTCTAATTCATTGGCCAGTGTGTTTATATTTCCTAAGTGCAGAAATTTGCTATTCTTTGTAGTTTAGTCAACGAGATTCTTAAAAAAATAAATAAAATTCTATTTCTACAGCGATAAACAAGTAAATAATAATTGCATTAAATGATTTATTTCTCTGTATTCATTGCATATTAATAATCTACTATAATTGCTCTTGTGAAACAGTTTATATGAATGGTGCACCTGAATATTTTACCCCGAAAGAAGTTTTTAAATACAAAATGTATATACGTATAATGAGGCAAAAAAAAAAAAAAAAAAAATCATAAATTATTCTAATTTTATCCTTTAGGTTATAAAGATGAAAAAGAGGGTTATAAAGATTAAAATTAGGATTAAAAAGAGACAGAAAATGACTTGATCTCTGAATCGAAGGATTTTTTTTTAAAGAATTATTTAAAGAATTTATAATTTTTCAAATTAATTAAGTGATCAAAAGACATTTCCCAACTATACCAACTGACTGTTTTTATAAAATTGTTTTTTAAAGAGCTTCAAGTTCTTAGTGTAATATTCTATTAAAAAAAAATATTAAAAACTATATATAGTCGGCATCAAAAGTATCCGAACACTAGCAAAAATTCCTATATAAAAAAAGGCACCTTTAATACAGTTATAAAATAAATCCTTGTTGAACCCTGTTCTTAGTCAGTCTAAGAACAAGATTCGACAAGGATTTATTTAACAAAACAGTATTAAGTGTACTTTTATTACATAGGAATTTTTGCTAGTGCTCGGATACTTTTGCTGCCGCCTGTAGTTAGTGAAAATTTTAGATTACTAAAAATTAGTTTGGTTTGTTTGTTTCGGAGTGTCGCTTTGTGGTCATTTCGTGCACATTAAAATTCTTTAGACAGCAACCTGCGGCTTAAAGTTGATTCTGAACCACTTCGCGCACCAATGCTTGAACCAGGGTTCGAACCTTGTACGTGGGAACTGAAAGCTAGAGTGATAACTATTTCGCAACCAGATGAGCATCGGTTAATAGAAGTATATTCCATTCGTTTCATTATCATCTAAATTGAAATTTCATTTTATTACATTTATTTATTTATTTATTTTATCTGCTTTGTATTTCGAAAGTAGAAATCATTTTAAGATAAAATTATATAAGCTGTCGAAACTATCTAACTAGCATTAGATATTATTCAACATGTGCTATCCAAAAAATTGGAAATTATCCAATTATTCAATTAATCAAATCTATATTTTTCTTATCTATGAATTTGTATACCCTTGATGTTTGGAAACTGCGTCTCCTACTAATCATATTCCTATAAATAAATAATTCATATAATTCATAAAACATAACTAAATAATTTTAATATCACATTTTACTAAATTTTCTATTAATTTAACACGAAATATTCGTTACTTTTTCAAATGATTTAAGCTGTACGAAGCTATTTCAATATTTTAAATTTTAAATGGCGTTTCTTTTTACAGTAAATATCGCAAATTAAGTGACTATTTTCCATTTTCATTTGTAATTTTTCCACAACATTAATAATAAAAAATATCAGAGGTTTTTAGACTAAAAATTTTTACATGGCATAAAGTACCACTTGGTTATATTTACAGTCGGCAGCAAAATTACTAAAGCACACATTCACATTTTTCATATTTTATTTAGTTTGATCGCTAATTTTTATTATCAACTTACTTTTTTATAAACATCATAAAGACTAAGATCAAGACTTGACAATTATTTACTTAACAAAACAGTATTAGGTGCACATCCTTTAAATACGAATTATTGCTAGTGCTTCAATAATTTTGCTGCTGACTGTAAAACTATTCTAAATATGTTAATATATTAACACTTTCGCAACCGCTGACGTACATTCACGTCATTTGAAAATCTATAACTCCACCAGTCGGCGTTTCTTTCGCAATTTGTATGTTATTTATTTCTTAAAAATATATCCAATAGTCATATTTGTACTATCAAAATGATATGGATATAAAAGCTTATATTAGAAAGAGTATAACTATAATGTATATCCATTTGTAATATAAATGCGAATACAAAAAATTTTGTTCTGAAATATTGCAACTAGGAAGAATAACGCCCACAGGCGGACCTTACTGTGAAAAAGACAAAAACATGCAGTCGCGAAAGTGTTAAGTGGTATTTGTTCTTTGAAAATCTAGCTAATGATTAAATTTTGTTACACACCAGCTACAGATGGTTGAATTATTATTCCTGCAACACTTAATTATTATGACTTTCAACTTACTTGAAATTCAGAATTTCGCTTCGTTTCTGCTCTCGAGTTAATTTAACATGCAGAAGTCGACCATCTTTCACTTCTAACTTCGCTTGATAGTCCAACCCTGCGTTCAATATGGTTTCAACTTTAACTCCTGGCTCGTAATATGAATCCCCATGAATAGTAAAAGATGCAGTCATTTCAGCCAAAATACTAAAAAATACAATATTTATTTAGAAGCATAAAGCAAGAAAATCTTACCAAAGGATTATAAAGAGAGGAAATTTAATTAACAAATAATTAATTAATCAAAACAGTAAACTTTTTAAAACTAAAATTAAGTTACTGAGAAGATGTTGGGCCCGTCATGTTCAAAATTTACTTCAGATATTTATGTAATGTCAACATAATAAATAATTTAAAACTTCTTTGACGTTTTTCGTCCTTTTTTTTTAAAGATGGATCAAATAATGGGTTTTATACCATTATTGTGGGTAATTCAATGGGCTTAGATAAACTTTTTCTATTCGCCAGGTGTAGCAAGACAAACCAATTTCATTTTACCGTGGAATACGCTGATTATTGGAATAAAATCAAATTGAACAATTATTAAGTACCTATCAAATTTGATTCCTCCGTTTACCTGAACCCAGCTTGCAGCGGCAATGCTCGAGTTTTCGCACCCATTTCTCATGTCAAAGGTCTATTCATTTTTACTGATTGGAATTTGTTTGTTCTTTTTGAAAGAAATAATCTCCCATAATTAATTTCCAGTGCAGATCGTCGTATCTAAAAGTTTACTTTCTCATTTTAAAATATCGATATTAGTAATGAGACAAAAAATTTTAATTTCGTAGTGTTTCATTATCCGTAAACAAACTCATGTGTTACTTCTTTTGGCAAGATCAAATTTTTTCTGCATGAAATATTGCCAAGATATAACCGAATTTTTAAGCCTCTATTACGATTTGATATTTGTTCCAAGTTTCTTTCTTATTCAAAAATCACCTAAAGGGGGTTTTCTTTTGGATACCGTAATCTGTGAAGAATATCTCGGCTCAATAATCGTTGTAGAAAAATCATATTTTAAAGGTTGCATCCATTTTTAAACATTTTGTTTAGCAAATGCTTTGAAAATGATAATCATAACAAGCGTTAACGTTGGTAGAAATTAATTGCATTACATGACATTCTAATACGTATACAAGTACCTACATGTTATAGACTAAGCGATGTGTTTCGAGTGAGAAGGAAGATTATCATGAGGAAATACTAAATCATTTTACTTGGGCTAAGTATTAATCAAGCTCTAAGCATATGAAGTTAAAAAAAAAAAAAAAAAAAGTGAAATTAAACATTCTGACATTTGAACAAGTGAGAAGAAAAATTCTGAAAATATTATTAATAAATAATGTGACAAATCTTACCTAGGCTGGAATTTTCCATCGATATCCACTTCAGGAATAGGAAAGCTCGATTTAAAGTCAATCTTTCCTCGGGCTTTCATACCTATTGTAATGCTGTCATTTGACGCTAGTTTGTATGCTTTGCCTGTGATACTAGGAAACAGAGCGGCGAAGTCCAAAAACAGTAGATTTTTAGAAGTATCAATATCTTTTAAATCTGCAAGCTGTTTCAGAAAAAATATTTTTAGTTTAAAAAAATATATTTATTTAAACATAAAGATGATACACAAAAATTTACTTATAATTCGGTTATATTTACAGATAATTTATTAACTGGCTTAAATTTAAAGGTAGTTATTAAGTAATACATACAAGCAAAGAATGGGTCCAATCCTTCGTTCAAACGGAAATCAACAAAAATAAATATTTTAGTAAGGTATTTCATAAAGGAGTTTGTAAAAAAATGTATTTCATTAATTATATGTATATATGTGTGTGTGTGTGTGTGTACAGTCGGTAACAAAAGTGTCCGAACACTAGCAAAAATTCCTATGTAAAAAAAGTACACTTCATACGGTTTTGTTAAATAAATCCTTATTGAATCCTGTTCTTACCCTGACTAAGAACAGGATTCGACAAGGATTTATTTAATAAAACCGTATGAAGTGTATTATTTTTACATAGGAATTTTTGCTAGTGTTCGGACACTTTTGTTACCGACTGTATGTATGAATTGCTTCTGAATAATAAAAGCAAATTTTTCACACACACAAATATTTTCTTTGCAATATGAATTACTTTGTAATAGTTTTCTTTGTATAATATGAATCTAATATTGATATGGATATATTTTTCAAAATTTCAAGAGCCCAATATATCTAGCTTTCAACCTATGTAATATATATATATATTATCTTTCGTGTATGCGCAGTAAAATAATTTTTTCTAATATAAAATATAAATGCTTTTATCTCAGCGAATATTACACATAGAAATTTTATGTTTCAGAATAATGTTTCCTAATGTTTTGTCAATTTTTCTGCAAATTTAATGACATTTTATTTAAATCAGTTCTACTTATAAGCAAAATAATTGCCAAAAAAATTAATAATTTTGAAAAAAAAAAAAAAAAAATATATATATATATATATATATATATATATATATACACACACACACACACACACACACACATATATATATATATATATATATATATATCTGCCTAAAAAATTATGCAATTGCCACAAAAAAAACACAAATATTGAATATAGTTTGTGGAACAATGTGCCAAAGTTACAAGTCATTTTCAGCTTTTTATGATACAGGATGATCCAAATTATTTGCGCTTTTCTTCAATTTATGGATGGTCCCTTAATTGCCCTCTGGATTAAATTAATAATGAAAAATATAAGTTTTTAAATGACCTTTGCATGTCTAAAGTTCCAGGTCACTTCGTCCAGTAATTTTTTAGAAAATCGAAAAAATGTCAAAATAAAAGAAATTTCTAATAATTTTATCACCCACTGTAACAATTATTAAATGCAAAAGATTTTAAATAAATTGTCTGTGTTGGATTGGATTGTTTATCTTCAGACTAGTGCTACTTAGTGTGTTATTAAGACGCTCTGGGATTCATCCCTAGAAGTCATTCTGAGACATGCTATCAGAATTTCGATCCTCTGCAGAGAGGAGGGCTTCTCCACTTCGGTGATGCCCATAAGTATTAATTTTACGGATCATGGAAGACATTGTACACTGTAAAAAAATTTGTGTAAGAATACACAACATTATTGAAGGAACTTATTTTCCTCAACCATGTTGAGAAATATTATCAGCTACACAGTTGAGGCAGCTTACTTGCCACAACCATGTAGAGAAATGTTACCAGATGTAATTGTGTAACGTTCCACTACATGCCTCTGTTATACAGCTATAGCTGATAACAATTCTCAACATGGTTGAGGAAAATAAGTTCCCTCAATAATGTTTTGTAATTCTTACACAAAATTTTTTACAGTATAGGTAAGACGGATTTTACAAGCTCCAATTATCGTTAATGTATACGACGATCTTTGTTCGGCTAGGAATTGTACCCAATAATCTTCCGATTACGAGCTCGATGCTCTGCCAACTGGGCTACAGCAGCAAAAACATAAGGGAAATCTATGCTTGCTGAAATTGAAAAATGCCATAATTTTGTTTTATTTAACTGACTTCATCTGGCGAATAATCCAAAGCGAAATTCTGTCTGTCAAAGAATCTCCTGATAAAACAAATAAGTTTTATAACAAGATAAATAAGAATTGCAATACAATGACAGCAATATCAATATATTTTTTTTTTTAAGTTTTATAGTGATATTTCACTAAATGACTATAACATAAAAATACAAATAATCATGTCCTGATAAACTTTCGAAGAATCACAAGTGGAAAGGAAATATGAAACTCACAAAACTTTAAAAACTTACGTTTTTTATCATGTCTCCAACTTTCATTCCAGCTACACGTTTTAAAGATTCTTCATTTAGATGAAGCAGCCCTAATTCATGACCCATGACTCGAAAGAAAGCTGTTCCATGAGGCACTTTATTCCTTTCATAGCCTAGCTACATACAATAGAAGGAGATTAGAATTAGGAAAGCTTTAATTCATAGTTTAATTAAGCATTCTTCTCATAAAAATCTTTTCATATTTGTAAACAGAAAGCAAATGGTGAGATAATTGAATGATTTCTGCAGAGACCATTAATTTCTGCTTGAAAAGAATTAAGAAAAATTACAAACAATAAAAAAAAAAAATTTTTTTTTTGAACAATTTATTCCCCCCCCCCCTTTTTGTTTTCCTAACAAGATAAAAAAGCAGTATCTCAATATGTCACTTAAACTATTTTAGTACTAGTGGATCTGCAGATCAGGAGCCTCAACGTCCGATTTCTATTACTCAATAATGAACAGTTTATTTTCATTTATATTTTGTTCTATACATATGCAAAGAATAACTCGTTTAATTACAAAATAAATTTCCGTGTGACAGGTGTTGCAACATCTTATATCCCCCGTCGATTTTTTTTTTTTTTTTTTTTTTTTTAAATATAGGTAAATTTAACATAAATACACATACAGTAGTCACCATGTATATTTTTTATTCTATGCACATCAAATCACAAAAGAAAAATATGAAATTTTACACAGTATTTTTTAAAAAAAAGAAAAGAGATACGCAAGAAAGACGCAGTAATGTTTTATCATAAAAAAGCAACACAAAAACATTTACAAAAGTAATTTGTTTTACGGTTTAACTGTAGAAAAAATACATTGATATAATGAAATGTGTATAATTAAGATATCTGTAATACATTAATACTATAAAATTTTGTACCATTAGAAAGCAATAAAACAATATAAATTGCCATAAAATTAAAATTCAAGAGGTTTTACAAAATCCATTCCCGTGAATACGGTTAAAAACATAGAAAATAGTACTCTACATATATAAATTATATCCTTTGATAACCATTGTAGATTAATAGCATAAAACTAATTGGAGTAAAAATGCAATATAAAAGAAATTTTACGAAATACAATCTGTTGCTTTAAGTGTTATCCAAAGAAAATGTACCTCTATAAAAATAAAATATACAGAATAATATGTCTGTTGTACAATTTAACCATAAATGTAATTCACTTAAAAATCACAGACAAGAGGTGCATCCTCTGTATATATATACATAAGAAAAACCCTTTTAAACATTTTACGGAAAAAAAAAATGTAAGCTATGAAGAAATGGAAGTTATACCAATTAATTTCACAAAATATATTCCAATTTATACCTTATAAAAAAATATATAAAATATAAACAATAATGCCCGTTCTAGGTTAATATTATAAAATTAATTATAATAAAAATACAAAAGAAAATGGATTCAGAAATATTCATTCTAATGCTTTAAGTTTCAGGAATAGAGAAAGAATTCTACATATATAATATATATACACAATAATATGTTCTTTGAACATTAATACCATAAACATTTACCAAGAAAATAAATTATTATATATATATATATATATATATATATATATATATGTATATATATATATATATAAATTACTATAAAAGTACGATACTAATGGTTTTGTGCAATTTTTTTCAATGAGTTCTGTCTAAAGTATAAATAAATTATTCTATATACATAAAAAATACAAAACACAATAATATGTCCGTTATGCATCAATATCATAAACTTAATTACTATGAACATGCAACTCTAAAGGTTTTACAAAATTCCCTTCAAAATTATACGTTTAAATTACATAAAATTACCCTATATACAACACATCTAAAAAATACGTTTGTTTACACTAATACGATAATATTAGTGTCTTAGTTTTATAATAGTACAGTAAAATTAATGTTTTACAATACCATGGAATTAATTATTGTAACAACGGAAAAGAAAAAAGTTTTTCTAAAATATTTCCCTGTTTTAAGTTCCAACTATACATAGAAAAGTGCTTATACATGGTATTTATATACAATGATCTCCGCTGCATATTAATTATCTATTTTCGTTACAATTTCCGAAGTACATTTCCGATAAAAAATTATAAATATAATTAAACACAAATTTATATAATATTATAATTCACCCATATATTTGGTTTTATATATAAATCTGTTTACTATTTAAACTTTATATGTTTTAATTAAATATACTTTACATCACGAATTTACTGAAAACAATTTGCAAAGTTTCAAATATTAGGAAACTTACTCTAATTTGAAGAGCCGCTCTTCTTCCTTCAATCTCGAAGCTAACAACTTACACTTTTTAATACATTCTAATCTGTCGAAGCAAAACCCAGGATCCAAAATAAGATCTTTAATACGACGTACTCTGGACAAAGCGACGTAAGTTATACCGAGCATCAGCTCCTTTTCGCCAATATTTACTATTACTTTTGGCAAAGTCAATCCTTGTGACTTATGTATGGTCACCCACCGCCCAAGCTAAGGAAAGAGGAAACTGCGTTCTGGTAAAGGTTTTTCCATCGACTGTCCACGTACGGGTTACTGGATGTATAGGGACTAAACCGTTCACAGAAGGTCCAGTATACTTATCAAACTGTACTAGAACGGTAATTGGCAAATCTTTTGGGGGTTTGCAACCAGGCTTATATATTATATTTTTAACGGTGCCTAAAGCACCATTAACTAAACCTTTTTCTGTCCACAGATTTGATCGCAGCATAATTCGAGCACCAACACATAAATATATGGACGGTTCTAAGCCTTGCAAAATATCCTGGTCGTATTTGTTAGTATCTTTATCATTGTGCTGCGCTGGAATTAAAGCGACAGGGCAGCAGCGAGCTTCCAGTTTCTGCATATTATATTGTTGTACTTCAGTGTTTGTCGAAAACAAGTGAATACTGTTTACGAACTCTTTTAATTCTGTTTGGGGAATATGCGTTATATTTCTGCAGTCTCACTTGTTTTTGTTCAAGAGATTCTGAGCATCGAGCTTTCGATTTCTTTAATTTGTCTTTCTGCAGTCGTACGTCTCTCTGTTCAATACTTTCTTCTGATCTGATTTTTACTTTTTCCAAACTTTTACATTTTTCAGATTTTTTTTTTTTTTTCATACGTGGCATTTTAAAATTTAATTATTGAAAATACTACATCTGTCGTTAAAACTTCAAAGTACATATATATATACACATGTATACTAAAAACGGCAGTGACTTGGTAGAGAATCAAAAGAAAAAATTCCCGAGACTCTATTTGAATAGTATTCCAAGAGTCACATTGAAAAGAAATTCTATTTAATTAAAAGCTGTTGCTGCGTTTAGAAGTATAAATGCTTCTTAGATTTTGATATTAAAACAACAAAATAAAACTTCACATCAGCAGACGATATCCTCACAGATAATAACACTAATAGCAGCAGACGATATCCTCACACATAATAACACTAATAGCTTTTATATTTACTATATTGTACAATAGCATTTTAATGATTTTTCTATTTGCGCAGACGATAATTCTAATAGCTTTTATATTTAATACTAGCAGGCTACACCCGCTTCGCTGGTCATTATATTTAAATGAATTTCAAAAGAATTATTTATATAGATTCTGCAAAATAGAATCCAATGACTTTCCTATCTGTGCAAAAAAATTTCTTTCTTCTTTTTTTTATTTCAGTTATTTATTTTTGACCATCTGCGCGTGTACCGTTTACAAAATTAGAAGTAAGCTTTATTTTTTATCTGGAAAAAGAAAATAAAAGAAAGGAAAGAATGAAAGAATGAAAGAAAATCTCCCGCGTTCAGAGCGGAACTGATAATTTGCATGTGCTTATTATATTTGCCGCTTTATTATCTGAATATTTATCCCGGAAAATGAGCCACAGTAATTATATACACTAAAAAAGAATACACCTATTTAATTAATTATAACTCATTAACATTTCAACCTAATTTGACATCATTTGGATGATTACAAATGTCATCCGAATTCTTTTGTGTGGTCCCGTAAATAAATCATTTAGTTTATATATATCCCTCTTTACTTCCATTACATTACTACCATAGGTAATGGAAGTATTGTATTCGGTCCAAAGATTTGATATCGAGTTTTCACCTGATTTACACGTTTTAAGGCCTCCTGAGTCCAAAAAAGAAATTTTTAGCAATTGATCAGTGTGTGTGTGTGTGTGTGTGTGTGTGTGTGTGTGTGTGTGTGTGTGTATCTATGTATGTGCGGAACCTTCTGGCTATCATATCTCCGAAATTAATAAAAATAAAACTACGAAACTTTACACAATACAGGTCTGGTGTACAGATGAATTTTCCAAATTATGGTGAAAATTGAAAAATCAGAAGAGGGTCCGTAAGTCCGTATCTCAAAAACGGCTCAACGATTTTCTTCAAAGTTCCTATATAAACTCTCTAAGAGATTTCCTTTCGAATGGTACAAATGGTTAGTTCAGAAAAATTGATATGCGTCCTGTATGAATAGCTCAGTTTCAGGTCTCGCAAGTGTGTTCTTTTAAAAACGGTTGTACTGATTTTTTTTTTAACTCGACATATTAACTCTCTTTTAAATATCCTTTCCTGTGTAAATACTGTTTTCCGGTCAATAATTGAGTATGCCAAGTTTTGGTAAAAGTTAATATCTCAAAAACGGCTCTAATGATTTTCATGAAAATTGTTACATAAATCCATTTTTGGTACCATTTCTCATGTATTACGTCGTTATTACAGGAAAATAAATGGTCATCCGGATTAGGTATCAAGTTTCTCTTACTGGAAAAGTCCAAAAAATGCATATAATATCTCCAAAATATGCATAATACGTGTAATAGTGGGTAATGGAAGTCGTGTGGTTGTTTCACACCAGATTTTTTTAAAGAGTAAACATGCTTTTATATAACTTTATTATGTGTGTTAATTCCGTTATCTTGAATGTAGCATAAACGGATTAAAAGGCGCTTAAGCAAGAATTTGTCTATAGGCAATAATGTCACGAAATTATTTTGTGTGTGTACTAAATGAACCATAAACATTCTATACATCAGTAAAAACTATTCAACATATTCTAATTTTTTTCATGAATACTTCTTCGAAATTTGATATAATTTAGATGATTACGTGATATTGTTGGAACACTTTTGTAAAGTCCTGAATATTAATTAGAAAGCCTGAGAGCACATATTTTTTGCAGAAAACATCAATTTAAGTATTTCTGTAATGTACTCCAATTTGATTTTGTTAATTACAGAGTAACGATGTTAAAATTCGTTTAAACGAAATTCACCTCATAGACCGTAATGAGAAGAAATCTTTGGCGACACTTTGGCGTGTCCCTGTACATAGTCCATAAACAATATAGACATAAACAAAAAATTATACAGCTATTGCTATACAGAGCTCGAACGTGTGTACCAATTTACAAGAGAGAGAATTTTTGCAGCCGCTATCGCGGTTCATACAAATTCTGCCCATAAGCCGTAATGAGAAAAATTTCGATGTGTCCCTATGCACGAACTACAAATGAAATAAACACCCCAAAACTATACAGCGAATCATGTTGTGCTCATAAATATGTGTACCAAATTGCAAGTCAATAGTGAGATTTTTGTGGCAGCTGTCGCGATACATACAAATTCTTCCCATAGGCCGTAATGATAAGAAAATATTTGGCGTGTCCCTGTACACGAACTACAAATGGAATACACACCCAAACCTATGCAGCTGCTTCCCGTTGGGCTCATGAACATGTGTTCCAAATTTCAAGTCAATAGCGTGTTTTTTGCAGCCGCTGTCTTACGACAGACAGACAGACAGACACACAGACGGAACCTAAAATCTTTTTGAGTCTCAACACAGGGTCCCCACTGACGTTTCGGCATAAATTGCAAGTCAATAGCTTGATTTTTGCGGTGGTTATCACGGTGCATACAAATTTTCCATAGGCCGTAAAGATAAGAAAAACTTTGGCGTGTCCCTGTACACGAACTACAAATAGAATACAAACCTAAAACTATACAGCTGATTCCGTCAGGCTCATGAATATGTGTACCAAATTTCAAGTCAATAGCGCTATTTTTGTGGCAGCAATCATGGTGCAGACAAATTTTTCTATAGGCCGTAAAGATAAGAAAAACTTTGGCGTGTCCCTGTACACGAACTACAAATAGAATACACACATAAAACTATACAGCTGATTCCGTCCTGATCATGAATATGTGTACCAAATTTCAAGTCAATAGCGCTATTTTTGCGGCCGCTATCGCGGTACATACAAATTCTTCCCATAGGCCGTAATGATAAGAAAAACTTCGGCGTGTCCCTGTATATGAACTACAAATGGAATACATATCAAAAACTATACAGCTGATTCCGTCCTGCTCATGAATATATGTACCAAATTTCAAGTCATTAGCGCTATATTTGCGGCCGCTATCGCGGTACATACAAATTCCTCCCATAGGCCGCAATGATAAGAAAAACTTTGGCGTGTCCCTGTATACGAACTACAAATGGAATACATACCAAAAACTATACAGCTGACTTCGTGGGGCTCATGAACATGTGTACCAAATTTCAAGTCAATAGCGCCATTTTCGCGGCCGCTATCGCGCGACAGACAGACAGACAGACACAGCCCAAAACCGTTTTCAGTCTCAACAGAGGGCCTCCACTGACGTTTCGGCATAAATTGCAAGTCAATAGCTTGATTTTTGCGGTGGTTATCACGGTGCATACAAATTTTTCCATAGGCCGTAAAGATAAGAAAAACTTTGGCGTGTCCCTGTACACGAACTACAACTAGAATACACACCTAAAACTATACAGCTGATTCCGTCTTGCTCATGAACATGTGTACCAAATTTTAAGTCAATAGCGCTATTTTTGCGGCAGCTATCGCGATACATACAAATTCCTCCCATAGGCCGTAATGATAAGAAAAACTTTGGCGTGTCTCTGTATACGAACTACAAATGGAATACATACCAAAACTTATACAGCTGATTTTGTGGGGCTCATGAACATGTGTACCAAATTTCAAGTCAATAGCGCTATTTTTGCGGCCGCTATCGCGGTACATACAAATTCCTCCCGTAGGCCGTAATGATAAGAAAAACTTTGGCGTGTCCCTGTATACGAACTACAAATGGAATACATACCAAAAACTATACAGCTGATTTCGTGGGACTCATGAACATGTGTACCAAATTTCAAGTCAATAGCGCCATTTTCGCGGCCGCTATCGCGCGACAGACAGACAGACAGACAGACAGACAGACAGACACAGCCCAAAACCGTTTTGAGTCTCAACAGAGGGCCTCCACTGACGTTTCGGCAATTAAACTTAGTTTATAACTCTATTTGTACTCATTGCATAAAGTCCTTTAACTAATATTTTTTGTTCTTTGGGACATTTTTTTTTTTTTTTTTCATATTGCCTAATAGCGAAAAGAAACAGCAGTATAAACAAGAATAATATTTTTGCTTATGTTTCAGTAATATTTTAATATCTTGTCTCATATTTTACATATGATGCTGTAAAAGGCTATATTTCTTAGTCCTTTTAGATTAATAATTTAATATTAAGAAGTATGTATTTATTCAAAATTATACCTCTGGGGGTACCGGAACATGGGTATAACCCGCTCTGATCCGAATCAAAATTCGAGTTCCTGTTGTTTGGCTTGTGCTGCCATCTTTCACCAGCTTCTGGAGCTAAAGTCGTACTTCCTCCCTTCGAGGCGCTCCTAAATAACGGAAGACGCACCCCTCATGCCTTGAAAAAAAAAATCCGGTCAGTTCCACTACCGGGGCTCGGAATATCCGAGTGGCATACGACAACAACAACATGTATTTATTCATTTTTTTTCCTTCGACATTCCAGATTATCCGATATAATTGACGGTAAAAGATGAATCTTCACTTTTATTCTAAATTTCTCCCAACAAGCATTATCTTCCGATAGTCAAACCTGTGTGATAATAAATAAGTTTTTTTTTTTTTTTTTTTTTTTTTTAAGTCTAATATTTAAAATAAAAATAGTTTCATCGTGAAAAATGTAATTATGGAAATTGCCTGAGCAAAATTGCATACGAGAAATTAAATTAATTCACTTCCAGAGTGGATTTTTTTTTCACTGTGTCTACTAATTAAAATATTTAAACTTTTAGTTATATGAGGATTTCAGTATAGATAGGATTATCACAACTATATTGCTCATTTATCGACCAAACTTAGTAGGTAACTAAAATTGGCACCAAAGAGTGAGTTAATTTCACTTTTCGATACCAATTTTTCTGGGGAAGCTACTGTTTTGATATTGCCATGATATGATGGCAGAAACGCTTATCTACATTCAAATTTTCAACATTTAAAAACGAACTAAGTTTTCTGTACTAACCGCTTACGAGCTAAAGGAAATATAATATTAAGTATTTATACTTATTAATAACACACATACGCACGCGAGTTCAGATACACAATATTTACGGTATCCTTCACCTCTCAAATATCTCAGTAAAAGCGATACAACAAAATATGTAAGCTTTCTTAGGTTTTACTTCATCCTTCTGTCTTTTTTTTTTTTTTTTTGATTGCCATGAACTTTGGCACAGTATTTATTATACTATTTTTATTCATTTATATTTTAAAGGACACTCTTTTAATTACTGCGTAAACTTAGCTTATTATTATTATGATACATTAACTTTTTAAAGATAACTTTTTTTTTTTTTTTTTTTTTTTTAATTAATTAATAATATCCGTATATTTATTATTTATTTTTTATTTACAATTTTTGACCAGCAAACAGACATTTAATAAAAGTTCGTACCCTTTTAGATAGGCTAAGTTTAGTTAACAATTCGCATCCGTTAAGATCAAATAAATGAAAATATGTTAGACAATATAAACATTTTGCTGTAGAAAGATATGTTTCCAAAGCATTAAAATCAGCACTAAAACTTAAATTTATTAAAAAAAGTATACTAGTGTATAAAAATTATGCCGTTTTAATCATTTTTAAATTGGAAATAAACGTTAAAATTTTTACTCCAGTAAAGATTTTTAGGTTTTATTACCTTTTTATTTTCTCTTACCCATATATATATATATTGCTATTGGATCAATTTTCGAAATTAAGTTTTTTGTTATATTTACATGTTTTGAGGTCCTCTGAATCCGAAAATCATGTTTTAACGGTGGTCTGTGTGTCTTTCTGTCTGTTATTATTATATCTCAAGAGCAAATAGTAGCGAGAAGTCCAAATTCGGTATTTTAGATCTGTATTATATTGGGATGCTACAGTATACTTTTTGTTGTGATCAAGCAAATGGTTCGTTTACAGGGACATCCAAGATAATTCAAATGCATTACGTCTATGGGCGAACTTTTTGGTATTAGCAGTTTAACAGCTATAGGTTGAGCTAAAAAAATAAAATGAACCTACATTTTTTATATGCACGAAAGCATGTTTCGTGATATACAAATATGGCATGAAAAACATTCATCATTCGTTTACAGGACTGCCCAAAAGAATCAGAATATAAGGGAACGATACTTGGAAATTGATGGAAGTGCATTTCAGGTTGTGCTGTGTTTTATTAATGTAGGATTATATTTAAATACAAAATGCGGTGACTAGATAATTTTTAGAAGACACACAGGTCTATCATTAATTAAGTGAAGGAATTATTTTTTATTGAATGTAATTAGTAGAAGTGCTTTACTATATTTATCATGTGCAGGAAAACTCCTCATATCCATGTTATAAAGAAAGTGTTTTTTAAGTTAACTTTACAGCGCTTGTTTTTCGTATAATTATATATTTTGTGCATGAATGGGTTTATTTCTTGTAACTCTAAAACAGCTGGATGTAGAACGCTGGAATTTGTATTTAGAGTCATTATAACATCTAGCTTTGTATCTCACTTTTTGGTCACTATATGAGTTTTCGTTTTAGAGATATGCACGAAAACTCAAAAGTATTATTATATGATCTCCCATTTTACAAATTTTAACTGAAACTAGTAATACAGACTACTTTATATTATGATAATAACTTTTTCGTCATTTATTAAAACGGTTGTTTCAGTGAAAATATATGTAAAGACCTGAGAAACATAATAGTTAGTAGTCTGTTGGCTTCAACCGAGTTCTGCTTTGGCAGCGAACTTGGCGGCTTGGTGAACGTATTTGACAAAAAACAAAACATAGTAACTTAGGGCTGCCAAAATCTAGAAGTCTTACCTCAATTTTAAACAGAGTAAGCTAGTACTTTATTTTTTAAGCAATTGATAACTGCTCCTTTTTAGCTATATAATGCTATTTTCGAGGCTTTTATTTTACGAGTTTAATAGTTTCATTAGATTGTCGCAAGACTACTTGTCGAATATAGTGCATTTATAGACTAGAACTTGGCTATTTGTTAACGCATCACTTAACACACACAAAATTGTCAACGTTTTATGACAATAGACTTAAAGGGAAGAAGAAAGTGATGTCCTCATCAGATTTGTATATATATTTTTATACATATATATACAGTCGGTAACAAAAGTATCAGAACACTAGCAAAAATTCCTATATAAAAAAAGTAGAGTTAATACTGTTTTGTTAAATAAATCTTTGTCGAATCATGTTCTTAGTCAGTCTAAGAACATGATTCGACAAGGATTTATTTAACAAAATAGTATTAACTCTGCTTTTTTTGTATAGGAATTTTTGCTAGCGTTCGGATACTTTTATTATCAACTGTATATACAGTCGGCAACAAAATTATTGACGCGCTAGCAATAATTCCTATTTAAAATTCGCGCACCTAATATTGTTTTGTTAAGTAAGTATTTGTCGAGTCATTATTTTAGTCTTATGTTGTTTATGAAAAAGTAATTTGATGATAAAAATTAGCGATCAAACTAAAAAAAAAAAAAAAAAAAAAAAAAAACATGAAAAGTGGGGATGTGTGCTTCAATAATTTTTCTGCCGACTGTATATATATATATATATATATATATATATATAATGGAATTTGGCTTATTTTTAGTCAAGTTTTATAACGCAGCTAAAGTTACCCGTCATGCGGGATGTTGGATTTACTGGGATTATGAGCATTATAGTTAAAATTATTTACTGGGCAAAATTATTTACTGGGCATTCTATTTAAAAAAAAAAAAAAAATTATTGCAACTGGTTATTTTTTATATATCATTTTAAATGTAATTATTGTTTCGCGACAGAAAAAAAAAAATGCTGAACTTAATAAAATAAATGTTACAATTGCACAATATGATACAATAGTTACTAGGTAATTAACAAATTATAAAAAAGAGAATCTTTTTAACTCATTAAAATGTAGTTCTTTTAAAACTATTAATGCGACATTTTTGGATCCAACATTTAGAGGAAAAAAAAAACACGTCATGAAGTATTAAAAAATTGTTAAAAAAATAATCTTCAAGTTTATTTTAAAATTGGCAAAATTAGAAATTACTTCTTTAGACACACATATTAAAAATTATTACCATTTAGTATTGACTTTTGTTTAAATATCAATCAAAGTTTTACTTCTCAAAATTTTTTAAACAAAAAAGTGAATTATTAATATTCTGAGAGATACCAGTGTAACAGAAAGACAGAATTTTATCGCCTTGTTTTTGATTATTGTAATTTTTATTCATTATTATTATTGTTATTATTATGAAATATTCATGCTCTGAAACAGCTCACATCGTGGACAGAATTTATAAGTGTGTGAGGTTGAGACGTTAGAACGTCACCACAGTTGTTTCAATTAAGCTGGATCCAGCAAAGTAGGAAGTGGGGACGGTTAAAATCACTCCGTCGCCAGTGGCTCGGTGACGGTTGAAGTCGAGATAGTTTTGTGTCGGCAGGGTGCTGCATTAAAAGACTTAGATTTTGAATATTAGTTAAATCAGAAGTGATTTTTAAAAGTACGGATTGAAATGTAGTGAAAGGAGGGTGTAGGAAGAAGTATAAAAATAGAGATGGTTTTAGTAGATAGTGAGGATGTTGGAGGATCGTATAGTGGTTGTTGGAGGATATTATAGCGAGTGTGCTGATTCTTATTTTGGTGAATACCGAAAGTGGAGTAGAGGAGATTTAGTTGTGTGAAGTTAAGTAGTGTTGAGTGTTGGTGAGTGTCTACTAGTTTTCGGAAGTTCAAGCTGGGATAGAAGGGAATCCTCTGTCCCATAGTGAAGCCGTAGTTGGAGTACGAGTGTGACTGTCTCTACACCTTTCGACTATCTGCTGGGGTGAGATATTTAAAGTAATCTACTTAATTTGTTGATTCATATATTTTGATTAAGTAAAACGCTGGCTGAGCTATATAAATTTACCAGGCCGCCCTCCCATTAATCTGCTCAAATAAACTTTAGTTATTGTTATTTAAAGTCTTGTGTTCTCTTAGTAATCTAAGTATTTAAGTTAAGATGGAGTTTGCAGGAGCGCAAACTCCACAGTGGCGCCCAAACCAATTCGACACCCCCCCCCCCGCTCGGGTTTATTTTACTGGCTCAAACAATGTACTTAAATTTTTTGAAGATCTTGAAGAGTATTTTGATATATGTAAAATTGACGAGGATGATAAATTTAATTTATTAAAATACTCCTTAAAAGGAGATGCTAAAATCTGGTATGACACCATTGCCTCTAGAACTCTAGGCCAAAATCCTACGTATGAGGATTTGAAGCTCAAAATTAAAAATTCATTCTCTTCTATTGTGGATAAAACCAAACTCCGTCAAGAACTTTATACGACAAAAATGTCGTTTTATGACAAACCTACAACATTTTTATTACGTAAATTCGACATTATAAAGCAGCTGGATTTAGTTTTATCTTTTGCCGCTGCAATGGAAATCATAACCCCTCTTTTGACTATTCCTATTCAAGATTACCTTGATCTGAAACCTGTCACCTCTTACGACAGTCTGTTCTAAACCTTAGCTAAATATCAAGAACGACATCCTCCAAGGGCGGAAAACACCTTTAATCACCAACGGGGTAATGGAAATATGCAAAATTCTAGGCGGGAAAATTTCACCCCCCCTCAAAATTTCAATCGCTATCAACAAGAACGCCAATCGCCGCAGCCAAGGCGTAATAACTTTCAAAATTCTCGGAACGATCGTTCTAATCAAAATCAGTCTCAAAACTTTTCTCGAACTGATAGAAATAACAGAAATTTTCGTAACTCTCGTGATAACCAGAGTCGTCAGTTAAACGAGTAAGTGGCTCTTGTGAGGAGGGTCAACAGCCACTGAATAACTCAACCACCTCCATATGTTTAGACACAATTTGTATCAGTCCGGTGGACCTACCTAATTTGAATGCAATAATTCATGATACTTTGATACCTACTTATTGGGACACTGGTGCTGAACGCTCCATTCTAGCATATGAAACTTATAAAAAGTATTTTGACTTTAAACCTTTAAAGCGGACAAATTTAAATATTACAACGGCTCAAGGCAAGTCCTGTGTTAATAGAGGCGAAGTCAGCCTGAATGTTAAAATTCATAATTTAAGTGTTAATTGGCCTTTTTACGTCATCGACAATCTTCAGCATCCCTGCATTATAGGGTTAGATTTTATGAAAGCAAATAATGTTGAAATTAATTTTGCCAATAAATCTTTACATATTGATGATTCTAAGTCAAATTCTAAACCTGTCGAGCCGACAGAGTTAATTGTTAATTTAGAGGAAAGTGCCCTCACTCATATTAAAAAAATTCATTTTGTTAATTTTCTTAATCAGTTTAAGCAGTTATTTTCTGAGACACCTGGCTTAACCCATGTTGTTTGCCATGAAATTGACACTGGAACTAATAAACCAGTCTTTAGTAAGCCTTATCGTTATGATCAAGCCAAACAAGATATTATAAATTGGCATATTGAGAAAATGTTGCAAAATGATATTATTATGCCTGTAACTTCTCCTTATGCGTCTCCTGTTGTTTTATGTCGTAAGAAAAATGGTAAACCTATGACTGACCCTGAGGCATGGAGATTTGCAATCGATTATCGTAGGCTAAATTCTATTACACAATATCCTCAGTATCCCTTGCCTATAATTGATGATTTGTTAGCACATATAACAACGACAAATTTTATGTCTACTCTCGATCTGACATCGGGTTATTTTCAAATTGCAATGAAACCCGCTGATATATCAAAAACAGCGTTTATAACTAAAAATGGCACGTTTGGTTTGGTTTTAAACGAATGCCTTTCGGATGTTCAGGGGCTGTAGCGACATTCCAAAAAGCCATGGAAACAATCCTTAAACCTGTTTTGAATAAATTTGTACATGTTTATCTCGATGATATAATAATCACGTCCTCATCTTACAATGAACATTTAGATCATTTAAAAACTGTTTTTACTCTACTGCAAAATGCAGGATTAACTTTAAATTCCTCTAAGTGCCATTTTGCACGACAGGAAATTAAGTACCTAGGCGTCAAAATAACGCCTGCTGGTATTTCTGTAGATAATGAAAAAGTTCAGCCAGTTTTAAACATGCCCCCTCCTACAACTTCCAAACAAGTTTCGAGATTTCTAGGCATGTGTGCTTGGTATGGGAAATTTATACCTAATTTTGCTCACATATGCGAGCCCCTCTTTAAACTCAAAAGGAAAAGAGTTAAATTTCACTGGTCAAATGAAGCACAAGAAGCATTTGATAAGTTAAAAACTATACTTAGCGCTCCTCCTGTACTAGCTCATCCTAATTATAATATTAAATTTCAAGTAGCTACTGATGCTTCTTCGTACGGCATTGGTGCCGTTTTAAGCCAAGAAGGCCGTCCAATAGCATATGCGTCCCGTACGCTTAACACTGCAGAAAGAAATTATCCAGTAACTGAACGTGAATGTTTAGCAGTGCTTTGGGGATTGCAAAAATTTCGTTTATATTTTACGCAACTTCCAGTAACAGTTGTTACAGATCATGCAGCATTAACTCGGTTAACAACTGGAAAGAGCCTCTCCCCCCGCATGATTCGATGGACTCTTAAGTTATCTAACTTTAATATAAACATAGAACACCGACCTGGTTCTGACAATATCGTAGCGGACGTTCTTTCACGTACTACTCAAACTCAAGAAAATAAGATTGAATCTAATCTTTCAAATCAATTCCTTGCTTTAAATGAAAAGAATGATCAATTAAATTCTACTGTTAAAGCCTCATATATTCATCGTTCGCATTTCAAGGCTGAACCGGTTCAATCCGAAATATTAGTAGACGTGACTGAAACTCGTGTAAAGGAAATTGAAAGTGAACAAATAAACCAAGGTGCGTCTACAAATCCAGTCAGTACCTTAACCGATCATTTCGTATCTGATCAGGAAAAAGTAGCTTTAGCGCTTATGCCAGCATCTGTGTTAAATTCGAGAGATCAATTAATCCAAGAACAAAAAAATTATCCCGAATTTGGATTAATCTATAAGTATTTAGAAGATCCTGAGTCAGTTTCATTAATTGAATCAGCCATTGCCTTAAACTGGTCCCAATCTTTTTCTTTAATCGATGGCTTGCTTTTTTATTCAAAATTATTATCATCTTATGGCGAATTACGAGTTGTAATTCCCCAATCTCTTCGTCAAGCCATCCTATTTGAGTTTCATGACTCTCCAATTTCGGGGCACTTTGGCATTAGGAAAACTTATAAAAAGCTCAAAGATGCCTGTTACTTTCCTAAAATGAGGAAGTTTGTTAATGAATATGTTTCGAGTTGTCGCTTGTGCCAGCAATATAATTATAAAAATGTAAAGCCGGCCGGTAAATTAATTCCTATTAAAGTTGATTTTCCAAATCAAATTCTTGGACTCGACTTAATCGGTCCTTACCCCCTCTCTAAACCAAACAGATTTCGTTATGTGTTAGTTATGGTGGATTATTTTAGTAAATGGGTTGAATTTGTGCCTTTACGTAAAGCTTCGGCACAAGCAGTGGCCACTGCCTTCTTTAATAATTATATTTCTCGTTACGGCGCCCCCCTTCAAATTGTAACGGACCATGGTCCTCAATTTATAAGTAATGTTTTTAAGGCACTTTGCGATACACTCGAAATTAAACATGTCTTCACGGTTCCATATCGGCCGCAAGCTAATCAGGCCGAACGTGTTAATAGAACTCTAATAAACATGATTGCGACATTCATTGGTCAAAATCATGAAAATTGGGATCAGTTTCTTTATCATTTTGGCTATGCAATTCGTACAGCGGTAAGTGATGCAACCGGAAAAACTCCCGCTGAATTGTTTTTGGGCAGAAAGATTCTGACCCCTTTTCAAAAACTGGTATTAGTACAGCAAAACGCATCTCAATTTATTACGCGAAATATTGAAGAATTGCTACCAGAAGTTCAGAGAAATTTGAGAAAAGCTCAAAAGCAGCAAGCTCTATATTATAACTTAAAACGTAGAATTTTAGAAGTAAAAGTGGGAGATAAAATACTCCTAGAATCACATTTTCTTAGCTCTAAAAATGATTCTAAAGTAGCTAAATTTGGGCCAAAATTCATTGGGCCTTTTTCTGTTTTAAAGATAGAAAATAATAATTTGACAATTGATTTTAACGGCACCCCAACGACCATTAATGTTGATCAGGTCCGAATATTTAAAGAGCGCACTCAATCATATACTGAAACTCTTGATAGTGATAGCGTGCCGGGTTCAAACCCACCTGACGAACAGTCCGTCCTTACGCCTAACCTCACTCCCCAGCCTAGTGCTCCTGATTCTTGTACAGCTGATGAACTACCTACTCCTACAACACCCGAACAATCTGTTCAGGGCACTTCCGCTGACCAATCTAGTGTTAGCAGACCCGTCGCACAAAAACGAGCTCGTAGTGGGTCATCAAACCAGTCTAATGTGAAATTTCCTAGGCAAACTGGTCGCAAACGCGACTATTCTTTTACTAATGGTTCTTTTATACCGCAGAGTAAAAAGAAACATGGTTGGAACAAGGGTTTCAAACGCCCTCAAGCCCCCTCCTCAAAGTCCTCTGGAACACATCGCCCACAGAAGGTACTAGCAGTTCCAGATTCAGTGCACACCGACTCGTTTCGACCTAAGAGAAAAGCAAGGGTTCGAAAAAGACCTCCACCTTCTTCATCAGCTAGCGGACGGCACATGGAAAAATTCCTAGCAGCTCCTGACTCGATCGGCAAAGACGAGTTCTCTTCACACCACCGATTTAATACTCGGCGTCAAGCCAGACTCCGACAACAGGCTCAGCCATATGAATCACCTGCCGAGCAAGCCTTTTGGGATAGCCCTAGACCCCGGTCTGAAAGCCTCCAACCCTGTGGCCTAGCTGACGAGTACATCGAGAACATTCACCAAGACCTCTGACCTTTCTGAAGTTACAGCTGCAAATTCACATCAGGTGATACCGTTCTCTATTTTTTTTTCTCTATTACAAGTGCATTTCTGTCAGAGCTGTACAAAATGTTCGACGTACCTTGAAGCCTTTTTGGGACTTTATATTTTAAGAACTCTTACGAAAGTTATGGACTTTCCCAAACTAAAAATACAAAATTTAACTTAGCCATGAACTTTCAAATCAAAATTAATGTTCTGCTTCAATGTCAACATTTTTGTTCTCTCTTAAATATCTATTTTATGTATGTATTAAGTCTTTTACCTTGTAGCCATCTCCTGCAGAAAGCTGGTAATATAAACTGTTTTTTGGCCCCTTTGTAAATTCCCCCCCCCCTTTTTCTCTTGTATTTTTATAAATGATGTATTTATAAACTGCATATTTGTATTTGTAAAATTTTTTGAATATTTGTCTAAAAGTTTATCTGTATGTACTTTTAGAGGGGGTAAAATGTTTTTTTTTAGCTATAAGCATAAAAGTCGTGTTTAACTATATAACATTAAAAAGACTAACTACTCAGTTTTTTCCGCTTATGCTTTAGCTAAGGAGGGAGAAATATTTCTGTATGTAACCTATCTATTATGTTAATAGAGACGAACATGTCTCAGTTTCTTCTAGAGATGAATTGTCACTTTTTTTACTATGCATACTGTAAAAGTTTTTCCCATTTCAGACACTCTGATGGACTATTCTCTTAATCTGATGTTAACTCTTTTTATCTAAAGTGAAAGATCTTAATTTGATGTCAAAAAGTTCTTTTTTCCTGCTTATGGACAGCCTGTGGATTCTGACGTCTGCTCTAGTGCGAAGAAAGTTCAGCCTATTCTTGGTTTACTCATCTACCTTGCAGACGTAGAGCTCCAGATACCAGTCCAGCCAGTCAACTCATATTAATAAAGACTTTATCATTTTTTTCTCTTTTTATTTTAAAGACACTTACTCTTGTGTTATAACAAACTTTAAATGTCGCATTTTGTCACGAGCGACTTACATTGTAAAGCCAAGATCAAGTTGAATTTAATATATTGCCTTCCTGGCCTAACAGGGAGACGTTTGTTAATCCTACTGTAAGCCTGGTTTTAGCTCAGTCAGTCCCGGAGTTTCTCGGGGTAAACGAACGCCTTTTATTTAAAATTTTAAATTTTTTGCGTCCCCGAGTTTTCCGCTCAGGGACTTAACAAATTTTTAAGTTTTTCTCACCCAGTTAAAATTTAAGTGACGGCTGCACTCACACTTCAGAGATTTGAAATAGTTAGAGAGGGAATGAAGCTATTTAAATTTAATCGATCAAACCCGTTGGGGATTTTCCCGACTAAATTTTTTTCTAGGAGGGGGACTGTGAGGTTGAGACGTTAGAACGTCACCACAGTTGTTTCAATTAAGCTGGATCCAGCAAAGTAGGAAGTTGGGACGGTTAAAATCACTCCGTCGCCAGTGGCTCGGTGACGGTTGAAGTCGAGATAGTTTTGTGTCGGCAGGGTGCTGCATTAAAAGACTTAGATTTTGAATATTAGTTAAATCAGAAGTGATTTTTAAAAGTACGGATTGAAATGTAGTGAAAGGAGGGTGTAGGAAGAAGTATAAAAATAGAGATGGTTTTAGTAGATAGTGAGGATGTTGTAGGATCGTATAGTGGTTGTTGGAGGATATTATAGCGAGTGTGCTGATTCTTATTTTGGTGAATATCGAAAGTGGAGTAGAGGAGATTTAGTTGTGTGAAGTTAAGTAGTGTTGAGTGTTGGTGAGTGTCTACTAGTTTTCGGAAGTTCAAGCTGGGATAGAAGGGAATCCTCTGTCCCATAGTGAAGCCGTAGTTGGAGTACGAGTGTGACCGTCTCTACACCTTTCGACTATCTGCTGGGGTGAGACATTTAAAGTAATCTACTTAATTTGTTGATTCATATATTTTGATTAAGTAAAACGCTGGCTGAGCTATATAAATTTACCAGGCCGCCCTCCCATTAATCTGCTCAAATAAACTTTAGTTATTGTTATTTAAAGTCTTGTGTTCTCTTAGTAATCTAAGTATTTAAGTTAAGATGGAGTTTGCAGGAGCGCAAACTCCACAAGTGTAACCTGCTCATAAGTAGATAACTTTGAAAATCCACGTTCAAACAATCTCAAATAAAGTGTAAGAAGTAAAACAGAAAAAAAAAAGTTGCATGCTAGATAGTTTAATGTATTTTATCAGTCGTTTTTACATTGGAATATGTATTAAATTTCCCAAAGGTTTACAATTTAGTAGACATATATGGTGATGTTAAATATATAATGTCAATATAGTTAGTCTTTTAGAAAATATTACATTAAGCATATAAAATGCTTTTTTCCAACTAAAAGCAAAAATGAAATAAAATAATATTAAAAGAAGTTTATTTTTCTTGAAAGCAACTAAACATCAATTTGGGTACTGGTTATTATTTTTTATTTTGAGTTTCAACGTGAAACTAAATTATACTACACTATCCGATTCTTAAAAATATTTCCATGATTGAAATATTATTAGATCTTTTTATTTTCTTAACTAATTATAAAACCCATCAAGATTTGAAGTAGGAAAAACTATATTAATGGGAGGCAATGCTAAAATGCAAATGCGATTTATCTAACTTACCCTTTCACTTAAAGCATTAATTTTAGCATCATAACTTTCGGCAGATCTTTTGCTCCGTTTCAAGTTTATTGGTATTTGTTTTAACAATTCTTCAACGTTTATATTTGAAAGTATACCAACTGGACCAAATATTTTTTCCAAGATATGCTCCAGATCTTCCACACGAGCACCAAACTAAGTAATAGAAATATCAATATTGTCAATTATATATACAACAATATTTGAAGATAATATAATATTATTATAACAAAGAAATTTGCAATATTTTAAAAGACTTTTGGGCGATAACTTAAAAGTATAAAATATTCTTCCTATATTACAGCATTTTTTAAAATAAATAATATTATAGTTTTAAAAAATTAAAGAACACGCTTTTATAGAAATGTGAACTAAAAAGCGCAAAATATCTATCTTAGTATTAAAATGCAGGGTAAGAGAAAATCGTGTGAGTGTCACACCATAATATTTACATACAAAAGCGCAAAATATCTATCTTAGTATTAAAATGCAGGGTAAGAGAAAATCGTGTGAGTGTCACACCATAATATTTACATACATTTAAATCTTTAATTAAAATAATTTAGAATTAAACAAAAATCTCCCCTGACTGGGATCGAACGCTAGACCATTAGGTTCAGAGTGCGGTGCTTTACCTCACAGCTACAACATTCACGTAGGGAAATTCTTTTTTTTACAATATAGATTTTTGTTTGTTCTCAGTGCGGTTACAAACATACAAACAAACATACAAACAAACATACAAACATACATGCATACAAACATACATACATACATACATACAGGTGAAGCTAATAAAAGCGTGTTAATAAAAAAGTCATTGATTTAGCAATGAACATTTATTATTTTAAAATTTTCCTAATTACAAATTAATTAAAGCTTTTCTGCTACATTAAATCTCTTTAACATTAAACTTTTAACGAAGTTTTAATTCAGAACGGAGTTATTGTATCTCTGTGATGCTTTTAAGTGAGTAAGTTGTTTGCTAATCGGGTTTTCTAATAAAAGGTTATTTATTGTGATATGTATTATTATTCCTTAAAACTTCGCCTATATGATGATCACCATATACCATATATATAAATACAAGTTGTTTCTGAATAACAAGGTAGAAAATATCTGTGCATAAATCTAAAAGCAATAAGTTATTGCGTCGTGATTCGCGTAGCTGTGAAGAAAGGCTTAAAAATAAAATATTTATCAAAAACAAATGTGCCAAAAGACGATTTTCATGCTATCATGCAACTGTATACCCGCGTTATAGCTGTCAACACATAGCCTGAGGTACAAATGATGTTCACATATAGTTATAGATTTTGAGTAATTAATTCCATATACGTAAATTACAATACAATAAACTTTTTTTTATATATATACAGGTATTTTTCTGCATTATTAGTTCGTTTTCCAACACTGTATATGTATATATGCTTTTTTATTTAGTACGGGGCTTCTCAAGAATAGCATTCAGCATTTATACTTCATTGCACTACATAAACATTTTTTATTTATTTATTATTATTTACTAGTTCTGAAAATCTTACCTCTAATGGCACTAGTTGATTTCCAAATGCATTCAATTTATAAGCAATATTTCCAGATTTCGGAAGGAAGGAATCAGCAGAATGAATAAGGTTAGCTTCTCTTGATAGTCCCAAATTAAAAAGTGATGAAAATAAAGACAAATCAAAATTTCTAGAAAACTTTGTCATATCTATTGACTTCGGTCTTGTCCATTTTTCTGATGTAATGTCTATTAAATTGAGAAACGATCGCGCAGTAGATTTTGCTGGATCTCCGCTTGTTCGAATATTTTCTAATAAAGTCCAAGTAAATACTTGAACTGAAAATAGAAAGCATAATAAGTTATATGCACTCTATAATTTTATTTAAAATTTAGACAGATGAACATACAGAAAACTGAACTGGTAAAATATTACAGGTTTTATTACTTTTACGGCCATAATATTGTTTTCAAATTTACAAAATTATCAAAAGCTTAAGTTTATTCAACCAATAAAATTATAAATATTAAAATTAAATAAATAATAAATATGAAAATTATAACGATTAATCACACACTAGTTGAATATAAATACTTAATAATAAAAAAATTTATGAAGATTTTTTTTCTTTAATAAAAATTTATAACAAAAATTATTGGTTGGGCCAAAAATCTCTGACAATTCGGCATACGAGAATATAGCTTGTATTACAATGCTTCTCACAATGAAAAATTTTGCTTTTTTGCTTAATCAAATAAAAACGTTTTCCAAATTTTGCTTATAAATGGTGCTGTATTTTATAAACATTAAGTAAAAACATCAAACAATTAAAAAGAATTTATTTTGCAGAATTTACTAAAATATTTAAATAAATGCGCCCTTTATAGTCAATACTATAATATGTTTTCAAAAAGTCGTAGTCTGAAGCAACATGGAGAAGATAGACGTTTATAGTGTGGCTAATTTCCTTCATTTGAAAGGTTACTCTGCCTGAGAAATCCATAATGAAATTAAGGCTGTTTATGGAAATGATAGTCGTCATATGTCATTGTAATAAGGTGGAAAAGGATTTTTTAAACTGGCTGCACGTCCTTCACAAGTGAACCCATAGGAGTGGAAGACCACTCACGGACAATGCTGCCACAGAGAAGAAAATGATGGACTTCGTTCTATTAGATTGAAAAGCAATTAATTAAATGATCATGAATAAGTCTAATCTTAGTTAAAGAGTATGGGGAAAATTATTAGAAATGAACTGCGCATTTCAAAAGTGTCAACACGTTGGTTCCACGATTACGAACTTTTTCTTTAGAAGCAATCATGACACGACTGTCAAGGGAGATGATGATTCTTTATTGCAAGATGAAGAAGAATATTTTTGATCGCCTGACAACTATGGACGTATCTTAGGTTTATAAATATGATCCAGCTACCAAAAATAAAAGTTATTCAGTTGATGTTTGGTTTTTTGCAACTGTCAGGAAGTCATTTAAAAACTACTTGAAGAAAAATTAGACCATCATTGGAGTTTATTACTGCATATTGTGCCATGCACCGGTCAAGAAACGACGCACTATATGATCACGAAAGAAGCTCATCTGTTTGCCAAAAATGCACTTTCTTACTCATCTCGAGATGTGGTTAAGGAGTTAAAGCGATGTGGCTTTGGAATTTAGATACACCCGATTTTTCTTCCGATCTTGCCCCTAGCGACATTTTCTTATTTTTCTAACTCAAAAAAAAATTGCGGGGTCGTAGACTTGACAACACAAATGACTTTATTCTAGTGGCGGAACAATGGTTCTTGACGCAATCTGTTGAGTTTTACAATGATGGCATTCGAAAGGTCAAGAAATTCAGGTAGAAATGTTGAACTCCAAATGGTGAATATATATATAGGTGGCTTAAGAATAAGAATTTTAAATTAAATCTCTATATCGATTATTTTTAGTAATAATTAAAAATTTCTGATACCCTCTCCTATTTATTTATTTACATACCATTTATACTTTTCTAAATTTGTGTATGATCGTAAAACTATGTCTATGGACATGCTTTTTTTTCCACTAGAGAACATATGTCGAGGCAATGGAAGGTAATTTAAGACAGCTTTTTTTATTTTATCATAGTTCTGAGATAGCTTACGATACACTGCAGACATTTTGTAAGCAACTTTTTTGGTGTATGGAGGTTTATTTCATAGAATGAACATTTTTTGTAAAGGGTAGTATAAAATTTTAAATTTTGTAATTCTTGAAATTGAATCCAAAGAAATTCTTAAACGATTTTGTAAAATTCTGTACTTTATTTTACATAACTTTGGAATTTATAATATTTATCTATATTTATAATACACTGATGGAAAAAAAAATCCCAACACCAGGAAGGAGCTGTGCTAGATAAACGAAATTTGGTAGGCGTGTTTATACATCTGAAAGATTCAAATTTTGAGCTACGCGCATAAGTGTGACGCTAGTAGCGACACTATGAACATGCAAACAAGGTTTGCTTTAAATAAGCGCTGTAAGGTTCGTGATCGTTATTTACAGTTGAGATTTGACGTAGTGGGTTAATGTTAGTCAAGGATGCCTCTAAGAAGACCAAGAAGCCATTATCAACAGCTCACTGAGTTTGAACGAGGTCGTGCAGTAGGGCTACGAGAAGGTGGGTTTTCTTTCCGCGATATTGCAGAAAGACTTGGCAGGAATGTATCCACTGTGCATGAGTGTTGGCAGCAGTGGTCAAGGGAAGGTACTGCCTCAAGAAGACCGGGTTCCCGGCGGCCACGTGGCACTACTGAGAGGGAAGACCGCCGTGTTCGGCGTATGGCTGTGGCTAATCGTACTGCGTCTGCAGCTGAAATTCGAGCTGCAGTTGGCACCACAGTGACACAACGAACTGTTACAAATCGTTTACTTCAAGGACAGCTCCGAGCCAGACGCCCTGTAGCGTGCATTCCACTGACTCCAAACCACTGCCGTTTGCGACGTGAGTGGTGTCAAGCTAGAGCTCATTGGAGGACAGAGTGGAGATCTGTTGTGTTTTCTCATGAAAGCCGGTTCTGCCTTGGTCGCAGTGATAGCCGTGTGTTGGTTAGAAGTAGGCCAGGTGAACGCCTGCTAGAGACCTGTCTGCGGCCTAGACACACAGGGCCTACTCCTGGAGTTATGGTTTGGGGAGCAATTTCGTATGACAGCAGGCGCACTCTCGTGGTTATCCCACGCATCCTGACTGCAAATTTGTACGTCAGTCTAGTGATACAACCTGTTGTGCTGCCATTCATGAACAGCATTCAAGGGGGTGTTTTACAACAGGATAACGCTCGCCCTCATACCGCTGTTGTAACCCAACATGCTCTACAGAGTGTCGACATGTTGCCTTGGCCTGCTAGATCACCAGATCTTTCTCCAATCGAGCACGTATGGGACATCATTGGACGACAACTCCAGCGTCATCCACAACCAGCATTAACCGTCCCTGTATTGACCGCCCAAGTGAAACAGGCATGGAACTCCATCCTACAAACTGATATCCGACACCTGTACGACACAATGCATGCACGTTTGCATGCTTGCATTCAAAATTCTGTCGGTTACACCGGTTACTAATGTACCAACATTTCACATTTGAAATGGCTCTACCTGTGATCTTGAAACTGTAATCAATTAAATATGTTACCTAGACAAATGTATTGCTGAAATTTCATTACTGTACAATAATTTTTTCTGAGTGTTGGGATTTTTTTTTCCATCAGTGTAGATAAATATTATTAGATAAATATTTAAGGAATTAATGCAAAGTCACGATTTTTCGAACACCACTGCAAATTCACGTATCTTAAAATCAGACACATAAGTGTCTTAAATGAGTGTCTTTATTTTCAGACATGAAATCGTGTATCTTTTTTACCTAAAAGGAATATTAATAGTGCATATTACAAGACAAAAGCAGAAAAATATTTTGGAAATCCTCATATTCAATGTCAAATTGAAATATATAATATTTATATATATTTTGATAGAAAGAAATTCATAATATCCAGACCATTTTGCATTACAGCTTTAGTATATGACCCATTTTATTTCTTTCTTGCAACCTTAGATCCGGACCGCGGTACCCCTGTCAGTAGAGCGCTGCTCGTAATTGGAAGATTGTGGGTTCAGTTCTCGTGCCGGCCAAAACCCGTCGTGTGCACTAATGGTGTCTGGTGCCCGTAAAATATGTCGTGGGCGCAATATCCTCCATGTTCCCATCAAAATTATACCTCTGCGGACCACCAAAGCGGGGGAGCCATCCCCTTCGTGTAGCACAAAAATTGTGGTGGCATGTCTCCGGAATATCCGTAGGGATGTGTCCCAGACCGTCGCCAATTATCCATAGCGCAGCAATGGTACGACGTCAAACACAACCTACCTAATTATCTACCTACCTACAACCAGGGATCATATTTTAATTTTCCCATGTAAGAAAATTAATTTTCTAAAAGTAGAGAAAAAAAAAGTTGATATTTATTTTCTTTCTTTTTTACATCTATGGTTTCGGACCGCGGTACCCTAGTCGGTAAAACGCCGAGCTCGTAATTGGAAGATTGCCTATTCGATTCTTGAACCGGCCAAAGACCGTCGTGTACACTAATGGTGGCTGGTGCACATAAAATCTGTCGCAGCCGCAAAGTCCTCCATGTTCCCATCCATACTATACCTCTGGGGATCACCAAAGCGGGGGGATCAACCCTCCATGAAGGATCAAAACAGTGATGACATGTCTCCGGAACATCTCCAGGGGTGCGTCCCAGACCGTCGCCAATTACCCATAGCGCAGTACTGATGCGACGTTAAATCCAAGCTACCTACCTACGTACAACCATGGATCATATTTTAATTTTTCTGTGTAAAATGATTTCATGACCGAAGAACAACGTCACTGGGAGAAACTTTTTTCAAAATGGCAAATAGAGTACCTTCATAAACTTGTCGTTTTTAGTTGATAATTTTTTAATTAAAATGATAGAAATTTCTAAGCAGCTGAAATGTCTTCTTTGAAGTATGCGGAACATATTGATACCTCTCATGACACGAAGGAACCTGCCCTCCGCTAGAAGATGCTGTCGCAGACAAAAAAAATTTGACGCCAGTGACAGGAACCTTTTTTTAATATATAGAGAAAACCAGGAAATTGGTTGTTTTACACTGATATGTAGGAACTCATGCGGATTTTTTTTTTTTTTTTTTACCAAATTAAAAAATTAATCAGCAGCCGCGTACAAATCGTTCAAGATTGCTTGTTTACGAATTCGATTTCTTTTTCTTTGAAAATTCAATTTCATAAAGCTAAAAAGGTCTAAATAACTTAAGCACTTAATATATAAAATATTATTAAATGAAGCGGATGTGGAAAGAAACTTAAAGACCATATACATATTATAGAATCCGTGCAGTGTTTGAAATTCTAAGTGTCTGAACTGTAACATGTCTGAATTTCTAAGTGTCTCATTTGTAAAATGTCTTAATTTTCAAGTGTCAAAACTGTGTCTGAATTTCAGACACATCAATAATATTCAGTCACTTAACTTATTCTTTTTTTATAAAGACATTTATGTGTCTTAAATTCAGACGTATGTGGTATCTGAAAATTTGTATCCTTACGTGTTTAAGACATTTTTGTGTCTAAATTGGTATTTCAGACACATTTCTGTCTGAACTTAAGACATTTCTATTTGCAGTGCACTGTATGTAATTAAAAAAAAAATTGAACACGATTACATATATATATATATATATTTAATACACAGGAAAGTATCAGGGAAAAAAGCCCTTAATAACACTCTCTCATGACATCATACCACAAATTTTCTCAGGACTGTCATTAGTAATACATATCCTCTGATTAAAATGTATGAATCTGCATCTCATTTTAAAATATTAAATAACTTTTTTCAATGTATATATTTTGAATACTACACAATTTAAGAAAGTGCATTCAACACTTGTGAAAGGTGCAAGTAAAGGGTATTAATGCAAAGTATTTTTTTTTTTTATTGAGACAATACTTGCCATATTTTTTGAAGAAATTGTATGAAATTCAATTACAACTTACAAACACTCAAAAGATGTTGTATTGTTTGAAAGAAAATTTAAGACGGTTTTGAACATTAAATTCTAATTTTGCGTCTTAAATAGTTATATTAAAAAAAAGAAAAAAGAAATCCTATGAACAAAGTCCTTTAGAAAGTCCAGAATTTCCACTCTCAATCTATGTAATTTTAAATAATACCATTCTGAATAATTCTGAAATATTCTTTAGAATTAAAAAAAAAAAAAAAAAAAAAATATCAAATACAAAAATTGCGAAGAGATAAAAGATCATTAAAAAAAAACACCACGTAAAAATTCTTCAAAGTTAATCTTTTTGCAAAAAATTCGCAAACAAAAGTGAATTCAGATATCAAAATATATGAGCAGAAAATTTTAAGGTATCTGATTCCATTCGTTAAATTTATTTCCAAAATAAGTAAGAAGCAATGTGAAATTACGACAGAGTACGAAAATACGTTTTACGAGATCGTAGCAAAAAGCATACTTTAACGATTGAGAAAATCAATATTTTGAAAAATATGAGATCTTTTACACAGTGATGAATCTGGATGCTTAGACAGTAGCTAACAAGGAAGTTTTTTAAATTCTCTTTCAAAAGAACATACTGGGAAACAGGCTCTTCCCAGTTTTGTCTGCTCAGTTACGTGGTTTAGGCGTATAAGTATCCAGTAAATATACTGGTTGACCTCTGGCGAGAGGCAATCTTTAGAGCACGGTTTTGCTGAACGGTTGCCACACGATGTATTCTAGGCGCTATATCCGAAGGCACATTCTTCTCCGGGAAGCAGAATAGTCACCGACCGTTGAAAGATATCGAATTTAGTTTGTGTAAATTTGGGGCAAATGCTGATTTCTCCTAGAATTTCTCCTAGATTTGTACTTTCCGATTCTAAAACTGCAAAATTTTTTACGGAGGAAAGTGCTTTAAACTTTGAACCAAAACTATACCTAACTATGTGCCAAGAGCATAGGGATGAAATTTTCCATGATAATAAAATATATTATTTCTAAGATTTACGGGCAGGACTGGTACTTCAATAAGAATACTAAAGTATGAGAGTTATAATAACTGATAACATTTTTTAATGCTTTGTTTTCAACACACTTTTAAGCTCAAAGATTTCTAGTTTCTTAATAGTAGCACAAAATTATTTATTACAAAGAATTCCACTGCTGACTATTCAAAAGGCAACATCATGAAAAAGTCATTCAAAAGACACGGAAATTTTAGCATGGGCATCTATGACATACAAATGATTAACATTTTAGCTCAGATACACATCAAGGGTGCCTCCTGCGCCACCTACAAGGAATTCAAAGGATAGATAGAGGTTTTACGCACTGGAATTGTGTTTTTTTTTCTTTTTGTGAGAATTTACCACATGTCTCATAGAAAAGTACGGACGTTAGCCAAGCCGGTTTCTGAATTTGACAGGGGAAGAATTGTACTTCTAGGAATTGCGGATTATCTATTCGAAAAATTGGTGCTCGTGTCATGTAATCAAGCCGCAAGACAGCAATGCAATACGATGTGTAAATAAAAGCTTTAGGACATTGCATGCAACATTCTGTTCTGTTGAAATATGTCTGCAGGCTATCAATATACCTGATAATATGTCAAGTGCTTAAATAAGAAAAAATAACAGGTTGCTATACCAAAGGGATACAGCGCTGGCTGTTCAGTATACAGTTAATATTTATTAGACCAGAGCGAGAGTAAAATCCGATGCTATCCCAAACCATAACGCTTGGTGAAAGAAAGTTATGGCTAAATGAAACTACTCACCCCCATGCTGCCAGACTCGTATACGCCCATCTTTGTGTCGTAAATCGAAACGCGATTCGTCTGAAAAAAGGACATCGTGTCCGGTGTTCATTGAACCATTGTAGACGCAAATGCTTTGGTCTAGAATCAACAGCAATTGCAGCACGGTTTTTTTTAGTGAATGGCTTGCAGAAATTTTCCTGTACTGCAAATAGCGTGTGGCGGGACGGCGCTGTTCTTATCATTTCCATCGGCCTGTCTGCCTCTCTTGCTACCGTCAGTTGCATAGTTCCAACATTGTCGTTTAATTACGCCCAATATGAGCCCCAATTCCTCAGAAAGAAAATACGCAATCTCTACCAATCCATCTATATATCTACCTATCTATCTATATAAAGCAATGTTTATATGTGCGCCCGTTATAGACCAAAAAATTACTGGACCGATTTATGGGTATTTCTTTGAAAAATGATCAGTTTATCCCGGAGAAGATTTAAAGCTATTAAAATCCTCTATCTGACCAATAGAAAGAAATTTGGGGACTTTAATATTTTTGCAGAATTATTCTCACTGTCCAGAGAAGGTTTAAAGCTTTTGAAATCCTCGATCTGACCAAATAGAAAGTTAGAGGCCTAAATATTTTTTTTATTTTATTATTTGTTTATTTTTAAGGGTAAAGAATCGAATGCGCATACTTTTGAAGTTCTAATATTAATTAGGGAAAAGGGAGATAGAAATATTTAAATACATTAAAATGGATCTAGGACCTGAAAAACCGTATTTCTAGAGTTTTGAAGGTGAGGATTCGATTGCGCATACTTTCAAAACTATAAAATTATTAAGGAAGAGGAGGGGCAAGTATCTAAAATGTTTTAAATTGCGTTAGGGGGTTAGTAAAACTATGTTACTAACCTTGTTTTGAAGATTGCGCATACTGTCAAAGCTATAAAACTAATAAGGGTATAGAAAAGAGGCAGGTATTTAAAAATGTTAAAATAGAGCTAATGGCTAGGAAAAAAAAAAAAAAAAAAAAAAAACAGCGTTTTAAGGTTTTAAGGAGCTGGCAATCGATTTCCTTTACCTTTGAGGCTGTAAAATTAACCCTTTCATGGTCATGAACGTGTATACACGGTCAGAGATTTTTACTTCTGAATCATTTATTCATTGCTACGAATTTGCTAAATAGAAAACAACCAGTTTCTCAGTATTCCTGATAAATTTGTAATATTATTAGTACTTAATGACTTAAAAATATATAAAACACATACCACTAAAACGGCTTTGAATCGAAAAAATTAAAAATGGCGTGACCATGAATGGGTTAAAAGAAGGAGATCGAGGTGGAAGCGCGCAGTGAACGCGGGTAACACGTTATAGAAGGCAATGAGGACCAGGACCCGATATTATGCAAGAGAGGAAAACGTTACCATAGGCAGTGGGGACTCTTAACAAAAGTTTGTATGCAAAATTGTTTCTTTCTGAGCGCGTTCAGTGTACCCGAGTAAGGCGCTGCAGTAGGCAGTGTGGACTCCAACTGAGTTTCTGACCGAATCGAGATTCGTTTACAAATTTAATTTTTTCTAGAAAACTGATTGACCTATTTAAATGGGAATAAATAAATGTGACCATTTAAGTATAATGACTATCGAAGCGGGCAAAGTCCGCTAGTGAGTTATAGTTCTTCCTCTTTCATACTCAGGAACATGATTGATTGGCGCAGATATTTTCTAAAAGACTCAGTGAAATTTCCCATTCAAAAATATTTCACAAATAATAAGTGCATTACATGTAAATAGTCTCTCGTGGAATCATTTATATAGCACCTATAGGTGTTGCTATAGACGCCCATGATGTGCATGTGCATTGAAATGTTTACCATTTCCATGTAATGCCGTGGTATACGCACATTGCAATTTTTGCGCCTGTTAAATGATACATTTATGATGTCGCATTTTCAATAATCGCTAATGTAAATATTAATTATGTGCCTTCAACATTTTTATTTGGCACGTGGTTTTAAAGATCATATTTTAATTTATTATTACAGCACTATAAAGCATAATTTTACAAATTTCTTGATTATTTATTTTAGTTATGTGGCTTTATTATTTTTATTGTTATTTTTTAATATAACACTTTCTTTAAAATTTTAAACTCTTAATGCACTCTGCGTAATGTATTTAAACTTAGAAACTTCTTCACACACACACCATAAAATTTGCTTTGTCTCCAAGGTAGCAGCACGTGTAAGTCTTGTTTTTGCCTTCAGCGTTGTAGCACGTGTTTTTTCCTTCTGAAGAAGAAAGGCCACGTCCTTTCGAACCCGGTAGAGCTTAAATTAATTTTATGAAGTGTGAAAAAATTTTTAAGTTTAATTATTTATTGTACATCAGTTCTTTAATTTATTTTTGTGTAATGTAGTTCCATAAAATGAATAAAAAATTACCAAAATTTTAAAACTAGTTGTGCTTGTTGAATAAAATTATTCGAGTAGCATACGTAACAATAATTAATTAAAAACCACAAAATTGTTTAAGGACTGGCTTGAATATATATATTTAATATAAAAACGTATATTGTTAGAAACATCTTAAAAAATACCTGAAAATTGCATTTTTAAAACGTACTTTTGTTTTTGAGAAAAATATATTACAAGCAATAATAAAAAAAACTATAAAAAAAAAACTATTGTTTGTGAAACTAACCTTGTTTACTAGTTTCTGTAGCATAGACACCTACAACTCTTTCGATAACTTCATTAGCAGAGCATTTTGTCAATGATATCAGTGCAGCTATTCGTAGTTCATCATGTTCATTTTTGTTACTGTAGATCTCGAGAAGTTTGGAGCTGGTCTATTGAATAAAAGCAGAAAAAATTTCAAAATAGTCATCATTAATTTCGTTAAAAATTGGACAATTTCAAAGAAACAATTATTTTAAATTGTGAAGTAATATTAACAAATCTGTGTACATCATTAGTGCAGACAACCATTGTTCATCATGCTCATTTTAGTTACTATAAATTCCAAGGGAGTTTTAGCTGATTTATTGAATAAAGCAGACATAAATTAAAAATAGCCATTATGGTGCTCTTTAAAACTTCACCGAATTTCAAATAAATACGTATTTTATATGCACTACTGACCATTAAAATTGCTATACCAGAAAGGAACACACCAAATAACAGACTAATATTTATTGGATACATACATAATAATAGAAAGAACAAATGATTAAATTTTCAGGAAATTTGGAGGCATAGATCTTGATAAATCAGTACCCAGATCAATCAGTTCTAGCAGCTATAACAGCACTTTTCCGCCTTGGCATGAAGTCATGGTTGGCAGTCACGGTACAATACTGCATGCAACTTCAACATGATACCACAATTCTTTAACCATAGTAGCTGGAGAATGGTGAAGTACTAGTCGCTCGAAAATCAATGACAAGACGTTTAGAGTTTGTGAAAGACCAGGGAAACGTGCTGGTCAAAGCAATTGTCGAACACATTTTGTATCAAGTAAGTTTCCGTCAACACGGGCAACATGCGGTCGTGCATTGTCCTGCTGAAATGTAGTGTTACGTAGCCCTCGAAATTAGGCCAATACCATGGACCTTAACACATCATATATGTAACACGCGATATTCAGAGCTCCGGCAATGCAAAGAAGAGGTGATCGTGACTTGTATTTAATTGCACCAAATACCATCACTCCAGGTGATGGTCCAGTATTCGGCTACCATGCCTTCGGCTATCCTTGAAGCTGCATCACAGACAGAAGTGCCTACAATGATGTAAGCTAGATGCAGGAATGGCGTGACCGAGCCTTTTTAGACGAATCACGACTCTGTTTACAGCATCAAGATAGCTGCATCTGTATTTGGTGGCATCGTGGAGTACGCACGTTACCTACTTGCATTTGACATCATCATACTGCCCCAACACCTGGAGTATTAGTATGGGATGCCATTAGATACACGTCCCGATTACCTATTGTTCACATTACCAGCAATATTGGTCGTGACATTTTTGATATGTTAAGGCCCGTTGCTCTACCCTACCTTCGAGGCCTCCATAACACTACGTTTCAGCATGACAGTGTACGACCTCATGTTTTACATGTTGTCCGGACCTCCTTTGATACAGTACGTGTTCGATTATTGCGCTGACCAGCACATTCTCCTGATCTTTTACCAAATGAAAACGTCTGCCTAATGGTTGCCGAGCGACTGACACGTCACCATGCTCTAGCTACTATGGTCCTTGAAATGTGGCATCACATTGAAGATGCACAGAGTGCTGTATCCGTACATGCCGACCAATCTCTGCTCTACTCCATTCCCAGGTGGATAAGTGCTGTTATTGCTGCCGGTGTTCCCAGATTCTGCGACTTTTTTATTTAGTAGTCACCGATAATTTTCAGAAGTGATATTTGATATACATAATGGACGATTAATCTTCGAAGTCATTAGGCAACCGTTACATTTAAAATTTAGAGGTAGGTTTTGAATAACAAAGATGCAAAATCTGGCGAAACTGATTGCTGGCAGAGGTGGAAGCTCTGAGTACTGTTTCTCAGGATCTATACCTCCAATTTTTCTAAAAATTCAATCCCTTATTCTTCCTACTTTTATGTAGGTATAATATAAATATCATTATGTTATTTACATTCCTTCCTGGTGTAGCAATTTTAATGGTCAGTAGTGTAGTAAAGTAACAATAACGAGTCTTTGAGTATATTTGTAGATTGAAATTTACTTTCTTAGAATGCTATCATAATCAAGGTTTTAAAATTGCAACTTAAAGTAAACGTTGAGATAACGAATGAAATTTTACAACTTCTAAAAGAATGCATAAAATGGCACAGCAGTAATCTCATACATTCATTATTATAGACAATATATTTAGACCTAAATATATAATATTTGTCATATATATAAAAGTTATACTTTAATAACCAAACAATATAACTACATTTTAAAAATTTCAAGAAAATACGACGAAATTTCTTAAGGTAGGACTAAATAAAATTTGAAATCTTATCTAACATTTGTTCTTATTAATATGTACGCATTTATCATGTTTTCGCTTTAAAAAATAAAAATAAAAATAAAGATATTGCATACTTGTTGATTTTATATTGTATCATAAGTATTTTTGAGTGAAGCTTTAAATCGTATGAAGAAGAATGTTGTCAATTCCTTTTAGAAATTTTACGGTGTGTTGTGTCCCATAGTACTCGATCGAGCTAAAATAAAGAATATAAAATGGCCATTAAAGAAATCATTGAAAATAAGGGTTTTTTAGTTCTCATTTACCGAAACATGATTTTGTTTTCATTGCCGAACTGTTAAAATTTTGAAAGTTGTAGTAAACTATCCTTGACTATTTCTATATATGCTTAGGATTTTTTTCTTTTGGCATACATCATTTTCAGTTAAAAATTCTTATTCATTAATTAATTTAATAGTCAAACCATCACTGAACCCCATATTGAACTGAGTAAAGAATTATTTGTATAAACCATTTAACTTTTCTTTAGATTTCAGAAATGATCGTCTTGAATTTTGTATTGAACTCGTGGCGTCTGTTTCTTTATTTGTCCACGAAGTTGTATCTTTAAACATAAAAAGCGCAATTCATAATTCATAACACGATACCTTCTAGTTAAGGGTTTATTTCATGATAAGAGTTACGTAGATAACTCAAAAGAAGAACAACAATAATTATTATTATAATAAACATCAATTTTTATTTGACAGCTTTGAGACCTATAGTTACAATGAGTTTTGTCTCGATTGATCCATATTATAGAAATTCACAGAAACAAGTGTACAATATTTTGTAGACATAGGACATCACAAACATCCATGCCCGCACCGGGATTCGAACCCGTGACCTGAGGATCCAGAAGGCAGCGCCTACCGACCGAACCACCAGACAGGCATCAATTTTTAAAAGACGCCGACCTTCTAAATTTAACCTTTGTATTCTAGCTCCCTTTTTCGTAGGATAACGGAATAAAGTTAATTATTTGAAGTTTGTTGCTCGTTAATGTATGTTTTGAATAATTTTCTATTAATCTGTGACATTTAAAGTTTAAAACTGTGTCTTATTTAAGATGTCAGGCTGTAATGAGAGTTCAGAGAAGCAAATTTTAGAACCTCACACATGTCATAATTTCATACAAAAAGACGCAATAAGAGATGAACATTAAAAGTCAAATAGATCGCAACAGTTAAATTTATACAACTTTTTCCAGAATTAGATTTAAACATTTCTTTTAATTTTGTATTACAAGCAATAAATAAACAACTGTGTATTTAAATAGTATAGAATTAGTAGTATTGGGAAATAGTATGTAGTGTTAAATGGCCGTGAGTAGCCTGGTCGTAAAGAGCACCGAACTTGTAATTGGAAAATTGCAATTTCGATACTCAAGCCGGCCGAAGACCGTCGTGTACACTAATGGTGGCTGTTCATCGCAAAATCCGTCGTGGCCGCAATGCCCCCATGTTTCCATCCAAATTATACTCCTGAAGATCACCGAAGAGGGGGAACCATATCCCTCCGTGGAGGATCAAAATTATGATGGCATGTCTCCGGACCATATTTAGGGATGAGCACCAGACAGTTGCTAATTGTCCATAGTGTAGCAATAGTGCGACGTAAAAAACTCATCCACCCACTCACTGTAGTGTAGAAATAACTAGAATTTAGAATTTTTGTCTGGATATGAACCAGAGAAATTAAGAAGTACAATAAATTAACTGAATTATATTCAAATTTATGCTTACCTCTTCTTTACAGGGTGATCGTCTAAATGCGTCAAGAGCAGCTATTCTAAGTGTCATTTTATTTGTCGCAGTCAATGCGCAATCGAAAAGGTCATTTGCTTTTTCACCAAAGTATCCCAGATTTCCAAAAGCTTTTAGTGCCGTTAAAACCTAAAAGTTAAAAATAATAATAGTATTAAATAGGTAAACGTAGTAAATAAAAGATAAATTAAAATCGAATTCATTGTTGTTGCTGTTGCCTTAGATTCCTTGCATTTATTATGTTATTCCAGGGCAATCCTTTCTGAAAATAGTGTTTATTTGTAAAACAAATTAGTTCACATTCTTAATACAAAACCTGTTTTGTTTATTTGTAATTTATGCGTTGAAAAAGTGCTCGCAGTCAATAAGAGTCGGTAATAGATGTATTCCATTTTAGCCACTGATTAACCTCTTTGAAGCACGGTGGTATATATCATACACCACCTAGTTTTTGTTCTGAGCTGCAAAGATTCATACTGGATTTTTTTTTTTTTTTTTAACAAAATTTTGTTTTAAAATTTAGTGGGAAAAAATCATTTATTAAAAAAATGTTTAAAAAATATATATTTAAATTATAGGGAAAAAATTATTTAAAAAATTATTCTAACTGTAACTGACAGTAATTTCTAGTGGCTATTGATATTAAATGAGAATAATTACCTTGTGCATCATAGGGTTGAATAAATCCTTTTTCTAAAAAAGTAGGTGTTTTCTTTGAGTTTTAATAGCAATTTTTAATTTTGTTGTAAAACCTATCGTCGTTATTTTTTGTAGTAAAAACTTTTTAACGTTTCTTGTTTGTATGCAGAGCTGCCAACTTTTTAATTTATTCCATATCGTTGTAAGTACCCGCTTTTTTCCTACCTTTCTTTTTTTTTTTTTCTTTTCTTTTTAAGAGTAAACTTTCTTCTTATTTAATCTAATTACATATTGGAAAAAATTACTATACAAAGAAAGTAGTGCAAAAAAGGGGGGTACTAACAATGCTACGGAATAAATTAAACAGTTGGTAGCTGTGTTTTTATGTATAATAATATACTTTTTCGAAAAAAAAAAATACACGGATAGTATCAGTATATTATAAAAACAAATAAATTGTATAAAGTAGTTTGGTCTCAGTATGTAAATATTTAAATATATTATGATAGTTCTAATTATAATAGTTTTGTTCGCTTCAATGTTTGGAATCTGATAAACAGTTCAAAAGAGCTTTGGGTATATGTGTATATTAATCAGTTGAATAAAACAGATAATTAAAGGTAAGGGTATTATGATAGGTAAGTAAATTTCTTAAATGAAATGATGCATTACTATATAAAAAATAATAAAATTTTAAGAGTGGTAAAGATTATTACCTCGTTACAAATTACCAATTAAAATTTTTATAATTGAAAATTAAGTATAAAATAAAACAATCATGAATAAATCTTGTTGAATGATTTCTTGTAATTTTTCATCAAATTATCGCCCCCCCCTTATAAATTTGTTGAAATATTTTATTTATTAAATAAAATTTTAACAATTAATTTTAAATACTAAACATTCTCAAGTATAGTTATTTTTTATACCTCAGTTTCTTCATCTTGATTTTTTGCATTACACTTATCGCCCAAAAATTCTTTGAGGGCTGAAGATAGGTCCTTAATAGCTTGAGTTGATTCACATTCCGGATTCCCTGAGCAGTACTTGTATGCTAGTGCCGTCGTCCCAAGAAGAGTTTGCCTGTTAGCAATACCCTTTCTCAATAATGGCTAAAATTTTGAAAAGTAATAATAACACTTACAACTTAGGAATACTTCGTTTTCACAAAACGTAATAAATGAATAAAATATGGTTAAAAATGTTAGTTAATTTTTTTTAAACTTTGAATACAATTTATAGATATAAAATGCAAAAAGTTTCTTACAGATGAATAATTACACACAAGTATTGTAAATGCGTACAGGTTGATATTCACATATCTACGCTGAAATTTTCAAAGGATATATTTGCTTTATGAACGAAAATCACCTAAAATATTTTCATTAAAATTTGGAGATAGCCGAAGCATGTGAAAATTGCACAATCATCTGATGAAAAATTCTTACCTTGTATTTATGGTTCTTAATCTGAAATACTCTACACTTAATTTTAGACTTCTACCACCAATAATTAGGGAGTAATGGGATGGCAACCTTAAAGCTTAAATCTGATTTGTTCAGTAATTACTTCAGATATCTTATCGAAGTTGAAACTATTTATAATTGTCTATGAATTACATATAATATTTATTGGAATTTTCGTTCGATTAAAAACGGTAGAAAACGATAAGTATATTTTTGTGGATGATTGTTTTGTAAAAAAAAAAAAAAAAAAAAATTACACTTACCAAAAAAAAAAAAAAAAAAAAAAAAAAAAAAAGGGGATGTCTTTTGTTTATTTGTTTGTTTATTAGTTAGCTATTATATAATAATGTTACTGATGAATAGAACTGTTGGAACGTAGTTCAAATATATATATATATATATATATATATACATAATATATCAAGTATACGTATAACGTGGGTATTTTGACCGAATCAATCACGCAAAGACTAGATATAACTACAAATGAGAATTATTTAAAATCAAGAGTTAATCAATATCAGGTATACATATAACACGTGGTGTATTTTGACAGAATCAATTATACAAAGTGTAGATATAACTACAAATGAGAATTATTTAGAATCAAAAGTTAATCAATGTCACTATTTTCTTCAATAGTTGCATTCACACTAGTTTCATCAAATATGGAGGTCAATATTTTTAGCTGATTTTAAATTTTTTGATTTGCAACAGGTAGGTCACAAATAGTAAATAACTGCCGCTGAATGGGCACGAGAATCCATGCTTCTATTTCCGTTTGGGCAGTCACACGCATACCTTTGAATACACTTACAGCTATCCATACTTATAGCTATATTTATGGTTCATGTAGTAATTATATGTTTTTATATTAATATGTCTTGATCGCATCCATACTCTTATAATATTTTCGCATTCTTTCAAGTATTCGAGGTTTAGACCTTCATCTGACACTATTTCAAAGATGCTTACTTCTATAATTTATTCTGGAGCATTGTTAGTATGCGACTTTATCTCACACCACTTTTTTGTAGAGTAGTTTTCTACAATATGATGATTAAGTAAAAAGAAAATTACTCTCCAAAAAAAGTGGTATAAAAAGAAGGCGGGTACTAACAATGCACCGGGATAAATTAAATAATTTGACTACACTCTTATTTCTGCAAGATAGCACATTCATAACTGACAACACTTCTAATTTTTGTGGGATACTGTAAATATACGCCTTCTTTTATACTATTTTTTAGTAATTTTCTTCTTATTTAATCGTAATTATGTATTAAAGGAAATTACTCTACAAAAAAAGTGGTCTGAAAAGTAGACGGGTACTAAAAATGCTACGGAATGCAGAGTTGCCAACATTTTAATTTATTCTATAACATTATTAGTACAAGTTTTTTTCGCACCACTTTCTTTGTACGGTAATTTTTTCCAAAATGTAATTACAGTTAAATCAGAAGAAAACTACTTTTTTATGAAAAGTGGTGCGAAAATAGGTGGATACTAACACTGTTGCAAAATAAATTAAAAAGTTGGCAGTTCTGTAGAATAAATTAGGAATGTTGGCAGATATTCTTATTGTTTGGAACAATTTTTAAGTGCCAGTAAATAATATTTTGAGATTAATTTTAGTGAGTTCTGGAAAGCCACCAAACTCGTTGAAGGTTTGTCGTGAAAGGTTTTTTGCGCCGATTTAAGTTTTCTCTTTTGCATTGTATTATATCCATTGCATGCATTGTATCCACCTCTTGCATTGTATTATATTGAATTTGACACTCCTTGCTGTAGACAGTTATTGTATCAGTTAGGTCGTCTGTATCGGTGTTTAACATTTTACAGAGAGTGTTATTAAAATTTTCATCTCTGTCGTACACAAATATGGTTATACCATAGACATATACTCTTTATGCAAGACTCTATGTAATAAATGACATGTTTGATCTTCATATTTGATGATAATAATGTAAATACAAATATAGAAGAAAATAACACTAATGAGTAACATGTGATTCTAAATAATTGTTATTTGTAGTTATATCTATATTTTGTATAATTGATTCTGTTAAAATATACTACTTTATACAGATGCTTGACATGGATTTCACTTTTTTTTTTAACCACCAATTCGATGTTCCACCAGTTCAATTCTTCTGTGATTTTTATATATAATAACTAACTAAGAAACAAATTATCTTTATTTATTTTGTAGGTGTCACGCTGGGGGTCGGTATATTAAAAAAAAAAAAAAAAAAAAAAAAAAAAATCTTTCTTAAAAATATATATTTATCGTTCTTCACCGTTTTCAGACTAGTAAAAATTCCGAATAAATTTATATATATGCGTGTGTGTATGTGTATAATTCATAGACATTTATAAATAGTTTACAATACTGTTAACAAATTCTATTTGTAATAAAAATATTTGTGAAATAGGAAATATGTAAAATAACTTTCAGGGTAAAGTACGGATTTAACAAGCATTTTTTAGCTAATCTCGACCTAAATTTAAAAAAAAGAAAGAAAGAAAAGAAAAAAATATTATAAGACCACCAAACGCGTCCAATCCCAAGAAAAATAATTTTAAAAATCTGCGAAATATCTGAAGTTTTTCGGCACGATTTCTTACACTCTGTAGAAAATCTACAAAATATAACCTTAAAATTTTCTTCAAAATGTAGACACTAAGACTATTATTATTATTTCCAGTTGTGTGGTACTTGTGAGTGAGCATGACCGGGGCATGGGGATGTTGCCGAACTGATGGCCATTTGTGAAGAGGCATCCAATGTTCGGCCATCGCTACTCCTAACAGGTTCAACACACATCCATGCTCTGTCCGGGGTTTGGACCCGAGCCCAACCGTGTGGATTTCAGGGAAATGTAGGCTTAAGAATTGGGCCGAAAAGCTTCAGATATAATTTATAGCCTTTATATATATATATATAATCTTAAGTTTATTTTTTCTGAGAACATATCTTGCAAAAGGAAAATACGAATAAATTCGAAACTTTTTCGCTTAAAAGAGATTTTATTTTCTCCCTCAATTTTAACTCCTTTACCACATTACTGTTGTCATATATGTAATTAACAACTAATTAAACATCGCTCATTAAAAATAAAAATTTTTAAGATAATCTTTAAAATATCTGCAGAATATCTTTTTTGCCCTTATTGTTCTTATAAAAATATATTTTGTATAAAATCTACATATTCTGTAGATTTTCTACAGAATGTGAAAAATTGAGCAGATATTTTAAAGATTTTTTTCAAGATAATATTTTTATCGGGAATGGTTTTGTATCATACATTTTGTATACTTTTACAGCGTTGAAAAGTAAATAAATAACATAATTGTGACTTCGTAAGTAACATTCGATGAGCACTGAAAGTTTGTGAAGGAAGAGTAGAGCAAAATTAACTTTAATTTTTGAGTATATCTTTCTTACCTTGGAAACTAAGATGCAATATGATAGATAAATTGGCTATCATGCTAAATATATTAAAAAATGTATTAAACACCCATTTGTGTTTACACATTTTTTAAATCATCAAAAACGTGTGTTACTCAATTGTATTAGTCTTAGCATTATTGTGCAATTCTTATGGAAACTTAAATGTTCGTTCTGCTTATGAATATATACTGTAAAACAGTGTTGCCAACTTTTGCTACTTTTCTATTCAATACTCACTGATAATTTTGAGAAACGATATTTGAAATATATAATAGACGATTAATCTTTGAAGTAATTAGGCAACCGTTAAATTTAAACTTTAGTCGTGGCTATTGAATAAAAAAGTCACTAAATCTGGTAACACTGCTGTAAAAAAATAATTGATAGAAACTCGATGAATTGTTAAGTAGAATGGGATTAACACGTTCGCTGCCGATCTCACGTGACTAATATTTGAAACGGCGTTTTTTTCCTTTAACCTGCCGATTATGTTTGGCGTATTTCACAAGAGCGCTACATCGCCAGATGTTATGGGCTCTGTGTTTACCTTTGCTTGTTTGCGTAATGTGTTACGTCAATACGATGTATGACATCAAACGTATGAAAATTCGTCTGCTCGGTAAAAGCAAACTCTGGAGTTAATGAGTAATAAGTTAAATTTCCATCCTCGATTGTAATGAAATGCTCGCCCTCTGGTGGGCTAAGGTGAAATTACAATTAACATGCTTTAATTCGGCTTTCATCAATCCGCCATTACATGCCGATGTTTAGTTTCACATATATTTATTGAATGAAAATGAATAAATCCGGTAAAAAAGATAACACATACTGTTGTGTGCTCCAGTGTAACTCCAAAGGACCAAGAAATCCAGAATTAAGCTTCCATTTATTTCCAAATGACAAATTTAAAATTTCAGTTACTTCGGCTAATGGAAGTAAAGAATTAATCAGATGATTTGAAACTAATATTTGTTCAACTTCAGTTAAAAATCTACTTCCGATCGAACTTCGAATAAACTGAAATATTCTTTTCCAAAAGCAATCAATTTTCCATGATGTAATGGCGGAGAAATTATGGTACAAATATTAAAAAGAATAAAAAAAAGAACAATACTAAATACACGTGGCTATACTATTTATTAACAACAAAAGCTGAAAAAGCGCCATCTATCGATCATTACAAACGCGGTTAGCAAATAGTTTCGTTAGTACTAAGCTATAAGGAAAGGGCACGTGACGTCACTCGCAGTCAATTTATGGGTAAAGTGGCATAACATTGGCATTTCCAACAATAAAGGTTGATCTTTTGCCACTTGAGAGTGGCAAAGATTGATTGACCGAGCGTTTGTTTGTAAACATGCCCTTTCCTTATACTGACCAAACGTCCCCATTTTCTGGGGACAAATGGGAACGCCCTTTTTTTTTTTTTTTTTTTTTTTTTTGAAGGCATTTTCCTAAGTTTTAAAAAATTGTAGAAACTAAATTATTAATAATAACACTTTATTTTTAGTCCTTATTTATTAGAAATGAAAAAATGCATGCCTAATTTGATAATTGTAGCAATTTTTAATGCTTCTCTATTATAAAGGTACTTTGATCTGGTCAGCCTATAACTAAGTAAGACTACTATATAACAGGCTGAATCATCTGCCGCCATTTGTCCGTCAAGTCCGTCATTGCTAAAACTAAGATTATTGTATATGACTATTATATGAGATTATATAAGACTATTATATAATACTCTTAGGTTTGGCAGTGACGAACTACCATATAAGATTATTATATGAGATTATATAAGACTATTATATAGTAATCTTAAGTTTAGCAATGACGGACTTGACGTACAAATGGCGGCGAATGATTCAGCCTGTTATATAGTAGTCTTATAGCTAAGCAGATAAAATATTAAATCAATGACGTCATCACTTTGGTCGCGTATTGAGAAAACGTGTTTTATTAGAGAGAAAACATTCTATTTTGAAATAATCTTCAGGGAGGATCAAAATTTCGATGGCATGCTTCCGGACTACCTATAGGGGTGAGCTTCAGACCGTCACCAATTGCCAATTGCGCAGCACTAGTGTGATGTAAAATCTAACCAACCATCTATTTTGAAATATGAATATTTCTGATGTTTGCGTTAATGTTGTTTGGCTGGTTGAATAGTTTTAGAATTTATGGTTGGTTGAATTTTACGTCACACTAATGCTGCACAATGGGTAATTGGCGACCGTCTGAGCTACCCCTCGAGGTGGTCTGGAAACATACCATCAAAATTTTGATTCTTCACTCAAAGGAAGTTGGAATTTAAGAGGTACAGTCGGCTGCAAAATTATTCGAGCACTAGCCAATAATTCCTATATTTAAAAAGTACACTTAAGACTGTTTTGCTAAGTAAATCCTTGTCGAATCATGTTCTTAGACTGATTAAGAACATGACTCGACAAGGATTTATTTAACAAAGCTGTATTAAGTGTACTTTTTTTTGGCAAGGATTATTGCTAGTGCTCGAATAATTTTGCAGCCGAATGTACTTCTGAATTTTAGAGGCATATTTTTGAATTTCATGCCAATACTGATTGCTACAGTACAAAACTTTGCATATTTTTTAATCTCATGCATTTTGAGATAGGGGTATATAGATCACAGGGTAAACAGATGAGAGTACCATTATTATAGAGAGCCGTTAAAATTTGCTGTAATTATTCAGTTACGGATGTATTTTTTCATTTCTAACAAATGAGGACTATAAATAAAATATTAATGATAAATCACTTACTTTATACAATTTTTGAAAATGTAGAAAAATGCCATTAAATAAAGGTTGTCCCCAGAAACTGTAGTGTCGCTTCTATCACATCGATTTACCTCATTTTGGTGTACAACTTCGTGTTAGCTTGTTGGTACTTTAACATTTTGTGTAACTGTATGATCTAAGTTTTATTCTTTTATTTGTGATTAGTTATGAATTCGTAATTATTTCATAATTCCTTTTTCTTCTATTTTAGGAAAATTTTCCTTTTCTTTCTTTCTTTCTTTCTTTTTTTTTTTTTTTTTTTTTTTTAAATATAATTTTTCTCCCGATGTATTTCTTTGTTAGGTTAGATCGCCGGTGTTCGATCGTACGCCGCGGGTAGAGGGTTGCTATTCGGAACACGATGCGAAATGGCTCCGACTTGGCGATTTTCGAAATTTCGCCAAGCGGCAGCCTAAAGTAAACTTTCACCTGTAAAGCTATACGACACATCCCGCGCTAGCGCGAGATCGGCAGCGAACGTGTTAAAAGTTAAAGAGAATAATTTATTTTAATAAATAAATCTGTCTTTTGATAGTTAAGAATGGACTTTATCCGTGTTACGTAATAAACCTCTGACACGTGACTACTACAAGGAAAAATGCAGGATTATAATGTTTACATTTATGCTTTATGGGGAAATGTTTGCATTGCGTAGGGAAATATTTTTATCTAGAGGGAAATTTATAGGGAAATCGAGAATCAGAAGTCACATGTTGGGTATGATTTAGCTTTGAACCGAAGAAAGCGGATATTGTCCATTACATCTGGCAACTATAAACAGATATGTTTCGTCATGGCGTGTTTGCTGATCTTTTACTTCCGTAAACTCCACATTATATCTTTAAAAATCTGATTTTGTGTATGCCTTTTTAAGAAAATATACTTTGGAATAAAATATAACTTAAATAATATTATTATTATGCTTAAATTAAATAATATAAAGAAAAAGAAAATTAACGTTAACATGATTTAAGAAAATCTACAATTTTAATATTTTAATATTATTTAATGGTTACTTTTCAACTTACTATAAGTGCTGAGATTGATTCTTCCTCTACATATGATGTAAATGGCAACATTGTTAACCAGATTAAAGAATCAATTTCAGAAAGCTCTCCGCTTGCTGCTAATTTAGAAAGAAGAGCTAATGATCCTCCGGATGAAGCCATTCTCAGTGCATCCATGTAAATAGCCCTTATAAAAGTAAATAAAAATTAATCATTTATTAAAATTTAATCAGTTCATGCTGTCTAACATTACATTTATATCGATTATTGATCCATAAAATAATCTTATAACCTCTTAAGATTATTAATTTTATATTGATAAAAATACTGGATCAACATAATAAGGGGGAGGCCACAAATTAAATCCGATGATTAAAATTTCCCACCAGTGGACTATTCTGCACGTTCTTCGAAGCATTTACCTGATCTTAATTTACTGCGTGATGTTATTGGTAAGTGCTTTCTTTCTTGTTTCACATTTGTTATTGTGAGTTTTCCCCATGCTTTTCTAAGCTCTTTTTTTGTGCTGTTTCTCATATCATTCCCTGCTGCTTTAGTTAATCCCTATATTTACTGATGAATGTGCCCGATTTCTAACCATCAACTTTGAAAAGTTCAAATAATACACAGGCAGTGAGAAGTCGAAGATGCTGGTACTATGAACAAAGTATCTTTTTTTAAATAGTTTTATGATAATATCTTGTGTTAAGCATGCAAACCAAAATTACCTATAAATGGCTCGTGAAATACGGTCGTCTGGTTGCCATTGGCGTCCGATATATTTTAACTGGCGAGTATTTTTATTTATTTATTATTTTTTTTTTTCTACTTTCTCGGAAACTTTTTTTTCCTTAATATTTTGAAAAACATTGGTGCCAGAGTTCGGCTCCGATTCCACTCCCCCTCCTCTCACAACGTTTCACAATCGCGTGTTGAATCGGGGTATGGATTTACATCCCTCCCGTTCCTGGTGCTGAATCGTTGTGCTGGTGTAATGATGTGTCGATGTCGATGATGTTTCGGTTTAGAGAAAATAATGAAACTGATTTAATGATGTTAGATTTAAGCAGGTATTTCCTGGTTTATCATCCATTCGTAATAAACATTTGGTTTTTATGCATAGAATTTTAATTACTATATTCAAGTAAATTTCAAAATCGGGGAAAAAAAAAAAAAAAAAGGCGAGAGGAGGGATATCTTTTTCTAGCTATCAGAAATGTTTGCTGGCGACCATTTTTTTTTTCAAATTCCTGGAGCACAGCCTATAACTTAATTATTTTTATAATATTCTTATACCTTGAAAAGACCACGAAAAGATTCACGTTTACAACACTTTGCTGGTCCTTCGAAAGCTAAAAATTTCTGCTTTCAAAATTGGTCGAAGGAAAAACAGGGTTCGAACCTATATTACGCTCTTTGACCAGCCTATGAGTATTTTCCGTTGTTTTCTCCAAAACTTCCAGGAAAATGGACTAGAACTTATTAGAAAGATTCCTCACGGAAGTTATTCAACCCAAACAGAGACTTTGCGTATACAGTTAGACATAACCTTAAATCAACCTTCCAAACCGCTCAATAATTTGCATCATGATTTGTTCTAAATTAAAATTATACAAAGTTTCAAATATTCCTGCTTTTATAGGTACTTTATATAAATGTTGTAGGTGATATTATCAAAAAGGATTGGAAAGATATTTAGAGAAAAAGTTTAAAATTTCTTAGTAAATCTCAGATTTAACTTGCATTTTCTAAATATTTCTTTAAAGCAAAACATGTTTTATATGATAAAGACGTAACCAGTTGAATTGGAATACAATCTGGACTGACGAAGAGCATTTTTATTTGAACGGTTCAGCTAATATTCAGAACTTAACATACAATTCATAAAGCCTCATTCGATCCTAGAGGTAGAGACGTGTTATGTGAGATTTGCAAAAAGTGACGGTGTCGTGTTAATCTACTGCATCATTTATTCTGGGCCAGTATATCATCCAGGAATTAAATTCAAGAGATCTACCAACATATTCAATCAGTGTATCTACCAACATATTCAGGCAGTGATATCAATTGATTTAAAAGAACGAACTTATTGTTCTGGCACGGCGCGTGCTTAAATTCACTGCGTGTACTTAAGTTATCCGCACGACCTTCATGCAAGAGGGAGCTTTATCACATATTGTACCGTGTACTGAAGATGTTTTAGACTTTGTTATTTTACAGAAAGGCGTGTCATCAGCAACCATTTTTCGATATATTTGGCATCTACGCTATTCAGACCGTGATCTGTGCAATGTTTGTCATTGCAATTTTTGTTAGGGCAGTTTTGGAGGAATTTTAAATATTTTATAAGTCGTGACAATCCAAGAACTCTATCAGATAAGACAGCCTTTTCCAGGACATACGCAACATTTCAATGCACACACTTCGACAAACTTGCAGTTTCTGATGACAGCGGACACGTGAAACATTTTTTGCTTTATTTAACGTAGTAGATGTAAAAAATGTAGCGCTAAGTTTGAAATTTATTGGTTAAATTTCCTCTGAAACCAAATTTGTAATTTCTTCTTCTTCTTTTTTTTTTTTTTTTTTTTCGTTTAATGACTTTTCGATTCTATCATTAAGTCATAAAACAAAATATCATAATTCTGATTAATGCTTTCGGATTAAAGTAATTTTGATTTTTTTTTTTTTTTTAATTAAATAAATCCTTGTCGAATCATGTTCTTAGACCGACTAAGAAAATGACTCGATACGGATGTATTTAACAAAGCAGTATTAAGTGTACTTTTTTTTTTTTTTTTTTTTTTTTTTTTACACAGGAATTATTGCTTGCGCTCGAATAATTTTGCTGTCGGCTGTACTTGCGAAATAGAAAAAGAATTTTTGATCAAAGGTTTATGTAGACCTAACACATGTAGAAGTACTTAGTTCCTCTCTGTTGATCCTAATGGTGCTATTATCGCTCCGGTTCGCGTTTTAACTTCACTGTCCTACCTCTATTGTAATATGTGGATTATAATGGCGCGCTTTTGTTGTGTTAATACTAATTTTAGCTATTCATTTCGTAAAAACATTTAAAAATACACTATCTTTCAACGAACAATATCAGAAATTTCTGAGACATTTTACAAAGACGAAAAGAAAGTTTAATATAATAAGTTTAAGACCCATTTTTAAATAAGTAAAAATAAAAAAAAAAAAAAAAGAAGAAGAAGAAGAAGAACCTCAAATCATTATTCAGGAAAATTGCTGATAACTTAATATAATTCGTCTTGCACTTCAGATATGCATCATTCGTTAAAGTGTCGCAATAATTAAGTTCTATCTTTTTTACTGAAATACGTCATACGTTGCTTACTCTTCATAAAGAAAACAATGAAGCAATGCAATTATTGAAACATACCTAGTCCTATATTTTTATAATCAATTTTGAGATTTCCAATTTTAAACCTGAGATAAAGTATGAGTTCGAAGAAATTTATTCTTAAAGCGAAGGAATATGTTTCAAATTGATTAATTGACTTTAAAATCAATTTTTAAAACTTCAGAAAGGAAGAATATGCATAAATTTCTAGCAAAACACTGATATCCAGTAGCTGGATTAATATTTAAATAAATAAATAAATATCTATGCGGAAAATCAATTTTTGAAACCATGGGAAATATTTCGAAAATTTTCTTGTATAAGTCTTATAGACAAAACAGTTAGTGACATTTTGCTGAAAAAAGTATGATGGAAATTTCTATCTTAAAATACGTAAAGCCATAAGAGTGCAATGGTGAAGGTCTAGAAATTAACGGTCCTCTTCACTTACCGTCGCACAGTGGATCGAAGTATAGGCAGACGCGAACATAGGAACGTTATGGTATTATTATTATCTATGTATGATGTTTCTTGTCACATTTCGATTTAAATATGTATATATGTATGATAGTTAAAGCGATTCCATGCTTTTTTTAACCCTTTATAAGGCCGAGGGAATATTTTCCCCACCAAATTCGTTATCGTTTTATTCACCTGGCACCAATTTTTTAAAATAATGATTCCTGTGTATCATTTTTCTGGAAAAACATCACTATGAAAATTATTTTGATAATTCTAGTGGGAAAAAAATTAAAAAGTAGTTGTTTGTGACAATCCTGCTTATGCTAATACGATGGGTTGTGAGAAGTATGCGATTGACTAAGAGAATAAGATGCCAAAAGTAAAATTAATTATTTCTAATGGCTAAATGAATTTTTTACTTTACATCAAATTTTATTCGTGAAAATAGTTTAATGTGCCATTTGAGGAAAAAATGGTTTAATAAAGGGGTTAAGCGGTATCATATTTTTCTGCTGCAAATAGGTATTTAGAAACATACCTGGTAAAGAAACAAATGTTGTATAAAAGAAGAGAATAAAAGAAAATAAATAAAAATTTCGGGAAGAAAATCTATATTTGTAACACAATTAATTTAGCACACAATGATAAATATATCATTAGATTACTGCTTCTTTTTTCTTTTCTTTTTTTTATGTAGTTTTTCAATAGAAAACTCATGCAGGCATTTACTGACAAACTCTATTAAAAAAATTACTTTTGTCTTTATTTTACTAAAGATTTATGGAAGGCAGGCGATCAATAATTAATGAATTTTTTTGATTGAACTGGATTTTTTATTTGTTTTATTTTGCTATCAGAAATAATTTTTAAACAAATAAGCAAATAAAGTGAATTCTTATCAAAGAAATTTTAAAAAACGTTGTTTCTAGGTTCTGTTATTTTTAGGAGAACAATTTTGGAAGGGAAATTTAGGAGACAAATTTGGAAAATTTGCACTGGAAACAGCGAAACAATGTGTCTCAAAATATGTGTGGTACTATATGCCAGCTTCAGTTCACAAACTATTGATTCATGGAAAAGACATAATAGAAAATTTTTCTATTCCAATTGGACAATTGTCAGAAGAAGCTAGCGAAGCCCGAAATAAAGAGTTTCGTAAATACAGAGAATACCACACGAGAAAAATAAATCGAAGAGCTTGTAACGAAGATTTGCTACATCACTTGTTATTAACATCTGACCCCCTGATTTCAAGCATGAGAACGAATAAAATAAATGTGCAAAGGAAGGAACTTTTTCCTGAAACACAGGAACTTTTACTTTAAATCGTAATATGTTATTACATTATTTAGTTTTAACATTTGATTATTTAACGTTAAACATTTACTTAATTTTAACATTTTATGACATATCACGGCAACTATTTACATTTCCCTCCTTTTTTGGGTCCAACGGTACTTTTCAGTATCATTAAAGTAAAATTAATTATTTTATTAAATATTTAAAAAAAAATAAAATTAATTTCTGATTTATTAAATTTATTTTAATCATCTAAATTCTATAATATTTTCACGATAAAAATTTTAATATATTTTCTGTCATTAATGAATACAGTTATTCAGATACATTTCTCGATTGATAATTTGAGGGTAAACAGAATAAAATTTTATTTTACTCTAAAAGTGGCGATTTATGGCGCAAATCCTTTTCACAGATTAAAATGCATACTTTTGGGAGTAGTAAAATGTGTTTGAAATTTTGGACAATTTTGGACAAAAAAAGTTACGCAACTTATAAATTTAATTTTGTTGTTAATTTTATATTCACATTTCATGCGTGAATCACAACATAAAAAAACCAACAAAATGTTGGCAGAAGTACCTTAAACTTTTATTAGGACATTATTAAAAGTATTTTTATTTCGTATTTTTTCATAGTTATCGTAAGTGCCACTTGATGGCTATTCAAATAAAGTCATTGAAATTCATCGAAAAATCTTATTTCTGAAAATTTTCGTTTTGAACTTATTTATATACAACAAAACTTCGTGTAATTGAAGAAATAACCATATATTTGTATTTTTTAGACATTCTTTTAAATTATTTCACTGCAAAATATCAGTTATTTAGAGGTTGATTTTTGGGCCTATGTTCGTATTTTAACATTGTTCGATCCACTGTGCGTCGCCGGAAGCCCGAGCCAATGTTATTCTATGAGGAAAACTTCTTTACAAGTAACTTATTAACTAATGCATATCTTTAAACTCCGTTTTCACAATCAGAAAATTCCAACTGTTAAATTGAGGACGTTTTTTAAAAATGTATTATTATTTTTTTTTTTTTTAATATTTTATTTTGAAATTGCAAAATGAAAAAAAAATATCACATATTGAAAATTCGTATTTTGCAACTTCAAAATAAAATATAAAAAATTAAAAAAATATTTTTTTAAAAAAAGGTCCGTCAATTTAACAGCTGGGAATTTTCAGAATGTGAAAACAGAATTTAAAAATATGTATTAGTTAATAAGTTATTTGTAAAGAAAAATTTACCACAGAATAACATTAGCTTCGGCTTCCGGCGGCGGTGAGTGAAGCGGACCCTTAAGAATTAAATTGGTTCTAAAACAGTAAGTTTAAAAATTTCATTTCAACATACAATGTTTTTTTCCCACTGTTACAAAGATCGTTATTCTTTAGTCGTTCATAGATACGTTCTACTGCTGGAGCATCCATCTGTCTAATGGTATATACAAGTTTATGGATATAAGATGCTGCTTCTTTCTTTATTAAGTCTGCTGAATTTCCACAAATATGACGTAGAGTATGTTGTATTTCGTCTTCTGCATCAGGGCTTTTTTGAGCATATGAATTATACTTGAACACTAAACTTTCCTTTTTAGGAGTTCTGTCTGAAAAAGAAGAAATAAAATAAAACATTTATTAATAACGTTATTTTTATAAATACTGCACTGATGTTCCAAAGTTAGTGCGAACAAAGGATTTTTGAGGTTAACTTTTGAAACAACGTAAATAATTCCAAGAAAATTAAGTCATATAATCATTGTACATTTATTTAGTGAATATTACATCTAATGTGTTCGAGAAATAATTTATAAATTAAATAATACTTTTAGAAAAGTCCATTCTTTGGAAAAAATTATAAATTGAAGAATTTTAACACTTGAAAAAAAAAAATGGCATCTGTATTCTTTAAATAAGATTACGTTGTCTGACACATGAACTGCTATGGAAAATATTCTGGGTATACCCTTGTTGCAGCTCGCATAAGTTGCTGAGGAAGAATATTTTATGCTGCGAAAAATCTACAAATATAGGCTGAAAGTTGCTCCATCAGATTTTAGACAAACTAACGAAATGGCGAATATTTTCTCCTAATTTCTTTATCGAGAAGGTATCTCCCTACTGTTATACATCGATGGCATCGAGAATTATAGTCCGTTAGAAGAAAACTATCACCCATAAGAGATGCACAGATTCTCAAATATTGATCAAGGGTTTTTCCGCAATATTTTTGACTAGTCACAGTGTCTGCATTGAGTACAGGCAAGACGTGGCAAACCAAAGCGATTTCGGCTAACACCAGGATTTTTCTTTTGCTGTAAACGCATCTTTTAACAAGGTAGAATTCATTATGATTGGTTCCTTGCTCTCGTTAGATCAAAACACTACGTTTAAACGTAAAACTAGACTTATATGTAAAAGGTACGGACTGGACTACCATTTATTCTTTGTCCAAATAACATGCTGTTTAGACAAACTTAATAGGGCCCTTCCTTCTTCATATCTCATGTTAACCTATAGAAAAATAAACCCCATTATAATTCATCGCATAATATATGCACTAAGCGACAAAAAAAAAAAAAAAAAAAAAAAAAAAAAAAGCCGCACTGCAGAAAATTTGACTTATACCTTTAGAGTTGGTAATAATTTAAAAACTAATAATTGCAACAAATAAAATTGTTATGTTTCTATAATATGGAAGTCATAACATGATACCTATGTACATTTTCGATTTAATAGTTCGTTTTACTACACTCTATGAAGTATTTAATAAAAATCTACATAAAATTTTCTTTTTTAAACGTAATATAATAAACATATACTTTGTATTCTATTAGAATTTATTATATTAAATAAACAAGTACTATTTTAATGTATGAAATAAAACTATTTATTTGTTAGATATAAACAATTATTTAATAAAAATGTGTATTCTGGATGGGATAATTCCGCCTTTATATGGAACTACTGCTTCAATGCGCAATGGCATAGTATTTTACAGTTTTTTAACATGATACTCAGAAATTTCACTGGGATAAATATCATTAATATTTTTTTCTAGTTCTTGCAAAGTTGTAGGCTACAAATTTCTAATCACCACCCTCTTTTATAGACTAAACATTTTCGAGCGGATTGAGATTAGGACAATTTTCAGGTCTAACAAAGAAGAAAGCCTGCGATATTCTTTGTGGGATTTAATTTTAAGTAAAAAAAGTTATAATAACTTACAAAGTTATAGATGATTATAAGAATGGATAGGTAATTTTAACAACTTGAATCAAATAAAAGAACCACAGGCGCCATGTAAGAAGTTTCATTATCATCTTAAAATGCTGATAATGGAAGAGTCTGAAATACCTCCAAAGTAGTCGATCAGGTATCAATTTTTTAATGGCCAAGTTTTATTTCGGGTTAATTGATCCCTTGAACATGAAAATTTGCCAGGCTCACTGAAAAAATATGCATTTTCGTATCATAATGTACGGGGAATGTGTCATTGTTTTAAAAGAGCGATTTTCATTAAGTCGGTCACATTTTCGTGGTCAGATCTGCTTGTTTCCGTCAGTTCGAAATAAGTTAAACTTGACTCATCAGAGAGACCACTTCAGCCCAACAATTAACCCAATCATTTAAAAAAAAATTTAACCCTTTAAAGTCTTGGTTTTCTAATTCTTTTCGTTAAGAATGGATTTGTTTTAGATTTTCTGGCAATTAATCCTGCTTTGTTTAATTGTTATTGCACTGTATTCAGATAAATTATGTTACTAAACACTTTTCCTGAATCCCTTTTACGTTCTAAATGTAATATAAACTGATTTTTTAAGCACTGGCTTTTTAACTTGCGATCATCTAGACTGGATGAGTAACGTGGTCGCCTAATTTAAGGATAAATGTGCAGTTTAAATAACCAAAAAATGTTATATCTTGCTTAAAACCAGATCACTAATATTTTGTTAACATTTAATTATTTTAACATCTCACGTATTAAAATATTTTTTTGATTTTTGCTCTAAAATTAATATTTTTTGTGGTATCATTAATTGCCATATTCTTGCCATTTTTGAAATACTTTCTAAAATTACAATTTTCCGAACAATTGCATCTTGTTTTTAACACTTGGCTCAATCCTAAATTGCACGTGGAACACAACGTAATAAAATCTGTTAAAAAATTTACTTTTGAAGCAATAAAATTAGCGATTACAGAAAGAAAAATGAAAAATATCCAAGTGCGGCTTTTTTTTTTTTTTTTTTTTTTATCGCTTAGTGTATTTTTAAATTCTGTTTTCACATTCAGAAAATACAGGAACATAATGCATCGTATTCCAAAATTTTATTTTTGCAACATTTGATATTAGTTCCCCATCATACTATAGGTATAAGGGACTTATGTAATCGTAAAAATTTTCAACCTCGATTTTTTGACATTTTTACACATTTTAAGATGTGGGGAATCCAAAAATAACAAAACTAATATGGTGTCCGCCTGAAGAGTGCCTGACAGTGTATTAGTTTGCTAGTCTCTATACATTATATCTGAAGTCCAAATAATCCCAGACATGTCGGATCTGTTTTAAAATATTACTTATGACACTGGTAAGAAACCCTATTGGTCTTCAATATTCTAATTTAATAACTTCGTAAGTTATTTCAAATTTAGCATGGGATAATAGGGCAAAATTTTGCTTAAACGTGCATTAAAAAGAATATTTTTGTCTCAAAGATATCAGACCAGCTTTTAAATATCAGTTTTGATGCTGGGATGAACATCATTAGCAATGAACATTCTACTTTAAAAATTTCATAAGTAATTTGAAATTTACAAATTTCTTAACATGTCTGAATAGGATAAAATTTCGTATAAACTTGTATTATGAGGGATACTTTCAATATAAAGGTTTTAGACCACTTTTAAAATACCAATTAGGATAGGGGCATGAATATCATTGACTATAAATTTCCCACTTTAAAAATTTCATAAGTTATTCGAAATTTATGATTTTCTTAACATGGCAGAATGAGGCAAAATATTTCGCAAACGTCCGTTTTGAGGGTCATGGTAAAGATGTCAGACCACTTTCAAAATATCATTTAGTATATTGGTTTGAATATTATAGACTACAAATATTTTTGTTTGAAAATTTCGAAAGGTATTCGAAATTTAAGATTTTCTTAACAATTCAGAGTACAGCAATATTTCATATAAACTTTCATTTCGGGGATCATTGCATTTGAATTAGTATGGAATTGCAGGAAAATTAACTATGAAATAAACCCTAATTAAATTGGTTAACAAATTTCCGTAAAGTAAATGTATCGAACTGAATGCTGGGTAGCCTAGTAACTGGGATATTTCAGTCTGTCACCGTATCGAGCGATCGGTCAAATTCAATTCTCTTAACATGAGTATACATGGCTTTTTAACAAAAAATTCTGAAAATAAATATATGATGGCGAACTGAGCAGAGTTCGTATATGCCATCTAGTTTCATTTTGAAATTGTAAAATGTGAAATTTTGCATTTTACAGCTTCAAAATAAAATATTAAAAGTATAAAAAATCAGTTTTTGTAAAACGATTTAATGGTTATGAATTTTCTAAATGAAAAAAAAAAAATTAAAAATATGTATTATGTAAGGAATAATAATGGGTTTAATACGTGGTTTAAGTGACCTTGACGCTAACTGATAGAGAGCCTGAGCACATCGAATGGGTCTCCTTCATTGTGAAGACATTTTCAGACCGCGGTAACAGAAACTTTTCTTCACGGTGCTCTACGATGAGTTGAGATATACAGTACTAGAAACTGAAAAAAGGCCACTAAGAAAGAATTGGTTGACGATCATGAAAATTACATATGTTAACTAGAAGGAATACACGTAAATATGGTTTAGTTTTGGGCACAATGTTTGAGTTTTTGCACTATAGCAGAGGGTAATATACAAATTATACTCAGTGGCTTTGTAAAAGTTGAACCCCCGTTAACTGTGACACACGCTACAATTCTGTCATAGAGTTAATAATATAAGTGCTTAATATCTCTTTGTGGTATTCAGTTCCATGCATTCTGAATCGGAATACGTAAATCTAGAATGACCTTTCCTAGGTGTGGAAATCGCAAATGTCGCTGCCCTCTTCTATCCCAGACATGTTCAATGGGAGACAAATCCGGTAAACATACAAACTATTGGGAGTCGTCTAACACCTAAACGATCACGTTGTGTTGCAAGTTCTGTATGTGGATGTTCATTATCCTGCTATAAAATGTTATTATTGACCACAAATGGCGCAACAGCAGGTTGAATGATGTTATTTATGTACCAAGTGCTGTTTAAAGAACTCGGCATAAACACTTATTGTGTACAGGAGTAAAAAATGATCACTCTCCGCACCAGGAGACCAGGTGTAGACACTGTGTGACACTGGAGAATGCAAAAAGGGAGAAGGTGCTTCCCTGTTTTCGAATACGAATTCTGCCATCTGAAGCTACTAAACAGAATCTGTTTTCGTCGCTGAAATCAAAACTTTGCCATTCCATTTTTCAATGCAGATGTTAGCGAAACTACTGAAGCCGTTCGCGAAGGGAGCGTGAGTCATAGGTACACATGACAAAGGCACACGAGAGCGTAGTTTTTTTCCCAGTAAACGGATGCGAATTCTTGAGACAGTCACCTCAGTTGTGACAGAATTTCGAATTTGAAACGTGGGCGATATTATGTTTGACAATGCTGCTTTTCTGACCCGTATATCGGTTTTCTCACCAGTCCCATGTCTTCTCGTGTAAGAATATTGTCCGGACCATTTGCGCCACTATCGTATTACAACTGATACTTCTCTTCCAATTTACTCCGCAATACGACGATAAGACCAGCCGTCTTTGCAGAGTCCTAGGTCCCATTAAACGACCTCGATTAAAGCCCGATAACTGCTAAATAATAGACTATCCTTTTACGTCCTGCTACAGTAGCAACTTCAAAATCTTGTCAAGTTCAGTAAACCGACTTGTCATTGCATTCACTTCACCCCTACTCCTTAAAATACCACTGACTACAATTTGCATATTAACCTCTGTTGGAGCGCAAGAGCTCAACCACTGGCCCTGAAATTAACATCGCACCTACTTGTACTTTATCCAATTAACATATTCAAATTTCATGATCGTCCGCCAATTTCTTCTTGGTGTTCATTTCTCAAAATCCGGTAATAATAATAATAATAATAATCCGGTGTAATAATTTCTCTGCTTCTTTTCGTCCAGAAAGAGCTAAAAAATTATCCTTGCCAGTTGCTGTAACACGTGAGAGACATGAAATAGCTTTTCGTGAAATTTAATTTTCAAATGCGATTTTTTTTTTTCCCAAGGCCGCTGCATCACACTGCGAGAGACATTAATGATACAAAAAACATGATGAAACAAAAATGATAATGAAGTATTTTAGCCATCCTCATTTCCCTTTCAAAAAACATTACTCAGAAATTTCTCTTATTTTCTTATACAATAAAGAATTATGAATATTATATTTGAATATTCCAAGTATAAAACTAAAAGTTTATAATAAGATTATTTATAGCATACTAAATGGAGCAAAATACTATCTAAGAGAGGATTCAAATTATTTAGTCTCCATTTAAATGTTTTGCTCTCGAAAAAGCCTCAACACTCAAGATACAGGATATAGCAAGGATGCAAAGAATTTTCCCAATCATCACAATCGCTCAGAAAGTCCATTTTCCATTTTCAGAGCAAAAACATAATGCACGAGTCTATATGAGCTATAAATAATATTATATCATTTATTTACGTTTGAAATTGTTTCAATATATATTTAATAGGCATTTAAAACTATTATTTAAAAAAAAATTCCCTGAATTAAAATTTATAACATTTTTTCGAGTGTGAAATATTCCATGCACAATTCATTATTTTGAATTTAATTGAAAATACTTAAAGATGCTTTATATATATATATATATATATGGTGGTGGACATAATTATAAGACACCTATCTAATTTGACAAATAGTGAAAGAAAAGATTCAGAGTTTAAAAATGTGTTATCAAATACGTCAAAAACATAAATTTATTCTGCTATCACACGTAATTGTTTTACAGAAATGATATTTTTATAGAGTTTAATAATAAAAAAAAAAAATTAATAATACCATGGACAAAATTATAAGACACCCTAACATTTTAATTAAAACACCTGCTTTTTTTTCGAAAATAATGTGCAATATGCAAATTTTCTGCACGGTGTTATGACGTCAGCAGTTAACTAAAGCAGACGATAACCGACTTCACGCATTTACAAACATGCCACGAGGTACAGAATTAAAAGAAAGTTAAATTCTCGAAATTTGGAGATTAAATGGAACTGGTGCTTCAATTAATAATATTTTAAAAGTTATTAAACGCTCTAGATGTGCAATTAGAAATGTTTTGAAAAGAGGAATTAATGAATCGGTGATTAAAAGATCTGGACGTACTCCTTGCTTGCCCTCGAGAGACAAACGCCATGTGCTTTCGCTCGCTACACAGAATAAGATGACCACTACAGGCATTAAAAATGCTTTGAAACTGAATTGTTCAAGGAGAACCATTCGCAGGGTGTTGCATAATGCTTCCTATGTGAATTATAAAAAATTGAAGAAAAAAAACACCGCTTCTAAGCCGGCACAAAATGGAGCGTCTAAACTTCGCTAAACAAACAGTGGCCTGGACCTTCAAATGGTACTCTGTGCTATTTTCTGATGAAAAAAAGTTTAACCTGGATAGTCCTGACTGTTTCAATATTATTGGCATGATTTACGAAAGTTTCCTCATGTACTAATGAGCCGCCAAATGGGGAAGGCTCAGTAATGGGCTGGGCTGGTTTTTCGGCTCAAGGGAAAATGGATATTGTTTTTGTGCATTCAAGAATGAATTCCGAAAAGTATAAGAATCTTCTTAAAGTTCAACTAGCCATATACGGTGAACTTCTTTGTGGTGAAAACTACACTTTCCAGCACGATAACGCGCCGATTCCTGCATCACACGAAACAAAAATGTGGCTTTCAGAGCAAAGTATCAATGTTCTCCAATGGCCTTCTCGCTCCCCATACTTAAATCCCATCGAAAACTTGTGGGGTATCTTAGTCGTGCGGTTTACCGAAATGGGAGGCAGTTTATATGTGTCGAAGACCTAAAGAATGCTATAAAATGTGCTTGGGAAGAATTGTCTTTCGATATTGTGTTAGAATTGATAGATTCGATGCCGAATATCATCTTACATGTTATAAAAATCAATGGCGGCTCCACCAAATATTGAATAACCATATTAGAGGATTTTCTTTTAAACCATTAGTGTCTGCTAATTATGTTGACCACTGTATTTGAAAAAAAAAAAACGGTTGGTGTCTTATAATTTTGTCCATTATGTTTTTAAGTTTTTCCATTAAATTGTATGAAAACATCATTATTATAAAATAATTATATATGATAACAGAATAAATTTATGTTTTTGACGTATTTGATAAAACATTTTTAAGCACTGAATCTTTTCTTTCACTATTTGTCAAATCAGATAGGTGTCTTATAATTATATCCACCATTGTATACATGATTAGAAATAACCTTTTTCTAAGGGTATTAAAATTCAAAGTTTTCGGCGATTTTTAACTGCAGTTGAGTGCAAAAATAATTTAAAAAAAAAGTTAAATTCCTTTTTAAACCTTTTTAATATGATATAATAAAAATTCATAATATGATTTATTTCTACGTATGATTATTATGAAAAAGTAATGTACGTTAAACTACTACTTGCATCCGAAACATTTTGAAATAAGGTAATTATTCGTTATTTTTACAAAAACATTTAAAAGAAAAACATTATAAAAAAAAAAACATTTAAATCAAAAATTGTACAAGCATCTATTTACACTATCTGTTATTGTTGAAAATTCCAACGAAATTTATTTATATTTGAAATGTTCAAATTCCATTTTTGAATGTTAACGGTAAGCGTAATCATTCGTTTTCATCAAAATGGATTCTTTCAGACAATATTTATCAAAATTGAGGACAATGAACATTATAATAGTTTTTTTCTTATTATTAATCAGTTTAAAATATTCATATTTTTTAAGTAACTTTTTGTTTTGACTTATTACCAAAAATTTCAGTAATGATAAGACATACTTGAAAACTTGTCATTTTCAGATTATCTGGGATTTTGATGTGCCTTATTTTTTCTTGTTACATCATATATGCAATACTTGCTATGTACTAATGCATAACGTATTAAATTTTGGATATTTTTTAATGTTGGTAAAATAACAGCCGTCCATAGTCATAGATTATCTGATACAACCTAGAATAAGGTGACAAATATTCATGGTTCTCTTGAAAGCGGGTTTGAAAGATGCACGTAGTCAGTAGCTATTAATAATAATAATAATAATTTAAACAAGAAAAGATACAGACAAATTATTCTTTTTCTTAAAAATTCTTTCGCCTCAACTTGTTTTACCGCATGTTCTGCACGTACCTTTTGCTGTGACAAATTTTCAGGTTTATAAAGCCGTTAAGTCCACGTCTTTTCCTTCTTCTTCCGGACTGCCATTGGAAGGCTTGCCTTTTTTACCTTTTCTCTTTTCCTCTCTACTTTTTCTTCGTTTTGTATGTGTGTGTGTGCGTAATTTTTTTTTTTTTTTTTTTTTTTTTTTTTTTGTGCAGATTTTTAAATTTTTCTTCAATATATATATATTTTTTTTTTTCAATTTTTTTTTCCTTTTGCTCTTTTCCCTGCTTTAGATCGTGTGAATTTTAATAAAAAGTCACTTTTTCATCAATATTCCACTTAAATTTTCTCTTCTTTCTCTCTCTCTTTTTTTTTTTTTTTTTTTATGTCGTCTTAAGTTATTTTTATTTATTTATCTTCCACTTTTTAAGCCTGAAACTTCAAAATTTATTTTTTTGGAAAGAAGCTTCATTCTCAGTTGTTTCTGAGAAAAACACGATGACTCTTATTCTTTTCATGTGATTTGTGCACTGTACTTTTACAGGTTTCTAGCTTTTCTTTAAAATTATCCATTTTTTAAACCTGTAAAATGTTTCTATTCTTTATTTTTCCGTGTATTCTATAAGATTTGGTGGGAACACAGATGATATATCATAAAAGCCAACACTCTTACAAACTTTTAAGACATTTGTTTAATAATTAAGTGCCATGAATCTCCTATAAATTCAACCAAATCATACTTTGTAACGTAAATCATAGTTCTCTCTCTGCTGTTCTATTAGGTACCTCTTTTAGATTCTTTTTAACGATATAAAAGACTTCGTTAACATTCGACAGCAAATTACCTCCTCCCCCCTCCCCCATCACACACACACAAATGTGCGCTTTTTCTCTCAAAAATATCATCCACATACAAAAACTTTTACAACAGAGATAGTACTCTGAAATTCACATTTGCTCCTTTATTATCAGAGTAATACAATAAAGCTTTGTAACTTCTCTCATTTTTCTTTAACTTTTGCATCCATGCTGAAAGATAATAATTTGGGCATAACTAAACCATAACATGTAAAAAGGGGCACCTCTGTAAATTATATATATATATATATATATATATATATATATATATTGTTAAGTAATGTATTTTTTTAAAGTACTTTGAAGCATAGTAAAACGACCTACAATAACAAAGCACCTTGCAAGACTTTGTTATTTCACCGAGCGATAGATGGATGAGTTTCTTTAAATGACTATTATTGCTACTAAAATCAATTTTATTTAATAATTACACTTACCTTCTGTGGATATTATGCTAAAGCAATATATATTGTCCTATACCAGAATAACTCTAGACAATGTCTTACCTTTTTTCCTAGGAGCCAAGAGATGTGTGGAGAGTGTTCAGATAAACGGGGTGTCCGTAAAATAGAAATACAAACTTTAGCGTTAGGTAGAGCACATCAAAAGGATTGAAAATAAAACAGCAACCCAAAACACGAAACATCGTGAAAAAGTTGTGATAAAGGTAAAATAAATAAATAAATAAAGGTCACAAAACAGAGAATACTAGAAATATTCATTGCATATTACAAATGTTATATTAGATGATATTATTTCAAAATATTAAAGACGTGTTCGCAATTTTAACTTTTACAAATGATGCATAAAACATCCAGATATCACATTCAAGGATTTCATAAATAGTGCTACTAGCAGACGCACTATACCTTTACTGGTCATGGATTGCGATGCAAACTGAAGAAAACCGAGGGCAACTGGACCATAATCGTGAACTCTTCAAACATAAAATCCGTTTTCGGTACTAAAAATGAAATAAAAAAATCAAACAGCTTAACCGGTTACTATATGTTACAAGTATTTGATTTTTCGTTACTGGTGTAGTAGTCGGCTGCGGAAACGTTGTAAAAACAATGGAATAAGAAGACATGTACTGAGTGAATGAATTGACTCAGTGCAATGTTTGAGGGGTTCAATGACTCCATGCGTCGCATCAATGAACAATCGATTTCAGGTATAGTCAAGAGCACATGTTATTTTCTTCTATAAACGAAAGCTCTTTTTGATGCATTTACACGTTTTGATATGTCTTGAACACGATTCGACCATTTTTAGAAAATGTCTGTCTATCTGTGTACCTGTATCCAAATTTTTGTAGAGGCTGTACTTTAAAAACCAATGAACGAAATTTAACCAAACATGATATTTAGTTGGACCATGACTTAAATTAATACACTTAACATCTGGGGAAAAATCACTCAACAGTTTACGCTGTTATTCCATTTTATATATATATATATACAGTGAAACTTCTATGGGAGACCACCCCTGTTAAGCGACCCCCTCCTCCAACGACCGATTTTAAAGGCACCGATTTGTTACCCTATCTACTTGATGTCTAATGTTGACACTTTTTTGAGCGACCACCTCTATTTACGACCAAATTTTTGCGGTACGAAGGGTGGTCGCTCGCGGGAAGTTTTACTGTATATATATTCAATATAACATACTAGAAGTCTACACCCGCTTCGCTGGTCACTATATTTAAGTGAAGCACTATAATTAATGAATTCTCAAAATTGCATTGATTTTTATCGCGTGAAAAAAAGAAAAATAGAGAGAAAAATTTCTGATAGGGATAAATGTCGCACCGGATCCCCACTGCCTTCGGCAGCGTAAGCCATTGTCCGCTGAGCGCGTGCATTTATGTTCGATACTTTTAACGTTTCACTATATTATTGTAAGGAAAAAACATAAATATAAAATACAAAAAATTCTTCTCTCATCGGTGGAATAATCGGTCCGGACCCCCACTGCCTGCGGCAGCGTACACACGCGCGCACGGCGCGTGTTCCTTCGCCCACCGTTCCCGCCCCTCCTAGTTATTTTACACTTTCAAAATTATCCGCAATCGTTTTCTCGGGCTTTTAATTCCTTCCGTGGAGGATCAAAATTGTGATGGCATGTCTCCGGACCACCTCTAGGGGTGAGTCCCAGACCAATTGCCCATTGCGCAGTACTAGTGCCACGTAAAACTCAACCAAACCAAACAACCTCGGGCTTTTAAACCTAATAATACTAATTTCCAACGCTCTATCTGAATTTCCTTATTTTTGCCCCTGCACCCGTCCCCTTCCCGCCCGTTGTAATAATTCTACACTTTCGAAAATATCCACAACCGATTTATCGGGCCTTAAAACCTAATAATACTAATATAATACTCTGAATAATATAATACTCTGATTCTTTTCTGTGGTATCCAATGCGTTTTATTCCACAGCGGGCGTAGATGTCACTCGTAACCACAAATTATTATACAGGCAGGACACTCCCGTATATTTAGTACATTTAATGGTAACCAAAAAGCGGCTACTGCGATTCTGTTGTCAACGGCTGTAAGTTTCTCGAACTCTCCAGTTTACGCAATCGCTTGTCTTATTTTTATTGTATCTATGTTTTCTTTTTGCAACTTTGTTATTGTTTACAAACTTAATTATCAAAATAAATTTATTTTAAAAAGCAAGTACTAAATATTTTGCAAATAAGTTTTCAAAACATACATGTATCAAAAGCATTTTTTCGGGTCCTCCATGTTCGAGTGGTTATGTCACCATATTGCTAATCGCCTTCGGGCGTAGGAGAGCGGGTTCGATTCCCGCGTTGGCCCTGGGTGTTTTTCCATTCTTCGTCTCTGTAATTCTATCATGTGCTATCTATCTCTATCTGACGAAGATTCAGAAGCAGACTACAAGTGAAGCATACAAATCTGATGTATGTGTGTTATCAATAAACAAACAAACAAACAAGCACTTTTACCATGTTTTTATTAACTTAGATTCTTGTTTGTTTGTTTGTCCAGTACAAATCTTGCAATCGATTTTTAACTAACTTCCCAATTAGCTAGAAATTTGAAACTTTCAGGATAGCTCAGAACACGGTGAAAATACAATTTTAACATTTTTTACTCAACTGTTTCAGGTCCCTAATGCCTTCGGCAGCGTTTATTTGATTCAACAGAAAATTTATTTAACTAACTTCCCGACTAGCTAGACATTTGAAACTTTTAGAATAGTTCAGAACACGGTGAAAATGCATTTTTTAATACCTTTATCCAACTGTTTCAGGTTCCTGCTGCCTTCGGCAGTGTTAACAGTACAAAGCTTATAATCGATTTTTAACTAACTTCCCGACTAGCTAGGCATTTGAAACTTTCAGGATAGCTCAGAACACGGTGACAATACATTTTTTCAACACTTTTACTCAACTGTTTCAGGTACCTACTGCCTTCGGCAGCGTTTATATGATTCAACAGAAAATTTATTTAACTAACTTCCGGACTAGCTATACATTTGAAACTTTCAGAATAGTTCAGAATACGGTGAAAATGCATTTTTTAAATACTTTTAACCAACTGTTTCGGGTCCCTGCTGCGTTTAGCAACGTTACTAGTACAAAGCTTGCAATCGATTTTTAACTAAATTCCCGGCTATCTATTTTAAACTTTTATAATAGCTCAATACACGATAACAATGAATTTTTTTAATACTTTTAGCCAATTGTTCCGGATTCCCGCTGCCTTCGGTAGCGTTTATATGATTCAACAGAAAATTTAAAAACATGGTATATAAAAAATTCTTTTTATCTTGTAATTATTTCCTTTTAAAACATCTTGTATTGTTTAAACTAAGTAATGTTAAATATTTAACGGCTTCATACTGCTATTTCAGTATTACAGTGTGTAATTTTTATTTGTACTTGAATATGAATGTGCTTGGCAAAGTATATCTTTAAACACTATAAAAAATAATTTTGTTTCTTTGAAGAATAACTCTGAATGTTTTTAGCATGATTTTGTGAATTCAAAAATATAAAAAGTGAAGAATAAGAAAATTTTACATATTAACCTACTACTAACTGCTCGCGAAATAGCAAAACAGTTTTTGATCAAAGGAACTATTCATGTAGATCTAAAACATGTGGAAGTTCTTAATTCCCTTCCGTTTACCTTAGTAATGTATCTCCCCAGTTCGCGTTTTAGCTCCACTGTCCTATCTGTATGATAATCTGTGCTCGTGACTTGTTCTTAATATGACTGTCACCTCTAAAATATCCAGACACGCTTAAATTGTGATACACATGCGAAATCAAACGGTGTCCTTCCTCATGACTCTATGAGAATCGTTCATGATACTATCACTGCTTCTATTTCTGTCAATTTATTGCTTTCCTTACAAGTCAAAGGATAATTACAATTCATTATATAAAGAGTAATTGCTGCGTTAAATAACAAGGTGTTTCAGAAAGGACATCCAAAGTGTGAAATGACATAACTGCGAAACAGTAAGAAACAAAAAGGGAAAATAAGTGGCAATACATTGGATGGACAGATCTGGAATTTGCCATACACCGGTTTGCAGAAATAGTTCGAAGATTGACTAATACGCAGCGCTACAAGCACATGAAGCTTTAAATTGTACTCAGAAGTACAGAAAGTTCAACTTTCAGTCTGTTTCAATGCTGACACGTGTAAGTAAGTTATACTAGACTAGTTATTATGTAGGACATTTAAGAGCATCATATCATATTCCTTGAAGCAACGTGTTTTTATTGTGCTAAAATACCACCGATTAGGTTGAAGTCCGACAATGACAAAGATACTTGCTTCACTTTTCTATCTATCACTGTTTCGTAGTTATGTCATTTCAAAATTGGGGAACACTTTTTGAAACACTATGTACGTATTTATACATGCAGCAAAAAGCGTGATGCATGTTCTAAAAATTTTATTTTGCATATTACAAAATTATTTTGAAAGATTTTTTAAGTTAATATTTCATAAATAAATAATCATTAGTATGTAATTTAGAAAAATCCATTGATAATGTTGTTAAAAGTTTAAGCTCATATGTAAATTATAAAAGCACAGTTTGGATAATTAGCCACACAAACAGCATGGAGACAAATATTAAAACTTATATCTAAATGTAATGACACCCAATACTCAAGTAAAGGAAAACAAGTGTGTGTGTTTAACCGCACGACCAAAGCGAAAATTCATATAGTGATATTTACAACATTACTTAAAAAACGTTCCTACCAATTAAATCAAATAAAAAGCAATGTATTCGTCTTATTTTAAGTAGCCTTATACGTTTTATATGTGCGGTATATGGGACACACAGCAGAATAAATTTTGATAAATTACAACAAATCGCATAAAATAACTGAAAATGCATTTTTAATTATTTCCATTGATAGCCTGTAACTATCCGAATTCTATTGTGCGACTTTGAATATAAAACATTATTTTTTTCTAGATTTATAAGACCTTTTGAACGGAGAATTTTTTTGTTTGGAAAAGAGACAGTTGACGGGTTTTGCTGGTTATGTAAGTGTAACGCTAAAATCCGTAAATTTATTTTAGTAAAGGATCAGATTAATTGACTTTTGTTTAGGAAAAAAATGTATGCAGTGCGCCTAAATGAGCAATTACGATAGCATTATGCTTTTAGACAAATTGTTTAAATGAAGATTTTTTTTTTTTATAATTGTTATTATTTTTATATCAATATTTAAATAAAATCTCTGTAAAGCTACATGCTTATAAAAAATAACTTTATTTGTACCATAAACTATTAAACTTCACACTATATGCACAAAAAAAAAAAAAAAAACCGTATTAAAAGAAAAGCAGGATATCAGTTGTATTGGAGTAATATTATATGAGTAATATTAATTTTTCACAAAATTTTATTTGAATTTTTACATGTTAATGATATATTACGTTTTATGGCAAAATATTTACGAGTTTTTTGCATAAATAAGTGTAACGCCAAACGAACATTTTTTTAACAGAGAATGAATGGTCCACGGTTGCTTATAGAATGATTTTAAAGTCGTGAACATGAAAATTTGCCTGATCATAAAAAAATTTGCTAGAGAAATTAAATGAAAGTATAACAGAAATTTGTTGTTCGCTTTTATTTTTAGCTGACACACTTTAGGTGTTATAAGAAACGTTAAAAATGATGTCCTTTTTCGTGAATATAAAAGCATGTCCGTTTTAGCAGATTTCGTGGGATTCAACAGAGCATGGTAGTATAGATGTTAGAAATAGCTGTTCGGTTGTGATGATAGTTTTCCGCTCAGGATTCGTGTGTAGACTATTCACATAAACCACGCTTTTTAGATCAGCCCATACGAAGAAATTAAAGGACGATAAAACGAAAAAAAGCTTGCTCATCGAAAAAAATAATTCAAAAGATGCATATAGTTCAAGTTGATGCGTGACAAGTCACACTGTCTTCTCTGTATCAGAATTCAGTTGGTTTTAGAGATACAGATATGCGATATTTTTAATGGTTTGGTTGGGCAGAAAATAAAACTTTCCAATTAACTGATTTGTCTCGAGGGAACGTAAAAAAATTTAAAAAGTAAATTTTTAATAAATAACAGGAGAAATTTTTTCTTAACATGGTCTTCTTTCCTACTTTATTTTCAAAAATTCTCCAATTTACATGATCCACTGATCTCTAACAGTTAAAGAACTAAATCGCATTTCAATCAGTTTGGGACATCCCGTATATCTATATATTAATTTGAAACGTTGTTTTTGTCTGTCTCCTCTAAATTGAGAGAACGGCTAAGTGTAAAAATTTGGTTGAGGTGTCTAAAGAAAGGTCTTGGTCTGTAGATGTGTTATGAAAAGAGAAAAATAAAAAAAGTCGAACGGTTCCCCCCCCCTGGGAGGGGGGGGGCAGGGGTTAAAAACACGTTTGCGAGCTTAACTCAACTTCAAATTACTTCACGGTGAAGAAATTATACATGGGGGGACTAGAGTAGAATAATAAAAAATCACTTTCTGTGAATTTGGAATTTTCGATTTTGAAGGGGAGGAAAGGGGGAAAAAGAGATTTGGAGGGGGGAAAGGGGGAAATTAGTTTGAGAGCGAAATCCGTTCTAGACTCACACATGTAGCACTTTATTTGAAAGGTCTTGAAATTTCATGTCGATTGGGGATGTTTGCATACAATATAGTGCGCCACCTGGTGGTGAAAGATGGAACTAGGTGATTTTGTTGTAGACCCTATCATGTTACACCTTATTTTAAAGGTCTTGGTATTTCCTGACCGTTAGTGATGTTCGTACCGAACACACTGTGCACCCTGGCGGTGGAAAGTGCAACTGAAGGATTTTGCAGTTGACACCACCGCGTGACATCTTATTTGAAAGGTCTTGGAAATTCAAGACGATCGGGGATAAAGGTCTTAAAATTTCATGTTGATTGGGGATGTTTGTATACAATATAGTGCGTCCCCTGGTGGTGAAAAATGGAACTAGGTGATTTTGCAGTAGACCCTATCATGTTACAACTTATTTTAAAGGTCTTGATATTTCCTGATCGTTTGTGTTGCTCGTATAGAACACGCTGTGCCCCCTGGCGGTGGAAAGTATAACTAAAGGATTTTACAGTTGACACCATCATGTGACACCTTATTTGAAAGGTCTTGGATATTCAAGGCGATTGGTGATGTTCGTATACAACATACTGCGCTCCCTGGTGGAGGAAAGTGGATTTTACAGCGCGTGCGTAGCCCACCTGCTATACGGTGCCTCAGCCACAGGCAGCGGTAACACGAGTCAGAGGTTCGTTCGGTTCAAGGCTAATTTTTGAGAATTTTTTCATGTTTTTAGCGGCCTGCGTATACGTGCCGCAGGCAATGGGTCACGAACCCGAGTTCCGTTCTGTTTGAGGTAATTTTTTTTTTTTTCTTTTGTTACAGATGGTTATTTTTTTTGTGATGTTTTCATTTAAAAATAGAAATTCAAACAAAATCGAGTTAAAGATAAAAAACCATACAAATTTAAGGTGCATTTAAGGTTATTATCATGGGCCCGGACAATGCTGGGCGGGTTCGTTCCGTTCCAGGTTAATTTTTTGGAATTTTTTCATAGTATTGGCGGCCCGTGTATGCGCTGCCGCAGGCACCGGGGTCACAAGGCAAAGTTTCGTTCGGTTCGAGGTAATTTTTTTTGTTACAGCTGATTATTATTTTTTTTTTTTCGCAATACTTTAATTTAAAAATAGAAATTCAAACAAAATCGAGTTAAAGATATAAAATCATACAAATTTAAGGTTCATTTAAGGTTATTATCATAGGCCCGGGCATTGCCGGACGGGTTCGTTCGGTTCCAGGTTAATTTTTGCGAATTTTTTTATGTTGTTAGCGGCCCGAGTATGCGCTGCCGCAAGCACCGGGGTCATAAGGCAGAGTTTCGTTCGGTTCGAGGTAATTGTTTTGTTACAGATGATTATTTTTTTTTCGTGATGCTTTCATTTAAAAACAGAAATTCAAACAAATTCGAGTTAAAGGTTTAAAATAATACAAATTTAAGGTTCAGTTAAGGTTATTGTCATGGGCCCGGGCAACGCCGGATGGGTCAGCTAACATATAATCGTAGTATTAAACGAAATAGAAAATAAAATATAGCATCTGTTTATTTGGAGTCAGTTTGATGTCACATTGACAGTACTTTGTAGAAAGTGATGTCATATACAGTATTTTTATTTATAAGCATTTTTCCGACTTTCTTTTTTTAAGTGAAATGTCGTAAATTATATTAGATGTTTTAACATGAAATACATTTAAACGACGATTTGATGCGACGATTTTTGAAACATCACGGTCAATAAAGTGATCGTCGAATTCTACGGGTTCCAGCTAGTTTTATATTAATTTGATAAACACTGGAAAATAAAACTAGAGTATATGTCTTATAAAACATATTTTGAAAAAGAACTCAATGAATATTTAAAGAAATAAAAAGATAAATGTAAACTGAGCAAGAGTATTTAACATAATATTTATTCGAGATTTTTATTAGTCTGCAAAATTTTACAGTTATATATCAACCTTGACATTTGACCTACTTTGGGTTAAAGAGGTCAGTGGAAAAAAGACTTTAATATTAGTAAGTTTGTTTTATTGATTGCTGACCTTTACTTATCACTACACTTGACGATTATCTTCTTAAAGAATGTGATGAGAGAAAAAACAGTTTGTAAGATATTTTTAAAGCTTTCCTATCTCTTCTAATCAAGTATGAAGTCTTACGATTGTAAAACAAAAACTGGATTACTCATTAATTCGTTTAGCTTATTTTATGAAAAGAATAAAAGTTTGCGATAATACTTTTCATAAAAATGTCTTTTGTTAAATATATTTCATATCGCTTTAATCAATAATAATTTCAATACTTTTCTTTCGTTCAATCCAAAAAGGAACGCTTATAAAACATAATTTGTACGTATAGAGAGAAAGGATAAGGGGTAAAAAAGAAAGAGAGAAATTTATGAAATCAAATATAGATTTAGACCTAGCATTCATTTTACACGGGATGAACACAGTTAATTTTACAAGGAGATCCGTAAGAATTAAAATTGTGATGACATGCCTTCGAACTACCCCAAGGAATAAGTCCCAGACTCCTGACAATTGTTCATTGCGTAGCTCTAGTGCGACGTAAAACCCACTCAACCTCAATCTTTACAAGGTTGTTGTTTGGCTTAAGGCTGATTGACTACTCTAGGGTCCTAGGCCTGTAGGTGAAGTGCCCTCCGTGGGGGACTTTTCTAAAGGGCTTTAGCCTGTATTTTAGTGACTTTAGGAGTTCAAGAATTAATTTTTGTAGACGGGCGGGTACTTTTTTTACAAGGTTTTATTTACTTGGGATGTTGGTTATATGTGTAGGTTAAATCTAAGAATTGAATTTTCACCCACTCCCTATCATCTGACTGAGCTGAAAAATTGTATACCTGTAATTTGCATTCCGATAAAAATTAATGCTCAAGTAGTCCGGTTCAAAATTTGTTTTCGAATTTTAACCCACTTCTTACCGTCCGATTGAATTGAAACTTTGCCTACATATATAATTCTGAATACATGAGATGCAGTGAAGCACTCAAAGGGACGGGGACTGATGGCAATTAATATAATTTATAATAATAAACATATATAGAATTAAAGCCGTGATCAAGATTTTTCGAACATTCTGTATATATAAACAATAACACATATTATTAAAAATTAAAAAAAAAAAAAAAAAATTCAAAGAGAACACAAATAAAAACTTACAAGGAGGAAGTGGTTCTGCGTTAGCAAGAGGTCGCGCCAACATTTTCTTTAATTTGCTGTGACCAATAGCTTTCACGACATATCCATAATCGGACAGTGGCTTAAAGTATGCTTCTTCGTCACATGTTATTTCTCTGATGATTCCTTTTTCTATGATTTGCTTACAAGTAGTTTTTTCGTCCGACAGGAAAGGTAAATGTTGTCGTTGCTTTTAAGGGGAAAAAAAAAGTATATTAGATAAATAGCAACTTCAAAATTCTTATTTTCTGTTGAAATGGTTATTAACATTAATAATGTAAGTAGTTTTCAAAAGCAGCCTTGTTTTCAACTAATCATTATCACAGCATCTTGTTTAATAGGAACATTGGGAAATATTTCCTCATATCAGTTTTGTAATGCTATTATGAAAGACTAAGCTATTTTTATTTATTGCTAGCAATTATACTCGTTCTTTATACAGGAAAAAAAATCAAAAAAGAAAATTTAAATGCAAAATTAATTAATTTAACTTGTTGGCAACAGACTGTTTAGCCTCAGCTCTGATAAAAACCAAGCTTTGTTTAAATCTATTGAAAAATTCTATTGGGAATCACTGTTATTTTCCACGTGCAAAGAACGGGTAGAAATGCTAGACATACCTTTTCACCTCTTAAGAGTTAAATTTCGGAAGATCATCGTATTTTTCTTTAATTGGGGCCTACGTGGAGACATTTTACAAAATTTCAAGCTTCCACAGGAAACCAGTGCTATTTTTCACGTGCGAAAAACATAAGGGATTAATAAGAAACATTTTGTTATATTCCCAGCTTTTATTAGAAACCACTGCGATTTTCCGCGTACAAAGAACGGGCAGAATTGCTATATATCTCCTTTCATCCCTTAAGGGTTAAATTTCAGAAAGACCTAAGAGGAGACATTTTGCTAAATTTAAGCTTCTACAGGAAACCACTTTTCTACATGCGAAGAACACGTAAAACTGCTAGACACCTCCTTTCAGTCCCTTAAGGATTAATCCGAAATTTAACAGATCGTCATCTTTTAGCTTAATTAGGGCCTATTGTGAGACATTTTTCTAAATTTCAAGCTGCTATTGGAAGCCATTGAAGAGATATGGTGAAAAGGTTAAAGAACATCGATACCTTTTGCAACGACTTAAGGATTAAATTTCGTTAAATTCGTTCTTCCTGAGGCCCATACATTATGAATAATTACTCATTAAAAATAATTCTCATTATGCACATTAATAACTTTTATCCTATACAGCCATGTTAAAAATTTATTAAAAAACGGTGTAGCAACTTCACTTATTGGCCGATTTTCATCAAAAGTTGATAGGCACTAATTTATGTCAAGGTGCACTTACACATCAATTTGTATGAAATAATGTGCAGTAGCTCCTAAAGTATAGTTGCCACAGTATTTTTGTTAGACACAAACAGACAGACAGTCATTTTCTAAAAATTGTCAAATTGTATTATAGAAGACTTAAAACGTGTAGGTATATAGAAAACCGCAAGTGGAAAATTTTTACGAAACCAATACTTTCTCCTATTGAATACAGGAGAAATTAAATCGTAGAAACAAAATCTAGTGGAGGTAAAATAAACTTACCGATGATGACTGATAGAGTGATGAAAGAAGAAGCGTTTGTCCCTTTAGATGATTTGAACATGATGGTACATTTATGGTTTTCAAAACTTCGTATTTTTCTGGACTTACTTCTGATGCTTTATAGGATGTATCACATGTTCCTAAAATATCTGTCTATAAAAACAATTAAAATTTTAAATATTAAAAAGATAACAATATGTAATATAAAATTTTATATTATTAATTCTTATTATTCATAATTTAATAAGTGTGATTCTTTGTAAAGGGATAAAAACATGTCCTCAAATATGATAGTAAATAGAATAAAATAGCGATACAAAGCTGAATTCTCTACAGATTTTCATTCTTTTTTTTTTTTTTTTTTTTTTTTTTTGATGAGGCCACATTTAAGCAGAAAATTTTACAGATTTTCTGTTTCTTGAGGAAAAAAAATCAAACTTTATTTACTTTCTAAATAGAATAAACCAAACAAATAAGTAAACTTTCGCAAACTAATCTAACTATAAAAGTTTAAAATTATTAAATAAAACATAAAAAGTTTCAATATTAAAGTGTTTAACCCTCTCTTTCCCAAGATCAATGCGTTACTGCAGAAAAATTGCTTTCAGGTGCCACTTGGCACGTTTGGCGAAAATCACCAGCACGGTGCCTTTTTGTATCGTTTAGAAGTTGCAACATTCCATTGGTTACGTTTGATATCTCTGGCAAATTAGCGCACTTTTTGAATGAGGCGGGCTTAACTACATTTCAACTACAAAATGGGGTCAAAATGGGGTCAAATGGTCATCTTGGGAAAGCGAGGGTTAAACAAATTTGTCAAAATTGAGCTTTTCTTTTACAAAACTATTATATATTTTTAGTTAATTGATTCTAGAAAAGATTGTCGGGAAATTTTTGGTAATTCACTTGAATATAATAAATATGACACTGTAGAATTACACAAGTCCACAACCAAAAAATTGCATAGAAATTTTTTACTGTTTCTAATAATTTTTTACCAACCAAAACCGAAAACATTAGTAAAAAATTTCTATCTCGCCTATTTTTTCTTTTTTTTCTTTGCTCTTTCTCTCTCTCTCTCTGAAAACGCACAGTTTTAGTTCAATTATGAGTGAAAACATGAAATCTGGTATCCTATTGTTGATTATAATAACCCCATTTAATAATTATTTCTTACTTTAAAATAATATTTATAACACTGAATCTAAAAATAACACGAAAATTATAAAATGGAAAATAGGAGAGATAGAGTATGGGCAGTGGAAAGGATGAAAGCAAAAAATGTATAGAGGAGACGTCAAAAAGAAGAAAAGTCTTCTCTGGAGAAAAGAGATTTATAAATATATCCTGAAGGAATTGTTTGTTTAATTATATGAGAAAGAATACGTTTAGTTCAATGTAATAAAATGTGTGATATTTTATTGTAAACCACTATTATTTTGAAGGGGTAAAAAAAGAAAGAAAGACAGAAAAATGAAAAACTGCTATGTACAAAAATGGAGGCCATTCTTAGATTCAGCATCCGTCGAAAACATAAAGTTTTCCGAAATTTTTCATCTAACTGGGATTAAAAACGGTTTATTTTTTTACAAACCAGTGTAATTTATTAACATTAAACGGTTGTGGGTGCCATAAGAACCTTAAAATTATTATTTAACTAAATGTAGACAGCTTTTAATAACTGTTTTAGCAGGGGGGGGGGGGTCGATTGTCATTAATATAATCATTATTATTTGTTTTGCTTTGCTTTGTTTTTAAAATTAGTTACATATTACAAAAATAAATGAAGTTGACAGTTTCTGTTCACTACTTTTAGCTTATCTGAGATAAGAAATATGTTCAAACTTACATCAATGTTATACGCACTCATTTCAAAACTTCGCATTGTGTTTTGAATCGACGACAACACAGCTTTCTTGACATTGAGAATTTCATCTGAATCTTCTGGATGAGGGCAAACATGTTCTATTTTTCCATCATTCCATGCAAATGGCAGAGGATTTTTCTCAAGCAAGTAAGTGAATTTATAAGAATCGGACTGAACGTTGGCAAGCTGTAAAAAGTAATTTAAATTTTAAGTTAATAAAGAGTTTATTATCTTGACATGCAACTTTTAAGCTGCAGTAAATAATTCTTAATTATCAATAAAAATAACAAAACAGTTTAAAGCACATATCAAACGCTATCTTAGCCCCACTAAATATAAGTTTTTATGAACTATATATGCTTATTCCCAATAAATAAAGAATGAAAAGAAAGTGAAATTTGCATTATGTAGTCATATCGTATAATAATAGTTTGCAATTAAAAACAGTTTTAAATGAATACGAATTTTTTTTTTTTTTTTTTTTGCAACTTCCATTTGTTGTTCAACAGTGCAAAGTTCCAGTTTAAAATCTGCGGAAGTCTTATTATGAGAATTTTACATTTATTTTAATATTTGCTTTTGGTTAAATATCTAAATACCCGTTTATATATTGTTAAACCTCTTAGCAATATATAAGAACATATTTAAGATTATCATAATTTCATTTCCTTAAACTGAAAAATGTAAAGAAACGATAGTAAAGGTAAATGGTTTATTTTAACGCACTAATAAGAAAATGTTCCATTTTTAATAATGAAAATGTTTTCTTTTAAAGATCATATCATTTTCCACAAATTTGTAAAAATATTTCGTTTTGAGATTTAGATTTTGGGTGTAAATGTAGGTTTTATTTTTCTTTTTACTTATGCTGTAATAGGAAAGTTAACAACACAAAAGCTTCCAAAACAGAGTCTCAATATTGTTGAATCTTGCTTAAAACGTAAAATTTTCACTATCTCAGCAAGAAAAATATAATCATCCACATGTAAATAAGTATAAGAGGAAATTTACGTTTTGCTAGATGATTATCCAATTTAGCTCATATTTCACTCAAATAAATTGTTAACGCAGAAAAAAATCATACAGTATAATAATCATATGGGAATATATTATGGTCTCATTTCTATTACCAAGAATTTTGCAAGTATGCAGAACTGAGAAAATGAAAACATTTAATCCTAAATATAGTATGTCACCTCCTATTAGTTTTGGTCTTAAAATGAATGAAACAAAATTTCTATTTATTTTATTTCTATTCCTTAACTGGCAAAAATAAAAATATGTACTAGATTTAAAATACAAAACTTCTATTTAGTTTAGTATGAAAGTATTTTTTTCATTACACTGAATAAATAAATAAATAAATAAATAAAGGCTCAACGCTTCACAAAAACATAGGTAAAGCATTTGGTCAATTATTTTTCAACCAATGCTTTTAAAATTTTTGTGATAAGTTTTAGTATTTTAGCGGTGCCATTGTAAACGCTACTCAAATGGAAAAACTTAGCAACAAATTTCTAAAAATATTGGTTTCAGCTAGAACGGCCTAAATTAGCATAATGTTTGGGGGAAAAGTTACTTTTTATTTATTTATTTATTTATTTTAACATTGTAGAAAAAATTGTGCTATTTTTGTCTAAACTGTAAAAACCAATTTTAAGGCAAATAAATGCATTATAAAAAGTGGGCACAGGAATTAAATTTGCATACAAGTTTTCGAGGTTCGGTTGCTATTCTTTATTTCATCCTTAGAAGAAAAAAAAAAAGAGAGAGAACAGAAATATTTAATCATTGACTATTTGATTTCTATAAACTACCTTGAATGGCAAGAAATCGGAGATATGATATACGCAGATAATACATGATATTGTTACAGCGCGGAAAAGCAGTCGTAAGAATTGGTAAACAAGTCTGGTAAAAATTGGTATCATTGTTTCACTTTATTGGTTAATTTACTTTATTTTGTAATATTTTTTACTTTAATTTAAAAAACTAGCCAGTCTTGTAAGTCTCAAAAAACTTAGTCTGAAATCGTTATTTTGCGCTTATGTTTTCCCACTGCTAAATTAAATTCCATTCTATTTTTATTTATTTATTTATTTATTTATTATTTTGAACATATTTAATTCAGAGAATAAAGAATAGAAAATTTCACCAAAAACGTTTCAGAATCCTGCTTATATCACTTTTAGACTACATAATTACACATTTTATTTATTTATTTATTTATTTATTTATTTTTATTTTTTTATTTTATTATTATTATTTTTATTTTTTTTTTTTTTTGTATGAAAATTTGCGGCACCTTACCTGAAGTACCATTTCACATTTTGTGAGTGATGTAATTCTCACTTCCGCTGATATCTTGGTTACTAATTCCGATGATCTGTCGGCTTGTAGCTCATTTTCAGCTCCATATGCAAAATAATATACGGTGTCCGGTTGAAATTGATATTTAGTAGTTGAACCTGAAAACATGTTACAGAATTAAAAAATAATGTAAAATCAGCTTAATAATGCATATTTTTAACATTTTTTATTTTATTTGTTATGCAGAGAAACTTAAAAAAAAAATACTTTGAAAGAGATCGTCGGACAATCTCGTTTTTTCAAGTAGAACATGAAATACGATAACTACTTTAAAAAAACAGTCTTTTTTTATATTGTAAAATCCTATGATTTGTAAGAAAATCGATCAATCAAAAATTTGAAAGAAAGAAACAAAATTTAAATACATTTGTTTCATGTGCTAACCATTACTCACAATATCAATAAAAAATATGTTGAATTATTTGATCAACCAAAATGATGCTTTCCCAAAAGGCTGAGCATTTGCATTTTCTTAAAAATTCTCATATGAATAAAATAAGCTTAGGAAAATGTCCAAACTAACACAAAAATACTTCTTTAATGTCAGTTTTTACGCTTAAATATGGTACAATTTTTCAATAACTTTGTAAATTTTAGATTCAAATATTCAATTATAAAATATTGAATGAAAAAATTTAGTAACGATACAGATATAAAACTTCGTACCCCAATATTCAGCTAACTTTATTTTTATTCACGCATCCTATAGTAACTAATGTTTACGTTACTATGAAACATATTTGTTTGAATTTCATATATATTTTTAATATTTACGTATGAGATACTGATTTGAAAAATGTTATTATAAACGTAGCAATTAGCGTAATTAATTAATGAAAAATTATGTGGTTTATTTAACATTATTTTAATTACTAGTAATGATTTATAATACAATAGTAATTTACTTTTATTTACATGCAAATCTAAATTTTTCAGTAACAGAATTGAGTTTTGAAAATTTACATAATTATGTCTAGTTTTAAATCTTGAATAAGTCCTAAATTATTCATCGGAATTTCGGTTAAAACTCAATTTAGGTAAATCCGACACTTAAATTACTTTTCTGATCTAAAAATTAAGTACATTAGAATAATAATAACAAGAAAAACACTAAATCTGGAAATAGTACATTTTCTTAATTACAATATTAATACATTTAAACAGAGTTGTTTTTACGATTTCGGTTTACCTGTCTGTTTCTCTAGCTGTTTCCAATTTTCAATTCTTGTAAATTCTTAATCACGAAAAATCACGAATCTGTTATATGATATTGAAGTTCATATCAAATTTTGCTTTTCAAATGATGTATAAACATTTATGTTTCCTTTAGTGTGATAATACAAAAAATCTGGTACATTACTGTCTGTTAAGGAAATCTGTATATAATGAAAATGCAAAAGAGATACTAAATTTTAATTACAATGAAAATGACATGGGGTACATAAATGTACTTTATATCTTCCGTATTGAAAATAGAGAGAGCGGAATTTTTCATTCATTTACAAGGATCATGCAAATAATTTCGATACGTTACAAATCCCCGATGATAATTTTTTGAGATGCACTTTAATAGAATTAAGCTTTTACACATTGCATGAAAATAACATTTGTTATAAAAGATAAAAATATTATTGTCACCAAAAACCCTTTCTTATTCCTTTTTAGGATCATATAAAATACTTTGTTTAAAATATGATTTACTGGTGAAATATCTAATACAATGATTTCGATATAGTTTTGAGATTTTTATTTATTAATTTATTTTCACAATTAATTTTATTGCATCGTGTAGTATAAACGTATCTATTTTATATAGGGACACTCAAAAAAAAAAAAAAAATTACATTGTGGTGTAACGTCGAAAAGTATTTCAAATGCACTTTTTGTAACATTTCCTGACACGCGTATTTTGTTATACTTTATAATAAGAAAAATCTATAATTTGTATGCATGAAGCAAGACCATATAATAATATTCAAAGATATTATAATTTCCATACGTGAAAACTGTTTCAAGTGCTATTTTTATGATGTTATTAAACATAAAGAAATTAATATAGTTCATTAGAAATTTCACTGAAACTTGCCTTTTACACCAAATTGTGCACGAAATAGGTATAGTATATAGTGTAACACATGAGAATTCGTACACATTATTGTCTACACTGTTAAAAATTTTTGTAAATTTAATGTAAATATTTATCCAGTGTCTCTGTAAATTTACAGTAATTCTTATTTAAAAGTGAATAATCGAGATTCTCAATCTTTATTCTGTATTTTTACGTAATTTTGTTATTTAATTTTTTAATTAAAATTAAAAATGACTGTTTCAACTTTAGAAAAAGCATTCCAAGTCCGAAATATATTCTCACCATTAATTAATTAAATTAATATTACTTATTAAAATTAATGTATAAAATAAGTTTTTTAACATCTCCGTTTATTTTTTTCTGTAATTTTACTTAAGACTTAAGATAATAGATTACACAGAATTTTCTGTTGAAATTTTTAACAGTGTATGTATGACAATAACCAAAGTGTTTTATATTGCATTGTACATTTTCAGCGGAAATAAATTTTAATAAGCTTAATGAAACGTATGATATCTTTAAACAATATACAGAACCTGCAAAAAATAATTCTGATGCATTACAATTTCTGAAAGTGCATTTTGCGCGGCGTTGATTAATTATCATTGAATTAAAATTTTCACAAATTATGTTGTTTATAGCATTAATATATCACACACAATAATTCATATATATCACCAGCTATCAGAGGTAATTGTTAGAAGTACTTTTTAAATTGTATCATACGCTAACAACGGAGCTATATTTCAGAATACTAGTTACTGTGATGTCCTACTTCGTAATGAATGTTGGAAAGAGAGAGGCTAATAACTTCAAATGAAGTTATAACGTTGGTGGGGAAATTACGAAGAAAAATATAAAGCATTTCACATTCATTTCCATGTGAGTGCGGTTTAAATGTCCGTGCTTCATTTATTTATTTATTTATTCTTTCATAATATTCTAATGAAACATAAAGTTCAATTTTGTTAAAATATAGTCTACGAAACAAATAAAATGTCAAGAACTTCTAAGAATAAATGAATTCTAAGCATTTTATTGGTATTAAATGATTCAAATTGATTGATTATAAACAAAGGTACATGTAATATTTAAGTTACTTAAAATAAGTTGAAAAATTAGATAAAAACTACAAAAGAAACAAACATTTTTTTCCCTAAATCCCATAACATTAAGAATAGTAGCAAGTATCATGGATTGCCTAGAGCTCCTAAACACTAACGTATTCATTCATTTGCATATTTAAATCAAATGTTACCTTTCTATTAAATAAGGTATCAAATAAGTAACGTATCGAAAATATTTAGACCTCAGAAGAAAAATTTGATTGGTTTATGTGCTCTTTCCAGCTAAATTAATTTTTTAAGTCCTGTGTGTCGCAAATATAATTAATGGCTTCTATTCAATATCTTCCGAAGAAATTCGTAACATTGCTTTTATGCTGCACTCGTACATGCAACTTTTCTTGCGAAGGATCTTGCCTAAATACTTCCATTCGAAACAGCGATTGCGTATTTGTGCATATTACGACACTTGTTTACAAAGTTCTTATTATTAGCCCTTTAACACCAGATTTTCGAGGATTTTTATATGATTTTATTATCTATAGGCATTTATTGTTTATTGAAACTGCTTTTAAAGCATAGGTGCATTATTTTTTTTTCTTAAATATTCATTTTTATACTGAATTCCCGGCACGATAATTATTACTATAAGTGTAATTTTACAGGTAAGTGAAGAATGGAAAATATTGGCTAGTTCAGATGCCATTAGCAAATCTGATAGCATCTCATCTTTGAAGGGAAAAAAGGAAGGGGAGGTTAAATTGAATAACAATTTGTTGATATTTATGCTAAATTTCGCACAAAATGCTTTTTTTTTTTTTTTTTTTTTTTTTTTTAATGAAGACTTTACTAATCGTTTAATGAAAACTACCGAAAATATACCGAAGATTCAGTGGATGAAAAAAGAGGTAAGAATGCAATTTTAAGGATCTTAGCTACGTACAGTTAGAAAAACTACAAGAGATTAATTATCTTAACCCTTTATCTACCGCATTATGAAACTGACAAAAAAGGTATTTGAAACATATTTTTTTAGTTACTTAAGATTATTTTTTAAAGATATCTGCAATTAAAATTATGCATACCATCTCATCAGAGTAATAATTGAGGATTTTGTGAGGTGGTTCTTCGGTATACTACTGGTACATAGATGTAGAAAAAGTTATTTGGACATTTATAGAAAAAAAAAAAAAAAAAAAAAGGTGTAAAAACGTATTTACTTTTTGTGTTCCATATATTTCTTTTGAGATTGATGGGAAATTTTTAAGATAATACAGGAATTAATTGTAACACACGGGAAGATCGGGGAAAATGTGAAGCAAAAACAGCAATAGCATTCTATAAAATCCTTTATGGAACAAAAACGGCTACTTGCAGCGTCTAGTGCCTTATAGTGAGATTAATATGAGATATATACGTTCTCTATTCCTATAAATACCTTTGACATTTCTTCTATAAATTCGATTTTATATGCTTTTTAAGATAATGGTTAAAGTACCGTCGGTAGATAAAGGGTTAAATCATTTGTAAAATTAGAACAAAAAGTGAACTAAAATGTTAAAAAATCTATTTGTATACGCTGTTTAATCATATTTATGTGATCACCGCCTACTTTCGGCGTCAACCTGAGATAACAACTCACAGAAGGAAGGTGGCAGCACTAGTAGTAGGGTATATAAAGGCTGTCGGAGAGAAGCAGCAAACATAACAATCGATGGCATAATGTAGAAACCGAGCTATTTATCCGGCTCCAAAAGGGCATGTTCATTGGCTTTCGAGCGAAGAGTGAAAGCATTTCCGAAACGACTAAATTTGTAAACAGTTCACGTGCCGACATGGTAAAAATATACAATGCACGGCGGAAAAACGCTATCCAAAATCAGTGACCTTGTAAATATGGTGCACCACGAGCGAACGATGACTGTGGAGATACGTTTGGGCGAATAGACAACAACTATTGACCAACTGACCAACATGATGAACCGAGAGCTAACAACTGTATCTCCTGAACGAGAGTTCACCGAATGCTGCTGCGAATGGGCCTCCACAGTAGATTCCTGATTAAAGCACATATGCTGACTGTTGTTTACCAGCGACAATGGCTGGAATTTACACGACAGCACTACAACTGGACGTGTGACGATAAGTGGCTTTTTCAGATGAATCACGTTTTATTATACATACAGCTTGAAATACCTGTAAACAAAAACACTGCAACAACTGCTGGAAGGATCCAACCTGGAGGATGGAGAGTTATGTACTGGGGAATGTTTCCGTAGCAGTTCCTGGTTCCACTCATCATTGTGGATGACAGGGTGAATCAACAAAAGTACACATAATCCTTGCGGCCCATGTCCACTCCTACGTGCAAATTATTTTTCCTCAGCTCGATGACAACTGCTAGCAAGACAACGCGACTTGCCATACAGCTCGCAGAGTACGTGCGTGGATCAAAAGACACCAGGGTGTATTCAGGCACCAGAATTGATGAGCACCGGGATGATCTCTTGGCCACCAAACTCCATAGACTTAAATTCAATCAAGAATCCCTGGAACACCTCGATCGATTTGATCGCACCATGAATCCTCAAATACGCTACATAGCGCAGATAGCTATGGCATTGGCTCCACAACCGTATGAGTACCATGATGCTTCTACGGATTTCAGACAAACACAAATTTCAATAAAGTGACACTTTTGTAATTTTCTCTGAGAAAATTTGAGCATTAAATCCAATATATTACTTCTCAAACCGAGAACTGTTTGGGGGAAAATATTCTTGTTGTATGTTTGTTATTTATACAAAATTCCAGTTTAAATAATAGAGTGACTAATGAGAACTAGATGACCTCTTTAAAAAATATACAAATTTATTACAGTTTAGTTTCTCTTTCTTCATCCAATAAATTTGTTACATTAAATTCGTTAGCACTATCTTAAATAAAACACTGCACTCAAACATATGCCTCTTGATAATATTAAAAATGATGTCAAACTATTTTGTTCATAATTTAAACCTAAGAGTTATACTATTATGGTGAATGGGAGACAAAAAGTCCGTTTAAAAATTTACGAAACGTTCAAAAATTTACTTACTTTCTGGACAATACTGTGCACATTTTGAATCGTCCCATGCGATTGGTCCTAGAAATAAAAACAAAATCGTTAATAACTGTTGCTGAATTTTGTCATATAAAGTAATTAAATAATACTAAAAATAAATAAAATTTATAATAAAACTATTTGAAAATTTATGTATTATTAATAAGTATTTTCGTTTTTTCCTTTTATAAAATAGTGTTCATTCTTCATGTCCTGCAATAATGTGGATGAAATATAAAATTTCTTACAACTTTGGTATAAATAAAAATTTTTACATTTCCAAATGCTCACAAAGTGTTTTGTCAGGAAAAACTGTAGAATAACAATATGAAACGAGAAAGTAGAAATACGAGTGTTACGCTTAAATTATAAAGCATAAACCTACATGAAATGAACATATTAACTTCTTGCCAGCAAGCGATATTTTCACACAGTACTTCATTATTAAAAAATGTGCGGGAAAAAAAAAAAAAAAAAAAAAAGAATTGAAAGATAAAAATATATTCGCCGACAACAGAAGCTTTTCAGATTAAAATTCAAGACTAATTCATATAATTAAAGTCAGAAAACTTATCTCAAAATTAAATATCATTCACTCAGTCAAAAAAGGAAAATTGATTTATTAAATTTAAGAAGCATAATATTATTAAATAATACAGCAACCTTATCACTGTGTCTCTAAGTTTGAAGAGTGATAAATTCTGCTTGAAAAATCTTGTTTCTTCAATGAAAATTAAAGTTTTTGTTTTACAAATGGTGTTGCCATTGTTTAAGCTCCATATTTTCAAAAAGGTCGAATTAAAAAACGAAAAAGCTAGGAAACAAACTTGAGTTCTTGGCATAGTGCATCCATGATCTAATTATTGAGATTACCCGGGTTGACATCAAAACGTCACAATCCACTTTTGCTTTTTTTTTTTTATTAATTCAAATTTTTTACAAAAAAAAAAAAAAAGTGTTACATACTTACATTCGTTGCAGTTACAAATCTTATTTATTTTGTTTAAACAAGTTTATTGAAGAGTAAACTTATTTAGCTGCACTACATTTATCTTTACGTGTAAATTCAGCTAATGAATTGTTATAGTAGTTTTACGTTTAGCAAGACTCTTGAAATAAAGGGTGATATTCCAATACCATGGTGTCACGTCTACTTATACAATAAATTAATTAATTAATAAAGAAATTAAAGAAAAAAGAAAGTAAAAAAGAAAGAAACCGTGATCACACATTTCCTTTGACATAAAAAGAAATATATTTAATTACAAGTGAATAGTTAAAACTTTTAAATAAATATTCATTAAAAATTAAACTTGGAAATTATTCTTCTGTTAAAACTGACATTTATTTATTTTTTAAATAATTTTTACATCTTTCTATCTAAAATAGAAGAAAGTATTAGAATAGTATAAGTTTTCAGTTGAACACGAAAACTTGAAAAGCGTGTAAAGTCAGGGTGCAACTTTTCAGCAGAATTTGACGCGTTGTTTCTGCCATCTATATAGGCATTGTTATTTTCAGATTCTTTAACTGAAAATAACCGATCAACGATTATAAGAAACCTTCGACGCTAGACGGCAGAAGCAGCGTGCCAAATTTCATTGGAAAGCTGCACTCTGATTTAAGACGCTTTTCAATTTTTTGCATTGAACCGGAAGTTGAAGTTAATAGTGAATACGGCCTTTAGTCGTACGGTGACCAAATTAGAATACCTTTATAAATTAAAAGCGTTAATAATTATTACAATTCCCTAATCAGGAAAATAGTTTATATTCTATATAAATGGGGACTAAAAAGCTAATAATTATGATAAATAATTTTCTTGTAACAATTTTTAAAACTTAGAGAAACGTCTTACAAAAAGAGACTGTCCTCTAAAAAAGAGGACAGCTGGTAACCATACCATACTTTACGGGAAATACATACATTTTTCCCGTAAAACTTATAGAGATGAGAAAACGAAATGTCTTAAAATCGAAAATATTATTAATTGGTTGAATATTATTACAATTTTATTACATTACAACATTTTCATATTTAGTTTTAAGAGTCACATTTTTAGATGAATTTTTCTTTCGTTCCTTTCTATTTTCACTCTTTAAATTTGTTATACGTGTCATAAAAATATAAGTGTATGTCTAAAAATATACAGGTCTCTGACTTTCTTTTTCTTTCTACAATCTAGAGGAAAACGGCATTACCTTTCAAACTGGTAAAATACCATTAATTAAGAAATATTTCTGATTAAACTGCTAGCCTTGAAACAAAAATTTGCACGAAAGAAGTGGGTTACTGATAAAAAAAAAAAACTACTTCAGTGAGTGCTCCAGTTTTCTCATAGAAATAATCTTAAGAAGAAATTAATTTTGATAAGAGGTGAAGACAGTTAGATCTCAATTAGGTTCTAGTCTTTCGAATATATTTCGTATATTGACGCAATAATCTAGCTTATCGTTAATGTTTTTGAGTGGCATATCATGTATGACATAGTCTAAAGGCTTTTAATCCAGGATTATTCACGAGATATTTACGCATGTGAATGTGAAAAGATAAGATTAATAAGAAAAAGAAAAGCCAAAGGATAATTATGGTTTCACAAGTTTTCGCTTCAAGTTTTATCCATAAACAGTTTATTGCAAATTGAAAATGGATTTTTTTTTTTTTTTTTTTTTTTTTTTTTTTTTTTTTAATAAATGAATAAAAAAAATCATTGAATGAAAAAGAAAATTGCGTTGCTTTTTAAAGTATTTTTTAAGTGAATATAGAAAAATGTGTTATTAAGTAAGGCAAATCATATCAACATATTTGCTTTGAAAAAAGGGTATATAAGCTAAAAATGAACCCCATAACAATCCACCAAAAAATGCTTTAAAAAAATGTATTGGTATTTGTTATTGATAACATACAATGCAAAAATAAATTTCCTCTTTCATAAATAATATACATGTTTTAGATTTAAAAGTAAATTACACCATGAAATATCGTTATGCAACGGAAAATTGTGATCACACCTTCATCAAAGTGATGTTTTTGTAGAATCGCCTGAATTAAATGACATGAACAGACCAGAACTTTCATTATGCATCAGGACACCCAACAAACCTACATAATATTTTAAGATGAGGCATGATCAAACTTGGAACATTCGTTAGAATTTGTGATATTTCAAGAAATCAAGTATGCCAGTAACATGCCGATCCTTATTCCTTTATTTACCCCATTATAAAATGAACAGAAAAAAAATGTATTTAAAATATACGTTTGGGGTTACTTAAGAGCAATTTTTAGATGTATAAGCAATAAAAGTTATGCATATCACCTTATCGTAGTAAATAATGAAGGTTTAATGCAGTGGTACACTGTAAAAAAAATTCTGTAAACTTACTAAAATATTTTTCCAGAGTCTCTGTAAATTTACAGTAATTCTTAGTTAAAAGTAAATATTCAGAAATTTAATTCATCAACCTGGAAATTAAATTCTTATAGAATGGAGCAGAAGGCTGATTTTTACCAACTATGTGAAAAATACCAGAGCCGGGAATCGAACCCCGGGCCTTCCGCTTAACGTGCGGATGTTCTAACCACTGAGCTACCCTAGCTGATAACCAGCTCGGCACTTCTCGCATAATTTACGTTGGCAAGGTCACCGAGTCTGCATTAAAGCAGCTATATCAAGTGACAAATTTGAACATCGCGCGGATGTGTTCAAATTTGTCACATGATATAGCTGCTTTAATGCAGACTCGGTGACCTTGCCAACGTAAATTATGTGAGAAGTGCCGAGCTGGTTATCAGCCAGGGTAGCTCAGTGGTTAGAGCATCAGCGCGTTAAGCGGAAGGCCCGGGGTTCGATTCCCGGCTCTGGTATTTTTCACATAGTTGGTAAAAATCAGCCTTCTGCTCCATTCTATAAGAATTTAATTTCCAGGTTGATGAATTAAATTTCTGAATTAAAATTCGTGGCCGTTTGGAGTTATGCCATGTTCAAATTTGTCACTTGATATAGCTGCTTTAATGCAGACTCGGTGACCTTGCCAACGTAAATTATGTGAGAAGTGCCGAGCTGGTTATCAGCCAGGGTAGCTCAGTGGTTAGAGCATCCGCACGTTAAGCGGAAGGCCCGGGGTTCGATTCCCGGCTCTGGTATTTTTCACATAGTTGGTAAAAATCAGCCTTCTGCTCCATTCTATAAGAATTTAATTTCCAGGTTGATGAATTAAATTTCTGAATTAAAATTCGTGGCCGTTTGGAGTTATGCCATGTTCAAATTTGTCACTTGATATAGCTGCTTTAATGCAGACTCGGTGACCTTGCCAACGTAAATTATGTGAGAAGTGCCGAGCTGGTTATCAGCCAGGGTAGCTCAGTGGTTAGAGCATCCGCACGTTAAGCGGAAGGCCCGGGGTTCAATTCCCGGCTCTGGTATTTTTCACATAGTTGGTAAAAATCAGCCTTCTGCTCCATTCTATAAGAATTTAAAAGTAAATAATCGAGATTCTCAATCTTTATTCTGTATTTTTTATTATTTAATTCATAAATAAAAATTTAAAATGCATGTTTCTTCTTTAGAAAATGCATTCTATGTCACAAATATATCCTCGCCAATAACTAATTAAATTAATATTAGTCATTAAAATGCATTTATGAAATAGATTTCTTAACAATGCCGTTTATTTCCCTCAGTAATTTTATATAAGACTTACGTTAAATGATTACCAGTAGTTTCCTGTTGAAATTTTTAACAGTGTTGGTCTATAGTACCGTCGATACACATAGGTCGAAAAAAGGTCAGGACGCTAAAAAAATTGTATAACAAAAATAACTTTTTGTATCATTTACATATTCACTTTTTCTTATCCATACAATGGTAGAAGAAAGTGTTGTTTTTGGGTTAAATATTCAAAGTTGAGTTTTGATATATTTTATGTCCCCTGAATCCGAAAATCAGGTTATTAGCGATTGGTCTGTGTATGGGACTGCGCATGTGTGAGTCTGATATTAGTGTAACTCAAGAACAATTATTAGCAATAGGTCCAAACTCGGTATTCTAAATCTGCTTATGGGGGGAGGGGATCATAATCATATAGGGCTGCTAGACAAACCTTTTTGTTGAGATTATCAAAATGGTTCTTGCACAGGGACATCCAAGATAATTTAAATACATTGAATCTATAAGCAAAATTTCCTATTGGTAGAATTTAATAACTTTAAACTGCACTAAAGAAAATTAAATGAACATATATGTTTTATATGCATAAAAGCATTTTTAGTATAGGATATGGCGTGAAAACCATGCATCACCGTATCACTCGTTTACAGGGCTACACAAAAAAATTCGGACGTATTAGGATTATACTTAAAAATTGTTGGAAGTGCTTTTTAAGTTGTGCCACGTCTTTTTTATACTGTGCTAAATTTAAGTACGCTATGTAACGTGTATGCAATTTAGATATAATATACCAAGAAAATATAGATAGGGCTACGGAAAATTACACCATGAATGCAATTTTTTTTCTAGTGAATGTAACTGATGCAAAAGCTTAACTAAAATTTCTCAAGTACAAGAAATATGCTTAGAAATGATAATTACTTTCTCAAAAGCACATGGTAGACAAACTATAGTTTGAAATCCAATTTATAACGCTGATTTGTTTATATAATTACTCATTTTGAGGTTCCTTGAATGGGAAAAAACGAGAGTTTAATGGCTGATATGTATGCCATTTGAAAGGTTTGACCCAGATTGGTAAGTTAAAAAAAAAAAAAAAAAAAAAAAAAGAGTTATGTAGGAAAGTTGTTTGAATAATTGAAATATACTTGCAAATTTAATTATAGCATTAAATATAGCATGAGTGTATGCACAATATTTAAACGATAAATTGAGGGGGGCGATAGCTCAGACACAGAAATATATGTCAAATAAAACTGCTTACAAGATTGTTTTTAAAATATACTCATATACAGTACCTATTTTACCCCTTTAATCTATAATTTGTTTTTGATAATATTGAAGTGCAGGGTAAGAGAAAGTTGTGTGAGTGCAACACTGCGTTGGGTGTCTCTAATGTGTTTCGATACGCTGAATTCAGAAATGCTTCTCTTTCCTCTTTATCACGTAAGAGTTTTTTACAAAGTAAGAATGGAGATCGGAAGAATTCATACATAGTCTATAACAAATTCGAAATGTTTTGATGAAATAGTTCTCTTTATTATTCACTCACATCACCCAGATTTTACCGGAAATAACTTAGATGGCAGTTGAAAAAGTGAAGCTTTAATCTAAAAAAATCCCACTTTTTGTGAAAACTGTATGTAATGGAAACTTTTGAATAGTTTATCCATAATTAGCATCCAAAAATACACCAGAAAAGCATATCACTTCGAAGAAAAAAAGTTTCATCGCCGATCTGTGTTATACCACAGATGAAAATCACGAAAAACTGCAATCATAAACAGTGACAATACTTTATTTAAAATCATTTTTGAATAAGAATACTTCATATAGTGTCTAGCTCCATACAGTGATACTAAAGTAAAACATAAAGTTTGATCCTTATTATTGCCTTTAAAATTCCTTCAATCAATTCGATTTTATACACTTTCTAATCTAATGGTACTTCAAAATACCGTCGATAAACAAAATGTTACATTAATTAAAATTGCAAAACATTCAGCGATGGTAAGGCAGTGAAATTTTGTATTATGAGATATACTAAATTATTTCTTTTAAACCATTTAAATATTTCTAAATTACTAGTGATTTTTAAGGCTTACTGTTACATCAAAAAGCATAAATATGTGGGTATATTAGAAAGTAAAATGCTACTGATTGTACATTGAATATTTTAGAAGTGAAAGACAGAAATTTATTTGATTTGTTGTTATTATTATTATTATTATTATTATCACCAATAAAAGAATAAAGCAAATATAAAAAGTTTCGAAATTTTTTTTAAATTATATTAAGCGTTATTTTAACGTAAAAGGTAAACGTAACAGAAAATAATATTTGTTTTCAAGATTTTCTCTTACGATAATCCACTCTTAATTAAATGATGTCAAAAATAGCTTTGAATATTCTAAATAAATAGCACTAAAATTAACATTAACTAAAACTGGCCAATAAAAAAACTACAATTTTACCAATAAAGTCAAAAATTAATCTTATACCTTTAGAAACTTTTAACTGCATTTTAAAAATATTTTCATATACGTACAATACTTTAAGATATCTAATTTAGATGTAAATCAATATGGATAAACATATCATAGCTGTCGCACATCTGCTGATTTTTACAAAAAGTTTCATACTAATATTTTTATTTTCTCTTACCCATAATTAGCATAGAAAATATTATTTTGGGGTCAAATTTTCGAATTTGAGTTTTGGACATATTTACACGTTTTGAGGTCCCCTGAACACTAAAATCAGATTTTTGGCGGTTGGTCTCTGTGTATGTGTCTGTTATCTGCATGTATCTATAACAAATAGAAGCTGAAAATCCAAAATCGGATTTCTAAACCTGTATCATATAGGGATACTACGCTAAAATTTTCATTGAGATCCAGCAAGTGGTTCGTGCATAGGGACATCCAAGAGAATTTAAATGCATTACGTCTATGGGAGATATTTCTTATGCGCACAGTTTAACGTCCATAGACTGCAATAAACAAAATTAAATGAGAATATATTCTTTATATGCATAAAAATATGTTTTGTGTAGAATATAGTATGGAAATCATTGATCACTCGTTTACATGGCTACCCAGAAAAATTCGGTTATATTAGAATTATACTTGGAAATTAAAGGAAATGCATTTCAGGTTGTGTTAGGTATTTTCATATAGAAGTAAATTTAGGTACGCAAAGTACACAATGTGGTATGTATATAATTTATGGACAATCTACAGGAATACTCAGAACTAAGCGAAAGCATTCTTTTCTGTTTAATTGTAATTGATAGAGATGTTTTACTACATTTCATCCTGTCAACGAAAAATGCTCTGGAATAAAAATTAATTTCTCATACCCAAACGGTAAACAAAATATTTTTTTATGTTAAGTTTTCAGCTATGACTTTTGAATAATATTTGAGGTTCCGTGTATAAAAAAGTTTAGTTTTTAGCGATTGGTCTGTATGTATGTATGTTATCAGCATAACTTAATAACAGACGATTGCAGGAAATTCAAATTTGTATTTTGAAGGTCACGTGAAGTTGCCACTTGAACAATTTAATTAAAATAGGGGAATATCAAAGAGTGTTGCTGGTGAAAATTGTCTAAATAATTTGGAATAAACTTTAAAAGTTAATAACATTTTTTAAAACCTTATAAATGCATGTAGTACTGTTGAAGGGGCGGTAGCCCCCCTCACAAAGAATTATATGTTAAATAATATTGTTTTTAAACTTGTTTAACATTAGGTTCATAGACAGCACTTGTTATCTTATCCCATAATCTTCAAACTGCCTTTATAGTATTCAAATGCAGGGTAAGAAAAAGTTGTATGAGTGACACTTTAGATTATTTAATAGTGAAATTTAATCTGTTAAATCGAAGATCATAAATATCAAAGTTTTCTATAAAAATAATTGTATGTTAGGACAATTTTTTAAAAATAACGAAAATTAAAAAGTTTTATATGTTAAGAAAATATCTTCACTCCTCCTCATTTCTATATTTTAGACTTTTTTTTTTTAATGCCAATATTTACATATGATGAATTTTTAAATGAAAAAAAATAATAATAATAAATAATAATAATAATGCATAAACGTTTCTGTAGATCGGTTGAAAACTCTAAGACAAAATTTAAGTAAAATTTTCAATATTTTCCCAGCACCTTAATTTGAAAAGTATATATGTATATATGTATGAAATTAAAATCTGAAAATCAATTACGATTTTTACATTGATGTATCATATTAATGTGCTTTATTTGTGAATATGTTCTGTATTAATTCATTCTAATCTTGAATTCATTGGCTATATATTTTTGTGCTTTTATCTTTGAAAAGTTGGGGCTAGGGATGTTGTTTTCACTTAAAGCATACCTCCCTTCAGAAACTTCTTATTTTTCCATTCCCTGCATGGGGAGGGGGGGGGCGAGGGGGGCGGCTTCCGTGTAATTTGGGATTACTTTTCATTTGTTTATCAATTTGTTATATATATATATATATAAGTCTACAAATTACAGATTTTGACGGAAAGAAATTTGTGTTAAATATGAGAATTTTTCTCTAAATCGTATCCAGATTCATTAGATAGATTTACATTGAAAAGAACATAAAAACTTGTATTTGGACGAAATACATTAATAAATAATTGAATAGCCTACAAATGCGTTCATGTTTTAAACTAGATATTTCGAGCATTTGTATCCGTAAATATAAAATCAGTTATAATTAGTATTATAAAACGGTTAACTCCATGTTATGAGTTTCATTTGAATATACGAGAAAGCGTACCATTAGTATTTTATTTATTTATTTTTTTCATATAAAAGTAAAAATTGCTGTTGCTGAGTATTTTAAAATATTGAGAAACATTTTGACAATTTTTACTTTCTTCTATATTCAATAGAAGAAAGTATTGGATTCGTAAAAATTTTCGACCTCGAGTTTTTGATGGATTTACACGTTTTGAGAGCTGTAGAACACGATTTGACCATTTTTAGAAAATGTCTATCTGTCTGTATGTGTGTGTGTGACAGACTTTTGTGGCAACTGTATCTGAGGAACTACTGCACATAATTTCATACAAATTGGTATGTAGTTACACCTTGACATAAATTAGTACCTATCAACTTTTGGTTAAAATTGACTGACAAGTTGCGTTGCCATCCTGCTTTTTCTAAATTTTTAACATGGTGGTATAGGACAAAATTTTGTATAAATGTGCATAAAGAGAATTATTTTTTAATAATCATTATGAAATTTACAAGAATTATTTATAAAAGCGAGAGTCAACTGGGAAAAAATTTTTGTATATTTAGGAGCATCGCCTCCCCCCCCCCGAGGGGAGGAGGCCATCCCTCGAGGGGATGTTTCCATGAGGGGTATCTTTCAAAAGCGCTCGCCAACACCTTTAAAATGAATGGTTGAACCATCGATCTGCGATCATTTAAAATAAAGTTATAGATTTTTTCTTTCATTTTTAACAATATATATATATATATATATATATATATATATGTGTGTGTGTGTGTGTGTGTAATATCGAGAATATTTTTTTTTTTTTTTTTTCCATATTTAATGATATACTACATCTCTAATATGGAAATCGTACTGCATTATCGTGGAATATAATTTTATTAAATAATAATGATTTTAATAAATTATTTTTACTGAGTGAATGTGCATAGGAAAATATAGAAGAAAGTCATGTGCCGGCCACAACATTCTAGTTAATTATGATTTTGAGATGTTTTGATAAGCAAAACCTAAGTCGATTCGAGAGATAAAAACAAAATTAAGATAAGAAATATATCACAAAACTTCATACATTTCAACAATAATAATAATGATAATAACAATATAAATAATCTGGTGCGTCACTCACACGACTTTCTCTTACCCTGAAATTTAACACTATAAATACAGGTTGCAGATTAAAAGGTAAGATAACGAGTACTGTTATGTAAACCTGTGTTAAACAATTCATATTAGGCTTCAGAAGAGTTTTATATGGTAATTAGTTCTGTGTGAGGGGGGCTACCGCCCCCCTCAACCCCCCGTTTCATTAATGCACCTACATTTACATAGAATTTAATTCGGTTATTAAAAAATAATTCTGTTTTTAAAAAATAATTTATTAAAATTATTATTTAAAAAAAATATCTCTTATGATAATGCAGACGATTTCCATATTAGAGAAGTGGTATAACACCAAATATCCAAAAAAAAAGTCCATTTTATTCTCATCATTAAAAAGAAGGGGGGGGGACGATTTTTTTTCTAAGGTTTTTTTCTTTTTCTTCGTTAAAAGTAAAAAAAATCGATAACTTTGTTTTAAATTATCGCAGATCGATGGTTCAACCATTCGTTTTAAAGGTATTGGCGCGCTCTTTTGAAAGATACCCATCATGAAAATTTACTCCCCTCGAGGGGGGACTTCCCTCCCAGGGGGGGAGGCGAGGCTCCTACATACACAAAAATTTTTTCCCAGTTAACTATCTCTATTACAAAAAATATATATTCGTTTCATTTGGTTTAGTTCAGTCTATAGACGTTAAACTCTACTTTCCTGCAATTTCCCCCATAGACGTAATGTATTAGAATTCTCTTGATTGTCCCTGTACACGAACCATTTGCTTGATCTTAACGAAAAGCTTACTGTAGCATCCCTATATGATAAACATTTAGAATACCAAGTTTGAACTTTTTGCCATAATTTGTTTTTGAGATATGCTGATAACAGACAGACACACAGACAGACACACAGACAGACACACAGACATACAGACAGACACACAGACATACACACAGATCATTTGCTAAAAACATTATTTTCGTATTCAGGGGACCTCAAAACGTGTAAATATAACAAAATCTCGCGTTCGAAAATTTGACCCAAAAACAATACTTTCTCTACCTTATGGGTAAGAGAAAGTAAAAAGAATATTAGATATTTCTTTCAGTAAACAACTTTACAGATTCCTTTTTATAACATTTTGCAATAAAGTTAAAAAGTATTTATAACTCTTGTTGTCTACCGGAATGTCTCGTAAAGGTCTGAGTTTGTAAATATGGATTGGTTGTTACGAAATTCAGATGTGTTAATATGGATCACTATAAAATTATCATTAACAATATCAAATTATTACCTTGAAAGGACTTAGAAACTTAAATATGAATCCTTACACATCTCAAAATGAAGGAAGAAGTTCTATCATATTCCCATTTAAAATTATGTACACAACATTTATAGTTATTCTACAAGCATGCATAAAATAATTCAGATGAATTAAAACTTAAAGATTGCCTAAATTGTCGATAACTGTTTGGCACGATTTTTCTTCGGATATACAGACATTTTCTAAAAATTGTCTAATCGTGTTCTGGAATTCTCAAAATGCGTACATTCATCGAAAACCGGAAGACGAATTTTTTTTAAGAATCCAGTATTTTCTTCTATTGAATATAGAAGAAAGTAAAAAAAAAAATAAAAACAAATAAAAATAAAAATAAAAATAAAAATCCTTTATGTAACACGAGGGAAAATTTTTCTTTTTTAAAATAATGTACTTAGACTACCTACAAAGCATTATAAAATGTATTACTGTCTTTGTGTGAGTTCAATTTTTAAATTGCATTAATAATAATGATATTCGTTTTCCAATTGTACTAAATTTCAATGTGTTATCTGGTACAGTAGGTGTTCATATACAGAGGTGTCCAACATAATATTCATTTACATAACAATTAAGAATTAAAATGCTTTTCAGTTTTGCTAAAAAAAAACTAATAAAGCATTTATTATATTTCAAAATTACTAAATATATTTCTTACGCATATATTAATGTTATTGAACAAAAGCTTTTACAGGCTAGTAAATAAAGCGAATAATGTATTGGCTAGTATAAATACTGAAAGCACCGAAGAATTTTGAAACGTTTTTTAATAATGTTGAAAATGATTTTATAATCAATATCGGCGACATGATATTTCTTTCTTTTTTTTTATTTCTTGTTGGATTCTAGGATAACTTCAGATACTAGATCCAATTAAGAGCACTAAACATATCAAAACAATCTTGTTTTAAACTTAAATATGAACACTCATACTAGGTTGTTTTTTTCCTAGGAACCTGAAACTTGATTTACCGGGAAACCGTACGATTTTCATACTTTCTGTATTTACGGAGATTTTATTTGGCTCTGGGGATGTCCCAGGAAGAAAAGTGAAGTGAGAAATGCAATGTTAGTTCAGCTGGATTAGTTCAATATCTAAATTTTGGGCGAAAGTACACTGTAAAATAATGTGTTAAATTTACTTATACTTAAAAAACTTCTTCACACACTATAAAATCAATACAAGCCCTACTAGTTTCGAAAAGACATGGCTTTTCTTCTTCAGGTACTGAAAGCACATGCTACTTGGAGGCAAACGCAAGACTGAAAGAAGGGCAAAACCCAAGGGGGAAACAGCACTAGAACCAGCCAATAAGAAAGCAACATGTAACAACCAATATACTGCTTTCATAAGAATGCAATAATAGGAATAGCAGTATGCAAATTCCTATGATTTTCTTAATAAGTTAAATAATCTGAACCCTGAAAATTGTTCCATGTTATCTCTTGATGCGAATTCCTTATTTATCAATGTACTAAGAAAGGTGCGTTTTATTGTTTAGAAGAAGGTATCGCATTATTCTAACATACAAATCAAAAAGTTTATTAACCTAACTAAACTTTGTGTTTCCTTAACTACTTTTGAATTTAATATCAAATTTTATAAACAGTGTGATGTTTTAAGTATGGGTAATCCTATACTCCCTGTTCTTGGGGATATTTGTATGCATTGTTTTGAGGAAAAGTTATTAGAGGCGTTAAATTTAAAAGTTGGATGCGTTACGTGGGTGACACTTCCATTCTTACAGAAAATCTTTTTGACATTTCTGTTACTTTTCAAATTGCGAGCTCTGTTGATTCCCATATCCAGTTTACCTTCGAGTTAGAGAAGTTAAATGAACTTTTTCTCTGATATTTTAGTTATTATTTAGATGTGATTCCGCTTTTAAAACCGTTCTCTTCTATAGGAAATACTTCTCTGTTTCCAACCATCCACATGCTTTTTCAAATCTTCCGGATAAACAGAAAATTAGCACCTTTTGCACTTATGTGTATCGTGCACTTAAACTTTGTTCTGACAGTTCTTTTGTTAAAGAAGAACTTAATTACTTATAATCTGTTGTTGTCAAAAAAGGTTTTAGCCCCTCTACTATTGATAAAGCTCTTAATAATTTCAGTAGACCTACTTGTAAATCTACTCTTTCTAGTAATGGTAAAATTAAACCGGTAAACTTGTTGTTTTGCCTTTTTATGTTTCCACCTTTATGTTTTAAATTAGCCAAAGGTTTGAGACGTTTTAATTTCTGTGTTGTTTTAAAACAAGTTAATAAATATCAGTTTCCTTCAACTAAATCCCCTGTTCCCTAGTTTCATAAATGGGGCATCTATAATGTATCGTGTAATAAATGCCACTTGTCTTAATTGGTTAATTCAATCCTGCAATTATTTGACACAATAAAAATCGATCATCAAATATTATGAAACTGGGCTCGACTTTAAAAACAATTCTTACAACATTAGCTGAAATTGAGAAAGCCTTATCTGCTGTGCAGGGTTATTCGTAACAAAGGTAAAAATCTTGGCTGAGTCATAAAAGCATAGATTGCTTACGTTTTCTTAAACCATACATTAAAATGTGTATTAACGAGTTTTATTTTTATTTTGAAGCTCAATGTATAAAGAAATATAAATTTTGTAATTTATTAATATCCTTATTTTATGCAAATATTACTGATATCAATTAAAAATAACTAATTATTATTATTATTATTATTATTTTATTTTATTTTATTTTATTTATTTTTTTTTTTTTTTTTCAAATTTTGATGCTTTTTTGGGAATCTTTGCAATAATTGTTATGATCCCGGGATTTTTTGGAAATTCCGGAGAAGGAAAAAAGTGTGAAAAATGAAAAACTCCTTACATGTCTCATAATGAAGGGAGAAGTTTTGTAATACAAACTATAAGAAATGAGACACATTACTAAGTTGTTCTGTGGCACAGACAAACTTTTTCTTTTACAAAATCAAACTATGTCAACATATTAAAATAATTTATTCAAGATAATAATAATAATAATAATAATAATAATAATAATACTGTTTCAAGAAAAAACGTTTTTCAAAGCATCTTATTTGGGGCTATATTAAAAAATTAAAACAATAAATTTTAAGGAATATATAATTTTTACTTAATAGTATTCATAAATAAGACTATGTTTTCCCGTATTCCTTTATTTTGTTTTATACTTTTTATTATTTATTTTTTATACGAAAAAAATATCATCTAAAAATAGATTATAAGCAATAATAGTTGTCACAATTGTGTTTTTTTTTTTTTTTTTTTTTTTTTTATTCATGAATATGTTATATAATTCGCTAACTTTTATCTAAATATTAACTTTTCTTGTTAATGTTATTATTATTATTTTTAGGAGGTTCAAGATTTTAACTTGAATATTTCTTAAAGATAAATGAAAATAAATAATAATAATAAAAAAAAAATTCGTAGCACATTTTTGTCGAGTAACGACATTTTGAAGATAATTTTTAATAAATTAATTCATTCGAAACTTATTATTTACTACATGAATTTAATTAAAAATTTCTAATCCCGTAAATTTACTGGATAGACTATAATCACAATATTTTAACCAGTATCTTATGTGAAAAGTTAGTGGAAAAAGAAGGTAGTTACTTCTTTTGAATTATGGTACATGTTTTTGAAGATAAAATATATGTATTTGGTAATGTAAATAATAGCATATGTTAAAATTTTTTTAATGTCCAAATAGCTAAAAAAAATAAGAAGAAGAAGAAGAATTTAAAGAAGCGATAATATCATGTGCTGTGCATAAATAATGCAGTTTTCGATGGTTCTTTTTACATATATGGAGGAAGGTAGGAACTAAATCTTTTATTTCATGGGGATAGATATAAAAGGAATTTTAACAAATAAAAATAATAAAATGTAAATAAATTTAATACATTCAGTAGAATTTCTTTTTTAACAGAATAATTCATGTTTTTCGCAGTTATTCTAAGCATTAAATAAATAGTTAGAGTAAATGCAAATAATAAACGAAATCCAGTAAATGGAAAAAAGTACTTAAACTTCCTTATAATAAATTTTTTTCTGCAGATTTTAGAAAAATGTGATTCTAAGTATATATACGTATATGTCAGTAGGATAGTGAGTATGTCAATAAAAGTTGATAAAATAACACAACATTTTGAAAGAAGTTTTTACGTAATGAAATTAAAAGTATTTAAAAAGGAAAATAGGATATGAAATATAGCATATAAATAACAGAATACTCTGTATGTTACTTTTGTTTATTTGCACCATGAGTTTCTTTTTTTTTTTTTTTTTTTTTTACATTAATGTTGTATACAACATGATATTGCATTAGTCCGTAATTGTAAAAACTAGTGGGTTCAAAATTTTGCAAGAAGAAATGTATTTGTTAACAAAATTTTACCTTTTCATCAAAACATTTATTTTCACTTAAATGATAAAACTACATAATGCATAAATTATTATATGTCTGATAAAGCAATAAATTTTTATAATGAAGTTTAACGCACGATTGAATTTATTTTAAGGAAACTTAGGAGTTATAAAGTTTATGTTGCGAGCAAAGCGCTAGGATTGTTGTTGTTACTATTTTGACTTTTTACACTATTTACGCAAATACAATATCGGAAGTTAATAAAATTTCTCTTTAGCTGTTTAAATATTCAAATTATTTCCTATAAAATTTATAATAAAATACACAAAATATAAAACACCAACACCAGTATATAATCTTTTATAAACATTTTCATTTACTTATAAGCAATTTTTTTTTTTTTTTTTTTTTATGAAAATATTAAAATATTGTACTAAAATAAAAATTGTGTTACCAAATCTAGAAAAACAAACTTGGTTTTAAAAAATACTTTTTAAAATAATATATTTTTATGCAAAAAATAAGCTATTAGAAGTCTTCCGTGGAAGACATTACATTTTTTTTCCACAAAGTTTTAACTGTCAAGGATTTTTAAGATGCCGTAAATTGGACACATGGTAGATTTTTGACATTATTTGGGTTGGATATGGGATAATATTCGAGTTATAGACGATACATTCGATATAATTTGGAATCTAGAATAAAATATGGAGACATAATTTTGTTGAACGTGAAAATGACAGATCAAAGTAAACCAAATTAGAGCAAATATATTAGCTGTCATTCCTATATTAAAAACATATTTAACATCCGGCGAAAAGTTTGAATATTTAAACTTTGAAAATAAATAATAGCATGCGCAGAACACTTTTTAATGTCTGAAAAATTAAATAAATCTTTTATGCATAAACAATGTATGTTTCTTTGGTTTATTTACATACAGTTCATGAGTTATAATTTTAGAGTTACGATTAGTCTCCTGATTACATTTTATATGAAATTCATTTACTTTGAAATCCTGTTCTTATATTTAAACCAGATGATAAAATGTGTTCTTATGTTTTAACTGGATTAAAAAAAAAAAAAATCCTTAAATCTAAAAAATTTTTATACACTGATGCATGTGGCATAGTAGTAATTAGCTTTAGGATGAACATCATTATAATATCTACTTATTCTTTTGACTTTTCAGTTCAAATAATAACAATTATATCAAACACACTCACAATAATGAAAACAATTAGTCAAAACTTGAATTAACTCAGAAAAAGATAATATAATGTTTATCTCTTGAAAATATTCCAAATATGAACTAACTTAATCAATACAAGTATTTCTAAATTACGTTCTCGATGCACTTACCTGCCGTAGCAAGACATCCAAGAGACACAAACATAAGTAATCGGAGGATCATCTTGGATAGACCCCCTCAAAGACTCACCATCCCTTTTATACTTGCCCCTATGACCTCAGGGATCAGTATGGCCTTTGAACCAACGCTTTCTGACGCTCTCAGTCGACCTCTTCTACGTTTTTCACTGATAATGATTAGCGAACGATATTCATTTCCGAGATTTACTCTTAACGTAAAATTGCTATCTTACAACAAACCTTATATGGATTTTAACCGTAAAGTATAAGAAAAAACGTCAGTCATAAAAAGATTATAGTATTTTAATACTGCAGTGTAGATGAAAATCTTGTTTTGGTTTTTAAGATATAAAAATGCACACACGCATACACATACATACAAATGAAAGAAAGAGAAAGATTGCTATGTGTAAAAAACCACAGAGTTAGTTATGATAGGGAAATTATATAAACGCGTACGCAGACATATGTTGATGTTTATTTATTTTTATCAAAATATAACGAGGTAATTGTGTCGTATTCAAGGCCTATCGTCTACTTGAAAAACCCAGGCGTAGCTGTGCTGTCGTTCATGGGAGTCTTTCTAAGGCCTAAGAATTTTTAAGGGCCTGTATCTACCATGTATCGAAGAAAATCACGGAAAACTCCGAACAGCTAGATTAATGAATGTGATCTGGTCTTTAACGTCCCGTCTACCAGCTTTGAGAGCAGAACCTATCGGCCACCGGGGGGGGGGGGGTCAAAGCATAACGATTTCAAAAATATCTTTAAAATATTAAAAACATGCAAACAGAATGGAATGTAACCCAATGGAATGTAAAACTATATTATCATTTTATACTTCACCCTGCTCATTGCCGAAACGTCGGTGGAGTCCTCCATATGGACACTCAAAAAGGATTTGGGTTCTGTATGTCTCGCGATAGCGGCCGCAAAATTCACCTATTGACTTGCAAATTGTTACAGATGTTCATGAGCCACACGGAATTAGCTGTATAGATTTGATTGTGTATACTCTTTGTGATTCGTGTACAGGGATACACCAAAATTTATTTTATCATTACGGCCTATGGACAGAATATTTCTGTCTCACAACAGCGGCCTCAAGAATCACCCAATTGACTTGTAAATTAGTAAACATGTTCATCAGCCACACGGAATCAGCTGAATAGTTTTGATTGAATATTCTGCTTGTCCGTTTGTGTACATTGACACGCCGAAGTTTTTCTTATCATTACGGCTTATGAATAGAATTTCTCTGTACCGCGATAATGGCCTCAAAAATCACCCAATTAATACGCAAATTAGTATACATATTCACGAGCCATATAGAAATAGCTGTATAGTTAAGGACGTGCATATTGTTTACAGTTCATGTACAGGGCCACACCAAAGTATTTCTTATCGTTACGGCCTATAAACAGAAATTCGTTCAAATGCATTTTATAATGGTTACTCTACATTAAACAAAATTAAATTAACATACATTATTGATATGCTTAAAATTATGTAGAAAAATGTGCTCTTAGACTTAATAACTAATGTACAGGACCTTACAAAAGTGTTCCGACGATGTCACATGATCATCCAATTATGTAAAATTTCAGATATTTATTTATGAGCTACATAAAATATGTTCTACAGTTTTTATTGGTGCATAAAATGTTTATGACTCGTTTACAGGGACACACAAAATAATTTCCTGACATTACAGCCTATCGACAGACTTCTATTTAAACGCATTTAAACGCATTTATGCTGTGTTCAATATAATAGAATTAACATACACTATTTAAATGCTTGAAAGCATGTTTTCTCTAGAGAAAAGGGTATGTGTAGGCTGAATAATTTATTTACAAGACCATACAAAAGAATTTCGATCAGTTTCCATCCAAATGATGTCAAATTTGTTTCAATTACTAATGACTTACAATTAATTAGTTATTTGCATTTTTTAGTATATATAAGTGCTGGTTGAGGGGAATGGGAGGCCTCCCCTCCCCCCAGAAACGTATCTGGTTATGTAACGAGTAAATCAGATATGTGTATATATATAACTATTTTAAATAATATAAAATAAATAAAAATGATCTATTGAGTGATGAGTGATGCAAATAGGCCGTCCAGGTTCTTGATCTGCAAATCCACTACTTTAAGGCTGATTATAATAACGAAAAAAGAGAGGGAATAAAATTTTGTTTTTTCTAAATCTTGAGAATTGAACCTGATAAAGGTAGAAGAAGGGAATGAGTAAAAGAGAAAAGTACTGTTTTTTAATAAAAAATTCTTAAAAAAAAAAAAAAAAAAAAAAAAAAAAAAAAGGACCTTATCGACACACCTGAGGTGAAAATTATTTATATCAGTTTAAAAAAAATAATATGAAATCGTCATACTCATACTTACCAACTTTCACGTTCCTTTGCTACCGGAAAATTATTATTTTATTTAATTATTATTTTTATAAAGAGAAATTATTATTTTATTTAATCAGCGAAAAATGTTACAGAAATAATATACATATAACGCAGAACCGCTTGGCCACTGGTGCGGCCGAAAAGCTAGGAAGAAAAAAGTGCTTTCTTTTCGTATTGCTCTATTACTTTCCAAACCATGGTGTGGGGATGTGACACAAAAAATGTTTCAGTCTGAGGCATAACTAATAATAATAATATCAAAAAACACTCTGAAGAACACTTGAATTTCAGCTTCAGGTTTTTTTTTTTTTTTTTACTATTGAATCGCAGGAAGTAATCTTAAAAATTTAAACAATTGTTTTCGGAAATGCCCAAAATTCGTTATTAAACAATTACAAGAGAACGAAATTGCAAAAAAATTTTGCAGTCTCATAATAATAATAATAATAATAATAATAATGTGATTAAATTGGACTTTGTCTTACAAATAGTTTACAGAGAACTATTCAAATATTTTTTTTTCACGCAAAGGTAATAATTCAAATATTACTAACATTTAAGTTAAATATTAGTCTCTTAGAAAGCTTCATTTCCCATTGAGTTTTAAATGTTTGATACACATTTTATAGTCTGTAAAATGCACGAATCAAACAAAAATTGCGAAACGCATGCAATTTTTACAATAGAAGAAGGAAAGAGTCAGTATTAGGATTTAGTGATCGATAGTAAATTATATCACGAGCAAGTTAAACACCGCGTAAATAGTTAAATATACATTATTCTTCGTTGAACGACTTTTAGAACCATTCCTTTTATAAGTCGTTTAATAATGTTATTAATGGTTACTATTAAATTTCATTAAGTTAATGCACCAGGCCCTCCATCACTTCAGTCTTATGGATTACACACGTCGACGATGAATTTTTTTTCGTGAAGGTGATGTGTTTTTTTTTTTTTTTTTTCTCGGGTATTTTTGGATGCTGATTAAGGAAAAATTATTCAAAAGTTACCATCACGTACAGTTTTGACAAAATATAGGATTGTTTGAGCTTACATCTCCAATTTTTCAACTCCAATCTAAGTTATTTCCCGGAAAATTTGGGTGATATGAGTGAAGAGTAAGGAGAACTATTTCATCAAGACATACGTACTATTTCGCAAACCTGTGTTATTGATAAAGATATTAAATTTAGATCGTTCACGACTGGACACCACACCTCAAACCCACTTAAAAAACTGCTGCATTATTTAAGTTTAAGGTTTTGCCAACACTCAGTAACATCTTTAATCATTTTTATAATTATTAATAAAACAAAAAGAATGCAAGGCAGAAGGCTGCATAAAAAATAATTTATATTTCGAAAATATTTTTTCTTGCATTAAACATATAAATAAAAAGTACCTATATTTTTCGTTGTTTATATATTATAGAATCTATCAGTACATTAGTAATGAATAAATTATCACTATTTCCTTCAATTAAGATAGATCCGTAATCCGTACTGAACTCAAACTGAACTATTTTTGCCCTGCGTGAAAAGCAATTCACATTTTAAGCAGTGAGATACTTTTGTATAAGAATTTAAACGCATAATTTTCTTAATGATAAACTCCACAGATTTCTTTCCCTTTTTTTTTTTTTTTTTTTTTTTTAATCGTGGATTTATGAGTCCCTTTATGAGTATTACTCACAGAAAAAATCACTGACCTCCTCTTTCCATTGAAAGTCTATAAATTAGATACAACTGAATAAAGGCTGTAAGCTTATAATAAATTTTATCTGCCTTGTTTTTTTTATTTTCATAGAAATAACTAGTGCTGGACGATATCAGAAATTAAATATCGCGATATATCACCAAGTTAATATCGATATTAGTGATATATTGCGATATTTCTTTCAAGACAGGAAAAAATAGACATTTGTTATTTTTTAAAGACATATGCACACGAATTTTAAAGTATACAAGTATAGAGTGTTTTCCATGTGTTTTCTGGTATATTACTACCATAACTTTATCATTAAAAAAAAAAAAAAAAACATAAAAAAAAAGCATAAAAAGTGAATTAATGTTTTGTGTTTCTTATAACTTATACTATTGCTTTTTAGTATACCTCTGTATAGTTTATCCTCTATTCTTCCCATTTTAAGCTTTAATTATTTTAAAGTCATACTTTAACATAGCTAATATGTGATCTGTGTTTTATTTGTACCAAGTATATCAAAATTCATAATTCTACTAAAAATAAAGCTTAAGAAAAATTGTCTTAAGATGAGGTATTAAATAAAAATGAAAATCATTTTAAATAGTTCAGAATTGCCATTATAAATAGTTCAGAATTGCCATTGAATACACCTTTTTTGGTCGTAGAGAGTAATATTAGGTTGATTTCTTTAGAAATCGACCTATTGCAATCACTTCGTTTATCCATATATATATATATCTATCTATCTATAATGAAAATTTTGTCATCACGATAACTCCCGAAATAATACTCCAAATCGAACCAACTTTGAACAGTGAACTGATCTTATAAATATCTTGGATGAGTTCGTTAACCAAGTTTCTCCGACTTTTTGTTTACAAGTGGCAGCCACTTGAATATTTCTAACCTACATTGTAAAAAGCGTATTTAAGCAAGATTTGCTTGAAATTTTATGTAAATCTAGACTACATAAGGGTCTAAATGAACTTTATAAATGAAATATATCTACCACTTTTAATAAAGTGGCGGATATCTTAAGTTAAGTGGGGCCACTTGAAATCAGGCTACCACTTGAAAAATTAAACTTAAGATAACTTCCGAAATAATACTCCAAATCGAACCAAATTTCGACAGCGTCTTAACTTGTGTTATGAATGTCTTGGATGAGTTTCTTAACCAAGTTGTTCCACCATTTTGTTTTCAAGTGGAGACCACTTGAAAATTTCAAATTCAAATTGTAAGGCGTATTCCGAATTTGTTTGAATTTTGATGTACACATAGACTATATAAGTTTCTCAATGAAGTTTATTAATGAACGTATCCGCCATTTTTAATAAAGTGGCGGATATCTTAAGTTATGCAAGGCCACTTGAAATTAGGCTACCACTTGAAAATTTAAAATCAAGATAACTTCCGAAATAATACTCCAAATCGAACCAAATTTGGACAGTGTCTTAACTTGTGTTATGAATGTCTTGGATGAGTTTCTTAACCAAGTTGCTCCACCATTTTGTTTTCAAGTGGAGACCACTTGAAAATTTCAAATTCAAATTGTAAAAGCGTATTCCGAATTTGTTTGAATTTTGATGTATACATAGACTATATAAGTGTCTCAATGAAGTTTATTAATGAACTATGGATCTTCTCGCCAAGAGTCGCCAAAAAAGTCGCCAAGTGGAAAAGTCGCCAAATTTGACGTCAAATCCATTTTCTGCCATATTGGAGCTTTTTAATGCGTTTTTAAGGGAAAATTAGGCTATTTTAACGTTAAAACAAACTAGAAATGCAAAAAATTAACATTTAAACAACTTACTAAGCCTCTCTGAAAGAATTTGTTTGAATTTTGATGTATACATAGACTATACATAAACTATGTATACATCATGACATGATGTATACATAAACTATGAATTTTCTCGCCAAAAGTTGCCAAAAAAGTCGCCAAGTGGAAAAGTCGCCAAATTTGGTGCCAAATCCATTACCTGCCATATTGGAGCTTTTTAATGCGTTTTAAAGAGAAAATTAGGCTATTTTAACGATAAAACAAACTAGAAATGCAGAAAATTAACATTTAATCAACTTACTAAGCCTCTTTGAAAGAATTTCTCCAAAAAATAAAAGAAAAAAAGATTGAATTATTTTCAAATTTGCAACAATATCTTAGATTAATTAGTTCACTGAGCAACTTTCTCTGCCATTTTGATCCAAGTGGCAGCCACTTAATTTTTAAACACGATGACTTTTGAGATTCTGAATTAATTCCAACTATATTTGTACAGTAGTCCTATCTCACAAATGCATTTGATATATTTGTCAACTTGGCCCACCATCTTGTTTCCAGCGCCGAACACTTGAAAATTTTAAATTCACATAAAACGGTATTTATGAACCGATTTGCTTAAAACTCCATGGAGTTAGCCTACATCAATATTTCTACTAATTCGTTAATAATTTGTAGTCGCCATTTTGAAACAAAATAACGGATACTTGATAAGGAAAAAGAAATCAACCTACCCTTCCGAATAAGCCGGAAGGACTTGTTTTTTACTTACAACTCTTATATGCATCCTAAATGTCAGTTACTTGTCATTTTTATTTTTGTATCTGCTTACCAAATCATTACAATATCTTTTAAATATATATATTCAATTCACATTCGTAATAGTTTCACAATAATTGAAATTTGAATTATATATTATATATATATATATATATATATATATATATATATATGTGTGTGTGTGTGTATGTATACATTGTCAGTATAAAAATTATATTATTTAAACAAAATTATGTTAAAGTTTCATTTTGTTACTTAAAGTAACTCATTTTGCATTTAAACCAATTTTATTTAACATGTACGTCTTAAAAATAAATAAATAAATAAATGGAAAGAGAAAAAATAAATGCTACATAAAAAAAAGTAATAAACTATTCAACATTATATAATTCTATAAAGAAACTGTCACTGTAAAATTACTGAAGATAAAACTTTATTTTACATCAGTTAGATAGCACCCTTTCTCCCATCCCATGTTATCCAATGGGATTTTTGTCGCTTCGTTTTATAAAAATATTTTATTCAAAAATGAACTTTTTCGAATTCTTTTTTTTTTTTTTTTTAATATTACTCTTTGAACAGGTCGTCTTTTAGCTTAGTGAGCAATTTTTAGAAAAAAAAAAAAAAAAAGAAAATTAAATATTTTACTTAGAGATCCACACTTAGAGTCCATAATTTACTTATTGAAATAAAAGATTTAAATTAATTTTTTCGAAAAATTGCTCACTAAGCTAAAAGGCGACCCCTTCAAACAGCAATATTCAAAAAACAGAATTTGAAAAACTTCATTTTTGAATGAGATATTTTTATAAAACGAAGCAACGAAAATCCCATTGGATAACATGGGAAAGGAGAAAGGGAGCTATCTGACTGATGTACAACCTTAATAAAAAAAAATATTTTATCGAAATATTTAATAATAATATTAAAAAAAAATTACGTTCTATAATTGCTTATATTTTCAGAAGTTTTTTATTAAACGCTAAGAAAATTTGCAAAAAAAAACTCTTCTAGTAGATATCAGTTCGGCTTTAATGATCTTTGTTAAACACATGTTGAAGCTCGCATGTCATTGGCCAGAAAATATCGACACTTTGAAATAGACCGATATCAATGAACCAATAGCAGGAAAGGAGCTAAAAGAAAAGATATTGTTTTCATTCGTCATAATGAGCGTTTGTTTTTGTATCGCCTTGTCTGTGGTTTTTCATCACATACGATATGCATGAATGTAGAGTGGGAAGTCAATATAGTGTGATAGATCAGAACCCATAGTAGATATCTCGGATAGGGATATATCGTTTCGACTAATATGAAATGTCTTTCCTAGTAAACACACCTGCTAATTATAGGTATGAATACGCATTAATAGTGAATGGATTGTGATATTGGAGTATGTCTGTGGCTGATGAATTTCTTCTGAAGGGGTAGAACCGCAACCTTGAACGAAGTCAGCTTATTCACGCGATAAGCAAAGCAGATGGCTTTCAATAAATACTGGCTTATTTTTTTATTATGCGGTGACCTTTTTAAAGCAGTGATGTTTAGATTTGAGGTTATGAAGGATTAGGAAGTATATGTATTGCAATAGAGATCGTTTAGCGTGGGGTTATTTTTTCTAGTTTATCAATGAGTAATTAGAGGAAAGTAGAGAATGGGTATTAGAATAAGATATTCGGCGCTTTTTTTTCTTCGTGTCTCGTTCGCAGTTGTATGTTGGTTGATCGGGTTTCGTTCGCTCGAGTTTCGTTCACTCGGGTGCGCATTTGGCAATATCGTTAAAGGGATATATCGGCGGAGCTAGATATTAAATATTGTAATCGGGATATAAAAAAAATATCGATACTTGGGGATATATTGATAAATAATCCAGCCCTAGAAATAACTAGAATTTTGTGGGGGGGGGGGGGGGACTACCTTACTTTATATATTATTAATTTAGCTTTCCTTGTTAAGTTAGAAATTAGCTGCTTTTGTCTAAAATGAGAATTATTAAAAATTTAAGATATTTCTAACGATTATTTTGCATACTAAAAGACAAAAATATTATCACCATTAGACTAATATTATAGACCTAAATATGTTATTCAAAAAGCTTTATGCTACATGAAAATGCTATTGCTTGCATGAAATACTAAAATATGACAGTAAAACAATTACAAAATACACTGGGGTTCAAAATTTAAGCAACAACCTGTTTTCTCGTTTTCTTCTTTTGCGCATAATTTTTAAACAAATAAACATATGAACATAAAATTTGGATGGCATGTTCGTTATCATATCATTAACCGAATTTTATATAACTTTAACATAAGTAATAATTTTCAAGCTAATAAATATTCATTTTTTTTTCCTCAAAAATAAGCTTTGCTAAAAATGAAAAATTTCAACAATTTTAGAAAAGGAAACTTAATGAAAAATGGAAACATTACAGATAGGTGAAGATGCACATGCATCCATGTGTTAGATTAAAACCGGATCTTTTTACCTGTATTCATCTTTCAGTTTCTTCTTTTTTCGCATACGAATAACTTTTTAAAAAATATACATACAAACATGGAAATTGGATAAGGTGTTCATTTTAAAATTATTTATCGTTATTTTTATTATTTTGGTGATGCTCATAGTTTACAAATTATTAATTATATATATATATATATATATATTTAAAGTATATTATAAAAGTAAAAGAAAAGTTAATACAAAAAGAAAAACTGAGACTTAGAGTACCATTTCAAGGCATATGTGCCTTTATCTATCTGTAATGCATCCTTAACACCACTTTTCATTAAGTTTTCTTTTCTAAAATTGTTGAAATTTTTCCTTTTTCCAAAGCACACTTTTGGAAAAAAAAAAAAAAGAATAATTATTAGTTTAAAAATTATTACCCATGCTAAAATTATATAAAATTCGATTAACGGTATGATAACGAACATGTCATCTAAATTTTATGTTCATATATTTATTTGTTTAAAAATTATGCGCAAAAGAAGAAAAACGAAAAAAAAGGTTGTTGCTTAAATTTTGAACACCAATGTAGTTATTTGGCCTTTTGAATAACTCAATTAACCCTGCAACTTAACACTTAACATTTTCCCATAAAGGTTATAATTTTATTTAATGAGATAAATATCGCACTTGATGTTTTTCAACACACAGAAAACTTTTCTAAGATATATTACATTAATTTACAATTATTCTATCATGCAAATCCTGTTATTAAATTAATATAAAAACCCAGATATATTTAATAATAGGTTTATTTATTAGCTGTCTATAAAATGTTTATTTGCATCTCTAAAGTTTATTTGTTAAAAAGTATATTTATAAAGATTCTAGGACGCCTTTACTAAAAAAACTCTTGAGTTTAATTTAACTTTTCAGTGTCTATATTGTCAAGGAAATAAGCATAATTTCTTTTTAGACAACGGTGGTAACAGCTGCTGTATAAAGTGCATTTATAGTTTGTAAGATATATATATAAGTCATTTATATGCATCGCCATTAGTACTGAAGTGCACATTGCCTATTACCTATTGAAAGATGTATATTGTAATGTTGATATAAATGAAATTTATATGTGTATATATTAAATGATTAACCGCCTTCGGCGATCAGCTGGTTTTCAAGCTTTGAAAGTTCTGACTGCATTAAATTTTCTCTCAGTGGTGCCTAAGGTGCCCTTACCCCGTTTTAGACATCTACAACAGCCTGTTCATTCACCGTGCAAATCGCCTTTGAAAATTCTGACCGCAGCACGTTGCAATCGCAACACTCCCCATTTCAGAACCCGCAACAACCTCTCTCTCATCGTGCAAACGACCCTTAAGCTTGAACATTCTGATTGTAACAAACTCCCACTCTGTGGTGCCTGCAGCGCTTTTCGCCGTTTCAGAACCAACAAAATCCTGGTCGCTCACCGTGCAAATGACCTTTGAAAATTCTGACGTGGCAAAATCATGCTCATTGTAACCAGTTGGACCCTCATCTCCTTTCAATAATGTATTAAGAAACAGCCTGTTCGCAATCGATACCTCACCCCCGAAAAACTATTAACACAATTTATATTGCCCCTCATTTTTAAAAATTTTAAATACCTGCTCCATCTACCCTTTATAAGTTTACAGCTTTCAAAGTATGCGAAATTGGTTTGTTACCTCCATAAACCCAGCAATAAGGTTTTCGGGGTTTTAGTTCTATTATTATTATTATTATTATTATTATTAATATCTGCCCCCCACGCTCTCTAATCTTTTTTAAATATCTACCTTTGTTTTTTAAATATCTACCTTAATAGTTTTCAGCCTCAAAATTATGCGCAATTTACTCTTAACCCCTAAAAACTTATTAGACTGGTTTTTTAGTTCTTTAGCTATATACTTTAAAAATTTTAAATATCTGTCCCTCTATCTCCTCTCTATTAAATTTAAATATTTTAAATAACGAAACACATTAGTCTCCCAGCAAATATTTATTTCTTGAGTCCAGAAAGGAAAGCAAAAAATATTATTTTCCTTAGCAATTCATTAAGAAATGGAAATCTGAAAAAAAAATAAATAAATAAATAAATAATAATAATTAAAATAAATATTTAAATTTCTAAAATTCTTATTTCTTAACGGATTAAAGATATTTTTGAACGGTATATTTTTTATAACTAATCCTGACCTATTACTAATTTCTGTTAAAATCGATCTGAAATTGGAGAAATTAAACTGCAAACAAACTGCTTTTTATGCCAACCACCCCGCACAGTTTAAAAACGAACAATAAAGAACAAGAAACGATATCTCACTTTCATAGAATTTTTTTTTCCTTCCAAGGAACTCTGGAAGAAAAAGGAATTTAAATAAATGTTTTACAGATTAAAAAGATTTCAAGCTATATACCTATGATAATTAATGACAGTCGATTAGTAATTTTTTCTGAAATTGGAGGAGGTATAAAACTGCATTTTTTAGTCCTAACTTTATTTAATGACACGTGAATGATTGCATATTGCAAGCGAAAGCGGAAAAGTAATTAATGTAGTCAATCGTCTGCGGGAAAACGATTGAGCAAGCAGGTGTATGGAAAAAAGATCTGTTTGAATCGCAAAAACATTCCTTAAAAATTTACATTTTAATTAAATCTCAAAAACTTATTACAATTTATTTTATCTCTACCAATTTATTTATTTATTTTCACAAACCATTCTGCCAAGCTCCAGTGCACCCGTATGCGAATTTATGAAGTTTTCCGCTTCATGGAGACTGAACGTATAGATAAATAGACAGAGAGACAGACAAATAAATTCTTTTAGCATTATAGGTTGGTGAATAAATAGACTGGTTGGCTGGTGTATTGATAAATTCATTGAAAAATTCGAAAATATTTAAGTTTATCCATTCAGGCATGTAAATAAAGTTTGGAAATAAAACCGGTAATATTATATAGAGAGGATTGATGGGGAATGTGGAATGGTCGGGTAAAATAGAATACCGTTATATCTCACCTGTATGGACCTATCGAAAGCACCTCAAACGTCTCCAATGAGCCTCAAACATGAACAGTTGTTCACCTTGAGTCACTGAAAAGAGCAGTTTTTGTGTCATACAACTACTTTAGCTTATAAAAATACAGACTTTTTTGAAAGTAAATATCACGAATTCTGGAACCTGTTTACGAAGCAGTAAAATGAGTGAAAATCTAGTGTTATTTCAGGTAGGGGAGTTGGGCTAGTTAGTAGTCTGATTCCCATGAATTTATTTCTATCAAAAGGTGGTTGAGGTTTATTTACTTTCCGAGATGACAATTTGGGTGATATGGAATACTAACTATTCTATATTATTTGCATTTTTACAAAACTTGATTGTTGATAAATTTTTCAACACTGTTTATTTTCAGTAATAGTTTCAAAATAAAATGTTTATATTGCAATTATTCGTGATTTTCTGTAAAAATACTATCCTATTTCATATCATTCTTTAAGTGAATGGGTATTCCATATTGCCTTCGTAAGTATTCCATATTACCCGATTTCTTTCTTTCTTTCTATTTCTTTTTCCCCCTTAACTAAAAATTTTGGATGTAAACTCTATTTTTTGGACATAAAACCATCAAAACACATTAACAACATTTGAAAGTCAATGTTGCTAAATTTAGGGACTTTTTTTAAATAATCTCCAATAATTTTGAGGAGTGATATTTGCTATACATAACAAACGATTAATATTCATGCATCTCATGTCGAGCACATGAGAGTAAGCTCTAAACGGAGTTTCTATGCCAAGAAACACTTTCATATGATAATGTTCAAATAATAGCCTATTTTAATGTAATTCATACATAAATAGTTTTGAATTGGTTATAGCCTCTGAGTTAACTTTTCAGATTTTCATATTTACTTTGTGAAAAACCCTTACGTTATAGGAAGAAAATACAAGCATTTCTAAATTAAGCGTATCAAAACACATAAGAGACACCCAAAGCAGTAAAAAAAAAAACTGTATAGTACGATTTCACAGACCTGTGAAATGAGTGATTCTAAACAAAATGTGTTTTAAAGAAATGTAAATAATTTGATTGTTGCATAAAATCAGATTTATCAAAATGAGGCATTTGGTATGAACACGAAAGCTAAATATTAGCAGAAATATGATTATCAAAGTAATATAAATGAGGCCCTATGAAAATCATTTTTATGAAAGAGTTAGGACTCATGTCAAATAATTTGCTTCGGAACCCTGCTGCCTTCGGCACGTTACCAGTACAAAGCTTGAAATCGATTTTTCACTAACTTCTCGACTAGCTAGACATTTGAAACTTTCAGGATAGCTCAGAACACGGTGACAATACATTTTTTTAAATACTTTTAGTCAACTGTTTCAGGTCTCTACTGTATTCGGCAGCATTTATATGATTCAACAGAAAATTTATTTAACGAACTTCCCGACTAGCTAGACATTTGAAACTTTCAGAATAGTTCAGAATACGGTGAAAATGTATTTTTTAAATATTTTTAACCAATTGCTTCGGGACCCTGCTGCCTTCGACAGCGTTACCAATACAAAGCTTGCAATCAATTTTTCACTAACTTCCCTGCTAGATAGCCATTTGAAACTTTTATAATAGCTCATACACGATAACAATGAATTTTTTTAATACTTTTATCCAATTGCTCCGGGTTCCCGCTGCCTTCAGTAGCGTTTATATGATTCAACAAAAAATTTAAAAACATGGTATATAAAAAGGTCTTTTTATCTTGTAATTATTTCTTTTCATTCATTTAGCTAGTTTGTCGACGCGAGATTTTGTTCGGTTGAGGGGCGAGATATTGTCCATGCGAAATTTTGTCCTAGCTATATTTTATCTTCGCGAGATTTTGTCCCCGTGAACTTTAGTCCGCGTGATATTTTGTCCCCGTGATATTTTGTCCGGCGAGATTTTGCCCCCCGAGATTATGTCCAGATCCTAGTTACGCAGTGAGTAATTGGCAACTGTCTGGAATTCCGCCTTAGCAATGATCCGGAGACATGCCTTCACAATTTTGATCTCTGTTAAGTTTATGGCTCCTCTGCTTCGATAACCACCAGAGGAATTAGATCAACTTTATTTTATTTTTGCTTTGTATAAATTGCTACGCTAGTTTTAAAAATCATCCTTGTAAAAACACTTTTTTTTCAGCAATATGAAAAAGTAAAATGAACGTATAAACATGTGGATCAAAAACAGAGAACTGTTTTTGGAAGTGTTACCAACAAGAATAAATATACAGTTCTTTAATCATCTGTTAAATTCCTTCACGAAGTACATAATAACCTAAACGTACCTGGTAGATAATTTTAAACAGAATATCTGTCATCACTATCATTTAGTGCCTGAAATCAACAAGAAAGTAATTCCAAAGTCAGTATTTTGACACACAATGCGACCTCCGAACAAAGGTAAGCACGTGTTAAAAGATATAGATTGACAAATCATCACTCCTACATACATGATCAATATCTTTCTAGACAACAACGCTGGAAGACATGCAATCTCGTATGTTTACATCATTTCAAGGAAAAAAACCAACAATATTTGCCTTAGACATTCTTTATGTAGTTAACTTTCTTATCTAAGTAGAACAGTTCAAAAATATCATCATTTTATTAACAATTTCAAAATATTAGTTGTAATCAATATTTTTTCTATATACATTTGCAATGTTTTGCGCTTTAACGATAACTCCGAATATGATAATTTAGAAAACAAAAAGGCACTGATGATTTTTATTAAACTTACGAATGAAAAAATTTTGCCCTCGTTCTTTTAGATACAAATCAACATTATTGCATAAAAATATCAAAACAATGAAGATTTTAAAAAATATGCGCATTTAACTTTAAATAAGAAATTAATTGTTTCTCTTTTTTTTTTTTTTTTTTTTTTTTTTCGAAAATACTTAAATTTCACTTAAGGAAAATTTTAAAATATACATCTGGATAATAAAGAATCTACAACAGAAAAATAACATTAATAAAATTTTAAAATTAAAAGTATTTCATTTCTTAATAACTTAAAACGTGCTCTTGTAGAAAGAGTATTAAAAAGTATCGTTGCAGTTACAGAAATGTCAGAATAAGGGTGTACTTTACCTACAGAAAAAAAATTCAGTTTTATTCTGGGTGATTATTATGTATTATTATGTTAGTTTTATAATTGATTTTAATATAGCAAAAACCTTCTAATAAAACCTTTTACCTTATTACAAAGGGTTCAAAGTAGTTTTATAAAACTTTATTTAAAGTATCCTGAAAATTTATTTTGATATACCGATGTAAAAATCATACTAGAATTTGTGTACGTCATTAAAATACAAACGTATTGTACGTTCTTAGATTTAACATTATGGGGAGAAAAACCGCCGCTGATTGACCAGGCTTTTTAGTAAAAAGCAAAACATGCAGTTGCTAATGTTAAATATAAAAAACTTTACTTTGGCAAATTTAATTTATATCTTTCTAAAAAATTTTCCTAAAAAACTGTTCTTTTTAAATGATGGGGAATAGAATAACTCAGACACAATCTAGCTAATATTTAAATTAAAAAACTTCTGCTTAGTTATAAAATTTTAAATAAATTGGTAAAAACATCCATTACGAGGAATATTTTCGTCGTAAAAATGTCAGGCTATTTTTTAAATATCATTTATAGAATTAGCATGAATATCATTGACTATGAATTTTCTTATTTAAAAAATTCATAAGTAACAAAACTAAATTCAAAACTGGAGTGCACTCAATATTTGAACTTTAAAACTTCTTCACACACTATAAAATTGAAGTCAGCACAACTGGTTTCGAAAGGTTTCGCCTTTCTTCTTCAGGTGGAAAAACACGTGCTACTGCCTTGGAGGCAAAAGCAAAACTGAAAGCAGGGTGAAATCCAGAGGAGAAGGAGAAACACAACGGACTAATAGGAAGCATGGAAGCATCCAGAAAAACCAATCAGAGAAGAATACAACCAAAAAACAGAGGGGGGAAAAAGAGAGTAAGAATAATTTTTCAACTTCCCTTTTTGATGTTTTAGTTAATAGGTGCGATTCTTCTTTTAAAACCTCTGTGTACAGGAAACCTTTCTCTGTTTCTAACCCTCCCCATGCTCTTTCTAATCATCCGGCTAAACAAAAAATTGGCACCTTTTACACTTATGTGTATCGTTCCCTTAAAATTTGTTCTGACACTTTTCTCTTAAAGAACTTAATTATTTAAAGTCTATTGCTATCAAAAGAGGTTTTAGACCCTCTATTATTGATAAAGCTTTAAAAAAATTCAGTAGACCGGCTTACAATTCTACTCATTCCAGTGGGGATAAAATTAAACCCGATAACCTTATTGTCTTGCCTTTTTATCCCCCCTTATGTTTTAAATTAGCCAAAGTTTTGAAGCGTTTTAATTTTAACGTTATTTTTAAACCTGTCAATAAATTTCAATTCCGTTCTACTAAATCCTCTGTTCCCGAGCTTCAAAAGTGGGATATTTATAATATCCCTTGTAATAATTGCGATTTATCTTGCATTGGTCAAACAAAAAGAAATCTTGAATGCCGTTTACAAGAACATTCTTGGCATGTTGTTAAACAAGAAATATTTAAATCTTCTATTGCGAAGCATAGTTGGGAATTTGACCATAGTTTCAATTTTCAGCGTGCCAAAATTATCTTTTATGCTAAACGCGTTTCCAAACTGGATTTTGTTTGGAAAATTTAGCTATTTACCTTAATCGTGACAAAATTGTCAGTGAAAAATCTGATTCCACTTTGCTGTCTTCAGCTTGGAAAAATTTGTTTTGTTCAATTAAATAGTTTCCTTAATATATTAATTAAATCAAACAGATAAATAATTAATGAAAAATAAATAAATAAAAAGTAAATGAAATTATTCTTTCTCTCTCTCTTTTTTTTTCTGTTTTTTGGTTGTATTCCTCTCTGATTGGTTTTGCTGAATGCTTCCATACTTCCTATTGGTCCATTGTGTTGCTCCTTCTCCTCTGGATTTCACCCTGCTTTCAGTCTTGTTTTTACCTCCAAGGCAAAAGCAAGACAACGGTCGAGAGATGGCTGAAACGTGCTATCAGACGGAAGACGATATATTCTAAAATACAGAAGCTGTTCGCACATTTTTTAGACGATTTTGATGGAGTGTACTGAAAGAATTTCACTCATATTTCTTGTTTTATTTGTTCAGTTTGATAGCCCTTGTTCTTAACTATCATTCTACATCATAATTTCTATGATAATAATGCTTTTTATAATATCGGAAGAGGTATAGTTTTCTGCTCCTCTTGAACGGCTTTCCAAAGCCCACAAAGCGTTGTAGGTCGGTGTTTGGATAATGCTGATTTTAAGAGCCGAAAAACACAAAAATCCATCGGTGATACATCAGGAGATTTAGCCGGAATATCAGTGAAGGGTATGGTTTTAATTCCCGTTTTTTTGTTCCATTTTTTTCTAGAAAAGCAATTGCGGATTGTAATGTGTGGCTGTTTGTTTTCTCTTGATACAGTTCAACGGATCGATAGCATTGTGGATAAAGATCTGGATTTTCATTTTTAAAAATTGGAATTAAAATATGTTCTTGATAGTATTTAGAGCTGCAGCTGATTTTGACATTTTTGTCACCTTTTAATTTGCTTTTATCTTGCGTTTGTATGAAAAACCAGTGACAATCATAAATCCTTTAGAAAAACTTTCTTTTGATTCTTTGAACCATGTAGCAAAAATTTTTTTAACCTTTTTTGTGATAATAAATTGATCTTTTTTTATTGCAACCACTTAAATAGACCAAAGATTCATCTATTGTTGCGACATTTTTCCATTTTTCTCCTGATAAATGCTTTTCATAAAGATTTCACTAAAAATTCTCTTCGGAAAGATCGGAAATGTATCCTTCCATTCACTGCCATTTTAAAAGTGCATATTTGCATGTAAACAAAAATTCTAAATAGCAGAAGATAAATAAAACTTCCAAAAATATAACTGCTGTGAAAATAAAATTATCCATGCAAACGATTTTTTCTTACTGCGAAATAAAATCGTCTAAAAAATGTGCGAACAGCCTCCGTATAAGCTATTGCCGCTCAAAAGCGACCAAACGACTTCAGTAGGGTTGTTTTTAAGCATAAACGGAAGAACGAAATCCAGAAATGTAAACAACGTACCCAACATTTGACTATTATTCCCCCCCCCCCAAGGATGTTTAAAAGGGAAAAGAATAGAGGGTGTTCTGTAATCGCGATTCTCTGATTGGAGGATTTCGTTCTAAAGACTACCGTATGTGATTTAAACAGTCGAAAATGCGTGACTGACGAACATACGTTCGGCAATTTGTATCAAACGGTATATTTGGATCGTTTCCCGCATGAGAAACCTGTTTATGAGGTATTTTGTGCTGAAGACTACCGCATGGTTCTTCGTTTGATAACGGCTGGTTAAGTTGGGTTTTACGAGAAAGTTGGATCGTTGGGTTCCACATAACCTGACAGCTAACCAACGGGATGTCCGAATCGCCACCTGTGTTTTCTTTGTCTCCCGGTACAAAAATGACCCATTCTTGACACGAATTATGACAAGAGAAGTGGGTTATGTACCGTAATGTAAAGTATCATAGACCAACCGCTAAATACCTGAGTTTGAACTAAGGAGGCCTCTAAATGTGTAAATACTGCAAAAACACGATTTCAAAAAATTGATCCAAAAATATTACTTTCGCTCCCATTATATGGGTAACAGAAAATGTTAATAAATAATGTGGAATGTAACGAACAATTTTTACCAAGCAATTTATTTATACTGTACATCATCAAACTCTTTTAAGTATACAACAATTTAAAGTATAGTACAGTAAAATCTCTCTAAGTTGGATACCTACGGTTCCAAGAAAAAGTGTCCGACTTAGAGAGGTGTCCAACTTATAGGGGTTAGACATAATGTTAATGGATACATTCCGTTCCGAGAAAAAGTGTCCAACTTAGAGGGGTGTCCAACTTGAGAGGTTTCACTATGACTTTTTAAAGGATAAATGTTTGTTTAAACGACAGTAACTTTATTATTTTTACCTTCCAAAAGTACAATAAATTAATAAGGTCATTTAGTACTGCATGTCTTTATTTATTTTAAAAATCAGATTTGCGAAACTTTTTTTTTTTTTTCTTTAATGTTTTTAAATTTTTTATTTCGATCTTTATGAAAGAACGGCATTGAAAATACTTTTGAATGTTTAAAAAAGAATATGATAAAAATGATTACTTTATTTTTTCCTAAAATCCAAAAATCTATGTTTAATTTTTTTCTTCTTTCTTTCCTTTCTTTCTTTTTTTTTTTTTTTTTAATGAAGTCACTTTTAAGGAGTTGCTTAAAAATATATTTAAGACATTTAGAGAGAAAAACTATACAAAGTTTTATTTAAATTATTTGGGAAAATAAGGAAAAAGAAGAAAAAGAAAGATTAGATAATAAATAATCATTAGTGAAAATTACAGATATCGCCACTATTTTCTCTCTATCTCTTTCTTTCTTTTTTTTTTTTTTTTTTTTTTTTCCAGAATTCTCTTATTAAAGTAATTTTATCTGTTATAAATTTAATATAGTAAAATAAACAATTTAAATTACTCAGAAGAAAACTTTGTTTTCAAAATACAATCAGAAAACTCTTTCAAATATCCACATTTATTTATGCAGCGAGAAACGAGAGGAATATTATAGATTTTATGACTGATTTAAACTAAGTATTATTTCAATGAAGATTCATTGCATCATAGAATCAAACAACCAATAGCAGCGTCGAAACTTCATCCCTGTCCGAACTCGAGGAAAGGTAGTTAATATGCGACCCGTTCGGGTCGGGTCGACTAAATTTTTTGGGTCGGGTTCAGGTTGGATATACTGGGTTATTTTTCGTGCAGGTCGGGTTTGGGTCACGTTTATTTTTCAAAGAGTCGAGAGTCGACTTAAGAACATCTTTCAAAAAACTTTTACCTAAATGAACAAAAATTTGTTTCATAATGAATACGTTTACCCAAATCATTATAGTAAAATAATCATCCATATCCGACTGAAATAATTAATAAAAAAACATCAAATTACTTTTATTATTATTATTATTATTATTTAGAATATTATCTGTAAAAAATAGGCTCTCTCTCCGATAATGAGTAGACGTGTGATTCATCAATTTTGATTTCTCACATACTTTTAAAATAGATAGTGAACTTAAATTGATAATTAACATTTTTTCTCTTGTGGATATTTTCAGGAAGTTATTAAAAAGTAGATTTAGATGAAAACGGATGTTTAGTCGGCTTCTGTAACACTGTATCATTTTAATATTTGTGTGTGTGTGAACAATAAACATCGAACAATAAACTACAAACGCTGAATGTGAAACACATTTTTGTAAACTTAACACACATAGTTAAATATTGTTATTAATCCATTTTTCACATTTTTAAATGTTAAACTTAGTGTATTAATAATTACATTTTTAATTCTTTTCAAAATTATTTACCAATTGTGTGACAATGAAAATTCACTTTGTTTCATAGCTTAAAAATGTTTTGCATCATTTTTAGATGAGTTATTAATTTTCATTTAGATTCGGGTTTCGAGTCGGGTTCGTGTTGATTTTCGGATCGATTATTATTATTATTATTATTTTGTCGGGCTCGGCTCGGGTTTTGGGTTGATTTAACATTTACTTGTCGGGTTCGGGTAGGGTAAAACCTGACCCGCGTATGACTCTGATTCAAATCGAATTAATATATCAGAGCTTTAACTATAATTTCTTATCAAAATATCAGAAATATCAAAATATCAGAATAAAACAAAATGTATGCCATATTTCTCCCTGCTGGTGTGCGTGCTACCAGTTAAAACTAATTATACTGAAGATGGGGGTATTTCAGATCGAAATGTCATCTCAAAAACACACTAAATCTGAATATTTATCAAAATCATTCGAGTACTTACAAAAAATTTAAAAAAAGAGGAGGGGGGGGGGGAGGGAGAGAAGGAAAAGTTTCGGCCATTTTTCCATTTTTTCTGACGGAAGCGCGAGTTACCGGTGAGCGCTAGATGTTCTAAAGGGAAATTATCAGATTTTTGTGTTTACAATAAATTGAAAACTGAAAAATTCCATAAATCTGAAATGTTATCATTCCTAAATCTAAACTTTTCATCAAAATCATTCAAACGATTTCTGAGAAAATCATGTCTCTGCCATATTTTGTCATGTGCCACAGAAGGGTTAACAATGAATGCTGATTTTCATGAAAATGAGAATAAATCAAGTGGGTTTCTCATCTCAAAAAACCCTTAATGCTAAGTTTTTATCAAAATCGTTAAAGCCATTTCCTAGAAAACCAAGTTTTTGCCGTAATTTTGGAACGAGTAGTATGAAGGTTAACAGTGGTTATTAACTTTCTTGAGGATGAGAAAAATTCAGTTTGAAATGTCATCTAAAAAAACTCCAAACTTCATTAAAATCGTTCGAGCAGTTCCAAGAACACCAAGTTCGAGCCACATTTTGCCACGGTGGATTGAGGATTAACACAACAGTGAACATTGATTTTCTTGCAAATGAGGATATGTCAGATGGGTTTATCATTTAAAGGGAAAAAAAACTCAATTCTGTGGCTTTATTAAAATTGTTCGATTCATTTACGAGATAATCAAGTTTCTGCCATATGTTGCAATGGATGGCGGGGGGGGGGGGGGGGGTGTGAACGTTAATTTTCATGAAGATGAGGATAAGTCAGATGGATTTGTCATCTAAAAAGCACTTAGCCCTAAGTTTTTATCAAAATTGTACGATCATTTCTCAGACAACCATATTTCAGCCATATTTTTAAACAGGAGGAATACGAGTTAACAACTAAAGCTAATTTTCTAGAAGATGAAAATAAATCAGATGGGTTTGTCACCTCAAAGCAGCCTTATTTTTATAATTTTATCAAAATCATTTGAACAATTCTCGAGAAAACCCGGAGTAAACCAGATTTCTGCCACATTTTTAACGGTTGGATTGAAAGTTTACAATGAACGCTAAGTTTCGTGGCCTTGAATCGGAATCAGATGAGTTTGTCATCTCAAGACATCCTTAGTCCTACATTTTTACCAAAATCTTTAGATTCATTTCTAAGAAAACCAGGTTTTTGTCATATTATGCAGAAGGCAGAGTCAGGGTTAGCAGTGAACACTAATTTTCCTAACGATGAGAATAAGTCCAATGGGTTTTTCGTCTCAAAAGATTTTTAACCCTAACTCTCCATTAAAATCCCAGATTCATTTCCCAGTAAAAAGAAATTCTGCCATATTTTTTTTTACCAGCGGCTGACATGTTAGTAGCGAATGCTAATTTTTCTGAAGAGGAGGATAAGTATATTCGATTTTTCGATTGTACTTGTCGGTAAGTATAACTCACCTTTTATGTTCGCATTATTTTCAGAGATTTTTTGAATAAGTTTGGCCTCGATAATATAGGCAAACAATTTAGAATTATAAAAGGGGTTTCCAGAATTCGCTTTCGAAGGGGGTTAGAATTTATAAGGATGACATGATTTTTATGCGAGCCACAATTTTATTTCTAGATGTCAGTCACGGGTTTTTTCTCTGCGTAAAATTTTACAATTATGTACATCCTAAACTTATTTTGAAATGTCTTATAAGGTGGTATTTGAAATTAAAATATATTATAGAATCTAATCTGTCATATTTGAATTTTATTATTAAACATTTAAAAATCTTTCCTATTTTAATTTTAGGATGGTCCTCTAAGACTGAATGCCCTCTAAATTCTATTAAACGTTTATAAAATTTACAACTAAATAAAATATATTGAAAATCTCTGTGAATTAATTTGATAATTAAGTAGTAGACATTCTTTTAGTTAATTATTCGCAGTGCCAGAAACGAAATTTTCCGAATATCACTCGTTCCAAATATTAATCTCTACTAATAAATTTCTAAGATTGGAAAAAAAAAGGGGGGGGGACAACAGTTCTTGTAATGCCCCCTTGTGACTGCCCTATATATATCATAGAACAGATAATGAATGAATTCATTATAGTTTTAAAATTAAATTCTTATATTCTCTTAACAAATGTAAACAACGTAAAGTGTACTAAATAATTTTACATCAAAATTAATCACCCAGAAAAAAAAGTTGTAACTGATTTATTTACAGAGAAGTTCATTTTTTATCATTTTTCTAAGTTTACAAAAAAAAAAAAAAAAAAAAAAAAAAAAAAAATTGAAGGGCACAACTTTATTTTTTCAAAGAAATCAAAGAATCAATGCAAACATTAATTCTTTTCTATTTCTCTCATTTTTTTCCCCCAAAAAACCTCTTGTAAGTATATTTTCAACTATATTATGAACCTTGACCTTAAAAGAAAGAATTTACTCTCTAGCAATATTCATATTTGATTTCCTCATATTGTTTACAGTAAGAATCAGTTGATAACATGTTAAAACAAACTGTTAGTTGCGAAATGCTTTTCCTCTCATTTTCATTTTAAATATTATTATTATTTTTTTTTTTTTTTTTCAGATGCAAGCTTTTGAAATCTATTTTTGATACATAAAGATTTTCAATACTTTTCTCTTTCTAGACTTTCCACTGATAACGTTTTATCAAAGCAAATGCTCATTAAAATATTTCTCTTTGTAAATCATTATTTAATCTGATTTAAGTAATATTTTTTGTGAGTATAAGATTGGAAATTTAATTATTTTAGATATTTATGAGGGAACTCGAAATTCACAATAATAATCTTTAAAAAAATGACATCAGAGAAACGTTTTACTTTCATAAAAATCCACGATATCATAATGTAGAAAATGAGTATTATATTTTTTACTTTTTTTGAAAATTAAGTTTTTGTTATATTTACACGTTTTGAAGTACCCTGAATCCAAGCAACATGTTTTTAGCGGTTGGTCTGTGTGTGTGTCTATCTATTATCAGCATATCTCAAGAACAAATAATAGCAGAAAGTCCAAACATTGTATTCTAAATGTGTATCATATAGGATAACTAAACATTTACACTAAACTTTTCGTTGAGATCAAGTAAATGGTTCGAGTACAGGTACGCGCAAGAGAATTCAAATACATTAAGTCTATAAAAGAAATTGCACGTAAGTAGAGTTTAACATCTATAGACTACACTAAACCAAATGAAACGAATATATATTTCTTATATGCATAAAAACATGTTTCGTGTAGAATATGATATAGAAATCGTTCACTGCTCGTTTACAGGGCTACACAAAAGAAGTAGATTATAGTGCGACAATAGCTGAAAATTGATGGAAGTGTATTTCAGGTTATGCCGTGTGTTATTAATATAGGATTATGTTTATTTACATCGTGTGATGTGTACATAACCTTCAGAAGATATACAGGGCAGCCATAAAAACAATAACATTCTTTTTTTTTTTCCCCGTTAGCGGACGTGCATATTACTATAACATTTTACCATGTCCAGGAAAGCTGCTCAGAAACTGAAATTATTTCCTCATAGCCGTATGGTAAATAATGTATTTTTTTAACACGTTTTGAGGTTTCCTGAATACCGTAGTCAATTTTTTAACATTTGATCTTTGTCTGTATCTCTTAGAGTAAGTAAAAAAAATAAATAAATAAAATAAAAATCAGGCTATCCAAATGTTGTATTTTGAAGTTAATACGTTTGTTACTAGAAAAGTTTGATAAAGGTTGAAAAGTTTCAAGCAATGTTGCGTGTGAAAGTTGTCTGAATAATTTTAAATGAATTTTTGAATGTAATAACAGATTTGAATTCTATATAAATGTAGGTACAATCATGAAAATGAAGGTTCAGGGGGAGGAGGGGGGCATAGCCTCCCTCACATAGAATTGTTTGTCAAATAAAGCTGTTCCGAAGCCTAATTCGATTTTTTTTTAACATAGGTTTACATAACAGTACTCATTATCTTTCCCCTTAATCTCCAATCTGTATATATAGTATTAAATTTCAGGGTAAGAGAAAGACGTGTGAGTGACACACCAGATTATTTTAAATATGGAAGAAGTATAGAAGATGAAGAATTTTTAAATCTGTATCTTCTTAACTTTGTTGCGAGTAAAAGATTTTTATTGGAAATTTCACTATTCAAATATTCAAGAAGGATCTTATATTTGTGATATTTAAAAATTGTTATAGATAAAAAATTTAAATTTGTTTTTAAATCGGGTTTAGCATAATGTAGAAAATATTTATTTGTATTATACTTATAAACATAGAATTTCAATATTTTTCTAATTCTACATTTTCTAGTGATAGTGTTTCATAACAAAAAAATCTTCTTAAATAGCTCTTTTTCTAAATCATTATTTAGTCATTATTTAATATGATTTAATTAATGTTTGTTATTGTAAGTAAAAGATTTTTATAGGAAACTAAATTATTTCAAATATTAGTAAGAGAACAATAAATTCACGATATTCAAGTTCAAAAATCATAATGGAAAAAGTTTTAATTTATAATAATAATAATAATAAAGAGTTATTTTATAATGCAGAAAATATAGTTTTGTGTATTACATTTTTCTTCATTCAGTGACAGCATGGCTGTTTTATTCTAATGAAAATTCTAGTGTTTAATTAAAAAAAAAAAAAAAAAAAAAAAAAATAGTTATTCTCTACTAATGTGTTAAAAATCATATTTTTTTTTCGTCTTCACCTTCTTCTCCCTTTTTTTTTTTTTTTTTTTTTTTTTGAGAAAGTTACTTGTTTAAAATGGGAAGTCATTTACCACTGAAAAGTTTTTTGATGTGACTAATTTTTTTTTTTTTTTTTTTTTTGTAATTTGTGATGTACTTTTATAAAAGCATTTTCAGCAATGTTTTCCTTGAAAAATTTTTCTTGTAAATATAAATGTACTTTCGGGTATTGATTTCAATGCAGATTTTTTTTTTTTTTTTCCTTGATGTTTCATTTGATTTGGGGATATTTTAAAAATTACTCTTAAATCTTCCTAATTAGCTTTCAAAACTGATTAGAAAGATTAAATATTAATTAAAAACTTCCTAAAAAGATTAAAGATTATTTAAAATAACTGGGAATTATTATTCCTAGGCAGATTAAAGAATAATTAAAAACTTATTAAAGACTTCCTACTTCTAATTAAGAAGATTAAAGATTTAAAAATATATATATATATTTATTTTAATAACAAAGTTTCTTTGCTAAATATTAAAGCCTTTAATATTTAGCATAGAAAATTTGTTTATAAAGCGTGACATTACTTTATAGATCTCATGTACAACTTTTTTGCAATTTTTTTTTTCTCCAAATTTAATATCCTATTTTTCTTTGAAAAGAACCAGATAAATTTAGAATATTTGCTCAACAGGTGTATGCGCATAGAAACAATTAAAAAAAAATCTGGAGTGACTCCACTCGACTTTCCGAACATTGAGTAACTAACAGTTTTGTAGATAAAATAAAGAAAGAGGAATTGCTAAACAAACAAAAGAGAGAAAACCATAATAGAGTGTTTTTTTCTCCATATATCACACGAGGTTTTATTTAACGCTACTGAACTTTGAGCCCTTAGATCATAATGATAAAGAATTTTTCGTTTTGTCCCTGTAAAAATCTATAGATGCTAGATTCACCAAAATGCTTATAGTTAGTGCAACAGTGATTTATAATATTCATACAAATTTTCAGCTCAATTGAATAAGGCGTTTAGATGCTATCGCACTTTTAAAAATTTGGTCTCATAGGCCATAATGATAAAGAATTTTTCTTTGTGTCCCTGTAAAAAAACTGTAGTGCTAGATTCACCAAAATCTATACAGTTGGTGCAAATGCGACCTATAACATGTGTACAATTTTTTTGCTCAGATTAATAAGGCGTTTAGACGCTATCACACTTTTAAAAATTTGGCCCCATTGGCCTTAATGATAAAGAATTTTTCTTTGTGTCCCTGTAAAAAAACTATAAGTGCTAGATTCTCCAAAATCTATACAGATTGAGTATCTGTGACCTATAATATGGGTATAAAATTTTTGCTCAATTGAATAAGGCGTTTAGATGCTATCGCACTTTAAAGATTTTGGTCCCATAGGCCATAATGATAAAGAATTTTTCTTTGTGTCCCTGTAAAAAAACTATAAGTGCTAGATTCACCAAAATCTATAGGGTTCGTACTATGGTGACTTACAATATACGTACCAACTTTCAGGTTAATCGAACAAAGCCTTTAGACGCTAGCGTGTTCACAAACATACACACATACACACATACACACATACACACACACATACATACATCATCGTAAAAATAGTGAAAACGGACTCAGGGGACCTCAAAACGTATAGAAACATCAAAATCTCGAATTCGGATTTTTGACATGATTACAATACTTTCCTCACTATAGTGTTCGGAAAGTAAAAATATTGTAACTTTTAAAATAAAAAACAATTAAAAGGAATTATCTAGAGTTACCTAGATGTTATAGGGATAAAGTATGTTAATGTAATTTATAATGAAAATTTATTGATATGAGTCGATTTAAATTCAATATTATATATTAAAACGTTTTCCTCTTTTTTTTTTTTTTTTTTTTTTTTTTTTACAAATGGTCTATTTATTTAAGCTTTTTAGTTCACTATAAACTCACAACAATATTAATTTATTATACAGCAAAATTATTTTACTGTATAATATTGAATTTCAATGGAATCATGCCAATAAATTTCATTATAATTACCTACATTAACATACAGGTATCTCTATAAAAAGCACTATATTTAAAATATTTTTAAATTAATTTTTAAAGTGTATTACACTTTCTGAATAAATGTAAAATCCAATCAGCACTTTTTATTTAATCAGATGCAGGAGGGGGAGAAAATAATAGAAATATTTTCGATTTTATTAGAAAAGTACTAAATGTTTTATACTGAAACCTCAAAGGTAAAAGAACATGTTATACCCCATATATTTCAGCGAAGGTTTTGTCTCAAAAGGGAAAAGAGAATCATTTCAATAATGAAAAAATATATTAACGTTTACAGTCATCTTGTAAAAATAATGCTTAAAATGCGATGTAGTTGTAGCAGATGATTACGGTACATTTTTTTAATTTTCCATATTCAGTTGCATAAGAATAGTATGCAAGCTAGTAGAGATATAAAGGCTTCTTTAACAAAATCTAAAATATTTCATAATATTTTCTTTATAATATGCAATTCTTTAAACTAATGCTATGTCATTTTTAGAAAGTTTGATATGCTGTAGTAGGGACAACATACATCAAAATATACAAATTTTAAATGTCGGAGAAATTATAAGCATTTATAGTAAAAAAAGGTTTTAATGTGCATGTACAAGGGTTAATGAAATTTCTTTTGTATTATTTATTAGCGAAATGTATAGAGTTATTGTAAAAATCCCAACCAAATAACACGAAAATTCAGAAAAATATGCGCGATAGAATAAGTTGAATTTCAGTTGCTCTTTAAAAAAAGTAAATCCTATACCGAAATTTGTATTTTAAATCAATTATTGGCAATATAATGTACATTAATTCTAAATATATTTTGAAAACTCCTTATGAATTTGTTTGTTTTTGAGTGCAAATGAAATTCAACCCATTCTAACGCATATATTTTTCAGAATTTTAACGTTATTAGATTGGAACTTTTAAAAGTGTAACTGTGTACACTGGCTAATAAATTATGCTAAAGAAATTTTGTTAACGCTTGCGCATGTGCAGTTAAACATTATTTAATAATAATGCTCGTATTTCAGTATATATTTAATATATCTATATTCTGATTGCAGTAAGTTCCCTCTACTGTGGTAAGTCAAGTTCTCTAAAAAAGATATTGAAATGGTTTGAACACATTTCCCTTCATACAGAAAAATACGTACAAAAATTGTTACATGTTGTTAAAGAAAACTTTTTATCTTCATGAATATGCGTACTATTCTCATACAAATGAATGCAGATAATTAAAATAAGCATCGTAATATATTACAACTACAAACATTTCAAATATGATTTTTACAGTGTGATCCTAAACATATTTTTTTTTTAATTTATTACTGGTCCCCTTTTTGCATTCGAAACAAAACAGTAATTGAAATATATGACGTATAACATATTTCTTACATTACGGAAGTATTAGGTTTTATTTTCTGAAAATATTGGAAACAATGATAGATCTTTGCTTACTTCTGATTCGTAGTTTCTATGCAATTATATACAAATAAATAGGATAGCCGTATTAACAAAATAAAAAGGGCTTCAAGTTAAGCAGTTACTGTTATTAGGTATAAGAAAGCACCTAGTGGCCTGGAAAACTAGGTAATCAAGGAAAATTCAGGAAATTTTGAAATACTGGAAATGTGTAATTTGATTGATACCTGTAAAAGTCGGGAAAACATCCTGAAAATATTACAAATCTACAATTACACCCAAAAAATTCTAAACAAAAATGGCGACTTTTAAAATATCATATTTTAAAAATGGAGAAAAAGTATTTCCTGGAAAAGTCAGGGAAATTTGGAGAACCTGGGAGAGTCATGGAAAATAAAAAATGCTTGATAACCCTGTATAATTACCGTGTTCTAAGCCAATTCTAACTGTTTTATACTTATTGGTAATTTAAAGTCTGAAAAACTGGAAAAAGTGACTAAAGAAGTACCAACACAAAAATATCAAGAGCTAAGACATTTATTACACAAAATATATTATACAACACATTAAATAAATTTAGTAATTAAATAAGAAAGTCCATGGGTGCATTAAAATTTCTACAATACGGTGTCCTTCTGTCGATGAAATCACACTTTTTTTTATGCAGAGTTGATTTTATCTGTAACAAAAAAAATAGAAAAATGTAATTTGCTTTGTTTTGCTAAAGTGTTGAAGTAATAATGATAAAATTATAAGTTTCAGGTAAAATCAAATCATAAACTCACTTTTCATTGATAGAAAAACATTTCTCAACACTTGCATGTGCCTAGATTGAAAGGGATGACGAATTTGAACCTTGATGTTGCCTTCTTTGGGACTGAATTCACGAATGATCAATCTTTCTTTTACCCACTGGTCTGAGTATTGCATACAAGAATCCCAGATAGGAGCCCATGATTTCTCCACCATGCTTTCTGTTTTCTTTGCCAAATCACAAATCTGTAACGAAATTAATTATTATGAATATCTCGAAGTATATTCTAAAATAATTTTTTCGTTTCCTTCCACGAAATTTTAATTAAAATTGAAAGTAAAATCTCTTTTTTTTCTTTCAAAACATTATTGTCTTATTCAATTGCTTATAGCAGATAATTCTGCAATCCCTTCAGCGTAAACCGTTTTACATAAAGCAATAATTTTATTGAATTTGTATATTTTTTTTTATTAAATTTGTCTATGGTATCTGAATATGCATATTGAATTGAATTGAATAGCACTTCATTATTATTTTTATTATTTATTTATTTACCTTGGTATCGTTATTAAATGGTATATAGATTTACAAAAACCAGTTATGTGCCTAGATTATTTTCGTAATCTATTTTGTCGGAGGGATAATCATTATTTAATAGCTATCCAATGGAGATGGATACGTTTAAAAATGCTTTATTCTAATACGATTTCAAGAACTAGCTAGAATAACGTTTTGCATATCATTGAATGACAGAATGGTGAATTCTATGTTAATTATAAAATAACTGTTGTTTATTTAATACAAATATCTTTTTCGTATAATATGGTAAAAATTTGGCAGGTACATTACCTGTTCTATGCATTGCATGACAAAAGATTTTAGCATACGGAAGTCATCATCTTTATCGAGGCGATGAGCGATTTTCTCAAGCCATTTCATGACAATTTCAAACTTTTCTCTTGCATTCTCGCTTAAGTTCTCCTCGAGTCGGTGGATGTATTGATCAAATAATTGTGGAAGTTGTCCTTCAGAATAAGCAACCAAAATACGATGCATTTCTCTTTTCATTTTTTCTGCCCACTCACTGACAATTTCACGAACATTAGAAAGTTCAACTGTAAATAAAGGAGAAAAAAAAGAATATATATATATATGTATATTTACATATATATTGAAAATCGCATGTCAAAATATTCATTTAAGTTATTAGAAAACTAAAGAATTATTTTTTAACTCATTCTAAATATTTAGAACACAGTTCACATTTTTATTTAATACTTACACTTTTAGTGTCACTGAAATTTAACTTAAATTAGAAACATATTTTTAATTTTAAATTACGAAATTACTATTACAGTTAATATATATATATATATATATATATATATATATATATATATATTCTAAATTTTAAGTAATTGACTTGCATGAATAAAAGATATATGACTGAATGTTTAGTGTAATTCGTTAAATTTTAAATTAAATTTCTTATTTTTTTATTTTTATTTTTTTCTAATTTTAAATTTTTATATTATTATTTTTTTTTTAATTCGGAACTTACTTTTGTCCCAACATTCAGACACGCTTCTTTTTACATCGGTGTATCTGTTAGTAATGATCAACCTCATTCTTTTAGTTTCCATCTTTTCAAAAGCATCAGCCATTTCGTAAAGGACTGAATTTTGAGGACAGAATTCTCTAATAAATTCAACAGTTTTTCGAATGCACTGTTCCCAGAAATGGCGGAGATTTTCATCATAGTATTTGCAAATTTCAACAGAATACTTTTCATACCAGTGTTTAACCTTTTCAGCTAGAGGTTCCCAAATGTTGTGTCTGATAGAATCCATAGGCCTTCAAAAAAAATAAAATTATCATTATATAGCTTTCAATATAAAGCTTTTTAAAAAGTTAATTTTGCATATATTTCTAAAAACAGAAATATAAAATATTTTTTTTTTAACTTACAGATGATCTGATAACCAATCCCAAAATCGTTCTACGTAATGTCTGTAATGTTCCATCCATTCTTTCAGATCTGAAACAAAATCCCTGTAGACTTCCCTCAAGTGGCTAATAGTGTCCCAGAAAACTTCTTCAGTGAGCTTGTTCATGGCATATACTTTAGATTTTAATTTTTGGAAGTCTTGTTCAGAAAATTGTTTTGAAATCAGTTCTTTGCTAATTTCGTTCAGTTCGTTCTATAGAAGAAATATAAAAAATAAACGATTCTGTTTTAGAGAATTATTGAATATACATGTGCAATTTCAGAGATGCAAAATTAAAATTATTATTATTTTTTTTTTTTTTAGTCAACAACAGGAATAACGATTATTTAAATTTATCAACTTCATTAAATAATAAATTGTTTATTCAAAAACATTTATGAGGTATTTGAATTCGTTAGTATAAATTCTTACCATTGATTGAATATGACGCCTGGTGTCCCAGAAGATATCAACATTGGCAAAACTAGGTTCATTTGGATCGACTTCAATTTTCATATCCAAGGTCTTGTACCTCCTGAATTGGCAAGTGGCTGACATAAGTGTCATTTTCTCACGTTCTTGCTTCATCAAACAAACTTCATGCTTCATGTAGGGTCCTTAAATTAATTAAAAATGTGTTAATCCTTAAATAAAAAATGTGTTAATCTAAACTTCTGTTAACTTTTTGTGCACATAATATTTGCTATATTCTAGTACGAGTAAAACTCATTTACTAACTACAATTATCTTTATACTTTAAAAATAAAAACTTATAAGCCACATTGCATAATATTATGTTTGTTTATTAAATATTTCTGTCAATTAGATCAAACTATTAATGACTAGTTTTTATTCTTTTCTTATATATTTGAATGAATATGTAATTTTGAATGACAATATCCATAACAAATAAAAAATTCACAAAAAGCATCTCAAACTGATATACTTTAAAAATAAAATCGCTGTAAAATTTAGATTATTTAAGCATGACTAATTCACAAACATATAAATATCGCAGGCATATAAAAATTAAAAAATAAATAAATAAATAAAATCCTCTAAAATTAAAGAAAGAATAATTACTTGACTGAAGTTGCTGGTCAACGAGCAAACAGTTTTCTTCTAATTTGACCTCTAAATCATACATATTTTTGCTGTCAGACAAGAGGTTCAATTGAACTCCAGTTGGAATTTGTGATCCCCAGGTGAGACGAGAATTCAATTTGGTGGTAGTTCTGGGTGTACTGATCTGTAGTGAAAAAATTTATTCAAGATTAACATTTTAATTTTTAGTTTCTTTGACTAAAACTTAAATTCTTATCTTAAAAACTGACGCAAAATGTTAAGTTTAAGAAATGAATTCAGCTTTTATTTAGAATTTAATAAATAATAAGCATTAAATGGTTGTAAATTGAAAATAATAAATCAAAAATGAAAAGTTAGTATTTTAATAAAGCAATATATGATGAATAAATATATTCATTCAAAACTCAATGAATTAGCTAAAATGTGAAATTTATAAAGCAGTTAACTAAAATAAAAGGCTATGAACTTAAAAAAAAAAAAGATTACACGAGTGTTCCTAATTTAGACTTACTTCAACTTCGACAAGATGTGGTTTCCAGCCGACCTTTTCAGACAATTTTAGTGAAAATCTGCCTTGTTTTTGATCTTCTCCAGTTTTGCAAGTCCAATCATATGAGTATTCACATTCTTGGCTGGATGAAGATTTCATCAGTTTTGCTGAAGCTTCGAAACTTTTATCTAAAATGCAAAAATGACAAAATGTTCATTTCACAATAAAAATATACATATAAAAGCATTTCAGTATTAATTCACTTTATAAACTATTTGAATATCTCACCTTCCTTGTACAGTTTGTAAATAATGGCTTTCTTTTCCTGTCTTCTTCCTTCTTTTTCAGTAAGAATATCTAATACATAATCCTGTTTTCTTTCATCATAGTTTAAACGCACAGTTCCAGCTACAGGAATTATTCCTTGGTATTTAACATGCCCAGAGATTTGTACAGGCTACAAAAAAGGAAAGAAAAAATATTTCTGTAGTTACTTAATAAATTCATAAATGAAAGCGCACTAAATATTTTGCTAAATGGTTTTAATATATGCATATATATTGAGAAAACTTACCTGTCTTATTTCAGGATGGTGTAATCTCAAGGAACCTGTAATTTGATCTCCTTCTTTTTCTTTCTTCAGTTCATATCCAAGTTTACGAGAAGGAACTGATGCATCAGGTACAATTTCAAATTCTGAAATGATTGATTTTGAATTATGCAAAATGCTTCCCCTGACACGGATTGTACTAGAGAGTGTAAAAATATGAGAGTCTAAACTGCAGTGATCTTGTTCATTTTCTCTTCGGTGTACTCTAAGTTCATATCCGATTTTTTTATCTTTCATTTCAACAATTAATTTTTCTCTGAAATCATTTCCTGTGATTATTGAAAGAATGCTTACACTTCCAAGACTTTTTGGGCTTGAGTTTTCAAAGGACCTTTCCACATCAATTGTAAGTTTTCGGTAAGATTTATAGTTTTCTTCATTCTCTAAAGCTTTATGATATCCTTTCACTGAATAGCAGGATCTTTCATTCTTTTTAAGGCAAGCTTCAGCGGCAAGACTTAAAGAATTCTTATCTTTCCTTGATGTTTCGAAGTTCAGAGATACGTCTGGGAAAATTCCTCTGGCTTCTAACTTGTGTTTTGTGCTAGATGAAGATATTTCTTGGACTAATTTCAGGTTAACGAGAGTCTTATCTTGGCTGCTTGACTGCAAAGAATAGGAAACATCTTGATTTGTTGATTGTTTAGACAGAGAAGCGGACATCAAAGGAGAAGCATTCTTCATAATTTTTACATCATAATTGAAAGAACTTGAGCTGTTTTCGCATTTAATGTGAGCAGAAACTTCTGGTGTAAATGTTGTTTTCATATAAGCTTTGATTTCTTTACCCCTGGAAGAGGATAAGCTTAATTCAATATCGACCTTTCTTGAACCATTTACATCTACTGAAGACTTGACGCTTTGTTCTGAAGTTCTGTTTCTGTAAGAAAGCATAATTCTAGCATTCTTCAGTATGTCAAATGTCGTGCTGATGGCCAAAGAAGAAGTTAAACCCTCTCTTGGGATTTGCTGAATTTCTGAGCTGATAGACATTGATTCACCATTTAAAAATTCAACAGAAGCGGAGGAGACATGGTGGTTGTCAGATTTTCTGTAAGAGAAGCCTAATGATTGCCTTTCAAAGTTTAAGTGAGGAGTGCGTAGAAGAGCCTTAGTTAGGATAACATTAGGTTGGAAATCAAAACTTGCTTCACTTTCGTAAATCTTGCTGGGACTCCATTCAAATTTGGCGTTGGATCTCAGTGTCATAGCTGATTCAGATGGACGAGAATATGAACCTTTGTAGCTCCATTTCTTAGTGTCAAAGGAATTGTCTAGGGATTTCAAAGTTGCAGTTGTAGATATTTCTTTTTCCCTGGTAGTCATCAAACGTTCAGCACTGAATGTCAATTCAGTTTTCTCTCTTTTGTCCTTTGACAGTCGCAACATAACATTTGCTTTTGTTGGTCTCAGTTCCTGTCGAAAAGTAAATCCTACGGGTTCAAGCTTCAATATTTTGGCTTCAACACTTGTTTCATGTCTACCGTAAAAGGATCGATCCCCAGAAGTGGACATTTCACATTTTACCTTATCAGTAATCTGCAATTTGGTCTTACATTCAAATTTGTTTCTCTGCTGTTTTTCAAAAGATGATGAGAACAGAAGTTTGCTTTCAGATGTTTTATCAGCATCCCAATCAATCTCTGTTTCCAACATCTTTTGTTTACCTAAACCCAAACTAGCTGACGCAGTTACGTGCCTTGGTCTTCTAAAAAGAGTTGATTTCAAATCAAGATCAGCAGCTTTCTTCTCCTCCTCGTTAACTAATTTTAAGTTTCCCTCAAGCTGAGGTACTTTTAAATTTACATAACTGGCGCCTCTTTTTTGGAGTTGAGCTTTCATCGAATACTCAGACCTTCGGTTAAGACTTACTCGACCTTCAATTCCTACCTTTTCTGGGGTTATCAAAATGGATGCTTTATTTTTAATTGGAGACTGAGAGCTTGGAAGTCGAAGAGATGTTTCAATTTCATGATGCAATTTGGATCTGTCACTTAACTTTTGGTATTTGTATTGAAGTTCGGTTCTTTTTTCTGGACTCCATTCAAAAGCAGCATTACCTCTGTAAGAGTTCCGGCTAATTTCTTCCAGTTCATCTTGATACAGCATTCTTCTGCTTGGAGTTTGCACTTCAGCCTTCATCTTCAATTTCAAAGGTTTTACAGAAAGCTTATCTACATGCAATTTTGCTTTAACATGTTTGTCTTCACGGTAACGGAAATCAACATCTGCATGAACTTTTGAACTTAACTGAATGTCATGTGAGATAGTGAGGTCACTATCAATGTCAAATTGAGGTGCTTTTACAGCCAACTTGCATTCTCCAGGTTGTGCGAATCTACTTGACTGAATAATGTTGACGTATTGTTGTTCTTGGTTTCTTCCATATTTCAATGTAATATCATTTTTCAAAGATTCTTTCAGCTTACCTTGCATGTTCCATGTTACTAAGAAGTTGGCAAATGGATATTCAGTTGTTTCAAACTGAGCAACGGAGCTTATTTTAGATGAACTTTTCTGGAAATTAGATGAAAGTTTTACAGATTCTCTTCGAGATTCTTTGGTCTGATAGTCAACAGTGACAGTGGATGAAAGTTTGTGGAATTGTCTTGACTGTTTTTCAGTTGAACTCCTAACATTCAGATTTACAATAGGAGACCTTACATTTACATCAGAGCTTAGTTTCCATTCAGCAGTCTTTTCGATGCTCAAAGTTCCCTCTTTCACAATAGTTCCTATAAAGAAATGCAATAATTTAATTTAAAGTTAACTTCGTAAACAAAAATTTTTCTAAATTAAAGCATTGCAGATTTTTTATTATTATTTAAATTTAATTTCTTTAAAAAATGTGCATGTTTAATTTATTCTTGTTGCCACAGAAATATATAATACTTTAATAAAACAAAAAATACCTTTCAGAGACAAAGGCTTCCTGGATGGTTTGTTGGTTTTCACGTCAAAAGCAATCTGTTGTTTCCTTCCTTTAGAGATAGAAAGAGATCCATCAACTTTCAGAGGCTGTGAGGAAGAATAGGTAATTTCGACAGATGGCTTATAACTCTTTTCAGTGCTGGATTCGGAAACAGGGCAGTTAGCTCTGACAGAATATCGCATGGAAGAACCAGCTTGAACATCAACCGAGCCTTCAATCAAATCTTGACGTGTGGTCAATGAGCCTAAAAAATATATTTAATTAAACTGTTTAGAAATTAATAACATATAAAGATACTTAAAAATGTTTTCTTTAAGATCTTGAACAATGAATAATTTATAAAAATTAAATTAAACATTTATAAATAAAGTACAAATATTAAAAGTTTACTAATTAAATTAAATGGTAGAATTAATTACCGCTTGCTGAAGCCTTTGCATTTTGGAATGGAGATTTAACTTCCAAAGAAAATTGTTTCTGTTCCCTTGAAGGCATTCGTACTTCTAAATCAGCAGAGAAACGTCGGTTGATTTTAGAACCAGGGGTATCGAGGGAAGCTTTGTATGTCATTAATGAGCTCTGTGTAAAGAATTATATAAGAAATAAATATACGTTTCAATTTATTAGAATGGGTATCTCAAGAAGTAAATAAATTTTACTTCAATTCGCATATTACACAAATGCAATAGCAAATCAAACTTACCTTGCGCCTTGGCACTTCAACTGAAAATACGTAACTGCTCATGCCAAGATCAGTCTTTTTAATAGACATCTCGATGTTTCCGATTCCTCTTACATAGGGGAATGAGCTACTGATGAGAGGACGAGGTACTTCCCACTTTCCGCAGATAGAAAGTCCCAATGGTTTTTCCAACTGATCGAAGCATACATCAATTTTCTTTTCCATGTTTTCCATGACTGGTTTTTCTTCATGATGAGCATCAACTTCATAAACATCAGTGCTGCAAAAAGTAAAATAAATAAACTTAATTAAGTAATTTTACAGCTTTTCCTGGTTATATTAGTAAATATGACTGGAAATAATATATGCCAGTATGAAAGCTATCTTTAAATTCACCTGATTTTAGTGTATGCAACGTTTTCTGATGGAACAGATACTTTGACTAAGCCCAAGTGACTGTCCTGGATCTTGAACTGAGCTTCAATGTGAGATTCGGAGTGCAGGCGAGTTACGATTTTTACGTCAGGCCTTGGTCTCTCTGAATGGATACCAGCAGATGCAGCAAGTTCAACATTGATACTGTTAAAAAAAAAAAAAACAGTGATTTTAATGAAGATATTTTTGAATAAAAAATACACATTTTTTTTTTTTTTTTTGGATAATGCTATGTTTATTCAAAATTTATGTTAATTTATTCACCTTGGTTGGAAATGGCCATGAACATCACAGTTCTTTGATCTGGACATGATGTTAACAATATCAACTTTGCTCTTTGCAGTCAATCCCACTGTAGCACTTCCAGTCAAACCAAAAGAATAGGATCTGCCTGTAACACTTGGAATGACAAGTTTAGAGTTTACAAACATGAAACTGTGAGACCAGTCAGCAGATTTTTCGTGAGACAGCTGAAATAAAACAGTTACATGTATTAATTTTGCTTCTTGTTTTTAAATCATGTGTTGTTAAGGTAACTAAATAATTTTTATTAGAACATTTATTGTCTACTTAATAATAAATTTTTCTTACTTTGTTTAGAATGTCAGCAACTTGCATTATTTCTCCCATGCTGTTCATGTCAGATACTGAAAAGTCAAAAACTTCAGTGTTCATTGTCCTCAAGAAGAATTGGGCTTCAAGTCTTTCGTCATCAACATCCTAGGGAAAATACAAGAGTAAGAAAATAATTTAAAATATGTTCAGTATTTCAGTAAAATAATTCAATAAAAAATTTAAATAAATTTAGTTTTTTTAATTAAATTTATATATTAAGCTTACTGAATTAATTAATTGTAAATAGTTGCTAAATACTTACACTGCTTGCTTTTAAGATGTTCCATGATGACTTCTGTTGGTTTGTTTCATGGAATCCGATTAATTTCTTGAAAGCTGCTTCAAGTCCTTCAGTTCTTAAACCAAACTGAAAGATTTAAATTATATTATAAGTTTTAAAATTACTTTCAATATTCCTAATGAACTGATTTATTTATTTATTGTATGGTTAAAAATACTTTTAAAAATTGTTCTAACACACTGTAGTTGATCATAGTTTTCTTTACTTTTTTACTAAAATAAAAGTTACATATATTTTAAAATTTAATGATTAAAATTTAAGCCACACGAAATATGTTCAGCCAGTTTGAAATACTAATTTAAAAAATAAAATATTTAATGCTATTTAGAAAATATTTCGAAATTATAATTACATGTTAATATATTATCTGTTTTATATTAAACGATAGTATTCCATTCCATTTCTTGTCATTGAATAGCAGACAATAATATAATATTTTGTAACTAAATAAAAATAAATATTATTAGTTTACATTGTCTCTATAAATTATTATTCAAGGATTAATTTTAATTTAAATTCACCAACATTAAAAAAAACAGGCGTTAACGTGTTATACAACAAAAATATACTTTATTTTAATGCATTTGAATTATATAAAAAAAAAAAAAAAAAAGTTACCTCAAACAAATTCATATGGTTGTCGAACACATCCAGATCAAATCGGGTGTGTATAGAGCGTGGAATTTTAGATTCAGGTGAATGAACGATGTCGGTTTCAATTGCACCACCAACGTTGAGGGTTTCACTGAAGGTTGAGAGCTCAATATTCTTTGAATTTTCCCAGTAGCCAACTTGAGGTGTTTCAATTTCGAAATCGTTTAACCTTTTACGAACTTCTCGTTTCAGAGGAGAAGAAGTGCTGTTCATGTTAGCGATTAAAGTTCCAGCATAGGCAGATACTAGAGGAAAAATAATGACATATTTATTATATTAATTATTTTCTAATTATTTAAATTAAAAAATTCTATCTTCAGTTATAGCTCAATATTTGAAGTCATTGTTACCTTGTTCATTAGTTTCCTTTTCGGCCACAGTCTTGATAGCAGCTATCTGGGGATTATCAGCATGTCTTAAGACGGAAGACAGGGCAGCAATCCTCACTTCATAATTTTCTTGAGGGTCTAAGTACAAATGCAAGATTTCTTCGGGTCTTTTCTAAAAATCGAAAGATTTAACTATTAATAAAGTTTTTCAAAATAACCATAACCAATGACCTTTTATTCAATATTCAATATCTGGTAAAGTTATTTTTAAAGAAAACAACTTTGAAATATCTTACCTTGTTTACTCGCCTAAATGCATCAATGGCAGCTAGCCTCACTCGAATGGGTTTGTCATTGTCCTTAGCACAAGCAATAATATTCTTTTCAGCATGAAGAATTTGTCCCATGTTTCCAAAAGCTTTCAAGACAGCAACAGCCTGTGAAAAAATTAAATTCAAAATTTTAATACCTAGTATTTCACAATGTTTGCATATTCTCTAAAATCGTATTTCTAATTTGTAAGACAATTAAAATATATATATATTTACCTCATCTTCGGTTTCATAAGTGCATTGTTGTCCCAAAACTTGGTTCAGAGCTGTAACAATATCCTTTACGGGTTGAATGTTAGAACATCTATGGCGCATACAATGCCTGTAAACCATTGAGGAAACTCCTAGAAGAACTGATTTAGATGTCTTTTGTTCTTTTACAAGATCCTAGATAAAAGATAAAAATGTTAAATATTTTAATCAATTCAACCAAAATAATTATTTTATGATTAATTTCATTTATATGTATGAAATTTAAACGGTATATTTAATTTCACAATTATAAACAACACAAAGACAATTATGTTTATTAATTAATTATTAATGTTTATTAACAAAAGAGTTTAATAAGTAAATGTAATAATTTAATATTTTCAAATTAATCAAAAAATTTAAAAATATTATTGAATAATATTATTTCTGTGGAATATCTTTTTTTTTTTTTTTTTTTTTTTTTTTTAATAATTTGAAATTCGATATGATATTATTTTTAAAAATTGAAATAATTAATATTTATTTTTTATAGTTCATTTAAAAGTGAGTAATTTCTGCATCTCTCGTCGTTGTTAGAAAGATTATTTGCTTACTGCTGCAGCTTGAATGGATTCCCGACATGGATGTTGGATAAGAGCTAAAGATGCTGACCACAATTTAGCCTTCAAACCAGTGACTCTTTTTTGAAGAAGAAGGTTTACCATCAGTCTGACAGCCCCATCGCTTCCGGCCATTGGCAGAGTGTCCAAATATAAGTCACTAAAATTGGATTTGGTGTCATTAATAAAGTATTAAAATAAATTAATAATTGTTTCAAAGAAGAAAACTAAAGTAGTGTCAAAATAACTGAAGGCAATCAGTCTTGTTTTCATTTATTTATTTTTTAATGAAAAATTCAATAACAATTATATAAAATGGAGACTAGTCTTATTAATTTTATTTACTTTGAATGTGCAATTATAACTAATATACCATTATTTATTATTTAAATCTAAATATTTAAATCTAATTATTTAAATACTAGTAATAGTTTAGCAGATAAAAAATATATATTAACTTACGTGACTCTCTTGGAGGAGCATAATCTTCCATTTTCTAGTGAGCTGTATATTCTATCAAGTGATTCGAATGACATGCGTTTGACAGCATTTACAAGGAAGATGAAGTCCTTGCTGGCTGATAAATCAAGAAGGGTACTCCTAGAGCATTTCTTTCTCAAGAGTTCTTCAACTTCGTGTTCAAGATCTTCAACACTGCTTTCTGCTTGCAAGTTGTATGTGAGTGGTTGTGGGGCGTTAATAGATTCTAAAATTCAAACATAGATTATATTTCTATTTGATTGGTACTTTATAAATAGGTGAATATTCATCGAATATACAGGAAATTCATGTATTAGTATAAATAAAAAAAAAAGTAGAGATATTTTTAATAACCGTGTAAAATTTAATTAGTCATTTAAATAAATTTAAATTTTTTTTTTCAGTTTTGAATAATCACTAGAATAAATAACTTGTTTGTCTTCTTGTAAAAATATTACTTTTAGAAGTATTAATAAACTTGTTCACTTGTAGACAGCACATCAAAATATAACTAGATTTTATAGATAATTTTGTATTTTTTTGCATTTTTTTGTAAATTTTCTTATAACAATTTTAAATTTTAATCATTATAATTGAATAAATGCAATTTTAATTGCTGCAATTAAGACAGCAAACCACGCTTGCATGTTTATAGTTTTTATTCGATAATCTAATAAGAAAAGTTTATTTTACATTTGTTTCAATAAGGTGAATTAGAAAAAAGAATATAGCATGGGTTTATTTCAATTTTAACATATTTTAAATTGAGTTTATTTTTAACTTACTGATTCTGGGGTTCTCAGCAGATTCTACTCGGGAAAGAGAAAGTTGCATCCTGCCTTCAAATTCAATGACTTTGATTTTCTCTCCTAAAGGTTTAATTGAAGCAACCTCCTTACATTTGGATAGTTTCATAACACCACCTTCAATTGTCTGATTGCAAGACAATATGTCTGTTGGGAAAATGGGTGCAGAATGGATAGGCTGAAAAAAAAAATCGAGTTTGTTTATATTATGATATTGCAGTCAATTTTCGGGATAAATTAGAAATTCAGCACAGGATATCGAAACAAAAAACGAAATGTTCACTTACAGAATCAAGAGACTGATATGGGCTTGTAATGAGGGATGTGAGGGATGAATGTCTCTGTGTGCAAGATTTTAAATCCTTTTCTTTTTCAATCACATTTCGACGGCTGTTAACAGTGTATTTGGTTTTACATGTTCCCAAGCTGTCGTTCTGAAAAATAAATAAATTAAAATATAAATAAAATAAAAAAAAAAGTAAGATATTTTTAACGCATTTTTATTTTGAAGCTTATTAAATATTGCAAACTTACAAATATATTTCGTTTATTAAACATTGAGTTTCTAATTAATATTTTTAAAAAATTCTAATCCAATTAAGCGAAATAATGCCGACTAATAAACAAATATTAAATAAATTTCAGTTATCGATATTTACTAATAGCCTAAATTAACTGAAAATAATTTCATTAATTCTTATTTATTTTTAGGTCATTTCAATTTCTAAATAAACTTCAATACAACACTGAATTTACTTTTTACACAATCCTTATGTAATATTAATTTCAGTTAAAATAGAAATAATCAGACTTACTCATAATTATTACAATTATAATTAATATTATTTTATGTAATCCTTAAATAAATAAAATTATAAATATTTCAATATATCGTTCAAAAAATGTAGTAAATAATTGCTTATTTCAAGTGATTCGTAAAATTTTTCAATTTCTCATAAAAACTAAGAAACATTTAAAAATTTTAATAAAAGTTTTACAGAGTATCTATTTTAGAAGTTTTTTTTTTTTTTTTTTTTTTTTTTTTAATTACCTCTGAAACTTCCTCTGATTCGTCAAGTCTGTGCATAGTGTTGATCAATGCACTCAAGACTCCCTTTTTGATGTTGAGAGACTGGACACTTTCTTCATCACTGGAGCATATGTGTTCAATTTCTCCATCTTGGAAAGCAAAAGGCAAAGGAATTTCGAGCTTTTCTCTAAGCTCACGAATTTCCTCCGGAGTTGCTTTTTCCTCGATCCTGAGATTTTTCAACTAAAGCATTAAAGAAAAACATAAGTTCTGTATTTAAAAAAATATATCCTATTTGCTTCAAAAAGAATTAAGGTTTTATTACATTTTTAATTTAATTCTGAAGTGCAGTTTCAGAAATTAAAGATAAAAATTATTTATACTAAGTAAGTTTATTATTATTATTATTTATTTATTTATTTTTATTAAGCAGGTTAACCCTATGCAGAAAAATAGGAGTTCTGAATTAAAAAAAGTACCATCCATATGCTTTAAAAATAATTTATTATTATTATATTTGCGATTTAAACTTCAAATGTATTTCACAAAAATAAAAAATCATTCCTACGAGCTAAATTTAACAAATTTAATGCAATAAATATTATTTTTTCCCCTTTTTACTCGGCGAGTTAAATTAATAACTAATTAATTTTTAAAAACGATGGATTTTAATAATTTAAATTTATTTACACTAAAATTTTAAATTCCAACAATGTTTTTGAAATAAATCAATGTATATTTATTATGGATAATTTAAAATATACTGCATTATTAAATTTAAAAAAAAAAAAAAACCTGTTTTTAGTAATGTAATATTTAATCGCAAAATTCAAGAATTAGCGAAATTTTGACGTTCGATTATTACACTAAAAATAATTATTGAAATTTCATAAGTAGAAAATCTCAGTCATTACCTGCAGAACCATTTCGCATTTTGTAATGACATTAAGATCTGCAACTCCATAAATTTCAGTCTGTTGTTTCTTGTCTCCAGCAACGATTACGTCGTTGACTCCTTCAAATTCGTAAACATATTTTTTGCCAGGTTCATAATTGAATTTTTCGGTGTCCACTGTAAAAGAAATTTCATTAAGTACTACAGAAAGTTATTTAATAAGTCATAAATTTTAGTTTCATTAAAACATTACTAATATTACGTGTATGCTACATTATGTCGGTATTATATTTTCAATAAGTTCATCTTGAATTAAAATTCCTCTGAATTTATTAAATATATTCAATAAGCTCAGAAATGACAGTTTAGTTTAAAATTTGGTATAAATAATTTACAGTAGTAAAATAATAATAATAATAATAATAATAATAATAATATATTAATGATTATGAAAAGCTTTACAGCAAAGTAATTTATATATATATATATTTTTTTTTTTTTTTTACAAAAGGAATATTAAAACATTTTTACATTTACTTGTTGCCTTTACTTTAGCTGAGTCATTGTAGCGTAATAAAAATAATGCGTTTAAAAGATCTGTGTATTAGAATAATGAAAACATATTTCGTTGGAAAGGATTATCCTTCTTTTGTCGCAAACTATTCATTAGAAATAATAACAGTAATTTTATATTAATAGAGAATCAACTCATATTTTTTTAACAAAAATATATGTGTATTTTTAAACATTATTAAAATTAATATTTTTAAAATAATTAAAATGCTAACAATATATATTTTTGCCCTAGAGTATTTGAAAAATCTTTAATTCCATTCTAGGATTAAGTCATCTATACAATGTAAACAAATTACAAAATTACAAATTACAAATGTAAACAAATTACAAAACAACTAAATTTGTAACTTACATGCTCTGCAGCGCGTAGCACATTGAGTTTGTCTCTGGAACGGGCCTGTAAAAGAGATTTTTAATTAATGCATATGATATTTAAAACATATGATAATTAAAACTCAAATATAAATATTATTAATTATAATTAGTTCAGAAATTTCTGTTACTTTCGTTCAAAAGTATAATTAGATATTGTTTTGATCACTTTGTCTAATTGAAATAACGTTCATTAAGACTTCTATTTAATTTTTACAATTCATTCTTATATTGCACAGCCAAATTCATTGTTATACTATTCGAAAAATTGGTACTATATTGATACATTACCTAATGAAATTTGTAAATTCCGTTTACATAATCAATAAAAAAAAAAAAAAAAAAAAAAAAAAATTAATCTCATTTTCTGAAAGTTTATTTTTCAAATTTCTAATATTTAATTTTAAAGTTATAAGGAATGAAAAGTGCACTTAGTTCATTTTTCACATTTTATGGTTTTAAAATGAAATATGAAATATGAAAGAATGAATATTTGAAAAACAAGAACAAATTTAGAGTTCAGACTATTTTTAATGTGAAAAGGAAATTAAAAAAAAAAAATACATTAGGTAAGAAGTAATTTTAATAACAAATTTCCCCATAGAATAACATGGGATTTGTCTACCAGCGGCAGTGCAATTAAAGCATTTTTATTCTTAAAATCTATAGTTCTGAAAACTGTATAGTACTGTAAACTCAAATCGTAAATTTCTGTATAGAAAATTAGCATTTATGAAAAGAAAAAATATTATTAATATCATTATTATAAAAAATAAATATATAAAAAATAATATATAAAATACGTTAGGTAAGAAGTAATTTTAATAACAAATTTCCTCATAGAATAACATGGGATTTGTCTGCCAGCGGAAAGAGGTGGAGAGTCTTCTTAAACAAAACTATTTCTTCATCCAGTGAAATTAAATTGTTTTTATTCTTAAAATCTATAGTTCTGAAAACCGTATAGTACCGTAAACTTAAATCGTAAATATTGTATAGAAAATTAGCATTTATGAAAAGAAAAAATATTATTAATGTCATTATTATAAAAAATAAATAAAAAATAATATATAAAATATTAAGTTATAAAAATGTATCAGTATATATATTTAAAATACCTTATCACAATAATTTTAATTGAAATATTGTTTTATCTTTTTTAAACGGTTTATATTTTGTATAATCCGATTCTGAACTAACATTATATTCATAAAGAATTTAGTAGAATTAATAAACTTCAATGCGAATTTAACAAACTTTCTTAAGTTTAATAAAATTAATAGCATATAATATTTGTTAGTTTTAAGTTGATTAACAATTCAATAAAATTCAAAAGACTTACATTAAAAATTCTAGAAGTTAATTTAATACATCCTCAGATAGAAAATTTTTGTGTATTATGGTGATTTTCTTAATAAAAAATATATTGAAATTTTTCAAATGTTAACCTCCTTTAAACATATGTAACTTATAAAATCTAAAATTTAGAAGTGCTAACAGGAAATATCCAAAAGTAACACTTGTATCCACAGTACTCATTATAAAAGAGTTTTAAGAGAATTCAGATAAGCTATTCTTGTCAATCTTTCTTGTGCACGAATCTATTTTTCGAAAGTTGACTTAAAAACTTTAATTTCGGAATAGAAGAAGTTCGAAAGTTGACTTAAAAACTTTAACTTCGGAATAGAATAAGATCAAGTTGTTGAGATATCCTTTATAATGTATTAATTCAAGAAACTTACCAGCAAAAGCAGCTCCCACCAGGCACGCTAGCGCTAGGAGTCTTAGCCCCATGATTGATGCAGAATGATGCTAGCTGTGAGGACTGGACTATTTATCCTCCCTTAAATAGCCAACGTAAGTATAATTCCCATGCAAGAAACTGGGCAAGCAAAAATATCGAGACGATAGCGAACCTAAAATTTGCAAATTTGCAGGAATAGTAAGGTCAAAGTGTGAAAAGTAGCCATATCAAATAATATCGGTTTCCATCTTGAGAACGTCTAGGTTTTCTAATGTCTGCATTGAGAAATGCTGACTGTTTGCAAATGAGAAGAATATCATATACAACTCTTTTTTTTTTTTAACTTTTAAATGTATAGTTTTATGTGAAAGTAAAGGTTAAAATATTTCTCAAAATCAAAGCGGTAAATAAATTGTAAAAATTGCATTGTTTGATTTTCAAAAATATTTACTAAATAAGATTTATAAATAGTAGAAATAATATTTTTAAACTTTCTGTTTAAATGTAAAACAATTTGTCATTTATTGATAATTATTCGAATTCTTGTGCCTTGAAAATGTGTTTACATCATTCACTTTGTCAAGATGACTTAAAAATGTGCTCTATTCTTTAGATTCCAACTAAAATTATTAACAAATTGCATCTAAGTAGAATGAATATTATTTTTGGGAATGTTAAAAATTTATAAAATTATTCCATCAACTTAGATGTTATATTAAAAAATATAAAATCATCAGCATCCTAAAGCTATTATTAAAATCAGTGAATCTTAAAAAAATAAATAAATAACTATGAATATTTTATATCTATGCATAATTATATGTAGAACTTTTTTCAATATTTTCTAATTATAGTGTACGGTAAATGTTACATTGATAAACGTTAAAGTATTATTCGGAACAGGGTTTAATAATATTTTTAAATCGTTTTACAACAAGTAAACTGTAGTTACTTCTTACACTAAATAAGTAAATAATCTCATTTTTTTAGTACTTTTAAATTACATTAATAAATAAAATGCAATTTTTTGTTTGGAAAATATTAATTTTTTAGAACGTTTGGTTAGTTATGAAAAGCATAAGGTATAATATTTCATTCTTTTATGATTATAAAGCCATTTAAATACTTCTTTTACTAAATTTTATTCTTTTGCACATAAACTGCTATTATTTATTTTTATTATTATTATTATTTTTAAATTACATTCTTTATTGAAAACTTTGGGTGAAAAGCCTACCAATCAAAATACCATCTTCTCACATTCATTTGTTTTGAAATACACTATAAACAATAAATTATGGAGAAATCTAAACTTACTTAACGCATTGCTTGCGGGTAACGTAAAGGTGCGAGTTCTTAAGAAAAACGAGTCCCGCCTTTAGACGTTCCCCTAAAAAAAAATTCACTTTTAAAAAAGAATTTGTGTATTCATATTAAATACTTTATGTACCATCGGCGTATCGCTATGCCAGTGTCATTTACCACATCGAATACAGAGGATAAAATTTTATTAACCCATTCACAAATACGTAAAACCTTTTTGTTAAACAATGTAACGGTGGTGTAAGGGTTAAGGCGGGTTGACTACACATATGTCTTAGGCCAAGGTGAAATGTCCTCCGTGGAGGTAATTTAAAAGGGTTCTAGCCCATATTTACGTGAGTTTCGGAGAAAATCACGGAGAACTCCGAAAGGCTACGTTGGCAAGCATGACCTGGTATCGAGCCTGGTTACTCCCTGTCTACCAGCTTCTAGAACAGAACCTCTCGGTCAGATGTGGGGCATTGTAATGTTTTAGATAAACGCCAAGCGGAGTTTACTGTGCAAAATAAGAAGGTACCTCGACGACAATGTGTTAATAATTACATTAAAAAAAAAAAAAAACTAAATTCACGTAATTGTGTCATACGTGCCAAAGAAGGAAAATAAATTTTCATTAGACTGTAAAGTAATATAGCATATGCTTGAATAATATCAAATACCTAATCTGTGTTTAATTTACAACAATCACATATATCATTTTTACATAAATAATATTTATATGGACTACGTCTCATTTTAAAAAAAAAAAAAAAAAAAAAAAAAAAAAAAAAAAAAAGCTTTTGAAAATTTAAGACAAAGCTTTTGAGTCACCTTCATGCCATCTAATCCTAAAACGTTGCAAAACAGATATGTACTTACAGGTTGATTTTATTAATCAATATAATATAAACGAAAAATATTCAAAGCAAACTTAAGCTTACAAGTAGTATTTTTAAAAATTCATGAATGGTAAGCGTTATAAATATTTTGGAAATTACTAAGTTAGAGGTATAAAAATTTACATACATATGCATTGATATAAATATAATATATTATATATACTTTTTAATAATGAATACATTAAAATTTCTCGAAACTTATTTAAATTTAACAAAATTAAATTAAGAAATTAAACTTTTTAAAAATTTAAAATGCTCCCTGCTAATAAATTTCTAATTTCCCCCTCGAATTTACATCATTATAAATTAGCAATACTTACTAAACATATTTGGATATTACTTTATGGATTTATTGATAAGTTAATTAAAAAAATATGTTTATATATGTTTCAATGCCGAAATTTAATTAAATTATTAGCATTCCAACATAAAAAATATTTTTAAAGAGTAACTTATCAATAAATACACAAAACGATACTCATTATGAGTACATTATTAAACGGTAATAAAGTAAAATGGCAATGGAAAAAAATTAAATTGGTATCAGAGAGTATTTTAAAAAATTTGGAAAATTCAAAATTTGGATATCATTTTACTAAATTTAAATAGATTCTAAGAAATTTTAATATACTTCATGTTATTATATTTTGATGCATATGCTGCATTTTTTATAATTCTAATACACTCATTTACAAAAAAGATTTATACCGTCCATCATCCCCTTAAAAGAGGAAGAAAACCTTCTTATCACTTTCCAAAAGTTGAAAAATGAAAGACTGACAGACAGACAAACTTTGGTTTGTCTGTCTTTCACTCTCTATCGCCCGCAAATATTCAAGAAATATCTTGAAACTGATATATGTTATTCAAGTTTATTATTGGATGTTCTCTATTGAAAATGAAGTAAATACCCCTACTGGTTTGCGTACAGGGACACCGAAAAGGAATTCCAAAGTATTGCCTTCCATGAGAGGTACTTCTATAAACCATAGTAAACAAAATACTTTTACTTTACACAAATCTTAATGAAATTGAAATATGTAATTTAAGAACACTATCGGATGTTTTCTATTGTGAAAGGAGTAAGTATCACCGCTGGTTTAAGTACAAGGATTCCCGAAAGTATTCCAAAGCATTGTGTTCTATGGGAGGTATTTCTATGAACCATGTTTTAATAACTTTACTTTGCACAAATCTTAATTAAATTGAAATATGTTATTCATATGCGCGAAAGAATGCTTCCCATAGTATATAGTATGATTGGCATTAAGATTTTTAGGGCCGCATAAAAATATTCAGTTACATTAAGGGCTATTATTGAAAATTTGCTGGAATTACGTTTTCGTTTATATTAAGCGTGAATATGATTTAAATTAGTATATTTGTCAGTCCGACTGTCTGTCTGCCCGTCTTCAGTATCCGTAAATGTTTCAGAATTTCTTAAAAATGATATATGTTATTCAAGTTCACTGTGGAATGTTTCCTATTTAAAGTGGCATTTGTTGGTCCTGTACAACTGGTTTGTATACAGGACACCCAAAAAAATTCCAATGCATTGCGTTTATTGGAGAGACATTTTTATAAATCACGTTTAAATAACTTTGTATTATAAAAGACATAATGAAATTGATATTTATTGTTAATATACTAAAAAAATGTCTTGTATAGAATATGGTATGCTTGACCTTCAGATTTACAGGGCTACCCTAAAATATTCAGATACATTTAGGACTGCAGATGGAATCTAAGGAGTGCATTTCCGTTTGTGTTAAGTATTTTTCAAACTTTCCACCAATGTTTACGAGTGATTATGAATTCAATTAGTCTATATGTCAGCCTTTTTGCCCTTCTGTTTGTCCGTTGTGTGATAACGTAGACAAAGAACATTGAAGGTTATACGATATAACGAGTACGTTTAGTTGGAAGGTGTTAATATTCAATGCGTACCGTATGTTTTTGTTCTTGTTTAAATTATATCTCCATTGCTTTATACAAAAGGCATTTTCGGAATAAGATATTTAACTATTTATGGACTACCAATATACGAGTGGTTTTTACTCAAAAATTTTTACTGTAAGTACCCTTTATAAATGTAAAAAATAAAAATAAGATTTTAAGAAATAGAAAAATATATACTAAAAGATTTACTGTAAATTACTAAAAGAAAAATATACTTAAATTTATTTAAGTTAATTTTTATATTTCATTGATCTTCCTTATGTATGAACCTGGTTACATGCTCCTCTAAGCGCTTTGATTTCATGGTAGAGACATTTTATTGTATTTAAACTATATTGGACACTTCAAAGTAGATCAAAAATAACTAATAGAAAATTTTATTGCGTGTTAAAAGAAATACGAAAGAAAATTTCTTCCCTTATCCTGTTAAAAATAATAGAATGATAATATAAATTAAGAAAATCTTTAAAAACATTTAAAATTCATATAAATTAAAATAAAAATGGGAGAAGGGGTTCCTTATTAAACACCACTACTAGGAAACAAAAATTTGGGCAAAAATACATTAAAGTGGCACATTAAAATCATGCATAAAAAAAACCGTACATTTGAAAAAAAAAAAAAAAACTATTTTTACATATATATGTACTTTTTTAAGCGACTAGTTTCGAGAGCAAAAAATCAATAGCTTTCTTTATCAGACGAAGCATAAAGTACAATGACCTAAGCTAGAGGACACACCCGTCCTTTTTTTTTTTTTTTTTTTTTTTTTTTTTTTTACGTACGTTTTATTATTTTGTCACCACTGCTTTCGGTTATTTATTTTTAAATGCTATTATAATATTAAAACCTACAAAAAATTTGTAATAGTGTAACAAAATAATAAATCGCACATATAAAAATAAGACTGAATTTAATCAAGTCAAATGTGAGTCCAGCATCCAATGTGCATTCGGGCCCCCTTTATTTTATTACATACTCTGAAAACATGAAACATTATCGACGCATTAAAATACATTATATAAATATATAAATTAGTGTCGGTAGATATTTATTGGATGCATTTTTTAACACCACGGAAAACATTTTCTTCATGTTTTTACCTCTTTATTTTATTTACATTTTTACTTATTATTATTTTATTTTTTTCACTAAACGAGATAATAAACATCAATAATTATGTAATTTATTGCAAATATACTTGAGTAATATTTTATTTGGGTATGCAGTCTAAAAAATTATATGAAGTTGTCATATACATAACCTAGCTTGTAGCAAATAAATAAATTGCCGTTCATAATTTAGCGAAATATACAACATTATGAAATATTTAATTTTGCTTTTCAAAGTACAATTTTCGTAGATTTTTTTTTTTTTAAACATTTTTAGATATTTTTAACGGAATTATTTAAACGGAAAACGAAATTTTGGGCCCCAAAAAAATCAAGGGCTCTTGGGGTAAGTCTCGGTTGGACCGTGTGTTAATCATAATAAATAAAAAGGAACTTTTTTTCGATTTTGACCTTTGGATGCACATCGCAACGCTTTCTTTTGTAGGATTGCATAAAAAAATTCAAATGGATTGTGGATTAAAAGCGTTAACTCCATGAAGTACATTTACAGCTCTGTTGTGCATTTTCTTTTTCCTAAAACTGAATTATAGTGATCATATATGATTAACAGATTAAATATAGAACTTCAAAAGAAAAAAAACTGATATAAATTATAGAGTATGGGTGTAATCTATTGCATTTGTGCTTTCGATTTTGCTATTCGTTTTCGTTTCTTTCTTTACTACCTCCTTACATAATTAATAGACGAAAATGTTGGATTCATAAAAATTTCAGACTTCCGATTTTCTATGAACTTATACGTTTTAAGAGGTTTAACATGATTTTATCATTTTTAGAAAATATCTCTCTGTTTAAATGTGTATGAAACAAAAATTCTGTGGCAACTGTACTTCAGGAACTGCTGCACAGTATTCCATATAAATTTATATGTATTTGCATCGTAGCATAAATTAGTGCCTGGCAATGTTTATGCAAATATCTCAACAAGTGGTGCTGCTATACTGCGATGATTCACATTTAAGAGAATCCTATGTCTCAGATTCTATTGTGTATATTAGAACAAACTTGATATGCGATATGGTAATAATGTAATATCTGATTCGATTTGGGTGCACATCGGCCAATATGTGGCACTGCCACGCGGAAAATTTCTTCGTGAACGCGAAGATTATATCTCAAATTCCATTGTATAAAATAGCACGAAAATTTGGTATATGAGAAAGTCATTATTAAACACTATGTTGATTCAATTTGTGTGCATATCGTTCAACAGGCTACGTTGTTAGACTGCAATTTACTCCATGAACTGGAAAGCTCAACTTCAATCCTTCGCTCACAGTAAACGAGTTAAACACATGACATGTTTTATATATAAATATATTGGTGTGAAAAATCGATTGGACTTATCTTCATCTTCAGGAAAATTCGAGTTTGCTGTTAAAACTTCAACCACTGTTTGCAACGTATTGCAAAAATTGGCTTTACTCAGAAAGATATGTAACAATTTTAATGAAAGTTTGGAATTAAGGGTTTTTTGGTGTGAAAAATTGGTTGTTGTTATCTTGATCTTATAGAAAATTCGCGTTTGCTAGTAACCCTTCGTCAACCGTTTGCAACAAATAGCAGTAATTTTATTTACTCATAAATATATGTAAAGTTTTTGAAGAAAGTTTTTAAGAAGAGAGAAGAGAGAAGTTTATAGATATATAAGGAATTTTTGTTGCGAAAAATCGATTGATTTTATCTTCATTTTCAGGAAAATTCGTGTTTGCTGTTAACTTTTTATCCACCAGTTGCAAAATATGGCGTAAATTAGGTTTACTTGGAAATGGATAAGACAATTTTGATGAAAGTTTGGTTTTAAGTGTTTTACTGGGATGCAAAATCGATTAGGCTTATCCTCATCTTCAGGAAAATTCGCATTTGTTATTAACCCTTCATCCGCCGTTTGCAACATATAGCAGAAATTGGGTTTGTTCAGAAATATATGTATAACAATATTGATAAAAGTTTCAGGTTAACGACTTTTTTAGATAAAATCGATTAGACTGATCTTCATTTTTAGAAAAATTCGCGTTCCCTTTTAACCCTTTATTTGCTGGTTGCAAAATATGGCAGAAATTGAGTTTACTCATAATATTTGTAACTATTTTCATGAAAGTTTTATATTAGAAGTTTTTGGGTGAGAATAATCGATTGGTCTTCTTTTAGGAAAATTTACGTTCGCTATTAACCGCCGGCTGTAAAATATGACAGAAATTGGGTTTACTCGGAAATGTTTATAACAATTTTAATGAAAATTCGGGGTTAAGGGTTTTCTGGATTACAAAATCGATTAGACCTATTCTCAACTTCAGGAAATTTCAAGCTCGATGTAAAACTTTGAAGCGCCGATTGCAAAATAAGACAGATTTTGGGTTTATTCTAAAATTGAATATAGAGATTTTGATAAAAACTTAGCTTTTTTTTTTTAGATGAAAGATCTATCTGAATTATCCTCACGTTCTTTAAAATTACAGATTTCTGTAAAAAATTACTCTACCCGTGCAAAATATGACATAGAAACTACTTCAATAATTCAAAAAGCTTAGATTTACGGAATTGTTGAGTTTACAATTAAATCTGATTTGCCCATTGTTTAAACCGATTAGCGTTCGTCGGCAACTTGAGATTCGCCTTGGAAAAAATGGTATAAACTTCATTTTCTTCGATTGTACTCGGATGAATTTGACAAAAAATTAGCGAGATTTTAAAATGACATTTCAATACATTCTCTCTTTCGACATTACCCTCCTCTTCAGAATAATTAGCGTTCGCTGACAACTCGCACTCCATCCGGGAAAAATACGCAAAAATTAGATTTATTTTTTGAAAATCACTGGAACGATTTCAAAGAAAATAGGGTAAGGGTCTTTTTACAGATGAAAACTCAATCTAACTTATTTTCTTTCTCAGGAATATTAGCAGTCACTTGTAACCCGTGCTTTAGCTATAACAAAATGTAGCAAAAACTTGGTTTTGTAGAAAACTGCTTGAGCTATTTTGATAAATGCTTATGTCTACGTGTTTGAGATCATAATTCGATTAGAAATTTCCTTATTTCCAGGAAAATTAGCTTTCACTTGTGTACGGGGCCCAGGGCTCTGAAGGCCCTCAACAATAATTTCGTTTCTGCTTGATTATGTATTGCCATCGTAGTCATGCATGTATGCAAAATTTCAGCTCAGTTGGATGATAGGCAGTGGTTAAAGTTCAAAATCAAATTTTTAACTCGTGTTGGGGGCCAAGCCCCAAGGCCTCGTCGTCCCCTATGTACGCCTCTCCATGAACAAGTATAGTCATCGGAGTCATGTATACATGCGAAATTTTAACACAGTTGAAATAGGATGTGTTTAAAATTCAAAAGATAATTTTTTACCCCTAAGCTCCTTTTTCCATATCCGTTTTCTCCTGTGCATATATTGTCATCGGAGTTAAACATGTTTCCAAAATTTTAACTCAATTCAATTATAGGAGATAAGGAAAATTTGAAATAAATTTTTTTACTAGAATTAATGACCTAGGGCTCCAAGTCCCTCTCCTCTAAGTCCTTTTTACTTCAGAATATAGTGTTCTCGGTGTCAAACATGTATGAAAAATTTTTGCTCAAAAGGATGATAGGAAGTAGTTAAAATTAGAAATCATATTTGAACTGCATTTGTGGTCCCAGGACCTCTAAGGCCCATTTCTATTAAGTCCATTACAGCTCGAGTAAGTATTATTACTGTAGTTAAACATGTATGCAAAATTTTAGCCAAACTGTATGCCAGAAATGTTTAAAACTCGAAATAATTTATTTTCTGGATTTCGAAGCTTCGGGGCCCACAAGACCCTCAACATTAAGTTCATTTCGTCTTGAACATATATTGTCTTCAGAGTTATGCATATATGTACAATTTCAGTTCAATTATATGATAAGAAATGGTTAAATCCAAAATCTTAACTGGATCGAAACCAAATTCTTAAATGGAGTTTGTGGCCCAGTGACCTCAAGGTCTCGTTCCTTATGTCCGTTTCTCCATAAAAAAATATAGTCATCGGAGTCTTAAAAATATGCAAAATGTTAGCTCAATTTAAAAATGAGCTAGATAAAATTCAAATTATAAATTTTTACTGGAATTGAGGGCCCAGGGCCCCTAAGACCCATGTTTCCTATCAATTTTGTCCTGAGCATATATTGGAGTTATAAAAATTATAGGATGTCATAGGAGTTATAAAAAGAGTCTCCAAAATTTTAGCTCAATTGAATGATAGGAGATGTGGAAAATTCGAAGTAATTTTTAAACTAGATTTGAGGGCTCAGGGCTCATGGCCCTCTCCCCTAAGTCGTTTTTGCTTAAGCATATAGTGTCATCGAAGTCAAACATGTATGCGAAATTTTGGTTCAACTGGATGATAAGAAGTTGTTAAAAATAGAAATTAATATTTTAAGTGGGTTTGAGGGCCTAGGTCTCCTAAGGCCCTCTTCTCCTGAGCCCATTCCTGCTTGAGCATCTTTTCCGTAGCTATACTATACACGTATGAACAATTTTATCTGAACTCTGTGACAGAAGTGTTCAAAATTTGAAATAAAATGTTTGATTGGATTTGGGGGACCAGGGCTCTCAAAGCCCTCAACACTAAATTCGTTTCTGATTGATTATATATTGTCATTGCAGTCATGCTTGTATGCAAAATTTCAGCTCAATTGGATGAGAGGAAGTGATTAAAATTTATAACGAAATTCTTAATTGGAGTTGGGAGTCCGGCAACCTGAAGTCTCTCTCTCTTATGTTCGTTTCTCTTACGAACAAGTATAGTCATAGGAGTCTTACATACATGCAAAATTTTAGCTCAGTTGAAAACGGACAGCGGTTACAATTTGAAATGTAAATTTTTATTGGAATTGGGGGCCCAAGACTCCTAAGGCCCTCGTTTCGTATGTCAGTTTTCTCTTGTGCATATACTTGTCATAGGAGTTTTCAAAATTTTAGCTCAATTGAATGATAGCACATGTGGAAAATTTGAAATGAAATTTTTAACTAGAATTTAGAGCCCAGGGTCCCAAGACCCTCTCACCTAAGTCTTTTTTGCTTAAACATATTCTATGTTATGAATATCAAACATGTATGCAAGATTTTGGCGCAACTAGATGATAGGAAGTGGTCAAAATAAAAAGTTAATTTTTAACTGGAATTTGGGACCAAGAGCCTCTACGGCCTCGGTCCCCTAAGTACATTTCTTTTTGAGCAAGTATTGTTACCATTTATTATACATATATGCAAAATTTTAACTTATCTTAGATTCATTTTTAAGTGATAGAAGTATTTAAAACTCGAAATAAAATAAATTTTTTACTGGAATTGAGGGCCCAAATCCCACAAGAACCCTCAACACTAAGTTCGTTTCCACTTGAGTATGTATTTTCATCGGAGTCATGCATGTAGGCAAATTTTTGGCTGAACTGGATGATAGGAAGTAGGTAGCTAGAATTAGAAATTCAGTTAAAAACAGTTCTTCAAGTTCTACCATTATTAGAACTTTTATAAAAATGTTTTGGTAAGAACTTATATTTACAGAACTTTTCCGAAAAAGTTCGTTTGATTTGAGTTCTTAAGGAACTTTTTGTCAAAAGTTTTTTATTTTATTTTATTTATTATTATTATTTTTTTTTTTTTTTTTGATAAAAATTCTTGTTGAATTTTTATGTTGTAAAAGTTCTTGTGAACTATTTAAACTGGAACTTTTTGAAAAGGTTCTATATATATTTTGAACCCTGGTTTTATCTAGACCCTAATATTTAATAGAATATTATTTTGCGCAACTTCGGTCGATAATTCGTTTTCTGAGCTAATGACTTCGATGATTTTATTTCCTATATGCTTATGAATGTAAAATTTATGTGGTAAAAGGATATTTTAGACTATATCAGTAAAAAATGCGCATCAAAATAGTCATCAACATTTATTTCTGATTTCATTACATACAAAATTCTCTTGTAAAGCTGTCTTGAGTCCCGCTAATGGGAAATGGGCATAAGGTTTTTCCGAAATAAAGTTTATGTTTCCTAGAGTTTTTTTTATATGTTTTAATATTTTGAAACGTGTTTTTCTTCAAACAGCAACTACGGAAAAATAGAATATAATTTTTTAAAGATAAGCCTCCTATTAAACCAAACATTGCTTTGGTTTAATAGAAATTATTTCAAATTAACTATCTCAGAGATTTTTACCCAGAAATTACTTAAAAAGCAAATTTACTCATTTCTACATATTACAAAACGTGTTGTGTGCTGCGGAAACAATTCAGTCTTGAAAAACAATAACAATTCAGTCTCATAACAATTCAGTCTTGAAAACACAGTATGTGGCTCCTCTGTTTATGTTTATGAAACTTGCTGATGTCAAGTCAATTTTAATATAAAAATTTAAGTAAAGAAATACTTTTTAGCAGTAGAAGCTTTTTATTGATGAGCCCTAAAAAGCATAAAATAAAAATTTATTCTTGCAAAGACATGCTATAACGAAATGAAAGTTTCAACACGAAGAAAATTCGAAAGAAAAATATAGATATTTCATTTTTGCAAGGGATGAAAATTTGCAAATATTCAAAATATTTTAAAAAGCATTCAAGACTAATAGTCTCAGTCATTAGTTTTTGTATAAATATTCGTTAAACTATAAATTTCAAAGGTCTCGAAAGCTTTTTAAAATATTTTGTATATTTAAAAATTTCCGTCTCTTGCAAAAGTGAAATGTTTATATTTTTCTCTAGAATTTTCTTAGTGTTGAAACTTTCATTACTTTATAGCATGTATTTGCAAAAATTAAATTTATCTTATGCTTTTCAGGACTCCCGTATCAAAAACCTCTAGTGTTAAAAAATAGTTGTTTTACTTAAAATTTTATTTTGTGTTTTTTAGTTACAAAAAAAAAAAAAAAAAATCTTAGGTTATTGACTAGACATAAAATTTTATTTTATCAATTGACACCTTTTCTGTTAATTATCTACAAAAATTAACTCATCAGTCTTTGGAGGATCGAACCCATGACCATTGCGTTATCAGCATGACGCTCTAATCAAAAGTCACAAAACATGCTAGAAAAATTTAACAATTACATATACAAAAAGAATATTGTTCTCGAATGCCTTTTAAAATATTTTGAATATTTAAAATTTTTCATCTCTTGCAGAAGTGAAATATCTATATTTTTCTTTAAAATTTTCTTATTGTTGAAACTTTTACTTTTTTATAACAGATCTCTGCAAGAATAAATTGTTATTTTATGCTTTTGAGGATCCACAATAGAAAGTTTCAGTGGTTTTTTTTTTTTTTTTTTTTTTTCTTTTTACTTAAATTTTTATTTTGTGCGTTTTAGTAACTCTAAAAAAGTTTCTTAAAAAACTAATCAAAATTTCTTAAGATACTGTGTAGACAATGAAAGATTTTCTTTTATCACTTGACAACTTTTCTATTAATTATCTGCATAAAGTAACACATCGGTATTTGAGGATCGAACACACGACCATCTCTAACCAACTGAGCTAACGAGTGATGGAAAAAGTTGCCTATATTTACATTAAAGTGGAGGCGTTTTGTTCTTCAGCGTGACACAAAGATACGATGACAAAAATCCAATTTCAAAAATGGGTTCTAAAAATATTATAGCTAAATTTTTAAATTTTTACATATTTAGTTTTAATGATTATAATAAAAGTAAAACATACTAATAAATTTTAATGAATTTAGGCACTAAGCAATATTATTCTTTACCTTTATATTTTATTTGCTTTTCAAAACAATGCTTTTCATTACTTTGTCGTAAATAATAATTAAAAATGTCGATGCTTCAAAAATTTCATGCCAATGATACGGAAAATATTTATTAAGTTACAAAATAACTTTTAACTTTGGCATTTCAAATTTCAGTTTGTGAAAAATCTCCACTATTTTTTTAAAACACTAACTTAATAAAGACTAAAGCATAAATCATAATTTATAGTGTTCGATGGAGAAAAGATGGTGTCACAAATTACAGCACATTAGCAAAACATGGTGTAATTGAATACTTAAAAACGTATTTACAGTATTTTTTGTCTTTTTTTTTTTTTTTTTTTTTTTTTTTTTGTTTCATTGTGAGGCTGAATAAGTTTTGGTTTACCTCCTTTAAAAATTTTGCATTTATACAGTACTTTTCATGACGTAGCCGATAGCTATACTTCAGCATCTATTGTATTAATTATCACTAAATGTGATGGATAATGTGAAGCTTATAATGTGAAACTATACCGATTAAATGCATGCAGAGTAGTACAGTCTGATTAAGATAGGAGCATGTGGGACAACTGGATTCAACTGGGTTCCCAAATCAAATGTAAAACATATTACAGCGCCCTTTTCCAGTTGCAAGTTTAAATAAAGAAGTGTAATTGTCCCTTCAAGAAATGATTGCCCATCACGCAGCACTAGTGCGACGTAAAACCCATCTTACCAACCAACCAACCCTTTAAGAAATGTATGTCCCAGATTCCCGACGAAATGAATCGGGCCCTATTTTAACGTTGATTCATATCGCCTGAAACCCTGAGAGTTTGTGCTCCTCTGTCACACGTTTCCCGATATGCTTAATAATTATACCTCAGTCTGTATGGCGTGAAACCATATCAGACATAATAAAATACTTACTGCGCTGAAATTATATTGATTAAATTCACATGCATATTGTCTGATAATTTGTGTTGATAAACTGAATTATCTCTCTCCTTTTTTTTTTTTTTTTTTTTTTGAGAAGTGGGGAAGTAGTTACACCTCAGCCTTTGTATTATGGAATGGCATCAAGCTTGATAAGCAAAATTATTAATATGTAAAACTACAAGAATTAGTTTTAGCTAGGATAACATAAGAAAAGACTAAAATATTGTTATAAAACGCATAAGGAGACGTGTTACGCCATGATGTTCCTAATAAACCTTATAGCTCTATTTCAAATTCTATTTTGTAGAAGTGGACAAAATTTTTATTTGATATCCACAATGCTGAGTGGGCTTCAGGTTGAGCGGGTTTAACATTACACTAAGACTGCGAAGTGAGTAATTAACAACGATCTTGGATTCACCCCAGGGTTATTTCGCCAGAATACTGGAAATAACATGATTGTGCTATTGAAATATAATAGAATAATATAGTGGTTTTGCCAAAAACTTCTGACATAAGTTACATCATTGGTTCACAAATAAGGTAATAGTAATCATTAACTTGTTTGTGATATATTAAATCCATACCACCTTTAACATTAACCTTATTATACCGCATGTTTTCGATAAACGTTAAATTATGCACATCTCAATTCTAATGCATTTTGACAAAAATGTTAATTACTTTTTGCATTTTCTTTATCGTATAATAACGCATTTCTCCATGATTTACTTACTGATTAATTCATAGAGATTAAACTGGTACTGTTATTTTTTTTTAGATAAATAAAGATTTTAGTACAATAAATATAAATATGTGTTTCTCCTGTCATTTTCTTACCCTGATGCTTCTATCTTAGCATTCATTTTTGTAATCGAAAGAAAAATATTGTTAGTTAGAGACTTAGAGATACTAATACTGCCATAAAATAATTTTATCACCTTTTCAAAATTATCAAAATTATTATAAAAAATATAAAAGCTTTTTTTTTTCGGTTTTGCTTCTTTTACCTGTGACTTACTATTTTAATATTTTGCATAGCCTATGATCTTTAAATCCTTAGTAAAAATTTAATTTCTTATTTACTAATTTTGAATTTTACGAGCATTAAAAGGCACAATCAAATGAGGCATTTATACACTATACACATATGTGTGCATGCGAATGCAACCATTCTAATCTCGTACATTTTTAATTTTTAATTTTTTTTTATGATAATTATCAAAATTATTATAAAAATTGTAAAAGCTTTTGTTCTGTTTTGCTTTTATTTGATGTCTTATTTTACGTTTCGTAGTCTGTGGTCTTTAAATCCTTAATAGTAATCTAATTTCTCATTCATTAATTCTGAATTCTATAAACATTAAATGGTATAACCAAATGGGGCATTTATCCTTAATATATACTCATGCATGGTCACTCTTAAATGATACCTTATGTCTTAATAATTAAGTAAAACTTAAAAAAGAAAAAAAGAAAGAAAAAGATCAGTGAGAAAATTATAAAATAATAAATTCGGAGGGATATTAGCAGAGCTAAAAAAATAAATAAATTTATAAAGCATACTTTAGGGCAATTGGCACGACATCATTTTTAGTACTGGAGATTTTATTGTACAATCGGGAAAAATTTTATTAATATGATCGCAAAACTTTTTTTGATAGTCTGTCTTTTCATATTATTATAAAATAATAATATTATTTTTTCAACGATATTTTACTTTATTTCATTTCTTTCTTTTCTTTCTTTCTTTTTCTTTTTTACGTTTTACTTTTTAAAAATATTTTATTCTTTATTTCAAATGTTTTCTGTCTTTTCCTGGACATAATACTCATGAAAACAATAAATGTAGCTGATAGCTGATAGCTTAAAAATTATTTCAACCGACAACAGAAATATTTATAAATTAATCATAACAAAAAACCCAAACACTTTATAGTAAAAAAAAAAAAAAAGGAAAAGAAAGGAAAAGAAAAAAGAAAAAGAAATATTTTTGGGGAAACAATCAAATTAAAATGAACAAGAATAGATATATTAAAATCACCTTATTATTATTTTTATTATTATTATTATTCCTTTTTTAAGTAAATTTTTTAATTTTTTAAGAAAGAAAATTTATATTAATTACTGAGATTTCAAAAATATATATGTTAGAGTATAAATAACAATTTTTCCTTCTGAATCAATGATTTTTTTAAAGATGTTGCAAATTCTATCCTTTTCTCTTTTTTATAATGCATTGGTATATAAATATGAATTCATTATCATACAGAATATCCTTTATCAGACTGTATAGGGTTAATACAGATCCACGTTTTTTCAAGGACTCTTCTACCAGTATCTTTGAGGAATAAATTTATTTTTAAATTTATAGGCGTTTATTACATTCGGCAGCAAAAGTATCCGAGCACAAGCAAAAATTCCTATGTAAAAAAAGTACACTTAATACTGTTTTGTTAAATAAATCCTTGTCGAATCCTGTCCTTAGTGACTAAGAACGTGATTAGACAAGGATTTATTTAACAAAACAGTATTAAGTGTACTTTTTTTACATAGGAATATTTGCTAGTGCTCGGATACTTTTGCTGCCGACTGTATAACAAAAATTGCTATTCATAATTAGTGGTAGGGAAAATCAAAGAAATTCAAGGACCGTACGAGCCCTGTAATAAAACAAGTATCCACTCTTTTGTTGCTTCATTCAAACAGTATTTAGGCGCAGTATTTAATATATTTATCATAAATTTTGAATCGGGATATAAACCTTTGAAAATTAGTACAACTTATATATGTGTGTGTGTGTGTGTGTGTGTGTGTGCGAACGCATGCGTGCGTGTAAATTAACAAACCAAACACATGTCTGCATGCATACGTGGATAAATTAACTAAATATAATGTATAAAAACGACCTAAGACTTTCCTATTATGCCCCACTTTTCTTACAATATGGCAATTTTCTTTGTCATATTATTGATGTGAAATTTTTGTATTGTTTTCGTGTTATTCTATACAATTTTTCATTCAATTCCGCTACGCGATAATCCTGTACTGTAAAACTTTTATCAAATTTAAAGCATACGGTTCTTCCCTCAGAACTTCATTATTTTAAATTGCCAGATAATAATATAATGCAATCGCAAAACATGAACGTATAATTATCTGTTAACAAAGAGAAAAAAAGAGAAAGAAATTTTATCCCAATATATAATTGGTAAATTGAAAAACATCGTAACTGCATCGCAGTCATAATACGTGATAAAAAAAAATAATTGCCCCTTTAAAATGGTTAATGATATCCCTATTATATAATTACGAATAAGAAAAGATATATAACAAGATAAGCAATTCACATTTCTTATGCGCATTTTATCAGTGTCACTGATAAAAAACGAAAATGTAAACGAAAAACATGGTATTCCCGAGACTTCAAAATTTTAATTTTAAAATCGTTGACTTTGCTGTACGTCATGCATAAAATAAATAAAAAGTCTAGCTCATCAAAAACTTTGGCTGCATATCGAATTGTTGTTTTATTTTTTTTTATTTCATTTTTTCTAGAATATACTAGAGAATTCCTTTACATCCATTCATCATTACTTTTCACGTGGAATTCCAATGATCCTCTTTAAGGTGTATTTTTTTCTTTTTCTTTTCTTTTCCTTTTTCCATTTTTTTTTTTTTTTTTTTTTTTTTAGCATTATTACAAGAATAGCTTTCCAACATTCGTTGTCTTCTCAGATACCAGTCATGTTCCAAGAGTTTTTAAAGATTTGATGAAATTCCTGAATTTTTTAGTCTTTCAATTGAAATTGGACTTAATGGTGAAAAACATTTTTTTTTATTTTTATTTAGATATATGTAGCATTAAAATGTCATCCGATTCACTTTTTTTTTTCTTTAATTCAAACTAATCTTTATGTAAACTAATACTTAATGTAACTAAAAAACTATTTTAAAATATATAATTTAATCTTATATAATTGTTTTAATATATTAACATTAGAAGGTTTAAATCTTCATTATTTTCAGAAAAAATTATATCAAAAGAATATTTTATTGATCCTACAACGCACAAGTTCATATATTGTTTGTATTTTATATTATTTCAGTTTAAAAAGCGAAATTTGTCATGCACTAACAAAAAGTTTTAGAATTATTAGACTAACCTTGAAAAATATTTCCAGGAATTGATTTAATCTAATTTCGTTCATTTATTTTTTGATTAAAATTTTAAAATAAATTCCTTTACGATTCAAAAGTTGTTTGTTATTATTATTGTTGTTGTTGTTGTTGTTGTTGCAAAAACATATAATCAATGCAATAGCAAAAATTAATTAGAAGCAAACAGAAACATGAGGAAAAATAAATAGTATTCTAAATGCAAGTAAGAGTAGCATTTTCAAGTACTTATTTTCAAGTACTTTCGAGTACTTTAAGTCAGTTTCATTCCAGAAAAAAATTTAAGTATCATTTTAGAATTTAAAAGTACTAACTATCATTTTTAATTAAAAGGGGCGAAATGTTATGATTTCTACTTAATTATGTACATGCGTCAATTTTTAGAGTTAGTGTTTTTTAATTATTTTTATTTATTATTAATTTTTTCTTAAAATAACTAATTCAACACGAAATACTTAATGTTTGATTTACTCTTACAAAAAATATTTCATACAAATTAATTGAATTAAAATTTAAAAAAAAAAGTTTCTTTATTTACTTATTTATTTATTTCTTGAGATTTTAGAACGTATTTACTATATAACGAAAATAACAGTATAGTCAAAAGAGATATTTATCAATTTTCGTTTAATATATGACATATTCTGAAGCAAAAAAAAAAAAAAAAAAAAAAAAAAACAGTCTTTTAAAAACATACTTAAGTGGCATTTCAATTTCATTCATTTTAAAAGTTTACAAATGGTATAATTTTCGACAAGAAAATTTTTCTGAATTCCTAAACATCTGACTTAGTCTTTAATTTATGAAAACAGTATTCAAAATTTTGTGCTTTTAAATTATTTGATCGAGTGTTCATTTATTTGGAAACAAACTGTAAATAAACATTATTTTTTTTTTTTTTATAAATGTATTTATTTTTCGCCCTGCTACCGCTCATTAAAAAAAAAAAAAAAACTGTACAATCAAAATGTAGTAGAAAAAATGCAAAAGATAATTATGAAAGCACTAAATAATTATAAATGTTTTGAAGAAAAAATATGCAATTATTTATAAAAACGAATAAAATATGTCGCAATTTGCTGAATTGTTTGACTAGTTCTCTAGTTTACTTTTTATCAATTTAAAATATCGGTTCATTACTAAATTATTAAAACTAATACAGATACATTTGTATGAAATCAGTATTTATTTATTAGTAATGTTTTCGGCAGTTTTCTACAAATAGAAAAGTAAAACACGATTTATGAAAATTAAGGGAAAAAAGTGCTTTATCTATTCAAGTATTGAAAAATTCCCGAATTGATAATAGTATTTCGACTAATCATTGAACTTTTCTAATTTTTTCCTCCCAAATTATCCACTTTTAAATATACAAAAGAATATATTTATCAAGGATAGTAAATTGATTTCCTTAACTGTAAATCATATAAAATTCAAAGAGTAATTTTTCATGACACACTACCTTGCCATAAACATCTGGATACATTCGATTTTAGACGTTTTGTCAAATATCTAGAAAAAATATTTAACTAATTATCCTCAAACTTCGAGTATTTAAAGAGCATGTTATATCTCGTATGTTTCAGCGAAAGTTTCATCCTGAAGGGGAAAAAAAATGAACAAGTAGAAAATTAAAAAGAAAAGAAAGTGTTTGGTGTCACCAGTAAAATATAATGTTTGAGTACCATTGTAACTGTAGCTTACCAATAAGAGGCTTTTTTAGTTATCTGCCTTCATTTGTATTTGAATAGCATAAAAATTTCTTTAAAATATTTAAACCAAAAAATTGACCATTTTTCATTATAACAGGCAGGGTATTCAACCTAATGCAATGTCATTTGCAGGAAACTTGACATACTAAATTAGACACCCCCTACTACAATCGGAATATAAATGTATTAAATATCTGATGAAAGATAAACATTTTTACTAAATAATTTTTTACTTCACATGCGTTAACTAAATTGCTTTTGCCTATTTTATCGGACAAATTTATTGAACTATTTATATGAACACCCCAAGCAAATATCAAAAAAATTAAAAAGTCATCGTTGATAGAAGGAATTGAATTACAGTTTCTCACGAAAAAAGGCAAATGTTTCAGGGAGTTTTATTCATATTGATGTACAGTCGATACAGTCAACGTACACTGTATTAATATTGGATAATATAAAATAAAAACTTGTATAAAACGCTTTAAAGTTTTTTTTTTTTTTTCATTTAAGAGTAACTGAAATACGTGCTATTTAGTCACAAACGAATACAGTTAATTATAAGAGGTCTCATAATGACATGTTACATCTACAACATACAGTCAGTAACAAAAGTGTCCGAACACTAGAGAAAATTCCTATGTAAAAAAAGTACACTTCATACGGTTTTGTTAAATAAATCCTTGTCGAATCCTGTTCTTAGTCAGTGTAAGAACAGGATTCGACAAGGATTTATTTAACAAAACCGTATGAAGTGTACTTTTTTTACATAGGAATTTTTGGTCGTGTTTGGACACTTTTGTTACCGACTGTACATCAAACATTACTTTTTACAGGAAGGTCCAAAACATTCTACTTTTTCTTTAAACTATTACTTATGTTCTTTTGTCTTCGCTACAAAACTTTCGCTAAACTATATGAGATGTAACATATTCTTTATACACCCGAATTTTCAGGATGATATGTCATGTATTTTTCTAGATATTTGACAAAACGTACGAAACTGAAAGTGTCCGATCATTTACGGCAAGAGAGTGTATAACTAATTTTTCATAAAACCGGACTCGAAGGAAGCGAAATCTGTTAGAAACACTTGCTTAATAATTAACAAAAAGACTCAAAATATTTCAATTTAATTTAATGATTGGATTAAATAAACTTGTCATAAAACTGCATCGTGTATAAAAGTTATCCAATCATTCATTTCATTTTGTAATCTTGAAATATTTTAATTTCTTCTGATATTTGTAAATGAAAAACTGTCCCAAAAATTTCAATTTATGATACTAAAACGTAAATTCTACTTAAAACTCGTTTAAGATTTTTTAAAGCAATTTTTATTTTTTACTTTTTATACCAATTGTTGAGATGAGCCGAAAATTGAAAACATTTTCATCTGTATAAATTGCAATAAAATAAATATTAGCTGTGAAATTCAGATTGTTTGTAAAATTATAACTTTCAAAACAAAAATTATAGATTAAAAGATATTACAAGTTAGAGTTCTTTGTTAATTTCGGATAAGAAACAGATATATGTCACACATCCTATGCCATAACCGCCCTTGACTTCCATTTAATCTTGTTCTGATATGTTTTGACTGATGATAAATAAGTATATCTATAGAAAAACACAACGCTCCATATCATAGAATACTGTTCTTAAAAATTATGCCCTTTATCTTTGTTATGAAGAGTAACGATTTTTTTTAGATAAAAGACCTTTAAAACTAGGTTGAAAAATACTATTTTTAAAACTTTCATTAATGTGATGTTAAAGCGTTGTTGGCTGGAAATTATTACATGATACATATATATAGATTTAAACTTTAAACAATATCAAGTAAGTTTTGGAAAAATTAACTTCGTATATATCACTATTATAAAGTTTCCGTTACTTTCAAATTAATTACATATCGCACCTTGGCAAGAAAAGTGACACAAGTCAATAAACGGCAATTTTGAGCTTATGTCATCTAAAAACGTGTGGGAAGTGCCTCAACGTACAGAAAAAAGCGTGTCATTTCTATTTCGAAAATTATCCCCCAGAGAGACAGTTGTGTCAGTTTTATGTCAATGCTAGACAATATTTTACCGTTATCTTTAAGTTGATTTTTGAGCTGTATCACTTTTATTGCCAGGGTGCAATAGTTTTTCTAACTGTTCATGTTCATTAACATTACAATAGCAATTTTGTAAATTTAATTTAAAATGATAATTTAACATATATTATGTACAGAAATGCAATAATTTTGGAAATTTTATTCAAATTAAATGTAAAATTTCAAAAAATACTTATTTAATAAAATTCTGAAAATTTTGGTAAATTGAAATGCATTTGTTAAACGCTCCAATATAGGAAAATCTAATTAAACGGAATGTTAGTTTGTTTTGTTAATGTTGGCGTATAAAAGATTTTTTTTTTAAACATATGTATATATATTGACTATTATTTAGTATTTAAAAGAAAAATTGCATAATAAGATACTTTTACTACTTAATGTATAACTAAAAATCGGGGCGTTTAGACAAAATAATTAAAAAATGCATATAAAAGACAGTTAAATTTCAATTTGCTTTTTTAAAAAAAGCATACATTCGCTTAAAAATTGCTTCATAAGCATTTCTAACATATTATAAAGTAGCATTTTGTGAAAGCTTATCATAACTAAAGCAGATAATTTTTCGAGAAAAAATAAATAAAATTAATTTCTTATTAATTAATAACTGCTTCAAATATTTTTCTCATACGCTTTGGCAACCTTTGTATGTATTTGCAATAGATTAACTGACCAGTTTTTCTTTAAATAATTTACAACGTTATAAGTAACTTCCACCATCAAACTGTAGAAAACATATTAATACGCACCATCTGCACAGTTTGCCCAAAACTTATTTTTATGTAACAAATATACAATATGTTAGTAAAGCCTCATAATTTTGCTCAGTGGTTTGAAAATAAAGGTACTGGCAGATTTAGCTGCAAAGATTTTACACAAACTATATAATAAAATACTTACTTACATCTTTAAATCTTATACAATTACCAATTTATCTTAAAAGCAATACATGTCTCTGAATATTCAAATCTGTTTTAAACTGTATTTTAAAACAAAGAAGGTAAAAAAAAAAAAAAAAAAATTAAATTAATCAACGTATTTAGTTTTCCAAAAAAATGTAAGTCTCTGCAGTTTAACCGTTTTCAAATTGTAAGCTGCTGCATAAATTACACAAACCTATATATATATATATATATATATATATATATATATATATATATATATATGTTAATAATATTGGTTTACAATGGAAACTCGCTACTTTTATAGCATTAAAATGAACATAGTCTTTCCGATTATTAAACAAACAGTTTCTTCATAATATATTTAGCATTCTGTGTTTACTCTTTGCCTGTGAAACTTTATCTTACGGGGAACACTCTTCCACTTTCACCCCTTCCACTGCCTGCAATATCCCTTCTATTTTAAGTTTTGTATTATTATTATTATTATTATTTTAGAATTGCCTTAATAGATGTAGCTGTAAAGTAGTAAATAAATATTAAATATGGTATTTACAATCAAAAATATGATATTAGATTTCGTGTTTTTACGTAATATTGAACTACAGATATACGTTTAGGGGAAAAAAAAAAAAAAAAAAAACTTGACGTTGTACTTGAACTTTTTTTTTTACTGTATTTTTAGGTTTCAGTGAGTAGAAACAGTTAAAACATCACCGACCTGTATTATTAATCGTATTTAAATGTTTGATATAAACAATTTTTCTTCGTCCTTAGTGAACTTGCAGATATTTCTTAAACCTCTTTTGCAATACCAAAAGGATTTGAAGAATTTGAAGCTTTGTTCAACTTAAAAAAAAGAAAAAAAAAGAAGAAGAAGAAAATATAATTTTTATAAAACATTATAATAAATAAATAAAACTTCCTTTCCCTCAACTTTTTATACATATTTTTAATAAAAATTTTGGTAAAAACTCTGTTATATAGCAGTAACGTAAATTATATATACAAATTTAGAATATTTATTTTCTAAAAAGGTAAAATAATTGCTATAATTTTGTTGAAATCCGAAACTAATTTACAAAAACATCTCAAATAGTAAAAAAGATTTCAATTCACTGTAATAAAAAGTATAAACACTTGAGATAATTAGTGACAGTAAAAACTCATTAAAAACATTTAATACTATTTGCTTTAATCTGTAAAGAGTAAAACATGCAAGAATTATCGCTTGATCTAGACCTTATGATTCCCACGGAATAGATTTATTTTTCCTTTTTCCTCCTGAAATTAGCCTCTTCTTCGAGTGATACTTTTCTAGAAAGAATCTTCGTAGATGAGATTAGCTGTCAATGCTTGCTATCGCTTCATCTTCAACAGAGATAGCTGATTCTATGAACATACTTGCAAATGTTTAGAAACTCCAGTCTCAAATTCGTTTGAGGGTACTGAAAGATTTAGTTTATGTTAATAAATATATATGTGCGTTATAGATTATTTATCTATTTCTTTAAACAGCTTTTTTAGTGATGTACATGGTAGTTTATAAAAAGTATAGTTTTTTATTTTATTTTTTCTTTCTAGATTATAAAATGAAGCACACACACACACACAACATTTAGTTACTACTTTTGAAATGGAATTATTTTGCATTATATTCATTTTTTCATTTTTTCATTTTTTTTTTTTTTTTTTACAGTCTCATTGAATTTTCAACGTTTTAAAGGTGTACCAGTTTGCATATTAAAACTATAGTTAGCTTCGATATTTCTAAAACATAATCATTTCAATTCTTCATGGGAAAAAATTCAATCAATATAATAATATGTAAAATGTGGAAGATTCAAAAGAGAAAATCCCATGTATAATTTTCTCCCCTTTTTTATTAGTCTCCAACTAATTAAAAAAAAAAAAAAAAAAAAAAAAAAAAAGCAAACCAAAGGGGATTTCACAGAAACAGCCAGACTTTTTTTCTCATTGGAGTCTGGTTAAGGCTAGCGCATAGCATCTTTTTTTAAACCGGCCAATCTCAAGCTTAGTGGTTTTTTTTTTTTTTTTTTTTTTTTTTTTTTTACTATGAGTTGGACCGGGCCTGGATCTCATTTTATCCGCGCCGTGTCAGGCAAGAAAATTAATTTACATTTCTTGTTAATAAATGAGGAAAGTAAATGATAAAACCTTTCTTTTCTTCATTTAATTTATATAGTTTGATACGTTAGTGTGTCTCGTGAAAGCTTGATTTTTTTTTTTTTTTCTTTTTTCTTTTAACACTTTTTAAAACAAAATTTGAAAATGTTTATGACCTGACTCTGTCTGTCTACCCTCCTGACACTGTTTGTGCTTTCATTTCAATAAATAATTTTAGAATGACTAGAAACTTATATACGTTATTCAATATCACAATATCATGTTTCCTTTTGAAAATAGGGCATATAGAAACATTGATTTATGCGCAGGGACACACAAAAGAATTTCGATACATTATTCTGTATAAGGTGTACTACTTTAATGCACGTTTTAACAACTTTGTAATGCCCTAAGAGCAAGAAATTAGCATAGATTTTTCGAATGCACAAAAGCATGTGTTCCATACAACTGCCATTAGTAAAGCTAAACATTTTTTTTCTAGCTTTGTTAAAACGTATTTAAAACTTTGGTTTGTGTTTTTGTCTTTCTATGTGTCTTTTTGTCTATATGTGCTCTGATGTAACTTCCATAATTATGAATCAATTCTGAAAAAAATTATAGGTGTTAGTAACATACACTGCATCATGTTCCTTGTACTAAGTCATATTTTTGGAACTTTTACAGTCGCATACAAATATAAGTAAAAAAATTATGGTAATGTTTGCGACTTATTGAAAGTTTTGGGTATTGTAAGTATAACCATTTTAATAAATTATCGGTAAACATGTCTTTTATTTTTTGCATTATAGATTATTATGATTTTTTAAGCCATACATAGAAAAACAAACTTCGCCCTCAGTTTGTATATAATTATCAAAGTAAGCAATAGTTTTATTAATTAAAATTCAATTACTTGAACATTAAAATATTTGAAAAATTCTATACTTAAAAATTTTTGTGTACAAATGTATACCAATTTTTGAGAATTTTAATGATCGAGTAATAGTGATTAAAATATATCTGGACGTTTTGAGTTATTATTACTATAATTTTTATTTTTATTTATTTATTTATTGATAAGTCCGAGCCAAATCTGTTTTTTCTCTTTTTCTTTTTTCTCTCTCTCTTTTCTTTTCTTTTCTTTCTTTCTTTTTTTTTTTTTTTTTTTTTTTTTTTTCCTCGGGCCGAGTTATACAATGCCAAAAAATAAAATAAAATAAAATAAAATAAAGAAAATAAAAAAAAGAAAGAAAGGAAAAGTATGAGCTGGGGCTCAAAATTTCGGCCTGTGCAAGCCTAGAGTCAGAGTGATGTTGAAACTAGATTTTTCGTTGATCAGATTTTAATTTTAATGACAATAATTTTGTGTGATAATAAATGATGTGCACGGCAGAAAAACCGGCCCGCTATAGGGTAAAATTGCAATATCATCAGGGATAACATTTTAGAATCCAAAGCGATTAATTACTATATTCTATGTAGATGGTGTATTTCACGAATAAATATAAACTAATAATTGCATAAACTTTATTATACTAAATTATACCTCATTATTATTTTTTTCTCCTTTACTTTGTTGCTCTCCACATCTCTGAGCCTCCTTTCACAATGCCACACTATTTAACTAGTCTAGTTTAGTCATGCGATCTATTCTTTCATACTACTTCTCTAACAGTACATCTTCCCGGGATATCTTCAAGATGTCTTCAGGATGAAAATATATCCCAAAGACATCCTGAAAAAACATTAAAAATTCTGTCAAAGATAGAATTTAGTTTAGTACGGTGGATTATTAATTTCAATCTGTGAAATTTTTATTTTTTATTATTTATTTTTTATCCCACTTTTTGACGGTAAAATTGGGTCATGTACTTTTTAAAATGACTGAAATGAATTAAAATGAGGTGTTGCTACCTAAATGTCATACTTTAATTAATTTTAAAAAATCTAACTGTCGTGTAGAAAAACCTCTGGATTCAGAAAAAATCCCCCCTTACATTTGGTACTGAATTTGTAACGATAGGACTAATATTTCTAATTTATTTTGGTGTTACACATAACTGGTCTACAAAAAATCCAGATTGAAAATAATAGTCCTTCGTCCTAGTAAATACTTCCTTATAAGCCACCTACATTGAACTATTCCAAAACATTATTCACGAGACTCTACTGCTATGAAGTTCCAAATCAAGCGCTGAAATTCGAGCACTAAAAGCTTATGCCTTTATTTATTTATTTACTTATTTTTTTTTTTTAGTTTCGTGCGCTTCTGATCGTACGAATTATTCTTTATGTATTTAAAAAAGAAAGAAAGAAAGAAAAAAAAAAAAAAACACTTTTGAATACACTTAATTTAAAAGAATGAAATTGAACAAATAAAATGTATGGAGTATTTTATAATTTTTTATGACCAGGTATGATTTAAAAACTGAGTAGAAAACACATTTGTTCACGAGACATCTTCAGCAGCTATCATCATCTTCTTTTTAACACTCTTTTATTAGCTTCACGTGTATGTATGGTTGTATGGTTGTAACCGCTCTGGGAGCAAACAAAAAATGTATATTGTAATAAAGGACTTTCCCTACGTGAACGGTAAAGCTCCGCGCTACGAACCTAAAGGTCTAGCGTTCGAGCCCAGTCGGGGGAGATTTTTTAAAAATGTTTTTTGTTTAATTCTAAATTATTTTAATTAAAGATTTAAATGTATGTAAATATTATGGTGTGTCACTCACACGATTTTCTCTTACCCTGCATTTTAACACTAAGATAGATACTTTGTGCTTTGTATACTTTTGTATACTTTGTTCACATTTCTATAAAAGCGTGTTCTTTAATTTTTTTAAACTATAATATTATTATTATTATCCCCCCCCCAAAGAAAATAGAAGATATTGGTCAAAAGTCCTAATGATATTGTTTTATTAACAACCATTAAAATATACATTCTTGCCGCCTATAGCTCGAGCATGGATTTTTATAACAGGCAGTATTTTTATATAAATATGAAAGTTTGTTTGCTTGTTCGTTATACTAACACGCGCTCTTTGACGGATAAAAAAAAAAGTACACGGGTTCCCCAGCCTCTGGAAGGAGCCCCTACGCTATTAAAAAGACCCCCCCACCTCCCTACCAAGGGGGAAAAGACGGAGTATGCTGGGCGCTTTGGGAAACGCTTGAGCTAGAAACTTGATATTTTTTATCAAAATTCTTCATTCAAGTTCCTGCGCTATTAAAATATTGCTCAACTCTCTCACTTGCAATTTGAAACCGCTTCAGCTAGAAATGTGCTAATTAGCTTTAAAACTCTTCTTTCAAGTTCATATTCACAACGCTTTTTAAGAATCGTTTAACCTCTCTTCAAGGGGGTGAAATGGGGGTAAAAAGTTTGGGTTTGTTATACAATTTGGAAACCGCTTCAGCCTTTCTAACTATGATTTCTTGTCTCTCTTATCCTTATAGTATCGCTTTTCTTATTCTTCAAATGAGCTCAGATTCAAGCTCAGAATATACCCGGTATTTCAGCTAGTAGTATATAGTATATAAATTATATAATAGAAAATACATGCTGCACATCCAACTTCATCGAATCAACTGCCAACAATCATCAACGAGGGTATGTATTATAATACTTTAAGGAATTTACAAACTTTATATATGCTGGGAAGAGAGGCGAAAGGTGTGTAATGGTTTCCGGAAAAAAGTACTAACTAGCATTGTATTTATAGAAGGATCAGATAAATTAACAGTGCACAGCATTTTATTAACAGCAAATTAACAGCATTTATTTTATTTTTATTATACATGTTCAGAATGAGATATATAACAATTTGCTGTTAAGTTTCTATTAATGTGATATCGCATTCAAAGATGTTTTTAAAAAGTTGAAATTTATGAACATCTTAATTTTTTGAAAAGATTTAGAATGTTTAAAAATTTTAAATTCTGGAAAACATTATTTTCATAGAAAATTTCTAAAAGTATCGTATACTGATGACAGTTTCACAAGATACGTTTCATTAAGCCGAAAAAGATGATGGTTTTTCGCGACCAAATTATCACTAAAAACTGACATAATTTAAACATATTAAATTTTAAAAGAAACAAACGCAGAATATGAATTTTTTTTATAAATATTTACTTTGCTTTTGTAATTTACGGTACTCATAATTACTTTTTTCTCCAAACAATAACACATTACACAGTAATATTGTAATCAAGCAACATTTTTTTATTATAGTCAGCATCTATAAATATTTTTTAAACTGATAGATAAGATTACTGACGTAACATTACAGACGTCCGTCTGAATGTTATCAGAGTAAACGAAATATGATTAAAATCTATATTTAAGCAATTTTTATAGAAATGATTTTTTTTTTTTCTCCTCAGAGACGGCAGATAAATTTCCTCTTTCATCAATCTTTTTAAAATAAAGAAAGAAAATGTGGTTTGGGGCAAGTACACGCGCATCACCTGAAATGTCGTTTTTGAAATCAAATTAAAATTCAGATTTCTACAAAGCTTTACTACTGTGCAGCTAAACGATGAGAAATTTGGGGTGTCACTTTACGCTCATTATATGCACATTAAGGCTCATTAGACCGTTAATGAAATAAATCAATTATTTTGTTACATAAATTTATCAAATTTTGAGATTTCTGAAATTTAATACAGATAACTTAAGTTGCAAAAATGAAACAGCTAATCTGGATTTGGCCTCAAATGATCACATGTTAAGTTGATAACAGAATTTCTTTTATTACTGACCAACTTTCTAAAAGAATTAAGTCACTACTTAGTTCTTTGAATTTTTATTTAATAATGGTAGGTTTAATATCATTTTTATGATGCCAGAATTGAATTACCTTTTCAAACTATTATGCGTTTTATTTCTTTTAAAAGTTAAAAAAAAAAATATGAAAGTTTAAATCATCAAAAACTTACGAAAAACGATTATTTTTTATGAAAATTTACTGCATAACCTTAAAAATATCTTTAATTTTTCGATGTCTTAAATGGCTTTAATTTTGATTAATAAGTAATTTAATAATGGTAGGTTTAATTTCATTTTTATGATGCCTGAATTGAATTACCTTTTCAAACTATTATGCGTTTTATTTCTTTTTAAAGTAAAAAAAAAAAAAAAAAAAAAAAAAAAAAAAAAAAAAATGAAAGTTTAAATCATCAAAAACTTACGAAAAACGATTATTTTTTATGACAATTTACTGCATAACCTTAAAAATGTGTTTAATTTTTCGGTGTCTTAAATGGCTTTAATTTTGATTAATAAGTAATTTATTAATGATATTCTTGATTTCTTTCTCTGCTCTATTCTGATATCAAAAGTTCAATTCAGGATTCCAATAATAAACTTATAGTAGTGTGCAAATTATTAGTCCATACTTCTGAACATTTTGCTTTACTTTTTCGATTTTTCATTTTCCAAGCTTGAATCTTAAGAAACATATAATATCTCTTATTTCAGCGAAAGTTTTATCTCTAAGGTAAAAAGGAGACCAGTTACAAATTAAAGAAAATCAATAATATTTTGGATCACCCTGTAAAAAATCATCGTTGCCGCTGTAGAACGTGATTAGGAGGCGCTTTGTTTAGTATATGTGTTCATTTGTATTTGAATATAGCGTATATTCGAGGAGATAAGGTTTTTTTCATAACAACAAAATGTTTTCGAACGTTCTTTATTTATAACATGCAGAGTTTTAAAGTGAATGCAACGACATTTTTGGAAAACTTGATATATTGTAGTAGACACAAAATATTGCAATCCGATTATAAAAATATCAGGTATCTAATGAAATGTGATCATTTTTACTAAATAATTTGTAACTGAGCGAGCGCAAACATAAACAAAGTCCTTTCGCATAATTTATTAACCAAATGTTTACAGTTACTCTAAAAATAAAAAAGGCAATTATCGTAAAATTTCAGAAAGATGTCATTGTTAGAATTAGTTGAATTAAAAGAACTCTGAAAAAGAAACAAAATTATAAGGGGTCTTACCAATATTTTTGTTTTCAGGCAATGAAAACAATAAACTGACAATACCTGATTCAAAATAAACTCACGAGAAAAACCCCTTTTGTTTCTCTTTCAGAGTACATAGAATTCAACTAATTCCATCAATATTATGTTTCAGAATTTTCCCAATTGCTTGCTTTTTTTTTTTTTTTTTTTTTTTTTAGTTACTATATACATTTGACTAATAAAATAGGCAAAAAATTGTTTGCTGACGCTTGCGCAGTTAAATAGTAAAAAAATATCCTATTTGCTCAGATATTTAATATTTTTATATTCTGATTGCAGTATTTTGTGTTTAGTGTAGTATATCAATATTTCTCAAAATTGTGTTGTACTGGTTTTTCAAAATCTTGCATGTTACCTTTATATCTCCACGAATATACATGCTGTTCACACACAAGTGAATGTAGATTATTAAATAAGCACTATAATCATATGCTATGGCGGCAACGAGTTTCAAACATTATATTTTACAAGGTAATCCCAAACATTATTGTTATTCTTTAATTTGTTACTGGTCTTTTATTTGTCTTCGGGACCAAACTTTCACTTAAATATATTAGGTATAACATTTTCTTTACACCCTACAACATTGGAGACTGAAAAAGTAAAAAGTAAAGGCACAAAGCGAGAAAATATATAATTTCTGTGTTGAATCTAATAATTTGCACACCACTGTAAATGGGAAAAAAAAAAGTGCATAGTTTGATTGAAAATAAAAATTTCGTATCATGCACAATTTTTTTTTTTCTAGTAACATTTTTCGAATGTATAATTTATGTTTTGTGTCATTTGCAACACGCATTTTTCACAATTAATGACTTTTGTAACGAAATCAGGGCCTTTGTAAACAAAAGTATCAAGCTAAATCTTTAGAAAATGAGCAAAATTAAATTTTTGTGTTTTATAATACTTAATCAGCATATAAATAAATATTGCTCATATTCAAAAGCTGGTACAAGTTCCATAATAATATTTAATATATTTTTAAAGATTATTATACAGACTGCAATATTTTCTTACATAATGAAAAAAAAAAAAAAAAATATCTTTTGCTTCACATTTTCAATTATAAAATGTATTCATATCAAGAACAGATTTCAGATATAGAATTTCTTGTACAAGGGGCTGTATGCATAATATAATACGGAATTTAATTTTGATATGGTTCCTCTTTTCCTATAAATTATACTTAGAAATATATTATCCTTCGTCTAAGAAGAAAAACGAATGAAAGCCCACGTCTCTAAGAGAAATAGTCTTTGAGTTATTCATTTAAAAAATGATGACTTAGACCATTTTAGTTACAATTTAGCGACCAATTTTTTGGTGGAAAAGTCATTAATTTAGAGACTAAATACTAAATCTTAAATAATGACCCATTTGTTTGAAAACAGCAATTAAATCCTTTCCAACAACAAAAAAAAAGTTTTAGGAACGCTAGAAAATTAATTCATAAGCTTAGTACAATTAAATTCATTGGAGGGTCATCCACTAAACGCGTAATATTTTAAACAGATAAAAATATAATGAAAGACAGCTCTATATTTCAAATAACGTCTACATTTTCTTATTTACTTAAAACACTTTAAAATGTATGAGAAATTTCGGCAGTTCTAAATAAAGGTATTTTTGTTTTCAAATTTTAATAAAGGATTCACTTAGGATTTTAATTTACTGTTAAGTTCACTTGTGTAGACCTGTAAACCTTTCTTTAATGTTAATCATACCCTATTCTATAGAAAACATGCTTTTGTACATTTGAATAATGTATGTTCATTCCATTCTGTTATGTGTAGAATAATTTCGTGAGTCCCTGTCCGCAAACGAATAGCTCTGTTTATATCTTTTTAAGTGAAGACTATAATAATATCGCGAGTCTCTGTCTACAAACAAATAGCTCTATGTATATCTTTTTAAATGAAGAACATGCCATAATGAACTCCAATAACATAATCAGTTTTAAGGGTTCTAAAAATATTTACGAAAAGTAGACCGCGAACAGACGGACAGACAAACCGAAGCCATTAGCCCTTTCAATTTTGTCGAAAAATGTACTAAAACTTTTATCAGTTAACATTTAAACCTCTATTTTATTCAAAATGAAACACCGTTGTCGGTGTCGTTAAAAACTATTTTTAGAAAATTTTAATATGGTCCAATGTAGCTGTTGATTGATAAAACATATAAATCATTTGAAGTGTGATAAAATTACAATTCTTTTCTTATAGACATCCTTTTAAAACTTGGCGATAAATGCTCAAATTTTTAAAATGCGATAACTCAGCAAAATTTTCACATAAAAAGATGGATTTTTTTTTTTTTTTTTTTTCATAAACGGATGACAATATTTCTTTAATTTAAGTAATAGGGAAGGAGGGATCTTATGCAAATCAAATTTTTTATTTCAATATGTATATAGCCCCTTGTACAAGAAATAGCATATCTAAAAATAATTGTTAATTTAAACAAAGTTTGTAATTGGAAGCATGTTCCTGTGACTCTTTGTTTAAGAGATAAATGCTCTATCATTTATTTTGAATGATCTGGTATCAGTAAGTGACTTCTGCACTTGAACCACCTCGCTATTTGGCGCATTTTAGCAACTCATACACACATCCAGTGCAAAAGATATTGATATCAGAGGACCAAACCGTTTGAAAGTTCCTTCTCTTAAACAACTCATACATTAAAATTTTGTCCTAAACAGAATTTAATTTTGATGGAGAGGCATCTCTCTCTCTCTCTCTCTCTGAAATAAAAACAATTCCTCCTTCAACCACCATTTTTACAGAACTGTTTCTGTTCTAACTTTTAACTTATCCTACTCTTTTAGGCTATGGTTTTTCTTTTTAATTTAATTTTTCGTTTTTTATTAACACTTTCCAACAAGGCTGAAAAGCGTTTATGACTTCGGTATGTCTCTCTGTCTGTCCGCGCTCTAACTCCCGTAAATATTTATGGATTTTCTTGAAACTGATATATATTATTCAAGTTCACTATCGGATGCTCCCTTTTGAAAATGCAGTGAACACCTTTACTGGTTTGTGTACAGGGACACCCAAAAGTTTTCCAAAGCATTCTGCCCATGAGAGGTATTTTTATAAACCCTATTTTAATACCTTTACTTTACACCAATCTTAATGAAATCGAAATATGTTGTTCAAGTCCACTATTGGATGTTCCCCATTGAAAATGGAGTAAATACCATCATTGGTATGTATACAGGGACACCCGAAAGTATTCATAAGCACTGCGTTCTATGAGAAGTATTTCTATAAACCAAATTTAAAGAACTTTACTTTGCACAAATCTTAATAAAATTAAAATATATTATTCATATACACTAAAAAATGCTTTCCATAGAATACAGTATGATTAGCATTAAATTTACAGGGCCACACAAAAAGGTTCAGTAACATTAATGGTTAAAACCCGAATAAACTACTACGTCAGAAACGCCAAAGAAAAATATTGGAAATGCATACAGCTGTTTCGGTAGCCTATAGTGTACCGTCTTCAGTGCAAAAAAGATTTTGAATCAGGAGAAGTGCTCGTATGTATAGGAGAGGGGTCGGATTTAGTTCAACCAATAGGATTACGGGAAAGGAATTTAGGAAAGTTAGCTGTGTAAACAGTAGAAAAATTAAGAAAATGTGGACTGAATATAAAATTTCCGAAAGTCAGACAAATAGGGAATAGCGAAATCACAATTTACAAGGTTTTTAAATTTTTTATAAATATGAAAAGCTTCAAAGAAATCGAGTTCATGAATGGATTTAGGTCTGCAAATTATTTTAGCTGAATTCAATTTAAAATTATGATTTTCCTCCCAGCAATGTTTAGAAATAGCCGATTTATTGGTTTCTTCTTTGCGGACATAATTCATATGTTCTTTTAGACGAAATTTAAGACTGCGTTTAGTTTGGCCAATATATGATAAACCACACTGACAGGAAATACTATAAATACCCCAAGAATTTTTCTTTGGCGTTTCTGACGTAGTAGTTTATTCGGGTTTTAATATTCCAACGCCAAGTCTCCTGTTATTATGCGTTAATGGTTATTATTAGAAATTTGTTGGAATTGTATTACCCGTTTTTATAGTTTTCTAAACGTTTTTAACACTTTCCAATAAGGTTTAAAATGTTAATGACTTCGGTTTGTCTGTCTGTCCGTCAGTCTATCCGTGCTCTAACTCACGTAAGTATGCATGCAATATTTAAAGAACTTTCTATTGTAAAAATCATAGAGAAATCGATATTTATACTCAATATGCTAAAATTATGTTTTGTATAGAATATGATTTTGTTAACCTTCAGATTTACAGGGCTGCACTAAAATATTCAGATACATTAAGGGCTGTAATTGGATTCTAATGATTACATTTTCTTTTGTGTTAAGCCTTTTTAACACTTTTTAACAATGCTTAAGAATGATTAGGAATTCAATTATTCTATCTGTATGCCTTTCAGAACTACTGTCTGTCCGTTGTGTGATTACGTAGGCAAAGAGCATTGAAAGTTATGCAAAGAACAATTGCATACAGTTGGAAAGTGTTAATAATCAATGCGTACTGCATGATTTTATGTTATCGTTTCTGTTTTCAACTATATTGTTGTACGACACACTATTTATTTTTCCAAATACTTTACATTTTTTAGATGATCACTATTTATTTTTTAAAGAAAAAGTAATTAAAAAGGAAGATAAATGATATATAAAAAAATAATGATCAAAATTATTTCTTAAACAGATTTACTTTTTGATTAAAAAAAAAAAAAAAAAAACTGTTTTCATTTGGTCTGTTTTGTATGAAAAAATAAATAATCTTCCGTCCGAAAAGAGGAAAAATAATGGATTGTATTTTTATAACATTTGTTGATTTCAAGAATTTTTCATTTAGAAAATGTAGAAAATCAAAATTATTTTTATTTTAGGAAACATTTTAAATCCTTGAAAATATAAATAAGAAAACTTCTCGCTATTGTATATGAAAAAAAAAGATCTTACGTCAATCTCAGTTTTTCAAAGGGTAGCATACTAGGGTTAATATTTGATGGGTGCATTTGATTGAAATTAGTAGGTGCAACGTGAAATATATAGGGGAATGTCTCCTGTTATGGCACCCCACCATATCTTTCAACAAAAAGGAAATGTGGTGGATTTGAGTACTGACAAACATGTATTGTGACAGTACGCAGTTTTTGTACTAACACAGAAGTTTCTTAGTAAATGCAAGCAATCGAGGAAAAAAAAAAAAAAAAAAAACTCAGAAAAAGCAACAGAAAAGTGATTTGTGAATATTTTCAGAATGCGATAAATCGAAGTAAATTAATTCAAAAATGTAAATGCAAGGTATATTTATGCAGTATATTCTTTATATTTTGTGATGCAATACCGCATTCAGCCAAAATGTGGACCAAAAATTGCTTTTTCTGTCATCATAAAAATGGCTGCCATTCCCGGTTGTGGGCACACTTGTTTTTTCATTTAAAACGTGTGTTTAACTTTTAAACTGTCAACTGTCAAATATGGTCGTTTATGTCAAAATAACATATTTTATTAGTGTTTTTATGTATGTTTAGGCTTTTATAGTAATGTCAAACCTGAAAAAGTCAACCGATAAAAAAAAATGGGTTTTAATGCGCTGGTTAAAGCCATTTAAGATGCTAGTGGATACGAAATCTGTAAAATCAATTACCCGAGAATATGGACTTCCTTGCAGCACCTGAGTCCTTCCAGAAACATCCTGGAGAAATTAAGGCAACTCCACCTTTCAAAGTGCCGGCCAAACGCGCTAAAAATTGGAGTCTCAATAATCTGATGATGTCGACTTTTGTGTCATCTGTTTGAAGCACCTGCCACTATGCCTAACACGAGCCATCTCAATCAATTGCAACGAATGTGATCGTCTGGTGCATTTGAAATGTGCCAATATACATGCAAATTATTTTACTTGCAAGCATTGCACTTCTGATTTGGAGGACGAATAAAACTGGAAACAATGGCATTTTCTGTTATTATTTCGGCTACCGAATCCTTATACAAGGAATAAATTTTGTTGTTTTCTGTATTTATGGTAGTTTTTCTTATTATTTTCCCATTTTTAGTGGATTTTTCAAGTGTGCCCACAACCAAGTACAAATTCTTATGAGGGCAAAAAAGACCACTTCACAAAATTGGTAATAATTTTTTTCTGGTTGACGGAATCAATACAGTTCACTTCACCAAACGTTAGCTAAGGGTTCTAGATTTCCATTGGTATACATATGTTTGCATAATATTTATTCTATCAAAAGTTGTAAGCCAAAATCAAAACTGACAACCGGAGACAATCCCCTATATATATATACACAGTCAAACCTCACTGACGTGAATCTGAAGGGGAACAAAAAAATTTTTCATGTTATTGGTAGTTCATGCTATCAGTAACTAATCTTCATTTGACGGGGACTGTGGAAACAGTTCATGTTAAAAGTAATTCACATTAACAAGGTTCGACTGTATATTAATCAAATTTTTAATATTAAAAGATTTGTACGATTTTTGAGGTTTCTCATTTGAAGCCTTATAGCTAGGCTTCTATACATCTTAGCAAAATTTTGATGATACATGGTAAATAAGCAAAGAACAGACAATGTTGCTTTAAAAAAGTCTGTTTCCAATCTCAGACACACCCCACCTTTCTTTTTTAATGGATATTTTTTAATGCAACTTATGCTTTCACGTAGACTGCAAATTTTAATGAAATGCATATAAAATAAAATTTTTGCATCGGCAAAATTTTTGAATGTATTCGATAGTAAATAACATTAGATGATAACTGAATATGACACTCTTTTTTAAAATAAAAAATGTCCAAGAATATGAATTTTATATATATATGTGTCATAAAACTTATTTTACAGGGGAATCTTTAGAATTACTTTAAAAGATAAGAATTTTAATGGAATTTTCTTTAAGTTATCACTCAATATTAATTTAAAATAATAATTTAAAATCTTGATTATTTTATCGAAAATAACAAACTATCTAATATTTTATACTTTCATGTACTGCTATTCGTTTTATTCACCTTACATATTTAGTCTCTTTATTGTATTTCTATATTCTAAGTTATAAAATAAATTTCTGTATTTTCCTGTTATTTCAGTAGTATACCACATTTATATTTATATATATTTTTTTTTTTTTTCAGGTGATAGAGTACAATACAAAATTTTTCAATGTTAATCTTAAGTCTTTATGTGTATCTTCTATTCAATAGCTTTTCATAACATATGTTTTGTACTCTTCAGAAACTGTATAATATTTTGAATTTATCATGTACAGGCCAAAACACACATCCTGAGTTGGTTAAAACTTAATCCAGCAAAATTTAAGGGAGGGGGGGGAGGGCATCAGGTTGGAGGAGGGGGATATGAAAGGATAAAATAATCAAGATTTTAAATTATTATTTTAATTAATATTGAGTGATAACTTAAAGAAAATCCAATTAAAATTCTTAACTTGTAAAGTAATTCTAAAGATTCCCCTGTAAAATAAGTTTTATGACAATGCACTTTCATAACGCGAAAGTCAGAAAAATTGGACAACTTTTAGAATAAAAATAATGAGTAATTGCAACTCTCCGTTTCTTGTGGTCAAGTAATGCATATTGATTAATCCCGAAGATCCGGGCCAGAGCGAAACTGTCAATCATAAAGTTAATAGCCAATGATTAAGCAGAGGAGGACTAAATATTCGTGCCCAAATACAAGGTATTTACGCTGGAACGCAAGAGAAATCGTGGCTTTTTCCGATATTCACTTGCTTAATAAATGCACATGTGATTAACACTTTATTATGTAAAGTTTACTTAATAGATTCACGACCCTTCGGGGTCCCGCGGCTGGATAATCACCGACCATTGGCATTGTTTTTCCGGAAGGATCCGCTCAGGATGTCCGAACAACCGGCCCATGACTACATCAGCTCTATGGTGACTGCATCTTAGAACTTAATAAAGGAATATTCGTTTAACTAATGGACTCCTAATTCCTTTCATAAGATGATCGTACACATCCGTAATCCAGACTCATTTTTATCATTAAATATATGTATACACTATCTACCAATAAATATTTGAACACTTTCGAATTTAGACGTTTTGCTAAATATCTAGAAAAATTCTTTAAGTAATTATCTTGAAACTTTAGGAGTATAAAGAACATGTTATACCTCACATATTTCAGCAAAAGTTTTTTCCAGAAGAAGAAAATGGGACCAGTAAAAAATTAAACAAAAATTAAACTGTTTTGTATTTCTCTGTAAAAAGTAATGCTTGAAATGCGTTTTTGCTGTAGCATGTGATTATAAGGATTATTCTAATTATCTGTATAAAATTTTATGAGGCTACAACATATATTCATAGAGATATAACGGTTTCTTAAAAAAATTGCCAAAAATATTTTCATTCTTTTTATTATAACACGTAGGCTATTAGGCCCAGTGTAAAGCCATTTTTAGGAAACTTGGCTTACTACATTAGACCCAGTATATATCACTGCAATCAGAATGCAAAAATGTTAAATATCTTACAAAATATGAGAATTTTTATTGAATATTTTTTAACTACACATGCACAAGCTTTGAAACAATTTCATTTGCATAATTTAATAGCCAAAAGTATTGATCTACTTATACGAAAATCCCAAACAAATATCTTGTAAATTCAAAAAGTTATAAGAGGTAGAATGAACAGATTTTCAATTCCTCTCAAGAAAAAAAGGAAGATGATAGGGGTTTTTATCAATATTTATTTACAATCAGCGAACACTTTATTACCATTGGGTATTTCATTGAATCAAATTAAAAATGTGAGTAAAACCCCTTATAATTTAGTTTTTATTTTGAAAGGAACTGAAATTCAGTTCAGTTCATTCTACCCTTCATAACTTTTTGAATTTGTACGATATTTGTTTAAGCCTTTCAAGTAATTCAAAACTTTAGGCTTTTAAGTTATGCAAAAGAAATTCTTTTCAAAGCTTGCGCATGTGTACTTAAAAATTATTTAGTAAAATTGTTCATATTTCTTAAGATATTTAATATTTTCGCACTTTGGTTGCAGTATGCTGTGTTTAATGTAATATGCCAAGTTTTCTAAAAATGGCTTTGCAGTGAGTCTAATATCCTACATGTTATAATTTAAAAAGTGGCAATTTTTTTTTTTTTTTTTTTTTTTTTTTTTTTTTTTTTTTAAGAAACCGTTATTTTTCAATGAATATATGTGGTAGCCTCATAAAAATGTATGCAGATAATTAGAAGGATCCTCATAATCACATTATTAAAATCACATTACCTCATAATCACAACTATTGTCAAAATGCTATTCATGTGTTACTTTTTACAGGGCGATCCAAAATATTTTGACTTTTGTTTAATTTTTTACAGGCCCTCTTTTCCTCTCCATAATAAAACTTTTGATAAAATATATGAGGTAAAATTTTGTTGTTATATTCCCAAAGTTTCAAGATAATTCTTACAGAATTTTTCTAGATATTTAATAAAACGTCCTAATTCGAAATGTCCAAATACTTATTGGAAGATAGTGTATACATATATAAAGCAATGTATCAAAATATCCATGCTGATATTTTCATTTCGGTTCTTTATTTGAGGTATGAAATACTAATACACAGAAGTATTAATGCAATTAGCCTCACCTATAATTAACAATATTTTTGTTCTATGCAAAACGTAATATCGTCCTTGTGATTTGAAGATTTACTGGTTTGAAACTTTTGATGCCATTTTTTGAATACCAAAAATTATATTTTTACAATAAATATTTTTATTTCAGGAAATAAATTATTTATATAAAATTATATTTAAAAAAAAATAAGTTAGCTGTATATTTAATGTTCTGTAAAGGAAATTTTTCATGCATGCATATTCTATTTGGATATTGTTTTTTAAGAACAATTTAATAAAAATAATAATTTCTGTTTTTAGCTTTTTCATTCTTTAAATCTCGTTTTTTTTTTTTTTTAAGAATGACGGCTTTTTTATTAGAAGTGTCATTGTTTTAAAGCTTTTAATACTGTTTTTAATGATAATAAGTAATATTTTTATATTTCAGGTAAAGTGAGCTGATGTTTAATGCAACACAGTGAGTTGGGTTGGGGGTGCCAGCAAATGAGTGCCTGCATGGTAAATTAACTGGCTGTAGGTGTCTACCATGGGCATGGGGTAAAGCAAAGCAGGCTTCTGCAAACGGAAGTTTTCTGTGGTTAGCACTGTAAAAATAATTTCTAAAATAGGTAAAAATTTGTAAGATATTTGGGTAAAGCAATGTTCCAAATTGGAAAGTTCTGTTTACAACCCAAAATGGGTCAAAAAATCTATCTATTTTGAGTTTACAAACTTGTTATGTATGGTTCACTATCTTATTTTATATTTTTGTCTAAAATAAATAAAGACGTTGTAGAAAATATTGTATCACTCACCTCTTTAAATATATATCTATCTATATATATATATATATATATATATATATATATAACATGCGTATATGATCTTAACAAAATGTAAGCATTTCGTATATATACGTATGTACACTGCAAAAAGTAAACCCCAAAACCATTCCATACAAAATTGGTCTCGTAACCAATTTTGTATGTAATTTTGTATGTTGTGAATAGCCTAGTAGTTTTCCCATGATCAGAATTGTTTAGAGGAGCTGAAGATTTTACTTCTATAATTTAGCTATATTAAATTATTTAATTTTACCAATATAAGCTTTCTTTTTTAATTTCAGGTAATAAAGAAAGCAGTAAAGTCTTGGTATTTAATGCAACGAGTTGAGGGCACAAGTAGGTATGTGAGTGAATAGCTGTAAAAGTTTGCCACGGTCGAGGGTACCACAGGTGCCTACAAGTGGGAATTTGACATAGTCAGAATTTTCAAGTCTCGCAAAAAGCCTTTTAGTGTTTACTACAGTCAGAAATGTTTAATGCAAAGCATCGCGTTGAAGGTGCCGGAGGCTCCACTGATATGATCAGAATTTTCAGGTGTAGCAAACCAGTTAGAAGCCGAAGGATGTCAGTGCAAAATAAGACAAACTGTGGCAAGAATTTATTTCGCCAGATTTATTTTTATAATAGTTATACACGTACACACACACACACACACAAAAAAAAAAAAAAAAAAAAGAAGAAGAAAAGAAAAGAAAAATACGTGTTAACGAAGATGAGTGGAAAAAAAAAAAAACTATTTACAAATTGACTTTATGTGCCTTTCTCTTCTCAAATTCTTAAATTAGTTGATCAAAATCAATTTCATATGCAAAGTATAAAATATTGCTTGCTCTATAGATAATATAATCAATTCAGTCAAACTTGTTTGACTCATTCTTGACCATAGGTAGTTAAATGGTCAGGTGGCCACTAGTCAGGGAAAGTCAGGGAATCATGGAAAAGTCAGAGAATTTAAGTGAGTCTGGAAAAGTCATGAATTAGTCAAAAAATTTCATGAAAAGTCAGGGAATTTTTGCAATATCCACAGGAAAAAATTGTAAGCTTTTTCATTTGTTAAAACTAAACTTTTCATCATAAGAAACATTGTAGTACTAAATGCACTTTCATATGCCAATTACTTGATTTTATTAAATCCAGTAAAAACTACAACGTCAGAAACGCCAAAGAAAAATATTTGGGAAGCTTCCCAAATATTTTTCTTTGGCGTTTCTGACGTTGTAGTTTTTACTGGTTTTAATAATCCAGTGCCAAATCTCCTTTTAATACTTGATTTTATATTAACATTTAAAATGTGTCAGGGATTAGCCCACCCTATATAATAATATTCATTTTTAACACTATCTCTAATAATAAATTCCTTAGGCTGGTGCTGCAATCTTGTAACTCTACTTATAAAGAGTTTGTCTGCAAACGAACAGAATACATAGCTGTAACCTTCAAAGATCACAGTATTTCTGGTAAGGTCGATAGATAACAGGATTTTATTTTTACAGATATTGGTCTAAAATCAAGATTACCATACCTCTTAAAATACTGATGGGCAAAAAGCCTAAATTGAATTATCTAAAAGAATTTGGTTGTGTAGCATGTTTCCATATTTTAAAAATATTAAGAAATTAATTTGAAATGCCAGGAAAACATGGGATAATGTGGGGTTATTCTAGAGAATGTAAAGGTTATAGGATTTATGATTTGAAAAATAAAAAAGTAAAAAGATAATTGAGGAGAAGCCAATTAAATTCAATGAAATCTTAAAAGACAGCTCATAAAAAAAAAAAAAAATATTAAATAAAACTGTGTGGGGGTATTGCTTTATTCAATAATGCATCTCCGAAAGAAATAGACAATAACTTAACAAAAAACAAAATATATCATTTGAAAATTTCTGACAACAGAAAAGAGGAAAACAATCATTTATTATCACTGAATAATAATCATCAAGACACTGTCACTACACAACAGGCAAGGACAAATGAATGAAAGTAGAAGTGGGAGTAATTTTGAATTACAAAGAAGTGAATGAATAAAACACAAACAAATTTCAGCTAATTTTATAGAAAATGTTCCGAGAAATCACATAGAAGCAGAAAACAATGTTAATTGGCATAATTGGAAAATCGCAATGCAAAATAAAATGAATTCTTTCAATAAACATAATGTATGGGAAATTATTAATAAACCAGAAAATATTAATTTAATAAAAAGTAAATAGGTTTAAGCTATGAAAGAAAGTGATTTTGAAGAAGTTAAATTCAAAATGTGCTGTAGGTTTTAATCAAATTAAAAACACTGATTTTTCAGACTATTTCTCACCTGTTGTCTGCAAAAAAATATTCCGCCTATTGATTGTCCTCGCTGTTAAATTAAATTATTAATTCTTTTATGAAAAAACAACTTATTTGTATAGGGATGTAAAGGCTTATTTGTAAAGCAAAACAGAATATATGACTCCCACCAGGTTTTGAAAATCAATAAGCAATGGGAAGGTATGTAAATTTAAAAAAAAAAGCCTTTATTGGTTTATCTCAATCTAGAAGAAATCAGTATATGAAAAAATCCGAATTAGAAAAATTAGGATTGGTTCAATTAGCCTCTGATAATTGTATATTCATTAAAACTGATAATTGCCTTATTTTATATACTTATTAGACATGTGCCAGAGCTCCATATCCATATCTGTATACGCAGATATATGAGAAAAAAAAGATCTGGATCCATATCATCAAGAAAAATATATCGGATCGGATTTTTTTCCTTCAACGGATCTAATACAGATCTTTTCTAGAAATTTCCAAAAAGTCAGAAGGAAACTATTATAACTAATTATCAACTATCTTTAATGTATAAATAAAAGAAATACAGTGTAGCCTCGCCTTTACGTTCTCGGAATTTACGTTTTCCAGAAATTTATAAAATTTCTTTTTTAAATCAATTAACTTCCAAACATCGTAGTTATATTTTAATAAAATCCACAAACCTTTAGAGAATGAAGAATTTTTTTTAAACGATTACCCAATTTTTTTCCATCCCTTAAGAGGATATGTTTCAAAGCAATTATTATATTATCCAAAGCAATTAAAAAATGGATGAAAACTAGATGAACAATAGAAAAAAATATGAGAAAATCCATATGAAATATTTTTGAGTAGAATTTTTCAAAACATAGTGAGATTCTTATAGTCCTCTAATGTGAACCCTGATCTACAGACACATCATTAATGCTTATCATGTCACTTTCCATAGGAAACATACTTTTTTTGCATTGGAAAAATTAACATTAATTTTGTTATGAATGGCATAGTATAAATATGTTATTAAATTTGTAGCTGAAATCAGTGGCAGATCCAGAACTTTTTTTTGGGGGGCGGGCAGCCCCCTCGCGAAAAGTCTCGCAAAAAGCCTTTTAGTGTTTACTACAGTCAGAAATGTTTAATGCAAAGCATCGCGTTGAAGGTGCCGGAGGCTCCACTGATATGATCAGAATTTTCAGGTGTAGCAAACCAGTTAGAAGCCGAAGGATGTCAGTGCAAAATAAGACAAACTGTGGCAAGAATTTATTTCGCCAGATTTATTTTTATAATAGTTATACACGTACACACACACACACACACAAAAAAAAAAAAAAAAAAAAAGAAGAAGAAAAGAAAAGAAAAATACGTGTTAACGAAGATGAGTGAAAAAAAAAAAAACTATTTACAAATTGACTTTATGTGCCTTTCTCTTCTCAAATTCTTAAATTAGTTGATCAAAATCAATTTCATATGCAAAGTATAAAATATTGCTTGCTCTATAGATAATATAATCAATTCAGTCAAACTTGTTTGACTCATTCTTGACCATAGGTAGTTAAATGGTCAGGTGGCCACTAGTCAGGGAAAGTCAGGGAATCATGGAAAAGTCAGAGAATTTAAGTGAGTCTGGAAAAGTCATGAATTAGTCAAAAAATTTCATGAAAAGTCAGGGAATTTTTGCAATATCCACAGGAAAAAATTGTAAGCTTTTTCATTTGTTAAAACTAAACTTTTCATCATAAGAAACATTGTAGTACTAAATGCACTTTCATATGCCAATTACTTGATTTTATTAAAACCAGTAAAAACTACAACGTCAGAAACGCCAAAGAAAAATATTTGGGAAGCTTCCCAAATATTTTTCTTTGGCGTTTCTGACGTTGTAGTTTTTACTGGTTTTAATAATCCAGTGCCAAGTCTCCTTTTAATACTTGATTTTATATTAACATTTAAAATGTGTCAGGGATTAGCCCACCCTATATAATAATATTCATTTTTAACACTATCTCTAATAATAAATTCCTTAGGCTGGTGCTGCAATCTTGTAACTCTACTTATAAAGAGTTTGTCTGCAAACGAACAGAATACATAGCTGTAACCTTCAAAGATCACAGTATTTCTGGTAAGGTCGATAGATAACAGGATTTTATTTTTACAGATATTGGTCTAAAATCAAGATTACCATACCTCTTAAAATACTGATGGGCAAAAAGCCTAAATTGAATTATCTAAAAGAATTTGGTTGTGTAGCATGTTTCCATATTTTAAAAATATTAAGAAATTAATTTGAAATGCCAGGAAAACATGGGATAATGTGGGGTTATTCTAGAGAATGTAAAGGTTATAGGATTTATGATTTGAAAAATAAAAAAGTAAAAAGATAATTGAGGAGAAGCCAATTAAATTCAATGAAATCTTAAAAGACAGCTCATAAAAAAAAAAAAAAATTAAATAAAACTGTGTGGGGGTATTGCTTTATTCAATAATGCATCTCCGAAAGAAATAGACAATAACTTAACAAAAAACAAAATATATCATTTGAAAATTTCTGACAACAGAAAAGAGGAAAACAATCATTTATTATCACTGAATAATAATCATCAAGACACTGTCACTACACGACAGGCAAGGAGAAATGAATGAAAGTAGAAGTGGGAGTAATTTTGAATTACAAAGAAGTGAATGAATAAAACACAAACAAATTTCAGCTAATTTTATAGAAAATGTTCCGAGAAATCACATAGAAGCAGAAAACAATGTTAATTGGCATAATTGGAAAATCGCAATGCAAAATAAAATGAATTCTTTCAATAAACATAATGTATGGGAAATTATTAATAAACCAGAAAATATTAATTTAATAAAAAGTAAATAGGTTTAAGCTATGAAAGAAAGTGATTTTGAAGAAGTTAAATTCAAAATGTGCTGTAGGTTTTAATCAAATTAAAAACACTGATTTTTCAGACTATTTCTCACCTGTTGTCTGCAAAAAAATATTCCGCCTATTGATTGTCCTCGCTGTTAAATTAAATTATTAATTCTTTTATGAAAAAACAACTTATTTGTATAGGGATGTAAAGGCTTATTTGTAAAGCAAAACAGAATATATGACTCCCACCAGGTTTTGAAAATCAATAAGCAATGGGAAGGTATGTAAATTTAAAAAAAAAAGCCTTTATTGGTTTATCTCAATCTAGAAGAAATCAGTATATGAAAAAATCCGAATTAGAAAAATTAGGATTGGTTCAATTAGCCTCTGATAATTGTATATTCATTAAAACTGATAATTGCCTTATTTTATATACTTATTAGACATGTGCCAGAGCTCCATATCCATATCTGTATACGCAGATATATGAGAAAAAAAAAGATCTGGATCCATATCATCAAGAAAAATATATCGGATCGGATTTTTTTCCTTCAACGGATCTAATACAGATCTTTTCTAGAAATTTCCAAAAAGTCAGAAGGAAACTATTATAACTAATTATCAACTATCTTTAATGTATAAATAAAAGAAATACAGTGTAGCCTCGCCTTTACGTTCTCGGAATTTACGTTTTCCAGAAATTTATAAAATTTCTTTTTTAAATCAATTAACTTCCAAACATCGTAGTTATATTTTAATAAAATCCACAAACCTTTAGAGAATGAAGAATTTTTTTTAAACGATTACCCAATTTTTTTCCATCCCTTAAGAGGATATGTTTCAAAGCAATTATTATATTATCCAAAGCAATTAAAAAATGGATGAAAACTAGATGAACAATAGAAAAAAATATGAGAAAATCCATATGAAATATTTTTGAGTAGAATTTTTCAAAACATAGTGAGATTCTTATAGTCCTCTAATGTGAACCCTGATCTACAGACACATCATTAATGCTTATCATGTCACTTTCCATAGGAAACATACTTTTTTTGCATTGGATAAATTAACATTAATTTTGTTATGAATGGCATAGTATAAATATGTTATTAAATTTGTAGCTGAAATCAGTGGCGGATCCAGAACTTTTTTTTTTTTTTAAGGGGGGGGGGGGCCCTAAATCTGCCACTGGCTGAAATTTTATTCAGAACAAAAACAGTCTTGCCTGGGATCAATGATTTAATATCTTGATGCTCTAGTACTGAGCTACCCTGGACAATTCCTGATTGACAAATTTTGGCCGAGGCTGATTTCATCCTTACATTCTGCATTTTAATAGACTTGGAGACAGAGAAATATAACCCAAAAAAAAAAAAAAAAAATCACACAGAATAGATATATTATATATATGTGTGTGTTTGGATGTATCAAGATTTGATTTTTTATTTTAATTTAATTAAAGTTAGTAAAATTGCAGATGACAGTTGAATAATTTTATTAGGAGCACAAAATGCCCTGTCACGAATCCAACTGTGGAATGACAGCTTAACATGCTAATGCTCTATTACAGAGCTATTTTAAGCAATTCCTGATTGACAGTGGGTTGTATTTCTCTTTGTACAAGTCTGTTAAAATGCAAGAATGCCTTGAGGGAAATTTATCAGTCAGGAACTATACAGGATAGGTTAGTAACATTGGGCTATGCTTTAGCACATTAAGCTATTAATTTTAGATTAAATTATGGATCAGGACATTTTTTGCCCTAAACAAAATTATTCAACTTTCGTTTAATAGATTTGATTTTTCACTTTAAAAAATTTATTAACATTAATGAAGTTGAAGTAAAAAACCTAATCTTAACGGTATAAAGATGTTGAAATGTGCATGAATGAAATACCTTTTATAGACTGTATTGTATCCAAATTCTTTTGCATGGCTCAGTATATTATCCAGTTGTGCTATTTATACCTTTTTCAATAGCAAACATGCTAGAGAGAACATGAATAACATATATCAGTTTCAAGGCATTCTAATAAGCATCTACGGAAATAAGAGAATGAAACAGAAAACTGAAGTGATAAACACTTAACTTTGTTGGAAAGTATTATGAATGGCTTTCAAACTATTCTTAAAAAATGAAAAATTTATCAAGAACAAGAGATCAGAAAGCACTGCACATATTAAAAAAAAAAAAAAAAACCTTCTAAATTTTTGGATAATCTCCTAACATATGGTCAATTGTAACTGTATGAGTATTTAAGAAAAGCTATACAACCTGATACTTTTTTTGGTCACCATGATTTAAGAAACTAAAATATGGTATCAAATTGAATACAGTAGAGAGTAAAAAACCCACACAGCTCGGGACCAGAGGTTGTGCGGATTTTAGGATTTGGCAGTTTTTGGGGCCGATAAAAAAATGATTATCTCTTTAAATATTAAAAGCAAAATATTATTCAAACTAAACACATACTAGTGAATAATAGTACAATTTCACATGAATATTAAATTATTAGGTGCATAAGAATAACTGCGAACATTAAAAATATATATAGAATGAAAACAATAAATAAAATAAAAATTTATTCGTCGAATTTAGATAAAATCTGTTCACATGTAGTTTGTTTTGACCTACACATGAACATACATTGAGATTCTCTTTCTTTCTTTCTTTCATTTTCTGGTGTGCGTGTGTGTGGGGGGAGGCATATTGTAAATAGTCACCAATTCTTGTTTCATAACACAAATTTATTTTTCTAAGAATTTAAGTTAATTCTTCCTACCATTATGCCTGCTTTCATCAGATAGTATTTTTAAAAATTAGTTTGTTATTGTATACCTCACTGATATCATCATCATCATCATCATTTTCTTTTGATGGATTTAATATATTATCAATAATTTCATTATCATTAACTTTGACTTGGGTAGATTTCTGGCTCTCTACTGTATTACCATTTGAAAAATCAAAGATAGTACCATTTTTAATATTTAGATAACACAAAATCTAAAAATTTGCTTCATATTTTAAAGGTAGATGCAATTCTCACATAAATGGTCACAAATGGCGATAAAAAACATCAAGTGATAAATTCCTCTCCGTAAAAAAAAACCTCTATATTATTTTTTTTTTTTATCAATTTACAGCTAACACTGTGATTATAACTGCTTTCACTAGTTTTGAAATGTATTTGTTGCAAATGAAATTGTGTAAGTATCAATTTTTGACAAATGAATTGATGAAATACTAAATAAAAAATTATACAAAAGAAATCTTTAAAACAAAATTCGGCTCTTTTTTATTTTTAAAAATATTTATTACATTTCAACTATATAAAATATAAAGAATTATTAATTTTTATAACATTAAACTAGTATAAAACAAATGCACAAAAGTAAAATCACATTTGAATAAAAAGATTATTCAAGTAAAAAGACTTTAAAACAGCAATAAAAAATAAAGTTTATACTTTGTAAATATTGCCGAAATAATATCTTGTTAGGCATGCATATCTTTGGCAAATAAAGATATTGGCAACATAAGAGGTATTGACATATATAACAAGAATTTTTAATCTTTGGTCAAAAAAGGAACAACAACAAAATTTCATAGAAACGTCAAATTCATCATCAATAAAACTCTAATTCAATATCGATAAAAGTTAAAATAAAATTCTCTCATTAAATAAACACTATCTGAACACAAACATTAACTATAGCAATTTTTTTTTTAAGTTAATTCATATAACTATTAAAAAGCCATAACAAACTATAAAACATAATACTCAGCTTAATTTATTATTCACAAGGCATTTAGCATTAAAATATATTGTTAAAACATATCTGTTAACTAAATGAAGGGTAAATTAAAAAAAAATTCAGAAAATTTTCGTTAAATTCAGACCATTTATAAAAAGTTAAAAAATATATAAAAATCAAAATGAAAGGAATAAATCATCTTTCTCTTGAAGAAAAGATACTTTTTCATGTATTTTAGCATATGAACATATAATGAGGGGAGGAGAAAATTAATTGTAATTTTGTCGTACTGAATGTATTAAAGAGCTAGCTAAAAATGATTTATAATATTCATTATAATTAAATTTTTTAATCAAAATATTTAAAAGCTTTTCTCATCACAGAAAGGAGGAAGTGCAGAATGTTTTTAATTATATACACATTCCAGGAATCAAATTAGTAAAAAGCTAAAAACAAAAATCTGAAATTTATTTGAAATATGCTTTAGATAATATTTAAGCAGTTTGCAAAATAATGTCTTATATTATATATATTTATTTATTTATTTCTCTTATATAGTTATGTTTCTAAAATATGAATTCTTTATTTTTAATTTTTTTTTTTTTTTTTTAATTCTTCTGAAATATTCAAGATTGTAGATTGAAACATTTAGCCTAATTTTAGGCTAATTGAATCTAAAGAAACTTGCTTCTAAGCATATATTTTTGTAGGGTATTATACAGCTAATGGCTACAGAAAATATGACTACTACTATGATGTATTCAGTTTTCAGCTTTTTTTTCCCCTACTACAAATTAGATTCTTCTAAAAAAAGATATTATTGCTTATGTTAAATTCATGTGTTGTGCATATACAGGGTATAAAGCAAAATCATTAAGCGCTAAGCAGCTTTTATTTTCTCAAGCTTTTGTCAAAAAGACATAACTCCCATTATAAAAATATTTAAAATGAAGTAATGATGTCATGCCATGAAAAAATCCATTAAATTCATTTTTTTTTAATTGCAAAATTAAAATTTTTATATAATTAGTAGGTTTCTAAAGTAATATTTAATAAAATAAAAAATAAAATTTAGATACTAGTATAATTATTGTTTGGTTATAGTATTTTTAAAAAATATTAATATAAAAAAAGAGAGTTATAATTTAATATGATTAAAAATAAATTATTAATAGCTTGTGCCGAAAATATTGTACTTTCCTTGCAGAAAGTATTGATAATATTGTAGTATTTTTAAGTTTTAAGTCCTAATAAAACAAAATTATTATGAATATTGAGATTTATGTTGTTGATGGACAAGAATTGCAACCACAAGGCACAAGGTGTGACATTTGATCACTGATCGTTATTTAGAGGAAGGGGAGAAAGGGAAAAAAAAAAAAAAAAAAAAAAACAGAAATCCACCAAAATATAGATAAATCTCATCCCTGATATTCTAAATTTTTAATGACATTCATTTCTGTTTTCAAAACTCTAAACTATAATATGTTTCATATTCTATTTGAATTATTTTTTACTATTTCCTTAATTTGTTTTGTTTGCTTATACAGTTACTCATAATATTCTAGAATTTATATTCTTCCTATTAATTCCCAGAAAAAAAATCTCTGATCAGTTAATTGAATTTTATTTTTGCATGAATAAAATTTTCCTTATACTATTAATTTAAATTAAAATAAGTATTTTATTTGGTGTAAAAAAGGGAACAATTGGAATGGCTCTTAATTCAGTGAATGTTCATAATGCTGTCAATCTTTAAAAAATAGTTAAAAAGACAAAATCTTTTATTTTGCACAGTAATTTAAAAATATCTTACCTTACCATAAAAGTTTATTTATTTATTATTATTATCATCATATTTTGAAAGAATTGATATTTTTTACATGACTCATGTATTGATTTACCATTACTTATTTATCACAACTGTCAAACAGTCTCAACTCTTTTGAATAACTGAATTAAATTATATTTTCTAACAGAGATGTTTGTGAATAGATAGTTGCAAAAATAGTAGACACTTACTGTGAAAATTGCTCACATCAAGAAATAAATAGCTTCAAGAATTAATTTCAATAACTTTTCCTATGCCAAAAAACAGATTGTTAGAAAAGGAAAAAAAAAAGAAATAAATGTCTAAATATAAATCTGATTTTGTTTATTTATCTACTTTATTATTATTATTTTTTTTTTTTTTTTTTTAATCACTGATCAACACCTTAAAATGTCTCTTTATACATCTCACCACTAACCTTGGTAATCATTAATCATGAACAAATATGAACATTTTGCAAGACAACAGTAATTATTTTAATGATTAAAAATGAGTAGCACTAAAAATAATTAAGCATTGCTAGAGTATATGAGCCGTTCAGTGCACACATCGACTAACTCCACTTTTTGAAAATCTTAAATTTTATGTCAAAGCACTTGGTATAATCATAACTTTTTGTATTTATAATAACTTTCCGGAATAATAAAGATTAGCACCGTTAAATGGCAAATTTTTTTTGGCCATTGAATAATAAGTAATTTATTTCAGAAGCCATTTCGATTAACTCCATACTCTAATGTAAATCGTTTCGGTAACGCTGTATCTGTTCTGGCCGTGCATCGACGCTTATTTGTTTTTAAACAGCGGAAGATGCTCTCTCCCTCTCAATAATATTCGTAACAAAATCGCATCGGTAAACAGATAAAAAGAACAACGTTTACAGTAGACTTTACCTGTAGTAAAAGTAATATATTTTTTTCTTTTAAATTATACTGCTAAAATAAAAATACCATATTTTTGGATCTCTATTTTACAGAAATTTACAGAAAATCGTATTTAAATCAAATCATTAGATTTTTTATCATGATTATTTTACACCTTTTATTTTTCGCGCATATTGTCATATAAATTACATTAAATAAAATATTGTTAATTAAAATTAAAAATTAAACTTTAAATTCGCGTAAAAAGGTAAAATAAATATTGAAGACTCATAAAAAGAAAACGAACACGTGTAGAACGAAAAGCGCATTTGGCTAAGTGCCCATCTCATTCAACGCATCACCCCTTTTCCGAGTAGGATCGTTCCGCGAGAGATAGACATGGTTTACGAAAACGGACAGTAAGCGCAATGCAAACGGTAGTTAGTATAGCAGTGATCTCGCACGCTGAATGTTATTCTGTACTTCTTAGTCTTTTCAACATTACTCCCAGATTGTTTTTAAAGAAATAAATATTATACCGTTATAATCAAGATGAGTGAGACTAATAATGTGAGTGAGGAAAGCAGTGATGATTCTTCAATACGATTTATCAACAGAAAGTCTGGTCCAAGACGTTTATCGTTTTCCTCGGATTCATCGGATTGCAACAGTACAAACCCAACAAACACATTGATTGGGAGGAAAAGAAGTCGTAATCCTGTTAAATGGATACGAAATTTACAAAAGCATAACAGGATAAAAGGTTTGGCATACAGGAATAGGGGAGGAAAATTAATACCTGCAAAAACATTTGTCGATATACCATGCAGATGCCGTCAAAATTGCAATCAAAAAATTATTTCGGATGAGAGAGAGGCTGCCATGAAAGCATTTTATAGTTTACATAGTCAACTTGACCAAAATATTTTCTTAAGAGGTTGTATCAAAGTTAACGAAATAAAAAGAAGGCGCCCTACGAATGAAACTAAAGAACGAAGATTACATTCGTTTACATATTACTTTCGAAAAGAGAGACTTGATATTCCCGTTTGTAAAAAATATTTTAGAGACACTTATCAGGTGAGTGACGGGCGGATATACGATTGTTGTTCTAAAGAACAAGTTACATCTTTGGTTGATAAGCGCAAAGGCCGAGTTGCAAGCAATAAAATAGATGATACAAATGTTATAAAGCATATAAAGTCATTTCCAGCCTACAGTAGTCACTACACCAGAGCTCATAATCCAAGACGACAATATTTAAATCCTGACTTAAATATTAAGAAGATGTATGAACTATACGTCACAGAATGTGAAAAGGAAAACGTAGCACCAGTGAAAGAAAAATATTACTATAATGTGTTCTCTACAAAATTTAATTTACATTTTAAACAACCATCAAAGGATACGTGTCAAACTTGTGATGCTTTTCAAATAAAAATTCAATCTTCAGACGATGAGGGAATTAAGATGGCAAAAATTGAAAAGGAAACTCACTTAGAAGAGGCTGAACGGGCTCGCAGTCAAATGGCTGCCGATAGAATGGCAACATCGGAAAAATTATTCGTATTTTCTTTTGACTTGGAAAAAGCTTTAGCCTTTCCCAAGTTGACCACATCCGTAGCTTATTATAAGCGAAATTTATATGTTTATAATTTTGGATGTCATGAATTCAATAAAAATATAAGCCACATGTTTGTTTGGCCAGAAACTGAAGGATCTCGTGGGTCTCAAGAAATTTCATCTTGTCTAATAAAGTACATAAAGACTTACGCTGCAAACTTCGAAAAAATAATAACATATTCGGATTCGTGTACCGGGCAAAACAGAAATATTAAAACCGTCTTAAGTTTATTGAAACTTGTTCAAAGCACGAAAATCAAAGCTGAATCAATTGAAATGAAATTTTTGGTAAGTGGACACAGCTATTTGCCCAATGACTCAGATTTTGCCATTATTGAGTCATGTGCGAAAAAAAATCAAAACATTTTTTCACCAGATGATTGGTACTATATAATCAAAACATGTAAAAAGAAAGCGCCATTTCATCTAATCCAAATGACTCACCAAGATTTTTTGTCAACAAAACCTTTAGAACAGTCTATCATTAACAGAAAAGTAACCGTCACAGGGCTTCCAGTAAATTGGCTTAAAATGCGCTGGATAAAGTTAGAAAGGTCCAAACCCTATCTCATACAATTCAAATGTGACTATAATGAAGATACAGAATTTCAAACCATTAATATAAGAAAATCTTTAGTGGGTAGACCGCAAAGTTTGAAAAATATAGATCAGCCTTTATTATATCCTAAAGGTAGAACTGTGACAAGGGAAAAATGGAGAGACATGATGGACCTGCTAAAATTCATTCCTCCTGTTAAACACGATTACTATAAGAACTTGTCAACAAATCGAAATGACGAATCCTCGCATACAGCTGATGAAGAAGACATTATTTATAATATTGCTGAATCATCCCAAAGAATAATGCCGCTGACATAAAACTGCTGTGAATTAATTACAAAAATTATAATATAACAGAACTGACAACATACATTCTTATGGAAAAGCTGTGATAAAAATGTATAATAACTAACTTTTTCTGTAATAAAAAACTTAAAAATGTAAAGACTTAATTTAACTTTATTACTTTTTTCAGTTGCCAAATCGATTAACTCCACCAGTCACATAAAAACTGTAACATTACTGACGATTGTTTGTTGGCTATTCTTTCTTATTAATTTTATACACCGTTAGATGAAAGCTATATCTGCAATTATGCATTCTACATTATATATTTGAATTCATATTATCAGAGGAATTTTAAAAAACAATATACATTACATCATCGCGTTTCTCAACTTTTTGTTTTATGGAGTTAATCGATGTGTGCACTGAGCGGCTCATATATATGTACCACAACAGTTTTTAGAGAATTGCTTCTAATACAAGATTTAAAATAATAATAATAATAAATAACTAAAAATAAAGTAATGAATGATGTATTCCAAAATAACATTTTCATGAATTATTATCAAGATTAAAACTTAAGAAAGTTAGCAGATATGTTGTAACATATTTTCCTTGTCAAATACTTATTAAACTTTTTTTTATGAATAACTAATATATTAATCATATTATCAAATATTTTATTTATTTAAAATAAAGAAAAAAAATTTGTAGCTCTAGTTGAAAAATAAGATAAAAAATAAAATATCAAAAATAGCACATACAATTATCACAATTTCTCTTCAAATGTTTAAAGGACAACAAAACAATTTAAATTTCATAATTAAAAACACAGAACAAAATATATACAGAGACACTGAATTTCAAAACATTTTTAATTATCAGAACTTTTAAGAAAGTTTAAAGCTTAAGTCTTTAACTCTATATAATTAAGCACTGAAAAAGTGTAATAAAACTATGAAAGCAGTATAATTAAGCTTAAACAATAATGTTAAATTCAAATTCTATTAGAAATTCATGCAGAACTTTTGCAACAATGCAAATTATTAATAATTTTTTTCTTATGTATGGTGTTTACACTTAGTAAAATGACTATATAAGATATTACAGAACTGCTTGCAATATTCTTAATGTCTAAATTTTTAACATTCTTGAAAAATGCAGAGAATGCACATTAAAATCAATTAGACAGCCTGATAGCAACATAGATAAAAAATTCTTCATATAGGATGAAGTGGAGAAGCGTAACCTTGTCTTATAAATAACTGATAAGTTAAAATTGACCTATTAATCATCATATCTGTCTGCATGAAACTTTATTCGTTACATTAGTCTTGAAAAAACAAAATCAAATGTGAAACAATGATAGTTTTAGAAGTTCAAAAGATTACTTACACACCCCTTCTCTCAAAATTTGAAGCTCTGCTAGTGCTATACTTAAGAAGTAAATTCAAATTTTTGGTGAGGAAGCTACATTTTGTATATAGATTTTGACTATAACTTGAGATTTGTTCTAATTAAGATTTTTGGTTTTTTACCAGTATATCGAAAGTGCACCTCAAATGTACCTTTAAAAAAAAAAAAAAAAAAAAAAAACACAGTTTTGGCTTTTAATTTTCAATGAAACCTTATATTCTGAAGTTTGTTGGAGAGTTAAAAAGTTTAGGACGTGAATTTACAGTTGGAGGTGTATGGAAAAGTTCGTAATGCTGTAACGAGTTGAAATATTTTAAAAATTGAAAAAATCCTAGATTCCTGAAAATTTTCACTATCTGGAAAACTGACTTATCTCTTAATTTACTGTATATGGTTATAATAGGCTGAGGTTACACTTGCTCTAAATTAAGGGGCAAATAGAATTATGAAATACGAAATTTTCATCATTTTTTTTTTCCTTTAAGTGACACATTGTTAGATTGTAAAAAGCTCATTAAGGACTAATTAATTTTAATCTATGCCTAAATATTTTCAGATGCAAATATAATAGACACAGAGTAAAATGAGGTCAAACTATGCCAGAACTTTGCTACATTTATCCCACTTCATCTTATTTAAAATTTTCTATTAATGATCAATATTAAAACAGTATTTACATAATAGAGAGAAATATCAAAATTTCAAAGTAGGAAAAGAATGCATATTTATAATTCCTAACAGTAAATACATGAAGTTATTTAAAGAGAAAATACATTTAATGTGCATAATTTAAAAGGATGGAATCGAAAAATATGAATATGTAAATGATTTATATACATTTTATAATTACTTTAGCCTAATATATGTATGATGTATGTATATATATATATATTTCTCAACACATATTTTAATTTTGCAAAGGACTGTGTAGTTTAAAATCAGTCATTCTCCTAAAAATATAACTAAAACTGTTGCAAAATATACTAGAATTTACTATTTAACCTTTCCATAATTATAATTTTATGATTAAACAAAGCAAATTTTGCAGTAAGTTTTTTTTTTTTCTTTTAAATTAGTCAAACATTACATTAGTCCTCCAAATGGTTATGTTGTTTACTAAAGCAGCAACTGCTTAATGTTTTCAGCTTTAATTTCAGTCAGTAAAATTAAGTATGAAATTCCTTATCTAAATTTATCTATTTTTTTCCTACTCTTAACGATAACATTTTCCCTTTTCTTAAACAAAGTTTGATTCCCTTCAAAGTTATGTGATTATCCAGTTTAAAAATCATACAATTTTCTCAATTCCTTATTTTTGATTCATTTTGTATATAGCTGTTAAACAAGTTAAAAACTGAATGAAAATTATATTTAAACAATTCTTCATTGTTTCCATCCCATCAAATACTGTATTTTTTAATTTGATATTATTTCATTTCCTGTCAAATGATGCTCTATTAATTTGGTTTTAAATCTCTGTAATGATACAGCCAGTTAACCTAAATTTCAGCTACAACAAAATAATTCATTTGAATCAGATTTTTTATATCTCAAGTTTTTTTCCCTAATCATTTGCTAGCCTAATCTATTATTTATTTTTACTCTTATTATTATCCCTCTTCTACTAATGTTTGAAATTTAGGGTTAGCTTAGTATCAATAAAATCCCCCTTGGGTGTGAACACCACACCCTTCTTAATGACAGTTTCCATAGAAACTTAAGAACAAAACGTTTTGTGTATTTCCTATTACTTAATTCTTGGCAATCAAGGTTTTTGCATAGTTTATTTCTCTCTAGAAGAGGTCATCTTTGGATAAATGCATTCTTTGTGAAAGATCTGAGTGTGCAAGGAACCATAAATAAACTATATTACGAAAATATGAATATAATCAGATGCACATTTTTAACATACTTTTAGCAGACATTGATAATATAATGTAATACACTCACATATATACAGGGTGGTTATAATTAAACTTCCCCTATAAACAGTATCCTACAGCACAAACGGGTGAACGGAATGCAACGAAATTTGGTATATAGACTATACACGAGATGCGCTGATGGAATTTCGAAAAAAAAAAAATAGTTTAGTTCTAAAATGTCCACCAGAGGGTGCTTTTTCTGGAAATAACATTAAATTTAACTCAATAAACGACCAAAATGGAATACAGAAACAATATTAACATTTATTCACTAGTTTCTGATCACCTTGTCATCGAACCACATTAAGTAAAGGTAACGAAAAAATAACAGTAGACTGCTTGAGAAAAAAAAAAAAACAGTTCAGTTTGCAGAGACAAGAACAGATTAGGATGAAATTGCACAAGAGGAGCAGTTGTTATTCGTGTCCAGGATGATGTAGGGAAAGGTGCTCCATGTGACCACCCTCATTTACCTGCAAAATTTCAAGTCGATGGACAGTGTGTTCAACAGCAGATCGTAACTGTTCAGTTGTGATGCTTCGCACATGAAGCGTTATGGAGTTCTTCAAGTCACTGAACGTCGCAACACCTCCAGGATACACCACACTTTTTCAAGGTAATCAGAAACTAGTAAATAAATGTTAATATTGTTTCTGTATTCTGTTTTGGTCATTTAGTGTGTTAAATTTAATGTTTTTCTGGAAAAGGTACCCTTTGATGGACATTTTGGAACTAAAATTTGTTTTTTGAAATTCCGTGAGCGCATCTCGTGTGTAGTCTATATACCAAATTTAGTTGCATTCCATTCACCCATTTGTGCTGTAAGATGCTGTTTATAGGGAAAGTTTAATTATAACCACCCTGTATATTATTTGTTTCCATATTCTGTTATAACCACCCTGTATATTATTTGTTTCCATAGTCTCGAAATTCTATATAATTTAATATTTATTCCCCATGTATAAAACACAGTACTAATTAAAAAAAGCTTTATCTCATACTAAAAGTTTATAATGCAAGATTAAGGCTATTAAAATAATATCATTCAATACAGTATCAGAAGTATTCAAGAATTTTGAAAGCAAATTATTTTATATAATTACACAAAACACGAAGCTTTACACTAATAAATAGAATAAAAAATAAACCTTTTCTTGCTTCATGATGCAGCCATAATATTTTCAACGGGGTACCCTGCTGTGGTCACTGGCATCAGTGGTGGTGGAAGTTGTTCTGTATCTTTGATCTTCAGCATACTCGCTAGCTTTCTTGAGTAGGTTGCATTACTGTTTATCTAACCCTGTTGCATCGTTACCATTGCATGAATTTGAATTATGTATAATTTCTACAGCTTCACAGTAAGTAGTGTATTTGTGATTGTGGTAGTTAGCAATTATTACAACGTTATCAAAATTAATATTAATTTCATCATCTTGGTTTGCTTTGGTTATTGGCATGGTGATTTTTCCTGTAGCAATACACACAGAACACAGCCACGATACTACTACCAGAAAAATCACCACGGCGTTAACCAAAGCAAACCAAGATGATGAAACTAATATTTATTTTAATAACATTGTAAAAATTGCTAACTACCACAATCACAAATACACTATTTACCATGAAGCTGTAGAAATTATACATCATTAAAATTCATGCAATGGCAACAATGTGGCAGGGTTAGATAAAGAGTGGTGCCACCTACTTAAGAGAGCTAGGAAGCATACTGAAGATCGAAGATACAGAATTAATTCCAGCACCGCTGATGTTGGTGACTACGACGGGGTACCCCATTGAAAATATTATAGCTGCATCATGAAGCAAGAAAAAGTTTTTTTTTTTTTTATTTTATTTATTAAATTATTTTATCTTTTCAGATCTATCTAACCTGTGACAACAGTCTTTTTACTAAGTGTAACTATCACACATATAATTATACTATTTTTTTATTAAGTTATATCAGTACACAAAAGATATAAATGGGCATTTAAAATGTACAGTATACAGTTTTGAATTTCCTAAAAATATTAAAACGACTTTCAATATTTTTAGGAAAGTGAAAGCCAAATTCCATAAAATAATTCCTTGAAATGCATTAAGATTTTTCTAATACATAGAATTCTCAACGCAAAAAATTTGTACATTTGAATTCTATAATTTACAGAAAATGATGAAAAATGAAACATAGAAAAAATATAATTTTATACAGAAACTACTCATAGTTTCACACACACACGAAAAAAAGAGAAATCATAGAAATATTTTTTTTTAGAAATAAGTCTGTGGTGAGATCAAATTTCATTTTTACAAAATGAAAAAAAAAAAAAGAATGAATGAAAAGAAGAAAAAGGTGTAACATATTAATGACACATAAATAAAGAGCACCAATGAGGAAGAATCCTCAAAAACAGATGTTTAAATGAACTATACATAAATATAAAACATTTAGTTTGAAGAGAGTTGCACTAAGAACTTCAAATTTCTTTAATGCGATGTGACATATACCCACTAAGAAAATAGCAAATGACTGTATATAAACAAATATATATTTGTCAGAAATAGAAAATATATTTGTTTAAACTGAGGCAATAACATAAGCTCTGAAATTCAGTACAAATATGATCTTTTTTGTACTGTATAGTAATTCCTATATTAGCTCAGATGAAAGGTTGAGATCAGCATGCAGTTTCCCCAAGAGATAATTTTTCTGAAAAAGAAAAATCAAATTAAAAAAAAAAAAAAATCCAAAAACACTGATTCTAAAAATAAATTATACTAATATAAATAAATAATGTTTACAAAGAGTATAATTAGTAGTAGAATTCAAATTAGCATATAGAAAACCTTTTGGCAATTAGAGTAACTCATAATATTTAGTATCAAGATCCTTTTCAACCAATTAATTAAATTAAAGAATTAGTGTACAATCATTATTTAAACTTGAAAAACTTCTCACATGCCATAAAATTATTGGGAGCACTACTGGTTTCGAAAGGACGCAGCCTTTCTTCTTCAGGTGCAAAATATGTGCTACTACCTTGGAGGCAAAAGCAGGATTTTGCCCTGCTTTCAATCTTGCTTTTGCCTCCAAGGCAGCAGCACGTATTTTGCACCTGAAGAAGAAAGGCCTCGTCCTTTCAAAACCAGTAGTGCTTCCATTAATTTTATGGTGTGTGAAGAAATTTTTCAAGTTTAAATAACCAATTAATTGACATAAATCTATATCTATATAAAAGAGAAAGTTTGATTTTGTAATGGATTTACACTTGATATTTGAATTGCTGATTTAATGTACTACTGCTATATATGTATCATTATATATGTTTAACCAATTTAACTAAACTTCATAATGACACATTTTAGGCTCCCCCCCCCTCCCCCATTTCAAAAAAAAAAAAAAAAAAAAAAAAAACCTACCTAAAAAACTAAAAGCAAAACCTGTTTTGAGAAATCAGTTTATATCAGAGTTCATCAGCAATTAATTTATTTTTTGGGAAAAAAAAAAAATATATATATATATATATATATATATGGGTGATTTCACTGTCACGTGTGGGACAATTAGACTGAATTTTTACTAACATTTTTATAGTTATACAAATTAATTAAAGCTGAAAGTTTGAAAATTGCTGACCAAGTGAAAGTTCTTTACTTATATGATTTTTTAAGCACAAAATTTTTTCCATTGTATTTTTTAATTAAATACAGCTGTCACATGTCGGACATAATATTAGACACATGTTTTCAAGCTTTTTACTTTCAGCAAAAAATCCTCTGAATCTACTGTATTCATGCATTTGCATTTTTTTTCAATATATATACTGTGTGCCCACTAATTATCTATTATGTAGTTGTATTGAAAAAGTAAAATCAAGTACTTGATTGTCTTGCTTTCGCTGCAAAGGGTTATGAGGAAAAAATGAAGAGGATCTGATTGTTAAAAGCATTTTAGAAGAGGACAGAAAAAGGTTCATGGAAACCAGGGAAAAATTAAGAGATGATGCAAAACAGCAAATTAGGAAAATCCAAGAGGAGAATAAAAGACAGTATGATATAAAATGTAAGACAGCACATAAGTACCATATAGGGGACATAGTTGCCATCCAACGTACCCAATTTAGGACAGGTCTCAAACTAATTAAATATTTCGGACCGTATAAAGTAACAAAGATTAAAACAAATAATTGATATGTCCAAAAAATCAGTCAACATGAAGGACCAAAAGTAACATCAAAATAATAATTTATAATCAAGATCTTTATTCTTGTACATGTATATGTTATTTTTGTTAATTTAATATAAAATTTTTTGAATATTTGGACTAGCCATAATAAAAATAATGTTAACCAAAAGTAAAATGAATGAAAGAAAAAAATCTATAGAAAGTTCACATGATGAGTGCAGCACTTCATAACATTCTCTAAGTACAGTGAGCAGTGGTGCACCCAGAATTGCTGTCTGGAGGGGGCTGAAGAATATTTGGGTCCTGTAGTACTGTAAATAGGTTTAAGGGTATATACGCACACATACATATAGTAAAGAATCTGCTTTAAGTATTTCTTTTGAAATAAGTAAACGAATGAATGAAATTGAATTTAAGTTGAATAGTGCAATCAAGGAATTTATATCAGTATATAACCTGGTAAGTTACAGTAGTTCGGTCAGTTGCGGTTGGCACTGAGCTTGTAAACAAAGTTGTCTGTTCATCTATGATTAAAAAAATATATATATCGTGTACAATATGACAAGCTAGTGAACACAAAATACGTCCGAAATAAAATGCCCTCCCCCCCCCCCCCATATTTCTATTGCAAATAAAATTTGATCAAATTTAATACTCTTTTGCGTTGCTTCACATGCATATGCAGTAATACTTAAATAATTAAGAAATTATAATTATAGCCAAATAAAAGTTACAGTTGTGATATGTAGGAATTATAACAGAATTTCAGTGTAAATTTTTATGTGGCTATTTTTATTTAATTATCTGGAGTATTGGGGTGATGCTTCTAGGTTTGGTTAACAGAAACAAGTCGGGCGCGAAGTCTTCGTGGGTGTCAGTCAACACAGCAAGCAGGGGGCAGAAAGAACCTCTTAATATCCTAAAATATTAATTATATTCTAATATATATTACTTAGAATTTTAATTTGTTCAGTTAGCAAATATTTCAAGCGTTACCTTTCTGAGTTCATTACAGGATATTGTATTCCAGTATAATATTTATATATATTATGAAATTTGAATTTTTATAACAGGAAAAATTACATTATCCAAAAATGGAGCTTAGATCTCAGTGACATCAGAGGCAAATATGAAAACTGTGCATGGACCCTACTGTATGTTCTACTTACCATGATTAAAAAAATAATAATAAGTGACCCCATCCTCAGAAGCATCTGTAAAATATCTTAACATATCATTATCAGGGTATTTTCCTATTTTGAACAGTAAATTACGCCTTTTGGCATTCCTCTAAATCGTTATATTTTTAGAGAAATAATTTTGCGTATGTGAGATTTCACTAGCATGTATATGTGCTAGTGGCATATAAAGAGTTTAATGAATATGCAAATTTCATTTTTAATTTAAAATATTGTTTTAGAGGAACGACTCAAGAGCAGGGCTAATTTTTATTTTATATCAAACGAGAATTTTCATTTGCCAATGCGAATGTGTTAATTTTGCCCAAGGACAAAACAAACTTTCACAAAGATGCTATAAATATTCATGAATTAAAATATAAAATTGTATGAGCCTGGTATCCCATTTTTCTGACAAATACATCCCTGCTTACTTCCACATCAGATTGCTTCTTCTGCCTGACTTTTTAGATACTCCCTCGATTTCATGATAACAGTATAATGCTTTAGGGCCTTAGAAGCCGATTCCTAAAAATTGCAATGGAATGTCTAGGGTATCTTTCAAATAAAAAACAAAAGAACTAGTTCATTGTTTTTGTGCTTGAATGTAAAAATTTCAAAATTTCCTAATATTTAATGTATAATTTATAAACTTTATTTTTGCTTACAATATCAGTGTTTGAATAATATTTTTTTCATGCGTTTTTTACCATGTCAGCTGGTTCTGGAGGGGGCTTGAGCCCCCTAAGCCCCCTCCGTGGGTGCACCACTGACAGTGAGAAAAACAAAAGTGGAGAAACTGGAATTCCCTCTCTGCTAAAGAGAGAAATTCTGATCATCAGCTGCCTATTCTAAGTATAGACCATAGTGATATTTTTTTAGGTGCATAATCTATTGCAAATTCAGTTTACCTGGAAGCATCATGAAGGAAATATTTCTGTTTCATCATTTTTCAGACAGGTGAGTAAATTTTTTCGTTGTACATTTTTTTTGAGTTGGTGAATCTGTAGATCAAATTAGGGCACTACTTATCCCTAACAGCACATCTTCTTTTTAGGACATCTATAGGATATCCTGCAGATAAAAGAACATCTTTAGGATGTAATGTAGATGAAAGGAACATCTTTAGGATGTACTGTAGATAAGTGTGCTGTTAGGGATGGAGGTTTTCGAAAAAATGATTAATTGTGGCTGCATGAATATATCATAATCTTCTGTTTCTGATGTTTGAGATTCTGTGGTATCCATGTTATGTTAAGTATCCCTGTGGGGCTAGTTGGTATAGCTACACCATGGCTATGGCTTAGCTTGATTTCCTTTAATGATAGTTCAAAGGCTGAAGAACATCTCCAAGATGAAAATTTTTTACCCTCAGCTTCCTGCTAAGATGATAGTAAAGTTTTTTATTTGACAGTTCCTATGAACCCGGGAGAACATCAAAATAATGCCAAAAGTTCACATAAAACAAGACCAAGAATGAATACTCCATAAAAATAAGTAAAACCTAATCACCTTGAATACAATATAAATTACTTCATTATGGTAAAATGCTAATCCTACCTTAGCAAAATTGACAAAATCGATGGCAACGATAATCTTATGTCCATCACGGTTAAAAAAGAAAAAAAAAAAAAAAAAAAAGGGAGATGGCCAGACGCGAATGATTCAATTTTATATGACCAAAGTAAAATTGTGCAAAAATTGAACCCACCTGTTCAAATAAATGAGTTTGCAACTTTTACATTCATGGTTGATTTTAAACCTTGAGTTAATACTATTTGAATAACTACAGGTATCTATAATACTAAGCAGAATTTATTTTACTTGATGAAATTTTTATTTGTTCATACATTTAAATGGAAATTTTTGAACAAATATTATTAAAATAAAATGTTTCTTTTTCTGAAATATGTTATATTCTGCCTAAATATCCATATCATGTTATGCCACTTCACCACAATGGATATGCCAAATAACCCAGTGTACAGGGTTAAATGGCATAGTTACAAGTTCTTAGGAAAAATGTTTTCGAGGCTGCTTAAACATGTATTTAATTGATGGGTCTTAAATGATTTTTTAGCCAAAGAATTAAGCTTCCCATTACATTCATCAGGATTTCTTTAAGTATTGCAGGAGAAAAAAAAAAAAAAAAATAAAAAGAAAAAAATAAAATCTGTGCCAACTAACAATCTCCCCTATATATACATTAAAGGGGTATTTTAGTGAGCTCAATTAAAAAAATATATATGAATTTTACTATTCATGTTTTGATATTTTAAAAATATACAAAAAAATTAAAATAAAAAAAGTTATAAACTGGTAAAGTGGCATGGGTAAAATTGACATGTTTGCAGCCCTTCTGGTCATCTGAAACAAAATTTAAAAAAATATTCTTAATTTGTTAGAATGTTACAGCCCTTATTTAAGAGAAACTAAAAAAAAAAAAAAATTGCAAAATGGCAACTGTGAAAAAAAAGGGGGCATTTTTTGCCTTTTTTTTCCCCTTATATTCTTTAATTAAAAAAAAATAATAATAATAAATGATAATAATAATAAAGGTACAAACTTTGAAATAAATTGGTTAAATAGAACTTGAGATGTCATGTTAACCATGTTGAAAAAAGTAGCTTTGAGAAAAATATTTTTAAAGTTTGAAGCAAAAGTTTCAGGCAGCTGCATCAGTCTAAGATATAGAATGATACGTTATACATATATTATGTCAATTGGTGATTCCTAATTCATAGAGTATGCCCTTTTCGACTTTGAAATATTACAAGCAGTTCTAGCTTCCTTAGAAGCATCAGAAGCTTGTTGCTTGGAGTGCTCAATTCGACTATTGCCTTGTTTAGTAGTGAGCGCACAAACTTCAGAACCAATAGTAATTCCCATAAAAATCAATATTTTAAAAATTGGTAAAAAAGACTTTCCTTACAAATGTAAACAGCTATATGCAGTATGGTACCAGTTATCCAGAATCGCATATTTGGTTGTTTAACTTCCTTTTTTTTCTTTTTTTTTTTTAATATGTGCAGAAAGCACATAAAAAAAAAAAAAAAAAAAAAAAAAGAAAGAAGTTTTTAGCAAAAGAAAATTGATGATATGTTTAAACAATAAAAGCTTTATCAGCAAAAAGTGGATTTGCAATGTAAATTTTTTTTTTTACAATGAATAAAATCTCATAATCTTTAAAAAAAAGTTATGAATATTTTTGATTTTTTATGAATATAAACAACATGAATTTTCATAAAGAATCAGCCTGAAAAAAGTCCAAATCTTCCATTCCTTCACAAGATGTAGTATTTAATGTTTTAAAATCAATGACTAATCAAGATTTGAAGTATTTCAATTAACACAAATTTTAATTCTTATGTAAGGTTAATAAGTTTTTCACAGATTCTTATACATTTCAAATTTAAAATAATGTTTTATCTTGATTTAAAATGATTTTAAAACTTTTATTTAAAAAAAAATTAGATTAATTAAAAGTTAAAATTTGATTAAATGATTTAAAATAATAATTTTTTATTTAAAATATTTATTTCAAATCAGAATTACATGCATTCTACAAGTGTGATTAATTTGGTTGTTTTAATAAGCATCCAGTTATTCAGAATAGTCTCTCCCTAACCATTCTGGATATTTTGTTCCCTACTGTAATTTGCAATTGTCCATGTTCCAGTATGTATATGTTTCAGTGCAAAAGTCCAGATTAATGAATTTAATGATTCTTTATTATTTTGTATTTCTGATCCCAAACATCTACGTAATAAGCTTTCTGAAGATAAGTTTTCATACATCAGCTTCATTACTTTTAATACTTCATCATTTAGAGCTGAATTTGCATGGACAAAGTCATCTGATGTCACCAAAATAGCTATATCTCTGTAAATAATTGAAATTTCAAACTTCCTATTAGAAATTTTGCCTTTTTCCGTGTTATTTCTCTCTTAGTTCCTGCTTTATTCAGTTTTATACTTTTCAACAGTGAACACTTTCTTAATAAAATTTACATTTCATAACTATTTAAATCTATGAATAAGTTTAAGTTATGTTTGTAAATTCAAATTTCATAATTTAAAGTACTTAAAGTTATATTAAATTAAATACTAACAGTGATGTAGCTAATCTTTCAAAATTATAGGTCCCTGGGACCATAAGTTCCAAAATTCTAAGTCCTTTAAAAAAAAAAAAAAAAAAAAAAAGAGTCATTTGTTTTGTTTATATTTCTATTTTGTTTAGTTAGGTTCTTGGCCATGTTGGCATTAAAGGCAATGAAGCAGCAGACAAAGCTGCAAGGAAGACTTCAATTTTTCTAAACAGTCCTGTTCCTTACGATTACTAAGAAGCATTCTTAGAGATATTTTTCATAAGAAATATGTTATTATGACTCATCTGAAAACTGGGCACTCAAAGCTTACACATAAACACTTACTACTTAGACAACAGGAGCTCACTGTCACTTTACTTTACTTACATTCGTCATATACTCACCAACTGTCCTTGGCTTCGTTTTGTATACACATTATTTTGTATCATCTTCACCAAATCTGACGAGCCTTTTGGGTATTTATCCTCATGCTAAATTGACAAATTTTTTAAAGGAAGCATGATTTTACAGTGATATCTGACTTTTATATTTTATATTATTTTATTACATTTTATTTCAATGTTTTACCTTTTATCCTTTCTCATTTTGTATTTTTATTCATGAACTTATCCAGATGCTACTTTTTACTTTTTACATTTTACAAAATTGTTTTCCGCAGCATGTCCTACTGTAAACCTTGTACCAATCAACCAAAAGCGTCAACATCTAGAGTCTCCCTGTATATCACAGAAATCAGAAACGTATGTGGATAGATGCTGAATTTTAAGGAGTGGTTTCATGAGCAATTTGTCCCCAATTAGAATTTTTTTCTTTTTAAAAAAAATAAGTTGGAAAGAAAAGAACTCTTGCTTTTAGACAATGCTGCATGCCATCCAGATGAGGAGCAATTGGTGGGTAGTGAGATCAAAGCATATTTTTTGCCACCAAATGTTAATTCACTGACACAGCCAATGGATAAATGTGTTATTGAAAACTTGAAAAGAAACTACAGAAAAAAGCTGTTAGGAAAACTGATTGAAAATCTTGAAGAACAACGAGCTACAGAATGTCTGAAAGAGATTAAACTGAAAAATACTGTCTATTGGATTGCCGAAGTATGGGAATAAATTAAATCAATGACTATCCAGAAATTACTATCAGAGCAGCCAAATGATGAAAATGAAGCAACTGATGACAAATCTTTGTTGAGCCTGGCACAAACACTTCTTGTTTCTGAAACCCTTACTGAAACAAATATCGTCCAGTGGATGAATGCAGATGAACAGCAAAAAATTACAGCTAACATGATTGCAGATATGGTTGAAAATCATAAAGATAGCAATGATAATGATGATGAAAACTATGTTACCCAAAAGAAAATTACGTATTCTGAAGGGCTAATATTGATTTAGAAAACTATTGAGTACACTGAGCAGCAAAAAGAGGCTATACCTACAGATGTGATGGCATTAACAAAATGGCATAACACGGCAGCAAAAAAGTGTTTTTCATCCCATAAACAAAAGAATATCAAGGACTTTTTCAAATGAACAATTTCATTCCCTGTTTTTATGCTACCAACATTGGCAGTGTCATATAGACTGTAAATATACTACACAAATTAATGAATTCTGAGTAATTTTATATTTAATCCCTTTAATTTAGTGACATTTTATGCAAATCCTGTTTAATCGAGTTTTTCGCTTCGGGGAGTGGGGGGGGGGGGAAGCTTGGTCCACATTAACTTGGATAAACGCGACTCTACTGTATATCCTCTGGCGGCAGTTGTTTCTTTTCCTTTTAAAGTTAAAATTACTTAAGTGTTTACCTTTTGAAATTTGAAATTTACTTAACTATTTTATGGCATATTAAAGGTTTAACTATTTAAAACTAATATTAATCTAAAGTAATGAAGTTTCCTTACAGTGCTGGCCACTGTGTGATTTAAATAAAACTTGGCTGTTTTTTTAAATGTTTACCTTGCAATAACAAATGCCAATATTGCCCTTATCAAGCTTGTTTTACAGATATTATTGTTAAGTTTAATAAATTTAAATTAACTTTATCTTTTATCCCATGTTATTTTTATTTACTAATTGTTTTTAATAAATTTTAGCTTTTCTAAATGAAAACTGGTACTGCTACTCACCTTTTTGCCTTTACTGCTACTCACATTTTTATCACACATAATAATAGCTTAAAACTATTGGATCTGCAGATCAGGAGCCTCAAAGTCCTATTTACATCAGACATTATTCAATAGGTCATTTTTATTTATTCCTTACTATATAATCGTATATATTGATTTGATCGACTTGTTACCATAATCAGATACATTTCTGAGGGGGGCTGCCGCCCCCCTCAACCCCCCTCTGTGTCTCTATTTGCATATCTTATAAAGTCTAACGGAATTGTAAATAATTGCATTTATTTTTGTATCAACTCTTTCAAAGAGGTTTAGTAAAGTTAATAGAATGCTAACTTTGTGCATTTCTAGTCGTTTTAGTGTTAAAATAGCCTAATTTTCCTTTAAAAACACTTAAAAAAGCTCCAATAAGGGAAGAAATGGATTTGGCGCCAAATTTGGCGACTGTTTTCCTCCTTGGCGATTTTTTTTGTGATCTTGGAGAGAAAATCCTTATTAGGGATATATCAAAGATGGAAGCTCTAATCTCATTATGAGATACGAGAATTTTCCAGAACAGTCTGTGTTTGATAGAAAAGTATAAAAGGAGCATTTTTTCGCCAAGGCGGTCAGTCTCAGATCTGTGTCAGTTTCGTCAAATGCTTGCTTTGCTTTGAGCCTCTTTAGATGAGACTTTCTTTATGTGTTATTGCTAAACAGTTTGTGCTGTTGATTTGCTGTTAACGGCTGTTGTTTAAGCTGTGTTTACTAGTTGAATTGAAGCTGATACTTGGTTTATAGACCTGTATTTTTCTGGAACTTCTTGTGAATACATCACTGAATTTTTGCAAGTTTTGCCTTTCATTCTCGGACAACTTACGGATCCCCCAAGTACGCAACAATATGTATTCTTAATAAACGACGTTCTTGTATTATTTCAATGAAATTCATAAATACCAAATTTCATAACTACCAAATTTCATACAAAAAAATTACATAGCATATCGGAAATATTTTGCGTAACCTTTAAACTAATTTCAAATTCTATGCCCACAATTATCAACAAGAAAACATGCTTTTAAAATTCTAGCAAAATTTCATTATATTTGATGGGGTGTAACCATGTTAAAATAAACTTTTAAGAAATATCGACTATAGACCGTAATAGTACGAAATTATTTTTGTATCCCGGAAAAGTAGCCACAGTCATTATAAACGCCAATAATAAGATTAAACCTAATTAATTATAACTCATTAATTTTTCAAACTAATTTGACATCATTTGGATGTTTACAGTACATACTCGGAATTATTTTGTGTGGTCCCATAAATTATTTAGTCTATACATAACCTTTTTTAAGAGTAAACATGATTTTAAGCATCTTTATAATGTATGTTAATTTTATTAAGTTCAATTCAGCATAAACGCATTAAAGTGCGCACTTAAATAAAAGTTTGTCCATAGGCTCTAATGCTTTAAAATTCTTTTGCGTGTCTCTGTAAACAAACCATAAACATTGTACACACCAGTAAAAACTATTCAGCTTACTTGCGTTTAAAATTAATAATTGTTCCAAATTTAACATCGTTTGGATGACTACATGACATTGTCAGAACACTTTTGTAAGGTTCATTAATTAGAAAGCTTAAGAGCACATATTTTCTTCAAACAACATAAGTTTAAACATCTTACTCACGTACGCTAGTTTAATTTTCTTGATTGCAAAGTAAAGATGTTAAAATGCGTTTTAACGCAATTCACCTCATACACCGTAATGCGAAGTATTTTGGCGGGTCCCTGTATACAAGCCATAAAAAGTATAGACCTAAGAAAATAAATAGCTATTTCTATACCGAGCCTGAATATATGTGTCAATTTGCAAGTCAATCGGAGAATTTTTGCGGCCGCTATTGCGGTACATACAAATTCATCCCATAGGCCGTAATGATAAAAAAAACTTTGGCGTGTCCCTGTACACGAACTACAAATAGAATACATACCCAAAACTATACAGCTAATTTCGTGGGGATCACGAACATGTGTACCAAATTTCAAGTCAATAGCGTGATATTTGCGGCCACTATCGCATGACAGACAGACAGACAGACGGAACACGAAATCCTTTTGAGTCTCAACAGAGGGCCTCCACTGACGTTTCGGCAAAAATTGGAAGTCAATAGCTTGATTTTTGCGATGGCTATCGCGGTACATACAGATTCTTCCCATAGGCCGTAATGATAGAATGACTTTGGCGTGTCCCCGTACACGAACTACAAATGGAATACACACCTGAAACTATACAGCTAATTCCGTTGGGCTCATGAATATGTGTACCAAATTCCAAGTTAATAGCGTGATTTTTGTGGCCGCTATCGCAATACATACAAATTCCTCCCTTAGGCCGTAATGATAAGAAAAACTTTGGCGTGTCCCTGTATACGAACTACAAATGGAATAAATACTAAAAACAATACAGCTGATTTCGTGGGACTCATGAACATGTGTACCAAATTTCAAGTCAATAGCGCTATTTTTGCGGCCGCTATCGCGCGACAGACAGACAGACACACAGACACAGCCCAAAACCGTTTTGAGTCTCAACAGAGGGCCTCCACTGACGTTTCGGCAATAAGTATGCTACACTGTGAACTCTGCATTTTCAAATTTAATAAATTTGATAACACTTTCCTCTTGAGGACATACTCTTAATGGTCTAAACTTTAAGAAAATTCCCCTCCCCCCCCCCCCCAAAAAAAAAAAGTTTATTTTATTTACTTATTTATTTATTTATTTTTTAGACCAGAATTAATACCCTTTTAAATAACTCTGTGTAAAAATGAATTTAATATAGAGCTAAACAAAAACCAGTGCCAAACATAATTAAACCATATATTAAAATCTCTCTCTTTATATATAAAAAAAGTTACTGCTACCACTGTTCATTTTTTTTTTTTTTTTTTTTAATTGTAGTGCCTATGATGGATTGTACAGTCTTTTGTATCAAGAAGGGAGAAAATTCTGAAAAATCCTCCTTCATTTCACTTCATTAAAAAAAATCTAGCTTCGCAATTTAAAAAAATATTATTTTCTTCACTTGAGGTAGAAGAAGATTCCTCCTATCTATCATCCCAAGACTTGTTTATGTATTATTAGCTTGGCCCAAGCCAGATGCATTATTCGCATTTCCTATAGTTGATACCATGATTAAAGAAACGAGGTAAAGAGTGAGGGTTTCCTTAATCCCACAAGTCAGAGTATTTTGCCAACACAAATGCAAGGGTTATTTTAAATTATTCTCTCAGACATCCATAACCACTCACCAGCTTTCAGGCAATTGACCCAGTTCAGGTACCACATGTAGTAATCGTGTTAGTTCTGTGTTTCTTGTTCAAGTAGTCACTGTTGTCTCACCTTTTCCAAGTACATCAGTCGCCCAGTGTAATACTAAGAATAGACTACCATGATACCTTAATTAAAATCACCAACCTAATAGCCAGCGCCACATCAAAATCAGACTCAACTTGGTTAACATTTTAGAAATTACTTTTTCTTTAAGATCAAACAACAAATAAACAAAAAAGGGTGAGTCAGAACATAAAACAAAATAGGTGAGTAGAACAAAATTAGAGGTTCCATTTTTTCATATTTTTCAAATTTTATGATTTTTTTATTTCTTCCAGAAAAACAAAACAAGGACAAGTAATGACCAAAAACTCATTGGCAGTAAAAAAAAAAAAAAGAAACAAAGGTAAGAGGAGGAAGTAAATAAAGAAGAAAATAAAAGATCACTTGAGCCTGGGGTTTGTGACACCTCCAGATTACCTAAAGAAGGTATCACCCTCGATGGGGGATGAGCAAAATCTGGAAACAGGTGTAAATTTATAAGTCACATGATGCAGGGTTCCCATTAGAGTGTGAGACTACAAGAATTTTACATATATTTTAATTTTATCACTTAAAAATTTTAACATTGCGAGAAAGTTGCGTACTATTTTATTTTTTAGGCATCAATAAAAAAGAAAAAAAAAACACTAAAAACTTTTTTAATCCTTTCTTTTTAGACTTATAGTTGTCCTATGATAGAAAATACATGCAACAAGCAAACTGAGCCCTAATCTACTCAAGTATAAATGACTTCTTGGTCCCCCCCCCTCCCATAAATTCAACAGACCTGTGTCCATGTAAAAGACCTATTTATTATTACTATTCAAAGTTTATTTGGAATCTCACTTAATTTTAAGAAATCTTACATAGATTTTAAAAGTCTCACTTTGTTTTTGAGGAAGGGTGAGAAATTCTCACCCAATTTTTTGTCTGATGAGTACTCTGGATGATAAAATAAAATAATCATCAGAGGAAGTCTATCAATAAAAGAAATTGAGGCTCAATCCAACTTACATCTCATCTCAACTAAAAGAAATAATAATATTCATATATTTCTTTTATTTATTCTAATTTTCAGAAATATGCAAACTAAATAGTAACATCTACCCATTTTTTCTCTTAATTTTCTAATCCTTTACTTGTCAACATGTTTTTTCAGGTGTCATCACTTAATGACTAGTTCCTTATTTACATAAAATGGACACTTTATGATCAGATTTGACATTAACAAATTTGGTGATAAACTGCTTTATCAGTGTAAAATGTCATAATTTTTTCAGTACTGGGCATTCAAAGACTGTGCCTAAGAAATATAAATATTGTAAAATAACTGCTTTCTATAAAATATGTAAACCATACAGTTTCTGGACAAAATTTGGTGACTTCCGCATTATTATTATTTTTTTTCTTTAATTGTTAGTATTGGTATGACATTTTAGTGCATTTTTTAAATAGATATATGACAGTTTGAAACCTTAAAGTTAAAGAAATGAATTCTGTTGATAGTTTATTATTACAAATATCTCTTTCAATTAGGAGTTAAGATGAAAACTTAAAATTAGACATTCCCACCAACTAAAGTTTTTAGAATTTAAATGGAAAAGAAAGAAAAAAAAAGCAATATTTTTCTTTAGAGTGGCATATTAAATTTGTATGCAAATAAATTATAAATTTTTATATAAATAAATAATGGATTTATAATGATAACAGGATTAAATGATTGCATAGAAAAAAAATATATACATATATTTAATGTGATATTATGTAACCATTTGCATATTTTTTTTCTTTTAAAGTGATTGATCACCCTTATTTCATTTTATTTATTCATTTAATTTTTATTTATTTATTATTATTGATGTTTTAAATTTATTTTTGCTTTTTATTTCATTTGTGAGTCAATCTTTAATTCTTAACAAATCTTAAAGATAAAATAGTATAAAATTATGTCAAAATGGTACGAATTTTACAGCCTGAATTGCAAAGTTTTAAATCCAATTTTCTTGGTATGCATTTATATATATATATATATATATATATATATATATATATATATATACATGATAATTTCAAATCTTCTAATGATAAAGGCTTTTAATTTTACGTGCATGTTTTCTATGTCATTTTCTTTAAAATGAACCAGATAATAAGAAATTAAAATTATCTAAAATTAAGATCTTAAAGAAAAAACCATAGATACTCCTGCTCAAAAGTTTAGCAAGGTTTCTAAACAACCAATTTTTCTCAATTAAAAACCTTCTCTCTCAATGAAATGTTTTCAAACACTGGGTATTTAAAGAACCAGGTCTTTATGTTTTTCAGTGAACATATAGGGGGCCGGTAACAAATTGAGCAAAATCAATAATGTTCGTGATCACCCTGCATCATTAACTGAACGAAATGATCTGTAACTTTAGGATATGTTTATACAGACGCCGTGCAATTTGTGCATAAATTTTTGTGTCAATAGCATGTTAAATAATGGAGATAAAAGCATTTATTTTAAAACACAAAAAAGAAATCAGAATGTTTTTTATTTATAATATACAAGGTTTTAAACAAAAATTATTTCCACTTTCAGATAAACTGAAAACACATTTGGAATAATATACTGCAATCGAAATACAAATACCTTAAATATCTCATGAAATATGAACATTTTTATAAAAATTGTTTTCACTGCACATGTGCAAAAGATAGAAAAATTCTTATTATTTAGATTGAAAGCTAGATATATTGGGCAACTTTTGTCAAAGTTCATTTAAATAGAGTAAAAATTAAGCAAATTGTTGGCAAAAGAACGAGCTAGATTTAAGTTATTTTCCAAGAGTTGAAATTTCCTAAGGGGTTTTTCACATGCCGCACAATTAATTTCAAGATCCAATTATTTCAACCACTACTTTGAAAAAGTTCTTTTTTGTGATAATTCCGTTATGATCTCACAAATCTTAGTAACAAAAATATGTTAGAATTACAAGTTTATAAGCGGTTTTTCACAAAAAAGTACTTTTGGAGCATGGTCGAAATAATTAAATCTTCAAATTAATTACGCAGCATGTGAAAAACCCCTTATGAAATTTCAATTCTTGAAAAATACCTAAAATCAAGCTTGTTCTTTTTTCGACAATTGCTTAATTTTTACTCTATTTAAATGAACTTTTGACAAAAGATGCCCAGTATATCTAGCTGTCAATCTATGTAATAAACATTTTTCTATCGCATGTGCAATGAAAACAATTTTCAAAAAAAATGTTCATATTTCATGAGATATTTAAACTATATGTATCCACATAGCAGTATATTGTTTCAAAAGTGTTTTTTCAATCATCTGAAAGTGGGAAATTTTTTCGTTTAAAACTTTGTATAATGTTTAATTCTGTATAAATAAAAAAGATTTTTTTTTTTTTTTTAGTTTTTTAAAATAAATGCTTATATCTCCATTATTTAACATGCTATCATAACATAAATTCATCTACAAGTTGTATTGAGTCTATTAACATATCCTAAAGTTAAAAATCATTTTATTTACTTAACGATACAAGATGATCACAAACATTATTGATTTTGCTCAATTTGTTACTGGCCCCCTAAATGTTATCTTAAATCAATCTTCACTAAAAAACATGAGGAAGACCCAGTTCTTTAAATATCCAATGTTTGAAAACATTTCATTGAGAGATAAGTTTTTAAATTGAAAAAAAAAAAAAAAAAAAAAAACTGATCATTTACAAATCTTGCTAAACTTTTGAGCAGGAATATATATATATATATATATATATGTGTGTGTGTGTGTGCGTGTGTGTGAATTCATATTACATTACTCAGACTTTCCAAATTTTAATATAATTTTTTTACAGATTGTCTTAGTAGGAAAAAAAAAGGAAACATAGATATAATATTCAAAATCTTTTTAATTAAAATGTTTGGAGATATAATGCGCATACTGCAATTTAGTTAGCAATTTTTCAATTATAGCCATAAAATTTTTTGACATAATTTTATGCAGCTTTCCCCATAATGTTAAATTAAAGTTTTACTATCAAAAAATTATTATTATTATTATTTTTATTATTTATTTATTTTTTTTTTAAATAACTTCAGTTTCACTTACTTCCTTAAATAATGTTTTTTTCTTTTTGTTTTTAGTTTGAATAATGAATACTATTAATGTTAAATTGCATACATCATACAATGAGTTGGGCCCCAACTGGGAAAATTGGCAAGAGCTGCCACTGCTAATCACATAATGCCAAGTGAAGAAGCCATAATATTTTAGTTTTACAAATCTTGTCTTCATTATTTGCAGTCCATGGTTTACCTTCATCTGAACCACAGGGTTTGTTGCTCAGATACAGCAACAGCATAATTAATATTAAAAGGAAAAGGCAGTTATGAAGTAAATTCTATAAACAGTATTTTAGAAAGATGTAAGAAATTAAAAAATGATGTCTATAGTACTATATGCAGAAAGCAAGTGAGAAAGAAATTGAAATGAAATAGTAGAATATATGAAATATAGAGAAAATTTATAAAATATGGGAAAAATGTAAAGAATAGTAAAATGCAGGAACACTTTAAGCCCTGCATTTAATTATAACATAAATGAAAAAAGCTCTGAAATATTGCTCAGTATAGAAACTAGTGGTTCATATAGGTTATATCAGATGAAGTTAACTAACTTTAATTAATCTTTATGCAGGACTATTTTTTAAATAAAGATATAGGGCCTCTATTTTTATCTTCACAGTTCATTTATGCATTAGCAGCTATAGAAGAAATTTATCATGAAATGGAGCATTACACGATCAATTAAAATGCATAAATAAATACTCCAAAAAAGTCAGATGTATTCTAACTGAAATATAATTGGAAACATTTAACTGTTGAACTGTGTAAATTATATTATACCCGCAGTCAGGTATATTTCTCATAATCTGTATAAATTTGCATATGCATACACAGTCATAGCCAATTTAAATACATTTAAATTGAACTGAAAATTTTTATGGATTGGTTATAAAATTGGATGATACCATTAAAAATCTGAAACATTAGCTTCCATAAATAAAACCTTTATAACTTCAACTTCATTTCAAAAACATTAATATTTATACATATGTTATGTGGTATAAAAATAGCACATCTGGGAATTAAAAAGAAAAATTACCTATATACTACAGTTTTGTCAGTAAAGAACTTAAAAAAATAATAAGTAGAAAAATTAATGTTATATTTGAAGAATATTTTACCTAATTTGCTCAAAGCACTATTTGCAGCTTCCCTCACTTTAGAATTTTCATCTTCATTAGCAATAATAGAAAGCTGCCCGGAACATTGTTCTGCCTAATTAAAAAACAATATAAATATAACAATAATGTAAAAATTAAAAGGAAAGCAAGCAAAAATCCCAAACCAAATGAAACATACCAGATCCTATATATGTAGGGGAGACCCGTGTACCTAGGGCCACCCCACTTTATTTGAATAATATTTAATTTTAAGTTTTAATACTCAATTGGGCGAGTAACAACACCAATTGCTACTTTTACAACTACTTTGGAACATTTGAGGAGAAAGTTTTGACAAGTTACATGTAGAAAACGAATTTACATGGTGTGAAGTAAAATATTGCAGCTCAACTCTTTTGCTATTTTACAAAGACAAGTCAAATGTTTTTCTTTCATTTTTAGTGTATAATGTTGCTTGTTATATTGAGTAATAAATGAGATATTTAATTAGTCCTCTCTTCAAGTGGATTTTTTAGTGGAAGACCTTTTGAATGATGTTACCAATACTTGTACCTAGGGCCACATAGCTGCCTTGTACCTAGGGCCAGTGTGTTTGGACCTTTTAACACTTTCGTGACCACACGTTTTTGTCTTTTTGACAGTAAGGTCCACCCGTGGGCGTTTTTCTCATAAGTTACAATTTTTCAAAACAAAATTTTCCATATTCACATTTATATTACAAATGGATATGCATTATAATCATACTCTCTCTAATCAAAATATTTGCATCCATAGTATACTGGTTGTACAAATATGAATATTGTGTATATTTTTTAGAAACAAATAATATACAAATTGCAAAAGAAACGCCCACTGGTGGAGTTTCATATTTTCAAATGACGTGAATTTACGTCAGCGGTCGCAAAAGTGTTAAGAAACACAGTATAGCCTATAGTAATTTGATGCTGTAAAACTCTGGTAAACCAACCACTATATATGACGTTGCTGAAAATGTTGGCAAATCCTAGCCACCTGTAAACATTCTATCAGACTTTCGTGTATCCAGCATATGGCCAATGAATCAAAACACATTCACTGAGGATGAATATTTAAGTTCAAATGTGACTGAAAGACAAAATCTCTCCCTAAATTAAAAAAAAAAAAAAAAAAAAAAAAAAAGATTTTCCAGGAAGAAAGTAAATCAATAATGATAGAACTGGATGTCTCTGTTTAGTGTCTTGTTGAAATTTCAAAACCTTCAACTTCTAACACCTTTTCATGTGTCATGCTTTAACAGGTACGAACCGAAGCAAAACCTTTACCTAAAGGAAAACGTCCCACATCAAAGAAAAGATGTGACCAAAAACCAGGGAAATCTAGAAATCCAAAAGACACTCCAGAAAAAAAAAAAAGAAATTGAAGAAAAAAAAAACGTTCTTTTAGAATATACCAAAGAGAAAAAAAGAATGAAAAAATTCGTGTTTCAAATTAAGGCAACAACATGATAATTATCATATGATAAATAAATATATTACTTGATATATATATTTTTTTAAAATAAAATATATGTTTATATGCTTATTTTCTATTCATTAGAAAGTGAAATATAAATTTGAGAGAATGGCCCTAGGCACAATGAGGTCTGGCCCCAGGTACAATGAGGGTGTTGTACCTAGGGCCACGAGTGAAGTTTTTTAAAGAACCTTCTATTTGTTGAAATTTATTATTTTAGGTATTTATATTAATCGCAATTGGAAGTAATTAGTCCCAGGGCCGTGCCTACACTTTTAGCCGCCCTGGGCGAAAGATTTTAGCCGCCCTCCTAGGCAAAAAATTTAGGCACCATACTAGGCACTAAAATAATTTCCCTCCTCCTGCTTCTGAAAACTATCCTTTAAAGCCAAAAACTGCAAGGTTGCCACAGATGAAAAGTTATCAAGGTTTTTTTTCTCTGTTTTTAAAATAAGCCTCCAGCGGCCGAGTGGTTATGTGCTCAAAGCTGGTAGACATCAGGTGCCGAGTTCAATCCCAAGTCGCGCTTGTCGGCCTAGCTGATCGGAGTTTTTCATGGTTTTCTCCGAAACTTGTGTAATTACGGGCTAGGACCCCTTAGAAAGACCCCCACGGAGGGCACTCCCCCTCAGGTCTAGGACCTACAGCAGTCAATCGGCCTTATTCCCAAATCCAATCCAATCCTGTTTTTAAAAAAAATCTAACAATTTTAGTAAACCTAATTTTTAGCTGAAATTTTATCATTTTTAGCCGCCCCTAGCTGTTAGCCGGCCTGGGCGACCGCCCGGTCGCCCCCCCCTAAGCACGGCCCTGATTAGTCCTAAAGATATGCACATATCAGTTTGATAATTTTAAATAGGTCAAGGGCTCTGTTTTTGGGCATTGAAAAAAAGCGGCCCTAGGTACACGGGTCTCCCCTATATTATCTGTTGTATTATATATAACACAACAAAACAAACATTTATTGAACAATAAAATAAAATAGTAATTGCAATAATGTAAAACTATATTAAGGTTATCAGTTTTCTAGTCACTGCATTACTTTGCAGTCTGAGCCCCTACCCTATATACATATATATATATATATATACATACATAATTTTACAGTTTTATAATTGTAAAATTTTAGGTTGATTCCTTATAGGAAATCTACCTATTGCAATGGTCCTCATGACACGACTTCTGGAAAATTTCTTCATATCTTCACCAATCATGACCCCCTAGGACTCAAAACCACCCTCTTTTCAAAAGTATATATATATATATATATATATATATATATATGTGTGTGTAATAATAATTACATGGTTAATGGTTCTTCATCGTTACTGGAGTCATTAACTTGCAGTCTAGGCAGAATAATTACATGTCAGCTGACTTTACTTGACTTTATTTAACTCCATTTATGACTGAAGAAAGTATAGAAGGCAATGGACAATTCAAAGTAATACTAAGCACGGATTTCGACTAGGGTTTAGTTGGATGGCATTACCGAACTTTGCTGCGGATTCATCGGGACTTGGGGCGCATCAGCGGCCGCCGACAACCCCACGTAAACATGTTTGTTTTTAGCAGATGATAGTTCAAGAATATCTCAGGTCTCTAATTTTTAAGAGTTTCCTGTTTTATACCCGTAATTTTTGGTGTAATTTGGCATATTTCTAATCTCCTCCCTATTTCTTTTATTGGTTACTTTATTTAATAACACACCTCTTCTTTGTGCCCTATTTGCTAATAATTTTGTTTTCCTCAGACAGTCTGGAACCTTAACCTGCCAAAGTCGCCAAGTCATTAAGACAATATTTATATCTTTACATCTGACATAAGTAATCAAACCCTAATTTATAATCATAAATCTTTTATTTCTTTTAACATCACTAATTTAATTCTTGTATTGAATCTTTTCAGCACCAGATACTCTTTTAATACTCATTAAACTTATTTATAGAGTATTTCTAGACATGAAAACGCTTATTCAATTTAAATTATTAACTTGTTTATTTATTTTGGAATGATCGCAATTACAATTTCCGTTCGTTATTTTTTTATGCTTTTAGAGTAACTTACAGCCTAATATGAAATCTCCTTTAATTCATTTTGCAATATAAAAAGAATACCCTGAAATATGAAAATAATAATTTAAAATATAAAAAATATTAATTTAATTCTTATCTTTTCCTATTTTCTATCTTTGCTCTGAATAAATGCACAAGAGGAGATACTTTTCAGGCTAATTTTGCTCTCCAATCACTCTCAAACCTATTTCTTCTGTTAGAGAATGCTTTAGAGCATCAGCAGGCTGCTAATCTTTTAGAAATTATCATTTTGACTTTGAAAATATACAAGCAATAAAAAGTAAGTCACTTTTCTTTTTTTTTAATGCAAGAACTGAGAAGTTAATTCTTCTAAATGTTTTTACATAAATAGAGCGTGAAAAAAGAAAGTGCATTAAAAACTTAAAATGGAATTGATGAAGGTCAGATGAGAAAGTATAAAATTGCGAAAAATTTTGGAATTCTGGCTAATTCTTTATTACAAAATTTAAAAAATAAATGTGATTTCTTAAAGAAATATCACAAAAGTTCTATTGCCTCTGATATAAAAAGCTCCATTTTCTAATCTGTAAGGATGGCAATAAATGTCTTTTTAAGTGATTTATGTCAGTAAGAGACAAAAATGTTCCAATTCACTCTCATAAAACATTTAGCTGTTATTGATTATTTGTAAAATCAACATTTTTTCTAACAATTTCATATACTAATAACACTTATAATTCATTCCTAAAAAAGCATTACATTTAAATATTTTTATGTTAGAATAATTTAAAAATTATGTGGAATTAACAATTTCACTGCTTTGTTCAAAAATCTTTGTTTACAGTGAAGATAGCTGTGGAAATTTTGAGTGAGGATCTGCTGTTTGTATATACATATAATATATTATTATCTTTTAATAATTATAAAGTTTTCTTTACTTAAATCTACATCAATTAGATAAAAAAATATCTTTTATTTTATCACCTATATTTATTTAATGGAAGATTTTAATTTGTTTCATAATAGAAAAGATATACTAATTAATATAAACAGTAGAGAGTATGCACAAACACACACAAGAAAAAAATAAATAAAACATACTTCCATTACATCTAAAGCTGCACAGGCAATAATTCTAGAAGTAACATTTCCACACATTAACATCTCTAAGTATGAAGAAATAATCTGAAAATAAAATAGAAACAAATTGTTACAAATTAAAGAAGTCAAAGTTGAACACGAGTTTGAAATACTGATAGCTCATTATTATTTTTAAAAGAATATATATATATACAGGTGTTGGGCAAAATAATATGAACACTTCTGCTTTTTTTACGTTTTGCCAAATGTCTTGAAAAATGCTTAGTGTGTTGTTCTTGAATTTTGGGAATAAGGAAAACATGTCTTTCTTCATATTTTTTCATCAAAGATTTTGTCACAAAGGCTCTTAGGGGGTGAACAACAAATCCAATAAAATAAAAAGTATTTGTGATAACCTTTTATATGGAAAAGCTTTGACTATCTGCAAACTTTAGATATGGTTATAAATATTATGTTTCATACGAGTGTAGAGTTTTGTGGGGATAATCTTGAATATTTAAGGAGTTATTATATTTTATTAAAAAATGCAAAAAATTTTAGCACGTTTTTACTTTATAACTCAAAAGGTTTTTCTTCAGATTTCATGAAACTTTTAGAAAACATGACAACATATGCCTAAATCATTATACTATAGTTTAAAACAAATATATTTAATATTCAAAGAGATATGGACAGTTGTAATAAATAACTTATTACTGCACATGCATGGACTATAGCAACAAAACTTTGACATAGCTTGATACCCAACTGTATAGAGCATCTTATAAAAAGCATCCAGTTGAATATCACAAAAATTCATAGAGATTTTGGTGATTAAATAAACTGTTTTTCAGCTGTTTTCTAAAAATAACTTCACGATAAGGGGTCATTCATAAATGAAAGTTTGTATCAGAAAAAACTAAGTTACACAATGAAACTTAATACATTTTACGATTCATTTCTCTTTATAGGTATGTACTACATACTTATAAAAAAAAAAAAAAGAAAAATTAATTGTTTGAAAAGAAAAATTATTTATTTATTTATTTTCTGATGCAAATTTTCATCTGGGAATAACCCCTTATCATAAAGACCTTTTTAGAAAGCAGCTAAAAAACAGCTCATTTAATCACCAATATCTCTATGAATTTTTGTGATATTCAACCGGATTTTTTTTATAAGGTACTCTATACAGTTGTATATTAAACTTTTTCAAAGTTTATTTTATTTTAGATAATTTGGAGAGGAAGGCTGTTTTTATACCAACTATGTGAAAAATACCAGAGCCAGGAATCAAACCCGGGCCTTCCGCTTAACGTGCGGTTGCTCTACCACTGAGCTACCCTGGGTGATAACCAGCTAGGCATTTCTCCTGTAATATTGATGAATAAAGAAGGTTATAATAAGGTTGATGAATAAAGAATTTCTAAATTATGTCAAAGTTTTTTGCTATAGCCCATGCATGCGCAGTAATAAATTATTTACTATAACTGTCCATACCTCTTTGAATATTAAATACATTTCTTTTAAACTATAGTATAATGATTTAGGTATATGCTGCCATGTTTTCTGAAAGTTTCATGAAATTTGAAGAAAAATCTTTGGAGTTAAAAAGTAAAAATTTGCTAAAATATTTTGCATTTTTTAATAAAATATTAAGAAAAAATAGAAATAGATTTGAGGGATGAGTGCTCCATAAAATTGTTTACATATTTATTTAAAAAAAAGCAGATTTTGAATTTTTTAATACATTTTTGATTTTACAACAACGAAGAATTACTTAGATTAAAAAGTATTTCAACAGTATAGTTCGACATTCCAACTGACTTCAAAAAACACAGGCTTTATCTTCCAATATTTAATGATGGTAAAAATATCTCTACTTATTTACAAATAAAATCACTCAAGTGCTAGCAATACAAATAAATAAAAAAGAATAAATATATAATGCTCAGTATTCCATTATCTCTTGACTTTCTTAAATGATAAACAGACTTCTTCAAGATTATATAGAATTGCTAACCTACATATACTAACACATTGCTCTTTTATCTTAAAGCAGACCGTATTCAAACTAATTAAACTAGCCCTTTCATCAGCACCTTCATTTCTTTTGAAAGCCCAAAATGCAACGCAAAATGAAATAATATTAAAGTTTATTTATATTATTGGAAAATATCAGAAATTTTTATTTCTACTTTTAACTATCCCCCCCCCCCTTCCACCAAGAATCTAAAAAATAGAGGTTTTAATAAAATTCCAGAGTGCATTTCTCCTATTTTATTATTTAATTACCCAATTTAATCATACTTTGCTTTTAAGGAGTAAAAATATCACGTGGCATGTTTCTTATATTATCATTTCAATTATATATATATATTTTTTTTTTTTTTTTTTTTTTTTTTTTAACTTCTAAAGTTTGGAATTGCTGTGATTCTGACAATTCCACATTTTCGAGGTTTAACTGTGAAAAATATGAAACTTTGGTATTTGTCCTTTTTTAAATAATTATAATCTATTTTATTAAATAATGAAAATAATATTTTTTTAAAATATTAATCACGCATGTCACCATCAATGTCTGGTCGTTCCAGGAAAAGGCATGAACATAGCTAATAACTTTTTTTTTTTTTTTTTCCGGGGACTTCATACCAATATTTTTACTTTTTTTTCTATATTCAATAGAAAAAAGTATTAGTTTCATATTAATTTTAGATTTCCAGTTTTTGATGGATTTGCACATTTTAAGAAAATGTCTGTTTTTGTGTTAAAAATTTGTGGCTACTGTATCTCAGGAACAACAGTACAGAATTGCATATAAATTTATATATAATTACACTTTGACATAAATTAGTGCATAAAATTTTGTTACAAATCGCTCAATATGTGGCACTACTATTTCTTACATTTAAGGGAAGGATGACTATTTAGACAGATATATATATATATATTTTTTTTTTTTTTTTCTAAAATTATTTATTTTATTTATTATTATTATTTATTTTTGGCTCATAACAGTTTGAATGCTCTTCTTTCTTTTTATTTTTTAGTTAAAGTCTATTTTAATGCCAATAATCTTTTACATTAAATGCTTAAAAAAATAAGGAATAAAGTAATAAGCCAGTAGGTATTTAGGATAAATGTTTTAAAATTATAAGAATTTATTCCAGTTTAAACATAACTGGATGTTTTTCCTTTTGACAATTTCAGATTTACACTTTAACTGAAAAACATGTATTAAGAATAAAAAAGCCATTTCAAACTTGATAGAGGTTTCAGTGATTATAAAATGAGATAAAAGAAAAACAAAGATAGGAATTGTAATTAAGATTGAACTTTAACGTCTTTGGATGCAAAGACATAATCTTATAGAGTCTCATATTGAAGCCATTTTGTTTTACAGCCATCCGATGCCATCTCTTGGAGTCCCTTACCTACATGGCTAATAACTCTATCCCTGGCTTGGATTAGAGGATATGAATAGAATATTTCGTCCATGTTGATGGATCAAATTTATGTCCGGCAATATATTTCACATTGAATACAACAGAATAGCCATTTGAATTTAATATCATAGTGGAAAAATTAACTCAGCATCACGTACCATTTTTTATGACTGATATGATCGGAAGTAAAGTAGCCATATCTGTATAATAGAGGATTTCATCATGATTTTGAACGATTTTCATCAAGTGATATCTTTTTCAATCCGTTGATATTACAATTCATCAATACAATGTAGATTAAGGATTTTAACAAGAGAAAACGATTTAAGCAACTAACAGAAAAATAACGATGATTAGATACGGTCTGGTGCTTTGAAATTGCATTATATGCACACATTGATTAAAATGACACCTGATTCATTCCATCAAGATCAATTTCGTCAATCATTAAAACTTATTTCGTAAATCGCGGAAAATATGCATGTGCAAAATATTTATCTCTACCATTATGTTTTTAGTTCTTAAAGGATCTCTGATTCATTCCATCAAGACAGTGGCGTCGCCAGAAAAATTTTCAGGAGGGGGCAAACTTCAAATTGCAAAAATTCAGCATGTTTTTACAAATTCGATTAGATTCAAATGATTGGTTAGTTGATTGAGGTGATTAAGTAAGCCAGTGTGTAAGCAATTACTACAACAATTTTTAATACATTTAATTTAAGCTACGACATTTTAAATGTAGAAATTATACAACTTATTGTAAACCCACACTAATCCGGAAAACGTACTGCCGAATCGATTTAAAATTTGTTTGCAGGAGAAAGTTAGAGACAACCTATAAATGCGAGTCAAGTGGGTTTAACTCTAATTGGCTCTGTGGCATAAATTTTATTTGGTTATTTGAATTCTAATGACACAACTTTAAAGCTTTAATTGTCTTTTTAAATAATTATTTATTTATTAGAATTTTTCAGGAGGGGGCAAGTGCCCCCCCTTGCCCCTACGTGCCGACGCCCATGCATCAAGATCAATTTTGTCAATCATTAAAACATATTTCGTAAATCGCAAAAAATATGTATGTGCAAAATATGAATCTCTACCATTATGTTTTTAGTTTTTAAAGGATCTCTGGCCAGAACCTACATTATATGTATCCTGTGTTTAAGTGTTACAATTAATAAATAATTTTGTGTTTAAACAAATACAGTGTTCATCTTCTCTTCTGCAGTCTGGTGAGTGATTTTATTTTAATTGTTCTTTTCATCTCAAGTTATATTATTTTCATATGTATATCGGATCATATAACTAACCACTATAATTGTATTTCCGGCCATTACTAAACTTTATGATTTAGATTATTTATTTACATATTTCCCCATTTCTAAATTATTACTCTACATTTTAATTCATGATTCTGCATTCATAAAATCTTCATTTTACACAGCAATTTCTGTAAATAAACACCATTAATTCGAAAACACACAACAGTTGTTTCCAGTCTTTTATTTTTTAATCCAAAATAATTTTAGCACATTTTTGCATTTGATGGTGTTTATTTACTAAGTTCTCTTGCATCATTATTCAGCACTAGTGTATGATACCTTTTATCATTACTTTTAATTGTCAGCTATAAGCCGATTATTGCAGAAGAAAAGAAAAACTATATGAATTTGGATAAAGTAAATAAACTTTAGTATATCTTTTACTGCAATATTCAAAGTCATTTCAAAATACTGTAAGTGGAACTCACGTTATCTTCCAATGTGTGCGTCAAGGACAAAGGGCAGTGTATTAGTAGGTCAGCTCCAGAGAGGGTGAAAAGAAGACATTACAATTTCAACTGAAAGAAAGTGCGTTTGTTTAACATTCAGTTGAGTGAAAACGTAAAGAGATAATGGAACTGTGCATTTGTCTTTTTAGTTATAAGTATTTGAGTGATTTTATTAACAAAAATTTCAACAGGATTAAATAAATGAAGCTTTCTGCTTTCAGATCTATCATGTGGATCCCATTACAGCCTGTTCAAAAATGCAATATTCTCACTGTAGGAGAAATCTTGTTCCTTCTTCCTTTCATTTAATGAAGTTATTTAATCTTCGGGCTTTTATAAAAATTAAAGCTTTTTATTATTAGTCAGACAATATAAAATTACATTGAAATATGTCAGTATTTATTTCTTTGGTATTTAGTTAAAAGGGTTGGACTAAAATCAGGAAAATGCCTGGAATTTAAAGGTCCAGATTTCTGAGGTTCAACTGTACAATAAGCAGCAAGTAAAAACTAAATGATGACAACAAGGAGAATTTTCAAATGCTTAGGTATTCTGGGGGGGGGGGGGGGGGGGGGGGTCATACTTGTGAAATTATTCTAGTGCATGGTGTTTTCCTTGGCAGAATATTTTTCCTCTACATTTTGCTCTGCAAATAAGTTGACCCCTCAATTTCGTACATTGTCTTTTTGCACTAAATTTCTTAACTTATATGTAAGTATATACAGCAATTTTTTAAATATATCATATTTTTATGGCCAATTTTTAGTAAAATAATTTTGCCACTGTGAAAATTTGCCAATATATGTAATTTTTGCGCAGTTAGTTAACAATATTTATGCTATGGAGATTACATGTGAAAAGAATGCATTGAAATATTTAAATTTTAAGTCAGTACTCCATTTTGTTACTGTGTCGTGAGTGTATTCTTTCAAGTCTATCAGAAGTCATCGTTTATAATATCAGTTTTCTTTAATACATATTAAATATTACGAAAAGCTATCAGTACATAATTTGTACCTAAGAAAATTGCAAAATTATAAGAAAAAGTTCTAGAAAATTTTGGAAGAGGAATAAAGAAAAAAAGAACTTACTTTTGTTCTTTGATTTGATCCTACTGTTTTTAAATAACAAGCTGTAAGTAAAAATTTTCTATTAATTACACACACATACATATATTATAGACATAAAAGAAAAGTTAATATTATCGAAAAATATGTTTATATTGACTTACACATTTATACACTAATGAGCCAAAATATTGTAATTGTATTTTCACTTTGATTATGCATTTTAACTTATCATTTTCTGCAGTGAGGGACAGTATATTATACAGTTCTATATAATATAGTCAATTCAACCAGTGACGGATCTGGAATTTCACTTTTGAGGGGGGGGGGGGACATTTTTCAACATGTTATTTCAGATCAATGAAAGATTTGCAAATGTAATATTACTGTGCATTCTGTAGACACATTAGATTGCATTACAAAATTGTTGCAATAATTTATTTATAATTATTATATGGAGGAATTTTGAAAGATTTATCAAAAACATTTAAAATAACACATGGGCACATCCATCCCTAACAACACACTTATCCATAATACACCCTGAAGTTTTGCACAGGATGTCTTTCATCCATAAGATATCCTGAGGGTGTTATTTGGAGAAGAAGTGCTGTTAGGGATGTATGTAATACATTAACAGAAACTGTAATTAAACACATAAAATGTAATTAAAGTGTTTACGTGAGAGGGAGGGAGGATAATCACTTTTTTAAAAAATCTGGAGTGACTTTACTCAACTTTTCAAACATTAAGTAATTAAGGGTCATACAGATATAATAGGGTGTTTTGGTGTTTTTCTCTTTATACTATGTTGTTTAATTTAACACTATTGTATAAAATAATATTAGCCCATGGATCAAAATGATAAGGCATACTTTGCTGTGTCCCTGTAAAAATCTATAAGTGTTAGATTCACCAAAATCTACACATTTTGCGTGACAGTGACCTATAAAATGAATATAAATTTTCAGCTCAATCGAACAAGGCGTTTAGACGCTATTGCACTTTAAATAATTTGAGCCTATAAGCCATGATGATAAAGAATTCTGCGTAGTGACCCAGTAAAAAAATTTTAAGTGCTATATCTTCTAAAATTTACACAGTTCGTCTTATGATGATCTATAACATGTATATGAATTTTCAGTTCATTTGAAAAAAAAGTGTTCAGAGGCTGTCACTCTTTAAATAATTTAAAGTCATAGGCCATAATGATAAAAAATTTTCCCTGTGTTCCCGTAAAAATCTATGAGTGCTAAAATCACCAAAATCCATGCAGTCTGTTCAATGGTGACCAATAACATGTATATAAATTTTCAACTCAGTTGAGTAAAGCATTTAGAAGCCCTAACAACATATTGTCTCCAAATGACATCCTCAGGATGTACTATGGATGAAAAGACATCCTATGGACATCTTCAGAATGTATTATGGACAAGTGTGTAGCTATCTCACTTTAAATAATTTCAGCCCATAGGCCATTATGATAAACAATTTTTTGTTGTGTTCCTGTAAAACTGCTATAAGTGATAGATTCCTAAAATCCATATGGTTCGTGTGATGGTGACCTATAACATGTATATAAATTTTCAGTTTATTTGAATAAGGTGTTTACAGACTATCGGATTTAAAATAATTTGAGTCTTTTGACTATAAGAATAAAAAAATTATTTTTGTTGTTGTTGTTGCATCCCTGTAAAAAAAGAACTATAAGTGCTAAATTCCCCAAAATCAGTTTGTGTGATGGTGACCTATAATATGTGTATAAATTTTCAGTTTATGTGAATAAGGCATTTAAATCAAACTTTAAATGATTTGAGCCTTTATGGCATAATGATAAAGAATTTTTCTTCATGCTCCTGTAAAAAAATTATAAGTGCTAGATTCACCAAAACCAATAGGGTTCATGCTACGGTGACTTACAACTTATATACCAACTTTCAGCTCATTCAAACAAAGTGTTTAGATGCTATCGTGTTCACTCACACACATACACACATAGCCCTAAAAATTGAAATGTGAACTCAGGGGACCTCAAAACATATAGATACACCAAAATCTCAATGTCGAATTTTTGTCATGATTAAAATACTTTCATTATGTACTATGTTCAGAAAGCAAAAAGGCAATTTCTTTTACTATATATATTATTGCTAAAATGCAGAAACCAGTTAATCTGCAGATTAGCTAGATAATCTACACATTAACTAGGGTGATCCGTTAAAGTACGGAAAATTTTTTCATTTCTTAAATTACCTAGGTATTCTGTGAATTACCTAGATAATCTGCACACAGGGTTGCCACTCAAACAGCAGAATGAAATTCCCTGACATTTCCAGGTTTTCCAAGAAAATTCCAGTCTAGCCATACATTGTGCCTCGGTTGTATTGAGGGCAAAATAATTATGGTACCACTTGAAAACATAAAAGTTACATATTACTTTGACCTAAGGACAAATTGCCCTCCATGTGGGATCATTTTAAGAGGTCTTGTTTTTCAAAAATGGCAGAAGCTAAGAAAAAAGACTCTACGATGGAGGAAAAAATTGTTTTTTTGGCAATCATTGTATGAAATTCCCTGACTTTTCCAGATTCTGGCTAAAAAATACAAATTCCCTGACTTTCATGGTCAGTTTTCAAATTCTCTGACTATTCCAGGTTCTCCAGGTAGCGTGGCAACTCTGTGCACATTACCGATTAGACACTTGTTAATCTGCACATTACCTGCTAGGCACTCATTAAAGTGAAAATTAGATCTTTGGTGGAACAACAGCAACGTTTCTGTTCGCTTAAATTAAATTTTGTTTATTTTTTGATATCTAAAGAATCAAGTTAATAAAATCAAACAATTAACACGTTAGTTGATAGAATCAATCATCACTCAATTGAAAAACTACAATATAAAGAATAAAACAGTTTATACCATTATTGCAATTAAGGTAATTAAGATAATATTATTTATTTATTTTTCAATAACTAAAGAATCATGTTAATACAATCAAGCAAACAACAAATTAGTTGACAGAATCAATCATCAATCAATTGAAAAACTATAATACAAAAAATCCAACCATTTAACATATTATTACAATTAAGGAAATAAATTTGCGAAACATTGCACAATATAATAAATAACAGTTTTGTGTCATCGGAAAATAAAAGAAAATAAGTTTAAGAATTGAGAACAAGTTAATGAATTTGTAATTAATGAAATATTTAGAAAATAAATTAATAAAGAATTAATTAGGGCACTGTCAGTGGATTAGTAGGAGGTAGAATCATTTTAGTATGAGAAATGAAGCTTTAATTTTAAGAGAGGCTTTTAATTACATTTCATATATATATATATATATATATAGGTTTAGATTTTATTGTTATATTTAACTTATCATATATCATAATCATAAGGAAAATCCTGAGTTCACTAATATATTTAACAGTGTAAAAATAATTTTGAGAGGTTTTCTTTGGTTAGATACTTACATGCTATATTTTTTAAATCAGCATTATCTTCAGTAAGTAAACAGCCAATTAAAAATAAAGAGTAGAATGATGGAGTGATTTTTGACAAAACTGACACAGCTGCAAAAGCTTTTTGTACATCACGGCATTTTAGGTCTTCAGCTGCTAGAGCTATATAAATGAAAAATTAAAGAAAAGTAAGATCATAATCATTATATAAATAATTTATAATGAAATAAATTTTCAAATTTTACTTTGTTAAATGAAAAGAAAGACTAATATTAGAAAATAAAAATTAAATTGTAAAAAGTAATTATGCAATTAACCCTTAACAGGAAGCATGTTATCTGTCAGACTGGTCTGCCTAAGTATGTAATTTTCAAAATTTTTGTCTAGATTTTCAACCTAATTTTTTGCTAAAAATTTTTAATTTAGTTATGTTAACACAGCATTAAAGAATATATGTCTAAGTTTACTATTTACTAAATTATTTAGAATTTTATATATTTTAATTTTTATAGTAATTTTTAAAAGCAATTTCACAGACTGCATGTTCCTGTGACTTTTTTTTTTTTTTTTTTTTTTTGCTGGTTAAGAGCTAAACAATGACAATATAGAGATTAATACACAATACAATAATTAAGAAAAAGCATTAAAACAAGTAATGTTACAGAGAGCTTTCTCATAAATGTTGCAACTTATATTAACTCTCACAATAAATCCTACATGTTTATATGCTTCAGAAATACATAATATTACTGAGACTGACTTCAAAAATGTTACATAATTTGTTGCTCTTTTTCAATGACTGACCTTTAAAACATTTGTATGCACATAATTTCAATTCAGATTATTGAAATAATCACAACTCAATGATCCATTTTGAAACAACATTCATATTGCACTTTTCTTCTTAGTCAGTTAAAAATAAACATCATTTAGAACTATATAATTTGCAGCCAAGAATAAAGAGAAAATACAAATATTGAAAAATATTTATATAAATATTTATTTCCCAAGATTGTATTGTCTGAAGTATAAGATTGCTTCTCAAAGCTACCATATGGTTTTCTAGACCAGCATATAGGTTTATCTTTAGCATGAATCAAATCTACAAATGTAAATAACAGATGCAACATTTGTCAATAAATTGTCTTACGGATGCTAGAAAGAAATAAAGATAGAGGATATTTTGGAAACATGATCTCTTACTTTTATTTCTGATACTCTGGTTGGAGGAGTTTCTGCTGAAAATTAATGTAGGAGCTACAATCAGTTCATGTTGAAAGTTAGTGATTAAAGAATATACGCGAGGCAAATTTATCAAGCAATCGTATTTTAACCATTTCCTTTATGAAAACCCTGTTTAAAAGGTGATATCTGCTAATGCCTCTCATATAGAACTTTGTCTAATAGTAGTGGAAGACTCAAGGGAGGGGCTAGGAGGCTAACACCCCCCCTCCAAAAAAAAAAAAAATGACTTTCACAAAATTTAAAATTAAAGGAAAACAATTTAAAACACATTGGAATGATTAAATAACATTTTCAGTAAAGTTATTTTAAGTAATTATCTGTCATAGTTCAATAAATATCAGCAATCAAAAACCTCTCTAAAAATCCATCTCTGTTTAACCCTGCTGCTATGTTCATTTTCAATGGACAAAAATGAACAGTCATTTTTAAATGTACCAAATGAAGTCCAAACAGACCCAATGGTTTTAATTTCAATACATAACCATACTTTCATTTTCTATCTTTGAACTAAATTTATGTAACAATTTATATTGTTTTTTATGGAGAGTATTCTACATAAAATACAAATCTTCATATTATGTTGATTTTGGGTCAAAATGGACCCGAACACAACAGCAGGGTTAAGAGACACCTCCTACAAGACCAATTTTTCTTGCTCCCGAAATTTTTTTATCAGATTTAATACTGATTTACTTCGATTCAATGCCCATGTACAAATGAACATCTCTCTTAAGAGTAACATTTTTTGACAGCAGGTAATATTGTTTCCCTTTTGATGTGAACTGACCATTTTATGTATGTAACTTCTTTCAAAGAGCTTTTTTATTCAAGGCCATAGCCAGAAAAAAAAATTTTGGAGGAGGTTCAAACTTTAATACATAACGTTCAGTGTTAATCAAAGGTGAAGATTAATTCCAAAATTTTCAACAAATCTGGAAATTTTCAGGGGTTGTTTAACATCCCCCCCCCCTTTCCTCAGTTACAGTCTTAATATTATTGCTCTCCATTACATTGGTAGAATTACAGCAGATATTTCCTATGAATATGTCAGTAGATAAAAATAAATGAATCACTTAATTAGAGTGTTGGTGAAAGATTCAATACAGGTATGATATTTTATGGTTAAAATGTACATTTATTAATCACTCTTTTGCTTAAACAAACTTTGCTTTTAAATATTAGAATATGCATTAAAAAGGAAGTACCAAGATCTAAAGATAAATGTTTTTTGAAGATTCAGAATAAGTAGGCTGAGAGAGAGATTGCAAAAAAAAGTCATCATTAGGTCATATAATCGAAAGTGTTACAACTTCATAAAATATGTTGAAGTAACTTGGTTGCAATTTTAGAACTATTGTAAAAAGACACTTTAATTCACATAAAATATACGCACACAATAATTGTGCATAGCCTGCACTAGTAATATATCGTTATTCCCCATCCCATTCAAGAACATTACAGAGAGAATTTTCAATTTTATGTCATCTCAAACTTGTTTAGCTATGAAAGCCTTTTCTAATGATTAAAAGTATACATTATAACTAAGTACAAATTTTGTGAGTAGTCATTATTGTACGTATACATTAATGGTATTGTCTTATTTTAAAAAAGTGATTATCATCCCTCCATAGACACCTTAATTACATTTTATATGTTTAATTGCAGCTCCTGTAAATGTATTACATGCATGCACATATTTATTATCATAAATATTCTTGACAAATCTCAAAATTTATCCATATAATACAGTAAAGCACCGTTTGTGAGTCTTTCGTTTATACATCTTTTACATTTATATGTCCTTTTAGTGAAGTCCAGATTCATTACTATTCAATTTAACGCAAAAATTCTTCGTTTATACGTCTTTCCCACTTTATTAAAATTCACAAAATTTCTCGACCTGTCATTATTTTCCATTCTAAATAAGACTAATTTTTCTTAGAAAGCATCTTAAATGGAGGAGCACAAAAAAGATCGAAAAATACTGATCAAAGAATCAATCGAATTCACAGTAGAATTTTTAATACTCATACATAAGCAGCAAATCAGACAAATATTAAAGATTTTTAATGTTATTAAATAACTATCTGTATGGTCATAAATCATGTGCTTATTATCAAAGATATGCAATATACATAATTGATATTCAAAATGTGTTCATATAGTTCTTAAAAAATGTAATATAATACTCAATATATGATATATGTAATTAGTACCCAGTCATGCATTAATGGTATGATTTTTCTCACTTTTTATAATAAAGCTTTTTTTTTTTTTTTTAATTAATTAATCAGGGTTCGCGCTAGAGCGCGGGATCGCGGGAATCGCGCAATATTAAAATAAATCCCACTTAAAAAAATTTCATATGCGCGATTTTCCCGCACTTATTTTCCCGCGATTTTCCGCGATCTTTTTTTTTTTTTTTTTTTTTTAATCTAATTCACTGAACTCCGCGAATTTATTTTTTCCGTTTTTAAAAAAAATCGCGGATATCGTTCGTTAAAAAATAAATAAATAAATAAATAAAAATGGAACAATGGGCGATCAAATATTCTACAAAAACTTCTGATTCCTAATCTTTTTCCATCCACAACATAAATGTCAATATCCATTTCAAACTTGCTTTATGAGATTCTAGAACCTGTAAAGAAATACAATTGTTAAATATTTCTTGCTCATGTAATTATTTTTTGCCCACCTCCCACTTTATTTATCTCCATCTAGCGATCAGCAATGAAATGTTCTGCAGAAGTCTTGTTTCCCAATCTTTACCCATCTGCAACATAAATTATAGTTATAATATTCATTTTAAACTTGCTTTATTAGATTCTAGAAGTAGAATTGAAAGAGTTTAATATTTCTTACTCTGTAATTATTTCCCCCCCCCCCCTTTCCCATCTCCGGAATACGGATTGTGGTCAATGATCAATTCTAGAAACAATAAAGCATTAGAAGTGCTCAATATTTCTGACATACGTAATTATTTTTAGACCTTTAGTGCTGAACTTAATGAATCTATTTATTTTTTATCAATTAAATTAAATCTTTATGGGGTGTCATATCTATACCAAATTTGTAAACATGGGGGCAATGAAGAATAGATTTTTCAGGTAAGAAATTTTTTTCCAAATCAATTTAAGAAAATTAATACAGTGGAACCTGTCTAAAGGGACCGGCTAAAATGGTCACTATATAAAGTCTCTTTAAAATTGGAAAATGGTCACTTTAGTCAGGAAAATGGTCACTTTAGTCAGGTGGTCACTTTACCAAGGTGGTCACTTTTACAGGTTCCACTGTACTCAGTTGGTCTTATTCACGTTTGGAACTAGCTACTGCTACTTTTATATGAATGATTAATGTACATACAAAAAAATCATATTCTATATTTGTGTGAAAAATTTGTTTTACTCTTGGTGTGAAATTTCAATAAGATTTCATGTGGATATAAAATTTATTGCAGGTATATTGAAGAATTTTTTTTTACGCTAATGAAAAAATCCTGAAAATGCTTAATGTAGATAAAAACTATATACGTATATAAATGTTTATGTCATCAGTTTATTGAAAGTGATGTTATCAATATTCAACTAATCATCCAATCAATCATATTAGCGAAAAATTTTCAGCTAATTTCTAATTTCAGCAATCACCTGTCTGTAATTTGCATATTTCTTGAAAATACTTTTTTTTTCTGTAAAATGTAATTACTGACTTAAATTTCAAAAATCTCACTTAAATTTTCAAAATCCCACTTAAATTTTTTGTTAGAGTGGGAGAATCCCACTCATTTTTTTTCCTTAGTGCGAACCCTGATTAATTATTGTCTTTAAAAAAATTATAATATACATTTACTAACTTAAGAAACTTTATTAATTAGTATTTAATATAAATTTTGCTTAAGCGTAATTAAATTTGTAGTTATCAAAGTGTTATTATTAAAATTTTGATTATACGTCTTTTCATTTATACGTCCTTTTATGTCAGTACCTTGAAAGACGTATAAACAGTGCTTTACTGTAATTGCAAATAAAATAACCCTGAACTGCATTATGAAATTGCAACAATTTTATAATGCAGTCCAATGCATCCATAAAATGCACACTAATATTATGATTGTAAATTTTTCATTGATCTCCAATAACATCGTGAAAAATCTTAGACCTTCCTGAAAATTAAGTTCTAGATTCGCCACTGCCTGATAGTGACTTTATGGGTGATTCGCTACCAGACCGACAAACTTGCAAGGGGTGTAGGGGGTACAAAGATGACTCAGAATCACATAGGAATGCAGGGTCGGAAATATAATCCTAACGAGATAGGGGGTATAATTCTTAGGAAACTCATAACTTAATTTAAGCTTTTGACCTTTAAATGTCATTTCACGATCACCATGTAATCAGTTTTCATCCTAGCACTTTTGTGAGTAGCTGCTGACAGTTTTGCTATGATAGCTCTTAGCCCTTTAACTTTTGTGTACATTTATTTTACAGGATTTGATCACACACCCTGTTTCTTGTTATTTTAGAGAATTAGAAAGCACCAATCAGCATCATAGTATTTAAAGTGTATTAAAAAATATCAGGTGAATGAAAATGTTTGTCATTCATATGCTTATTTTAACACAAGTGTTAAATTCAATAAAAATTGGAACCATTTGGGTGTGTTTTAAAACAATTGTAAAGGGACTAAAAAATTCCCTATCTCGTTAGGATTGCATTTCTGACCTTGCATTCCTATGTGATTCCAAGTCATCTCTGTACACACACCCTGCAAGTTTGTTGGTCTGGTAGTGAATCACCCTGTATACATATATCAGACAATCTCAAATCTGTATTATTTTAAAATGTAATTGATAAGCTCAAAAACTTTACAATTAATAACAGCCGATTGATTTATAAAATAAACAAAGATTGTAACTGAACAAGAAAATATACTTCAAATCATTAAAAAAATAAATAACTTATCAAATTAACATTAGAAGTTTTTGACTTACGATCAATTCCCTCTAAACTGCAAAATTTTGGAGACACCATTGTTAATTAATTTATTTTGTTAAATCAGAATATTTAATAAGTCTGCAAAGGTTCATGCTTTCAGAATTTTTTCCATGCAAAAGCAATTGCTACTGTGGATGCCACCATGCTTGCCCGTATCTCAGTTGAAAATGACGAACATTAATTTTAGTAATTTAAACATATCTTTATTATTTAATGAAATATTAAACATCAAAATATGTCAGACCTCTTACAGACACCTTGTATATTACTTCCAAAAAGGCTCTAAATTTTGGGAAGATTTCAGAAATTAATCACTACATTCCCAAATCAAATATGAACTGCAAGAAATCCCTGCAGATAGCAACACTAAATGAACTATAATTCTCCCAGGTTGCTTTCATATGGAGTAACACCATGTCAACACTGTTAGTAAGTAAATCTTCTAAACTTTAAAGTCAAATAATTCAATGAATATTTACATTTATATATGTGATGTTGTTATTTTTTTATTTATTTATTTTAATGACTTTTCAAACATAGGATTTAATTTTTCAAATTTAAATATTTTGTATACAAAGTCATGTTAAAAGATAATTTTTCTATTATTATTATATTTTTAAATATACAGTCCCTTTTAAAATGTATGATATAAAAAGCAGTTCCTATGTCATTAGAAAACATTTTAAAATTGGAAGTATAATGCTAATGTCAACAGTTTAAAAAATGGCTATTTGCAGAAACAAATTGAAACACCCAATAAACATTTTTTAAGCATACATATTTTAAACTAATGCAAATGGTAACTGATTTAAGTTTTTGGTAGATTTTACAATAACTTAAATTTTATTATATTTTAAGTATTGTTTCCTATTTATTCCAGGTTAAAATTTTTAACCTTCTATATTTGACATAACTTTGTTTACCATTTAAATAAAGACATATGCGCTTTCTGCTAGTTTTGGATCATCATTAAAAAAAACAACAGAAAAAGTGCAAATTTAATAATTTTAAATGTATAGATACTAATAAATACATTAAAGATTTTACAGTATTAGTCAGCACAATGACAATTTGCAATTACAGGTATGTTATCATAGGCGTAGCCAGCTTTCCGAGCGGGGGGGTGCCCAAATTTTAAACTAAAAGTTACAATATGAATACTTTATGAACATAGTGCACATATGCATGCATATGTGCGTTTTAACTCATGTATAAAATTTTCACAAGTTAACACATGTACGTTTTAAAATATAAATTAAGCAACTTTCTCTTAGACTAAATAACTAGACTTGACGCAGAACAGAAATATCAATATTTACACAACGTTAAAAATGCCAATGTAAAAAATTGTTAAATGCAGACTGCAGTTTCGGTAGCGTAAATCGGTGCATTTGGCTTCCTTTGAAATATCATTTGATAAAGTTTGGACTTTCAGAGTAGTGCTGTTATCCGTTTAACAGAAAAGGAACAGAAGTTTGAAAATTGATTAAAACAAGGAAAGAATGTTGCATAAAAAATATTAAATGGTGTCGAATATTTGGTTTCAGTACGAAACCAATGCATGTTAAAAGATTAAATAAAAATCTTAAACCTTAAGTTATACACGAAAACCTAAAAACTAAACTACGGAAAACTTATACTATGGTACTTAAATTGCGCGCACAGAGTGATAAAGTAGAATTATAATGATATGTTTACTTTATTACCATGTTTTTATTAACTTCGATTCTTGTTTGTTTGTGTGTTTGTCAGGGACAAATCTTGCAATCGATTTTAAACTAACTTCCCAACTAGCTAGATATTTAAAATTTTCAGGACAGCTCACAACACGGTGACAATACATTTTTCTAATAATTTTAGTCAACTATTTCAGGTCCCACTGCCTTCGGCAGCGCTTATATTATTCGACAGAAAATTTATTTAACTAACTTCCCGACTAGCTAGACATTTGAAACTTTCAGAATAGTTCAGATCACGGTGAAAATGCATTTTTTTTAAATACCTTTAGCCAACTGTTTCCGGTTCCTGCTGCCTTCGGCAGCGTTATCAGTACAAAGCTTGCAATCGATTTTTCACTAACTTCCCGACTAGCTAGATATTTGAAACTCTCAGGCTAGCTCAAAACACGGTGACAATACATTTTTTTAATACTTTTAGTCAACTGCTTCAGGTCCCTACTGCCTTCGGCAGCGTTTATATGATTCAACAGAAATTTTATTTAACTAACTTCCTGACTAGCTAGACATTTGAAACTTTCACAATAGTTCAGAACACGGTGAAAATGCATTTTTTAATACTTTTAGCCAACTGTTTCGGGTTCCTGCTGCCTTCGGCAGCGTTACCAGTCCAAAGCTTGCAATCGATTTTTCACTAACTTCCCGACTAGCTAGATATTTGAAACTTTCAGGATAGCTCAGAAGACGGTGGCAATACATTTTTTTTAAATACTTTTAGTCAACTGTTTCAGGATCCTACTGTATTCGGCAGCGTTCATATGATTCAACAGAAAATTTATTTAACTAACTTCCCGAGTAGCTAGACATTTGAAACTTTCGGAATAGTTCAGAATACGGTGAAAATGCTCTTTAAAAATATTTTTATTCAATGCTTCGGGACCCTGCTACCTTCGGCAGCGTTTCCAGTACAAAGCTTGCAATCAACTTTTAACTAACTTCCCGGCTAGATAGCCATTTGAAACTTTTATAATAGCTCAAAAGACAATAGAAAGGAATTTTTTAAATACTTTTATCCAATAGCTGGGGTCTGGGCTGCCTTCAGTAGCGTTTATATGATTCAGCAGAAAATTTAAAAACATGGTTTATAATTTTTTTTTTTATCTTATAATTATTTTTAATCTCATTTCATTTCTTTTATTTTACCAGTTTCAAATTATCAACCTACATATATATATATATTAATTGAATATATTTATATATATATTAAATTAATACAATCTTGTAGCTACTTTTTTTAAATTATTATTTTATTCGTTCCCATACTCATGGATAACATTTATTTTCTGTATTTTAAAACATTGTTGTATTGTTGTAGTTGTGATGTTAGTTTCAAACAGAATAGTACAAACGAGTACGGTGATCGCTGTACAATTAAAGTGATACTTATTAAGATTGTAATAAACTGTTGTGTGTACCATAATATAAAAATGTGATGCGTGTAAAAGTCGCAAAAAATAAAATCAGCATTAAATAAATGTATCGAATCGGGGAAAGTGTAGAAACACGCCACAGACCATTAGTCAAATAAATTTACAAATTACCACTGTACATAAGAATTTCATGAAAAATTGCATAAAGTAAAATGAAAACATTAAAAGGGACACATACCACCATACCAATAAAATTGTACTAAAAATCCCCTCAAAATAAATGTATCAAAATGGAGGACAGATAAAAAGCTAGTGGGGTGCCTCATTATCCGACCGTGCCCTGGCCATCAGCCGAAAACATTGTCTAGCAACCACCACAATTCAAAATTGCATATATAATCGAATCCAGAAACATTCATTAAACAAATAGCACAAAAAATCATCATGACATAATGTCGGAAATTTTCTACCCACACAAATAACTATTTAAAAAATTAAAAGACTAAATAATGGAGCATACCTTTCTTTGATATTTGTATTTTTTGTGTTGTCTTGAGCTTCCTCTCCAAACTCTCTCTTTTTCTTTTGTTGGACCTTCACATTTTTGCACATGATTCCAGAACAGTTTTGCGTTTCTTTAGTCATTTAATACAGCTTTAATAGAATTATACACCACCTTCTCCAGATGCAGGATTTTCAGGAAAGTGCAAAGAAGGAATCCGAATAAATATTTACACTGTAGCCTAATTTTTAATAATTTTCTTTCTTTATTAATTACAAATACAAAATCGTCTGTTCATAAATACATAATTTATTTTCAGCAATAAATCGTTTGTCAAAGTTAAAAACTAATGCAAACGATTATAAAATGTTTTATTATTATTAAATTTGAGTGACAGCTTTTAAATAGGGTAAAATAAAATGTGACAGTTTAGTCACAAAAATAAGATATTGTATACTTGACCGACCATTTTTGAGGTGCTTTAAAATGAAAATAAAGTTGAAAATTGTTTTAGAAACAATTTTGTTTGGCATGTATTCTTGTGAAGGGGAAGCATTTCTATTGCATCCTTCAAAACCCCTCTGTTTGATTACTCTACCTGCATTCTTAAAACATTTAAGGCTTAAATTAAAAATACTTTTAAAATGATTCAAAGAACTTTCACCCACACTAAATTTTTCAAGAAAAGTCTGCTTATGATATGATTTACAATACTAATTTGAACCTTCCAGTGCTGTCTTTTTTTTTTTTTTTTTTTTTTTTTTTTAAATAGCAAATGAGACAGGCCGACGAAGAAATTTTTTTCTTCAGATTGATATGTTTTTCTGTTTCTGATATATTTTTGGATGCTGTTTAAGGAAAACCTATTTAAAAATTTCCCTCATGTACAGTTTTGGAAAAAAAAAAGGAATTGTTTGAGCTTAAAGCTCCATTTCTTTCGACGACCGTCGCCAATTGCCCATCTGCGCACCACTAGTGCGACGTAAAACCCAACCATCCATACATCCATCCATTTCTTTAGACTCCCATCTACATTATTTCCCTGAAAATTTGGGTGATGTGAGTGAAGAACAAGGAGAGCTGTTTCATCAAGACATCAAAGAAATGGAAAGCAGGTATCAGAGACGATACATTTTTAACATATTAGCAGAATATTGTTGCATGTTGCATAGAGAATCCCCCCCCCCCACACACACACACACACAAGACCCTCAAGCCTTGCACAAGGTAAAATGCTCTAAAGGGATATTCGATGTGAAGAAATACATTTAAAAGATAATGTGTAAATAATAGTCTATTTCAATGCATTTTTTATAAAAATTTGTTTCGAATTTGTTATAACTTCTAGACGAATTCTTCCGATTTTCATCCTTACTTTGTGAAAATTTCTTACGCGATTGGAAAAAAAAAGTAATCATTTCTGAATTCAGATTATCAAAACACATTAGAGACACCCAACACAGTACATAAAAAGTTTGAAAAGTACGATTTCACAGACCAGCGTAATCGGAAAAAAATTACCCACTAAATTATTATGATATCAAACATGCATTCAAATCAACAATTACTAAAAAAATTATTTTTGTATTCAAAGAACTTCAAAACCTGAAATTATCGCAAATATTTAGTTTCGAAAATTCGACCCCGTAAATAATACTTAAACTCATGGTAAAGGAAAGTAATTATAAATTTTAAACGTTTTTACTGGACGCAATATAATTTGGTATGAATGCTTTTAATCGAACCTAACTTTTCTTACAATCTTTTTTACAAAAATTATTTTGTATCAATAAAATATGTTAGTTTCATTATGTTTAGTTCTTTTTAAAAATGTTGTTGATATGTACGAACTAGAAATTTTGTACTTAAACAATAAGGTATTTGAACTCTTTGCATGTCATAGTATACGGATCATTATGATATAAATTGAATATGATTTTTAGACTTCCTGCCAATACCTGCTTTTGAGTTATGCCCATGCAGACTAACCACAAGAACCTGGTTATACAATTGAACGGACTTCAAGACATACTATTGTAAAAACTATTTCATATTCAAAAATTGGATCGCAGAACATTACATTTTCCAACATGTATGGGTAAGAGAAATTTACAAAAAAATGCTCATTAAAAAAGATATGACAAAAAAAACTTAACTCTATGTTAAGGCCACAAGCTTAAATAAACTAAATCATTTTATCGCCTCTTTTCCTTGAAGAAAAAACAAACTACTAATTTCTTTTTTTTTTTTTTTTTTTTTTTTTGTTTACCAAGAAAAATTACTGTGCAAGTAAATTTGGATTTATGAACAATTTAGATTATTCTTTTAAATATATTTTACCACCATGTTTAAGAAAGTGTCTTTCTATTTGCATAGAATCAATGGTATTAGTAATAACAATATTTTTTTTAACCTTTTTTTTTTTTTTTTTTTTTTTTTTTTTAATATGTTTTTGTTAAATATTCTGAATATGTGTGCGTGAGCGAGGGGGTGCCCGGGCACCCAGGGCACCCCCCCTGGCTACGCGCATGGTTATGAAGTGTACCAAATTTTCTATAAAAATCACTGACAAAACTATCGACATTTGGCAAATACAGACAAACCTTGTTAATGTGAATCTCAAGGGGGATAAAAAAAAATTGGATACTGATAGCATGAACTACTGATACTACATGTTATCAGTAGTTCATGCTATCAGTAACTAATTTTCATATAACTAAACTAATCTTTAATTTAACGGGGATTGTGGAAACAATTCATGTTAAAAGTAATTCACGCTAACAGTGTTCACATTAACAAGGTTCAACTTTTTTTAATTCCATATTTTTTTTTTTTTTTGTGGAAAATTACCACAAATTTAAAAAAAAAGAACAAGTTAGTTTAAAAAAAAATTCTGTGCTATTAAATAAAAATATATAATGAAATTCCGTATTAAAAGAATAAAAGAAAAAAAGAAAAGAAATATCATAAAAAGTATAATTTCATTAACTTTATATATTTCTTGAAGGATTAAAAGAATTTTAATACACCTATATACAATAAAAAAAAAAAAAAAAAATTAAAAACATACTTAAGAGGACTCTCTACCTACCGTCAACAGAAGCCAAGGCCAATGTTATTCTATGAAGCATTTTGCCCCATTATAAATCATTAACTAATACATATTTTTAATTTCTGATTTCACATTCAGAAAATACACAACTATTAAACTGCTTATCGCCTTCTAAAATTTGATTTTTTTTAATTTCTAATATTTTATTTTTAGGTTGCAAAATACGAATGGGGAAGTTGCACACGGAAGGAAAAACAATTTCTTTTAATTGTAATCGATAAAATCAATCTTGGGAATCCGAAAAATCCAATTAAAATCGTAAAATTATTTCAAATTAACTTTTAATTAAAATTTTAAAATCGCTAAAAACCAAAACAAAACCACGTGATCCGAAAACGCTCCGTGAGGGGGTTGACGTCACAGTACACGAAGTGTGAATGTTTACACTTTACCGCTTGCTTTTCTTTTTGTTCGCTCTATTCTAATCTGTATTTTATAGTTTATTCTTAAAAATTTTACCTTTTGTAAGAAATAACTTAAACCTTCCATAACTATACTATATCTTATATATATATATTTCTATTTTTATTTGTATAATGTCGATTTTGGATTTGTAAAAGAGCAATCGGATAATGTTCCGAAAATAGATGCTCTTTCCATATTCTCATTTTTGAGAAGAAACCTCGATTTTATTAGCACATAAATATAAGAGTAGCTAAAGCTAAACGATCTAGATTTGTTCTGTATTCATATTTTGAAAATTATAAACGTCTTCATAATAGAATTTTAGCATTGCTTTAATATATTAGTAGTATTTTTTTACATTTCTCTAATTTTTTAGATGCTTGTATGTGAGAATATTTCTTTTTTCATAATGTATGCTTAAAGATTTAATTATAATTAAAATATTCATTAAAATTTCCTAGTACATAAAAATATATTTTACTGATTATTTATTTTATTATTATTATTATTTTTTAACCAGAATTTTTTAATTATGTTATTTTATAAATTATATATGATTATTTTATAGAGCAGTCATTAATTATGTATTTAATATTTACTTCATGATTTTGCAACGAAAAAAATGTTATTTTCAAATTGCATTATTTATTTTTTATTTTTATTTTATTTTATAAAAAAAAAAAAAAGTTTACTTTTTATAATTTTTTAAGTAATTTATATATATATATTTCAATTTTATCCATTTATTTTTCCATTTAATTTTCTTAAATTTATTTGAATTATATTGTTCTATGTTGTTTACATTAGCAACGGCTGTTACACAACTATTTATTTATTTAATTAATTAATTTCAAAAGGAAAATATAATTAAATGTTTTTATCGGGAAAATGTTAATATCACATAAAGGATTACTCTTATTAAAATTTAAGTTTAATAAAAACTTATTTATTATTTATTTAATGCCTTTGAAAGGAAAATCTTTTGTTAGTTATTTATTTATTGTACTAATCGAAATGAAATGGTAATATAGCAGAAAAAGTGATTGCAATAAAATACATGGTGCCAAAATTAAAGTATATTTAATAGATGCCAAATTACAGCTATCCTTAAAATCTTAGTTTTTGAATAATAGCAGCTTTCGCCTCCTGATATGTACACAAATTGAAGTGCCCACGAAAGACATTGCTGCAGGCAATAAGAACCCAGATCCAAAAAAGCAGGGTACACTGGAGGGAAAGAAGTTGCCGCAGGCTGCGAATAACCAAAACGATGTTAAGAGCGATTTCAATGAATTTATTTTCTGATTATCTATTTATTTATTTTTTGTTTATAGAATGATATAAAAAGTTTTTTTTTTTTTTTTTTTGGTTAATTTATTAAATTTAGCGACCAGCAAAGCAGGAGAAGACTGTCAGTTATAGTATATGCAAGGGTTGTTCCAGGTTTACTTTTGGGGCTCATTTTTGTGAAAAACAATTTTTTTTTTTTTTTTTTGTGAAAAACAAAATAATTTTGTGAAAATTTATTTCTTTTTTGTGACAAAAAGAATTATCACACGAAACCTTTCACTTAAGAAGTTACTCTATCTAATGTTCATTATCAAGTTAACAGCATATTACTGAGCCAAGTATACACACTCATTAAAAATAATATTGTTAACGTGGAAAACTTTTACAAAATCATCATCTTTTTAAAAATAAATCTTGAGAAAGCCCTGTTGTTATGAATCTGAATTTTGTGAAGAGACCCATTTTATGGATTTGTATTTTCTAAAGGGGCCCATTTTAGATATTTGGATTTTGTGAAGGGGAAGCAAATGGGTCCCAGTTTTTACCTGGATCGACCCCTGATATATTCTAAACATATTTGGATTTTACATTAAGGCTTCATTGATAAATGAATTTAATATATATATATATATACTAGCTGGCTTTGCCCGCTTCGCTGGTCATTATATTGAAATAAATCCTCAAAACAGCATATCATTAATAATAATAAAATATCTTAAAAAAAAAAAAAAAAATCATTAAAATCCGTCAAAATCTAATTTTAAGTTCCTGCTACTTTCTGTCGCTGTATTCCCGCTCGTCACAGTCGAGTCTGGAGCCCCAATGCCTTCGGCAGTCCCTTACCTGCTTTTTACTCCCCCTCCCTCGCGGTTACAGTTGAAAGTTTTACAAAATCTCATCAAAGTGCATATTTCGCACACTTAATTAACACCCACACCCCAAAATTGGCCATTCTTAGGTAATTTGGACGGATTTAAGCTTCAAAATGTGGTTTTTGCCCCGCCCGCCCCAAGAGGAGGGGGGGGGGTAAATTTCCAAAAATACTTTATATTGCATGTTGCATACACATACCTAACCGACACATCAAAAAATTGAGATCCTGAAATTATTTAAAACTGAGCTATGCTTTAAAACTTTTTTTTTTTAAGCTCTCCCCCCATTCTTAAAGGAGGGAAGGAGAAGGGAATTTCACAAAATCTCTTCATACTATGAGTTAGATACATATAATCGTCCCTTACATAAAAAAATTTCCAACCTTAGGTAGTTTAGTGCAGCGTTACGTATGAGTACATGTTTTTGCCCCCCATTCTCCAAAGGGCGGTAGGGTGGAATTTCATAAAATCCCTTTGTAGTGTGTGTTTAGTTCAATTTCCTCGTGTGTTGAGTACCCTTCTTCTAAAACCTTTTCCCTTCCCTCCCCCCTTAAAAATCCAAAATTCCAAAATCGCAGAAAATAATTTTTTTGTACTCAAGTCTGGTCTTTCCATCTGCAATTTCTTCACCGTTAAGTAATTTGGAGCCAAGTTAAGCCTTCTGCCCCCCAAGGGGGAAGGGGGGGGGGTGTTGCAAACTTCCGTCTTAGTTGGGGGTCAGGCTCCGAAAACCAACCTGGTCACTAAAATTTGTGACCCTCTTTCCCACAGAATCGTCATGGCAGTGTTGAGTCAGTGAATCAGTGAGTTTACTCTTTTATATGTACAGATTTGTTTATATTTTTATGGACTACTTGGCTTAAGGTTGCTGTCACAAAAATAGAGTCCTTGGCGTAAAATGTCCTATCTACTTCAGTATTAAAATTAAAAATATACCCAGGATTATCAACTAATAAAGCTCTTTAATACAGATCTGAATTAGCTTATTTAATTTTGATAATAAAGTTATGTTGTCATGTGCCTAAGCAAATTTAATATTTTTTATTTTTTTTTATTTTTTTTTATTATTATTATTCGCGTGAAATATTCTTTGGCAACAATTAAAAATTAAAATAAATTATTTTAAAGTTTTATTATAGAAGAAATATCTATATTATATATTAATTAAAAATTTACATTTTTTTCGGTATAAATAGTAGCCTATGTCTTGTTCCAGACTATTATCTATCTCTGTACAAAATTTCATCCAGATCCGTTTAGCCGTTGTGGCGTGATTGAGTAACAAACATCCATCCAAACTTTCGCATTTATAATATTAGTATAGATTAGTTATCATGTGCATGTGTTAGATTGAGTTATTTTGCTGTCAAATTGACAAAATTTTAATTTTGAATTTCAAAACTCTGTCGTTCTTGGCGCTTATTGTATTTGGTGATCAAAAACGTAATACGAAAATATGCATGCCAGATGTATATTTTCGTAATATGCATTGTACGAAATATTGTTTCATATTATTCATTACTCTCTTAATATAAGTTGTTAAAATAACCATGATTTTTGAAAGGAATTAAATTATGTTCGCCAAATAATTTGTCGATATTTTTTTTTTTTTCTGCTAAGGATGACCGATATCAAATCTATTCCGCTGCAACATATTAGTATCTTATATCAGATACTTTATTTAGACATTTGAAAACAAATTTGACTTCAAATTATGATAGAATATTTATCATTTTCCTTTTAATTAGTATATTAGTTGGATATTTATTGTGTAAATATCATCTTTTGAAATGAAATGCTTGTGTTTTCAATCAAATATGGAAATTTGCCATTTTTTTTTTTTTTTTCCCTAGAGTTTTGAAATTAAAAATTCAAATTTTGTCAATTTTACAACAAAAATAACTTAATCTAATGCATGGACATGATAATTAATACATACCTATACCTAAATATGGGAATTAAAATCGGGAAATAATTTTTCGCAATTTTTAATAATTTTTTACAAAAAATCCAATGGACGTTTAACATAGGAAATATTTTTTTTGCATCCACGAATGGCCAGTGACGTCATCACTTCGCTTGCGTATTAGCACTTTATCAATGTGTAAAAGAAATTTTTAATTAAAAATGACGTCAATTTTTGTGAGATGCATACTTTTTTTTTTTTTTTTTTAATTTTTTATCGTTCACGTTTAGATAAATGTATTTATTTTCCTGTTGAAAAAAATAAATAAATTCGTTTTTTTTTTGGCAACAATTAAATTATGGATAAATATAAATGGCTAATTTTTTGCTATTATTAGCTTACAAAATTGCTATTTTATGCATAAAAATCGCAAAAACAAATTTTTTTTTTCGGAATAAAAGGTAGCCAACTTTTTAAGTTAGGGTATAAGCTATTTCCATTACAAATTTCATCGAAATCCGTCGAGCAGTTTTAGCGTGAAACTCAGTCAAATAAATTCACGGACATTCACATTTATATATATATAAGATATATATATATATACACTGGTGGACAATTGCTAAGGACGGATGACAATAGCTTAGTTATTGTCATCCGTCCTTAGCAATTGTCCACCAGTGTATATATTGCGTTTGATTGCTGAAATTTACTGCAAATTTTTAATTAATTATTTAATACCATTCATATTTATAACTAGATCATGTATAACTTATAAGGTATTATTACATTTAACATCTATTTCATGTGTTTATTTTATTTTAAAGTACTTTATATCTTTCCTATTGCTAAATGTTGTTATTATTATTACTTTCTATTTCTATTAATCTTTTCTTTCTATTTTTAAATTTTTCCAAATAAAAAAGTAATTACATTATAAAAATAACTAAACGTGTTTCTATATATAGATACATATATAAATAATATTAATATTTTTGTACGGAGACCTTCTTTTAATTTTATTTATTTATTTAGAATGATAAGCGCATGTAATTTTCCTTAAATACTTTTCAATTTCTCAACCTGCATCACTATAATGTTTTTAATTATTCACAATCTTCAGAATTATTCACAATCTTAATTATTCACAATCTTAATTATTCACCCTCTTGCCTTAAAATCCGGTAGTTCCACTACCGGGGCTCGGAATTTCCGAGTGGCACACGACAACAACAACAACAACACAATCTTCAGCTGCTATTTTAATAGAAATATTGTTAAGTTATAATATTGAAATGTATTAAAAAAGTTATATATATATATATATATAAATAGATATATATATATATATAATATATACATATATATATATATAATAGATCATCTTTATTATATATATATATACAGATATACTGGCATCTCATAATTATAAAAGTAATCTAATTTAGGTTAATTTAGCATAAACTATTCTAGATTATTTAAGCAATGAAAATATGCATATTATTCAGTTAAATATTATTACTCAATCCCAATATTTTATTTCTGTACTCAGCCTATAATAATAATAAAATAATAATAAATCTATAAAACATAATAAAATGAAACAAAACAAGTATTTAAAAGATACATCTTTGGCATAGCATACTAAAAACATTCTTTAAGAAAATTCTATTGATCAACTATTATTTCGATTATAGTTTAATTTGGATTAATAACAGCAGGCGAGTACAAAAAAATATCATTGAAACTTGGTGTCATTTATAGAATGAAGTGATGTTTAATGAGTTCAAATAGTTTTAATATATTTTTTTTTAAAAGAAAGAATACAAAATTTCGCTGAATGCACGATTTTTCTTTACAATAGAAGAGGGAGAAATTCAGCCGGCAGTTCATTTCATGGATAGTGACGTCACGATAGGTTTTATCATGTGACACAGCGTTTTCCCGCCAACATGAGAACTACGTCTTTTAAAGTTAATTTATTAAAGCATCCGGTTTTCAAATATGCATAAAAATGGTATCAAAATGTTTGTATTTTCATGTTCTATCATTTACAAGTCAAAATGAAAAATGTGCAATTTCCCCATTTTCACAATGTGATATTTTGCATTTTTGAACTTTTAAATAAAATATTAAAAATTAAAAATTCAATTTTTAGAAAGCGATAAACTGTTAAACAGTTGTCAATTTTCTAAATGTGACAACGGAAATTAAAAATATGCATTAGTTAATAAGTTATAATGGGGCAAAATTTCCCATAGTAATATCATTGGCTTCAGCTTTCGGACACAAGAAGTAGAGAGTCCCCTTAAAATAAATTACATTAGAGTGGAGCACCAATTATACGTTTTTCAATAGACCATTCCTAAAATATGTATAACTGAAGAAAAAGTGCATACAAATGAAAGTTTATTTTTACACATTAATACATAACAAAGGGTGGCATAATAATAAAAATATAATATACTTCCATGATTTCCTTTTCTTGAATTCAATTAAAATAACTTTCAAATAAAATTCAAATAATTTTAGAGGGTAAAATAAAAATAATTTTATACAGAAAACTTCTGATTAGTTGCAGAATTGAGTGGCATGGGTTCAGCCAATAAAGCAAATCGTGAATAAACCCAAAAAAGCTAAAAACTCAGGAAAAATGAGATTAAAAAAAACTTGATTGTATTGCCTCATAAAAATATTCGAATTTTATGTACTAAAGATGAAAAAGAAAAAAAAAAACAAAAAAAAAAAAAAAAAAAAACTGTACTTACAATGAAACTAAGGTACAATCTGTAAGCTAATTTATACACTAAATTAAACAGTACCATACTGTACTATAAAAAAAATAAAACAATAATATTATAATTATTTATACTTTTTTTTTTCTTTTGAAAAACCAATCTGTTATTTTAGCTTCTTCAAAAATACATTTTCATGATCCTGTTCTTTCTTGTTCCTGCCCTCTTCCCATACCTATGGATAATCTGTAATGCGCATAATCTGCTCACAGATAATCGAGTTTATTGTACTTTTATATTGCTATTTGATACACACACAGCTACATATTAAAAACATAGAAAGTCAGAAATATTCTTAACTTTTAATTCTAGTTTAAACCTTCCACTGATTGTTAGTTATTCGTTAAACATATTTCTATCAAATATATTTATTTTTCTTTTGATTAAATTAATTTTCTCTTCATTTAGAGTTGATATGAGAATATCATGTTTTTAGTTTTTGCTAATTGAACTGTATTTAATGCATTGCTTTTTGTCTACTTCCCTTAAAGTTTTACATCAGTCAGAAATCCCCTCTCTTCCTTCCCATATTTTCACATGGGATTTTTGTTGATTCATTTTACAAGGATATCTCATTGAAATATTAAGTTTTATGAATTTCAGTTTTTAAACATTATTCTTTGAACATGTTGCATTTAGCTTAGCGAGCAATTTAAAAAATAATAAATAAATAAATTAAAATATCTCTTTTAGAGATTAAAAATTAGAGTCATAAGTTAATGAAATAAAATATTTAAATTTATTTTTAAAAACTTGCTCACTAAGCTAAAAGGCGACACATTCAAACAGTAATATTCAGAAAACAGAATTCGAAAAACTTCATTTTTGAATGACATATCCTTATAATTTGATGTATTAAAAATCCTATAAAACAACATAGAAAAGAAGAAAGGGTAAATCTGTCTAATCTGCAGCCTTGAGATTTCAATTTTATCCTTTAAAAACAAAGCCTTTCATTTTCTAAGCGAACACGATATTTTTACAAACAGGTAAAACAAAAAGAAAAAAATAGACTTGTCTTTTTAACAGTAAAATGTCATGTGGACGCAATAAAGAAGTAACAAACTCTTCCAGTATCCTATTCCAGTCTAACCTATATTTCTGCAGGTTTAGAAAATGCCTAATGTTTAAAGTTGTAAGGTTTTTTCCCTTTAACCCTTTCAGCGTTAGCCGTTTTTCAGTATATCTGTTTAATGATTCATAAAATTAAAACTATGTACAGTATAAATATGAGAATTTAATACTATATACTACACATGTTTATTAATCTTATTTTCTTGAAAAAAGTGACGTATATTTCAAAACTTATCTGCACCAGCCCTTTACTTTGACTATGCATACTGGAAAAAGACGGGCATAACACTTATAGGGTTAAACCCCATCCCTGAAAAGCAATTAAAGATGAGTGTGGGAGGTCCACATAAGCAACCACTTTCATTACTCTAAAAAAAATTCTGGCTATTTGTACACCTATCAATCAACCCTGCTCTCAATTGCTTGCTTTTGAATAATTCCCTAGACTATTGATTTGAATGGCACTGTGTACCATAATTCTAAAAAAAGTAATTAGAAAAGCTAAAAAAAGCATAGAGAGTAAATATATATACTTTTTACTTTTGAATGAATTCCAATCTTGGGATTGAAAAAAAAAAAAAAGTGTAAATTAAATTTAAAATTTACTGTGTCATATAAATGAAAATTTTTAACATTAGAATACAACAGAATAATTTAAGACTGAAATAAAAAATTGTACAAATGAGAAATGCATAAAAAGTGCTCCACTGTATTATACAATTGAGAAAAAAAAAAAAAAAAAGTACAGTAACTAAGCATAATTCACTCTTTTTTATCACTACTTACTATCGGCTACAAATTCACAGATGACAGAATCAGGATTTCTGTGACCATTGAAGAATAATTTAAATTGAAGTACTGAAATGTGAGCCATGGGTGTAAATTTATCTATATCCAATATAGCTGAGATCATGCGAGGACACACTAAAAGAGATAAGATATATGAAACCCAATCGATTTATTTAGGGCACTAATTATATTAAATTAAGCATGTATGCTTACCTATTGAGGCCATGTAATCGTCTACAACAGCATTAGACTTTATAATTCTTTTCATTTCTGATGACATTAGACCAGCTGTACAAAATAATGTACTACCAGTTATACTAATCCACAGTTCTTTTACTTTACATTCTTTTTCATCAAAAAAGTCATCTACAAGAATATGTAAATGAAAATTAAAACAAAAAAAATAGAGGGGGGGAAAAAAGACAATTAAATAAATCACCTACAAATACTGTTAATATTATTAAAAACATAATTGTTAAGGCATTTGGAGTGCGGGTGCCAGTGGAATATAACAGAGAGTCACGTGACAAGAGAGAGAAAAAAAAACTTTCATTCTTTTTCTTTTATTATTATGGTCTCTCTCTGAACATATTCGTAAAAATGAAGTAAAACTTTGTTTTTGAGTCATAGACATTTTTAAAATTCATGTTGAAATAATCCAGCAAACTTATTCTTTAATTGTTGTATATTATTCAAGTAATAAGTCGTCATCTGTCTTATAATTCATTAAATCAAGAGAAAAAAATGTGTATAAGATCTTTGTCGATCTCATATTCTGTGTCATGAGGATCATATGTTTTTCTTGATATTCTGCAAAGTCTGTCATTAAATTCAAGTATATCAGTAATTTGAATTTTTATTCATGTATGGCCTAAATTGTACTTCAAGCATCCAGGAAATGCAGGAGAGAGGTGAGTTAGATTTCACTTAATATTATGCATGCTAAAAATTAGTTTCGTTTTAGAAAAATGTTTTTTATGCAGGTTAGAATTCTTGATTCGTTATTTCAATTCTAATTAATCATACATAAGAATGGTCTGTCTCAGCCAAGAGCTATCGATGACGTTAAAATATAGAGATATATTTAATATGTATTTGATATTCATAATCTTTTTCTCAGTTGTAATCACTTATTCTTGAAATTTATTTTTGTTCTTAAATATTTATTCTGTAATTTGAAGGCCTATAGTTATGTGTATTTAAACTTATATATTCTAAAATGCCAAAATTATCTAAGCAAGTTTTATTATTTAAAAATTTATATAAGGAAATCGATAGTTTTAGAGATAGAGTAAAAGAGTGTAGTAAAGATGAACAATCCAAAGTTAAATTATTAAAAACAAAAGTTCAATCATATGATCATCAAAACGCGGAAATATTTAAAAAATTATCCACTAAAGAGAATGAGGATTATATGGATATGTATTTGAGATATAAGGGAGTTGTTTTTGATTTACTAGTGGAATTACTAGTGGAATTTAAGACAAAACAGAAGTAAATGTGTATGAATCAGAAACTCATGTAAAAAATAAAGATGAAAAAAATGGTAAATTGTCTCTTATTAAATTACTGAAATTTGATCTTCCGAGATTTTTTGGTGAAACCGAAAATTGGATTTCTTTTAAAGAAATTTTTAATTCGACAATTCTACAGAATAATCAATTATCCAAAATTGAAAAACTGCAATATTTACATTCTTCAGTGAGCTGAAATGCAGCTAAATTAATTCGAGGATTCGCTCTAAAAGAGGAAAATTTGGATCAATGTTCGGAAATATTAAATGGAAGATATGAAAATAAAAGACAATTTGCATTGAGTCAAATTAACAAAATATTTTCTATGAAAATTGTAAAAGCAAACAATGCTAAAACTTTACTTGAGTTATTAGATACTTGTAATGAAGCCATCAGAAATTTAAAAACTTTGGGTTTAGATTCTAATGCGTTAAGGGACTTAATTATAGTAAAATTCATGATGGGGAAATTGGATGAATCGTTATAACAGAGATGGGAATTAATGTTGGATAGTGATAAATTGCCTGATCTTGATATTTTTAGGAAAATCGTTGAGCATGAAGCATGCGGTGTTGATGAGATAAAATGTAAACAAGACGTAAAATTCACTAATTCGAAGAAACTAAATAAAGTACTGAGTACAATTGTGAAAAAAGAAAATATGTGCATTATTTGTAATGAGCGTCATGCGCTATTTAAATGTCCAACATTTAATTCAAAACTGGCTAAAGAAAGATGGAAATTCGTTGAATTAAATAAATTATGTCAAAACTGCTTACGCCAAAATCATAGGCTGGAGAACTGTAGGATAAACATTAACCCTTTGAGTGCTATGGACGCACATATGCGTCCAGCAAAAGTCATTAATATAGACTATGGACTAGCTTCTAGCTGGACTAGCTACTAGCTTCTAGACGTCGTCATGGTGTTTTGTACAGTTTCTTTGGTTACTGATTTAAGGAGACGATGATAAACCCTCTTGAATCGTCAGCGCCAACCACGCGCTGTCCGTATGGACCGCATAGGCCGCGAGTATTCAGCATTAAAAGGGTTAATTGTAAAAACTGTGCCGAAAAACATCATACATTATTGCATATTTATGGTAAAAATTCAAATTCTGAAAGGGCGAATCATGTATCACTAGAAATGTCGGTATCAAACAGTGCTCAGTTTTATTCGAGTAATGTGTTACTGTCAACAGCATTAATTAAAGTTAAATCAAGTAAAAGGAAAGTTACAGTGCGTTGCACAAATTTAAACGCACCTTTTCCAATAACCAGAAATAGAATTTTTAGATTTTTAAAAGAAGGAATATGACTTACAGTTATTTCATATGACTAACAACTGAATAAGGTGCTTTGAGCACGTATGTTTAGGCTCATCAAGCTTATGTAAATGAGTGTTTAAGCATTTTCTTATTTTTCAATATTTTTCAGTTGTTGCATGAAATTAAACACACTCTGTATTTTGCGCTTAAAATTTGACAGAGCCACCGGAATTAAATTAAAACACAGATAGTCGTGTTGCTAAAGTTCTCTAAAAACAGTTTTAATGCTTGAGTGCAAAATTTACAGAGTTTGTTCAGGATGGCAAGAGGGAAAACTTTGACAGTAGATGAGAGGATAAAAATCGACTTCATGCATGGTAAAGGCTCTAGCAATCGTGAAACTGGGCGGAGAATTGGAAGAGGTAAGAGTGTTGGGCGAAATTATATAAAAAAGGAGCAAATTATGGGAAAAAGCGTATAAGAAACGAACAGGAAATCTCACCAGTTACGACAAACGTCGAATATACAACACTGCAAAGTATAAGAATATTTCCTGTGTGAAGATAAACGCTCAATACAAGCTGGGTGTTCATCGGACAACCATATTGAGAACTATCAAAGCTGCAACATTCATTAAATTTAAGAGAATGAAGGCGAAACCACCCCTCGCTCAAAAGCACAAAGATATGCGGTTGGAATGGGCAAGAAAATGGATTCTAGATCGACTAAATTGAGAAAAAGTCATCTTCTCAGATGAAAAAAAGTTTAATCTCGATGGCCCGGATGGATTTCATAGCTACTGGCACGATTTGAGAACCAAACAAATGTACTGTTCAAAACGTCAATCTGGAGGGAGGTCTGTCATGGTGTTACAGTCATAGGTTTTAAAGAGACTTTCAAATTAGAGTTCGTAGAGAGCATTATAAACTCTGTAGATTATGTCCAGATGCTCACAAGGAACCTCCGCTGTAAACCAAGAAAGCTGGAAGTAGTCAAGAAAGCTGGAAGAAATTATATTTTTCAGCAAGATTGTGCATCTGTACATACAAACACATATCGTAAAAAAGTGGTTCCGTGACAATAAAATTAAAGTTCTAAATTAGCCCTCAAAACGCCATGATTTAAACATAATGGAGAATGTATGGGGTATTCTGGTTCGCCGTGTTTACGTAAACGGAAGGCAGTTTAACACAAAAGATGAACTAAAATCGGCCATTCTATTAGCTTGGAAGACAATCAGCTTAGATGACCTTATGCCACTACATCAGTCAATGCCAAGGCATTTACTCGCTGTTCTAGAAGCCCATGGTGGCTTTACAAAGTATTAGATACAATATTTGTTACTCAGTTATTTATTTTTTACATGTGTGTTTAAATTCATGCAACATGTATTTTTGTCATAAATTCAATAAAATTATTTTCTAAAAAATCATATTGGTCTTTCATTATTTCGACTCGTATTTTCATTTTTTGAATCATACACATACAATTTGCATCAAGTGTCACACATTCATATTTTTTTTATTACACTTCTATACCATTCTAATTCTTAAAGCTAAGGTCCGTTTATATTCATGCAACACACTGTATATATTGTAAAGCTTTGATAGATAATGCTAGTCAAAATTCATTAATTACAAAGGAATGTGCTAAGCAACTAAATTTGCCCTTATGGAGCACGTCGCATAGTATAGTAAGGATTAATTGTGTTTTAGCAGAGACTGCTCTCAATGAAATGGAATTTCAATTCACACTGCATTTTTTATCTGAGTCATTTTCGGTCAACGCTTTTATCGTTGACAGGGTTATCTCACCTCTCCCTAATTTCCAATTGATACAACACAATTGGCCACATATTCAAACACTGCAGCTGGCTGATCCACAGTATTATGTAAGTGGTCCTATTGATATACTTCTTGATGCAGAAATAGTTGCATCAATCTGCAATGGCAGTCCCATTCAAGGGCCAGCTGGAACTCCTACAGCATTTCCCACAAAACTGGGTTACCTCCTTTCAAGACGAGTAGATAGATTTAACTTTACAAATATCAGTTTAACATGTCATACTACTGTTGATGATGACTTAAACAACACTTTATAACATTTTTTTGAAACAGAATCAATTCAAAATGTAGAAATGAAAAATATAGAAAATGATCCTGTAGAAAATCTCTACTTGACAACAACTAAAAGGAATAGTCAGGGACGATATGTAGTTCATCTACCTTTTAAGCCAGATAAGGCAGTAGGTGACAGTCAGGTGCTGTTTCAAGATTTCTTTCCATTGAAAATAAACTTAAAAGGAATCCACAATTAAAGATAGCTTATTCTAATTTCATAAACGAATATATATCATTTTGTCATATGACAAAATTAAATCAAAACAAAATTAGTGAAACGCCACATCATGCAGTTGTAAATGAAAACTCTGAAACAACAAAATTACGTGTAGTATTTGACGCCTCGTTTAAAACAACAAATAACAAATCATTAAATGACATTCTATATATTGGTCCTGAACTACAGTCAAATTTCGATCCAACCCTGTAGCATTCAGTGCCAATATAGCAAAAATGTATCATCAAATTTTAATTGAAAAGAAAGATAGAATATACCAAAGAATTGTTTGGAGAGAATCTCCCAATGACCCATTATCAGTTTAATTATGGTAATCTTCTTCAATATTGTCTACTTTGTTACTAGATATAGTTATATTATTTAGTCACAATTTCTTCGAAACTTTTTTCTCCTCCAGGATTTCTTATTGTTAATTACAATTTAAGGTAACCATAGCTTTGATTTTTCATATGATTTGTAATCAAATGGAAAGAAAATAATGACTGAATGGTGTATAAATAAAAGCAGGGGTAGCAGAATATGTAAGAATTACCAAATGCATTTGAATGTTTATTTATTTATACATATACATCCAGTGATAAAAGAGATAAGAGAACCAGATTAAAGTATGATTATATTTCTTTATTCTCTTGTACTATTTTACTGTATTAATGGAGGAAAAAGAATTAAAAAAAAAAAAAAAAAAAAATCTTATTTATTTGGTATATTATTTTTATTTATTAATACTAACAAATCTAGAATACAAGTTAGTAATTAATAGAAATAGAAAAATAAGTAATTTGAAAAAAATGACTTAATATATTATTCAAAGAGAAAGTTAACTTACCAATGTTAATTTCTGTATCCTTCTGCAAAATATTTAATAACTGTGATAAACAAAGAAATTGTCGCTTCAATTTTAATAAAAAACATTTTTCATGATTCTTCATAGGTCCATCAGTAATTAAGGCCTGAAAGGATTTATTTAACAGATATATAAATAAAAATTATCATGAATAACAATTTCTTAGAAAAATTTTCTGACTGATTAAATGTTTAAATCTAAATAATTACTGCTTTTTTTTTTTTTTTTTTTTTTTTTTTTTTTCAAAAAATTTTACGAAGTATATTTTATAATTCAGCAATTAAACAAATACATATAAATTTAAAACAATTATAGTGTATATGATACTAAACATGAAAGAGTGTAAATTTGCTATTGCACAAACACAGTGTGAGATTCCCTTTAAGCTTTTTCAGCTGTTTTTTTTACAGAGTTAAATGAGTATGAATAAATAAAAGTAGAACTGTAAGATATGAAAGTGTTTGTTTTTCATTTGTGATACCAAAATAAGGCCAAAAAATAGGCTATAAATTTAGTAATGTACAAGCGATGTAACTATACAACTTGGCTGGCAAATATAACAATCTTGTACTTCTTCTTTTTAGTAAAATAGAGAAAAAAATGTAATTGTAGTACTCCATACAGCATTGCAAGATATCTGCTATACCATATGATGTGTTAAATTCAGTGCAATACTGATAGCACTATGAATATGAGTATTTAAAATATTTCTAAGAAAATAAATAAATACCATTAAAAGTACAGAGAGCACTTAGATTTTGCTGGTGAATATGTTATATCAAATCTTTAGAGCAACATGCAAACAAATTACTTATATGATTCAGTTCTGATGGAGTTGCCATGATTTTATTTCTAAAAAAATCAAAACATATCAAAATTTGTTCCTAAAATCTTCCAATTCTATACTGACAAAATTACTCAACAATCTGCAAATTATTATTAAAAATCAAAATCTGTCAACTCTTGAATGTGAGAAATATTAATGAGCTAATACAAACATGTATAAAAAAAATTGGGCATTTGTTTTATGAGTTTTCCCAATATGAATTCTGGGTAATAAAATGTATGTCTATACATAAATGCATATTGAAGAAAATTCACTATTTGTAGGTATGTAAGTTTTCATTTATTGTTTGTACAAACAATTAATACTACAATAATAAATAATTTTAACCATTCTTATAGATGAACAGGTATTTGAGAATACTCATTAATAGGTGACACAATATCATGTTAATCATCATTGCAACAATTTCTTGTTGAAGGTAAACTTGGCAAAACCTATGCTTTTATTTGATGAAGATACATGTTGTCATAATTTCTTTAGCTGTACAGATTCCAAGAGATCACTGCCTTTCTGAAATTCCTCTGATCATTCACTTGCAAAGTTCAGAGAAAACTGGAAACTGATAGTGATGACATAGTACTAATAAAAAGATATTGTTGGCACCCAGATATCACAATGGCACTCATATTCTTTACTTCTGTCAAGCTGTCATGAAACAGGACCCTGGGAAGACTATGAAGGCACTCAACTGAAGATTTGAAAAGTTATCATCCATCATATGGTTCATGAGTAGTACTGATTCTAGGCTAATTTGGCAGAGTGCTCCACCCGGTGGCCCTTATTAACACATCATAGCACCAGGCAGCCCTTTTAAAAACATTTTAGTATTAGGTGGCCTTTTTTTAAAACATTTTAAATGCTCAGAGGATTAAAAAAAAATTTCCCTAGCATGTAGGCTTCTAGGAATAGTTTTACAGCATTTCTGCAAGAACAAATGTATATAGCTTACATATATACATGTAAAATTAGCAATTTACTTTTGTCACATATTAAAATCTCAATATAAAGGACAGCAAATTATGCAAATAATGCTCTTTTTGAAAATAGATTGCCTTTATTATTGAGTTTCCTCCTGACGGCCCTTCATTCTAGAGCCAGCACTAATGAGGACCTCTGCAAGTGGTACATGATGTACAGAGGACAGTTGTATCATTAAAGCTGATATTTTACTTACTAAAGAATTAAATAAAATAGACAAAATTGCATGTAAAGCTGAATGTAAAAGTAATCTTATAATTAAACAATACAACAGTAACATTAAAAAAAAAATTATATTGGCAATAGTAAAAACACTAACACTAAACATACCACTTCCATCCGATATAATTAAGGTTCATTCAGCAAAATTAAAAATGAAGGAGGAAAAATAAATATCAATAGTCCAATTAAACTTAATAAAAATATATTTTAACATATTAGATACAATAAATACCCAAGAGAGCTTCTAAATACAACTGGAATCAATCAAATAAATTATCAAAATTATATAAATGACTAAGAGATTTCCTTGGACTCTGTTTATCTATGTGTTGATGCAAGTTGCCATCAAATTTTCATACTTTAGTTAATTCAAAAAAATCTAATTGTCCAATCGATAAGCTGTTTAATCCGACGGATTCAGAAAAATTGCCCCTTTCATTTGATACCTTATTTGTAATGAAATTTTGATTAGATTTTTTAAAATTAATTAAAATATAAAAATAACAAACTGGTAATAGCTTTAAAATTGGACATTTAAATTTTCATTGTTGCCAATAAAAAATTACGAGTTATTATTATTATTTTTTTTTTCAGCATAAAATGAAATATGCTTTCACACAAAAAATAAAAAGTTATAAAATATTAAATTTGCTCATGCATATGAAAAAATGAAAATAGAATTAAAAAACAACCATAACCTTTTTTAATATACCTCAATTTTAGATTTTTTTTTTTGTTTTGTTTAAATAGTATGTTTCTGGTACAGATGAATCACGCTTGGCATCTTCTTTATATCTAAACGGCTAAGAGATTTCCTTGGACTCTGTTTGTCTGTGTGTAGACACAAGTTGCTACCAAATTTTCATACTTTAGTTAATTTTAAAAAATCTAATTGTCCAATCGATAAGCTGTTTAATCTGATGATAAGCTATTTAATCCGACGGATTCAGAAAAATTGCCCCTTTTATTTGGTACCTTATTTGTAACACAATTTTTATTAGATTTTTTAAAATTAATTGAAATATCAAAATAATAATCTGGTAATAGCTTAAAAATTGGACATTTAAATTTTTAATTGTTACAAAAAAAAAAAAAAAATTACGTTTTTTTTTTTTTTTTTTTTTTTTCCCCCAGCATAAAATTAAATATGCTTTCACATGAAAAAAAGAAAACTATAAAATATTAAATTTGCTCATGCATATGAAGAAATATGAAAATGGAATAATAAAAAAATTAACATCTCAATTTAATTTTTTTTTTTTTCCTTTTGTTTAAATAGTATGTTTTGGCACGGATGATTCACGCTTGGCATAAGCTAATTCAGCATTATATTAAAGAGTTTTACTTATTGATAATCCTGGGTATTTTTTTTAATTTTGATGCTGAAAGAAATTGGACATTTTTCGCCAAGGACTCCACATTCATAAAAGCTACTTTTAGCCAAGTAGCACATCAAAAATATAAATAAATTATAAAATATTGAAAAACAGAAAAGAAAGAACAGGTAAGGAAAAAGAAAAGAAAGAAACAGAAAAATAATCACATAAAGTATGTATTTTTGTCTAAAGTGGTGATAAAATTTCAAAAGTCACCAAGGGGAGCTATATTAACCTCTTGAACTGAAATGACGAGTCCAGCTTGTCATGAATTTCTCGACATTAATTATGTTCTTATATGTATATATAACAATAAACATTCATATAAATGTGTGAAACAAATATTATTCTTAATAATAACAAATTATTTGAGCAACAAAACTGTAAGTTTCTATATCAATCCCTCCTCTTAAAGCTAAGAAAATTAAATTGTCTGCATGAGCAGTGCTGACTGAAAATAAATTACAGTTCAAGGGGTTAAGGCTGTACAATGATCAGGTTTACATATTTCATTATTTATTTTTCTGTATACCAACAACTATTATTAACTAACTCAACTACTATACCCCAAAAATTGTCTCATGTGATAGACGTAACCGATCATAGCACACTGTAATATTATATTTGGTGCGAAATTGTTGTCATTTTATGGTTGATTGAATAAATCAAATAAATATAGAAAATAACGGGAAAGAAAATGTTACGTATGTACACCACATATAGTGTTGTTCATATGTAACTGGGATTCAAATATAAAATTGCTACTTCAATTTTTTCTATACTGTCCGTTTTGAAAGTGTAATCTGATAAGCACCTTTGGCGACCGGTTGGATTTAATCCTGGGTCCTTAGGATTAGAAATCAAATGACATACTTCTCGACAAAAGGTTAACCCATTGTCTATTGGTAAGATCTGATAATCTATCCTTAGAAATGGCGTCTGCTACACCAGGGCTAGCCAACCCACGGTCCGCATGTGGCCCGCCGCGTAAGGTTCTGCAGCCTGTGACATATTTCAGAAAATTTCTAATCTGACGTATTTGATTAAAACAACAAAAATTATTAATTTTTTTCTGACATTTTTGATGAAAATACCGATAAAGGTAGCTAAAGAAACAAATATCATACTCATTGATGTTAATAAAACATTATAAGATCAATAACTGATTCTTAATATTATGCTTATGAATGTATAATCATAAGGTTTTGACTATTTTACAGTTGTTTTATGAAGAAAAGTATATTTACTATCCATATTTTCTGTTTTAAATCCTCACGAGCCCACCGGAAAAAGAATTAATATATGTATATGGTTCAGGCATTTATACAATGCAGCCCGCCTGTGTAAAATAGATTTCTAATGCAGCCCGCCGAGAGTTTTAGGTTGGTCAGGCCTGTGCTACACCACTCCCCCTCCAGCGAGTATGTGTATGAGCGTTATTTTCTCAGTATTGTTCATTGCTGGATTTGTTGGTTGAATGGTGCTGCCATCTATTGACCCAGGTTGAAGTTGTTTTTGTTGGTTGCATGTTATTTTGCACGTCCGGGAATCACCAATTTGGCGACTAGTTGGATTTGATCATGGGTCCTTTGGATTGAAAATCAAACGACATACCTCTGGACAAAAGGTTAACCCCCATCCATCAGTAAGATCTGATAATCTATCCTCAGAAACGGCATCCTCTACATACCAAAATGACCCACTGGTAAGCTATTGTCGCAGAAAATAGACACAGGCACCCGGGAGTCTACAAATGAGTGGGTCATTGCCGAAGGCAGCGGGGAACCAAAGCAGGCTTTAAAGCAATTTCATGATTTATTTTTTACTTATTATTTTTTTTTTTTTTAAATGTAGAAAAAAGTTTCCTTTAAATATAGTGACCAGCTAAGCGGGTAAAGCCATCATAGATTCACTACCTTTATTGATTTCAAAAATTTAAAAATGATTTCATTAACAAACTTTGATCTATTGGTCACGCAAGCAGCATCTGGCCGAGTTTTGTACATTTCGAGTTCAATTTCAAAATTTTTCCTGCATTCAGAATTCAGTTTGTAACTTAAGATTATTAATGAGTATAAAAATAACATTAAATATAGTAAAATTACAACAGCTGTAAACAAAACTAACCAAATTCAGATATTAATATCAATTTCAAAAATATTAAAAAACTAGCTAACTACAATAAACGTAACTATACCTTAATGAGCAAAACAATAGAAATACTAACCAAACCACACAGCTGCAATGATGTGGAACCCAATCAGAACCTAAATCAGCAATAGCACTATAGAGACACAAACACTACGAGACTAAAGATAGATACTATGAGACAGATACCAATCTCACTCTTATGCCATGAAAAGTGAAGCAATAGATTCTACCCCTTCTTCCTGTAACACTCAATTCATGGAACACTCAAATATACACAATAGTGTATTTTATTTAAATAGCACTACTAAGTGTGTGTGTAGAAGATTCGTGTACATAATTTTCAATTTTATGTATAATTTTTTTCAATTTATTTCAACGTAGAGGTGGGGGAATTTTAGTACTTTGGGACTGAAAATATGGAGCCGTTAACTTCTACTCTCCACATTTATTTACTTTTCACTCCAAGTCTAAATATTCTTATATATGTATTTGAATTGGGATTTGAAAGTAATTTATGAGTATTTTCACTACAAGAAACAGACACCATTTTGACAACAGAGTTACATGCTAACCACACAAGCTATTTGACCATATTTGGTCAAACAAATTTAAATTTTATTTTCCCTCACAATAAAAAATATTCAAAATCAATGTCTACCAAATTAAAACAAGTGAAAATTTTTCCATATCTTTATTTATTTTTTAGTAGTAGTAGAAGTTATTTCAAAATAGAATAATAAAATACTTACAGATATCAATTTTGTACAGTATAAGAGATGATCTGTTAAAATTGAATCTAATTCTTCATTTCCTGATGTATAACACAAATAATTTGTCTCAGAATTTTTTGAAGCTTTTTCAATATCATCAGAATCTACTTGAATATCCATTTTTTGCTCAGGAGAAATTTCATCAGAAATTCTGAAAAAAAAAAAAATACATATATATATATATATATACATACAAATAAATATAACAGAAGCATTTCGCTAAGACATTGCTACAAAATTATTTCCAAAAAATATTACCTGAAGTTAGCTTATCTTGAAAGTATTATATGATTTAAAATATATATGTATGTACTGCAGTGATGAATATCTTGATGTATGCTCACTTTGCGAGCATTAAAACTATGGATGAAATTCTGTCACAGACAGAATTTAATTTAGTACAACAGGACTACTTATATTTGTATTTTAACACCCTTTCAAAATGATAATAATAGTAATAGAGGGCGCTCAGTAAAATTCTTAAACACATATTTAAATAATGTATTGATTTTTAATTCCAAATAAATTAAAAATATCTGAAAACACTCTAGTCTAAATAATCAGGATATATTCAGTCGAGACCCATTGGCTCTGTGGTCAGAGTACAGAACTATGAAAACGAAAGTTGTCAGTTCAATCCTTACCGATGGGAAGTGAAAAAATAAATTAATAAATAAGTTTTTGTGGATTTTACAAAATATTTTAAAATAGAGTAAGAAATTAAATGGTAAAATTTAATATTGGCAGGCATTTTCAAAGTGGAACACTATAAATTGGTAGCGACGTGAAATGCCAGATTGAAAGAAATAGTCCTGTCATACCAATAATAATAAGATTTATACATATAAAGATATATAGTTGGTATCTTTTTATGAAAACTTGTAATCATAGTCAAATGACTTATATCATTCAGTTAAGCAAAATGTCATTTAATTAAGGTTTTAATTTATCCCAGAAAATTTAAATGCAGATGGTCTATTTTTATAAAAATTCTAGGTTAAATTTAAATCTGTTTATATATATATATATATATATATATATATATATATACATATAAAATATTTACAATTTCAAAAATAACATTATAGATAAAAATTTACAGATAAAAAATATCTCATATGCTGATTGCAAAAGATGAATCATATTGTAAATTTATATAACTAAAGTTTTGCAACTACATATTTAACTATAAAATGGATTCGATTTCTACTTATTTAGTCATTAATTCACTGTTGAAAGTTCAATGATAGAAGGTGTATTAATTAGAAATTTAAAAGAAAAGAAAAAAGTATTTAAATTATCAGACATTAGGACTGGATTATTAATCAATATATCACAAAATATCAATATTTTTTTAATATCTCAATAACAATATTTAAAATCTTACTATGTCAATATATCCCTTTAATGATATTTCTCAGTGTGCACCACGCGCTCGACCGTTCAAACATCAATAAATAACTTTAAAAACATCCAATCTTACCAATACCTTCTTCAAACACTGCTTTCTCTTTCTCATTTAGTTGCTAGCACACATGCAAAGATTTTTTTTTTTTTTTTTTTTTTTCATTATTAAAAGATAATTCTTAGTGCTCAAATTCTGAAATAACTAAGAAGCAAAAAAACTTTTGAAAATGTCTAATATTTAATTAATGCATAAATATTGACTAATTTTGTATGCACTATGTGTTTATTAATTTTATATGGAGTATGTGTTTAATTTACTTATTTTGAATGAACAATTAATTAATACTGTCTATTACTCTCATCAATCATTAACTTTTGAAATTTCTTTTTAAATTGAAGGAAATAATACCTTTTTCTTGCGTGCAAGAACCTTCAACAGATATAAAAATCAGCCGCTTAATAAAATCACTTTGCTTTAGAATGAATGTGATTTTAATAAGCGGCGGGTATATATATATATTCAACTAATTCTAATGACAATATATTTCTGAATTTTTACAATATTTGCTTGGGATTTTCTTTTTCCTTTTTTTTTTTTTCCAGAGTAACTAGATGCATTTGACAAATTATGGAACAGAAATTTCATTCATGCTTACACATGTGCACTTAAAAATTGTTTAGCAAAAATGCTCACATTTTGTAAGATGTTTAATATTTTTAGAATTTGATTGCAATATTTTGTGCCAGGATTTTTTACTATTTTTTTTTTTTTTTTTTTTTTTTGTTGTTGTTGTTGTTGTTGTTTGCTTGTTTTATAAAGAGGAAAATAGTTTAAAAATAGAAAAAATCGGAAAAAATTTTTAGAGATAAAAAAAGGGGGGGGGGCAATGTAATTCCTTTTTTGAACTAATCATGTGATTTTATCATTTCTGTCAAAAAGAAAAGTTTTTTTTTTCTTATTTTTGTTACTGAATAAGTTTTATTACTGCTTTTTTCTTGTTTAATGCAAAGCACATTTTGATCAATTTAATCAGAAACTGCACTCAGTAAGCTAACCAGAAAAATTTTCTTTGGAGAAAAACCATTGGAGAAAAGCCTAAGAAAATGTTTACAGTGTGAAACATTGTAAGCATGCCAAAAATTAAGAATAATTCTGAAAAAGGCAGAAGAGTAGGCAGCTATGTAAAGAGACAGTTACAATATTAGTCAATTCATTCAGTTTGAATTTATTGTTATTTATATTATTAAGTTTAGTATAATCTTAAAAAAAAAAAAAGAAAAAAAAGAAGATTATCTCTAATTTAGCTAAATGTTTACAGTATAATTTAGTGGTTTAATGTGTCAGCCTTAAAAGATACTTGCCATATCACCAACTAGCACCCCTCAAACAGAAAAATAATTATTTAAATTTAAGAAATTTTAAATATGTTTTGAATTTTTCTTTCTCTCAAAGCAGGTGATTTTAAAATAACACCTGTACTAATAAAATTAAACAAGATGGATTTAAGGTGCTTCTTCGTTAATGCATAACTGTTTAGATAACTGTGTGTTTCAAGATCTAGAGCATGAATGGCAAACCCGCAGCATGCGTGCAACAGCATGGCATGACAGAGTTTAAATAGTGGCAGGCAAAGACTTAATGAAAAAATTACCCTTTACAAGCAAAATATGCCAAAAAGATTTTCCTATGTAAAGAAAAATTAGAAAAAAAATAATAATAATAACAAATAAAGGAAACAGCAACAAAAAAACGTGTTTCTTCTTAATTCTGCTTCTGTTCCTTTTGAAACCTGCTATTCTCATGGTTGCTCTTTTCTAGTGTTTTAATTTTTACATTCTCTTACTGCTGCAAAAGAAAACCTGATTTTTCTTAATAAGTTTTTAAAAACTGTTTCTCACACTGACTTGGTATCATTAACCAGGCAATACTTACACTTTTCTAGCACTTCACAAAAGATATTTATGTATATTCCCATTTCTTGGCATATCTTTTACATCACAAACTAATTGCAATTGGAAAAAAAAATGCATCTTCACTTAACCTGGCGACAGATGAGAATTAGCCACAAAAAGAACAGTTCTTTTTGGCAGAAATAAACCATTCATTTTCACTACTATTCTGGCTCAGTTGATTTTAAACTGTTGAGCAAGATGTTAAGCTTTTTAAAAACTGTTTTTAGTTTTTGGCATTGAGCATCATTGTTTTAAAATTTTTATTTTCATTATGTTCAACATCAAAAAGAAAATATGAAGAAGATATTGCATGCAGTTCATAATTTTAAAACTGTCTGGAAAGTGCAATTTTTATTTATAGATCAAAATACTTCCAAATCTGTTTGTTTGATATGTGAAATTTGTGTAATAGAGCCAAAAAAATTTAACCTTGAATGATATTTTAAACAACTGCATAGTGATTTCAACAGCAAGTATCCTGTCGGATAACACTTGGAAATGGAATTTATAAAAAAAAGTAAAAAGAGAAATCTTTAGCCGAACAACAATCCTCGTTCCAGAAGAGAAATGATGAAATAGAAACTAAAGTGAATTTTTTCTTTTGTTAGCCTGCAAGAAAAAACCCTATTTTGATGGAGAGTAGATAATAATAAAAAAAAAAAAAAAGCCTTAATATTTTTTCAAAAGGTTGGTGATATAAAAATAAAATATATAGTTGATAAATTAGCTTTGTCAAGAGACACTTTCCAGTGTTGTACTCCCACTTCTTATGAGCTGAAATCAGTCACACAAATATGTCATATTTGCATCTTTAATAAAAATACAAATAACAAAGTAAGTATTTAATAAAGAAGCATCACAAAACTGGCGTTGTAAAAATTATTACTTACAAACTTTGAATAAACACCATAAAATGCAATAAACTCGCAATTTATGGTGTTAAACTTGCATTTTATGGTGTTTATTCAAAGTTTGTAAGTAATAACAAAGTAAGTAAACTACTCACTTATCATTTTCAAAATCTTCATTTTCAATTGCAGAATTTAAGAAATCAAAGCAACCAAGGGCACTTTCAACAGATATACTTATATTAGAACCAGTTCTACTGCTATTTTTACTCTGTTAAATATATACATAGAAACATTAATATAGAACAATAATAAAACATCATATAATTTATAGAATAATATATAATATAGATGTAATATATATTTTTTTATCTTAAAATTGTTGGTTTTTAAAAGAATACTTTGAATAGAAAATGTTAAACTATAAATTGTTACATTAATTCTCATAGAATTATGCAGAAAAAAACAACACTATATATCACCAGATTTTAAATGGTACTGTTATCATAAACATTTCTACTCCAAATATAGAAATTTAAGGCAGAATTTTAAAAATTAATTAACCGAACTTTAAAGATTTGTATACTGACACACTTGTTGTTTTTGAAAAGTGCAATTAAAAATAGTTGTGAATAAGATTGTGCAAGACACACTTATTGTATCTATTCTAATAATCAAAATTTATATTTTCTTAAAAAAAAAAAAAAAAAGATTAACAACCAAACCGTCCTCATAATTAAAAATGTGAAAAAAAAAAAGAAAGAAAGAAAGAAAAATTTGACTGCATTTTTACCTTTATCAATAGAAAGCTGATAAAAATTTATAAATACTCCACAAATGCAGTGATGCTTCATGAATGTCACAAGATGAAGATTCTTTATTGCATCAAAGGAGCTTTTATTATTATTATTATTATCTTGGTTATTTTATATTATTTACTTTATTTTAACCTAAATTTTGTTTCACATCATAATTTTGGTTCAAGTATCAGTATCCCTATAGAAAATACATTATATGTAAAAAATACAAAAGAAAAAGGTTAAAGATTTAAATACAAAGATATAAAGCATAGATAATGATAAAATGCAAATATAGCACTTTTTCCAGTCTATTTTAGCCAAAGTAAGCTTGAAAAAGCTAGAAATTTGCATTTTATCATTATTTATATTTTATGTCTTCATATTTAAACCTTTAACTTCTTTTATTTGTCTTTATTATTTTGTCTTTTATTTTTAAAACAAGACAGCTAAATATAAAATTTTTATATGAAATTGAAAACAAATGGTAACTAAATAGTATTTTATTATATATATTTTTAAAGAAAATAAATAACTAAAAATAACATACTTTCAATGTTTGTTCTATTTCTTCTATGATATCTGACATCTCATTAACTTCAGGGTATGATTCAGTTATATCATCCAGTATATATACTAATTTCTTCAAAGTTTCAGTTAAACTATTTTTCTGTAGATCGGGTATATCAGATGACTGATAATCAATTCCTGAGCTTCTAGTTTGAGCAGCAATAGACCATGAACAAGAATTATTGCAATTAGTATCCGAAGGCTTTGAAAGACTAGATACAGCACTAGAATTTGAATCATCATTCTCTAGATTAATATCGTCATTAGAACAAGCTCTTGTCATAACTTCAACATCAGGACTAGCAACAGCTGAGCTCTGGGCTGATGTACAACCACTTGTACTTTCACTACTAAAACTTTGGCCAGTATTATCACAAAAGTTCACAGTTTGCAGAAAATTCTAAAATAATTATAAAAAATGAATTTGTAAAAATATTAATACATATGCATGAATTCATTATCTGTCAATATAAGAATTAAAAAAAATAATTTTGCAGTATATTACATAAGGTTATTTATAACTTCAGTGATTTTGTAAATAACTATATAATTTAATTAGTACAGACATAATTTCCAATTTCAGTTACGTTGGATTTGAACTCTAAAGAGCCCTTTTTCTTCCCTTTGAGCATATTTAGCCCATGATATCTAAAGCAAAAGCATTAAGAAATATATTTTCAACTGATTAGAAAAAAAAAAAAATCTTGGATGAAATAATTTTTTTCATTCTTATGCATGAATTCATTATCTGTTGATATAAGAATAAAAATAAATGATTTTGCAATATATTACATAAGGTTATTTATAACTTCAGTGATTTTGCAAATAACTATATAACTTAATTAGTGCAGCAATAACTTTTATTTTTTGTTGTGTTTGATTTGAATTCCATAGAGTTTTTTTCTTTACTTTGAGCACATTTAGCCCATATCTAAAGCAGAAATATTATGAAATACATTTTCAACTGATTAGAGAAAAAACTCTCAGGTGAAATAATTTTTTTCATTACTTACACAAGAAAAATTAAATGCTATTAAAATATTTTCTATTTACTTTTAGTTTTTCAACTGATAAAACTGTTTAAATGTTTAGTAATTTAAGAATGCACTTTTTAATTCTTAAATATTTAAGTTTCTCATATAATCAATGTATTTTCAAGGAGTAATGCAAAGACTAGAAACTTCTAGAGTCTATTCTATAATATTTCCATAACTACAGTATCAGCCAAAACAGGCCAAGAGCAGTTTATTGGACACGCTTTTTTTTTTCCTCCAAAAGTTATCAGAAATTAATTTAAACTTCTAACTCAATCCTATTTTTCCCAAAAATACTGTAAACCTAATTATGAGTAACTACAATAAAAATTGACCGACTAAGTTTTAAAATTTTTATTTATTTATTTTTAATTTACAATTTCATTTTTATTTGGAAATTTTAATAAATGTGATTTTTGCTTTATCTTTCTCTATACAATGGATTCTATATGTAGTATGAATAAATTGACCATACAGCAAGAGAAAGCTACAGATAATTAATAGGCTCGAGTTTAGACTCTTTCGTCTTCTCAAATTTTGAAACCATTAATATACCAGAGTATACTACAATTATTGAAGAGATATAATGATCAAAAAGAAAATAAAAGTTTTCAAGTCCAGATGGTCTTATACCACATCATCTTTTGTTAACAGATATCACTTGGTCTTTATCATTCTAATCTTGTATGATGTCTGCAAACATTGAGTGCAAACTTATACGACTGACAAAAACAAAATTCCTTCTTAAACAAATAAGCTTAAAAGTTAAATGTAAATTATTTATTAAAATCAAAATTTAAAAAAAATAATAATAATAATTTTAAAATTTCTATAGTCTTATTATGGTTGAGAAAATAATTCTGCTTTAAATATTCACAAACTATGCTTATGTGTCTTTTACACACCACACACAAATAAATAAATGAATAAATAAATAAAGGGGATAAAGAAAAAATAATAATAATGATTATTTGAAATTCCTTATATTATTGTTACAAAAAATTTAAAAAGATAAATTAAAATTCTATCCAAACATAATTTAATTTTGGATGACAGACTTATTATTATTTATTCATTTATTTTATTTATTTATTTATTATTATTATTTTCATATAAAACTCCCATCTTTTCGCATATAACAATCCCTGCACACCGCATGTTAAATACAGCATCATACACATACGGATAACGAAGAAGTAACGATCCCGCACAAATGTTCTAACTTTGCTCTGCGGCATGTGGACGATAAGATCCATGCAACGCAGACAGTAATGGAATACTCAAGAAATGAGGAACGAGACAAATTCCAAATTACCGATTAGTTACTTCAAGTATGAAAGAATAATTGTATCTCTGTAACAAAACACATGCGGTTTGATACAGCTCTGCTTACTCAGTGATATTCTCAGTTAGTAATCTCTTTCCATGTTCATAGAGTTATCGTTAAAAAAATAAAACAGCTGAGCTCTCGAATATTTTCTAGAATATATTACGGAATATTCCTTGTAAAATATAGTGATCAAACTAATTTTAATAAGCAAGATAATTTTAACGTCTACGACAAATAACATCATACTGATATTAATCACCTTCGATATTAACTTAGAAATGATTTTATTTGGTGTTAATTATTTTTCATGGGATAATAAAATTATTTAGGGTATAGAGATACTTTGATACCACGGTTTAACGAAATAATGTTGTCAGAAGGCAGCTTTATGCAGCTGGCATGAGATAGGTAAGGGGCGATTATAAGATGTTGATTATTATTTCATCATGAAGATGAAGAAGGGGATTGCACTTGTTAGATTTGGATTTGCTTGCGTATTTGAAACAGATGTTTCGGGAGTGTGATAAGGGAAAGGAAGGAGTGCTTGTGTTTATATTTTAATTGCTTATAGCAGATTGAATAGTAAATGTGTAATCGCATACGGCATAGGGATAGTGTTGGGGAGCATTTAATTATTGTGGTTTTATCAAGAATATTGTTTGAGTTTAATTAAGAATAATTTGAGAAGAAAATTGAATATTTATTTACTGTAAAAGCACTTATTTTCGCGAGCCGTAATTTTCGCGAAAATGAAGATATCGGTGATTTCGCGAGATGAAAATTTCGCGAATTTTATATGAACAGAACCGAAAGTTGAAAAACCCTAACGTTGAAAAGTACCGAAATACAGAACCCCTTTTGCATAAGGCATATTAAGAAATTTCCATCGCTCTAAAAACAATTTATGCTTACAATAGTGCTTATACATCAACTTTGGCTTTGGCTTAACGCGCGCATTCCACCCCAAGCAATTTTCTTTTCTTAATCCCTTTTTTCTCACGCTGATTTTAAAACTAGGGACTTCTGAACCCCCCTTTTGCACCGAAAATGTAATCACCCCACCCCCTTCACTTTTCTCGGATTCGGACCGTCAATGCATGTGAGTTTTTGTAATTGAAAAATTTCTGCTTTTTTATTATTATTTGCTGCGAAAAAAAGAAGTATTTCGCGAGGCTTAAATTTTCGCGATTACGATGGGCTCGCGAAAATCGCGAAAATTAAAGCCTCGCGAAAATAAGTGCTTTTACAGTATTTATCTATTTATTTATTTATTTTTACTGTTTAGCTTTTCTTTTCTTTTTTTTTTTTTCTGATTTTTTCTTAAGACTTTTTTTTAAAGATTTAGAATAGTTAATTAGGCTCTAATGTTAAAATTAAGTGTCTGAGAAAATACATCATTTTATGCAATTTTTGTAAGCAAAATTTATATTTTTAAACAAGTGTTTCCAATTTTAGAAAACATATTCAAAGTGACTGTTTGCTAAATATAAGTGAAAAACACTAATTTTTTTTTAAAACAGTGCATAAAATTTAAAAATAGTGTTTTTTTTTTAAAAACACTAATCAATCTGGAAAGTTCAAATTCTTCGGAAATCAAAAGAAACAGTCACTTGGAAGTTTAAAATTTTGGATGCCTTAGATGTTTCTTAAAAATTTGTTATTCTTGTTTAATTGTTTCTTAATTACATATATGGCTTATAATATGAGCTTTTTTTTTTTTTTTTTTTTTCAGAAAAAGGGTCTCATGTACGTGTTTCTTGATATTATTTTAAATATTCTGTTTTCGTGTTTAAACGAATTGGTTTAATGAACCTTAAGCTTACACGATTGAGACGAACATTTATGTAAAATTTTGACTCTACCACTATTTCATATCAACATTTTTTTTTTTTATTATTGAAGAAATTCTAGTGTTAAATAAAATAAAGATTACCATTCAAAAGCATTGGGACTCAAAAACATGAACCGCATCCACTAAGCAGGACACATGTATATATTCTATATCATCCCGAAAGGATTAGAAAAATATTAGCCATATGTCATATTGCATGACATCGCTCTTTTTCGTTATTTGGCAAAACCAATTTAATATCCGTCCATTTATTCTAATTTACTCAATATTGTAATCCTTCCCGTTACGCGCCGTATCTTGGCTTCCCAACGGCACTTCATTTTCTCCTACTGTTCCTTCTTTTGAGGACCGCTTTCCCCCTCCCGCTACGATGTGCGGCGCTCGTGACGTACGCGCGCTGGCGTCACGCTCTTTCGTCGGCGCTTGCCTCCGATTGGTTGCTTCGCGGCAACACCCCTTTTCTCCAGGCTTGCTGGCGAGCACGCGCGGTGAGGCAAGTCAGTAGTGGTTCTCTCTCACACGCGGTACGGTCGAAATACCGCTCCGATTACGGTAGCTTTGGGGTCGGCGTTTAGTGCCGGTGGCTGCGATCCTGTGTGTCTGCCCGTGACTACAATCCAGATGCATCGCCATATCTGGCATTTTTATTAATTGAACGAATGGTCTAGGTAATAATTAAAGAAAAGTACGAAATTACTGTCCACGTTTTTTTTTAAGGATTTCGGTTCCCAAAATGCTTCCCGTCCTAGGAGCCCGGAAGGTAGTCTGCGAAAGTCCGTTTTAGTCTTCAATAAAAGATCTGTTCTAACCAGCCAGTCTCCTCACTGTGCCTTGCAATCCAATACATCATCCTTACAGCCGAAATAAAGTGAGTTCGTTCCTTTTATCCTTTATTATTATCATTTGATAACTTAAAATGTGCATGTCAATCATTGAATGCACGTGGCATTCCACGCCGTGCTAACTGCATGACGAAGTGAGTTCTCCATCAGTGGATATCTAAGTTCCTGGGTCAGGATAAAAATGAATCCTTCCTAATAACAAATTTCCAAAAATATACTCATCCACTTCGCTTAAGTAGCGATTTCACGGCTAGAAGATATTTTGCACCGTCATACATGGTGCCGTTTCCTTTCCACATCGGCGGACTCATTTTAGATGCAGCTTTCATAAGTTTCTTTTGGCCACATAATAAATTATGCATTCAGTAATAACAGTTATAAAAAAAAAAAATAAGAAACATATATAAATAAAAATAACGGCAATTTTTCTTTGCTGATTAAATGCTGCTCATACTTACACCAAGCATAGTGTATTATAATTTTTCTTACATGCATAAAAGCATTGCTTATGGTTTGTTTTTCATAATTCTGATAAAAGAAAAATGTATATATATAAATAAAAACGGCAATCGTTTGTTATGAAATATATTGGCCATATTTATTTATATAAAACATAGATTAGTTACAATACAGTTTTTCTTCTATATATATATCTGTATATCGCCGATTGCGTATTTGTGTGTCATAATTGCCTAAAAAAAAAAAAAAAAAAAAAAAAAAACAGCAATCTTTTGTTATAAAATACAGTGGTCATACCTATTATTGAAATAAAACATGAGTCTAGTAGAATGCATTTTTTTTTCTTCTATGTAGATATTTATTGCCGATAACTTGGTGATTTGCCATAGCAATCATAATAACAATAATAATAATAATAAAAAAAAAAAAAAGGTACATATATAGATAGATTATGAATGGCAACTTTTATTTGTGAAATATTGGCTCATAGTGTACATAAAGTACATTCCTTGTGTAATCAAAGTTTTTCTATGTAATTAGCCCTATTGCCGATTCTATTTCCTTTCCATATTTACAAATGGTATAATTAAATTACTTGTGGCATATATTTACATTAAAAATAAAGATGAGACTTTATTAGGCCAATGCAAATATCATGTATCACCATTCCTATATAATATTGCGGTGTATTATCCATAGCCCATATTCACTATAGATAACCAATTCATAAACTTTTTTTTGAAATATGGTAATTTTGCATATTTAAAACCAAGAATTGAATTTTCTCAGAAGATATTGAACACTTTATAGAAACATGCTCTTGAAATATCAGAATATTTAACAATCCTATCAGGATATGCATATGAATAGATCTTTATTAGCATTGCATTGAACCAAGTACTGTCTAAATAGTTGCAATATAAGCCCTTTTTTTTGTACTTCCTCTTCCTTCAACATGCCACCTAAAGGTAGACCTAAGCGGACTCGGGAGTCTTCTGATAGCACTATCTCTATGCCTACCTTAACACCTTCGGGTGATAATAATAGTCAGAGGCATGCTGCCACTTCTTCCCAACCTCTCATACAAATTCAGCCATTTGATGGCAATCCAGACGAACTTGAATTTTTCCTCTCTCAAATCTCAGAAATAGCTGCAGTTCAAAATTGGGGAGATCGCTACATACTTGCTTATACTAAATCTAAACTCCAGGGTGCAGCATTAAAATATGTGTCACAAATACAAGAAATCAATAAATTACACACCTCTCAGGCCCTTTTTGATAAATTACGCTCTTTTTTTAAACCCCAGTCTCAGGCGACATACGTCCTTGAGCTTGAGAATTTTGTAATGAATAAAGGGGAGTCCATCACAAATTTATCTCACAGACTTGACATCCTAGTTAACAGAGTGTATGCCAACATTCATGACCAAGAAGCCCTAAACGCCATAAAGTTTGTAAAATTTTTAAAGGTAATTCCCTCTTCGTACAGATTGAACATCATGCAGAGTGGAATTCAATGCTACACCATGGCAGTTCAAAAAGCGACTTTAGCACAGCAGTGCGAGATCAGTGACTTAGTTTTATCCTCCAGCTCCACTTCCGCGTCAACCGAAAAATTTGACTCATTAACAGAACAGATACACACCTTACAGGAATCTGTAGCATCCCTTAGCATTAAATCGGACTGTGAGTCGCCCAACCGAACATACAGACCACAGAAGAAACATTTTCCTAAATCTACAAATTACAAGAATAAATCACCTAATAAATACAGAAACTTCCACAACATTAAATACCACAAGTCTAGACAACAGAATTCCCACCGTCCAAGGTTTAATCGCCATAAATTTAATAAAAAGAATCAACATCCTGTGTCTACTGCTCCCTCTACTTCTCGCAACAAGGACTCCTGCACTCAATGTCAGCTTTGCTTGTCTGTTGGTCATACAGCCAGGGATTGTGTTGTTGCTCCACTTGTCAGAGCTAACACCTCTTACAGCAATAATCCCCCAAACGCCTAAGCGAGCGTCGGTGTGCTGGAGTGCAGACCTCGTCCTCCCATGAACCTCCAGAAGAAATTATTGCCAGTGTCAATCTACAACTTCCAAACATACCCATAATTAACGTCCAATTTCATGAAGCGGATACCCCCTTTTTATTGGATACTGGAAGCAGTATCTCTGTCCTTTCAAAAGAATTTTTTGACATGCACAAAAGCCTAATTAGGTACAAAAATCTTGCCAGGTCGGTCAAAATGACCACCATTAATTCAGAGGTGAAATTTCACGGATGCATTGACGTCTCCTTCAAAATAGGGAAAGCATACTTCCGCCATCCTGTGTATCTCTCATCCATTTGCACGCCATCTGTTTTTACAGGCATTTTAGGCTACGACTTCATTAGGAAGTTCAACATTTTAGTATTCCCAGAGCTGGAAAGTTGTAAAATAAAAGATGAATACATTAAGTTTACAAACTGCACTTACCAAAATAACTTCGTTTCAAATTCCATGTGTACCCTTACAGAAGAGAAACACAAGACACAGGTCTGTGAGCAAACCAGTCCTCAGTACGACATACAGAGAGAACAGGTTGACTTTAATAAATTGGTTGATGTTCCGCCCTTTGTTCCTAAGATTCCCACAGTACAAGAACCTCACGAGTTACTTCCCAAGGCTAAACTTACCAACAAGGCCATTATTGTGCCCAACGACACATGTTACCTTAGAGTACAGACTTGTCTACCGCACCAGTTGATGCATAGGGACTTGCTATTTCTTCCTTCTGCCGTGAACGGAGATGTTGTCATCCATCACGCAGTTTTTTCTTTTAATTGTACTGTGTGTGAGAGGGACCCGTTACTCACAGTTGAGCATTCTGTACATAGTCATTATAAATTGCCAACCACTGTTCATTTTTATGTATGTGTCGAAAATGTATCAAACTCTCCAGTTCATTTCAACAAAAATTTTTGCATTGGGACTCTCCATGTAGCTGACGACATCAAACCCATTGCCAACCCTTCTTGTGAATCTAGTGATGTATCCATTCCTCCTCCTTCAATTGAAGCTTTCGTCAACCTGATTCAACCCACCCCGGATACTATCAATCTCAGAAAAATAGAATTTCAACAGGCAAAAATTGATCTTAGTCATCTTGACCAGGCAAACAGAGTTAAACTAAAAAGGCTACTAGAACGTAACTTTCAGGCCTTCTCCACTTCACTAGTCTCTATGGGTCACTCTGATAAAATTAAACCTGAAATTAAATTCTCAAATGACTATCCCATTAAAGCCTTACCATTCCCCGTACCCCACGCACTGCAAGAAGAGGCCAGAAAACAAATTAATGAACTTATTGAAGCAGGTGTAATCGAAAAAAATGTCGCATCATGGGCTTGCCCCATGATCTTGGTCAAAAAGAAGGATAACGGCTCTGGTATTCCCCAATATCGAATGGCACTAGATTTAAGATTACTCAACACAGTAATTGAACATTCCTCTTATCCTCTTCCTAAGATACAAACCCTTATTAACAACATAGCCGGCTTTAAATTTTTTACCACACTCGACATGCCAAGTGCCTATCACCAGATTAATTTGCCGGAAAAATACCAAGACAAAATTTCTTTCACCACTCAGTGGGGTACCTTTCGCTGCAAACGCCTTCCCTTTGGTTTGAAGACGGCTGCAAGCATCTTCCAGGCTATGATCGATGACATTATTGAAGAGACAAACCTCCCGGTTATATTTGCGTATCAAGATGACATCATTTTGTGCAGCAACTGCTTTCAGGAAACAATACAGAAATTAGCTGAATTTTTAAAGTTTTTTTGTAAATACAACCTCACCCTAAATTTATCCAAGTGCCAGTTCCACAAGGAGTCTGTAGATTTCCTTGGCTTTCACATTGAACGTAACAGAGTGTATCCTATAAAGTCTAACATTAGAAAAATCCACGCATTTCCAACTCCAACTTCCAAGAGGCATGTCAAGAAATTCCTTGGCCTATGTGGCTTTTATCGACACATTATCCCTTCTTTTGCATCGGTAGCTGAACCGCTGGTCACCTTAACTTCTCCTAAGTCAACGTTTCATTGGGGTCAGTTGCAAGAACAAGCCTTTCAACAGTTACAACAGATCTTTTTTCAACAACCTTTTCTTCAGCAACCTGATTTCAATAAGTTATTTTATTTAAATACCGACGCCTCAAAATTTGCCATCAGTGCGGTTGTGCTTCAGAAACATGGCAGCGACTTGCTGCCAGTTGCATATTTTTCCAAGGCCCTACGTGGTGCACAGACAAAATATCCACCTCTTCAACTTGAATTAATGGCTATTGCAAAAGGGATGGCTGCATTCAGAGATCTTCTGTACGCCAGGCATTTTGTTCTTCTCTCTGATTGCAAGTCTCTCAGCAAATATAAAAAAGCAAAGTCACCTGCTGACATCATCACGAGATGGTTGCTTGACATCAGCAAATACTCTTATACTTTTCAACATATCCCTGGTCGGGAAAACATACTTGCAGACTTCTTATCCCGTACCCCTGTAAATTCAAGTGATATTACATCAGATCCTAAAATACTCAATTCCAACCAAGTACTTCCTGTCACACTTAACGAAGAATGCAGCAACTCCAACTTTCCAACAGAAACCATAAATGCAGTTCAGGAGCCCACTAGGGATGTGAATTCTATACCTAGTGAGGTCAAGGCTTATGCTCCTACTAAAGATCCTCGTAATCAAATCTCCATTCAGACTATCCTTCACGAACAACAAAACGATAAAAACTTATGCAACATAATAAAGGACATTAAAAACAATAGACTTTCAAAATTTAAAAATTTCGTCATTTGCCCAGAAACTGAACTGCTGTTATACAACCCATCCAGGCACGACTCAAATGACCCTAACCGCTTCAAGATTGTCTTACCTGATTCTCTTAAAGGAAAATGCCTACGAATTAAACATCTTTCTCACCTTGGCATTGACAAAACGTTTAGGAATGTTAGCAAGACCTACTATTGGAAAGGTTTATACAGCGATGTTGTCAACTTTGTACAATCTTGTACCACTTGTATCAAGTCCAAGCATCAACGCATACCGACAGCTCCTTTTCAGAATACAAGAATTCCAACGAGACCTGGTCAGTTCATTAGCCTCGACTTTGTAGGTCCTTTTGAGAATGGCCAACACATTCTGACTGCTATCGACCATTTTTCCAAACATCTCAAATTATACATCATCAAAAAGATTACTGCAATGAATACAGTCCACGCCATCTTTGACTATATCATAACTTTCGGTCGTCCAGAACTCATCCTTACGGATAATGGCTCTCAATTTATAGCTGATGTCTTTGAAGAGTTTTCCAAGATGTTAGGCATCAAACTCGAGCATACTACAGTTGCTAACCCTCAGGCCAATTCTGTGTCCGAACGCATCAACACTTCCATTAAAGCTACAATCAGAGCCCTACTTCAAGATGGCTATAAGTTTGAATATGCGGTCAAGATCCATGAAAACATATACAACAACACATTTCACAACACCATCAGGCACTCACCGAATCTAATCCATTTTGGCAGGAATATGACAACAGTCTTTGACTCATTTCAACCACCCCGATTGCAAGACCAATTAGATGTCCATCATGATTACTTCCAACTGATGCAAAATCTCAACAAATTGTACGACAGTATTTACAAAAATTTAATATCTTTTCAAAAGATTCAAAATGATCGACAACATCCCAAAAGTAAGCTTCGCAACTTTAAACCAAATGACATCGTTTTCGTACAGCACAACACAAAATTCAAGAAAATTGTCAACCCATCTCCATACAGAATAATAAAAAGGTTATCTCCAGTAATTTACCTCATTCAAAGTGTTGACAATCCTACCTCCTCAGGACGAAAGATTCACATAAATAAATTAATCCCTGCCACCCGCAGAAAACAATTCCAGTCTCCAGGCCCTGATAAAGGTGCCCCAGCTCTTCAAGATGACAACAGGCCGCAAGTATCAGACTTATCTCATCAGAACCTTCTACCTCCTGTACAGGTCACAGAAGATATCTCTCCAGCTATGCAAGAAAATGCAACCTCACCTCCAAATGCCCCTGAAATTCCACGCTCCAGAAAACAGCGTATTTACAAACCCACACGAGATCCGTATCTACTCAGGCCCAGATAGTTCCTAACTGACGTCATACAAGAACTTGTTCTTATAAAATTTGTCATGACACTTTCCATCTTCCAAGTTCTTACATGACTTGTCTGTGACTGTGGTTCCGGTTTCTTTTCTGCTGGCAGAAAACAAAAACTTTCGACAATTATAGACATTGTTGGACATTCTGCATCTGTGTCAGATACTCTTGTGTTTTAAACATTTTTTTTTATTTAATTTTTTTTTCCCCTTCACCTTTTATTAACTGTAATCAACGTACAAGAACTTTCAATTTATATCTCTGAATAATTACCTGTTGTATTAATATATGACTTTCTTTTTAGCCTGAGAGTTAGTGCAGATTCGTATGTCACATCCTTCCCAGTTTGTCAATTAAGCCCCTCCCATTGGTATTTTTCCTTGCCTTCTGCTACGGTTTTACTTCATCCACTGAGGTAATAGTTTTCGTATTTTTCTTTACTACCTGCTATGATTCGATTTTGTATACAGGGTTATGGTGATTCATGATATAGTTGGATGTTTAGAGAGAGCATTGTTGCACCAATAATTTCTTAGTGACAAAAAGGAAGAGGTATCTCCCTTTGTATATTTTCCTTATGCTCAACTGAAAATTTTTAGTGTATGTTTATATGCATTCTCCAGTTTTTTTTTGTGTTTTGTTTAATGTGTATGTTCCCCCCATGAGTTGCAACTCTTTTCCCACCTTGTTTTTTTTTACTATGTTCTTACTGTTTTTTTTTACCAGTTGTATTATTTTGTGTTGCCATTAATCTAGTCTTTTTATATATATTTGTGTGTATGTACCATGCCATTTTTCGTGTATCTAATATGTCTGTAATGTACTGTGAATTATGCTCATTATGGAACTTCCGTTTGTAGTTGTGGTATATTTGCATTTATCTATAACACTTTATGTATGTATGTTTCATGTTATTTATTCTAGGGCAACAACTATGTTTTATATCGATGGTTGTACTCAATCTGTTTTAAACATACCTGTCTTTACTCTAGGATGATTTTTTTTTGTGCTGCTATATAGTTTGTATTTTGTGGCACGACATGTTGGACGTCGTTTTGTATCCCCCTGTATCGCAGGCGCCTCCCGGGCTGTGTGTTTTTTTTTTCTCCACTCCGTTTTTGGGGAGGGTGTCATATTGCATGACATCGCTCTTTTTCGTTATTTGGCAAAACCAATTTAATATCCGTCCATTTATTCTAATTTACTCAATATTGTAATCCTTCCCGTTACGCGCCGTATCTTGGCTTCCCAACGGCACTTCATTTTCTCCTACTGTTCCTTCTTTTGAGGACCGCTTTCCCCCTCCCGCTACGATGTGCGGCGCTCGTGACGTATGCGCGCTGGCGTCACGCTCTTTCGTCGGCGGTTGCCTCCGATTGGTTGCTTCGCGGCAACACCCCTTTTCTCCAGGCTTGCTGGCGAGCGCGCGCGGTGAGGCAAGTCAGTAGTGGTTCCCTCTCACACGCGGTACGGTTGAAATACCGCTCCGATTACGGTAGCTTTGGGGTCGGCGTTTAGTGCCGGCGGCTGCGATCCTGTGTGTCTGCCCGTGACTACAATCCAGATGCATCGCCATATCTGGCATTTTTATTAATTGAACGAATGGTCTAGGTAATAATTAAAGAAAAGTACGAAATTACTGTCCACGTTTTTTTTTAAGGATTTCGGTTCCCAAAATGCTTCCCGTCCTAGGAGCCCGGAAGGTAGTCTGCGAAAGTCCGTTTTAGTCTTCAATAAAAGATCTGTTCTAACCAGCCAGTCTCCTCACTGTGCCTTGCAACCCAATACATCATCCTTACAGCCGAAATAAAGTGAGTTCGTTCCTTTTATCCTTTATTATTATCATTTGATAACTTAAAATGTGCATGTCAATCATTGAATGCACGTGGCATTCCACGCCGTGCTAACTGCATGACGAAGTGAGTTCCCCATCAGTGGATATCTAAGTTCCTGGGTCAGGATAAAAATGAATCCTTCCTAATAACAAATTTCCAAAAATATACTCATCCACTTCGCTTAAGTAGCGATTTCACGGCTAGAAGATATTTTGCACCGTCATACCATATATAAACTAAAAAGTAATAGGTTATAAAAATATTTTGTTGCAAAACCCTATTACCAAAGGTAGTGTGGAACGAAGTAACCTATTACTGAAAAGTAACTATTTATCCCATCTCTACTAATCATAAGAGCAAATTAGATATAAAAATGCTCCATATTCTATTGTCTTTACAACATTAATTATCAATTATTTATATCAGTTTCTAAATTTTTTTTCATTATTAAAATTTTTATGTTTTGTGAACAGCCCATGAAAAATAAATATTTGATAAAAAAAATGTTGAAAATTTAAATTTCTTTATAATAAATTGATATTAGATTTTTCTTCATAATTAAAGAAATAGTTTTTATGTTTTCTATCTAGAAAATTTATGTAGCATATTTTTTTCCCATCAAATTTTTGAATTAACAATAAATTAAATAATTGATAGTTAATGAAAAATAAAAATAATTTATAAATTAAAGATTCATTTTTAAAAGAAAGTCGACTACAAAATTTTATACCACAAGACTCCACATATTTCATCTAAAAGTCCACTTCTCTGACCTCTTCATTTCTAAGCAGAAATATTGCTGTTTTTATTAGTACTAGCAGGCTTCGCCCGCTTCGCTGAGCATGACATTTAAAGGTTTTCTTTTTAATTGAATAATTGAAACATTTAAATAAATACATTTTGATTGGCGACTATTTTCTTCACAGTTTTAGTATGGGATCTCCTTGACAATATCAAACATTTTTTGAACTCGAATCTGTGCAACAAAACTATTATTAAAACGAATATTCTCGAAAACAGTCAAATAGAAATGTTAATTCTTCGAATATTCTGTAAACAGTCGAAGCTATTACTCGTACAGTAAAAGTCACTATTTGGTGAATGGTCGAATCAGAGTAGTTTTTGCATCAATCATTATAACGCATGTATGCACACTTCACGTTCATGAAAAAAAAAAAAAAATATATCACTGGACAGCCCTACATCACTGTGCATGAATCTCAGAACACACGAAACTCATTTCTGCGGCAATCACTATCACGCATGTTAAAACCAAAAAACATCACTGGACACCCTTACCTCACTGTGCATGAATCTCAGAACACACAAAACTCGGTTCCGCAGCAATCACTATCACACATGTTAAAACCAAAAAAACATCACTGAACACCCCAAACAGGCTGTGGATGAATCTGAAAATGCCCGAAACTGGGTTCCGTGACAATCACTGTCACGCATGTTGAAACAAAAAAAAACATCACTGGACACCCTAACCTCGCTGTGCATAAATCTGAAAACACACGAAACTCGTTTTCGCAGCAATCACTGTCAAGCGTTTTAAAACAAAAAAAAAAAAAAAAAAAAATCACTGGACACCCCTACCTCAATTCAATGAAAATAAAATAAACCAATCAAATCTCTTGTAATTCCTCAAAACATAGCTCTAGATAAACGTAAAATACACTCGAATCAATTAAAATCAAATAAACCAATCAAATCTCTTGTAATTCCTTACAACGTAGCTCTAGTTCGACGAAAAATACACTCAAATGAATGAAAATCAAATAAACCAACCAAATCTCTCGTAATTCCTCATAACGTAGCTCTAGTTCAATGTAAAATACACTCAAATCAATGAAAATCAATCAAATCTCTCGTAACTCCTCAAAACGTAATTCTAGATCAAAGTAAAATACACTCAAATCAATGAAAATCAAATAAACCAATCAAATTTCTCATAATTCCTCATAACTTAGCTCTAGTTCAACGTAAAATACACTCAAATCAATGAAAATCAAATCTCTCCTAAGATTCTCCATTCTGCGTCATTATAGAAATGAGAAGTTTTATTTTCATATTTTTATTAATAAAAAGAAAACTAATCAAAAATTCAAAAATCTGACTTCGATGTGCACAATGACCCTTCGGAGGGCACCTTTGTGTTATATCACATGACTGTCCGAGCTACCGTTTTCAAGAACAGTGAAATATACATATATATATACACAAATATTGCTCATTTAATAGTATAAGATTATAATTATTTCCTGAAAGATGAGTTGAAAATTGGCTGAATGGTTGCATGTTCTTGCATTTTTAACAAAGTTATATACTAACACTTCGGTGATTTTTTTAGGAGGAAGAGTAACATTCAAAAAAGAAAATATTAACGTATTATTTTTTTTATAAAAAAAGGATTAAAACAATATTAGGTATATATTTATGAACTATATTTAATGATTGTTATATTAACAGCACCAAATTATGGTATCATTACATTCTTCTATATTCAATATAAGATGGTAATAGATTTGTAAAATTTTCTACTTCCAGTTTTCAATGAATTTACATATTTTCAGAGGTCCGGAACATGATTTGAGCACTTTTAGAAAATGTGTATCTGTAGCAGCTCTAGTTCAAGAACTAATGCACAGAATTTCATATAAGTTTATATTAAATTTCACACTGACATAAATTTGTTCCTATCAACTCTTTTGGTGCAAATTGCTCAACTGGTGGCACTTCTAAGCTGTAATTAATCCTATCTAAGGGCTTTATCTTCATTCAATAACATATACACTAAACATGATATGCGAGACAATCATTATACAATAAAAGCTGAATTAATTTGGATGTACGTCGTCCAACAGATGGCACTGCCATAACTCATCTTCTATTATTTTCCGCATGGCTATATCTCAGCATCTACTGATTAAAATTACACAAAACTGCATATGTAAACATTTTAATGTGAGAAACTATGATAAAATTTTTTTACAAGTTAACCAAATATGTAGCACTGTTATATCCAATGATAATGAAGAATATTTTATAATTGCTACAACAAACTATTTTTTCTTACATATAAGTTTTCAAATTCAATTATTTTGCATTAAAAATGTTTCAGGTTTAAATTTTTCAGGTTTTAATTACATGAAATTTATTTTGCCAGATTCAGGTTGATAGAACCTGACCCAAGCAGAAACTCCAATTTTTATATATATGCTACACAGGCAGAATAAGTATGTATATTATCTGCATTCTATGATAATAACTCAATAATAATTTGCAACACTAATTGTGATTATTATTATTATAACTTAACATTTTTATCTTAATTTTATTTTAAAAGCCAATTAGTAATAGCAGTTTTTTTTTTTTTTCAATTGATAGCAAAATATGTTGGAAATTAAAATTCTGTTAAATATTTTTCTCTGTATATTCACTATGCGAGAAAATGTATTTAGTGCAGCTGTAATGAAAATCTCATTATCTATAATTTTTGTAATGTTTTTATTGCATGTTATTGTATAGGATTTTTATTTATTTTGTATTATAAATGTGAAACATTAATTTCCATAGAAAAAAGGCACAGAACCCAATAAATTATAAAAATCAAAAATGTTCATAAATATCAAAAATTAAATACTTATCAAATGTATAGTTGTATATTCTATATATACCTCTCTGTCAACTGAAAGCTCTGCAAAATTTTCTGCTTCTTGAATAGATGACTGACTAAAACTATTACGACCAAATGCAGATGATGATAATGTAGATGCAAGAACTCCATCAATTGAAGTAGGCAAAGGACTGTAATTAAAATAATAATATAGAGTAAATATTTACATTCTTTCTTATTAGACTTGATGAAAGTTGTGAATAACAAATATAAATTAGTCAAAAACAAACTGTCAGACAAATAATGTTCTAAATATGTATGAATATAAAAATATAACAATTTCATTTACCTTAAAATATAATACGAGGTGTGGCTATTAAATAACGAGACTATTGCTTTAAAACATTTTATTTTAAATTTATACATGTTTAGTTATTATCACCTTCAATATACACCCCTCCTCTATCCCTACAATGCTCCATGCGAATTTTTCATTGTTCGAAACAGTGCTGTCCTGTGAGCTCCTGCATAAGGCGTGCCGCTTTTTCTTTCACAGCTTTAACTGACTCAAATCTTGTTCTTTTTAATGCAGATTTAACTTTGGGGAACGGATAAAAGTCACATGGGGCCAGGTCAGGCGAATAAGGCAGATGGTCTAAAACTGGGATGTTGTATTTGGCTAGAAACGTCTTGACAGACAATGACGTGTGAGCCGGCACGTTGTCTTGATGGAGAACCCATGACTTGTTCTTACACAATTCCAGTCGTTTTTTCCTTACCCCTTCATGGAGTTGAGCAAGCACCTCAAGATAGTAATGTTGATTAATAGTTTAACATTCAGGAACCCAGTGAAGGTACACAATACCATGAATGTCGAAAAAAAGGATCATCATTGCTTTGAGTTTCAGTCATCATCTCCAAAGTCTTCTCAGCCATCTTGGAAACGGTTGAAATAAACTCGCACATGGGATAAACATTTATTGCCATAAACTTGTTTTAATAAAAGATAAGTTTCACTAGCGGTTTTACCAAGTTTCACATGAAATTTCATGACAATTCGTTGCTCTACTTTTACACTTATCACGTTTTCGGCAAAACGAAACGAACACCTCTTTACGCAAATGAAGGTTACGGCCAGACTGATTTCTCTACAAACACGGGAGGCGCTGCAATCGAAAGAGAAGGCTTTACGCTGCACAGCTGTCGGTCGTTCGGATTTGGCGCATATGTAGTTCATCTGTAGCAGCAATAGTCTCGTTATTTAATAGCCACACCTCGTATATGAAAGCTATAAAAATTGATTTAAATTATTAAAAAACCCAATTTAAAGGTGTAAAAATCGCTAGTCGAAATTATAATTGCAATTAATTCGTAATTGCCCCTTTAAAGAATGATTTCTGGCAGAAGATTTTATAACTCAGAAATCAGAAAAGGAACGAAATTATAAGTGAAAATTCGCTGACGTTAATGCAATTTGCTACTCACGCGGCATCGATCATGCATATTAATTAATCCCAGAAATTCTTTTAGCGCCCAGATGATCTAAAGAACCAATCAGCAGCTCAGAAATTTCGGTATATAGGCCCAAACATTACACAAACGGAGGAATCTCTTGCCACTGTTTTCCATTGCTAATAAACTTAACGTTATACGCTCCTGCGAAATTACATAGGTGCTACAGGCTTCCCCAACAGATTCCGCGGCCTGGACGCCGCTTAGCTGCCCGTGAATTGGCAAAGCATCAGATTAAGACTCCATTCATAGCATTAATGAAGAAATAAAGCTGTTTTATGAAAGAAATGCTAGTAATCTTGTGTGTAACGACTGCTATCTCTCTACCAGTAACAATCATTACACATACAATAACTTTTTTAGATTAAAAAATACATTGAAAAAACTGAACTTTGTACTACAACTAACTCATAAGCGATCACTTACAAGGAAAGTATGAATCTGTAAAATTCTCACTGAAATCAAACCAAGCTTAATTAACGAGCATGATTGAAAGCACTAGATAAATACAAAATTTATATAGCTACACACACTGGGCCAAGATATGGCCTAGAGAACTTTTGCTTTAAAAAAAAAAAAAAACATATAAAAATCAGCCTTGGAATCAAGAATGCATGCAGGAGCTGAAATAAAGTGTTTGGCTTAAGCTGATCGGTTAAAAGTGACGTAAGGAGAAGGGAACTGGGATAAGAATTACTCACTGTTTCATTTTAATGAATATATATACTTTTTTTTATTATTATTCAAACAGAAATATAAGAGTATCTGGAATAATGCCTATATATTTAGAAATATTATTCATCAAACATAAATATTTATTAGAGAAATTGGAGTATAAGGTCACCCATTCACATGGTAAGTGGAGTGCCTGGGTTAGATTCCTGGCTCTGGCACTTTTCACATAGTTGGCATAAAAATTCCAACCTTACACTCCAATTCCTCTAATAAATGTCTATACATTTGTTCATTTAAGTTTAACACTTTTTAACGACAAAGTTGAAAAGTGCTTAAGGCTTCAATTCAGCTGTCTGTTTGAGCAATGAATTGTGTAAGTACAGCAGATGATCAAATTATTAGATATTTTCATATTTTTTCTATTTTCTAAGGAAATATTGAAGAAATTGTCCTTCAGATAAACAAAGAACAATCATCGGCTCGCACTTTCAAATAATGGTTTAGTTAGGAGTGCAATTAGGGCACCAACCCCAAACTGAAGTAAAGCAAAAATATTTTGGGTAACACTACATCATTAAAAACTACACATGATTTCACTGACTATTTACAATATTTGTATGCTTTTTTGTAGGAATACCAGGAATATTAAGACACACACACACACACATATATATAATTATTAATTTTTTGGCAAGTTTTTTGCTTATAACAAGGGTGGATTTCAATAAAATTTGATAAAACTTTCAGAAAAATTGGCCAAATACAAGAGAAACATTATTCTGAAACATAAAAGGCATATGCTTAATTTTCAGCGAAATATGAGAATTTGTACAAAATAATATTACATAAAAAGTGTCACTTGTTTATTATATAGGTTGGAAGCTAAATACATCAAGCAACTTATGTCAAAAGTTCATTTGAATCAAATAAAAATTAAGAAAATTATCGTAAAATGAATGAGCTGAATTCTAAGAGTAGCAAACTCAAAAGGGTTTTTCATAAAAATGATTTGAGAGTTAATAATTGAATCTCTAAATTATACATGTGATATGTGGGAAAAACCCTTTAGGCTTATAACCTTAACATAATTTTATTTATTTACTAAGATTTGCGAGATCATAAGGGCTTATTATTTCAGCTACATTACAATAAATCATTTTCATGAAAAATGATTTATTGTAATGTAGCTGAAATAATTTGACTTCCAATTAATTATGTGACATTTGGAAAACCCCTTATGAAATTGTAACTTTAGAAAATATCTAAAATATAACTCATTCTTTTTATGATAATCTGCTTATTTTTACTCTATTCAAATAAACTTTTGACAAGTTGCCAAGATATCTAGCTTTTAACCTATGTAATAAAATATGTTCTTTCTTTTATGTTAATTGTTTCATGTGTTTCAATTAAAAAAAAAAAAAAAAAAAACTTATTCCAAATACTCATATCTCAACTATTGTTTTGAAACGAAAAATTTTCATTTGCAGTTATTCATATTATCTGATTTCACATATTAATGTAATAGTTATCACAAATTCTGTTCATGAATTTGGAGGATCTCATATTTTTAATTGTCAGAAGGTTTTTATAGTTAGATACACATACATACATAAATAATAAAAAAAAAAAAAAAAAAAAAAAAAAAAGAATATGTAAAACCAGAGGGGCACATGTGGTCTGCCACATAAAGTTTTGTGGCCCACTGCAAAGTTTATATATCGATATCTTCTATTTTAAAAAACGTTCTGACTCTTTTGAGTGAAAAACAGTATAGACAGTTATGGTAGCTTTTAACAGACTATTTTAACAGCACATGAGAACTTTAACATCACATTTTCTTATTAAAACCTGTAAAGTTACTACTAGTTAAAAAATTAAAATCAAACAAAATTATAGATATATATCTATACTATTATGGTCTTTTATTCTAAGACATTTTTATTTAAAGCAATTTACTGTGTGGACTTTATACACAATGCTGCCCACCTAAATAAAATATATTTAAAAAGTGGCTTTCAAAATCTTTTGGGTGGGAGAGGCTTGTGTAAAACCATAATCAAAGTTCATGCAAAATCTAGCAATATAACATAATAGAAAAATCTAAAAAATAAAACAGCTAACACTTACTACCAAGTTATTATCAGATTCAGTTTTAAAGAACCTGATGCATTCAAATTGATGGTCATTTGCTGAGGATGTGCAGAAAATAAGTCATGAATTTCACAATATTTATTTCCTAAGACAACATTTTTTCCTAAACCTCTAATTTCAATTGCCTGTCAAAAAACAAAAGAATTAAAAAAAAAATTATATCTAGATAAAAGTATGGATAAAACAACACAAAATTATTCTACATAAAACTACATTAACACATTCTACAGTACAAAAGCTATGCATTCAAACTGAACTACATTTTAGATCTTTTTAGCAATATATTTATATTTTTAATTAAGCTTACTTAGAACTAACTTCCATGCATTTAGTTACACAATATAGCTATGTTTACTGTATAAAATATGCATAAACACTAGCAGACTCTTTATAACTTGAATAATATAAAACATTGATAACACTGCTCTGCATGAAAATCGGCTGCAATACCATTTTTGCAAATTCTTATGTAAAATGACCTCCTGAATACGAATATGACAGCCATTTTACCCTATCACCCACCGTTTTTTGGGACCCCCCCCCCCTATTTTTATCACATTTCAGTAATTTTATGGCTATGAATTTGATTTGTAGAGGAGGAAAGGATTATATTAACTGTTAAATATCTTCTGAGGAAGTGAAAAATAATAAAATATGAACATTAGCAGCAAGATGAAAATTTGGGAGGGGTGGGGGGGGGATTTGCTACTGAAATTATAAACTACATTTATTATATTTTATTAATCAATTAATATTATTATTTATTATACATTATATTTTTTCTGTTTGTAAGTGTTAAAATAATACTTTTCCATTCTCCAAATCAAATTCATGGCCATAGAATTACCGAACAGTGGTAAAAATTGGGGGAGGGGGGTGGCATGACAAGGAAATGGTGGGTGATTGGGCAAGGTCAGATTCAGGAGGTCATTTTACATAAGAATCAGCAGGAATGGTATCAGGGATCGAAAATGTTTTTTTTTTTTTTTTTTTTTTTGCAGCGCAGTGTAATTTAAGCCAAATCTAGACCTAATCAGTTTAGAAACACTCAAAAGGTGCTTTTGTATAAGAGGCACCTTGCAATGTCTTCTATATTTATTTACTAATAATTAATTATTCTTGGTTTGTTTTTCTTTGGTGAAAAAAGGACTTATATAAACAGACCTATCTTTGATTCCAGTATTTGCTATACATATGAATAAATCAAAGATAAAAAAGAAATTGTTTGTTGTAAGTAGAAAATAAACACATAACATGTTTTAGGCAATAAATAAATCTGAGGATATTCTTGACTGCATAAGAATGAACTTTCCTAAACTAATAAGAGGGAATAATTTTCATTTATTATAAACATTAAACTTTTCTTTCTGATTACAAAAACTAAACTAGAGTTCAAAAACAAAGAATAAAAAAGTAAACAATGTCTGTACAGTTAAAATTTATCAGCATCGGTTTTAACTTAGTATATTTACATATTCTATAAACAAGGTAAGTAAAAAGGCTTATTCAAGGGCTATTTTAGTCACAAAAGTAAAAGTTGAATTTTGCAGATTTTATTTAATATTTCTTCTAAAATAGCAAATAATTTTAAACAGAGCTTTATGTACATTTATACATTTGAAATTTCATATATATATATTAAAATGATCTAAAAAATTAAAAATAAGAAATATAATTAAACAGACAAACCTTGATACATAGAGGTTCATTAAAGAGAGCCTTGAATAACACAAACTTGTTTTCCCATAGCTGTACACCATTTTTCATAACACGACCTCGGCTTCTCCATTTTTGACTTCCATGTTTCAAAATGATTTCAAAAACATCACCAGCACAAATACGAGCAAAACCCTGGATTCCTAAAGAATATAACATCAGCTGTAAAAATTAATATCTATAGGTAAAACAGTCATACTTTAATGATTTAAACTTTATTTACTTTGAAGGAAAATGCGTGTTGCGGTAGGTTGTATTCGAACCGAGGACGTCTAGGTAGTAATCCAGAGTCGTACCTCTGGACAAAAGGTTAACCCCTTGTCCATCGGTAAGTTTTTGGATTATCTACATTAGAATGTCGTTAATGGCGTCAATACAGTACTCCCCCTACAGCGAGTACACCATCGTACGAGCGATAATTGCTGTAGACGGTAGCGATGACCAGATTGTGCTGTCAGTTGTCCCATTTTGCCAAGTTGAAGGAGCAGCGGCGAGTTGAAGGCGACGGGCGTGACAGACTTTGCGCTGTGAGAACAGCGATTCACAGGCTTTGACGCTCGGAGGGTTTTTGTGGTGCTGCCATCTATTGCCAGAGAGCGGAGTTGAAAGCTTGTTGCTTTGTCCGCGGTCACCAATGAAGGAAAATGCGTGTTGCGGTAGGTTGTATTCGAACCGAGGACGTCTAGGTAGTAATCCAGAGTCGTACCTCTGGACAAAAGGTTAACCCCTTGTCCATCAGTAAGTTTTTGGATTATCTACATTAGAATGTTGTTAATGGCGTCATTACAACTTTATACTAAAAATTTCAGCAAGCTCTTGAAAAAGAGAATATTTTCAATTGAAGACTGCATATCCTCTTGCCAGGAAATTTGTTTAAAAAATTATTTCTATATAATAACCTGTTTAGCAATGTAATATAAAATTTAAAAAAAAATACTAGTGGGTTTTGTTTGCTTTGCTGGTCATTATTTAAACAAATCACTTTATTCTAAAAAAAATATAAACTTAATATATATATGAGCGATTCCATACCAACTCACCTAATGAGGGTTGCATGACCGACTTGGATTTTCTTTAAATTTGGTACACAGATTGACGATATAGAGGCATGAAAAAGTCCAAATTTTTAGCTACCTGCTCCACTTATTTATAGATATACAGGTCCTCAAAGTTTGTCTGTTCCCTCAAAATACCAAAAAATTGATGTTATTTAATTTTTTTTTCTTAAAAATTGTGCTCATGTAATATGAAAGTGTTAGGTATCTATGGAAACTAGTTATCCCAGGCATTCAGAAAAAAAATACTACAATGTTTATAATGAAAATCGTTAAGGTACAGTACTCTTAGAAGTTGCAACCAAAAAAAGTTGATTTTCCCGATTTTGCTAAAATTGAGACATCAATTCCAAAAAAAGGAAAATAAAACCAAAGGTTTACTCACTTTCTGGTAGAGTACAGGTGTTCACCATAAATTACTACACAATAAATTACTTGGGTTTCTCACTCCTTCTTGGAAATATTTAAGCTTAAAGACAAACCATAGGGCAAAAACATGCAATTTCGGCCATCTTGACAGCCATTTTTCTCCTAAAGGGGGAGAAACTTTTTTATTTTTTTTAAATAAGCTACTGATGTGTTAGCTATTCATGGGAAAAGAGTATACTTTTGGTTATTTTTTGCATAAAGAAATATCCTGCTGATAGTATATGCATGTTTTTTTCTAATACCATATGCTTGTGTTCCCCCTCTTATAGACTTAACATTAATAAAAAGGAAAAATAATAATGCATCTATTAATAGCTGCACTATCTATACAATAATTCAAGAAATTTAATACCTTAAATTATTTAATAATAATTTTAAAAAAAATAATTTCTACATTTTATAGCAAAATTAGGTATTTGATGAAAACAAGAAATAGAATTTTTCCAAAACTGGACGTTGTCCATCCGTAATTATAAAGTACTAAATAATTTCTTGAAAAATCAATCAAAATAAAGGAGCTATAAATATTTATTTCATAAGCAAATATATTTGAAATACAGCAATATATTAAAAATTGATGTGTACAAAATTTTATTCAACTGCAAGCATAAGTTCCTGTATTTTTTTTCACAGTATCATTTGATATTAAAAACATGCATCATGTGGCTGCTGCTGCTGATGGCATTGGTACTATATCTAACAGGTGCTTGTATGAAATCCAGCATGTATCTGGTTTCTCTGGCCAGTAAAAGTTTTGGCAGGGGCCATGAGGATGCATAAATTGTAATTGAACATCACCTTTTTCAAAACAGTTTTCTAAGACAGCTCCTAACCACCATTTCTTATCATACATACAAGCAACATAACCTTTAGAAATGTTATTAAGACTAAATTTTTGACATGTTGCTTACCTACTGCAGATACTTCAATCTGATTCGATATGTTTGTAATGTAGATACAATGGAAACTAAAAGCACAGATTTACTGATAGGAATAAATTTATGATAATCCCTGATACCCTCAATTCTTACAGCGAAAGTTAGTCTTTCAGAAAGCAATGCTCTTGTTTCTGCCACATATTCTTCAGATGCAAAGAAAAACTTAATATTTTTAAAATTACCAGTGCAATAATGAAGCAAATCATGTGGAGAAATTATCTGATCCTTGTAAGGACGTTGCAAGCTGGTTCTGTAAGCAGACCTTTTAACTGTGCCTCCAGTGGCATCACAGGGGCTTTTGCCATGGGAAGTGGCAAAAAAAATGTCACTCAGCATTTAGTTTGAAATAATGTTTATGTTGGTATAAATTTAAAAAGTTTTTCTTATTTTTGTACTGCGCTGAGCTACCACCACTGAAATAAATTATTTTCTATATGTCTGGATATTGTGATGTTAAATATGGAATTACAGGCCTTTAAAAAGAAACTACTGCCACTGTATCATGTGTCAAACCAGTCACTGATAATACACATAGAAATAACATTTAGTTTATTATTTGGCCGAACATACGCTAAAAAAGGATGGAGTGTAGCGTGCGTGTTTTCCCAGTGATATCCCTGTATTGCATCCTGTACAATAGAAGTAAAATTTTCAGAAAAATCAAGTAATAAAATGCACTCATCTGGTTTTAGTTCTGCTTTTCTTGTTTTTAAATACTCTGATTGAGATTTTGCAATTTAATGGTGTTTTGCCTAGGACTTCATTTTCAATAAAAGTTCCGATTTAAAATCGGGTGCAGACAAAGTAATTTCATGAGTGTTGAATGGACTGTAGTTATCCACCGTTGAAACATCACTTCAGATTCTTAATCATAATCATCCATTAACACATCTAAAAATTCTTCAAATGCAGTTTGAAGTGGACACTGTAAACAAAATCCTAACATACATGCTTCATTGTTAATGTCACACACATAATGAGACAAAAAAAAAAAAAAAAATCACTGATAGATGGTTTAATAGATTGTTTTAGAGATGCCATCATTAGCCTGTCATTTTGGTGAATCATACAGACAGACTGAATGAATTCCTGTACTACCAGCTAACACACACCACTTCGGTCGCAAATCAGCAAATTTAGATAATGCAATCTTGTGATTGGGATATTCCTGTTTAAAAAGTGTATACGCTTCTTTGAGATTACATAAAATGAAGTGTTTCTGTTTTGTAAATATTTTATTTCTTCACTAAATACTAACTTGAATTTTTAGAAAATAAGAGGTTTCCTACATCTTTCTTTAAAATATCACAAAAATAGAGTACACATTAGTTTTGTTTTAATACCAGAATATAATAAAATCAGAATGTTGCACCCTTATTCAATGCTTCATTCACCTAATAACACTATTTCTAAAAGTAACTAAGTAACGTTCAGAGGGTAAATAAAGTCTTATACATGTATTAAATCAATATGTATATAATATTCAATAAGTTTTGTTTTTTTACATCCTTTTTTATCAATGTTAAGTCTGTGAGAGGGGAAACACAAGCATATGGCATTAGAGAAAAACATGCATATACTATCAGCAAGATATCTCTTTATGCAAATAATAACCAAAAGTAAACTTTTATCCCATGAATAGCTAACACATCAGTAGCTTATTTTTAAAAAATTAAAAAGTTTCTAGTGCTCCCCCTTTAGGAGAAAAATGGCTGCCAAGATGGCCGAAATTGCATGTTTTTGCCCTATGGTTTGTCTTTAAGCTTAAATATTTCCAAGAAGGAGTGAGAAACCCAAGTAATTTATTGTGTAGTAATTTATGGTGAACACCTGTACTCTACCAGAAAGTGAGTAAACCTTTGGTTTTATTTTCCTTTTTTTGGAATTGATGTCTCAATTTTAGCAAAATCGGGAAAATCAAATTTTTGTGGTTGCAACTTCTAAGAGTACTGTACCTTAACGATTTTCATTATAAACATTGTAGTATTTTTTTTCTGAATGTCTGGGATAACTAGTTTCCATAGATACCTAACACTTTCACATTACATGAGCACAATTTTTAAGAAAAAAATATTAAATAACATCAATTTCTTGGTATTTTGAGGGGGCGAACAAACTTCGAGGACCTGTATATCCATACATAAGTGCAGCAGGTAGCTAAAAATTTGGACTTTTTCATGCCTCTATATCATCAATCTATGTACCAAATTTAAAGAAAATCTGAGTCGGTCATGCAACCAACTTTTATTTTTTTAGGTGAGTTGGTATGGAATCACTCATATATATATATATATATATTGAAACTCAATCAGTCAGTTTTCAAGAAACAAAAAATTTGTAACCAAACCTTACTTCAGGAATCTACTGCCTCAGACAGCACAAAATATCCTGTGTACCTGGAACCACAGTTGAGGTCCTCACTATGCGTTACTAATATTAGCCCTCAAGAAAACAGCAAATTTACAAACAAGCTTTGATTTGGGTCCTCATTACCTTCAGCAGTGTTTTATTCTCCATGCACCTATATCGATCCTTTTGCAAAAAATCCATTAAACTGATTAAATTCTTCTCAAATTATGATCTAGGGAGAGTTTGGTTTAATAAAAACTAAAGCAGTAGTCAAACCTGCTGATCAGGTTCAAGATTACTATTTAATGAAAAACTTAAGAGTGCAGATGATAGAAGCACATACAAAACACTATTTACTTATTAACATGGTAGAAACTAATTGGCAGCGGAAATCACAAAATAAACACTGTAAATAAATCCCTAATAGAAATTTTAAAAGATCAAACATTGCATAAGACTAAAAAATCAAATACAAAAAATATAGTTCTAACTTATAATAAATAAATAAACAAAGCTCCTAATGAAAATTGGAGTAAAGAGTTATTAAATTCCAGACTAGTAATTTTCTTTGTCAATAAATGGATATTTTGAAACTTAATTATTTGCAATTAAAAAAGAAATCCTAAAAAACTGAAATGAATGTAGAATTAACATATCTTCTTACAAGAGTGAAAATTGAGGGTAAAAGACATGCAATGGGATTAAAGTTAACACAGAACAAAAACAAAGATTCTGCTTTCCCGCCACCTTTCACTGACCAAAGCATAAGAGAAACTTACCCTCAATCCCAGTTCAAAATTTCTTCTTCAAATTTTACCCACTTTCTATTGTCTGAGGAAGTTGAAAGTTTGCATACATACATAATTCTGATGACAATACATGCTCAAGCACTAACAGACTTGGGGGGAGGAGTCTGAGCCCTCAATTCTAGTTCAAATTGCTTTCAAATTTTAACTCACTTCCTATCACCAGACTTAGCTGAAGTTTTGCAGATATGTATTGACATCCACTGAATTGGAGTTTTTGGTGTATTTAAAATAAAAGTGTTTTTCTTTCTTTTTTCTTTTTTTTTTTTTTTTTTGTAATTTGCAAAATAAAAAAAAATTTTAAGTTATTTTTTAATTGTATGTAATATTTTTGTATGTTTCCAAAATTACAATTTTTTTCTTATATCTGAAATTTATTTATTTATTTATTTTCTAATTGAATTATTGCTAGAAATCACTGAGTGTGGGAAAATATAGCTGCAACATGAAAAATCATATTAGTAAAAAAAAAAAAAAAGAAGAGAAAATAACTGAACAAAATCAAAGCATGGCTAATGTTACTTGGTTGTCATCATTTATGTGTTTAAAAAACACTTTTGCTTGATAAGATAGCATTTAAAACTAATTTGCATATTTTGTTGCATATATATGCATACATATTCATATTAGTTTTCACGTTTTCTCTTTGTATATAATTTAACTCACTATTTCTTTTTCTTTTTTGTATAATATTTTATTGATAGCATTGCGTATTACTTAAATTTATTTTACTTATCTACTTTTTCCTTCTTTAGTTATTGGGTATAGGAAATATAAAATTTAATTAAGTAAAGATTTTTTTTTTTTTTTTTCTTATTGGAAACGGCACTAACCAATAAGATCTTAATTCTGAAAATTAAATAAATAAATGAAAGAAGGAAGGAAGGAAGGAAAAAAAAAAAAAACTATGATTTTAAAAAAGTTAATTTTTTTTTTCCTTATTCTCAAAAATCTCTGAGTAAATTATATTATGTACTTTTTTTTTTTTTTTGGGGGGGGGGGGGGTTTATAAGTTAACTTACATTAAATGGTTATGATTATACAGAAGTATAACGGGATATATTATCTGCAGGAGGCTCAGATTGCAACTTCCCAGTTTGTTTCAATGGTCAAAAAAGAAAATGTATTTAATTTTGAAATATCTGGGGAGGGGGGGGGAGGAGCTTCAGCCTCCATAATACCCCCCTTTTCCAGGCTAAGTCCTTGAGATTGTAAAAATAAAGATATCCAAGAAAACACCTCCTTTGCTTAAAATAGGAAAGGGTCTCCTTGCTAGTTTGAAGTGCAGCAAAATGATAAATTTTGCACTCTATACTCTAAGAAAATTCTTTTTTTTTGGAGAGGAGCTATAACATCGTGATTTCTCCTCTCTTTTAATATGTGTCTTCATAGTGATTTTGTGTCTGTAATTTCAAAAGACTCTTTGTCAAGACCTGTATAAAATTAAAAAGTATCTGCATAAGCAATGAAAAATAACAAAAAGTATTTGAAAGCTCATACATATACATATAAAAAATATTACAATGATAATAAATTAAGATATTATTTTAGTGTAATTTTTTGCTTCTGGAGTGATGTAAAAACAGTAAAATTAATTATTTCTAGTTCAGTATGGGTTTAAATGTCAATAAAAGGATGGACAAATTTCATTTTATAAGTTTATTTCACCAATTTTAATACTGTCCAATTCTTAATGTTATGAACTCATTACATTTGATGTTGATATCTCTATTCTATAGTATTTATTTCAGCCATTTTTCATTAAAAAAAACCTAAAATGTTTCTGTAAAAAAATAAAAGCACCTGCACTTGCACATTTATATTGTAAAGATCTGTTGTTGCCTTTTAACCCGTTAGCGCCCAGTGTCCTCCTTTGAGGACAGCTAATAAAATGGCACATATATTTTTTGTGTTTTTATGGAATGATTTCTGCTTTTTAGTGACAGTTTATAGCATCACTCTAAATGATCCCTTAAAGTTTTATGTGCCTACTATTAATCATTATTTCATAATTTGGATAGTTATTTTATGATTTTTCATTCGTCGCACATATATTTGCTTTTTGTGCAGGTATACTAACTTAAATCAAGTTGAATAATAATATATATTATAATACTTTATTTTTGAGATCTCTGTCAACATATAATAGGAAATTAATCTGTTATCTCAAAGTTTTTCTATCTCGAAGTTTTCTCGCTAGAACACTAAACGTCAATAAATGAGGATAGGCTTTAAATTTAAAACTATCAGAAGAATTTAAGTTAATATATTTTACTGTTATTTGTCTATATTAATTTATAAGTGAAATAATCAGCTAATAATATTTTGCAAAATTAATTCAGGCATTAACGGGTTAAGTTTTTTTTGAAGAATAGATGTTGTAAGTCTCCCAATTAAATGATTCACTTTGGCGTTACTGGCTTTCAAGGAATGATTTACAAGAGTGACAAACTGGCCAGAGCCAAAATGCGATTAAATGTATTATGACATAAACAGATGTGATGTGAAGTTTTTCCAATAGGCAGATGAGTTCCCCTGCCCCTTAAACTAAGAAAAGAATATTTTCTCTGAGTTAAGGTTGAAAAAACAGCTTTATCTTGGGAGACATAGATACACTCTTTGGGAATGGTCTTAATCTTGCTGCATCAGTGGCGGATCTAAGGGGGTGGCAGGGCTTGCGCTGACCTTTTGAAAAGTGGGGTCCCAAGACCCCAATCACTATAAAAAATGTTGGTCAAGTTTTCGAAAAATGGGGACACCTTTTTTCCCCCTTGAAAAAAACTTTTTTTTTTTTTTTTCGAGGGGGGGGGGGGACTTGTAACTGCTAATATTTTTCACAAACACAAAAAGATTTTCACAATTCCTTTTTACATTTTGAAACATTGCATTGAAAAAATAAATAATTAAATAGAAACTTTCTAACTTATTTTTTATCATATGAAATCAGCATTTACCTTTTTTAAACTTGCATTTGATTATGTAGTTAAAACAGCACATTACTAAATTAAATTAATAAAAAGTGCAATGCAATTGAAAGAGGTTTTAAAGAAGTAAAAATTATGATTATTCTGACAATAGCAATAGACTTCAAACAAGATTAATAAAAATAATCTTGAAAAAAAAAAAATAATAATTAAATAAACTTACATTTAGCAGGTAAAAAAAAAAAAAAAGTATAGGACCCATTATCTAGGAACAGCAAAATTGGAAATATTCAGGATTTTGGAATTTTACAGATTTTTGGTTTTTTATTTTCATTTTTATTAATTTTCCTTGAATTATAAAGCACAACTCACTAACAACAGAATATATATAAAGAAAAACTTACCGTTTGTGCATGTTATTTAGCTCAAGAATCTAAAAATTCTTTTCCTCCTTTTTTTTTTTTTTTTTTTATAATAATAATAATTAATACTTTAGATGCATTATTTAATATTCATTTCAACTCTAACATTAAATAAGAGTAATTTTTCATTTTAAATTAATATCGTTCAGGATATTTCATACATAAGCTCTCTCTCTTTTTTTTTTTTTCCTCTCTTTAAGTGGTAGCGGTGGTTTTGTTTCTGAAAAAGTTCCTGAATCCAATACTTGATTAAGGGTCCTCGGGACCCGCGATTTCAAAAATTCTGCGTCCCTTTCATTAAAATTTGGGACAATGGTGCACTATAGCGCACCAACGCGAGCCCTGGGTGGGGAGCTAGGGGGCTGAAGCCTCCCCAAAAAGTACTGACATTCACAATTGAATGTTACAATTGTAAAATTTTCATTAATCTGGAATAACATCTAAAAAAATCTTAGCCCCCCCCCCTCCCCCCCCCCCCCCCCCCCCCCCAAAAAAAAAAAAATTCTGGATCCGCCACTGAGCTGTATCCTAATCAATGTTATTTTTCTGTCAAAGTATTTATGAAGTCAAATGAATGACATGAATATATATATATATAAACTTTTTTTAAGTTCAATCATCAATTCTGCAAGAAGTTAATTAAATTTGTATTATTATTCCTTTCTTTATTATTATTATTATTATTATTATTAAAATAAATGATTGTTTTTATTTAACTTAATAACCTTAAAAAGTAGCTTGCTGCTAAAAATGTGATCGCTTAGCCAATATACAACAGGACACAATCATTGAAAATAATATGGTGGAAATTCTTACATGATCATTAAATAAATTATATTGTGAATTATAAATTTAGTATAATTAGTGGTTCACAATAATAATCCCTTTGAATATTGAAGATAATTATTAATTTTTAATGAGGAAGGTTAAACTAAATAGAAGATATAATAATTCATGCTCAATTTTATGATAATATATTGAAACTTTGATTCATTGATTATTTTTTGGATCTTAAAAATAACATGCACAAAAAAGTTTAATTTATTAATAAAATGCTACTGTAAATAATCAAAATAACCTTTCATCTCAAATCGGAATGTTCCCATCAGAATTTCCAATGAACTTTCATAAGAACACATTACTTCAGTGTATTCTTTGAAATGTTGTTTAACATTTGCTAAAGCAGAATCCTTTTCTTTCCCAGGTGATAACATATAAGCATAAGCCATATTCCGAACACCTATAGAAAAAGAAGAAGAAAAATATGGCAGTGAAAACACGTCATGGTATATTTAGAACTATACTCGGGGAAAGCAAAACTTGACAGCACTGTATATGCTACAGAGACCTTTTTACGCACTTGGCGTTAATTGGGTTGCCACATCGGGCGATTTAACGATGATTTGAGAAAGTTTTTTTTTTTTGTTTGTTTCGATTAAAGTAAAAAAAAATTTTCAGAGTATATTTTTTAGTTTCTTTACACTAAATTGGATGAATTTACACTAAATTGGTTACTTACAATTTATTGTGAATCCATATTACTGCAAATTGAGTAATATACTAAATTTTACCCTGAGAGAGAGAGAGAAAAAAAAAAAGTTTAATACGTAAATATTTTGAAAACGAAAAAAGAAAAAAAAAATCTAAATTAAATATTATTTGTATTTATATTGTTTGTCTTTGTTTCCTTTAAAGAGAAATTTACTTTTTTTTTTTTTTTTTTTTTTTTTAAATATACTTTTAAAATATTTCGAATATATTTGGCAGAAAAATTATTTTATCATAAGATTTAAACTGTGATTTATAAATGGCAGTATTTTCTCAAGAGAAAATGAGCAAAAAGTTCTGAATGAACAAAAGGTAATAGATTTTCAATTTGCATTATTATTTACTGGTTAATCAGTAAATGTTAAAAGTAGTAAAAAAAAAATGAGAAAGTGGAAATAGTTTATTGCTTTTATGATAAATTTAAAAATTAAAAAAATATTAATTTAAAATAAATAAATATAGTGAATTTTCATGTGCAGAGGCAATTTCTGTTTACAATTTGTTTGTATATTCATTGTCTGTACCCTGATTTTTTAAGCTAAATATGAATATGAGAATTTTTATATTCATTTATGAATAAAGTTAAGAAACTCACAATTTACGTGAAAAGGAAACAAATTTTAATTTACTTATAAATATGACTTTTCTTGATGTCTTTATTTAATACTGATAAACACATACCTTTGCGATTGCTATTTTTAAAAAACTGAGTTGAAACATCTATTTTCTTAGCATTTTTATGAGGTTGGAATGAGATTTTTATAGATGAGAAAAAGGGAAATGTTACGTTATTCGATTCTTTGGAATATGAATGAAAGTATGGCATTTCACGCATTTTTCAATTTATTTTGATGTATGTAATGGATAAGAAAGCTTTCATATTAATGTGATATTATATTTAAAAGCAATCTTAAAATTTTCAGAAACAATGTTCCCAATTTTTTTTTTTTTTAGAACTATTTTTTTTCAGACAGCATAGACTAAATAAAAACGATTTATCTTTTTATTTTGTGTTTTTTTTTTTTTTTTTTTTTTTCCTTTGGCACAGTTAAAAAAATATTAAAGGTAAAATTGAGAGATAATGTTCGACAGAAATTTTCAAAAAATTATATAGTTACTGTTTCAAAGGGCTGCAATTTATAAATAAAGTTAAGGACCCCTCCCTTTCTTTTTAAGGATATCTGTATATTTAAATCGAAAAATAGCTATTGTAGTAAACTATTGAGCAATTGCAGCAAATGAGTCAAAATTCCGCCATACTTGATACTGAAAAACTTAGCAACTGAATCAATACCAATTTTGTAGCCATTTGGAATTAATTTAGATATCTAAAAATAAAAGTTTTTGACTTTATGTAGCTTTTGGAAGAACTTCGTGGCATTTTTATGAATATAGAAGGCTTTTGGCTCTAAATCAAATCTCTAAAAGACAGATTTATAAGGACGAGAGAACTATTTCTTTCAAAGAGCCAGTAATAATAAAAATAATTGTGTCGTTAAATTTTGCAGTAGACTACCTCGATTAAAGCAGGCAGTGTCAGGAATACAGTCTCATGCATACACAATAAATAAATAGGCCTCTTTTAGAAAATTATACTATGTGTAGGACAGAATTTAAATTTCATTTCAATTCATTTGACCACTATCAGCCTTTATTTATTTATTTATTTTTAAATTAATTTAAACATAATGGTAGTTAAATAATATAGTTTTTATTCATTTGAAGAAATTATTATTTTACCAACTAAATCCAAAGAATTATAAGTAATAATTCTATTCGATGTAAGCTTTTTCTAATCAACATTTTTTCTAATGATATCTTTAAAAGTAAATATTTTAAACTACAATATGTAAATCGCTACATAATTGCTCTATATATGTTTAAAATTTTGTAATTTCTCTCCAAGGTATCGATCTATTTGTTATAAAGTCCAAAACAGTATTTATTTCCTAATTAATTTTTTTTAAGTAAATATCCATTAAAATAAAATTTGTTTTACAACGGAATGCTTGCTAATTATGTAATTTCGGCTTTAAATAATTGATCTGTCTCTCATTTATACATAAATTTTACATACATAAGTCTGATTCTTTTTATATTATTAATATTATTATTAAAGATAATTATGTTTTTCTTTTATTGTTTTGTTAGGGAAAAAAAAAAAGAAAATAAAACCTTTAGTATGTAATACATAGTATAAATTAATGTAAACACCAGATTAGTTGTTGGTATTGGGAATAAAAATATTTTATATAAAAACGCGCCAAATTGAAATTATATTATCATTGTAATAATAATAACAAAAAAAAAAAAAACTTATTTATCAAAATATAATATATTTTTCCTCATTCCTGTAAGTTTGAATATTTCATTGACATGTTTGGTATGAATCTGGTGTAAAAATTTCCGAAATGTTCAAATCCGTCAAAATTTTTTCTCTATTTTTGATAGTTGTGAAATTAAAGAAGCGGACTGCACATTAATTATCTTCAAATGTTCGGAAAATAAAGTAATCTATTAGCCCCACCAAACTTCTTCGCACTCACAATAGGGGTTAAAAGGTTGCTTCCGGTATTCCCTCTTCCGCCAATATTTCGCCAACAGTCTTTCTTCGCGAAACAATACATTCACATAAAATTTATGCTTATCTATTATAAAAAATACCTTGTGTTAACATAAATACGTTTAGTTTAAATAAACAATCATTTTTCAGTTTACCAGAATAAAAAGAATCGAGTAAAAAGTTTATTACACTTAAATATAGTAAGGAACTATTTTCTTTCGCGGAAGTACATTTTCTACAGGCTTCCACACACTGTCAACTTATGCTTTCCCCGAGTATAGAAAGAAAACGATTTGCCTCTTCAAAGTTTTGAATAACAGAAAATATATTAATTTGAAGTTTAAAAGTTTTGCAAGACTTGCAAACGATCAGTTTTTTTCAAATTAAAAACTTATCTCTCAATGAAATGTTTTCAAACATTGGTTATTTAAAGAACTGGGTCTTCCTCATGTTTTTCAGTAAAGATTGGTTTAAGATAACAATTAGGGGGGCGGTAACAAATTGAGCAAAATTAATAATGTTTGTGATCACCCTGTATCGCTAAGTAAACGAAATGAGCTGTAACTTTAGGATATGTTAACATAGACCTAGTTCAATTTGTAGATGAATTTGTGTGATGATAGCTTAAATAAGGGAGATATAAGCATTTATTTTAAAACTCAAAAAAAAAAAAAATCAACATGTTTTTTATTTATAACAGACAGAGTTTTTAACGAAAAATTTTCCCACTTTCAGATGAGTTGGAAAAACACTTTTAAAACAATATACTGCAATTGGAATACAAATATCTTAAATATCTCATGAAATATGAACATTTTTATGAAAAACAGTTTTACTGTACATGTGCGAAAGGTAAAACATTTTTTATTGCACAGGCTGAAAGCTATGTACTTTTTTTGTGAAAAATCCTTTATAAGTTTGTAACTCTAACATATTATTGTTTATTTACTGTGATCTGTGAGATCATAGGGGGTTTTCCCCAAAAATCAACCTTTGGAAAGTGGTTGAAATAATTGGATCTACAAATTAAATACACGGCATGTGAAAAACCCCTTAAGAAATTTCAACTTTTGGAAAATATCTAAAATCTAGCTCGTTCTTTTTCGTACAATTCATTTAATTTTTATTCTATTCAAATGCACTTTTGATAAAAGTTGCCCAATACATCTAGCTTTCAACCTAGGCAATAAAAAATGTTTTACCTTTTGCACATGCACAGTAAAAATGTTTTTAATAAAAATGTCCATATTTCATGAGATATTTAAGATATTTTTATTCCGATTGCAGTATACTGTTTTAAAAGTGTTTTTCCAACTTATCTGAAAGTGGAAATAATTTTCATTAAAAACTCTGTATATTATAAATAAAAAACATGTTGATTTTTTTTTTGGAGTTTTAAAATAAATACTTATATCTCCCTTATTTAACATGCTATCATCACACAAATTCCTCCACAAATTAAACTGGGTCTATGTTAACATATCCTAAAGTTACAGCTCATTTCATTTACTTAACAATACAGGGTGATCACAAACATTATTAATTTTGCTCAATTTGTTACCGGCCCACTAATTGTTGTCTTAAGCCAATCTTCACTGAAAAACATGAGGAAGACCCAGTTCTTTAAATACCCAATGTTTGAAAACATTTCATTGAGAGATAAGTTTTTAATTTGAAAAAAAAAGTGATTGTTTGCAAATCTTGCTAAACTTTTAAACAGGGGTGTATTTTTTTAGCATGCTTTTTTTTAAAGTTTGTAGTACTAGCAAAAAATGTATTTATTCATTTTATAGCTCTTCTATTATACCCAGCTAATTTATATAAAGAAAAAAAGTTATAAATTTTAGTTAATACACTTGTCCTAGAATTTGCAAAATAAAGCAGCAAAACATAATTATTACTTAATAGTCAATTTATTAAAGAAAAAAAAGGATAAAATTAGTAAAGAGATCATGCAACTGCACAAATGTTAATACAGATAAGTGTGTGTATATATACATAATACATATATTACATAATACATACCATCACGCATTCTGTGCTGAACATCATACTGTTCTTTGAGTTCTTCAAGCTATTAAAATTTAAAAATAAAATAAATTTAAGTCCAAATATTTTGTAGATATAATATTTTAATAAATAATAATCATTAAAAATTGTAAAGCAAAACCTAATTTAATACTAGAAAGACAGGGTGTGTCCTTTTGACTGTAAAGCTAATGAACAAAGCAGTCATTTTGATGGCTTTAGTCTTTCTAGTATTAAATGATAAGAAAAACTGCCTTATTAACAGATTTGATTGACAGGCCAGAAAGTTTAAGATTAATAAATACCTTAATTATGAATGTTCTATAGTTAAAATACTATAGCCATTCTCCCATATAGTGTTTCCATAAATGCATACAAATCATACATATTCCACACTAACAAGCTCTAACCTTTAATATATAATCTGTTGCAACAAAATTTATGTACACTCAAGAAGACACAGCTAGGAAACTCAGTATGTGTAATTGAGGTGATAATGAAAATAACGAAACAAAATACTGTTTTATTAATGTCTAACAATACAAAGAATATTTCCTTCTATAGATAGTAATACTTCTCCTCCCTACCCAGCAGCAATACAAGTAGATAAATAGAAAGGAATGGAATTGATTAAGTGACCAATATCTGTTAAGAGATCCTGCCTCCAATACAGCAACTGCAAAATGAGTTTGGAGATATTCCAAGACATAAGGAATTGGAGATATTCTAAAGCTAAGTAACATACCTAACATTGCCCAAATATGTCCAATTGCAGAAAGGCCTGATTGGCTACTTGAGAAAATTAATACCTTGAACAAATTGTATTAATAACCTAGCAGTATGTAGCCAAACATTGTAATTCCTAAATATAGAACCTGGCTAAGCAGATATTATAGGTGGCAACATAGTAGACATTTCAAAGCCCCTGGCAGAAAAATTTCATACACATACATACAAGCAATAACATGAGAACATTACTCTTATACTGTAATACCAAGCATAATGGCTGAGTGGATCTTGGTAATGCATGTTGGATTCAACTGCTGACTCCTCATCTCTATACATATACAGGGTGATCAGTTTAAAAGAGAACTCATGGGTTTTTATTATAACCCTTAAATCTGGCAGATGTGGCAACTATTCTAACATTGAAGTATGATTGTTTGAACCCTGTTTAAGTTTGTGAGACAACTTCTAACACTGTTGGACTGTTATAGCTTTATTTGTGAGGTAAAACAGAAATGGAGGCACACAATTTTTTTTAATCCTGTAATAATTTTATTTTTGAAAAACATAATTTAATTCAATTTTTTTACATTATCATTCCTCACAGAAAATGGTGAAAATGTTCGCCACCATTTTGAATGCAAACATGAACACGTCGAATCAGGTTTTTTGACACACTTTACAGCATTGTTGGTGTTATTGACGAGATTTCTTCAGTTATGACCTGTTTTAATTCATTGATGTTTGCAGAACTTCTCTGGAAAAGCCTATGAAATGATAATGTGATAATGATAATGTAAATGTAATGTAGGAATGATAATGTAAAAAATTTTAATTAAATTTTATTTTTCATAAATAAAATTATTACAGGATTAAAAAAATTGTGCGTCTCCATTTCCGTTTTACCTCACAAATAAAGTTGTAATAGTCCAACAGTGTTGGAAATTGTCTCGCACACTTAAACAAAGTTCAAACGATTATAGTTCAGTGTTAGAATAGTTGCCTTATCCGTCATATTTAAGGGTAATAAGAAAAACCAACAGGCACTCTTTTAAATAGATTACCCTGTATATGATGGTTATCAGCAGTGTGAAAAGTAGGATTTCTCACTAAAGATAAGATTCCTAGAATCAGACACCATCTAGCTTGATCATTAACTGAATCATTCTAAATAACACCACCAATGTATGGTAGCAGAGGCCATAATAATTGCTGAATAATGAGTACAATCTCTGCTAATCACCTCCCTTGACATCATTGTATCCCTATGAGCTGGGAAATAACAAAGAATTGTTAACAGAGGCATTTTTGGATAGAATGCAACTGCTCTCCTGATCACATATTGATTGCCAAGGGATATCTAGAACTGTGGTAGCTTACTGTACTTTCTCTGAGCCACTGGCTTCAATAGCGAACAACTAACATATTGGTTCATCTAATATATCAGTAAATCAGTTCTAAAATGTAATCTCTCAACTATTAATCTATTGTTATAACAAATTTTCAAGTGGCAGTCTAAGTGGCTGCAGCTTAGAAATAAAATGGCGGAGCAACTTGTCCAATGAAATCATTCAAGATATTTGTCTAAGTTCACTGTCACACTTACATACAAACTAATTCAATATTTCACAAATTATCTTCATATGAAATTTTCTAATGGCACCGTGATTTCAAGTGGGCACCACGTGGAAACAAAAAAGTGAAGTGAGATGCCCAGCAAACTTATCTTAAATATTTGAATGATAAATCCACTAACCAAATTCCATACGAACTGATTTAGTATTACAAAAGTTATCATAATGAAAATTTTTTCATGTGGCCGCCACTTGAAAATAAAATGGCAAAGCAAGTTACCAAGCAAACTTATTCAAGATATTTGAACCATAAGTTCATATCCAACTTTGGTTTGAATCAGTTTACTATTTTAAAAGTTATCATGATGGCACAATTTTCAAATGGAAGCATGATTTCAAGAGGCCGTAACTTGGAAACAAAATGTTTGAACAAGTTGCCCAGTGAACTCATAGAAGATATTATATGATAAGTGCACTATCCAACTTTGGGTCAAATTGAATCAAAATTTAAAAAGTTATCACAGTTAAAAATTTTCAAGTGGTACTGTGATTTCAAGTTGTTCTGCTTAGTTTATATCATCCGCACTTTGATGAAAATGGCAGATAAAGTTAATTAATAAACTTGGCTGAGACTCTTACATCAAAATCTAAGAAAATCTGGTCTTAAATATACTTTTTACAACCTGAAATAGTAACTTTCAAGTGGCCTCCACTTGAAAAGAAAATAGCAGAGCAACTTGGTTAACAAACTCATTCAAGATATTTATAAAGTAAATTCGCTGTCAAAATTTGGTTTGATTTGGAACATTATTTCGGAAGTTATCGTGATTTTAAATTTTCAAGTGGTGGCCCGATTTAAGTGGTCAGCTTAATTTAAGATATCTGCAACTTAAGTAAAAATGAAGGATAAAGTTCATTAATAAACTTGATTGAGACCCTTATGTGGTCATGTATACACCAAAATTTAAAAAAAAACTCGGAATACGCTTTTTACAATGTGAATAGAAATTTCAAGTGGTCTCCACTTGAAAATAAACTGACGGAGCACTTTGGTTAACAAACTCATCCAAGATACTTATATGTTTACTGTCCAAATTTGGTTCGATTGGGAGTTCGATTAGTATTATTTCGGAAGTTATCATCATTTTAAATTTATTTAAGCTTAATTTAAGATATTCGCCACTTTGTAAAAAATGGCAGATAAAGTTCATTTATAAACTTGATTGAGACCCTAATGTGGTCTGTATTTACATCAAAATTCAAGCAAATCCAGCCTTAAATATGCTTTTTACAATGTGGATTTGGAACATTATTTTGGAAGTTACCGTGGTTTTAAATTTTCAAGTGGCCCACTTAATTTAAGATATCTGTAACTTAAGTAAAAAGATATTCGCATCCAAGATATTTATAAGATAAGTTTGCTGTCCAAATCTGGAGCATTATTTCGGGAGTTATCATGATGACAAAACTTTCATTATATATATATATATATACACTGCTCGACATTGAAAATGCAACACCAAGAAGGAATGATAATAACGGACACATCTAAACGGATCTAAATTTGTTAGACACATCCATTATAGTAGAAAGAACAATTGATTAAAATTTCAGAAAAATTGGAGTAATATGTACTGAGAAAACAGTACATAAAGCAGCGACCTCTGTGAGTAACTTACGGGTAGAGCACTTCATGAAGCTTCAACACGATGCCACAATTCATCGATCAAAGTTACTGGTGAGTGGTGGGGAGCCAGTCGCTTTTCAACGATTAAACAGTCATTTTCATTGGTGCGAGATCAAGAGAACGCGCTTGCCAGAGCAACAGTCAAACACATTCTGTATCAAAAAGATGGTCCGGACAATACAAACAACTTGCGGTCGTGCATTATCTTGCTTAAATTTTGCGTTTTGGAGGCCTTGAACATAGGGCAGAGTTATGGGCCTTAACTCATCAAAAATGTAATGGCTGGTATTCAGAGTGGTGGGAATGAAAACAAGAGGTGACCGGGACGTGTATCCAACGGTACAACATTCATTCAAAGGAAAGATAAGAAATAGTGAAGCTTCAATTTTGAATTCAAACGGAAAAACTTTGTAATACTAATATTGATGCTTTTAGTTTTTTGTTGTAAGTAATCTCAATGTTATTAGAATATAGGAAATCCAAGAGGACAGGAAATAATTTGTACTAAAAAACATACAAAAATCCTGAAAACTACTACTGGCATGCAGAATGAATGACAAAGGAAAACTTGTATATGACATATCATCAGTGGCATACCAAAGGTAGAGTAAAGGGGGTGGGCTGTCCCAGGCCTCTGGTCTTCAGGGGGCCTCCAAAGAAACAACCTTTAAGTATATGTAACTGATATATTTGTTGTACAATTATTTTTAACCTGAAACAATCACTACAGTTCTGCTTTAAGTCATCGGTTCCTGTCTAAAGAGCCTATGTACAAAAAGTGACGGTAGAGCAACAACTCAACAAAAAAAACTCATTTATGTAAAGCCTGAATAACACATGTTAAGCAGGACCAATGCCCCTAGCCCTCTTGTAGGGTTGGGCTTCTGAATTAATCTTAAAACTTACTTCAATGACTTTTTATAGTAATAAATTAAGTTAAAAAAAAGTGTGAGGGGCTCTAATTAGAGGGCCTCGGTGAGACCTCTGCCCCAGGCCTCAAGAGTTGTAGGTCTGCCACTGCATATTATATGGTTATTATTAAAAGTATTTATTTATACCTATATTAAATGATATTTGAAGAGCTCTTAATACATTATAAGGTAAATTAAACATTCAAAATGAGAAATTTCTGTAAAAACAAAATAATTTAACATGAAATTCAGAAACACTAAACTGTTCAAAAACTCTGAATTCAGGGGTAGCTCCTTAAAAGTTTCAGTCCTGTAACATATACTTTGTTCTATGCAATCTTGCTTAAGTGGGCTTGGCTGTATGTAACGAGAGCATGAAATAATTCTATTTAGAAATACTGATAGTCAGATTCATGTTAAGTATATGAAATATTTTTCTCTCTCTCTCTCCTGTTTTTCTTTTTTTCTTTCTTTTTTTTTTTTTTTTTTTTTTTAACAGCATTTACTAAGGTGTAAAAAATGAGTAGATATAAGTTTTCTTGTAAATTAATGATAAAAGAAGGTGGTAGAGGGAGGAGAGAGTGGGGATTTAACTTAATATTGCAGTTCAAAATAATGAAAAAATTTCTTTTAAGCAACTTATGAAAAATCGAAAACAAATTCATATCTCCTTGTCACAAAGAGAACAGATTAGAGAAATAGAATTTAGCAAGAAAACTGTCAAAATGTTAAGCAATGACTCTTAGGTAAGCAGTTTGAGCAGACCCAAAAAAGTCTGAAAAATATTATTTCTCAAATTAAAAATACATGTTTACACATTAAGAGTATTTTTAAATGGACTTTTTCCAGGAATATTTGTGTTTCTATTAATTTTCAGTTGACTACTATTATATATATGAATAAATAAAGTATACAATACTATTATACAATTTAAATTTAATTCAAATTTAACAATGAAAATACTGCAGAACATAAACACTGGGGGGGAAAAAAAGTTACGGAACACTGCCCTTTTATTTACCCAGATGCCAATTGATAATTAAGTTGGAGGAAGAGGATGGTTTTTAAATTCATGATATAAGATGAAATACCTTCAAAAGAAAAAAGAGAATATGTTTCTTTGAAATTGTTATTTTTTATTTATTTATTTATTTTTTTTTTTTTTTTTTAATCACTGAAAAAATGAAATTGAGAATACATGAAAAATTATTTTTCATCTAAAAACAAAAGCATATGTTATATATATATGAAAATTTTAAATTTTGTATCTGCGTATTAAATCCATTTTAAATGAAAAAGTGAGAAAAATTCAAAAGTTTTTGTAAAATCCAAAATCTATTATAAGATTTTTAGACAGTTTATTAGAAAAAGAATAAAATTTTACATAGTATATAGACTAATTGAAATAAGACAACACTTTGATATTTTTACATCCAAAAAAAGTGAAACAATATATATATATGTGTGTGTGTATATATATGTACGTATATACTTATATATATATAATTTGTAAATTGTACTTCAAGATGCACGACTAAAAGTTGAAGCAGACATTTGTATGAAATTTTGTAGCTTTGCAATAACCAGAATATTGCTAAATATTGTGCACATAGTTATGTATATGTATTGTTACTCTTTCTTTTATTAATTAAATAACTGTCATTGTAAAGCATATGAAAGACACTATATTAGAAGATTTAACGGGCATTAAAATGTATAAGTTTACCTTTGAAAGAAGGAATTCCAAATTTTTCAGGCGCCTTTCATTTACCTTCATTTGCTAAAAATACAGAATGTAATGAATATAAATTCTTGGAATAAAAAATAATAAACCACATACACAAAATTTTACCGATGTTATCTATTTTGTGTATATATACTTTTTAAATTAGAGATTAATATCACTTAAAAAAAAAATAATAATAATGTCTGAAATTTCCATAATACAATCAGAGTTATTTCATCTTCCAACTACAATTTTAAAATCCATTTATAAAATGTATTTTAATGCACATATTAAAAATCATTTTTATAACTTTATATAACTACTACTGGATTAATTAAATTATACACAAAAGTCTTTTTTTTTTTTTTTTAATCCAAGGTAAAATAAAACACATGAACTGAAATTTTTTAAAATATTAATCTTTATACATTATCATTAAAAGTGGAACAAAACATGCACACATATATATTAATACTACAGAGATGTATTATTTCCTATAACTTTTATGGAGATGTATAAATATATATATAGACACTAGCCAGGCATTCCTTTTAAAACATCAAATAGACTGTGTTGCCCTCGATATTGGGTCTCAAAGCAATGACGATGAAGTTTCTAAAGCAAATGCAATAATTTTTGTAAAGCTTTGAGAGACATTTGTGTATATTAGTAATTCTCTAATTAAAGAAAAATAAAATGAAAAAAAAAACTGAAATATTTTATGCATAATTCAGGGAGAAAATTATTTCCTTTTTGTTAGGCATATCTAGATTAAGTTTAAATCGTAGTCACTTTGCTTAAATCTCTACTCTCCTGACTGCGTCTTTTCCAAGTGGGCTGTGGTAGCCCAGTTGGCAGAACATTAAGCCCATAATTGGAAAATTCTGGTTTTGATACTTGAGTCTAAAGAGAAAAGTCATGTACATTGGAAGCTAGTGAATGTAAAATCTGTTGTGGCTTCAATATCCTCCATGTTCCATAAAAATAACACCACTAGGGGTTACCAAAGCAGGAGAGTCATGCTCAACCACAGATAATCAAAATTATGATAGCCAGACCACCCATAGGTTTAAATCTCAGACCGTTGCCACTGCCTACTATGTATTTCTAGTACAATGTTTAACCCACTCAACCTCAACCTTTTTCCCAAGTTACAAGCAAAATATTTTATGCTAACACTTTGCTAATTCTTTACTTTGCATTTACAAGGAAATTCTCAGTACACTGAAATTTCAAGAGTATCTTCACACTTTATACAACTTTTGATGAAATCTGCACCCAATGCAAAAACTGGAAGAGATATATATTCTTCTAATTTCTTGAAAATAAGATTCAAATTATGAAATTTTATAGTTTTTGACTGCTTAAAAATGATAAATTGAAACGATAAGAGTGCTGTTAGATTGTACGAAAGACGATTTAAATGATGATGTGATTATCAAAAACACCTAAAATGCAACAATCCACCAGTTAAGTCATGACTTTATAAAAATGATACAAACAAACCAGACAAAGAACAATTAAAACACACTTTACATATTTTTAAAAAAAGTCACACATATATATAAATATAATTATTTAAATAATTTTAAATTGACAATGAAAGTATTAAATTATTTTTTTTAACTTAAGCTGAATGCATAAGCTGAATGCATGTGGTAGTGAGGCTCTGTGAAATCAAGAAAAGTATACCTTAAATAAGAACTCTTATCACAATTAGCAAGAGAAGTACTCTGAACTGAGTTTGCTGTCCTGTTGTGATGTCAGACTTCACCGCGCATTTGTAAAATATAAAAAACAAATTCTTAAAACGTTTGTTTTCTTAATCCCCTCTGCTGAGGATCAAAATTGCAAAGATATGTCTCTGGATCACCCCCCAAAGCTAAATCTAAAATTGTCACCAATTGCCCAGTATGTAACTCTAGTGCAACATTAAACCCACTCAACTTCAACCTTCTTTTTCTTGTTTCCTATGAAGTTGTTTGTTTGTGGATGGTCCGTATTACCCAACATCTAATAAGAGAAATGTGATCATTTTGAAATGGTTCAGAGATCTCAAATACATACATGCTCAAATACATTCATTTTGGTTTTAAAGAAACAGTTTTATGTTTTAATATGCAAAATTAGATATAATTATTTATTTAAACATAATTAGATTACCTTGCAAAATATTTTAAAAGAATAAGAACTATAGTAAAGATTTATATTTACTTAAAAGAAAAAAAAAAAATTCTAGTAAAAAATGTTTATTTAATAACCTATTTGTGTGAATTGTGAAAAATTTTAGGAAGCCTATTAGATAGTAAAATAAACCGCTACAAAACCCTAAAATGTTCATTCAATGTTACACTGAACTCAGGGTTTAACCTGGCAAAAAATTTCTTTAGCATTTTAGCTAAAACGTATAAGCAGTATTTTAGCTTTTTCGAAAATTAATTCTTTGAATAGAATTGATTTCTTTTTCTTAACTTGGTTATCCCTAATTTTGTTTTCTGTTTGTTTTGTTCACTCACGATTTTAACCAAGCATATATAAGTTTAAGAAAAATTAATCAGCAAAATTTTGTTTCGATTTCAACAAACATAATACTAGCACTGAGAATACATCTATGAAGCAAATTCTTAATCATGTTTCTAAATATTTTTGCATTTAAATTCAGCCATTAACAGTAGCAATTAAATCTGAATATATTAAATAGATAATGATTCCCAATATTTTTAGTGATTTTGTAATTTCTCTCCACGAATATTTGCATAAAAACTAGAGGTAGTTATATATAAATATTTTATGAAATAATCTAGTTTTAGCTTTTTAGCGAAATTCTTACTGACATAGTTTAGCAAAATACAATATCTTTTAGCAAAATGCTAAAACAACTAAGGGCAGTTTAAACCCTGACTGAACTTATTATATATCTCCAGAAAAATAACTACAGAAAAATTTACTCTTGTTGCTAATTGCACATGCCTTTATATTGTCTTTTATCTAGACAAAGGTAGTTAACCATTTTCATAATATGGAACTTTTTGCTAATCAAAACGTGGCTATGAATTTTGTTCAACCTTTTTGAGTTATGTGAGATATGTACACATATACAGATGTCACAAAAAATCATGTAAAGTCGCTGATATCTCTAAAACAAGAGCTCATATTAAAACAAAACTTGCAGGTGTACAACTGGACATCATGACAGTCACACACATAAATTTGCAACATTCTATGATGATTCATTTTTGAGCTATTCAAGATATAAAATCCATTTAGCAAACCGGGATTACAATACTTCCTTATACTTTGGGTAAGGAAGTAAAAAAAAAAAATTTACTTTTTCTACTTTTTTAATAACAGTAATCATTTTACTGTAAAATAATGGACAATGATTCATAATTTCCTTTGGGGTGAGTTTCAGAAAGCTATAGCAAAAAACGTAATACAAATACAGCAAAAACATACCTTTCAATAAATACAAAGACAATTTAAATTTTTCATAAGAACAATCATGAAAGTAGTAAGTGTATTAAAATCGCCTTTAAATGTGAACAAAAAGCTTTCTGTCTGTTAAATTTAATTAAATTATAACCAGTGATGTTGGTGAAGTGGAAATTTTGTAAGAAATATCAAACACAGGCACCCACTAGCAAGACAATTCATGTATGAACAAACAGAAGGAAACCGTTGATAGTGCTATGTTACGTAGAGTATGGCAAGAACTAGATTGATGCAATTATGTATGATGTGTATGAGAAAGGATTCCCACATAGAATACCTGTAAAGTCTGTAATAAAATTTTAATTGTTTCTGTATTAGTACAAGGTTTGTTTCTGTTGTTATTTGTATCAAATTTTTACTACAGCCTTCTGAAACCCTAGAGAAAATTATGAATTATCTTGTATATGTAGCTTTTAATAAATGAATTCAATCAAAAAATTCAAATAGTAAAAATTTGGTCATTGCACCCATGACCAACTTTTATAGCTGTTTATGAATAAGAATACATACAAATGGATATAAACTGCATTTATGATTAAAAAGAAAAAATTGCTCTATGCAATATATGTGGGGGGGGGGGGATAAAGATAAATGTTATAAAAGTTATAATGTGCATTGAAGGGTTTAGTTAGGGTAATGGAACTTATGTTGAATGAGGCATACAACAAAAATATTACCAACACTCAAAATTCTCATAGATAAAATAATTTGAGCTGCAATTAATTTTTCTTGATAAATAAAAAATACTTATAAACATAATAAATCAAATGCTTTCCTTTGAATAAAAAATACAAAAAGTTTAATAATACCAGAAGAAATCTGATTTAACATATAAGTTACCAAAAGTAATAAAATATTAAATAATTCTACGAAAAAGCATACATCAGCCCCTTATTATTATTATTTTTTTAAATGATTAAATTGAAAATGGGAATTAAATAAAATTTATGATTCTTTTAGAATATAATTCATGTTAACTATTAAAATATTTGGCATATTGTTTAACTTTTCTTAATTTTTGGCAAGCAAAATCATACAAGTTTGTTGTCAAAACTAATTTAGGTTATTTTAAACTGTTAAGGGAAATAATTTAAATAGAAACCCATTTCCCTCAAGAGCATTACATCACATATAGAAAATATATATTTATTTTATACAAAAAGATTTCATTTTATAACCAACAAAAAATATGAAAATTTTTAGAAAAATCACTTTCCTACCTACAGAATATGAAATATTGTGAGGTGTTTAAAATTATAAATAATTTAGGTCTATTACTACTTTGGACTTTTTTTTCACCCCCTTTTTTCCTATGTTTTAATTTTCTTATGCTGAAAAATAAAGTTTATACAATAAACTATGTTTTAGTTCAGCAGACAAATGGCAAACATTATTGAAATGGATGAATACTAAAAATCACATAAAATCATTATTAACAAATAAAAGTTTTTATAATTAAAAATGAGTGTTTTTGATGCATTTTATAAAATATTTTTTAAAAGGCTTAAAACAAAAAAAAAATGGCAAAAAGCAAAAATCAGCAGAACACATAATGGAAAATTATAGATGTAAGAAACTGAAAAATTTATCTGGAAACTTTTTATAAATGATCCCTGTGAAGATATTTTTTCTTCTAAGCACTAGCAAAAAATTAAATTATACATGCATGTAAGCATTTTTATGTGAATAAAAAATAGTGCATTAATAAAATTAAAATATATATATATATATATATATATTACAGATGCACTACAGGTCATGGAACATTTTTCATTCTTGTAACAGATGAATTAATAATAATTCAATTTATAATTCAAGTTTAACGCAGATCAGTCAGCATACTTATAAAGCCATGCATAGAATGAAAAAAATATATCATGCAATGCTTAAAAATAAAACCCATCAGAGTAAAAAAGAAAGGAAAGTACTATACTGTTTTACTTAAAAATTTGTAATTTTGCATATTTCTTTCAAACTTATGCATTTTATTATTATTTTTTTTTTTTTTTTAATAGTGACTTAAATCCTCATTTGTCAAAAAATAATAATTAAAAACATAATTATGATGATTAATTTTCACTGAAGTGGCAGAAAGACTAATGAAGAGTTTCTCAAATGTCATCATAATACCACATGCACTAAACATAGGTTTATACACATACATATATACTTTTTTTTAAAACATAAAAAAAGCGATTTATATTTTATATAATTTAGGTAAATTAGTACCAGGAACAATTCTGAAAAAGAAATGCTATTTTTCAACTGAGATAAGAACAATAATTAGCCTGTTTAATTTTAAATTATAGAAAATAATTAGAATAACTATGAAATTTCTATTTTTCTTATTTACTTGTTTATTTATTTATAGTTGATAAATGCAATAACTCAAGAAAATTAATTTTGATTGTTGATATAATTTATCTTTTATTATTTAAAAACAGTTTGAGGATATTTTTATAATTTATAAAAAAAATAATAATATATACACATATATGACTTTGTCTTATCTGTTTGTGCTTTCATTTCTATGAATATTTTTAGAATTTTATAAAACACTTTTTTATGATATTTATCTTTCATATAGTAAATACAAAGTCACAAATATTTTTTTTTTTCAACATCATTGGAAAGTATAGAAAATGCTGAAAACTGATTGAAAATGCATCCCAACAATTTATCGTAATAAATACAAACACAATATATAGCCCTATAAACGAATCATTTATGTTAATCACACTTGCTTTCTACAGGAAATGTCCTTTACAACATCTGAAAAATGTATACTGATTCTGTAAGTTTAACACAGCAAAACAGATGTTTAAATATGCTTGTAAGAAATATGTGTGTGTCTCTTTGACCATAATAGATCCAAATTATTTTGCGAGTTCTTGTACACAAACTAGTTGTGCTATATGTAAGATTTTTAACAGGAAATATTCTACGATAAATCTAAATATATATTTTATGGATTTCTAAATACAGTAGAACTTGGATAATTCGAAGTTGAAGGGACCTGAGAAAAATTTGAAATATCCAAAAATTCGAATTACATATACTGTTTCATACTTGCCAATATACTAATTACTCTAAAAATTTACTGGTGTGAAAAAAAGGGAGAGACTAACAACACTACGGAATATTAATTAGGGTGTTGGCAAGTATGCTATTTTGTCAAAAATAAGAGATAAATTAAAAAATTAAAACTCTACGATAAAAGATTAATTATATATGAACTTTATATCTAAGAATACTGCTACATCTCCCCCCCTCCCATTAAATCAATATTTTTTTATGAGCTTAATTATTCAACACTTTTTAAAAAATAGTCAGATATTTTTGATTACATCTTCAAGTACAATCTTTGTGTCATAGCATATGACTTCAACCTATCAATTGGATACAAAAATAGAATCTTCTACATTAGACATGACTTTCAATTAAAAAAAAACCTCTAAGTTCATGTATATGCACCATATCATCTGATGCACTAGGTAGGGACTTCTCTTGTATTTCCTTATCCTTCTTTTGAAAGACTGATAAAATAAATAATGCACTTTAGTTGAGAAAAATCTCGGGAACAAATTTTTCTGTAATATTTTGAAGGTAATCGTATGAAAAATTTGAATTATCCAAAATAGAATTTGAATTATCCACGATTTTTTAACATTGTTTTAATACAAAAGTCAAAGGACCGGGTAAAAAACTCGAATTATCTAGAATTTCGAATTAAACAAGTTCGAATTATTAAAGTTTCACTGTACATTTATGGAAATGAAAATGCAGACAGACAAATTCAAGTCATAGACTGTTAAAGTTCCTTGGAAAATGTTTAAAAAGTCCTCCAAATTCTTCTTAAAAGATGAGAAATAAACTACATTTATAAGTGAAATTATTTTTCTTGAATTATTACATGCTTTAAAAAAATTAAAATTCAGAATCATTCTAATAATTTATCTGTTCAAGAAAGTTCTATTATATTTATTTTTAAACATTCAGTTGGTAATATTTTTTTTATTATTTGACAAGAAATAAATAAGAATTTTTTTCTTCAGAAATTAATATTTTCAGATATGTCTTTACAAGATATTTAGAAGGAAAAAAATTAATAATAAACTAGATAATGGAATCTTACGAATATCTCAAGAGTTTTTAATGAACACAATAGATAATAGAAGAAAAAAAATTATATTTTTTAAGAATATTTATATAGCTTTATATAGTTTTAACTGTTAAGACTATATAACATGAATATTTATATTTTACATTGCTTTTGATAAGCATCAACAATTTTTAAGTAATATAAAATATTTAAGATGTGATTCTACAGCATTGAAAATAAAAGCTACTCTTTAAATTAGATTAAAACATGCAACAAAAGTTTGAAAAGGTAAGCTAAGTGAAATTCCAAAACTGACTAAACAAAGGAAAAATAAATAACTAATGATAGTACTGCTATATTTCATGCATTACAGGTAAGCATAGAAAACTCACCTTTTCTAACTCATACAGTCTGCCTTGTGACTAGGATATTAATAAAAGATAGAGCTTAAGTACACTTTTTATAACTACACATAATTCACAATCTAACTTTATACTATTTATTATTAGGGAATAGTTATTAAAGAAATTTTAAGCTTTAACATTAGACATTTATATAAATTCACTTACAGTAAGGAATTACAAAATAATTTTGCAAGAATATGGATTAGATGATATTTACAACAAGCTTATTTTTTCATTTTATAGAATTAAAAAAAAAAAAAAAAAAAAAAAAAGAATTTATAAAAATATGCTTAAATTGATAAAGAATCAACAATTAAGAAAAGTATGATTTACCTTTAAACTTCATTATGAGGATCCTTTCACAGATAGATCCTTATGCTGAAGTTTAAAGGAAGATCATAATTCTTATACAAATAATTTTAATTTATAAAACCGAGTTACAGCAAGTTAAAGCACATAATAACAAAGCATATTTCTATCTCAAAGTTTTTAACAAAGCAGTTAAATTTTAAAAAAGGAAAGTATTTCAGTATCAGACAAAATTCCTACCACCCACCATGAAAGCTCGAACACCCAATAGTGGGTGGTAGAGACCAAGTTGGCTACAACTGCATTAATGAATAGTAGCAGCAATTGTAATAACTTTATTTATAATATAGAGAAACAAAAGAAACTGGTAAACGATTACTTTATATTTTGTACAACTGTTAAATATATTTAAACAAAATATGCCGTCTTAGTTATGTTTAATAGTTTTGTTTTGGCTTAGAACAAGCTTGACTTCACCTTCTGATTTATAGTACAAAATGCAATTACCATTTTTTTTTTTTTTTTCCCTAATTTGTGCTAAAATATGAACTATTTTCTGTGACTTTCTTGTCTGATTTCTTTTCTTTTTTATTTGAGAATTTTTTTAAACTGTCTCTTTTTATAAAAGAATGCATTTGAAGTCTGCTGATTTTTGGGAAGGTCTATTATCTGATCAAAATATTTTCCTAGATAAAACTTCCTGGATTATTTTCTCCTGATAACTGCTTTATTGCTATCAAAATCAGGTTTCCTTAGATGATTTTTTTAATTCACTTCGTAAAAAAAATTAGATACTTAAATATATTAAGCTAAAATAATTAATATCAAAGTCTATGAAATTTTTATCACATATATCACCTACAATGTCAACATGTTGCGAGTATGGAAGAAGAGAATGTGTAAATATCCAAAGAAGGAAAATAGCTATAACTTTCAATTAATTGAAATGTATGCTAGTTATGACTCAGAATTGGATCATTGAAATATTAAGGAATGCTTTTTTTTTCTTTTATACTGCTTTCCCTTGTCGTCCCTCCCAATTTAATGGCAGTTGATTTCTACTTTGAACAAAAATTTCCAGACTTTTAATGAAAGTCTCTGACTTTTCCAGACTTATTAAATTCTCTGATTTATTATTTATTTATTTATTTTATTTTATTTATTTATTTATTTATATTTTTTTTTTCAGAGGAAAAGTCAGAATTTGATCAGCGCTTTATGATGACTCATCAAGTCTGTTCTGAAATTAAAAACTACTCTCTTTGAGGCTTAGAACTTATTGAGCCCACAATTCATGAATGTTCATGGAAAGTACAGAAATAGTGGCACATGCATGATTATGTTGGTTCCCAATGCTTTTTTTCTATTTATCCCCCTACTATATACACATTTCGTTCTATTCCAATGTAGCTCATGCTTATCTTTCATATATGAGAGTTACAGAAACATCTTTGTCATTTTAATGAATATTTTTTCTAAAATGGATTAAGTAAAAAAATAATTGTTCCCGATTTGAAGAAAATGTACTGTTTAATTTCCAGTAACTTCATCAAAAGGAATCAAAGCTGAGCTACTTGGAATTACTATAAGAAATAGTAATTTTCATTTTGCTATTCATTTTACCCTAGATAACTAAAATATTCATTGTAGACTGCCTACACCTACCAGTTTTGTGAATTTAAGATGTTTCTATTATGCTCACTTCATTTGTTAAATGTGAAAACACTAATTTTTAGCACCTTTCTATTTTTTCATTGAAATATTATAGTAGTTCTCTCTTAAGACACATTAATTTGTTTGAAATAAATAAAAGAAATCTAAAAATATATGCATTTTGAATTGATAGTCAAATCATTAGTTACATATTAATATTCATTTAAGTTTAGTTATCTAGCGTTAAGAAGATATTAATGTCATGCAATAATGACATAAAAATCATGGTCACATACATTAAATTACTCCACTTAAAAAAAAAAAATAGTAAAAGTAAAAAACAATGTGCATAGCATGTTTTATATATATAAATCTCAATAAGTCATTATTTAATATTATTGGATGAAGCAAATACAAATTCTTATTATGCACAAACATAGATCCCTCAATAAGAATAAAAATTAACTTGAGCCATTCTTTTTTATAAATTTAACTTGTTTCACACCTATAATACATGCTATCCTCTATTAAAATTTCACAAATTTCCTACAGCTCATTAAAAATATCTATTAAATTCGACAGTTAATAGGTTAAGTAAAAACACAAGAAGTACTGCACTCAAGTTTATAAATTTTAGCGTTTATGATCTAACAAGAAGAGGTCACCAACATGAAAAATCCAATTCAGAATGAATTTGTGCAGAATTGTAGTATATTAAGAAGGTAACAGCTTGTTAAAGTAGAATGCACTAGCCAAACAATTTTGAGAAAAAGGCTTTAAAGTTTTAGTAATTGCTTAAGTACAAGTTATTTAACCAATAACATGTCAAAGCTCCAGTGGTGTACTTGGTAGTGTGCATGGCTAGTCTATGCAGTTGTTGAAATCTTTTTATTTTAAATTATTTATTTATCTAAACATTTTATTTTATTTTTACTTTATTTTAAAATTAAAACAAATTTATAGTTTAAGTTATAGAAATTTATAAACATTAAAAATAGAAAAATATAACTCTTCACCTAAATATTTTCTTAATTCACAAAAATTTAATAATTATTATTTACTAAATTTTCAAATTTTGTATTTAATTATTCAAAAGATAAAATTTTACAATCACTCAACTGCAGTTTTAATAGTAAAATAAATATGCAAATAAATAAAATATATAAACAAAACCTTGAATAACAAATATAGAAATAAAGAAAAAACAGACAACAACAACAAAAAAATTTAAATACTAAAAAAAGATCAAAATCGTCCTTGTTTACACATCATTAGAATCTATGGCATTTTAATAAAAAATGGGAAATTATTAAACGTTTTTCAGTCATTATTCAACAAAATAAACATAGGCAGTATCTAAAAAAGTGTTCAGGCTCATTCTTGTTCCATCCTATGCTCACTTCAACCACTAGTTAATAACACATACACAAATTTTCAAATTCCTCTTCTCTTGGACGGTGAGAGGGAGGTACGTAGGCTCTCTGTTCTTCTGTTCTCTTCCTACTTGGAGAAACAGAATGGCTGAAGAGATTAAAACTCTTATGCATGCACTAAAGATTTCTTCTCTTCCTCTATTGTGAGACAGGGGAAGAGGATAGGGCGATCGTTGTGCACACAGTGACTTGGCACTCCATGAAGTGATAAAGCAGAGGTTAAACATAAGGTTATTGCCTAAGTTCAGCAAGATTTTGCCATTTTTAAATCAATAAAAAAAAAATTTTTGGTGTCGTCATACAGTGAAAGAATTCCATCTATAACTAGACTGAAATTTTACTCACCATAATAAAAATTCTGTTCGTGAGTGGTGAGAAATTTCAAAAAAAAAAAAAAAAAATCAGTGCCAAAAAACTTCATGCTGACAGAAAAGCTCAGTTTTCTATAGACAAAAGTTTTGAATTTTTGAAAATTATCAAAATTTATGCACTCTATTAAAATATCTAGAATTTATTATCTTTCTCTACTTCAAAAGTATACTGAATTGAGGGGGGAAATTAAGCTGGCACTCACTGGGCTAAAATATTATTAACATATTTTTTTAGTGGTGACAAACACATCAACCATATATCTTTTCCAAAATAGAACTTCATCTTTTAAGGGAGAATTAATCATCTTTTCTAAATATTGCATAACTATACTTCAGGAACTGTTAAAGAAATGGGGAAGCCAATCACCTTACCATTAACTTGCCTATTAATTTCAACCATTTTAAATAAATAAAAACATGTTTTAATAATAATTAAAATTGGAAAATGTTTTCATAAACAATAAAGAACTAAACATGTGAACAACTGTATCTTCTTGGGCCAGCACTAGTAATTAATAACAACTGAAGCAGCTTGAATGAAAAATATTAAATTGATTCTTACAGTTAATATATTTTTAATGTACATTTTATTATTTAATAATAATGATAATAATCTTGAAATTATCTTTTCATTTTACTTAACATTTCAATTATTCAAGAACTAAATCTTTCTAGTACAAAAACATTAAATTTCATATTTATCTGCAGTAAATGCTAACCATGATTTATGGGAAATCTAATCAAATTAAAAGAGTATTTGTCCATATTAATGTTTCATGAATAACAACAGCTGTTAAATAAACTGCAACAGAAAGTGATAATGCATATGAGGTGGGTGAAACACAAACACCAGGTTAAAATATTCAAGACTTTCACAGATTTTATATGAAATTCAATTACTTTTCAAGAACTTTCAAGGGCAGTGGGAACCCACATTATAAATTTCTGAGATTAAAATATCATTAAAACTATTATCACTTAATTTTTAAACAGGTTAATTACACCAAATATCTGTATATTAGAAATATTGCTGGTTTTATATTTATTTTATCATTGACTAAATATTTATTTATATTGAATACAAACTTTAAGTAATTATGTAATAAACAGAAAAAAGGAAGGAATTTTTCAATGTGAGATAATTTCAATATAACTGTAAAATAAAAATACATCATATATACTTGCAATTTCTTCATGAAAGAATTTTTCACTGCTTCAGAAGCATTTTAGGTAAAATTAATCCAAAACTGCCCAATATTGCTCAAAATTGATATGTATTAGTGAAAGTCAAACATTTTTCAAACTTGTCCAGTGCTGCCTAATATTGATCACTGGTAGTGCTGCAATCTTGAATTTTCAAAAGTGTTTATCACTTGTTTTTTTATTCAATATTTTACTTTTCAAAATTATTTTCTGTCTTCTATTTTTTGAAAAATATAAAGACAGAAAATAATTTTAGCAACATTATAATTACTGTAAATATGAATATACACAGGTATTGGCCATAATGACAAAAAGGTATATAATACAATATTGACCGATATTACTGTACTCTCAGCAGCAGAGTTTTTTCTGTCAATCTGCAACAGCTATTTAGGCATTAGAAAATAGTCCGTAGCATAATTTCACAATAAGTTACGGGGGAAAAAATGTTATCGGATTCATTAAGCATATTTTTAACACAAATTTGTATTTATCTAATGTTATTAATCTGTTAGATATGTCAGATCATTGCAGTTATAAAATTTTAATACACATAGCTAGGTAAAAGAGACATTAACCATTATCCTTCTTATCACATAAGAAGAAATATCCTTGTCCATGATTTTGTTCATACTGACTGTAATAAAACATTTGTAGCAAGAGACTCTAAAAGTTGAATATAATGCAACTTTCTAAAATTTTCTGGTTTCTGCATAACCAGATGGAGGGAATTAAGAAGCTTAAACTTTCTTTTATCAACAATTACAGTACGTTTGTCATTGCCATCTATGCATCTAAATTGCATTTTGATCACCTCAATGTCTGAGCCCCAACTTTCACAGAAAACTTCTGATACTAGAATTGAAATTGCGTGCTTAAGTAACTTAATAAGTGCAGTTATTTAATTTGACAGCTCACAAGCAGATTTTTTTTCCATAAAATCTTTATTTTATATGTGATATTTACAGATTTAACTTATTCTATAATGCTAGTGATCCATTTACAAAAATATTCAAAAAATGTACTTTGAAAAATTTAAGCAAACTTTGAAATTGATGCAAAATCTTGTATATATACAAAGAAGCAATAACAAAAATTACATGAGTAGTGAGCAATATTGAAAACTTTCTACCTCTAAATAGGTTCTACAATTTAATAAAACAAGTTTAAAAAGAATATTGGCATTTATGCTGCATATAGAGAAAGATTAATAATCACAAGACTTCTGCAGGGAGTTTCATTACTGTTTTGTAGGGGGACAAAAAATTATATGAATGAGTGATATCGGAAAATTCTACTTCTTTATAGGTTCTGAAATCTAACTAAATAAGTTTTAAAAGAACGTTGACATTTATGCTGTGGATAGAGAAAGATTGGAAGTAACAACGATCCCGCAAGCCGTTTGATCACCAATCGTTAGCAAGAGGGGAGAGGTCGCAAAAAATTACACGAGGGAGAGATATTAAACAATTCTATCTCTGTATAGGTTCTAGAATCTAATAAAGTGCCTTTAAAATGAATATTGACCTTTATGCTGTGGATGGAGAGAGATTGAAAATTGCTATCTTTCCTGCCAAAATCAGGAGACTGAATCTCACTGCACAATACTGTTTTGAAATTAATCTGCAGACTAAAAAAAAAAAATTCTGCGACACATGTCTCGCGTCTTGCATTTTCTGCTATAAGGACTGTGCTAATGGAAAACAAACATATGTAGAGTTAGAATCTTGATTAAAAAAAAAAAGGTGTAAATCTATATTATATAAATTTATACTTACCATTACAGAAGAAACAGATATATTATCAAAAGCCATCCGAGATGAAGATATATCATTCTGAGCTAAATGAATGCTATCTCTGTATTAAAAAAAATATAGAGAGATTATTATTATTATTATCGTTAAAAAATAGAGTACAAAAGAAAATAGTATTAAATTTAAAAAGAAGATACCTTAGTCCTTTGCTGATGCAATCAAATATTTCTTGGGTACGTTCAGGACGTGGAGCTTTATTGTTTTTACTTGATTTAGAAGATGAAAAAGCAGAAATAAAATTTTTAGCTGAATTTAGACTGGAACTTTGACCAAATGCACTTCCTAAATAAAAATAGATTGAAATTAATATTGCAATATAAAAACGTTTTAAAAGTAAATCAAGGTTTTTTTTTTTTTTTACTATTAATGTTTCACAGAAAAGCATTATATTGCAAAAGTAATATACAGATTTTCTTTTCTATATCTTATGAAACTTTGCAGATAAAAACCAGCATTTATAAAAAAGATATTTATATTATATAAAAAAAATAGAAACAATGAAAGTTGGATAAACCCAATATTTTAATCATATTTCAAAATTTTGATTTGTATTACAGATTTAAAATTTTTTTCATTAGTAAAAATATTATCACAATTTCAGTAAAAGTGATGAAAATGTAGATAATAACAGAAGTACCTAAAAACTTTAAATGTAGAAACTCTTATCAAGATCAGTGTCATGAAATAAAATATTTATTTTAATTAAAAAAAAGAAAAAGAAGAAAATCTGTTTGTTTTGTCTGACTGTATGAATGAGTTGATTAATTCTCATCATTGTCCAGTTCACCTAGAAACATGAAATTTTGTGAAAACGTTCCTTCTGTGATGTAGACATCCATTATAAAGTGATTATACAAAATATGCCCTCAAAGGGGGAGACAGGAAGGGGACAAAACATGATTTTTTATATACCTATATATTTTTAAAAAATAAATAAATAAAATATCCATAAATTTTTTGTCTTAAAATATAACAAGCACAATTATATAAAAATCCATTTCAGGAATTTAGGAATTTGGCAAAAAAAAAAAAAAAAAAAAGAAAAAAGAAATAGAGAGAGAGAGAGTGAGTGATATTCGTAAGATTGTTGCATAAAATGAAACAAGTGTGAATAGCTAAAATTAAATTTCAAATATATTTTTTTTTCTAGGATACTTTGTTAGCTGGATGCATTCATGTTTTCAAACTATTTTCATTAAAGGATAAACCAACTAGCTGCTGAAGGCATCTATAATCTATTATAAAATAGGTAATGTTCGTATATGTGTATATTAGGAGAGAGTGTTTTACCTTGGGACGCTTGTACAGTCGGGGAAAAAAAAAAACGCAACACCCGCTGTAATTTCGTTGTTAATTGCCGCAGAAGCATCTAATACACATCATTCAACAGGAAATTCAAAGCACTTTCTGAATATGTCGTCAAATTTTGAATTAGGGGTCATCAACATATTGAAATGAGCGTCAACTTTGATTTTTTCAATAGCATCACCCAATTTTGACTTCATTTTCGAATTTCTGAGAGTCTGGCAGTGCGGAAAAGTATATTGTTTGTATACTTTATCTTTAGTATTTATAGAGTTATAATGAAAAATGTGTTAGGGGGTTATCTATAAATGTAGAAAAATAAAATTAAGATACTATAAGAAATTGAAAAAATTTTAATGTTTCACACTGGAAATCTTTCAGGAAAAAAAAAAATAATTTATATTAATAAAACATTGCCTCGTTTTCAGTTCCTTAATTATCCTGAATTAAATTTTTTAAATTTATATATACTTCAGTACTTTTTTAGGTAATTTTAGGTCTATTTAAATACATTACACTTGCGATTACTCCATACAGTACTCTGTGAAAAAAGCGCAATATTTTTCAAGTAAAAGCGTCTATTATGGCTGGACTGATCACCAATAAGGCTTAAATTTTCTTTCGTAGATGTAACATAATATACGAAATGAAATAACACATATATATATATATATATATATATATATATATATATATATACAACAACGCATAAACTAAATCTTTTCGGATAAATTATTGTAAGTGTTCATGAAGTAAATATTAAACAATTTTAATCGCACTTACCAGTTTTGGATCAGTTGAAATCTTTGGAACTGTACGATTCGTTTTATAATTTCTATGAAAATATAATTTCTTAATTAACCCTTTCGCTACCACTTACGTAGATTCATGCCATTTGAAAATCTGTAACTCTGTCAGTGGGTGTTTCTTTCGTAATTTGTGTGTTACATATTTCTTAAGTGTGCACTCAGTGTTCATATTTTTGCAATAAAATATACTATGGATAGAAATGTATTGATTAGAAAGAATATAATTATAATGTATATCCATTCGTAATATAATTGTGAATACAGAAAATTTGTTCTGAAATATTTTATTTTGAGAGTATAACGCCCGTAGGCGGGTCTTACTGTCAAAAAGACAAACTCCTGCAGTCGCAAAAAGCGTTAAAATATATTTATAAAAGCAAAAGGTAAAGTATGTTTTTTAAAATGTATAAAGTTAAAATGTATTAATAAAATTTTAAAGAATAAAGTGTCCTTAAAATAATAATCGTCCCCCTACAAAATAAATAAATAAGTAAATAAATAAAATAAAATAAAGCAATATATGAAGCAAATGATTAAGCCTTTTTTAACTATGACGGTAGTTAAGAAACGATTTTACAGGTCTGTCTTGCATTCCAATCCCATTCGTTTTTTATATTTGACAATTTCACATTAAACCTGTTTTTCTATTTAAAACAGTAAACCCCGCCTATTTAGTTAATTTTTTTCTTCTAGTGTTTGTTTAAAAGATTCAAAATGAATCACCAATTAATCAATGAAGTAAATACCACTTGTGCATAATTTTGTCAAAATAAAATAAGGGGTTTAACACGAATACTCAGTGTCACATTTACTTTTCTTTAATGTATTGTTTTGTTTTGAAGAACGATGGAGGCGGGGCTTGTCTTCTTTAGAAAACAGGAATTCTTGACGCTAACACTAATGTCTAAAAATCATCATTTTTGTTTCATTTCTTTGCGTTTGACGCTGCTGTTATATATTTTGACCCGTAAATAAAAAATAAAAGTATTTTGTTTAATTTTCTTTGGTATTTTTTAAGATTTGATTCGTTATCTCATGCAAAACTATATAAGAGACGGCCCCCTAAGCCACTCCAAAAGAAAGATTTATTTATATCTCGAAAACTAATAACTGGAATGAGCTGCAAATTTGCACACCCATATTTTTCAGCATTAGGATTCATTTTATGTAAAAATTAATATAGGTCATAATTCATAATTTTTATGAATATGAATTTATTAAAATTTTCAAAATTAAAAATATTTTCCAGAATCAAAAGTAATGATGGATTATGTTTGGGTTTCTTCACTGTATCTCGTAAAAAAAAAATTATATCGATCAAGTTATTTTTTATGAAGATATTAATAAAAGTTTGAAATATGAATTTAACATTAGCACCTTCAAACTTTGAATGCTTATAACTCTGTGAAAAAATGAGTAAAATATACAACCAATATACTTTTTCGTGTTGTCGCGACCCCAGGAATTCAAATTTAAAATAAAAATAGGGGGTTACTATTGAAAAAATCAAAGTTGGTGCACGTTTTAATATGTATACGACCCCCAATTCAAAATTTCAGTTCATTTTCTGAAACTACTCACAATTCCCCGTCGAATGATACCTATAATATTTTTCTACATTGATTAGCAACGAAGTTACGTTGAGTGTTGCGTTTTTTTTTTTCCTGCGACTGTACCATGGGACATTGGCAATTTCTAATAGTGACTTTAACCAATAGATGCCAACACAATAAAAGACAGCATCAAAAACATTAAACATATGAATTGGTGAGAGATAGGAAATTTCATCATTCAAAAGTAAATATCTTTCTCATTCAAATTGTAATTTCTGAATTAGTACATATTTGCAAAACTATTCTAGTGAATTTTAAATAGATATTGAACAGAAGGGTTTAAAATGTTTTAGTTATGAGAAAGTAATGATACATTTTGATTTTTGATACATCTGCATTTGGATTTACTACCATTTTGATTTTATTTAAATCATGTGGTGATAGTATATTGGGACAGTAAGCCATGTTGTACTTTGGGACATACATATGCCACGGAACAACATATGTTATACATATAGTTCTCAATAATTTGGGTATTCTTTTAGTATAAAGATATCTTCTAGTTTCTTTTAATATAATATTCTAATAATAATAATATAATAATTAATATTAGTAATCTGATAGTATATCTTCATATGTAACAAAAGAATAACAAGGAATTAAAAGAGTTTATGACAGATGATTCTTCTCTGAAGTTCAAAACATATTCATTGCTAATCAGGTAAATTGCTGTGGTGTGATATATTAACACACAACATTTGACCATATATTCCACATAATTTCAAACAACAAATATTTCAGCATATTCATAGTTTTTCTCTCTTTCTGGTATAAGAACATCTTAAAATAGATGACAGAAAAATTTATTTGGCATAATATAAAGAAAGAAACTACAGTGTAGGCTAAAGCATGCATCAGTTGCCAGAGAAGCAAAGTTCATAGGCATACAAAATCACCATTTGCCCAGTGGCATAGTGAAAGGGGGGGGGGGAGGCAAGGAGGTCTATGATGCCCTGGTTGCCACTGGCAGAGGGGCACCAAATGACCCCCATTTTTAGTCTATGTATATTATAGTCAGGGTTGTAGTGATTTAAATCAACTGATTTTTTTTTTTTTTATATCAAAGTTATTGGCTTTAATGGAATGAAATTGTTTATCTAACTTTTAAAAATGAGGTTTTTAAATATTTATGAAAATTTAAAAATACAACTTGTAAAATATAAAAAGTATTTCATTAAACAAGCTAATACTTCTCATATCTTGACTTTAGATTCATCTCTGCTTAGCAACATTAATAAACACAAAAATAAATTATACCTTAACTTTCTTAATTATTTATTATAATTTAATTATTTATACAAGCACAACCGTATGACTGGTGTATGAATTGAAATATTTAATTAGAGTATAATTAATTCATTAATATATTTATGTATACACTAGTTCACCTTTGCTCACCTTGTGGTTGATAAAGAAAATATTTCCTTGCTTATTTAGCTCTAATACCAGTTTATCATTTAGCATTGACTCACATGATATTTTAAATATAATGGCATATTTTACATTGTAGTGTTTAAAATGTCCTGAAGGCTCCAAAAAGTTTTAAAAATACCATAACCTTTTAATTTAACTACATATAATCGGTTAAATACAGTTTGAGACTGCTGCCACTGCTTGTTTAATGAACTGTACCCACTAAATATAAAAAAAGATAAAAGAATAAGTGAAAGTATTAAGATGGTAATGGAGATATGAATTTTGATAATGTGTGTGTTTGTAAAGTGTGAAAATTTTTTCTTGATTCAAATGATATTTGTTTAGCATAAGTAAGAGTATTTTTAGGATATAATCTTTTTTTTTTTTTTTTTTTTTTTAATCTAATTCTTTATTCTTTTTACTTTGTTTAGAAACTATGAGTTAAATTTATTTCTCTTTATACACTACTTCCAGTTATGATGTCATTTTTCCTATTAAATTATCCTTTTCCAAAATTATTTTATGTGTTCCATACCGTGGGTAAGATTTTACTTTCTTCATTTCAATACATTATTGTAGCTACAAAGTCTCAAGTTGAGTAGCTCATACTACTGCATTTGTGATTGCTATAAAATTACTTCTTATTGTGAAGATACTATGTTGAATAAAAATATTGGTAATAAATGCCTACATGGATCTTTTCTATGGGAATGGAATATTATTTATATTTTTTTTTATAATTTAAGTAAAATGATTGATAGTATGGATATTGTGTATAGATATACTCACACATACACGTAATAAAATACAAATGTTGTCCAATAATGTATGAATACATAAAAAACATCATTAAAATCAAATAAATCTTGATTTAAATAAAAAAAATCGATTAAAAAAAATAAAAAGATAAAAAAATCAACAACCCTGATTATAATACTATACTAGCTACCTTTGGCAACCAGCTGGTTCGCTATCCTAAGTCTGAGCACATTAAATTTCCATTTGGTGGCACCCTCTTCCTCTTTTAAGATTTGAAACACTCTGCTCATTCACCTTGCAGACGACTTTTGAAAATTCTGAGCGTAGTAAACTCTCACTCAGTGGAGATTGCATTGCACTCATCTGCCCCCTTCCACAGCCTGTTCGCTCACCATGAAAACAATCTTTATAGATTTTGATCATAGAAAAAAACCCACTGGGTGACACATGCAGCCCCCTAGTCTGCACACTTCCTTAATAATTTCACAATTTTAATAATATGCACAACCAACTGATTCGTCACCCCCAAAAACTTAAAACCACAAATTTTCAATGTATAGCTTTATTTTAACTATTTTAAATCTTTTGCCTCACATCTGCCTCCTATATATTTTACACTTTTGAAAGTATGCACAATCGATTCCTGACACAAAAAACTTTTAAGCATGAATTTTGAAGGCCTTAGCTCTATATCATAATTTTTAAATATTTTACTCTCCATCCCCTCTCCTATTAACCCTACACCTAAAAAGTAGAGGTCAAGATTAACGGTTGCCACTCGCCACGTGGTGACTTAATTTTAAAAAGTGGCGATCAAAAAAATTTGCTATAATCGCCAGCCAGACATGTGATTTTTCCATAAATTCACGTAAATTTGTAATTCCCCCCACCCCCATCCCTAATTTCCAGAATTCCGCAAATTAATTTCGTCTGTTAAAAAAAAAAAAAAAAAAAAAAAAAAAAAAGGGCTATCGTATGTTAAAAATAAATAAATAAATAAAATAGGCAATCAAATGCGGTATTAAAACCACCCGATTTCCAATCTTTCCCCATCCACAACATAGATGTTAATATTCATTTTAAACTTGCTTTATGAGATTTTAGAACCTATAAAGATATAGAATTGCTAAATATTTCTTGCTAATATAATTATTCTTTGTCCCCTCCCCTCCCCCTTTTTTTCTTATCTACAACTAGTGATCGGCGATCAAATGTTCTGCAGAAGTCTTTTGTTTCCCAACCTTTTTCCACCCACAACATAAATGACAATATTTATTTTAAACTTATTTTATTAGATTCTAGAAGTAGAATTGAAAGTGTTTAATATTTCTTACTCATGTAATTATTTTTTTTCTTGATGTCTTTATAGGGTTGTTGATTTTTTTTATTTTTTTCAAAAAAATCGATTTTTTTTTATTTAAATCAAGATTTATTTGATTTTAATGATTTTTATTATGTAATCACACATTATTGCACAACATTTGTATTTTATTATGTGTATATGTGTCTATATATATATGCACAATATACACACTATCAATTATTTTACTTAAACTATAAAAATATAAATAGTATTCTATTCCCATAGAAAAAATCCATGTAGGCATTTATTACCAATATTATTATTCAACATGGTATCTTCGTAATAAGTGCAATTTTATGGTAATCATAAATGCGGTAGTATGAGACACTCAATTGTAACTTTGACTTTGTAGCTACAATAATGTATTGAAATAAAGTAAAATCTTACCCACAGTATTGAACACGTAAAATAACTTTGGAAAAGGATAATTTAATAGGAAAAATAACATAAAACTGAAGCGATGGATTAAGAAAAAGAAATTTTTACTCATAGTTTCTTATCAAAATAAAAAGAATAGGGAATTAAAGGGGGGAAAAAAATTATATCCTAAAAAATTCTTTCTTAAATTTAACAAATATCATTTGAATCAAGAAAATTTTTTCATACTTTACCCATTTATAGAATTCACATTTCATTACCGTCTTGATATTTTCACTTATTCTTTTATCTTTTCTTATATTTCAGGGGTCTGTTCAGAGGCAAACCTGGGTCCATTAAAGGACCTTTCACTTTATATCTTAAAAAAGGACACTTCACAAAATTATTTATCTCAAAACAGGACCCTTCACAAAATTTTTATCATAAAACAGGAACACTCACAATTTTTTTTTAGCCTAAAAAAGAACCCTTCACAAAATTTTTCTCCTTAGACCTTTGATAAATCTCTCATTTTCAAAATTAATCTTCAGTGGAACGAACGTAGACTGCATGAATAATCGGACGTTTTTGTTGTATTTCTCCCGAAAATCTGATACTCAATTTCTAATTTATAAAGGACTTCTGTGCATATGTGCGAGTTTAGTTCTATAAAACTGAACTGTCATTGTCAAAAATGAAACCTTAATTGTAATTTTATTTTGCAAAATTACATTTTTCACACTAAATTTAGATTTACAAAATTATGTGTAGAAATTTTCACTATCACAGTGACCCTGTGTGAAAAGTCTGGACAGACCCCTGTATTTAGAGGGTACAATTCATTAAACAAGCAGTGAGAGCAGCCTCGAACTATATTTAACTGATTTCATGTTGTTAAATTAAAAGATTATGATGTTTTTAAAACTTTTTGGAGCCTTCAGGGCTTTTTAAACACTACAATGTAAAATATGCTATTATTTTTAAAATATCATATGAGACAATTTTAAATGACATAAATTGGTATGAGAGCTAAATAAACAAGGAAATATTTTCTTTTTGAAATATCACCTGCAAGGTGGGCAAAGGCGAACTGGAATATATGTATAACATTAATTAATGAATTGTATACTAATTAAATATTTACAATTTATACACCAGTGCTTGTATAAATAATTAAAATATAATGAATTATTAAAATATATAATAATATGTATAAAAATAATTTTAAAAAGTTAAGGTATAATTTATTTTTGGGTTTATTAATGTTGCTTAGTAGAGATGAATCTAGAGTTAAGAAATGAGAAATATTAGTTCGTCTAATGAAATATTTTGTTATATTTTACAAACCTTTTTTTCAAATTTACGTAAGAAATAATTAAAAATCTCATTTTTTAAAGTTAGATAAACAATTTCATTCCATTAAAGCCAATAACTTTGGTATTTAAAAAAAGTGATTTAAATCATGATTTAAATCAATTGATTTTAATCACTACAACCCTGCTTTATGCACATATTATATTAATTATGTGTGTGAATCCACTGAATCACAACGACTCATGAGTAGCCACTGAGTTGATCATGTCCAGTGGCCATTGACTACTTCTGAAAATTTTAAGTCTTGACCTCCACTAAAAAGGTATGCACAATCGATTCATCATTCTCAAACATCTTAAATATGTTTTTTCAAGGTTTTAGGCCTTTTTTAATGTTTTTAAATGTATATCAGCATTTTACACCTTCGACAGTAAGCATAATCGTTTCCTCACCCCCAACTAAACCTATACAATGAACTTTCATTGCCATAGCTCAATTTTATAAATTTTTACTTATTTTGCTTCCCCCTCCCACTAAAAATTTTGTAAATATAATAATTTAGAGATAAATTATCATCTCCGTGTTTTTGACCAGAAATTTTTGATTTCAGCAGGAGAATCCCGCAACACCCTATCTATTTTTCTAGATATCATAATTAAAAATAATAATAATAATAAAATACAAGCAAGCACCAATTCTACGCAGAAACAGTACCTCGTTATACTCAAATGCACCAGACTTATCCCTACCTTAGATTAAATACAACATTTAATTTATTTTAAAATATACTAAAAAACATATATTAAATAGTATTACACAATATACCAAAGACACTAAATGTAAATAGATATGCAAAGTAAAATATAGATAGCAAAAAAATATATATACCACATACATATATATATATAACTAAGAGATACAACTTAAGTTATAAGCATTCTGAGATTGTATTCCCATACGCTGAACAACCTCATGATTAAATGATCCCGGACAGAGTTCTCATAGTAAAGTCTGGGATTTGGTCTTTTTTTTTTTAGGAACATGAATAGCTTTGTAAAATTAGGACCATATAAAACAGGACTTTGAGATAAATTCTTGTTTATTTCTTCAAATGTCCTTCGGCAAGAGTAATTCCAGTCAACAATTGATTTCAGAGTCCGATCCTTTAGTAAGTCTATCAATAGAGCTGTGCTTTCAGAAAATTCAGAAATGCATCTTTGATAGTATTCAGCTAATTCCAAAAAGGCTCTCACATGAGTCTTGGTAGTAGGGGACTCATAATCTTTTCTGTCTCGAACCTTCATTTCAATTGGAGTTCTCAATCTCTGGCCTACTAAATGTCCAGAATTTTTCACATGAGCTCGAGCAGGTTGACATTTAGAAGGTTTGATGTGCAACTTAATAGCACTTACTTTGACGGAAATGTCTTTTAGATGTTTAACATGATTTTTCCTTGTTTTAGGGAAAATGATGACATACAATACATACCTGCCAACCTTAGAAAATTCCAAGGAGTAAAACGGCATGCAAAAAAAAAAAAAAAAAAAAAATTGCAGAAAAAAAAAGCAAATGGGATACTTTCTGTTTTGGCATATAAGATTTAAGTATTAAAAAAAAAATCACTAATTTACTTTTTAAATACATTAACATTTGATAAAAAGTAATATAATGAAAAGTTTAGCCATCATTCATAATTATTTACTATACTTACACATTTAATATATTATGCAGTGATGCAATTAGTCTGAATTTCACATTAGATTTATTTTAAAAATAGTTTTCAAACTGCTTAGAAGTATGAGATACAGTAATTATTTTTAAATATTTCAGATAGCTATTTTTAAATTTAATTAGTTATTACATTTACAAAGTCAAAGGAAAAATAAATTTAAAAGCTTCATTTATTAAAATACAATGTAAAAACTACATTTGTTTAATTTTTTTTTTCCTTTTTTTTTAAACACTTTCTCAGAATATAGTAAAATACAATTGATTATCTTCCTTGAAGTAGTTATGTATTTTATTCTTTTTGCTAATATTAGCTGATTTTGCATAATACAGACATTTTTTTCGTTCCAATATGTTTGGATATATGGTATCTGCCGCCATGAGAAATTGTAAAACTAAATCGACAATAAATGCAATACGCAAACTTTTCATCCTGACTAGATGCTCTTATACATCGAAATTCAGTTTTATAGCTAGCGCGCGACAATTGTAAGCACAAACATAATAACAAAACAAACATCACCCACGTTTCCCGTGCTTCCGTTTCTGCGAGATGAGCAAGGGTTGAGGTGAACTGAGCATGTCTGGTGAGGAGGAAAAAAACACGCCACGCCTCTGAAGCGATGATGTTGAAACGGAGCATGCTTTAACCAATAAATGGGGACCAACGATAGTTGTAGAAGCATCAACTCAGAATCAATCAATTGATCAAATACAATGCGATCTTTGTTTACTTAGCATTAGCAGCAAAAATCGTACTTTTTAGATACTTTTTTTTTTTTTTTTTTTTTTTTTTTTTTTTTAACTTTTTTAAAATTAAATTTAATCAAATACTTAAACAAATAAACGATAAAAAAAAATCGGTAGAAAAATGTTGAAATAATAGAAAAAGTAAAAATAGCGATCTAGGCATAAAAGCATAAAAAATGTCAAAAAAGCATAAATTTTACGCCCAGGGCATAAAACTTGGCAGCTATGACAATATGGCATTGGAACTCTTTACTGTCTTTCAATACTTTTGCCATAAATTGACTAGAATTTTTTGGTAGATTTTTCAAGGGCTTGAATGTATCTAGAGTACAATATATTAAAATCACACAATCAACTGATTGGGAAGAAAATCATATTTATTGAAATTTATTTTTCCGACTGAGTGAAAATAATGCCTGGACCGGAAGTCGAACCCCAGATCTTTGACTTACAAGGTCAAGGCTCTACCAATTGAGCTATCCAGGCCAACAACCGGTGGACATTACTTACTCAGACAACCTTTAGGCAGAAACATCTGGTCTATCATGGAGATCGCTCGACAGAAATAAGCCACAAGTAAAGGAAAATACCATTAAACAATGGGAGAAAGAAATACAATATATTAAAATCACACAATTAAGGGGGTATTCTGGTCTAGAAATTTAAAAAAAAAAAAGAACTTCTCAAGAGCTGAATTATGAGAAGGAGGAAGGCCCAATGTATGAATCTGGGATCGCCGATTGATGCAAAGTGAGTATAACATATTATTTTCAGAGTTATTCCATTAGAATTGTTTCCTAAACTTTAAACGCGTTTTTCTCGAAACTACTTTTTTTGAGGTGGTTGACATGATATTTCAAGTTCTACTGAACCGATTGCTTTGAAATTTGGTATATATCTTGTTTATACAACTCTCTATCGCGTCTGCCTTGGATTTTAAAAAATTTTGATTTTCAATATTTTTAAAAAATTCGAAAAGGTCGAAAAAAGTCGGGTAAAAAAATTTTTTTTTTTTCAAGTCGACGCCATTTTGTCATTTTTTTTTTTTTTTGAAAATGGTCAACCCGATAGCGACATCTTTATTAATGAAGAATTTGTTTGATTTTTTTGTTTTAGATCACTACAAGGGTTGAAATCATGTCAACCAGGACGCACCGTTTTTTTTTAAGCCCCCACTCCATCGGCCTGTATCTCGGCAAATTTTGGTTTTTTTTTTTTTTTTGTGATTTTTTTTTTACATTCTCAAAATGTCAATAAAAAACATATAAAAAAATGGATAGTAAAAATGTTTTTCATTTTTTTTTTAATCTTACTTTAAAAAATGCCTAAAATTCAGGCTTCTAGACCAGAATACCCCCTTAACTGATTGGGAAGAAAATCATGATTTTCTTCCCAATCAGTTTAAATTTAACGAAATTTGAATTTTCTGCAATTATTTGTTCTTAACTCAGTGGCCCCAGAACTGGTATAGCAGGTATGGTCGTCGCCATACCAATTTATAATTTGATGTGGCAAATATTAAGTGAAAAATATTTCAACTTTTGTATTTTTTGGAGAAAATTTTACTTCCATAAATTTTAATGTCTATAACAAACTATAAATTTAACTTTTCTCTAAAATTTTCGAGGTGGCTTTTATCATTTTCTTTCTCTCATCGTTACCCTTTGTAATTCTCTTTCTGTTTGCCCTTTTACTTATTTTTAAGCAAGCAAAATAGAATAAAAATAAATTGAAAATCAATTTAGAATCATAACAATGAATTATCATACAGAAAAATTTCGTTTAAAAACATAGGGGTTGAGAGATTATGTGTCCGCCATAAATGCCGATTACGGAGAAAGGGAGGACATGTTTTGGGGCTGTTGCCCCCACTGAAAATTTCCAGGAGGCGTTACCAAGTGACAGCCTCATACGAACTTTAAACAACCAAATTTCAATTTCCTGTAATTATTTGTTCTTAACATATGCTGATCAACTGAAAAAAAAAATGACTTTCGTATTCTGATATTATACAAATAACCAGAGTTTAAAATCTAACTTCAGAAAATGGGGAAGCGTGGGATGGGTTGTAACAGTTTTTAGAAAATTAAGTATATTTTGAAATGTATTTACGTTTTCCTGTTTATAATTGCTGTTTTCCATAGCATGCATATTCATCTATCATATTCATAAAAAAAACTTTTGTTAATTTTGCTAATTTTAGCACAAAAAATATTTTTTCAAAATCATTTGTCTGTTACAATTTGTAACACATGTGGGGCAAATTATAATGGATACAAAGGGAACCCTAACAATAAAAACGACAATATTTCAAAATGTTTTTTGTCATCAATCATTTATTAATTTAATAAAAAAGGCAATTAATAACTAATATTAAATTATAACCATCTTCGTATAGTAACAATGAATTATATCAAATGGATTATAGTAAAATAAAGAGAAAATTAAAGATAAAATCAACATAGAAGTCAATCTTAGTCAAAGTTTAAATTAATTCAAGCAAATGATATTTTGTTCCCTCTCATGTATTTAATGTGTGCACACATTTTCCAAATTAAGCATTGTACCCATTTTTATACCACAGAGAGTGTTTAGCAGAGCATGAATTCTCCGTCCTTTCTTCAGGACACTCTCATTGATGAGAAGTTTCTGCTTTTTTTTCTACCACTATTTTTATGCAATATTCTCTAATTCATGATTAAATTGTGATAGTTCGTGGTTAAATAATCAAAATACTATAATATAAAAACATAGAAAATATTTCTGTATAAATATAGTAATGGCAAAAAGCCAAAAATTTTTCATTTCTGAAAGTTTCCTGAAAATGGGCGGAGACTTCAAGCTCTGGCTGTAGGCATCTCTATAAGCTACTCTTCTAACATGTTACAACTTACCCCAAAATTTTGTTTCAACTTGCCTGATCGTATGATTTTGGACATTTTGTTTATTCATAAAAATATATAACGATTTATACAAAAAATTAAACATGCATTTTATAACTCAACACACAGACTAAATAAATAGCTATAAACATTTCGTTAAAGTATAAATTGACATACCTTTAATCAAAATTTACGAAATATTTTTTTCCCTCACTAACTAGCTAAAATGAAGCACGTGTACAGAACCCCTCATTAACCATTTTTGTGGAGCACCGGTTGTGTAAAGGACAAAACTGGGAAAATTTATTAGTGGCCAGTGGCTGGTACTGTCAGTTTCATTAGTAGCCACTTTTTTAAGTTAGTGGCCACTTTTCACATAATAAGACTATTTCTTTCAGACTGCAAAAAGTATTGTCACCATTTTGCAGTATAATTACCACAAGAAAAATATGAAAATAAGAAATACATATAATAATAAAATTAACACAGGGACACTGAAATTGTAATCACGCTCTTTTTAAAAATCCTAAATTGCACATCCTAAATTAAAATCTGCTTAGGGCTGTAATAATAACAGCAAAAGTTATTATCTTTCAGATAATTCAGTAGTACTTTTTTTTTCAATTTATTTAAGTGAAATAAGCTGTTATCATTCACAGTTCACATTGATATTTTCTAGTATATGAATCAGCTGATTCATCATCATCACAACCTTTTACATGGTCATGTGTAAATACAGTTAGCAGTTTTATTATTTTTCTTATTTCTAAGACACACTTTTTTAAATGATTTTATTTCAATAGAGTTAAAATATTTTCTCTTAAAAAGTATAGATATGGAAACTTAGCTGCTTCATTAAAAATAATTTACTTAGCTGCCAAATTTGTAGCTTTAAAAATAGGGAGATTTCTACTTTAAAATGGGAAGGGAAAAGGAAGATTTCTACACAAAAGAAAGCAAATACAAAAATTTTTGAATAATACACATTTAAGTCAAATCAAATTTTGATACACACATTTGTCAACTATCTTAAATGGGTTAAATATACACTAAATACTATGGAGATATTAATGGGAAAAGATTGTGCTTTGCAGGACATTTGATCATTAACTGCTTGTGGAAATGGAGCTCACATGTGTGTGTGTGTGGGGGGGGGGGGGGGGGGGGTACATCTATATTCTTCTTTATAGGTTCTAGAATCTAATCAAGAAAGTTTAAAATGAATATTTACATTTATGTTATGGATAGAGAAAGATTGTAAACCACAAGACTTCAGTGGAGCATGTGATTGCCAATCATTGGAGGGGGGGGGGGGATTACAAGAATTATGAGTAAGATATATTAAACAATTCTACTTCTTTACAGATTCTAGAATCTTATAAAAGTAAGTTTAAAATATATATTTATATTTTTGCAGCAAATGGAGAATGATTAGAAATTATAAAGCTTTCTATAAGCTGTGTGATCACAGATCGTTAGGGGGAGGGAAAGGAAGGGGAGGGAAGGTCCAAAAATTATATGAGTGAGACATATTAAACAATTCTACTTCTTCATAGGTTGTAGAATATAATAAAGCAAGTTTAAAATGAACATTGACATTTATGGCATGGATGGAAAAAGATTGGAAATCACAAGGCTTCGATTGCCTATCGTCGCTCGATTTTTAGATTATTTTAATGATCATAAAAAGTGGCGACTTTAGTGGCGATCAATGCATACTTTTTAATCGCCATCTTTTTTAATTTAGTCGCCACGTGGCCGGTGGCGACCGTTAATTTTGCCCTTTACGGTTGTGCTTACATTATAAAGAGTGTCATAAGGATTATGTTTATAAAAATATTTAATCACAAACGTTAGAAATTATTTCGTAAATTGTGTGTTACTTCTTACCCCTGTGACAACTAGCCTCACGCTCTCCTACTCCGTTTACAGTATGAGTATGAGAAATTAATGTTCTTTTCCGAGCAGTGTTTGTCGCTTTGTTGCAAAGCACTTAAATCAATGATATTCAATACAAAAGAACGTTTAGCTAAATTTTGCCCTGTATATTGTCTATAAACTATATGCACAGTATATTGTTTACTTAAATTTAGTTCTCTATGAAACACACATAACACAAAATGTAATGCACTTGCAACAATTTCCAAGTTATAACCCCTACTATATCCAAATACTTTGAGCAATCGTAATTTATTAGCCAAATGTATAGCTTTACTCTTAGGAGAAAAAAAAAAAAAAGACATGGAAAATATCATTAAAATTAAGAAAAAGATATTGTTGCTGGAATAATTTAATTTCAAGTGCTCTCGAAGGAAGGAAGCTGTAATAATGGGCTATATACAGTAGCGTATCCAGGATTTTTCCAGGGGGGGGGGGGGTCATCCTTCCGAATTTTTAATTAAGTTTATTTTTAATTAAGTTTATCAATCTTTTAAAATATCATAATTACTTGCCGAAAATAAGAGTAAGAAAATGAAAAATAGTAAAACAAACTCACCAATTAGAAGATCAAACTAAAAAATCTTTAATTAGCAACGAATAATGTAGAGCCTGTACAAACTGCTACACAAAACATAAAATTCAATACATAGTTACGCAAAATATTTTATTGAATTTTCTTATTTACAGAGCGAAGTCTAATCCACGAGAAGTTTTCGCTAGTTCATTTAAAATGTCTTCTACTGTTGGGGTATTGTTTGGGTCACTCCTTCAAGGTCACCCCTTCCCCATATGGTCGACCCCTCTTGTCCTTGAGTATGAACTCGTAAAGGTAAAATCCTTTCAGAGAATTGTTTTCAGGGCAAACATGTTTCGCGCCGCACAAATGAAGTGGTTTAGTTATTTTCAGGAGTGTTTATTGCAGAGTAATGAAAAAAAAAGTTAGTCATAATTTTAAACCACTTCGTAGAAAAAAATATTCTACGCTTGCCATACATTTTTTCCGCCTGAAATGCGAAAAAAAAATGTACGGAACAGCCTTTTCTTATCACACATTTTGTCAAGGGGGGGAGGGGGGGGGTTAACCCCCCCTTGCATACGCCACTGGCTATATACACACTTTTATTTGAAAGCAATGAATAGCAATATAAGTTTGTAGATTCAGAATAAATAATTATAAGATAAAAAAAAACTTTTTTTTACCATGTTTTAAATTTTCTGATAAATCATAGAGCTCTTATGAGCATAGTGCATAAAATTTTTAAAGTGATAATGACGTCAATTTTTGTGAGATGCATAATTTAACTTTTTATAATTTTTTAATGTTCACGTTTAATTAAATGTATTTATTTTTATGTCGAAAGAAAATGAACTCGTAAATTTTTTTGTCAGCAATTAAATTATAGCTAATATCTTAATGGCTATTTTAATGCTATTAGGATGTTATTGTTTTCATATTTTAATTAATTATAAGAAAACTAATCAAAAATTCGAAAATCGGACTTTGAAGTATTGTGTTGTCACCGGGTCCTGAGCTACTGTGAAAGTTTCAAATGTCTAGCTAGTAGGGAAGTTAGTTAAAATTCAATTGCAAGATTTGTACCGGACAAACAAACAAGCAAACATACAAACAAACAAGAATAGAAGTTAATAATAAAAACATGGTAAAAAATATAGTTAAAGTTACAGTTGAAGATCTTTAATCCACACATCTTGGTTTTAGAACTTGTGCGGATTATAGATTCTTGCATATTATAGATCAATGATGCCATTTCTTCGCTATATGAATTAGTATAAGTTACATTAAATAATAAACTTTATTTAAATAAGCTAGAATTAGAATTGTTTGTTTTTATATAATGTACTAAAGATAATACTAATAAATATATAAAACAATAAAATTTATTTAATGAAGTAGAAGCAATGTATAACTTAAACCCTTAAATGAGTAATTTATAAAAAAAAAAAAAACTGTACTCCTACTACTGGACAGTGATTAACAGTATGTCTATGTCTCAGATCTGTCTATGAAGACATATACTTGCAATGTGATTAGTTTGATGCAGTTTTTAATGACTTCATTGTAGATCTTATCTTTAAAACAAATGCTGGTACATTTTTTTCCTTAAATAGTTTTGTGTACTTTTGAAATATCACCCTAAAAAGAACATTTACACTAATAGTCCTTAAACATCTGTGAAAATACACAATCCCATCAATGCATATGCCATTTTTTTTTTTTTTTTTTTTTTTTTTAAACCAATGATCAATGCTGTTAGTGTACTTGCATGTGTTTTGTTTGATCACTAATTGAATATTATTCAGATGATGTTCAGATTCTCTAAAAAAGTATAAAGGCAATAAAAGTATTATTAATTTTTTTTTCATTTAAAATTAATTATGTATATCTAAATTAAATTTTATGCTCATTTTTTTTTTTTTCATTTTAGCATGTGAATTAACATCATATTTTCTCATACACATCCAAAACATTGGATTTTCATTACAACAAAATCTTTTGTTTACATTTGCAAAGTGAGTGTGGATTATAGACAATTGCCAATTATGGGTATGCGGATCATAGATCCTCAACTGTACTATCATTTTGTTTCTCTTTAGCCGTACTTTTTTACACGATAAATACTGTCATGAATTTGTAAATAATTCATAGTTATTTTTATGTTAATTCATTTAAAGAGGCTTAGTCAGGTGATAAAATGTTAATTTCCAGCATCTCTAGATTGTTTTCACATTAAAATAGCTTAAAAACTCGTTAAAAATCATCATTAAGGACAGTAATGGATTTGGTGCCAAATTTGGTGACTTTTTCGCTCCTTTGCAATTTTTTTTGGCAACCTTAGCGAGAAATTCCTTATCGATATCAAATATGGAATCTATAACTTGATTGATTATAACGAGTTTCTGTACTTTTTACCCATTTTTCTACGCAGGTATTTAAGAAGTTGTTTTACGCCAATAGTCAGTCTCAGTTCAGTTTTCGCCAATGCTTTCATTGCTATTCAAAGAGCTCTGAGCTTCTTTGGAATGCAGTCGATTGCTGTATATTAATGCTCTCAGTTTGTACTGTGAATTTGCTATTGACAGCTGTTATTTAAGCTGTGTTTACTGGTGAAAGTAAAGTCGATACTTGGTTTACAGATCTGTAACCTTTTCGAATTTTCTGCAAATAAAGTTTCCAGCCTCTACAAGATTCGCCTTTCATTCTCGGACAACTGACGAACACCCAAGTACGCAACAACATCTTTGGACACACTGAATTAATTTAGTATTTTATTATGTGTGTGTACGTAAGGTCTAAATTCTAGATCGAAAGGGCCCCATCAGTAGCATAGAGGTTTTGGTTCTGATCTCCAATCTAACAGACAGGAGGTGCTTGGTTCGAACTCAGATTGCACATGTCGGACTTAGTCGTTTGGTGTTTTCCATGATTTTCTGAAACTCCCGTAAATCTAAGCTAGGTCTTCATAGAAAGACACTCAGACCTAGGATTCATTCGTAATCAATCATATCTAATTCTAAATGCCATCAGGGCCGTGGTAGTCCAGTCACAGTCAGTAGTGTCAGGCTCGTATTTGGAAGATTGTGGGTTCCAACCAACCAACCCAAATACCATCTAGATGGAGAATACTAATTTCCAATTGCTCTCTTCTACTGACTTTTGTTTCTCTTGTCATACTAAGTTTAATTGACTTCCAGCACCACTGCATCTACAGAACACACTGTTTTTACTTCTCCCAGTACAGGTGTATGCTGATTATTAAATGATTTTAAATGTTGTACTGTCGTTTTTGAAACAGGTAGTGATAATTTATTTACAACATTTTTAGTTATGACATTACTTTCTGCACTTGTATCAAGCTTAAATTTAACTTGAACATAATCATTAAATTTTACTGAGATGAACCAGGTATTTTCATTATTAAAATTACAAGACTCTAAATTCTGTTTCAATTTTGTTCTGTACTGACGAGCATAATGATCTTTTTTAGAAAAAACTTTACAAATTACATTAGTTCAGGTTTCTATAAAAGCATGTTCTTTAATTTTTTAACCCATATTGGACCGCCGTCCTATTTATAGGACAGTTGAATTAAATGTCAATAATGTAAAAGAAACATTTAAAATCTGCAAAAAACTTGACATAAATTTTTAGAAATAGACTAAATTAATTAAATTACTGTGAAAAATGGAATTTGAAAAAAATATTAATGCTGCAGAATAATAAAGAACTTCTTCTGCTAAATAGTGAGCATGTGCTAGTGAAAAATCCAAATGGTCGTCAAAGACGATGTCAACTGAAATCATGCAATAAAAAACCAGTTACAATTTGCAACATGTGCAATGTTGGATGTAAAGATTGTTTTTTGGACTTCCATTCGTAAAAATCTTTACAATTTGCAAAATGCTCACTTTTGGACTGTGTAGAGACTGTTTTTTGGACTAACAAACAAAATAAAAAAATTTGTAAAATTATTATAATTTTTTAATTTTTTCTTTTTTATATGTGTAAGTATCTTATACTGACCATGTTTTTAAAAAATTACATTTTTCTAATGATTCGTTTAATGAGTGGTCCAATATGAGTTAAAACTATAATATTATTATTAATAGAAGTAACATTATGAACTGCATAATGATAGATTATTAAAAAATTACATTTAATTCATAGAAAATTTAAAATTATTTTTCACATACCTGTACCATTTTGCAATGAACCTGCAGAAAACGCATCGAAATTAAAATTAGAAGACGAAACAATACCATCTGTAGAACTTGAACGTCTATGAGATAAACCAGCAAAAGATTTGCTTCTGCATATTCCATCTAATAAAAAAATGTCAGGCAAATGTTTATCTCTCTTTTTTTCATTCAGTGACATAACTGTAAAGGAAAAAAAAAAGACAATAAATAAAAATAAATTGGACTATTCAAATATTTTACTCAAAACAATAACTATCTGCACTTTTGTTGAATCAAAACTAAATTACAAAACATCCAATTACATTTAATACAAATTAAAATAAGAAGACTAATTTTCATTTTTATGTTGTCATTAACTGGTGACTTTTTTTTTTTTTTTTTTTTTTTGTATTTTAGGATAAGACTGGATCATATGAAGAAATAATATAGCAGGCTGCACAGTGTTCGGAATTTCAAAAAAGCTGGCCAAAAGTCGAAAAATTTAGGCGCGTTTTTAGACGTAAGTACCGATGAAATACCTTCAGAGGGAGCCACTGAATGAAACTGTGAGGTGGAAAATTTATTCTATCTACATATTTCTAAGTGTAGGCTGGCGGAAAACGTGACAATTTTTTCTTTTAATGCATTTTAACAGTTAAACAAATAGTGTTTCTCGGAAAATTTTGCAACAACAACATTCAACAAAATATGGCCGACAATTGTGGAGGTTAGTAGATAATATTTATGCTGTATTTTTTTTCATCAAGTGATCTCCTGAGCGGCTTTTTGAAGTTAACCTCAATTATAACATAACCAAAAGTTTCAAAGTATGGAAACTTTTTTATCTCGCAAGATCCCGCATTGATTCAAAGTGGAGAGTGTTAAGGGATGTCCATTTTATTCAGCCGTTAAAGAATTGGGTGCCCCCGCCTGCCCCTGTATGTGTAAAAGCGTTTTAACTTTTTAATTTAATTTTTACTTTTTAATTTAATTTTTTAATTTTTTTGGACTTTGGTCTGCCATATTGGATCCGCCATCTTGTTTTTGAGTGCAAGATCACTTTTTTTATAAAAACTGATATCAAATTTGAATTTAGCGCCCTCAAAAACCCTTAAATGTGAAAATTATCCTTCATCTATCAATTTTTTGATTTTTGATCCGCCATATTGGATCCGCCATCTTGTTTTTGAGTGTAATATCACTTTTTTTTATGAAAACTAACGTCAAATTTGAATTCAGTGCCCTCAAAAACCCCTTAATGTAAGAATTATCCATCTTATATTAATTTTTTAATTTTTTGTCTGCCATATTGGATCCGCAATCTTGTTTTTGAGTTTGCCTTTGAAGTTTTCAAGAAACCAATGTCAGATTCGGATTCAGCGACCTCGAAAACATATATATACATCACAATTTCACTTGTTTTCTTTAATTTCGACTTTTGGCCAGCTTTTTTGAAATTCCGAACACTGTGGGCTGTTCTAAAATTTTTGTTAAAAAGTTGTAGAATGAAATCGAAGGACATTCCCAACTTCAAAAGAAATTCTGCACTTGGGGAATACACCCTATTGGAAGCATCATGCTCATTACTTACTCACTCTTCATTTAACTCTTGATTATTTTTTTCTCTTATTCATTTTTCTTTTGGTTACATCAGTTTTATTATATGGTTAGTTCAAATGTTTGAAAACAGTTCTCTTAAGTTGTTTTCAAATATTTCACCAAGAATTCCCCTGATGTGCTATAGTGCATAAAAGATGCAGAATACGTAAAAAGGACGTGATATCTGAAGTATAGTGCATCCCAAAGAACACTCTACTTTCTCCCCGATTTTATTTTCTAAATTTCTTTAAATATGAGTAGGCATAATTCTTGAATCTCGAACAGCCTTAAATATATTTTATTTGCTGTTTCAATGCAGACAATGGTAAATCTGCCATTTTTCTTATTTTGCAGGAATTGAAGCATCAGTGGCAAGTTAAGCTTACACAGGGAATTGAAATGGCAATGGCAAGTTAAGGGGAATCGGAGTGGCAATAGGGTTAATTATAGCTACATCAGGAATCAGCACTGTGCTTCATTTTCTCTGTAAAAAGTGTCAGAAGTAAATTATTTCATTGTTTTTTAAAAACTTTTGCGATGAATCTATATTTTAGATAGGCTTAAATGCTAAAATCGAATTTTTTTTCAGTTAAACACTAATTAAGTTATTACATTATCAATATTTAAAAATAATTTTTCTCTTTAAGTATATTTAAATACTATAAAAATTATGAAAATTCTGCTTTTCTCTATATAATCAATCTGATGATAATTTTACAACTTCAGATATTGAATTTAAGAAACTCATTTTTCAGCCAATTTTATTTTCACATAAATTTAATCAGAAAATTGAAAGTGAATTTGCTTATTTCCCTTACAATAATTTTTAAATGAATAACAATAATTTTTAAATATGAAGAATAATAACTTTTATTCACAAATTAATACATTTTTTTCAGTTTCGACATAATACAGTGTTAAATTGTGCATTTTTATTAATCTATATTTGACGAAGGTAATTAAAAAAAAAAAAAATGTTACTGATTGAAGGCATTGAATTCCTTTGTAATCATGTTTTTAGAAATATTTACATTTTATTAATTTTATTACAGTCTCACATTAGCTAAAAAATTTTGTCATTTTTATATTTATGTTTTGATAAAATTTAAATTGGTGTATATTAAGTTACATTATTTTATTCAATCATCTCTCTATCTGACCTGACTCTCTATGTGCAGTATCTATGTTTATGTTCTATGCAGTTTACCAGTTACTGCCGGGATGTAAGCCACGTTCAATCATTCTTTTTCTTATATGTGTGTGTGTAATAAAGTATGTTCGTGTTTTCAATAATGGAGTACTCATCATCTGAATTATCTAATTGCACACTATTTAAAAAGTCACAACAATATTTTGGCGAAAAAAAAAAAAAAAAAAGAATATTTCAAATTATATGCTAAAGCATAAAACGAAAGTCTCGTTTTGTCATATGTTTCAAGGTTTAATTCAGATATTTCAATTTTTATTTTTATTTTCGAACTGGTGACTTCATCAAAATAATGGATTCAGAACAATTCCGGACATTTTTAGCTACATTTACAGTGCAGCAACAAGCAATGCTAGCACAACTTGGAAAACATTTTTCAAAAGAACATTCTAATGATAACTCAGTAAATTTAGTTAATGTTTCTCCATTTGAAAACTTTGATTCTAAATGTGAAAATTTTTCATGCTACTTGGAACGTTTTGATAATTATTGCAATACGAAAAGTGTTATGCAACATGAAAAAATTGCTCAACTTCTGTGTGTTCTATCGGTTCATCATATTATAATAACTTTGCAGCTTTTCTTGGGCCTGAGAAACCAGCTAAAAATCTTTCATATGAAGATTTAGTGCAATCTTTCAAACAAATGTTGATTCCAAAGAAAAATGTGGTTGTTTCTCAACATTATTTTTTAAATATCTATCAAAAAGAACGCCAATCAATTGCAGAATTTGTAGTTGCTTTGCAACGTGATTTAGTAGAATGCGAGTTCTCTGTGAAATGTGAATGTGATAAATCAGTTTCTATCGCAGATGTTTTTCTCCGTGCTCAATTTATTTGTGTTTTATGAGATGACTGGTTATGAAAGCATATCCTGCAATCAGATGTGACAAATTTTGATGATATTTTGTCAAAAGCTATTGCTCTTGAAGCATCCAAAATCAAAAGTAAAGAACTAACTCAAAAATTTTCTCCACACCAATCATTTTCTAATGCATATGATACTAATAAAGTTTCTAGTTCCTCTCCATGTCAAAGAAATCATTCTAGTTCACAATGTAAAGATTGTAAAATTTCAATGCCAGCAACCTGATTATAAAGCTCTTGGCATCTAAAATTTTTGTATCAGATGTGGAAAAGACAAACAAAGTTAAAAAATGTCGAATAAATAAATTTAAACTGAAATGTGGATTATGCAAAAAAGTTGGTCACGTCAGTAAAGTTTGTATTTCAACTTTAATTAAATTCATCACGAAATTTAGTGAATTCCAGTTCCATGCCATCTGTTCATGCTGTCACATCTAAAGAACAAAATTCTAATTTTACGTTCGGTGTCAATTCTGTGTGCACTTATTCACCTCAATTTAAAGTTACAGACTTGTTTGAAGTCTCTAATATGAAGATAATTTGATATCTCTAATCAGTTTGAAGTCTCTACACTGACAAATATATCGTCTCCGTTCAACTAAATGGAAAATTACAACAGTTTGAAGTTGATTCTGGTGCAAAATTTTTGTTGATTTCAGAGACTGATTTTAATCGTCTAAATTTAAATGTGTGCCCTTGAAAAATTCTAGTATCATATTCTGCACTTATTCTGGAAATATAATTCGACCCAAAGGAAAAATACATGTGAATGTTACTTTCCGTGACAAAGACATTGGTGAACTTCATATTGTTCCAGCGGGATGTGCTGCTCTTCTAGGCCGTCAATGGATCCGAGCTTTAGGAATTGAACTTCAACAACTTGACACTCACATATCACATCTATCACCAGTATCTCAAATTCAGCATTTCGATTCACTTTTCCATAAATTTGCACCACTTTTTGAAGAACGTGTTGGCTGTGTTCTGAAATTCAAAGTTTCACTTCAACTTCGAGAAGGAGCAAAACCTACCTTTACCAGAGAATGTGATGTTCCTTATGCTCACCGAGAATGCGTCAACAAGGAATTGGATTCTCTCGAAGCAGATGGCATCATATCTTTAATTCATGCGTGTGACTGGGGTTCACCTTTTGGTTGTCATTCGTTAACCGAATGGTGGTGTTTCGCTATGTGTTGATTATAAATGTGATGTCAATGAACAGCTAATTCAATCAAATCATCCAGTAAGATGAATAGATGATGTGCTCCATAGCCTTCGAAATTCTAGGTATTTTTGTGCTTACCTTCATCTTTGTGTTGACGAGGATAGCAGCATGATACAAACTATTTCAACTCAATGTGGTACATACCGAATGCATAGACTTAGTTTTGGAATTAAAACAGCCCCAGCAGAATTTAATTGCATTCTTTCTCAAATTCTCAAAGATCTAAAGAAAACAGAGTCTTGTTTTGATGATATAATCATACATGGAGAAACAATCGAAGAATGCATTGAAAATTTAGAAGCTTGTTTACAAAGACTTTCTGATTTTGACTTGCATTTAAATAAACAAAAATACTCTTTTTTTCAAGAGAAAATTGAATATTTGGGACATGTTGTCGAATATAATAAGACAAGTAAATTTCCAGCAAAGATTTGTGCGATTCAGGAAATGCCATGCCCATCAAATGCTGAAGAAGTTAAATGTTTTTTGGGACTTGTTACTTACTACTCTCGTTTTATTCCAGATTTTTCAACTATTTCATACCCACTCCGATGTTTGCTTTGGAAAATAAATCATGGGCCTGGACAGCCTGTTGTGAATCTGCATTCATAAAGCTAAAAAATGAACTGTGCAGTGATAGAGTTCTTGTGCCATTTGATCCTAGTTTACCTCTTGTCCTGACTACAGATGCAAGCCCCACTGGAATTGCAGCAGTATTGAGCCATTCTACAGAAAATGTTGAAAGACCTATTGCCTACGCTTCTCGTGCACTCACCTATTCTGAACAAAATTACAGCCAGTTAGATCGGGAAGCTTTAGCTATAATTTTCGGCATCGCACATTTCTTCAATTATTTATTTAAAAAGGAATTTAAGCTTGTTACTGACAATGAACCATTAGCGAGAATCTTTCATACTCACAAGGCACTTCCTCAAATGACTTCAGCTCGATTGCTCCGTTATGCTTACTATTTATAAAATTTTAATTATTCTGTGCAATTCTTAAAAGGTACAAACAATCAAAATGTAGATTGCTTGTCTTGAGCACCAATTCAAAAATCTGAGACGTCAATTGATAAATTTCTAGGCGAAGAAGCAAATCAAATATGTGCTGAAAATATTTTTCAGATTTCAAATGAACAAATAACATCGCTGACAATTTAGTCTGAAACAAAAAAAGATTCGGAACTCAATGACATAATCCAGAAGTTGAAAAACAACTCAGAAGACTCAGAATTCACATTGTTTGATGTCATACTCTTTCAGAAGGGAAGAGTCGTAATTCCAAAAAGTTTATGCTCAAGCATATTAAATGAAATTCATGACACCCATCTTGGAATAACTAAAATGAATCAACTCACACGACAATATGTATACTGACCAGGCACTAATTGTGATATCGAAAAATTAGTCAAAGGAAGTGAAAGTTGCACATTGACGAAGTCCAATCCAACGAAGGTAACTGTCCATATGTGGGATCCTCCAGAAAACAACTGGGACAGACCTCATATAGACTATGCTGGTCCATTCGAAAATTGCTATTTCTTGGTGTGTGTGGATGCTAAGTCCAAATGGGCAGAAGTTGAAGTTATCAGAGATGCATCTACCAGTTCAAAAACTTTTGCTTGAAAAAATCTTTTCTTTTCATGGCTATCCACAAATCATTGTATCTGATAATGCTTCAATTTTTCAAAGTGAAGAATTCCATACCTACTGTACCGATAGAGGAATATTTCAGAAATTAATTGCATCCAGCAACAAATGGTCTTGCAGAAAGAAATGTCCAGACTTTAAAACAGAAGTTAAATACTTCATCACTCAAACAAACGTCAGTCCCATACAAAGTTCAAAACATACTGTTCCATTATAGAGCAACACCCCTAACTTGTGGTCAGTCACCCGCTGAATTATATCTCATAAGAAAATTTCGTATTCAATTGAACTTGATCTTCCCATATCATCCAATAATGTCAAAAATATCTGGTAAATGTGTAAGATCTTTTCAAGTAGGGGAGAGAGTCCAGGTTCGACTCTTCCTAAATAATCAAAATATCTGGCAATTTGGAGAAGTTAAAAAAAAAAAAAAAAAAAAATTGGGTTCACGACATTATCTGATTATGCTAGATTCAGGCCGACAATTGAAGAGACATATTAATCAACTAAGGGCAATGTTGGTTCCTCAGAAGTCTGTCTCTTTTTGTCCTAGCCAAACTTTTGACCATCCAAAATCTCCAAAATGGGATTTTGACCATCCAAAATCTCCCCACCGTTTCCACCAAGTCCCGAGCTTGTGTCACAACTAGTGATGTGGGATGGAAAATTTTCCAACCAAAAAAATAATTTTTTTAGTAATTCTTTTGCATGATATATTTCAATTTTCTCTTATTAGTGATAGAAATGCTTTATACAGCATGAAAAACAAAAGTTTCTGATTAAAGTCATCATTTAGAAAGTTACCAGATGTGTTTTGAGCAACTTGCTCGAGAAAGAGGTTATTTACTATAATACAAGAGATCTGTGGTTGCTAATCAGAATTTTAAATGTCCATTCAATAAGTTTGTAAAAACATAATTATAAAGCTATTGGCAACATAACAAAAAAAGAATATATTGATAAATTAATGCACTACTATACTGCTGAGCATGTGTATCTATTTTTCAAAATATTCATTTGATAAATGATGATACGCTGATGTTTTTCAAACTCAAGCAGCAATTCTGACTTAGGTCACCTTATGGTCTCTGGTTCTGAGAGTGACTCAGAAAATTAAGACATTGTCATAATCTTCATTAAATATTTAATAAAAAAAAAAAAAAGACAAAAAAATTATGCAAGCAACAGGAAATACAATTGCCTAAATAAATAAACAGCACGATTTTGATTAGCACGTATTTCTTTATTTGCTTAAAATATCCAAAATTGAATTGTACTTGAAAAATCTCATAAAGGTGTTACATTTAAAGTTAAATAATAACAACAATAATAAAAAAAATCTCAAACTTCCAGATTAATTTTTTTGAATAGAGGATTACATCCATTATCCAATACCACCAACTAATCAAAAATATGATTTTGTGTTTGCAAACTATGCTTAAAAATAGAACAAATCGAAAAAAGTAAAAATCAAAAGAATTTTGATGAAATGAACCCTTGCATGGTCTGAGCCATACCTTACTAATTACCTCGTACAGTTGGCAGCAAAATAATTGATGCGATAGCAATAATTTCTATTTAAAAGATGTGCACCTAATACTATTTTGTTAAGTAAATATTTATCGATTCATGAACTTAGTCTTATACTGTTTGTAAAAAAGTAAGATCATGATAAAAATTAGCGATCAAACTAAAGAAAAAAAAAGAAAGAAAGAAAAAGAAAAATATAGATGTGTGTTTCAATAATTTTGCTGCCACTAGCAGCCAAACCCCATATTTTAAACAGAAATTCATTATGATAATTACTTCTTTCTTTTTTTTTTTTAATACTGTTTACTTTCAAAATTCACAATTGTTAAATTTGTTCTTGTTTTTTAAACACTTGTTCTTGTTTTTTCAAAAACAGTTTCTTTTTTTTTTTGTTGTTTTATTTTGAAATGATAAAGTGCAAAAAAGAACTTTGATCATTTTTTTCCATTTTCGTAACTTCAGTGTGAAGTGTAAATAAATTTTGGGAAAAACAAAGGCACATTTAATTTTTCTAGATTTTTTTTTTTTTTATAATGAAAAAAAAATTAAAAAGAAAAAAAAATCATTAATTATCGTAAAATTTTTCCCTATATAATAAAATAGGGTTCAACTGTTAGCAACGATATGTGAGGGTCTCTGACAGCTGCAGAACGTTCAGACACCTTTTTTATATAGATTATTCAACCATTATACATGCAAAACACTCATTAAATATTATAACTTTCTAGCTTTATACATGTTTAACAAACCATTACATCATAATTTCTGTGTTTTGCTTATTAATTTCTTTCGAATTGAATAATTATTCATACTTTTCTTTGAATAGACTTGTTTACTTGTAGCTTTTAATGTATTTAGTTTTATTTTGCAAAACCTTCGTAATTTAGAGATTGAAAATTTTCCGGAAAACCCACATCCCTAGTCACAACCTCAAGCAAGTCTGAAATGTGATGTGCCAAGCAGACCACAAAGGAACAAACAATTGCCTGCACGCTTCAGACTTTATATTATCTTAACTCTAAATTTTGTGAATTTTGTAATATGTTTTCTAATTAAGTGGGGGAAACTGTTGGGTTTTCCCCCTATGAATTCACTTACTGGCGCTAGTATCGCAGACAGTTGACTCTCTATGTGCAGTATCTATGTTTATGCTCTATGCAGTTTACCAGTTACCGCCGGGATGTAAGCCGCATTCAATCATTCTTTTTTTTTTATATGTGAGTGTGTGTAATAAAGTATGTTCGGGATTTCAATAATGGAGTACTATGGAATCAATGGAATATATTTTCATTTTGCAATTGAATTACTTACTTAAATACTGTCTTTTTACATTGCGTGAATAATCATTTACCAACAGGAGGAGGAAGTGGGGGAGATTACAGGGAACTTCTAGGCTTGAAATGAATGCTTTTATACGTTTAAATTTAAAAGGATAGAAAATTTTTGCTGGGATGGGCACATCCTTACTAAGTTTTTCCACTTTAAAAATTTCCTTTAGCAATAAATTATCTAATAGACTAAAATTAAACAATGTATGGAACACAAGCTTTGCAAGCACTTTTTAATGGGGCCTTTTATGGCCACACTCATAACATGGTTTCAGATCGACATTATGAGATTTACTTTAATATATATATATTTTTTCAAATATTAATTCCTCGGCATCGGCAGGCGTCTTTTCTTACCTAGTGCCTCTTTGCGCCACACACATCGCACACCGTGTCGCACATATACTATACTTACATGATTTCGGTCACGGAAATCTTTCGCCACTCCTGATTCACTGTTTTCTTCCCCATCTGTTCTGACGTCATGCCATACACAGGCAAAATCATCCTTGTCTTAAAGATTTTTTATTTTTAAAGCCAAAATGTTTGTCTTTATAGAAAAAAAGCTACCATTTTCATTTTCTGATATAGTTGAATGTCATTATTATGCGCCGCAATATTAAAATTTAAGAGATGGGAAGAAATAGAAAAAGAAAAAAAGAATGAGTTAAAGAATTCGGTAAATTAAAACAATACTTAATAAATAAAACATCTTTCAATCCTTCTGCAAAAAAAAATTACTTGCTTGTAATTATTACCATTTAGAATTCGATTGTAATGTATTTGAAATTTTTATAATCTAAAAAGGATACTTAAAATGTTAATCAAAGGGAATTATTTAACATGTAAAATTCTTTTAGATTTATTTTTTATCTAACTTTTATTTGCATGTTGATATTAAAATATATTGATAAATGTTTGAATTAATGATTAGTTAAGAACACATTTTTTAATTTCAAATAATTATTATTATGTATTCAGTGGCATATCGTGGATGACGTTTAGGGCATGCTCCACATGAGTAGTTAGAAACAGTACAATGAAACTGTTATTTAAGCATCTTATTGGCTAATTCACTTGTTTCGAGAAACAACGTAGATATTACGACATTTAAACAGCCAATCAAATGAACGAGCTTTCCATGATAACGAGCTTTTCCTAGCCACCAGTATGGAGCATACCCAAAACGTCATTCACGATACGCTACTGTATGTATTGATTACAAAACTGGGCTTTTACAAAATTGTCTTTGTCTTTTTTTTTTCCTGAGGTCATTATAATTTAGCAGAATAAGCTACAGCTATGGCGCCATCTCTTAGTTCATTAATGAGCTAAAATATTTAATTTTATTTATGGAAGTATTTCCAATTTCTTTTTCTTTCTTTCTTTCTTTTTTTTTTTTTCTTTCATTTGCACAGAGATTATACATACATATACATATTATATGCTAATTAAAATGGTTCAAAATAAAATAAAAATTTAAATTAAAAAATTATAATTATTAATTATTTCAAATGAAAAATTTTTAAAAGTGAAATAATTGAATTTATTTTATTGATAGTCTGATTATATTTATAATTTTAAGTTATTTACTGAATTATCTTAACTATGACAATATATTGAACTGCCAAATATCTGATGGCATTTGACATCTTAAGAATCTATACATAGGTTTCAACACTTTGCAATAACACTTTACAACCTCTAAGACAAAATTTGGCATCCTAATGAATAGAATGTGTATAACAGACTTCAATGAACACACTTGTCGCCGGGTCGGCACGCCCCTGTCTTCCAGGTTGAACTCCTAATTTCCCCGTCCCATCAAATCTCTTAATCATGGCATATGGCAAGGCCCGGATACTTTTAGTAGACATTGGTCAACACCATAGGTTCTTTATACGACGAAATTCATGAACTGCAGCAGAAGCATTCCCCTTGTTTTCGTAAAACAGCTTCACCAATAACATATGTTCAACTAAAGATACCGTCATCATTACAGCCAGAAACATCGGCATAAAACATGACAATGTCTGCAAACATTTTATACCCTAACATGTTTTGCATAAAGCTTCCTCTTCTTTGCAAGCATGCAAATCTTGACATTTTTTTCCTAGAACTGTCAGCTTTTCCTGGTTTTACATTTCATCACTCATAATTCTTGTTCTGAATTGTTAATATTGTTTCTGTATTCCATTTTGGTCATTTATTGTGTTAAATGTATGTTTTTATGGAAAAGGTGCCCTCTAGTGGGCATTTTGAAACTTTTTTTTTTTTTTTTCAAAATTCTGTGAGCACATCCAATGTATAGTCTATATACCAAATTTCGTAGCATTCTGTTCACCCATTTGTGCTGTAAGATGCTGTTTATAGGGGAAGTTTAATTATAACCACCCTGTACATATATATATTTCACTATGAATATAAAAAATAAAGTTATTTATTCATGGAGGGGGCATAGAAGATATTGTTAAAATTTATCATTTTCAGTTTTATATTTAGAGTTTCAAATACTTCTTTTTCTTTAATTAAATATTTCCATGAGAATCAACTGCATTGGTTACTGAACTAGAAACTAATAAAATCATTCCTTTTAAATGAATGTGGAAGTTGGAAGTAAAGACTGAGAAGTGCTATTTTTTTCATTTTGAAAGCTATTTGAATCTGTAAAAAATTAAGTTCTCTAAAAAAGTTATTGAACAGTTTCCAGAAAAACAAAAGATAGTCTTGTGAAAGTAAATATATAATATTAAATAACTAAGGCTTAATACATATTTTACTTTTACATATTTTTTCTGCTTATAGTTTCTCAGGTCAGAAAAATTAGTTTTATACCAGAAAATTTAATTTACATTAATTTTCATTTGTACAAAACAAAATTTTGTTTAAAAATAGACTTGTCTGTTAATTAAAATTTTTGGTGTAAAACTCATTTAGCTGACCTGTGAATTACATGCAGGAAAATACAGTATTTTGTTAAATTCTAGAGCTGTCCTGCAACTTCAACTGAATGGATATTTTTCTGCACATCACTTTGTTTAGAACAAACTATAGAATAGTTTAGGTCCTGAAAAAGCAAAAAAATAATTCAAAAGTACATTATTATTAAAAAAAACTGAGCCAAGTGATGAGTAAATTTAATTTCTTTTAGTATTTTTATTGAATAAGAATTATTTATTAATAATTTTACTTGTATTGAACCGGATCAACAATCTAATAAAGAGTGTGGTTTTTGTTTTCTTTGCCATTTAGAATCCTCTTAAATGCATAATTTTACTCTTATTTCATTTATTTTTTTATTGCAATACAGTTTAATTATATTAATGCTTTAGTCATCACTTTTATTATAAAAATTTTCAAAGACAAAAAATAACAATTTTAATAAAAGTCAGCTTTTTTTTTTAACTTTATCTGGTCTTTTTTAACAAAAAAAAAAAAAAAAAAATTTAAACAAAAAAAAATTAATAAAAAAAAAAAAAAAAAAAGCTGGCCTTTTTTTTTTTTTTTGACTGGCTAAAATCCGGCAGCCCTGTTTAAAACAAAATATTAAAAATAAACTTTTGGAAAATAATAAATTTAGCACTTGTGAATTTTCTGCATTTGAAAAAAAAAAAAAAATTCAATAGGTGATGAATAATCTGAGTAAAAAATTTTCCCATGAATTAAAAGAGATTTTTATTTACTAGCAAAGATAGCTAAAGAGTCAGCTGTAATTGCTTCTGTTTGAGAGTTACTGTGGCAGAACACCCACAGCCTTTTTTTTTTTTTTAAGTTTGTGCCGCTGGCATGCCCTGTTATATCGTATATTTAAAAATTTTTAAGACTATTTGCCCATTGTACATTTTAAACGAAATCAGTGAGCATTTGTACATTTGTATATAATATGCATTTTATGAAGTACATTGCCCCCTCTGGTTTACTGATCCGATGAGATAGAATATTATGAATCTAGTAGTCCTTGAAGTCGAAAAGGTTGGTGACCTCTACTCCAGAGTACTTATTACTTTAATTTTGTTGTAGAAAATTTTGTATCTCTTTTGCTGATCACATAAAAGAGAAAAAAAAAAAAAAAAACTAAAATTTGGCAATTATGGTATTAATACTGACGATCCGATTTAAAGCTATTAGGGATTACAAAATTCTGTATTCCTATGTTATATCCATTTAAGACAATGGTGAGCTGGCAATGTCAACACATTGGCAATTCAAATTAGAGCTACCATGAGCCCCAGAAATGGCATTATAATTTCTTTTACACATCCAAAGGATGAGATTTTTTTTGGTGTGCCTTACCTGTTTGACATACCTCATGTTGATGCAAGCGCACTAGATCCTCAAAAAGTTGCAACTTCAGTGAACTGTTTTTCTGGCTTATAGTCCATAATGTCATCAGTGTACGTAGTTAGCTTAGCTAAACAATAGCAACTCATGCATTCAACATTTAAATTGAAAGTGAGGTTATAGTAGCGATAGCCATTTGTAAAAAGATTTCAAAGAAACTTTTTACTTAAATTTGCTTAATTTATATAATTTTTGTTGAACTGTGTCAAATTTAAAGTAAATGATGAAAATATTGAAATGAATACTGTTGGTTTAAATGGTATTGTACAGTAAAGACAAAGTTCATTTCCACATTCACAAATATTTAATAAAGAAACAAAGAGAATAAAAGGTGCATATTATCTTGAAATGCTGGCATTTCACCGCACACTTAAAAGCAACTCCCCAAAACAAGATATATTGATGAGTGGTGCTCTCTGGATTATGTCATATGTAAGATATCACAATGCGCAGGTGCATTTAGAGTTGACATTTTGAAGAAACATTAGTTGATTTCCAACAGATACTAATAATTAGTATTGTAATGAAGTTGTCTGTCAGCAATACCTCAAATGTACGTCAAGACAGGGAAGCTTAAATAAGAAATATTTTACACACAAACTCTTTATATAAGCTGCACAAAAAGTTAAACTCATCACAAGTTTTAGACCATGCTCTTTAATACAAGCTTGGATTGGTTTCAATAGAAATTTTACTGATGCACACTTCCCTTGTTAATCACCTTGCAAACTACCAGCATAATGCTACTGAGTTAACAGCAACATGTTAAATTATTTTGTTCCATTTTTTAGTATTGAAATTTAATATACAGATATTTATTGCACAAGAAATCTTTTTTTCTTGAGAATGCAACGCAACGTTCAAAGTATCAATTTAGCTAATGATAATAGATATTTTAGAAGTAAGCTCATTTATATTACTTTTCATACCATATATAAATTGACATTAATAACAAATTGCATATATCGTACTTAAAAAATGAGTCAGCAATGATCAATTGAAATAAACAATTTTTATAATATATATTACTTCATTTCGTTGAAAATTTCATTCTCATCAATTTACGTCAATAAATTTAATACTATAACCAAGGTTTATTGAGTACTTTTTATAGATAAAAATAAATCAAACTAACCTGACTCCCATCAGCACTTCACATTAGCGGTACATTATCAACAGAAGTTGACGCAATATAACAGAACAGTATAAACAAACAATCAAATCAAATCAAGTATTCAATCCGGAATGATGGTAACCGCGGTAGCGTGGTTGGTAGTGCAGTGAGCCCGCAAACGGATCGCATCGAGATCATCTCGAGATCGAGAGTGACGTCACGATGACGTACCGAAACGAAACCTGAATACCGTTTTCTCAGTTTGCTACTTTATTCCACTGAGCTGAAGAACAACTGGAGCAAATGCTTCCAATACTTTTACACAATGTTCGTGCGTGCCAGTTTTTCTGCAATCGTTCGCCTGCCTTGCATGGCAAGCAACATTTATCGGTTCGTCTATTACTATTATAATCTTTAAAGAATTAAAATTTAAAATTGTAATGTCATTTTTAGCATATGGCTGTTCGAACCTTTACACAATTTTACTTTGAAATATAAAGATATCAAATGCTTTTTGCCATGCAACGCTCGAAAGACAAACCTTCAAAAAACGGCACGCGAAAACCGGTCTAGCATTTCCTCCAGTTGTTCTTCAGCTCAGTGCTTTATTCCACATTTTTCGAGACGGTCTCGAAAGTAAACATTCGTTATCAAAACGAAGCCTACTGTGTTTGCGAGACCACGGATTAAGAGAGTCTATAGGATGTATTACTAATGTTACGGAAAGGTAGTAATTTTCATCTTGCAGATAGAGGGCGACCAATCTCGAAAATACACCAATCAGCGCGTTTTTGCATTTCTGGCTGTTCCTTCGTTGGATGACTGAAGCCGAAGGGGCGGGCTTTCCCTTTCTTCCGATGAGTTTCAAAGATACTTCACCAGGCGGCGATCGGATCGCTTACTCTGTTCGGCTGAATTAATGCGGAAAATAAAGCTCCGTTCCCCACGCTGACCGCCCTATCTAGTTTGCCATCCTGTATCCTAATCCGTGGCGAGACGTTGTCGAAAGCGAATTGTAGAAGCATTTTTCAATATGGCGTCTACGTAATTTCTGTCACTTTTAATGGATTTCGAACAAAATAGAAGAATTCCGAGAAATTATTTAAGAAATTTTTCTTCCAGATGTGAGATTCACCAAACTATTCAGTCTGGATAAAGAAACTGTGATATTTCTCTACGACGAAATAAAACCGTCCCATATCATAACTACATACTATTATAAATAATTACTTCATCCTCTCAGTTCTTGTCCTTCATATTTATTACATTGATATTTTATGCTTTTTTTCCCTCTCTCTCTCTGAATAGTTATGAAAATTCCGATGGTTTCAAATTGTTATATGCTTTGTAATCGTCATTGTTTTCTTTTTATCAGGACAAGTTTGTTTTCGATTTTAACATTTTTCTAATAGACACTAAATAATCTTTATTTACTTTAACATAAATTTCAAAATTAATTCAGATGCATTAATAGTAATAATAATAAATACTTGGTATATCTTTAAGTGACAAATTTTTTCATCATCTACCTATTATATCTATTTCATTAATATTAAATACCACATTATATAAAAATATAAATATGGCATAAAATTGTTACTTATAACAATATATTTCCTTCATTTTAACTTCGGAAAATTTTTAATCACTCATACTCACACAACAGTTGTTAGCAATTAAATTATTTTCGAATGACTAATATAATTTCTCTTTACTGACAACAATTTCATATTACAGTCGTCAGCAAATAAATACTGCACTTAATACTGTTTTGTTAAAAAAGTCATTTTGAATCATGTTCTTAGACAAGGATTTATTTTCAAAAAAACTATACCATGAAGCACTTATTATAAACATATTTAAAATATACAACCTTTTATTAACCATCTCTCACAGACATTATTAACTTATAAAATATACAACATTTTATTAACTTCATGTCTCAAAGACATGAAGATAACAAAAGGTTGTATATTTTAAATATGTTTATAAGGATTTATTTACTAGAACAGTATTAAGCATGAAAAATCATGTATAACAGGAGAATTAGAATTTTTTGTGTTTATGTGCATGAAGTGTATATACATGTATGATACAGGGTTCCCATAGGTCAGGGAATTTGAAATTACTGAGAAAAGTCAGGGAAAATTGTAAATATTGCTCAAAAACCTGGAAAAATGATGATATAAACCTGGAAAATGCTTTTTGAACATTCAATTTATATCACAAGTCACGTTACTATGTCGTCTTTTATGTTGCAAGCTATGTTTTGTTTTATACCGTGAGCTATTTTTTATGTCACAAACCAAATTTTGTGACTGGAATTTTCTAAAAATAGACCTGGAAAAGTAAGGGAATTTTATTTTTGAAATTGAGTGGGAACCCTGATGATAGTGATTGCTACGAAACAGATTTTTGTGCATTTTGAGATTGATACACAGCAAGGTAACAGAACCCAGTGATTTTTTTATGTGTGTGAAGAGTGCATACGTGCACAGTGGTGAGTGTTGTAATATGGATTTTCCTGCATATTTTAGATTCATGCACTGCAAGGTAGCGGCAAACAGTGAAGGCTGTTTTTTTTTTTTTTCATGTGCAAAAGAGTACATATGTGCATGACAGTAATTGTTACAGAACCGAGTTTTGTAATTCATACACAATAAGGTAGCAATCCCAGTGGCAGAAAATTTTGAAGCTGTCTGTGACAGGCTTTTAAAATTTCATAATCTGTCTGCAAAATTTGCGTGTAATCAGGGGTGAAAATGGCTTACACTCAAAAAGACTGAAAGCTGATGGGGGGGGGGGGCTTAACATCAGTGGTGGTCTTGTGCAACAATACACAAATACAATTTTACTACAAAACGATATAGTATAAACAATTATATTCATTTAATTCATCTCATTCTATTAAATATTTTATAGCAATGTTTGATACAACACAATATAAATAATACAAGTATTAGTTTTAGTTTTGATACAGAAATTTTTATACGTGAATTGTTATCCGAAAGTTGCAGACAAATTTTTTTCTCAGTGCAGACAAAAACTGTCCGCAAGCCGTTTTTCTGTGTCCGCGACTATGTCGCCGTGTTTCTTCCACTAGGGTAGCAATACAAGTGATACATATAATTTTTAATTTTCTCGTGCTTACAAACATGCTTGAAAGTGATTGCTACAATAAAGATTTTCTCACACTTTTTAGATTTATATAATAGAAAATATGGTAGCAGCACACAATATTTTTTTTTTAGTACAACAGGACTATTTCTTTCAATCTGGTATTTTGTATCATTACCAATTTATAGTGTTCCACTTCGAAAATGCCTTCGAACTTCCTCCATAGTTTATCTTTTTTATTTTTATTTGTTTATTTATTTTTTGTTTTTCATATGCGTGAAGCTTACATATATACACTCGTGATAATAATTGCTACGGAATCGAATATTGTAAATTTGAGATTTATACTCAGCCAAATACAATTAAATTTATTAGTACATTTAAGTACTATTGTAACTGGTGTTGTACAGTACCGTAGATAAATGTAATAATGTATCAGTACAAAAAAAATAAATTACAAAGAGTTATCTATATATATAAAAGAGTAAACTCACTAATCACAGACTCAACACAGTCGTGGCGATTCTATGGAAGATTAGAGTCGCCAATTTTGGTAACCACGTTAGTTTTAGGACACTGACGCCCACTAAGACAGGATTTTGTGAAATATCTCTTCATTCCCCCCCTGGGGGGGCAGAAGGCAAAAAACCCTTTATAAGCATAATTCAACTCCAAATTGCTTCACTGTGAAGAAATTGCAGAGGGAGAGACACCACTTGAGTACAAAAAAAGTATTTTCTGCGATTTTGGATTTTTAAGAGGGGGGGGGAGGGGGTAAAAACAATTTTCGGAGGCAAATTTAGAAAAATACGCATTTTCGAGTAAAACTCTACCAATAATAGCACAAAGATATAGAAAACCGCCAAGAGCCTTGAGGATATTTCCAAAGAGTCATTTTTTTTTTTTCGATTTTGGGGGGGAGTTACGAGGGGACAAATTCGAGCCACATTTTAGCGCTGAATTCGTCCGGGGAAATCTATAGGAGCTGAGGTCACGAGTTTTAGTGTGTGGCTTATTTTCGTGTTCCCAACACCCATTATAATGAAATTTTGCATAAGGGGCAATACACTCGTTTCCAAGTATAACTTTGCTTCAAATTATCTCAGCTATGCCTCCACAACACAAACAGTAAAGGGATTTTACGAAATTTCTCCCCCCCCCTTTTTTAAAGGAGGGGGAAGGCAAAACACGAATATAAGAGTAATTTTGCTCCAAATTATCTGAGGATAACGATTTTTTGATATGTCGATTGGTTATGCGTAATCAAGACGCACACTATAAAGGGATTTTGTAAAATTCCACCTTATTCGCCTTAGGGGTGGGGTTGGGGAATGATGTTTCCATGCGAAACTCTGCTCCAAACTATCTTAGCCGATTTTTTATGTGCTGGCTGGTTATATGTTCCCAACATGCACTATACAGGGATTTTGTGAAAATTCCCCTCCCCCCCCCTTTCAGGGCGAGGGGTGGGAGAAAAAACACGTTTTAAAGAGTATCTCTGCTCCAAATTATCTCAGGTAGGCGATTTTTTTATATGTCGATTGGTTATGCATACTCACACACAAACTACAAAGGGATTATTTGAAATGCCATGCTATCTCCCCTTGAGGGTTGGGGGGGAGCAGGTAAAAACATGTTTCCGTGCCTAACTCTGATCCAAATAATTTTAGAATGGCAATTTTTGATGTGTGAACTGTATATGCGTATTCAACACACACTACAAGGTGATTTTATGAAACTCCACCCTACCTCTCCTAAGGGGGCGAGGGGAAAACATATATTGTGTAACACAATAACATGTAACACAACTGTGTAATTCTGCAATAAATTATCTTAGGAAGAAGATTTTCAAGTGTGGGTCAGTTATATGTATCTAACTCATAATACAAAGATATTTTGCGAAATTCCCTCCGCCTTTCCTTTAAGAGCGAGGTGGGGAGGTTGGCTAAAAAACACATTTTAAAACATAACTAAACTTTAAATAATCTCAGAATCCCGATTTTTTTAATGTGTCAGTTAGGTATGTGTATGAAACATGCTCTGTAAAGGGATTTTGTGAAGTGTGGGGAGTGGGAAAACTGCTACCGAAGGTAGCGAGAACTTTAACTTGGATTTTGACTGATTTCAATGAGTTTTATTATTAATGATATGGTATTTTGAGAATTAATTTCAATATAAAGACCAGCGAAGCAGGCAAAGCCTGCTAGGTAATTATAAATTTACCATATTATTTATATTTAAAAATTGGCGATTACTTAGTGGCATGAGGATAATATGCAAGCACCTCAAAAAATACATTTGAAAAAAAGTATTCATATTAGGGATGCACCGGATAGCAGTTTGGCCGAATATTCGGATAACCGAATATCGAATATTTTTCAAACCGAATAGTAACTATTCGGCCGAATACCGAATATTCGGCTGGCTGATTTACTTATATTCAAGTGTCAAACAGTTAATTTTTTGTGAACTTTTTCAGTAATATTATTTACATTTAGTAATATTTCATTTTTTTAATTATGAAACAAATATTACAAAAAACTACTATTCAGAAACTATGGTTTATATAAATGTAGAAAAATATTAGGAAATATTACCAAACATAAGTAGTGGTGTAATGCTGAATTCACAGTCAAAGAAAATTATTAACTGTCTGGCTTCTTAATAAACGTGCAAACTTTCTTAAGTAACAATATCTTGTTGCACCCACTCCAAAAAGAATAATTTGGTGTGTCACTCACACGACTTTCTCTTACCCTAAAATTTAATACTATAAATACAGGTTGGAGATTAAGAGGTAAGATAACAAGTACTGTTATGTAAACCTATGTTAAACAATTCAAATTAGGCTTCGGAAGAGTTTTATATGATAACTAGTTTTGTGTGAGGGGGGCGTTAGCCCCCCTCAACCCCCTGTTTCATTAATGCACCTACATTTATACAGAATTTAATTCAGTTATTAAGAAATAATTCTGTTTTTAAAAAATAATTTATTAAAATTATTATTTAAACAAGTTATCTTTTATGATAATGCAGACGATTTCCATATTAGAGAAGTAGTATCATACTAAATATTTAAAAAAAAGTTTAATTTATTCTCAATTTTTTTTTTTTTTTGGTTAAAAATGAAAAGAGTCGATAACTTATTTGTTTCATTTTGTTTAGTGCAGTCTATAGATGTTAAACTCTACTTACCTGCAATTCCCCCCATAGACGTAATATATTTGAATACTTTTGAATGTCCCTGTACACGAACCATTTGCTTCATCTCAACGAAAAGGTTACTGTAGCATCCCTATATAGAGTTTTAAACATCCGACGGGGTACCGGATATCAGCAGTTCGGCTACGGATATCCGACAGATATCTGAAGGAGAAAATTCAAGTTTAAATTCCCATCAGGTGAAAATTTTGCGACTTTTTTCTTTCTTTTTTTTTTTTTTTTCTTTAGATCAATTGTAGCTTGTAAAGGTAAAAAAAAAAAAAAATTGCAAAAGTCAAATTTGGCCACTTTAGCAAACAAATTTAGCAAAAAGTAGCTTCAGGTTTAAGAGATATAGAAAGCCTATTTTAATTTTGTGCAGAGTTAGCTAAGATTTTCCAGAGTGATCTATAACCTTCCCCATAACAATAAAAAGAGCTGTTCATTGTTGTTCCTGAACAAATAATATTCATCCTCTGCAGTGCATGTAACTCTGTTTTCATGACTTCTGTTTAATAAGTTGAGAATGTTTAGTAATATTTTTAGTCTTGGAAGTAAAAGTTGTTAGATTTTTTCGAGAATGAGTCAAATAATGTGCATTTATTGACTAGAACCTGCCTGATTATTTACAATCCACTTTTCCCTACACAAGAAAATTGTTTTTGTGACCATATATTTATACTAGCAGACCCTCTGGCATCATTGTCTGTGCCATTACCTATTCAATTAAACGTGTCATCTAGCTATTAGATTTGGATTTAAAAAAAAAAAAAAAAAAAAGCACTGCAATTTATATAAATTTACGCTTTTAATGGAATATCTTGCTAAAACACCTGATTTTAGAATTTCCCATTGCGCTGCATAGTCCCAAAAATTAAAATTACTTCAAATAGAAGTAATATTTAAATTTTCAGGAAGTCTGTATTTTCATTTTCAGATTCTTAACGATTATTAAAAAAAAAAAAAAAGCTCAATTTAAAGTTTATGATTTTGTACATTAGAAAAACTGAACTTACTTTTGATTAAAGAATTTTAATAAATAATCTAATTCCCTCCCCCCCCCCTCTTATCTGTACAGAGTATAAAAATATAAAATAAGTAAAAAGAATTTAAAGAAACAAAATTATAAATTTGTTTTGAATCATTACTTTTTTCTATATTCAATAGAAGAAAGCATTTTATTCGTAAAAATTTTCAACTTCCCGTTTTTGGTGGATTTACGCATTTTGAGTGAACCAGAATTTTGAATTTGACCGTTTTTAGAAAATGTCTGTCTGAAAAGTTTTGCGTAGCAGCTCTAGTTCAAGAGTTAATGCACAGAATTTCATATAAATTTATACATAGGGTTGCATTAACAACAACAAAAAAAGTGACCATCCGACTTTTGGTGCAAATTACTCAATAGGTGGTGCTGCTATACTGTGATTTCTCACATTTAAGGGAGGACTATCTCTCTTCTACTGTGTATAATTTAAAAAAAGGCTAAGTATGTCATAGGGCTATTATGAAATATGTTTATTTAATTTCTGTGCATATCGGCCAATAGACGATGCTGTTATGCTGCAATTTTCCTGTGAATGGAGAAATTATCTTGGATTTATTTGTGTATAATTATACAAAATTTGGTATGTGAGAGGGCCCTTTTTATGAAACATCATGTTGATTAAATTTTGGTGCATATTGGTCAATAAGTGGCTATACTATGCTGCAATTTACCCTGTGAATAGGAAGGCTAAATCTCAACATCTATAACATAACTGCACTTAACTTGATATGCAAGATAAATAATAAGAGAACGAAAGCTGGCTTAATTTGGGTGTATATTGACCACCAGATGTCGCAGTTGTTCCTCACCTTCTATGATTCTCCACTTGGCTACAGTTATGTAGAGTGATATAAAAGAAAGTTTCGTAATGGCCATAACATACTAAGCCATTGAAGCTTTTAAATTTTTTTTTTTTTTTTTGCTTCTATCTTTTATGTTTTCTTATAAATGTCTCAAACGAAAGTATTAGATTCATAAAAATCGTCTACATTTCGTATTCACTGGATTTACACATTTTAAGAGGTCCCAGAACCTGGTTTGATCAATTTTTAAAATTTTGTGTTTGTGTGTGTGTGAAACAAAAATTCCGTTCAACTGATGTCGGCCTTATTTAAGTGTATATCAGCCGACAAGTGGATCTGCTATTATGATTTTTCACAAGCCTATATCTGAGCATCTATTGATTAAAATTGCACCAAACTCCATACGTAAAATATTTATTGTGTGAAGCTATGGTTAAACTTTTGCACAATTTAAACAGTAAATGGTGTGTGATGGCCACAATATACACGTTTTCTTAGGAAAAAAACCAACCCTTCAACTATGATTATATTAGTAAAATATTTTTCTTTTTTTTTTATACATATCAAGCACACATTTTTTAGTACTGCAAAAAATGTGTAAATAAGTTTTTGTTTTACAAGTCTGAACAAAACCTATATTTTTGTGACAAATTGCAAGTGTAGGAATGAGTATGTTAGACTTAAGTTTTATTCTTCATCGCAAAATTGCACAAATAAATAGAATGCTAAATAAATATGCTTAAGTAAATTATATTTAAAATGTGTTTAAAAGAATAGTATATGAAATATGTTTATATTTTATTGTTTTAAAATAAAGAAAAAGAAAAATATACAATACAACAAAAAACAAAACTAATGCCGGATATCCGTATCCGGCAGGCAAGGAGCTCCGGATATCCGATATCCGGCAAAATCACTATCCGTTTCATCCCTACTAATTTTTAGGGATGGACCGGATATCCGGAAAATATCTGGTATCCGGCATATCCGGCTGATTCTTCAATATCCGAAATATCATCGGTTATCCGGATCAAAACCACCGGATATCCGGCTTTTGAATATTTTTTTCCCTTCTTTTTTTTCATTGAGATGTGGTGGGAAATCCAAGAAACAACATTTGCCCCACCGTTTAGGAGGGAAACTTCAAAAAATAGCAACTTAAATCACGTCACTAAACAAATAAACTCATAAAATTCCTCATATTTATAATTATTTCTCTTATCTGTTTTGTGTAGTTTCAGTTGAAAATAAAATCACTAAATGAACAACGTTTTCTTTGATATTTTACAAAAATTAAATGGGCTTGGCTTACAATCTAAATACATGCATTTTATTTGTCAAGAGATGGAAGACCAAGATTCCAGTGGCGGATCCAGAACTTGACTTTGGGGGGGGGGGGGGGGGGGGTTAGATTTTCAAAGTGTTATTCTAGACCAATAAAAAATTTACAATTGCAATATTCAATAGTGAATGTTTCAGCCCCCAAGCCCCCCCCCCCTAAATCCGCCACTGCAAGATTCAGTTGGTAAATTTTTACTTTTAAATTGCATTTATGAGACAACAAAATTTTAGTATATATTTTTATGCAAATAATTCCTTTCTAGTTTCTTAAAAAAAAATCTAGAGCGTCTGCACTCGACTTTCCGAACATTAAGTAATTAACAATTGTATAAATCAATTAAAGTAAGAGAAATTAATAAATACGCAAAAGAGAAAATTATAATAGGGTGTATGAGTATTTATCTTCATATAGTATGTTGTTTAGTTGAACACTACTGCGCTTTAAATAATTTGAGCTCATAGATCATGATAAACTTTCATTGTGTCCCTGTAAAAACCCATAAGTTCTAGACTCACCAAAATCTAAAACGTTCATACGTTGGTTACCTATAATATGCATATAAATTTTCAGATCAATCAGATGAAGCATATAGAGGCTATTGCATTTTAAATAATTTGATCCTATAAGCCACAATTATAAAGCATATATATATATATATATATATATATATATATATAAGCAAAATAATCAAAGCCAGATGAAAATTCTAATGAGTGTTGTAGTGAGTGTAATTGTAATCAAGATTTCTGTAAAGATTTTAAGGATTCGCATCATGAACATATAATTACAGGTAATTTAGATATAATAGAAAATACTAAGCTAAGAAATCTTATGAATTTAGGTGCCAATTTCAGGTTAAATTTCAATTATACCAACAGAAAGTCATTGATACTATTGCCAAAGATTTAGATATTCTTATTTTAAAACTCTCTTACAAATATTGTTGGCCTATAGAAGATTTTAAATTATGGAAAAAGAATTGTGGAGTATTTTGAAAGGGATTTGACATTTTATAGGGGTTACTTTGGAAAGAAAATCCATGAAGATTACAATACAGATTTAAAAGAAAACATTGAAAACTTAAAGAAAAAATTTATTATAGCCACCGTTGACAAAGCTGGAAATAGTTTTGATATTTTTTCTAAAGTTTTTTACAAGATGTTACTTACCAAAGAATATTCCGGTAATTGTTCTTACAAAAAATTAAATGACTCCCCAGGGCCGTAGGAACGTATTCTGGGGGCCCCTCCTTTTATTTTAGAACAAAAATTGTATTGAAATTTCTATATCAGATTTTACTTTTATAACGATACAATTACCCTGATACTTATGCATATAATCAGTGCACACTGGTGCACAAAATCTAAGGACGGATGACAATAGCTAAGCTATATAGATTTTTTTTTTCCCCGAATATCTAATGCTTTGAATACTTCATGGATTCTCTTAAAATTTTAAAGGTAAAAAGAACATGTTAAAGCACATATATTTCGCCGAAAGTTTTGCCTCGAAGACTGAAAAGGGATTAGTCATAAATTAATTAAAAATATAATCTTTGGGATTACCCTGTAAAAAATAATACTTGAAATGAGTTGCAGTTATAGTATCTGATTATGGGTGTCCTTCTAATTATAGATGTCAACTTGTTTGAGAGTTGCACTTATATTAACGGAGATATAAAGGTTTCTTTAATAACGTAGATAATTTTTAGTACATTATTTATCCAGTGTTCCCATTTCACGATTTCTCAAGGGTGCCACGCCCTGCCCTTTTTAAAATTATTGCCAATGCGCCCTGCCCTTTTTTGAAGTAAAAAATAAACCCTGACTTTTTTTCGGCGCCCCATATTTTTTTCCCCGAGATTTTTTTTTTTTCTTTTCTTTTTTCTGAAGCAAATAAACACAGATTTAAAATGAAACTAATCCTGCATGACATGTTCTTTTTCGAATCCTTATCAAATAGTCCCTCCGACTAGTGTCTACACTCTATAGCGAGCGCCGAAAATTCTGGTCCCCGGCCGCGTCTCACATAGTAGTGACAACGCGCATGCGTCAGAACTTAAAGATATATCCAGAGCAATTCATTTTCCCTTCATAGGGAAATTTTATAAGGGGAAAATAATATATGTCATGTAGAGAATATCGCATTTCTAAGAAAGAGAAGTTAGACTAGGGCTTATTTTTTTAACGAGTTTCTAACTTGGCTTCAATCTAAAGAATAATTTCATTTCAGCAAGACAACTTAAAAACCGTTCCTTCAGGTTCACTTTAATTTTAGAAGATATGCCTTCATCAAGCCGTAAGTGAAAACAAATGGAAGATGCAAGAAAAAAAGAGGGAGCATCCTGCAAAAAACTTGTTGATATGTTCAAAGTAAGTATTTATTTTTAATTATTTTCAGTCGAAACTCAATAACAGAGTTGTGTTAAATCCAATAAAATAACTTTTTAAATATAAAAATATTCATCGTCCCTCTGATAAATTTCTGCTTTAGACCTGTAAAAATATTCCGTATCAGTTACATTTTCGTTTCTTTCATTTGTAAAACTAACACGCACATGGCATTTTTTCAAAAGATTATATGGAACTTCAAATAATCCATTCCTTTTCATCCACCATTAACCATGATTAGATTAAATCATTGGTAGAATTGTACACGATACATTTACAACGTTTCATTTAAAAGTAACCCAAACCGAAAATACTTTAACCTGGAACAAAAGAAAAGAAAATTACTGTAACTTACAGAAGAAACACCAGACATAAGCAAAATTGATTAAAGATTTTTTATTTAGTCTTTCTGCTTATTTATTTATTTTCACCAATACTAAACGTATTTTTTTTAAATTCTATTTCATTGGTGTGTGTCTTCCTATAACAGTATAGGACCCATTGTCCGAAAACTACGGGGCCAGAGGCATTCCGGAATTTTCTCGATTTTGGGTCCTTTTTGTATTATTGTTTCCCTGAATTATAAAACATAACTCAGTACTGGAGAGTACTTATTTACACCTAGGAACAACTATTTATACACTTTTATGGAATTCTTAGCCTTACTTTTTAACTAAAGCATCACCAATATATTTATCACCCAGGCAATATATTATGTTCTTGAAATCCAAATCCCTAAGTCCGTTCGCTTTGTTCATCCCGGTATAAGAGAGAAACGGCCAAGAGAAACCGCGACATGCTAGCCAAGCACACACGTGACATATGTCGTCACTGCGCCTCCAAAAGGCGAAGAAAAAAAGAGCGCTGCTGGAAAAAAAGAGCATCCATGCGGACTAGAGATGAGACGGGCTCAACTTTTTTTTAACGGGATGCATATTATGAGAATGTCATAATGTTATACAGTAATCCTTCCTCCTTCGTTATATTGGGCCTCATTATATCACTCATTAGGATAAATCGCACTTTTTTTTTGTCCCCCGACAGGCGCGTTATAGACAATGGGTTGCACTATAAATATATATATATATTATAAATATATACATGTATACAGAGACACAGACATTATAAATTGTTATAATAACATTTATAGTTATTTAAAAAGAGGACTGATAATAAGAAAATTAATTTGAAAACGAAAAAGGTATTTAATTTTACTATTGTGTATGCGTTGCATACCACTTTCAATATCAGGCTCAGACGGGCTCAGCTCAAAAATGTTTCGGGCTCGGATTGTCAAAACAGAGCCCGAACTCACCTCTAATGCGGACCTTACTACCGAACAGCCGTGGCCATGTGGCATCGAGTCGGCAAAGATATGGCCAAGGCGAAAGAGGAGGACCGGTTCGTGTAAAGGCGGCCTAGAATTGATTAATTTTCAACTATAGAAAAAAATTGTTTAAAAAAATTAGTTTTAATTAGGGAGGAAACGGATAGTGATTTTGCCGGATACTGGATATCATATTGAAAAAGAGACCAAAAGGTCAATCTTTCAATAAATCTTATTACGCAAATAGCAACAGTGGAAAACTAATTAATTTTGAAATTTTAAGGGTTTCAATAATAGTGACTTGACTAGTGTTTAAAAGTTATAACTCATTGAATACAAAAATTTTAACAAGAACAGTTTTTATTCAGTAAAACATAAATATATATTAGTAAAACATTTTCAGAATATGACAAAAATTAAAGTTACCTTTTAGGTGATGAACAAAAACAAGGTAGCAGATATAACCTAAATTCTGTTATAACAAAATTGCGATACAATATGATCTTCAATAATACACATATTTCGTTGACACTATAGAAACACAACATCCCGTGGTCGCCACGTTGACCAACGGGGAAAAAGGAGGAAACACACTTTACATCCCGTGGTCGCCGCGTTGACCAACGAGAAAAGGAACAGAAAAATATCGTTGAACATTGAAGATTACTATAAGAGCACTATTGATTTTATGATTTAGTTCGAAAAAGATTTCAAGTTTTAAAATGTTCAAACTGCAAACTTAGCATAGAGGCTTAAAAGCCATTAAACATTTTTAACATCATTGAAACTAACAAACTTAACAGATTCAATTCAACTATCTATTATCAATTTAATTTTTCGATTTCGAACATTCGCGAATGACGAAAACATACGAGATTAAACTCATCCTTTTAGAGAAAAACTTAACAATAAAACTTAACTGTTTGTAAAAATTTAACAACGGCAGCCATCAAGGTTAAAAAAACGCAACAGCCACAAAAAAAAAAAAAAAAAAAAAAAAAAAAAACATACTCAGCTGTAAAAAGCTAAAAGCACAACTCCCCTAAGTGCTTAGCTCAACAACAGCTTAAAGCTGCTCAATTACCTAAAGCTATTGACACTTCATAGCTAGTTGAAGGCTGGCTGACAACTGCAACCTAACACATTCGCCGCGAGCTTTTTATACTGACTAAAGTGTCAAATCTGCATATAAACAAAACCTCGCTATTGCCACTCAACGGTCAAAGCCAAAATATAATTTATAATAATTATTTTAACAGCAGTGGCAACAGCAAGAAATAGAAAAGTTAAGCAGATTCAAAATGGCAACGGCAAAGATGTAAACAAGCACCGATCGTTAATATGTGATGCATATAGAGCTGGCACACTGAATTTTAAATAAAGAATTACACTTAGGTTTTTTCAAGGAGTTATTTATTTATTATTTATTTTAATTTTTTTTTTTTTTTTTTTTTTTTTTTTTTAACTCCTGGTGCTTCACTCTGATTGGTCTCTGCTCACGCGGAGATTTATTCAGAGATCAAAATTCTAAATTCACCCATTTGGCTTTTAATTATTTTATGGAAAATTATTTTTATGTTTTTCGCATTTTTCGTTGGAGGTAAGCATTGGTTGCGACCAAATGCAGGTACTCCGAAGCACATCGTTGACTTGACTTAAATAAAGAAAACAAGTAAATATTTAATAAGTTTGAAAAGAAAAGGTAAGTTAAAAAGTTATTTCTTGAAAAGTAAGCATTTATATCTATAAAAATTAACTTTTTATATGTGAGGACATTGATAGTTATCAATGCCGCCCACCGCAGCATATAAATTAGTTAACAAAACACCATCATGAGATTTCCAAAGTTCATGAGAAAAATATTACTAAACGATACAAAAAACTAGTTAATAAAAAACGAAGAATACCATTGACAGTTTTTTTTTTACATATACAGATTCCAAGTGATCAAATACAATCCTCTACCATGCAGATATACTAAAGAAAGGTGATATGAAACATATATACATTATATACAATATAGATTATGCAATTCAATTTATGTACAAGGATAAATATGATGGATATATATACAATATGAAAAAGTTATGAAAAATGAATTTATATATACAAATGTACATGTACACAAGGCGCCCTGTGATTTCACACTCATTTACACCATGAAAAATATAAATTATAAAAAAGCATCTGCAAAGTGAAGAAAAAAACAATTTAAACGCTAGAATTTTATATAAAGATTACTTTTATGAATTTTAATAAATCATTTTTTGTCAACGGCTTCGTAAACGGGTCGGCAAGATTTAATTTAGAGGAAATATATTCGATAGTAAATTTGCCCTCATCAAACCAATCCCTTATGAAAAAAAGCTTAATATTAACATGAAGCATATGGAAATTCTCAATTCTGGACTTTGTAAAACGTATGGCAGCCTGATTATCAGCATATAAGGTAGGTATATCAAAATTGTTATCTATAAGATTTAAACTAGAACACTCACATAAAATATTATAAAACCAGTCCTGCTCACGAACACAATCACACATGGAAACAAATTCTGACTCCATGGTTGAAATAGTAATTCCCTTTTGTTTATTAGTACGCCAAGAAACAGCAGCACTATCCAAAAGAATCAACTGGCCACCCATAAAAACGTAATCGTCCCTTTTAGCAGCGAAATCAGCGTCAGAATAAGAAATCAATTTAATTTGTGTGCATTTAAGATGGAGCTTATATTGACTGGTAAATTTTATACATCCCAGAAGTTTAAGTAAACCCTGCCAATGTTTAATGGCTGTGGTTAAAGCTACGGCAGCCGTAACTTTAATGGGCTTACGGCAGTCATATTACGCATGCGCAGAAGGAATGCCGGAGTCTTGTGCCGGATGATTCAGAGAACGAATCATTTTTTGAATGAATCTGTTTTACGGCAGTCGATTTTATGCTCACGGAAGGTAAGGAACTGTTGTTGACGGTACTACTTTCGGGTTCGGCTACGGTAAATCTGGTTGCTGTAGTCACAAATTTACGTATATCATATAAATACTTTTGCTTTAGTTCAAGTATTTGGATCTTTTTTTTTTCCAGTTTCGAAAGAGCTGTTAATCCAATAAATCTTTTAAACGATAAAAACTTTAAAACGAATTTCTAGTTAAACACACAAGTCAGTGTTTTATATATGTGTAAACAATTAATCTATAAATAAATAAACAATAAAACGACATTTCGGAATTTAGTTATTAAATACTAAAACAATTAAACACATAAGTTAACTTCCAAAACTAATGTTTATATTATCATACTATATGAGATAAATGCTTGTTGAACCAATTTATTTGACAAAAAATAATAAAATATCATTAATTTGCATTAAACACTATGTTCAACATTTGAAAAAGAGAGATGAACTCTTAGGGCAACTTTAATGCTTGTTGTAATTTTTTTCAAAGTTTGATTCGTTAAGTGCTGATTCTAGAATAAAAGAGTAATTGAGTAAAACTTAATAAAAAGGGGCATTTTTTTTTTTGTTTTGTTTTTTAAAGCAATATTTGCCTTTTTTATTATTATTATTATTATTACACTTGCCGAATTTTTCCATATTTTTTTTTTTTATCCTCTATGTTTCATTTTTGTTTGTGACAAAAGTAAACTGTTTATATAATTTTTATTTATATTCACTTGTTCTTGCACTGCAACTAAACTGTCTTCCAGAAAGGTACAATGTTAAGAAAAATATTTTAAAGCCTCTATACGCTTAAAATTTCAGGAAGGGCCACCAGGTGTTAAGATGCTTTAAAATGCCTGCTGGTACTGCACCCTGCTAAATTATCCTAGAGTCAAACAATTAAGAAGGTTGTCACACCGAAATGTCCAAATGAAAGATTAACACCAGACTTAAGGAAAAATTATCACTGCCCTAACTAAAGTATACCAAGCCAGTAATACTGATATTAAATTTAATAAAACTACAAAAATTGCAAATTACAACAAACTTAACTATGCATTCCGTTGTGAAACGTTGGAAATAGTTAATAATAGCAGTTCCTATAAAAGGACAATGAATCGAATATACCAACTCCAAATACAAAGCTATAAAGTAAGGTTTGAACTTTTAATTAAATTATGCTTCAATTAAAAAAAAAAAAAATGTTTATTCATACCAATAATAAATTATATTTAGAGAGTTCTTAAAACAGTGTAAGGCAAGTTAAATATTTAAAATAAAAATTTTAGTAAACTAAATAATTTATCTAAAATTCAGAGACAGCAAAATTCTCAAAAAATCTGAATTCAGGTGTAACAGAGAGGGCCAGTGTGCTGACGTATCGACGCATCATTAGTGTGTCGAGGTTTCCAACACATTACTCAGTCATAGTTGACAACATTTTAATTCATTTTTAAATAGGTTAAAAATGAATATTCACAGTTGATGCATTCATGTACAAAAAATTTCTAAATTTTAATTTATTCCGGAGCATTTTTAGCCTCAATTTTATTTTGCACCACTTTATTTTTAGAATATTTTTCACTCTTACTTAATTATAATAAAATAAGAAAAAATTACTATTTAAAAGAAAAAAATGGTATAGAATAAAGGCAGGGCTTAAAAATACTCCGGAATAAATTAGAATGTTGGCTGCTCTGCTCTGCAGATTTCAATACAGTATCAAATTTTGGCACATTTGTTTCATTTCCCTGTGTGATAATTATCTATACATATAAACATACAGTGATCAGAGGACAAAATTACATAATTTGTAACTGTCAATCTACTAATCTACTGAAAACGTGTTGATGCGTTAACACGTAGTGTGTGGACACAGAAAAAGGTATCGAAATGCCCATCACTAAGATGTAGTCCCTGGAAAGTTTCTCCCCCGTCTTTTTGGAGATAGTGTAATCAGAAACGAAAAAGGTTGACCCAACTAATAATGACTCTTACATACTTTCCTGTGATAACCAACTAATATGCATGTCATAAACAGACATCTAAAGACTTTATATAGCAAATTAAAAAATATATATAGAGAGAGCTGTTTTTTGAAACACCTATTTGAGAAATATATAAAAATTGATCTAAATAATCAGAAACGTATCAACTTTTCTGTGCTAACCAATTAATTCAGAAAAAAAGATATTTAGACAAATGTTTATGCAGCAAAATTAATGAAAATTAACCTTTTTTAGATACTGATGTTGGTACCCCCACCTGATTTTACCAAAACTTTGTAAACACATGTACACTGGACATCAACTAATACATATGAAAGGACATTTAAAAGGCAGATAAAATGGTGATTTTGCAAAAAACGTGTAGAAGCAGTTTTTGAGATATGAACTTAAATAAAATGTGACCTGACTTACAGCTTTCCAATTTTTGAACAAAATTTGGTAAACACATCTGTACACCTAACTTGTCTTCATTATAAAGTTCTTTTTTTATCTTTGAGATGAAATGGTCAAATCTCAAAATAATTCAAAGATCAGAAATCTATTTATTAACTTTTTCTTTCTTTTAGTCGCAACAGCTGTTATATTGAAAGAATTGAGGTGCTAAACACTATATACACAGGGGTCGATCCAGGCAAAATTTGGGTCCCTTCACAAAATTCCACATAGTAAAAAGGGACCCTTCACAAAATTCAAATTCATAAAAAGGGGCCCTTCACAAAATTCAAATCCATACAAAGGGACCCTTCACAAAATTCAAATTTATAAAATGAGTCCTTTCACAAGATTTTGTTTTATAAAAATGATCCTTTTATTAAATGTTTTCATATTTTCAGTATTATTTTTAATTTATGCCTTAATTTGGCTCAACGAAACTCTATTAACTTGATATTAAACATTACATAAACTGATTGTAAAAACTGAATATTTTACACAATATTTTACTTTTTCACAAAAATATTTTATATTTCACAAAAATAAATAAAAATTTCACAAAAATATTTTGTTTTTCACAAAAAAGGGACCCAAAAATTAAAACCTGGATCGACCCCTGATATATATATATATATTTTTCTTTTACAAATGAAATTGTTTTTAAGCATTCAATTTTAGATTTGTTTTGTACAGCAGCGGCACATTTTGATTGATTGGCATTAAAGCTGATGTGCACTAATTTGTATCAAGGTGAATTTATATGCAATTCTGCACATTAGTGCCTGAGATATATCCCTAAAATTACAGAAATTGAGCGATTGGCACCAAAAGTTGAAAGGCATAAGCACTAATTCATGTCAAGATGCAAATTCATATAAATTTATATATCATTTTATGCAGTAGTTCCTGATATAGAGTTGCAATAAAATTTTTGTCATATACATCCTGATACAGACATTTTCTAAAAATGGTCAGATCTTGTTTTGTACCTTACACAATGTGTGAATCCATCAAAAACCAGAAGTCGGGTGGAAATTGCTTAAATGGTGCCGCTGCTATTCATTAATTTCTGCAATTTCAGGGAAGGCTACATCTCAGGAACTAATGAATAAAATTGCATATAAATTTATAAGGAAATGCCCACCTTGACACAAATGAGCATACATCAACTTTTGGTGCCAAACACTCAACAGGTGGTGCTTCTGTATGGCAATTTCCTTAATTTAAGGCTAAGCTATAGCTCCTGTTCTATTGCATATAATCAAACAAAACTTGATACATGAAAAGGTCATTATGAGACATTGTGCTGATTAAATTGCGTGCAAATTTACCAATAGGTGGCACTTCTATATTTCAACTTTCCCCGTAAACTAGAAAGATATCATGTTCACAGAAAAAATTCACTTTCTTTGAATATTCAGTATAATACCTTTCTGAGATGAGAATCATCTGCATTCATAATTGGTTCTTTTATGCCAATGCTTCTGTTTAATTTTAAATTTAACCTCCGACGGGGACGGCATTGTTGGTTAGGTGGCGTTATCATGCACATTTCAAATTTAAGCAGGCATATTTTCCATATCCTCAAAAAGATAAAAATTAGTGTAATTAATAGGTTGAATTTAAATAAGCTTACGTACTGTGCATGGGCCTGCACTGCCGAAAGTAATGGGACCTGGAGTGAGATTTTTTTCTTCAATCAGAAATACTTTTTTTTTTTTTTTTTTTTTTCTGACTTATAAAGAAATAGTATCATTAAGAGGAACAAATTTTGAGAAGAGTGAGTAACAAACTCAAGTTTACACTGCCGAGGGCAGTGGGGATCTGGTGTGAATTTTTCTAAAATCAAAAAAGATTTTTTTCCTTACTAATAAAATATAAGTGATTTGGAGATTTTTATTCATCAACCTTGAAAAGTCCTTTCAGATAAACTGGAGGGGATTGTTGACTGTTATACCAACTATGTGAAAAATACCAGAGCTGGGAATCGAACCTGGGCCCTTCGATTCCCAGCTCTGGTATTTTTCACATAGTTGGTACACCTTGACAACGAATATTATTAAGCGGAGTGCCCCAGTTCGATTCCTGGCTATGGTATTTTTCACATAGTTGGTATAAAAATCAACCATCCACTCCTGCTGATCTGAAATCAATTTTCAAGGTTGATGATTGAAATTTCCAAATTAAAATTTCGTGGTCTATTGGAGTTATGCTACGATTAATATTTTTCCCTCACATAGCTGCTTTTGCTGACTCAAAACACGAAGTGACAAGTTGAGGAGACGAGTGACCTACCACCTACCACAAAAAACCATCAGAATCTCCCGAGAATGTACTGTGTATAAATGTGTTGTTAAGGATATTACTTGTTGCTTATTACACTAGACTAGAGATGCAAGGCTTCCAAAACACCCGGGTTTTTTTCCTAGGAATTTAAGACAAAATTGGAAATTTTGAAAATTCCCCAAAACTGGAATTTTGAAATTATGAATATTTTATAATTTTTGTATTTGTTAAATATTTTTTGTGTATAAACAGCCTCCGATTTTTAAATTAATTTCAACTTTAACTTCTGCGTAAATTTCATTTCCCTTTTTCTTTCTCACTAATTCTAGCATCTTCGATGCTCATGTTCATTCTGTAAACGAAGAAAATAACTAATTATAATTAATTCATCGCTAACACTAACGGTAAGTTTCTGTCACTATATTCATTAATATTAGCATTTTTACCAACTTTTCAATACTTAGCAGTTTTACTAACTGAATCACAAGTGGAAAGTCTATAATTTTATTTTTTATATTAATGACAACTATAATATTAAAATTTGCAGTGCTTAAAGGAAAAAAACAATTGTTTTTACTGACAAGGAAACATTCAAAAGATGTCATCTTCAAAAAGTATTGAAAAAAATATATGTTATTCTACTCTTCATGAAACACCAGAAAATGAAAAAAATATCGGCTGAAATTAATTACAGTGACCACAAAAAATTATCAAAATTAAGCATATTTGGTGATTTAGCGCTGTTAGGCGATACGTTTGCTAGCACCGAGACTGCCGTGTACGAACAGAACCGTGTTTTGCTTTTCCGCCAAGTACTCAAAAGTAATCGCCTAGCAGTGTGAAATCGCCAAATATGCTTAATTTTGATAATTTTTTGTGGTCGCTGTAATTAATTTCAGCCGATAATTTTTTCATTTTCTGGTGTTTTATGAAGAGTAGAATAACATATATTTTTTTCAATACTTTTTTAAGATGACACCTTTTGCATGTTTCCTTGTTAAGCGATTTTTAATGTGCGGGCTGGTTATGCGTTCCCAACACGCACTATAAGGGGATTTTATGAAATTTCCTTTTTCTCCCGTTTAAGGGTGGGGGGCACACTTAAAGGGGACCCTACCCACCAAAAATTGAACTAAGTGCGTTTTTAGCTCAAGAAATAAAACAGTAACAATTAAAAAAAAAATTAAGTTAAGAGTAATTTAATAAAGAAACTTTCCTATAAAAAACACCCCTGTGTTTAGCTGTTGGCAAGGGTAATTATTGCATCTCCTTAAAGGTCAAGATTACAGTACCGGCCAAAAAATGTTTACACTTGAGCGGCAAAAAAAAAAAAAAAAAAAAAAAAAAAAAACTTTACATGTCAGTTGCCATTTCCGCCATAAAAATGTGTTGAACTCCAGTGATAACATATGGCATTAGTCGATCACAGATGACCTTTCCTTATCCTGTCAACACTCAGTTCGGCTCATGGACTTTTAGATTAAGACTAAACGCTCTTTGCTCCCACCAGCCAGTATTTTGTTTATTTGTTAGAAATTTGATAACCTACATACATTGGTATTCCTATACCACACAATGGGTCAGATTAAGCTTAAAATGGAAGTGAAATCTTATGCCTTGACTCTGCCAGAGAAGGGAATCTCTGTGATTGATGTAGCCAGGGATCCGTGACTAAACGGCTGAAGTCAATAAAATGTAGAGATGGGATGACAAAATAGTGACCGACTAACACCATGTATCATCACTAGAGTTCGACACATTTTTATGGCGGGAACGGCAACTGACATGTAAAGTATTATTATTTTTTTTTTAACCCCTCAAGTGTAAACTTTTTTTTTTTTTTGCCGGCACTGTAATAATCATTACTCACCATGTAGTGATTGATTTTAAGAAAGTGGCGATTCAAAAAAAAAAAAAAAAAAATGTTTAGCTATAAACATTTGATGCGCATTAAATCTTGATGTAGAGCTCCAACAAAATTTTTGTAACGCACACATAGAAATAAAGATATTTTTTTAAAGTGGTCACATGGTATTAAGAACTTCTCAAAATGCGTAAATCCATCAAAAGCCTCAATTCAGAAATGTTTCTGAGTCCAGTACGTCCTTTTTATGAATATAGAAAAAAATAAAAGTAAATTATTCTCTGCAGAAATCTTAGTACATTGCTGATAATGTTCTGTGAAAAACATGTCTATCATATCTCTCTTTACATATATATATACAATATACATATATATATATTTATATATTGTGTTCTTATATTACAAAAGATATTCCTAAATATCCATTATGCAAGGAGGATTTTTTTTTTTTTTTTTTTTTTAACAATAATTGAAAAATAATTGATCAAAAAGAACCTTAAACCACGAATTTATTAAACGAAAATTCCTAAATTACAAAAATTAAGGCATTTTAATGACTACCATATACATTCTATCTAGAAAATTTAATTATGTAGATTTAACGTTTTGTAAACTGAATTAATTTTTTTAAATTTATTTATTTATTTTTTTTAAATCAAGTAATGGTAAGAATAACAATAATTGACTGTTTCTTTCATTTTGTTTTTAAATAAATATTTGCTTAAATTTTAAACTATATTTTTTATTAAACCATATTCACATTTTATCAACACTATTCTAGTACTTGTTTCAGTTTAATATTTTCCCCTTCAAAATATAAATTTTAACAAACAGTTAAAGATAAAAGGCTTCTGTGAAATATTTGAATAATATTTTTCACAAATTTCTGCATATTCAAGACTTCATATTTTCAAAAAACAAAATCAATGATTTAAATATTTATTTCTTATTTTCAAAATTGTAAATAAATATTCTTAATTTTATTGATTATAGAAACCTGTTTAAACATTATTTTGTATTTAGTCAGATACCATAATAAATATATAACTCTTTATGTATTCGTTAAAACATACTCTTGTATATAATTACATAATATACACAAATATGCACATTTATCAAGCTTTTAGCTTTCTATAAATATCAACACGTCAAATCATTGGTGAAGAATCTCGCCAAATACCATATTAAATATCGCCAAAACTTTCCACTTTCATTTAATAATAAAATCATTAATTTTTGTGTTAAAAATAGCACAAAAATTAGAAAAAAGCAAAATATTTAATAAATAAGATGAATACAAATGAGTTATAACAATAATCATGGAGTATTTTTTAAATTTTTATCAATTTAAAAGACATGAAACAAGCTAGAAAAAAGAATCTGTCTATCACGTCAATTAATAAACTAAATAAAACAAATTAATAGTCAACATTATTCTGTCAAAAATGTTTTCAGATATTGCAGTCAGTCATTTTTAACATATTTATGAAGAAATAAATTTCAATTTTTTTTTTAATATCTGGAGATAAAGATGGTTTTTTCCTAAGGAGCTTCTTCCAAAATCGCCTCGGGCGGCTGATAGTCTGTCTTGACTAGAGCCCTCAATTTAAATTGAGGGCTCTAGTCTTGACCAATGAGCTTCTATCGCAAAATTGACATTACTCTCTTTTATCTAGGCACCCTAGTAAATATTTTAAAATTTGATAAGATCTACCTTTATTTATATATTACTTTAGGGATGCAGAATATGTCCGAATGCCCAAATGAGGTTCGGAGGAAATTTCGAGTGACTGGAGAAATTTAAGTTTTTATTTTCTACTAAAAGAATATTGAAAGTCTAAAATAACAAATTGTTACTTTGTAATGCTTGTAATATAAACTAACAATTATATTTTTATGTTATAGTGTATTCTTATTCTTTTAAATGCTTATTATGTAGAATATATGGCTTTGTATTACAAAATACATTTTCATGTTATTGAAGGAAATTTGGATTATATTTTGGGAGAAATTTCCAAGGTCTGAACATTTTCTGCATCAGTGCATTACTCAATAACTGTTTCTTAATCAAACGTTTAAAATTAGTAAAAACATAACCATCACCGTGTCAACAAGCACAATCTTTACAAATAGGTCATTTCAACAAGTTGTCAAAAACTGCCTACGAGGACTGTATTATTCAGTTTATTTTATCTTTTTATTAACATTTTTTTAGTTCAAGCAATTATAAATGCTCCTAAACATTAAAATAATGCAAAAATAGCAGATGAAGGGAAGGGGGGATGTTAGGCAAGAACATTTAGTAATTTTTTTTCTTTTGTAATTAAGATTTTACATTTATATTTGTAGAAAATAATAAATAGCAGTACTATAAACAAACAGCATATATATTATATTAAATTAGGCCTAGCCAAACTCATGCATCTTTTTTGAGCAGTTTCTTAATCTTATAATTAGTATTAGACAAACTGTAATTAAAAACAGCAAAAAACTGAAATTAAAAACAACAAATAACAGTAATAATAAAATAAACAATACTGTTTGATGAAATAAGAAAATTTATTTTATCACTGTAAAAAGATCAGCCTAATAACTGAATAAAACACATGGTTTAAAATGAAATAAACTTCCACAGAAATATTCTTTCTTACCCAATGTTTTTTTTATTGCAGTATTTGAAACTTAATATTTCTATTAATTATTAAAATTAAACTATATTAAATTATAGACATACATTCAAAACAGTTAATGCACTAAAATAAACATCAACACAAAATGCACCTCATTTGTTTATCAACCAAGTCTAGAGTTGCCATAGAAGCAATAGTAAACTTATAAAACTGTTTAACCTAGCATAAGCATAGTACACTTAAACAAAATACTAAATTATATATATTATTGATAGCAGAAGGTTGTTTACTATTTCAGGTTTCTTTCTTTCTTTTTTTTAAACATTATTAAACAAAACAAAAATTACGTATTAAGATAGTAATTATTAAATTTATAATAATCAGTATTTTAACTTGATAACTTACAGAAACAGATAAATATTTCACTGAAATCAGTAATGTGCAATAATCTGCAATGAAAATAAAGGTACTAGCAATAAAGTAGTAGAATGAAATTTCTAGCATTCTTGTCAAAATATCAGTGTAGAACATTTTTAAAATGGTAAAAACTAACAAGATAAAGGATTAGTATCTTGAGTAATTATATTTATGCATGTGTTTTTATGTGTAAATACAAATTTTAAAATGGCACCTTAGTACAACTTCATGATAACTAAGAAAACAATGTTAGATGCCATTTGGCACCCAACTGATGATAGCTTTGTCTAGTCTTTTTATAATGGTACCACCACTCTCCTCGTATTTTAGTTGGCGATGCCAATGCCAGCACTCCAATTTCATATTTGTGTTTATGTCTAGTACAGTTCTATAGCAATAGTAAGCCCATTTTTGAGGTCATTTTAAGTAAATGTTCAGAAAATAGTCAATGATTTTTTCCAATAAACACTAAAGCTGCTAATAAAGTCATTCATTTGCTTGTAAAAAGTTACATATTTGCTTGTAAAAGTTACAATTTCTGAAAAAATTGTATTTATCTGTTCTTTGATAGCTTCTTTATTGGCACTTTCTTTCACCTTTGAATTTACATTTAAGTTCTAGTTTCTCACCACATGGCATGCAGCGTTCAAAATTAGCTGTTGTTAGTCATCAAATGCAGCTAAATTATTGCATTTGACGAATATAAAATTATTTCTGGTCGTCAAATTTGATGTCTAGGAGGTGTGCGGCGCATGGTAAATGGACACAGGAAGTAACCAATGGCTGATAAAACTGATCTGGGAGATTTCTCTCTAAAAACTTTTGCACCTGTTATTTGACAGTTTGGTAATTTTTTTTATTGAATATTGGGATACTTTCTTAAAATTTTAAGGTACTGCAAGTGTGAAATGGTGAACAAAGTACATTTTTGTATTTCTTTAATCCTTGCTTTCGCAAGATCAAGGCATTACTGCAGGAAAATTGCTTTCAGGAGCCACTTGGCACGTTTGGCGAAAATCACCAGCACCGCGCCTTTTTGTATGGTTTAGAAGTTGCATCATTCTACTAGTTACGTTTGCTATCTCTGGTGAATTAGCGCACTTTTTGAATGAGGCGGGATTAACTAAATTTCAACTTCTAAATGGGGTCAAAATAACCCTATCTTGGGAAAGCGAGGGTTAAACGTTATCAAAAATATGTGAATTCCTAATGTCTAATAAAACATTTTGATTTATAGAAGATAGTTCATATTTCAAAATCAAGATGAATCATGCATACATATAACCTATGTAACCAATACATATCTCTGCACATACTGATATAACGTATGAGAAAAATATATATAAATTGTATTTAAAAAATTTTGATGCATAGTTCAGAAAATATTGTTTTACTCAGAATCAGTCTTTGTTAGTGATATTAAAATGACTTTTAGAAATTGCAACTGGAAATTTTAATTTCACGTGTAAAATATTTACAGCAGACATCATATGACACCTTCCCTTCCCAATTTTTTTCACTGATGGCATGAGCATATATTTACAGTTATCTTGAAACACAACTTACCACGCATTATAATATGCATCAGTGTCATCAGAAATGAGAATGGTAGTTTTCATATCAGGAATAAATTTTGTAATTGCAAAGAAAAATGGTAGAAACCTTTCAATGGCAGTCCTTGTAGAAAAAAAAATGTCAACTGGCAATCCTTCATGATTTTCATCGTTCACCATTACCTTAGTTAGCTGAAACCCATAATGATTAAGCCAGAGAGTCGAATCTATCATTGTACATATATGTTGTATAATTCCAATAGTTTTTCTTGAACTTCCTTCATAATTCCTAAAAGGAATTCATTTTAATTAGTATTTGGAAAGTCTTGCAATAATTCTCCAACAGGTTTATAAATGAGGATTGGATCATACTTATTCTCTTTTTTTTTTTTTTTTTTTTTTTTTCACTAATAAATTGACTAAAGCAGTATCATCTTTATGAAAAATTGACTTATCAACATGGAAAGCACTTTTAATATTTTGAAGGTCTTTCCACACTGTATAACTATCTCTTGATTGGCGAGTGCTTCTCTTTAATCCCCTCTAATATTTTTAACATGGCTATACCAGCACTTAATAGTGAGGCAAGATTTAATCTTTCATCAGTTGACAGGGATGTTCACCAACTTCTTTTTCATGTACTACATGGACAGTCTGGTAATTCACTTTTATTTCAGTAGTTTCATTATGTTTCTGATGATACACTCATAAATGCTGGGCAAGTGTGTCCTATTTTTATACATCCCAATTGCAATTCTTTCAAATGTCTATGAGTGATTCCATACCAACTCACCTAAAAAAATAAAAGTTGGTTGCATGACCGACTCAGATTTTCTTTAAATTTGGTACACAGATTGATGATATAAAGGCATGAAAAAGTCCAAATTTTTAGATACCTGCTCCACTTATTTATAGATATACAGGTCCTCGAAGTTTGTCCGCCCCCTCAAAATACCAAGAAATTGATGTTATTTATTTTTTTTTTCTTAAAAATTGTGCTCATGTAATATGAAAGTGTTAGGTATCTATCGAAACTAGTTATCCCAGGCATTCAGAAAAAAAATACAACAATGTTTATAATGAAAGTCGTTAAGGTACAGTACTCTTAGAAGTTGCAACCACAAAAATTTAATTTTCCTGATTTTGCTAAAATTGAGACATCAATTCCAAAAAAAGGAAAATAAAACCAAAGGTTTACTCACTTTCTGGTAGAGTACAGGTGTTCACCATAAATTACTACACAATAAATTACTTGGGTTTCTCACTCCTTCTTGGAAATATTTAAGCTTAAAAATAACCATAGGGCAAAAACATGCAATTTCGGCCATCTTGGCAGCCATTTTTCTCCTAAAGGGGGAGCACTAGAAACTTTTTAATTTTTTTAAAATAAGCTACTGATGTGTTAGCTATTCACAGGAAAAGAGTTTACTTTTGGTTATTATTTGCATAAAGAGATATCTTGCTGATAGTATATGCATGTTTTTCGCTAATACCATATGCTTGTGTTTCCCCTCTCACAGACTTAACATTGATAAAAAAAGATGTAAAAAAACAAAACTTATTGAATATTATATAAATATTGATTTAATACATGTATAAGACTTTATTTACCCTCTGAACGTTACTTAGTTACTTTTAGAAATAGTGTTATTAGGTGAATGAAGCATTGAATAAGGGTGCAACATTCTGATTTTATTATATTCTGGTATTAAAACAAAACTAATGTGCACTCTGTTTCTGTGATATTTTAAAGAAAGATGTAGGAAACCTTTTATTTTTAAAAAATTCAAGTTAGTATTTAGTGAAGAAATAAAATATTTACAAAACAGAAACACCTCATTTTATGTAATCTCAAAGAAGCGTACACACTTTTTAAACAGGAATATCCTAATCACAAGATTGGATTATCTAAATTTGCTGATTTGCGACCGAAGTGGCGTGTGTTAGCTGGTAGTACAGGAATTCATTCAGTCTATGTCTGTATGATTCACTAAAATGACAGACTAATGATGGCATCTCTAAAATAATCTATTAAACCATCTATCAGTGATTTTTTTTTTGCCTCATTATGTGTGTGACATTAACAATGGAGCATGTATGTTAGGATTTTGTTCAGTGTCCACTCCAAACTGCATTTGAAGAATTTTTAGATATGTTAATGGATGATTATGATGAAGAATCTGAAGTGATGTTTCAATGGTGGATAACTACAGTCCGTTCAACACTCATTAAATTACTTTGTCTGCACCTGATTTTAAATCGGAATTTTTATTGAAAATGAAGTCCTAGGCAAAACACCATTATATTGCAAAATCTCAATGAGAGTATTTAAAAACAAGAAAAGCAGAACTAAAACCAGATGAGTGCATTTAATTACTTGATTTTTCTGAAAATTTTACTTTTATTGTACAGGATGCAATACAGGGATATCACTGGGAAAACACACAAGCTACACTCCATCCTTTTTTAGCGTATGTTCGGCCCAAATGATAACCTAAAAGTTATTTCTATGTGTATTATCAGTGACTGTTTGACACATGATACAGTGGCAGTAGTTTCTTTTCAAAAGCCTGTAATTCCATATTTAACATCACAATATCCAGACATATAGAAAATAATTTATTTCAGTGGTGGTAGCTCAGTGCAGTACAAAAACAAGAAAAACTTTTTAATTTTATGCCAACATAAAGATGATTTCAAACTAAATGCTGAGTGACATTTTTTTGCCACTTCCCATGGCAAAAACCCCTGTGATGCCACTGGACACACAGTTAAAAGGTTTGCTTACAGAACCAGCCTGCAACGTCCTTACAAGGATCAGATAATTTCTCCACGTGATTTGTTTCATTACTGCACAGATAATTTTAAAAATATTAAGTTTTTCTTTGCATCTGAAGAATATGTAGCAGAAACAAGAGCATTGCTTTCTGAAAGACTAACTTTCACTGTAAGAATTGAGGGTATCAGGGATTATCATAAATTTATTCCTATCAGTAAATCTGTGCTTTTAGTTTCCATTGTATCTACATTACAAACATATCGAATCAGATTGAAGTATCTGCAGTAGGTAAGCAACATGTCAAAAATTTAGTCTTAATAACATTTCTAAAGGTTTTTATGTTGCTTGCATGTATGATAAGAAATGGTGGTTAGGAGCTGTCTTAGAAAACTGTTTTGAAAAAGGTGATGTTCAATTACAATTTATGCATCCTCATGGCCCCTGCCAAAACTTTTACTGGCCAGAGAAACCAGATACATGCTGGATTTCATACAAGCACCTGTTAGATATAGTACCAATGCCATCAGCAGCAGCAGCCACAGGATGCATGTTTTTAATATTAAATGATACTGTGAAAAAAATACAGGAACTTATGCTTGCAGTTGAATAAAATTCTGTACACATGAATTTTTAATATATTGCTGTATTTCAAATATATTCGCTTATTAAATAAATATTTATAGCTCCTTTATTTTGATTGATTTTTCAAGAAATTACTTAGTACTTTATAATTATGGATGGACAACGTCCAGTTTTGGAAAAATTCTATTTCTTGTTTTCATCAAATATCTAATTTTGCTATAAAATGTAGAAATTATTATTTTTTAATTATTATTAAATAATTTAATATATTAAATTTCTTGAATTCTTGTATAGATAGTGCAGCTATTAATATATGCATTATTATTTTTCCTTTTTATTAATGTTAAGTCTATGAGAGGGGGAACACAAACATGTGGTAATCGAGAAAAACATGCATATACTATCAGCAGGATATATCTTTATGCAAGTAATAACCAAAAGTATACTCTTTTCCTGTGAATAGCTAACACATCAGTAGCTTATTTTAAAAAAATAAAAAAGTTTCTAGTGCTCCCCCTTTAGGAGTAAAATGGCTGCCAAGATGGCCGAAATTGCATGTTTTTGCCCTATGGTTATTTTTAAGCTTAAATATTTCCAAGAAGGAGTGAGAAACCCAAGTAATTTATTGTGTAGTAATTTATGGTGAACACCTGTACTCTACCAGAAAGTGAGTAAACCTTTGGTTTTATTTTCCTTTTTCTGGAATTGATGTCTCAATTTTAGCAAAATCGGGAAAATCAAATTTTTGTGGTTGCAACTTCTAAGAGTACTGTATCTTAACGATTTTCATTATAAACATTGTAGTATTTTTTTTCTGAGTGCCTGGAATAACTAGTTCCCATAGATACCTAACACTTTCATATTGCATGAGTACAATTTTTAAGAAAAAAAAAATTAAATAACATCAATTTTTTGGTATTTTGAGGGAACAGACGAACTTTGAGGACCTGTATATCTATAAATAAGTGAAGCAGGTAGCTAAAAATTTGGACTTTTTCATGCCTCTATATCATCAATCTGTGTACCAAATTTAAAGAAAATCCAAATCGGCCATGCAACCCTCATTAGGTGAGTTGGTATGGAATCACTCCTATGTCTATTTTCTATAGGACTATATATTCCACTTCAAAGACAATCATAGTACATAAATTTTATGTCACTTTTCTTTGACGAATTTCGGAAAATAAAAAAAGCTTGGTATCTTTTTCTTAATGCTATTTCTTTCTTTTTTTTTTTTTTTTTTTTTTTTTCAATCTAGAAAGTCAGATTTACAGTCCTGACATTTTCAAAATGAATATTCCTTAAATGAGAATAGAAATGTTTTCCCTCAAACTGAAATTACGCGGCATTTTTTTGCAAATAATTGGATCACGCAAAACTTTGCGACATTATAATATAAATAATAACGAGATAATGAAACTAATATGAGAAAACAGTAAAACACGTGTCCTTGTTCATTATTTATCTCCAAGGCTTCCGTATGCCGTACGTAGAGAGAATCATTCAAAAAGTGATTCGTTCTCTGAAAGTCAGACCGCATCCTCTTGCGCACTTGCGCATGCGTTAAAAAACTGCCGTAAGCCCATTAAAGTTACGGCTGCCGTAGCTCTAACCACTTCGATGTTTAATACCTGGATTTTGCTGGAACTGAGAGAAAATGTTAGTGGCATATGCAATATCAGGTCTTATACAATTTGAAATGAAAGAAATACAACCTAAAAGATTTCTGTAAGGCAAATAAGAAGCTTCATCGATGTCTGCTTAAATAACAGGACAATCTTCACTCTTCGAAAATTGAATTCCTTTAACAATAGGCAAGGAGGAGATAGGTACACGGTGATTTTGAAACCTTTTACTGACTTCATCAATATATTGATTCTGATGGATCAAAACTCCTGTATCTGTATACTCAAACTTCACACCTAACAATTTACGAGTGATACCCAAGATTTTCAAATCAAACTTTGATTTCAACAAACTTAATATATCATTAGCTTGGGATTCAGTCCTAGCAAAAACAACGATATCATCTACGTAAACCAGTAAAATCCTGATATGAATATGCACAGTTACAATTTTCAAATTTATTAAAACCAAGTTCCAACAATACTTTATTTAACTCAAAAAACCATAATCTGCCTCACTGATGTAATCCGTACAGTGCTCTATCTAATTTACAGACCCAGTCCTCTCTACTTTTTCAACAAAGCCAACTGGTTGCCTCATGTAAATCTCATCCTTTAAGGGAGCATACAGATAGGCACACTTAACATCGCACTGTACAGTCGGCTGCAAAATTATTCGAGCACTAGCCAATAATTCCTATATTTAAAAAGTACACTTAAGACTGCTTTGCTAAGTAAATCCTTGTCGAATCATGTTCTTAGACTGATTAAGAACATGACTCGACAAGGATTTATTTAACAAAGCTGTATTAAGTGTACTTTTTTTTGGCAAGGATTATTGCTAGTGCTCGAATAATTTTGCAGCCGACTGTACATTAAACCAACCACAGTATGAGACTAAAAGAGAGAAAAAGAATCTAACAACAGAAAAATTTATTACTGGCGAGAGAGTCTCATCATAGGATTCACCCTGGACCTGCTTGAAACCTTGCGCGATTAATCTAGCCTTGTACCTGACAATGTTACCAGACTCGTCACCCTTTACCGTGTAAATCCAGCGGTTTCCCAACGCAGTTTCATTCACAGGGCGTTTCACAAGATGCCAGACTCCTCTCGTAGCCATACACTCTAATTCCTCCAGCATAGCCCCATGCCACTCTTCAGACTGTGCAGATTTTAGATCCTGTTTATACGTTCTCGGGACCACCACATCTAGTCAACTAGTCGTGCTGGACGCGGAAGGTATAACACTAGGATTAACAACACCAGAAAAATTATTAAACTTGGAAAAATCAAAATCAGTAGGGTTAAAATTAATACCGTTTGTATTACAGAATTTTTCGACATCATTAGGTGACCTCTGACAACATTTCTTACCCTCCCCATCAGGATAATAGTAAATATCAGCCTTTTTTCCCTTTGGTCGAGGCACAACCTTTCGGTACCAAATGGGATTGGTCATCCAGTCAGGAGAAGTACTATGAAGAGTAGTTTGAGGGGCAGGAGTAACAGGAGAGATGGCTGGGACGACACCTTCAGTCTCGCTGGGCAAGACACCAGAGGTACCAGGCTCCGGACCAGGATGATGGTACCGGTCAATGGGCCGTGGTTGTTCCTCTGGAACAAGCACCAACTCAAAAGAAGAGTCGCCCATCACCGCTCCACTGCATGAAACATCACTGCATTCCACAAAAGAGACATTTATGGTTTCCACAACTTTCTTCTCATCTTCCAACCAGACTCTATATCCACGGGTACGCAAAGCAGAACCCACAAGGACTCCACGCTTTGATTTGGGGTCTAACTTGTGTTTGCGGCTGACCTTTGGAACACCGACATAAGTTAAAATACCAAATGGCCTTAAATGCCGGACGGAAGGCTTGTTTCCTGAGTAGAGTTCAAATGGAGTTTTAGTGTTCCCACCGTGACAAATCCTGTTTCATGTATAATTAAAATGTAAACATGCTTCAGGCCAAAAATCATCAGACAAACCACTGGATTTTAACATTGCCCGAACACAATTCATAATTGTCTGGTTGAACCTTTCACAAACTCCATTTTCTTCTGGCGTATAAAAATTAGTCAGTTCATGATTTATACCATTTTCTCTACAAAAAACCTTAAAAAAATCATTGTCAAACTCCTTACCATTATCAGTTCTTATCGACTTCAACTTGGTTCCTAAAAATCTCTCAGCTCTTAATACATGTCTTTTAAAGACTTCAAAACACATAGACTTTTCCTGGATAGGGTAAACGGATGATCAACCAGAAAAATCATCTATTATGGATAAAAAGAAACGTTCACCTTTTTTACCAGGAATTTTAATTGGACCCCAAGTATCCATGAAAAGTTGATCTAAAGGTTTTTTGGAAGAAGAATGACTCAAAGGTTTGAAGGAAACACGGTTTTGCTTACTCACATGACAGAGATCACAAAAGAAATTATCAACTGATTTTAAGTTGGGCAAGCCTTTAACAGCAGAATTATGGATGGTATTAAAAATTAAATCAGGGCTGATATGATCAAAACGTAAATGCCAAGTATCAAAGCTCTTTACATTAACAGACTTTATAACAGGCGAAGCTGAAATTTCAGCATTAACATTGAAATTCTGCCCCCCATTCAATTTAACACCTTTTAATTACTTTAGGAAAAGTGTAGTAAATCCCGTGATGGAGTTTAGCTGAGAAAAGGAAATCACCGTATTTGTCGACCACGTTTAGTTTACCAGCCTCACCAATAAATTTAGCACCACCCTGGTCGAATCTTGAACCACTCAAAAGATTTTTTCTCAAATTAGGAGAGTATAAAACATTCCAAAGTTTAACAACAGTCCCATTGAAATCCAACTCGACCTCGCCTTTGCCAGTAATGGGAAAAAAAACTCCGTCAACAGCCACGTGTAACTCGTCACCAAAAATTTCAGAAAAACTACAGAAGAAAGGTTTATCCTTGCAGAAGTGGTGAGAGGCCGCTGTATCGAACGCCCACCTTCCCTCTCTCTCAAAACCACTTAAATTAGCTTCTGCAATAAAATTTTGAATTTTACGGGTAGGAGTTCTATCACGTTTTGACTGTTGACTGGAGCCACCCCTCCTAGAAAAATTGCTTTTGAGTGGCTTTTCCTTTTCTTTTGCAGCTAGACCAGTATTGAATTTAACTCTACAATCCTTAATTACATGGCCTTTCTAGCCACATCTCCAACAGGTAAAAACAGACCTCTTTTAAATTTTACATTTTGGGCCTCAATAGAACATTCTGTTCTACTCTTATCAAAATTTTTAAGTTGGAGACGTGTTTCTTCAGCACAAAGTTCTACAATAATTTTCTTAAAGTTAAAGTCCTTATCAGGCCAACGAAGAATTTGCTGAAAAAACCTGGTCAAATTTGTCGGGTAAGTATCTCAACACTTGGAAACAAAGATACTCGTCCGCAATTGATTTATTAATAGATTTTAATTGATCAGCAATTTTAGATATTCTAGCTGCAAAAACACCAATAGATTCTCCAGGTTCTAAAAAACATGTCATTAATTGTGAAGAGTTTCATGTGGTGACTTCTACTATCCGGTTGGAAGTTAACTTTCAAAATTTCCCATGCTTCTGAGGGGTCAGCGCACTCACTTATGAGACTTCTAAACTCAGTATCAATGTTTAAATACAAAATTGACATGGCAGCATTCTGCCTTCTTTTAAAGTCATGCACTGCCTTCTCAGTCACGGTTTCACTAACTTTAGGCTTTGTTTCGACACCAATAACGATGTCATAAGCATTTTTCTCCATAAGCAAAATTTTAATGTCACACTTCCAACCAACATAGTTAGTGGAATTTAACTTAGTAATTTGAGGAACAATATTATAAGCCATTTTTGCTAATTAATAATTATACAGTAAACAAGAGAAAAACAACTAGTCAAGTCTAAAAAATATGGCACCCAAAAAAACTCTGCCCATAACCAAATGATAAAGAGACCAAAAGGTCAACCTTTCAATAAATCTTATTACGCAAATAGCAACAGTGGAAAACTAATTAATTTTGAAATTTTAAGGGTTTCAATAATAGTGACTTGACTAGTGTTTAAAAGTTATAACTCATTGAATACAAAAATTTTAACAAGAACAGTTTTTATTCAGTAAAACATAAATATATATTAGTACAACATTTTCAGAATATGACAAAAATTAAAGTTACCTTTTAGGTGATGAACAAAAACAAGGTAGCAGATATAACCTAAATTCCGTTATAACAAAATTGCGATACAATATGATCTTCAATAATACACATATTTCGTTGACACTATAGAAACACAACATCCCGTGGTCGCCACGTTGACCAACGGGGGAAAAGAAGGAAACACACTTTACATCCCGTGGTCGCCGCGTTGACCAACGAGAAAAGGAACAGAAAAATATCGTTGAATATTGAAGATTACTATAAGAGCACTATTGTTTTTATGATTTAATTCGAAAAAGATTTCAAGTTTTAAAATGTTCAAACTGCAAACTTAACATAGAGGCTTAAAAGCCATTAAACATTTTTAACATCATTGAAACTAACAAACTCAACAGATTCAATTCAACTATCAATTATCAATTTAATTTTTAGGTTTCGAACATTCGTGAATGACGAAAACATATGAAATTAAACTCATTCTTTTAAAGAAAAACTTAACAATAAAACTTAACTGTTTGTAAAAATTTAACAACGGCAGCCATCAAGGTAAAAAAAAAAACGCAATAGCCACAAAAAAACATACTCAGCTGTAAAAAGCTAAAAGCACACCTCCCCTAAGTGCTTAGCTCACTAACAGCTTAAAGCTGCTCAATAACCTAAAGCTATTGACACTTCATAGCTAGTTGAAGGCTGGCTGACAACTGCAACCTAACACATTCACCGCGAGCTTTTTATACTGACTAAAGTGTCAAATCTGCATATAAACAAAACATCGCTATTGCCACTCAACGGTCAAACCCAAAATATAATTTATAATAATTATTTTAACAGCAGTGGCAACAGCAAGAAATAGAAAAATTATGCAGATTCAAAATGGCAACGGCAAAGATGTAAACAAACATCGATCATTATTACGTGATGCATATAGAGCTGGCAAACTGAATTTTAAATAAAGAAAACAAGTAAATATTTAATAAGTTTGAAAAGAAAAGGTAAGTTAAAAAGTTTTTCTTGAAAAGTAAGCATTTATATCTATAAAAATTAACAACTTTTTATATGTGAGGACATTGATAGTTATCACATATATCCGGAGCTCTTGTGCCTACCGGATACGGATATCCGGCATTAGTTTTGTTTTTGTATATTTATTTTCTTTTTCTTTATTTTAAAACAATAAAATATAAACAGATTTCATATACTATTCATTTAAAAACATTTTAAATATAATTTACTTAAATATATTCAATATTTTATTTATTCGTGTAATATTACCATGAAGAATGAAACTTTAAACCTAAGATACTCATTCTTATACTTGCAGTTTGTCATGAAAAGTTTGTCACATTGACTCTTGAACTAGAGCTGCTACACGAAATTTTTGTCAGACAGACATTTTCTACAAATGGCTAAATCGTGTTCTGGTTCCCTGAAAACACGTAAATCCACCGAAAACTGGTGGTTGAAAATTTTTACGAATCCAATACTTCCTTCTATTTAATATAGAAGAAAGTAATAATTCAGAACGAATGCATGTTCTTTTTCTTTGTGTACATTTTACTTATTTTATATATTTATATTCTGTACAGATAAGAAAAATTTTAGATTATTTATAAAAATTTTTTAATTAAAAGTTAAGTTTTTCTAATGTACAAAATCAAAAACTTTAAATAATTGAACTTTTTTTTTTTTTTTCTTTTTCTTCTTCTTTAACCATCTGAAAGTGAAAGTACAGACTTTCTGAAAACTTAAATATGTACTTTTATTTTAAGTAATTTTAATTTTGGGGAATATATCTATGCAACGTAACAAGGAATTCTAAATTCAGGTGCTTTAGCAAGCTATTCCATCAAAAGTGTAAATTTATATAATAAATTGTTTTGTTTTTTTCCAAATACAAATCAAATAGGTAGATGGCACATTTAACTGAATAGGTAGATGGCTCAGACAATGTAGATGCTCTGCTAGTATAAATATACGTCATGAAAACAACTTTCTTGTGTATGGAAAAGTGGATTGTAAATAAACAGGTAGGTTGCAGTCAATAAATGCCCATTATTTGACTCATTTTCGAAACAATCTAACAACATATTAAACAAAAGTCATGAAAACAGAGTTATATGCACTGCACAGAATGAATATCATTTGTTTAGGAACAACAATGAACAACTCTTTTTACTGTTATGACGTTCTGAGGAAAATTAGGGGGAATGTTATACTATAGATCACTCTGGAGAAACCTAGGTAACTCTGTATAAAATTAAAATAGCGCTTCCATATTTCTTAAACCTGAAGCTACTTTTGTCTAAATGTGTTTTTGCTAAAGTGGCTAATTTCAACTTTCACAAAGGCTTACTTTTTTTTTCTTTCTTTAAAAAAAAAAAAAAACTTTATGCTACAACGGATCTAAAAAAAATACAGTGATTCTCGCAAAATTTTCATTTGAGGGAAGTTTAAGCTTGAATTTTCTTCTTCGGATATCCGGCTTGAAATTGCCGGATATCCGTATCCAGAGTGCTGATATCCGGTACCCCGTCGGATATTTAAAACTCAGCCGGATAGGCCGGATACCGGATATCCGTTTCATCCCTAATATATATATTATACAAGGTTGGTTGATTTAATACTAAAAGATATTTATAAAGTATTGTCGATTTATTTATCTCTCTTATAATCCCCACAGCTGAAATATTCACATTTCTTTTATTTTAATCACTAGCTAACTTTTTTTTTAACCTTTACGCTACAACTGATCTAAAAAAATTAAAAAATTGCCGCAAAATTTTCATTTGAGGGTAGTTTAAACTCGAATTTTCTGCTTCGGATATCCAGCTGGAAATTGTTAGATATCCGTATCCGGAGTGCTGATATGTGGTACTCCGTCGGATATTTAAAACTCAGCCGGATACCAGATAGTTACCGGATATTCGTTTCATCCCTAGTTTTATTTTTGTTTTAAAAATTTTCAGCTTTTTTTTTTAACGATATTTGAATTTATTTTCTCTTGTTAGTTATTTGTCTTTTTGTAAAATAAAATTTATATTAAAAGCTTTCAATCTTTAAGGGTTTTTAATATTTTTATTTAAGAGAAAAGAAAAAAAAAAATAGCAAAAAGTATTTTGCAATTAAATAAAATCTTAAAAATCACAATTCAGGGAAAATTCTTAAGGTAAAAATTATTAATTATCTATTAGATGGTGAGTATACTTGGATATAATTTTATTGTTATTTGTTTTGAGCATTATAAATGAACTACATTTCATATACAAGAATGATTTATGTGTTGTTTTATTTTTTCTATAAGAAAAAAGAATATTCTCGATTATTCTCGAAATCTCAGCACCAGATTCTCAGAATATTCTTGTTCTTTGAGAATATTTTTCGCCCAGGATGTGCCGATTTAAATCAGCTTGATAATTTTTTTTTTTTTTTTTTTTTCTTAGAGCGGAGTAAAGGCAACTCCTAAAAAGGATAGTTTGCTTAATGAAAACCAAATGATACAATCAAATATCACTGATGAAGAAGCTGCTTCTCAACATAAGATTAAAAAAGCTGCAATCCAAGATAAGAATGAAGGAGCTGCTACCCTAGTTGAGAATGAAGAAGCTACTACCCAAGATAAGATTGAAGGAGCTGCTACCTAAGATGAGAATGAAGAAGCTGCTACCCAAGATGAGAATGAAGAAGCTGCTACATTCATTATCTGTGATACATAACACCTCAATTTCAATAGAAACAGCCTTAATTAATCGGGCAAAAACCACACAATCCAAGTGTTCTAAAGACTCACCAATTTTCAAAGCTGTAGAGTCTGCTATTAGATGTTTAAATTTTTTAATTAAACACAACATTCCCCATACAACAATATTTCGCCCTTTTATTGAATTTTGCATTGAAGAACTGAAATCCCCAGTATTAGCTCCATTAAAAAAATCAAAAACTTCACATGCTTCATATACGAGCTATGAGAATACAAACGAATTAATTTCATCCATGGCACAAACTCAGAGAGAAACTATAATGGAATCAATAAAAAGTAGCACTTGTTTCTCTCTAATGGCAGATGAAACTACAGATAACAGTACAAGAAAGCATCTTGCTGTTTCTGCAAGATATATTAAAAAAGAAAATCCAGTAGTGTCATTTGTCAAAGATATCGAAATCCCCAATGGTACTGCTGATACAGTTTTTGCAGCTATTTCACCAATAGCTAACGACTGTGGTGGTTTTAATAAAATGGCTGGCTTTGGTAGTAATGGTGCAGCTGTAATAGTCGGTGAAAAGAAAGGCGTTGCAACAAAAATCACTGAACAAAATCCCAAAGTTATCACTATACATTGCCATAACCACCGTCTTGCTTTAGCAGCTAAAAACAGTTATGAGAATAATTCATCTTTGGAAAAATTTGATGAAGTAATCAAAGCCCTCTACAAGTATTACAAACATAGTGCAGTCAGATCTTCTAGTCTGACTGAAGTCCAAAATATTTTAGGCAAAGGGAAATATACTAAATTGAAACGCGTCCGCTTTACAAGATGGCTATCTCACCATGATGCTATTAATTCAATCAGGATAAACTATCAGAATATAATAACCGATTTGGACAATGCTATTGCAGAGGAACATTCAAATAGCAGCTTAAAAGGACCCACTCCACAGAGTTTACTTAAAAATATAAAATCTTATGAATTTTTCCAATGGACTCATTTTATGTGTGACACATTATATCTGCAATTAAAAAACTTGCTTTGTTTTTTGAAAGAAAAGACATAGATTTATCTGCAGTTGAAGGTAAAATAGCTGTAACACAAAAGGCATTAGAAAAATTAAAAAGGAAGCCTGGGGGAGAGTGTTGCAGCAATTTAGCTGAAAGGGGCAGGAAACTTGGAATTCCAGCTCCATTCGGGGAAAACAATGATGTTTTTAAGATGCAAGCTGCAAGCTTCATTGAAGCATTAATTGAAAATATTTCGGAAAAGATGGAAAGCCTTTCAATAATATCTGCATTTGGCATATTTGATTTGAGACAAGCCCAACAAGAAGACTGTTCTTCAGATTATGGCAACTCTGAGTTAAGAGAATTAGCTCAATTCTTTCAATTAGATGAAGAGGATGTACTATCAGAATGGGGCGACTTCAAATCCGCATATTTATCTTCAAATTCTAAGTCAGATTCTTTATCAATTAAAAATCTCTGTTACACACTAGACAAATCAGAGGAGCGAATTGGGGAAAGATTTCCCTTGATAAAAAAGTTCATAAATATAGCAATTTGCCTATATCAACTGCTGAAGTTGAAAGAGTGTTTTCCCATGTGACACTAATTTTAACAGATCACCGAAATAGGTTATCAGTAGAAAATAATGATAATTTACTCATGATAGAATTAAATTGAGATCTAAATTTTAATTCTGCAGTAAAATGCTGGCAGGCTAAAAAAAGTTATCGTACATTTTTTCTGTAACAACTGTGTATTTTCATAGCTGCCAACTTTCCTAATTTTTTTCAGAGGCTTCCAATTTAAGCTTCTTTTATGTTTTCTTTTTTTGTTTTCATAAAAATCTTTCATATTTTTATTTTTCTTATTCAAAGATTTTCTACTTATTGACAAATTTCCACATTTTATCAATGAAGTATTTATTTAGATATTCGAATGAAATATCTAGTCTAGATAGCTTAGCTATTGTCATCCATCATTAGGTTTTGTCCATAGGTGAAATGATATAAAATTATTAAATTTAATTTAAGAAAACACTATTCAAAATTATAGATTACTAATAATTATTACGAAAATTTACGAATTTTCCCTGTAAACGTTATTTCACTGTTGACAAACATAACGAAGAATCAAAAAAGGGAGAAACTTTAAGATAATTTTGCAATCGTAAATGCAATCTTACTTCAACTGCGATCGGAAATTACACAAAATAAAAGCATGGACTTACTTCTGTGAGTGACTAGAAACCAATTAGAATCAAGGATTTTTGGAACAAAAAACAAAAGCATGGCACAAACAAACGGAGCAGTTTTTGCACGAAGTTTAGCTGCCGAAAATTCTTACGACTCATTCCTGTCAAATAAACGACAGTTCACAAGTCTCTGTTTCCTTCTCTGATCATGACTTGAACGAAACTAGTATGTTGTGGCCACCACAAGACTTTCTTCTAAATTTTCCTATACAAATTCACTCAGTAACAAAAAAAAAAAAAAAAAAAGAAAGAAAAAAATTACGATCCCTTCCCCCCCCCCCTCTCCCCAAGTTTTTTTTTTTTTTTTTTTTTCGTTAAAAGTAAAAAAAATCAATAACTTTGTTTTAAATTATCACAGATCTATAGTTCAACCATTTGTTTTGAAGGTATTGACGAGACCTTTCGAAAGATTCCCATCTTGAAAATTTACCCCCTTCCCCAGGGGGGAGCGATGCCCCCACATGCACATTTTTTTTTTTTTTTTTTTCCTAATGAACAACTACTATTATCAATAATTCATATTAATTTTACAATCACAGGTTAAGAACAACTCTCATTATGTACATTTATACAAAATTTTGTCTTATATTGCCATGTTAAAAATTTAGAAAAAATACGATAACAGTGCCACCAGTTGAGCGATTGATCCTCAAATCTAATCAGCACCAGTTTATGTTAGGGGCCAACTAAATACAAAGTTTGGATAAATTTCGTTAAATTTTTTTTTTTTTTTTTTTTTTTTGTTAAAAGTAAAAAAAAATCGATAACTTTGTTTTAAATTATCACAGATGTATAGTTTAACCATTCGTTTTAAAGGTACTGACGAGATCTTTCAAAAGATACTCATCTTGAAAATTTACTCCCCTCGAGGGGGGACTTCCCCCCAGGGAAGATGGCGAGGCTCCTACACATACAAAATTTTTTTTCTCCATTACAAATAATTCTTGTAAATTTCATAATGATTACTAAAGAGTAATTCTCTTTATGTACATTTATACAAAATTTTGTCCTATATCACCATGTTAAAAACTTAGAAAAAGCGGGATGGCAACGCAACCTGTAAGACAATTTTTACCAAAAGTTGATAGGCACTAATTTATGTCAAGGTGCAACTACATACCAATTTGTATGAAATTCTGTGCAGTAGTTACTGAGAGACAGTTGTCACAAAATTTTGTCACACACACACACAGGCAGGCAGACAGACATTTTCTAAAAATGGTTAAATCGTGTTCTACAGCTCTCAAAATGTGTAAATCCATCAAAAACCAGATGTCGAAAATTTTTACGAATCCAATACTTTCTTCTATTGAATATAGCAGAAAGTAATAAGGGTACTTTGAACGGATTAATCAAGACTTATTGTGTTCTTAGCCGTAGACTGCACATGACCTCCTTAGAGTTAATTATACTTTAACTCTAAGCCAACACACTGATTAATATTCCGTAGTATTCTTAGTCCTGCCTTGTTTTTCACACCAGTATCTTTTCTAAGTATTTTTCTTCTTATTTAATTGTAATCGCATTTGAAGAATATAACTTTAAAAATTTACTGGTGTGAAAGAAAGGGCGGTACTAATAACACTACGGAATATTAATTAGGATGCTGGCAAGTATGGTTAATTAAGGCATATGTAATTTTCCCCATTAAATTATTAATGGGGAACTTTAGAATCATTACAATAAATATGAAATCTCAATAGTTACTTATGGTTACCCCGACCCAATATATACATATCTGGAGTGAATCTACACGACTTCCGAACATTGGGTAATAAACAGTTGTGCAAATAAATTAAAGTAAGCGAAGTCTTAAACAAGCAAAACAGAAAATTACAATAAAGTGTTTGAGCCTTTTTCTCTATATATTATATGTTTTAATTTAATGCATGGATGACATTTTAATTCTCTTTAATGCTCCTGTAGACAAATTAGTAGTTTAAATTTAACGGAAAATTTTAAGTAGCATTTCCATATGAATAGATTAATAATTCTGGGTTTGAACTTCCTACTTATAGTTCTTGGGTTATGGCAGTGACACCAACTATGTGGGGGCTCGAGCCCCCCCAGATAATTTTCTGTAGGGGCTGAGCCCCCCCCCCCCCACCAAAAAAAAAAAAAAAAATAATAATAATACTGATTCTCTATTAAACAAGAAAATCTTTCCTTTATTTCTTATTTAGTTTTTTACCAAAATCATAGCTGTACAGTAAGGTTGTTGCAATCCGCGATTGTAATGAAATGCTCGCCCTCTGGTGGACTAAGGTGAAATTACAATTAACATGCTTAAATTCGGCTTCCATTATGCCGCCATTGCTTGCCGATGTTTAGTTTCACATATATTTATTGAATAAAAATGAATAAATCCGGTAAAAAAGATAACACATACTGTTGTGTGCTACAGTGTAACTCCAAAGGATCAAGGAATCCAGAATTAAGCTTCCATTTATTTCCAAATGACAAATTTAAAATTTCAGTTGCTTCGGCTAATGGAAGTAAAGAATTAATCAGATGATTTGAAACTAATATTTGTTCAACTTCAGTTAAAAATCTACTTCCGATCGAACTTTGAATAAACTAAAATATTTTTTTTCCAAGAGCAATCAATTTTCCATGATGTAATGGCGGAGAAATTATAGTACGAATATTAAGTAGAATAACAAAAAGAACAATAATAAATACACGTGGATCTTATATTTACTAACAAGAAAAGCTGAAAGAGCGCCATCTATCGATTACAAACGCGGATTCAAAATAGACATAAATCAACTAAAAAAAAAAAAAAAAGAAAAAGAAAAAGAAAAGAAAAAAAACAAGAATGGCTGAAAGTCTCTGTATGGGGCACGGGGGGAGTTCAGAAGAAGATGATTCCCTTTGCTGTGCTATGGGAATTCCAATCACTTATGGTTTGTGCATGAGGAGCAAAAGTTTTCAGAAACATCGATGCAAAGTACTATAACTATTTTCACAAAAGTTACTGCCATATTGTTATTACATTTTTTATTTTATTAATATTTTATACGCTCGATGCTACTCTCTTCCCTAAGTTTAAGTGAAAATAATTTTTATATAGGTTTCTGAGATGGTTTAATTCGCCTTTTTTTTTTTTTTTTTTAAATTATTTATATTTGCATTTTATTTATTTGGTTGCTTCTTTTTTCCCTTGGCATTTTTAAATAAAAATGAACTTTTTTGGATGCAAGTCATGAATTTATAAACAATAAGAGGTTTATAATATTGCCCGCCCCCTTTTTTTTTTATGAAACTTTTTATTTTAGGAAAATTAAATTTGATAATCTGGTGTGTCACTCATAAAATTAAATTTCATGGCCTATTGGCGCAGCATGTCCCATTGTGGACCTTGTGCCAATAAAAGGCAACCAACCAACCAACCAACCATGGCCTATTGGAGTTGTGCCATGTTCAAATTTGTCATTTGATATAGCTGCTCTAATGCAGACTCGGTGACCTTGCCAACATAAATTATGTGAGAAGTGCCGAACTGTTTATCAGCCAGGGTAGCTCAGTGGTTAGAGCATCCGCGCGTTAAGCGGAACGGCCCGGGTTCGATTCCCGATTCTGGTATTTTTCACATAGTTGGTAAAAAATCAGTCTTCTACTCCATTCTATCAAAATTTAATTAAAGATAGTTTATGAAATTTTAACATTTTAAGTAAAAATGAAGAGTAAGAACAAATATTGTTTTTAAAACTTAAAGAGAAGATATAGCAGAAATTATTTCGAGATTCTGCCTTTCCCCTCCAATTTTAACTTAACATAATCACAATATTGTTTTCAAATTGAAATGACTGATGGCCGTATTATCCCAGCGACCTCCCTGCTACTCTTAATTTTGTTTTATAAATTCGATTTACATAAACTAAATGGCAAAGATTATGATGGCATTTTCAGGTCCAGTTTTGGGGCCCTTTGCTACTCAGGGCCCCTCTGGCACGTGCCCTGTGTTAATCAGGCCGTTGTTTGTGTGTGCATAAGCGTGGGTGCATTTGGGTAAGCGTGTGTGCATTATTATACCAAATTTGATGACCTTGTATTAGAAATATGACCCTCCCCATACACACACAAAAAAAAAAAAAAAAAAAAAAAATCCTGGCTACGGCCTTGGTTCGAGCCCCCCCAGAAATTTTTCAAAGTCGGCGCTGCTGGGTTATGGTGATAACAGATACACAGACAGACAGAGACCAAATGCTAAAAGTCTTTTTGGAATCAGTTGGGCTCTAAATGTGTAAATATAAAAATCTCAGTTTCAAAAATTCGTCCCAAAAAATACTTTCTCTGCCGTACAAGGAAAATGATTCGGTGCTTTTTAAAAACTTGAAAAAAATATTTGAAGAAAATTTGAACGAACATATATATTTTTTTTAAATTTAAAAATATACAATAAATTTTACTATTTGCTTCAATCTTTAATAATCGAATTGTGAGGCCCCCTACTTTCGAGAGCCCCCCCTCCGACCGGGGGGAGGTCGCTACGGCCCTGTGACTCCCCCTCTATTAAAAGAAAAAGGATATTGGCTTTTGATAATAAACTCAATGTAAATAGAAACAGTTTTAATTTTCCATACCTATTTATTAATGTTTAATTTCATAAAAATCCCATTAAATTTCGTTATGTTACTTGTGGTAATTTTGCTTATATAATTACAAGGCCGATAAAAAACTTTTTTATTTACTCAATAATATCTTAAACGCTTTAGAGTCAGACGATAATTGCAGTATAATCTTGTCTTAAACCGTACTGACTCTGAAGACCAAACTTCTTTCCTGGATTTAAAAATTAAAAAAATAGATAATAACTGTTTTATTGGGATTTATGATAAAAGGCAAGATTTTAACTTTAAAGTTTGTAATTTAACAAATTGGTTCTCCTGTCATAAAGTTTTTTAAAAATATTATGTTCACTCAAATAAACAGAATTAAAATGATTTGCAATAACAATTTAGACGTGAATCTGGCTATGAAAAATCTCAAAAGCATACTAGCTGTTAACCACTATCCTGTTATTTTAATCAATAAACATTTCAGTATTCTTGATGACAATCCCACTTAAGGTTTGTTGTTCCATTTTGGGCGACATTTAAGTGCTGGTAAGTGGCCCTACTAGCTGAAACGGGTTCTGTGTTTATAATGGGGGGTGGTTTTCAATTTTCCATATTCTAATGACTATTCCAGTTTGTCCATGTATGCATTTATATATTCTTGTAGTATTTATATTCTTGTATTTTATATTGATGTATTATATTTTGTGCTTGATTTTTGAATTTAATTGCTTTTTATGCTTTGTATTAATTAAAATTCGTTTGCTGTATGGTCTTGCTTCCATCTGTGAGAAGTTGGGGGCTAGAAACGTGTTTTTTGGTTAAATTACCAGCGTTTCGTCAGAAACTTCTCATATTCCTTTTCTACATGGGGGAAGCTTCCCTGACGAAGGCCCTCACGTGTTTTGGGATTAAATTTTCATCTGGCTTTGATTATTTTGCTTATTTATTACAGTTTTATATTTTATTTTGCTGCATTTGCGCATTGGTTTATAAAAATTTTGTTCTAGTTCTATTTATTTAATAATTCAAGTTTTACTCCTTTCTATATTTAAATTTTATCTTATATATATATTTGTCCCTGTAAAAAAAACTATAAGAATTAGATTCACCAACAGGGGATCGCCGACCCGTTGTGCGAAGTGTGCGGCGCACACAGGCGCTAGGTAAAGAAAGGCGCCAGTCGAAGATAAATTATTTGAAAAAATAAATCAATGAAAAATATATATGAATACATTGCTTTATTAAATCTGATTTCATAATGCATGTCTGAAGCCATGCGACTAGTGTGACTAAATGAGGCGCCTTGAAAAATATACTGGCTAAACTTGTGTTCCTCAAATATAGGTTGAGCCAAACTTTTGTCCGTTTTTTATTTGCGTATCAATAAATATGTCACATTAAAGTTATAATGTAAAATGTCATATATATTTGGAAAGCTCATTTTCTGCTGATTAAAATGATGTATTTATTTGTTATGTTATTTCATTTTTTACAGATTTATTACTCTTTAAAAAAGATCAAGTATGTCAAAAAATCGCGAAAAGATCCGCAGCTTAATCTTCCACAAGTTCAAACAACGCCACAATGCTACTGAAGCAAGTTGTAACATATGTGCAACCTTTGGTAGGAAGTCTGTAAATGATAGAACATGCAGACGTTGGTATGCAAAATTCCGCGGCGATAAGAAACACTCTCGGCAACCATCGACAACCGATGAAAGAGCTTCTTTACTTTGTGCGATTGAAGCCAATCCGACTCAAACCACCAAAAAATTAGGGCAAGATTTTGACACTTCTCAGTCAACTGTCAATCGACACCTTCATAAAATTGGCAAGAAGGTAAGGCGTAGTTCAATTGTACTGAATGAGCTCAACGAAATGCAAAAGAACCAGTGAAAATCAGTGTGTCAATCGCTGTTGCGAGAGTTTAGCTGAGATGGATGACGTCGAATTCTTGCCTGAGATGAGAAGTGGGTACTATATGACAACAAAAATGCCGGATGTCAATAGCTCAGCCCACATCATCTTGGAGTTAGGACGGCCCAACCTAGAATGCATTCAAAAAATGCACTTTTGTGCGTTTTTTGGATGTCGACAGGAATTGTGCATTGGGATCTTCTTCCTCAACTCAAGGAAAAACAATGAACCTATTGCACTCAACGGAACCACGTTCAACAGAAACTCGTCAAAAAAGGCTTTAATCCAGCTCGTGTTTTCTTCAAACAAGACAGCACAAGATCACAAGTTTCAAACCAGACGCATGAGAAGCTGAATTAGTTGGGCTGGGATCTTCTCGCTCCCCCGCCATATAGCCCCAACAGATTATCATTTGTTCAGTTTGCTAGAGCACTTTATGCGTGGACAGCATTTCAACAACGAATACAACCTCCGAAAGGGCATTGTCGACTTCTTCGCTCAAAAACCAGCTGCTTTTCACAACCGTGGAATTTTAATGTTGCAGTCACGTTGGAAAAGGGTTGTTGAAAGTAATGACGAATCTCCTCGTTGTGTACTTGTAAAAAACTATAAGTGCTGCATTCTCAAAAATTTATACATTTCGTGTGACAGAGACAGAATATAGATTCACCAAAATCAATAGGGTTCATGCTACAATGATCTACAAACCTACAACATATGTAATGTACCAATTTTCAGCTTACTGGAACAAAGCATTTAGGCTCTATCATGTTCACTCACCCGCACGTTCATACATCGTAAAAATAGCAAAAATGAACTCCGAGGACCTCAAAATGTATAGCTACACCAAAATCTCAAATTCAGTTTTTTGTCATGATTACAATACTTTCTTTACACAGTATGTTTGAAAAGTAAAAGTCTTTAAGCATTGTCCTTTTTACCCAGAATTATTTGAGCCCAATCAGTCTTTTTCAAAAGTTGGCGCCACTGAACCTAACTCCAAATTAACTCAACAAGAATAAATTTTATGTGTAGATTAATTTTTTTCGAGATTATTTTGTCATAATTACCAGTAGCATCAGCGGAACAAGTTTTTTCTAAATTTAAAATGATCAAAAATTACTTACGCCCCACAACGGTATCAGACAGATTTTTAAATTTTGCAATTACATCTATAATATAAGATATTTTGAATCAAATGGATATATATTATTCCAGAATTCACAAAAACTCAAGCAAATGATTTACATTTCACTAAATAATATTATTTGTTTGAATGTTCATGTACTCAACTTTGAAACTTAATATTTTTTATTATATATTCTTATTTTATTTACTTATAAATTTATCTATTATTTATATCTGTGCAACGTACAAACGTCGTGACAAAATAGTTTAAAACAGATTTTTGTATCTTATTACTATATGGAAAAACACATATTATGAAAAATGGCAGTTTTTCGAGTGACGCAAGCGGAAGGACGAACTGAACGCTGCGAACTCATATATACGGCTAGTTTGACATCAAAGAGATATGTAAAAGCCGACACTTAATATCTCAGAAAATATGCCATATTTTGTTCTGATCTTTTCAAAATAGTCTTTTATCTTCGGTCTTAATCTATCCTGAAAATTTTACGTTTCTACATGCAGTATGTTTTGAGATCTGGATCTCAATTAAAGCCAAAAAGGGAATATGTATGGGGTAAGGTTGTAATGGACTCAAATTCTGAAAAAATATCTCTAAAACGGCTCGAAGGATTTTTATATAATTAATATATGCTATTAATAGGATCTTTCTGAATCTAGTAACGTCTTCGTTTTTTTCAGGAACACTCTTGTTTTTTATAAAAGTTGTTTTAAAAATAGAACTATATTACTCCGCCAATTGCATGCTTTTCTTCGGCGAAAAAGGCCGTAAATCGGTTCTTACTTCTTGCTTGCAAGTCTTCAGTTGCTCACATTGGTTGGCTGACCAACGTGAATGCAGTCAATAAATTTTTGTTATGAAGAAAATATTTTTAATTTTAAAATTTCCCATTTCGTCAAAAAATTATTTAGATAATAATTTTTTTTTAAGCGAAAAAGTTTATCACCCATGCACACAAACTTATACCATGGTTCATGATCTTTGGAGCGCATGCGTAAATCCAAAAATTTTGGCGCTCGCTGACTCGCTGTAAACAGACGCTAATTGTTTACAATCGAGGTTTGCACTCACGGATTAAAAGAGAAGGATGTATTACTAATGTTACGGAAAGGTAGTAATTTTCATCTTACAGATAGAGGGCGACCAAATCTCGAAAATACACCAATCAGCGCGTTTTTACATTTCTGGCTGTTCGTTCGTTGGATGACTGAAGCCGAAGGGGCGGGCTTTCCCTTTCTTCCGATGAGTTTCAAAGATACTACACCAGGCGGCGATCGGATCGCTTACTCTGTTCGGCTGAATTAATGCGGAAAATAAAGCTCCGTTCCCCACGCTGACCGCCCTATCTAGTTTATCATCCTGTATCCTAATCCGTGTTTGCACTGTATTCCTCCGCTTATCGAGCTTTCATTTTCATTAGGTTTTTCTATTTTATTTATTACTTATATAGATTACTTCGAAGTGCATTATTTAATCAAGAAAGAAGATATTCTAGATTATAACCCTAAATTAATTGATACTGGAATTAAACTGGATTTACACTAATATTAAGATTCGGAGGTATGTGTTTTATTATGGTAACATATTTTTTTTCGAATAGTCAATAAATGTGTTTATATCTTATCTTTGGTCATTCTGCTGTATTGTCCGTTCTATCGGAATCCTCGGCGCCGGCTTCTCTCCGCTCTTACTCTCCCGGACGGTTCCTCTTACGGGGATATTGTTTCCACCAGAGCCCCTTAAATAAATAATAGGCCGGCGCATCACCGCCATTTTTTTGCCTCGTAAGAGGACAGCATTTCCGCTTGGCGATTTTATCGCTTCACTGGTGGTTTTAAGAAATTTTCATCTAAAAATAAAATCGACCAAAAATGATAAGCAACACAAGTAATCTGTTTCTGTTTCTTAAATAATTCATAACATTTGAAAGGGGGGAAAAAAAAAGAGCGTACCAATTAAAATTGGAAAGTTTTTTCAACGACCTAATACTATCAGGACACGGAAACAAGACAACTTTGGCGAACCAAAAAAACGTCGCCAAGACTCTACAAACACACAGTAAAAAAGCGTTTCTTAAAATAATTTATGGTTATTAAAATACATATTTAGATTTAAATAATACTTTTTTTTAATTTTTTTTACTTTATAAATGTCAGAAATGCAAAGAAAAGTATAAGTGAATAACAATAAAACTTACTATGCAAAGCTGTGCATTAGGTCCCGGGATCCAAGAATCTGGACGACAATTCGCAGCCCATTTTCTTCTTCTTGCATTATCCGAAGGAAACCTAAACATTTTGTATCCTTTTCTGGAGTGTTTACAGCAGTTTATTGCTGAACAACCTCCCATATTGCAGTTTATTTCACTAAAATTACGAGCAAGACGGTAGAAACAATGGATGCCGTTTGTTTATCACGCTGGGTACATGCGGCAACCCTAAGGCAAAAAAATGTCGGATGCGCCAGCTCGTATATATAGGAGCCTTAGTTTCCACTGCTCTCAGCTCTCGTAATGGGACCATGAGTCTCCTTCCTCTCTTTCTCTAAGAGTGTTTTTCCAGATCTCTAATTTCAATCTAATGGATATTTCGAGATGACGCTGCCCTAGTGGCATAGCATATATCTCATGTTCTTCCCTACCTACCTACCTACCTATCTTATCTTTGATCTGTTTGCACTGCCAAGCCTAAACAAATTACTCGTAATCGCCTGTAATTTTCAAAATATGCCTGTTTTTTAGTTCCATGTTTAGGTATTGCTCGGTAACTTAGAAAATAATAATAATATATACTTTTGTGTTAATAATTTAACCCAAATATATTTTTATTATCTCCATGTTTCAATATTCAGACATTCCTACCCAAGAAATTTGTTTGAGTAAAATAATTTCAATAAATAAATAAAATTTCAGAATAAAAATATAACTTTAAAAATAATTAAACATTAAAATTTAAAAACAAAGCAAAATATATATGTTATGTAACCTAAAAGTAAATTTCTTTCTTATTTTCAGAAGAGGTCAATCTAGATTTTTGAGAATGGTAACCCACTTATAAATTTTACAGTTTGCGAAAATAAAAAATGCTCTGAACAATTACAGACATGTACAAAATAATTTTGAAATACATTTACATATGATAAAAATAAAACAATTGTAAAATAACTATAGATGTGGATTAGGTAAATACCAAAATTAAAGATTTTCAAATCACTCTGTAATATGATAATAATAAAATATAAGAGGGAGCTTTCTAGCAGCAAGCGCTGCAGATTATTCTGATAAACTTATTATGGACAGCAGTAAAGTATACTTTTTGGATTACCAGTTTAATAGTTTAATCACAATTGCTTACATGCTGTTATTTCGCTGCTTTGCACTTTTTTTTTCTTTTTCAAGCTATTCCTGAAATATTTTTTGCTTACGATCGCCATAATACACAATTATTTTTATTTATTTTATTTTTATCTATAAAGTCTGCGATTTTTTGAAAACTATTTTGAATTGAGCGATAATTTTACAGCCTGTTAATAAAATATGGAATCATATTGCTGCTTATTGAGAAACTTTATTTTTCACAATACAAATAGTTACTAAGATGAGAGTATTTTATTGCAAATTGATAAAATTATTTTTTTTTTCTTTTTTCACCAAAGCTATTTCTCAAAATCCATGATAATTTTGTGGCCTGTTATTGAAATACAGAATCATTTGCCATTGAGTAACAAATTTTATGTTTAATAATATAAATAAGTGCCAAAATTCATCATTATTTTGTTGCCTATCAATAAAATTTTTACTTTTTTTTTCGTTCAGTTCTGTTTACCAAAATATGCAATAATTTTGTAATCTGTCATTGAAATGTATAACCATTTTGCTGCTACAGTTCAAGGCAGGCATTATTTACGAAATCAAGCATAACAGAATTTTACCCCAAAATGCAGAACTATTGTTTTTACAAAATAATTAGATATTTATTAGGAATGTACTTAATATTCAGTATATATATTCGATATTCGACCGTAATGCTGAATATGAAATTATTTGGCTAGATGAATCTAAAGATTGATTTTGAATTTTATACTATAAAATAAATAATGTAAAAAACTATCATCTATTCAGATACAGTCAACCGTTGAGCAAAGGTGTGCTTATTTAGTATTTTAAGGGAAAAAAAAATGTGAAAAGAGGAGGGCCATTCAACTAAGTAAAGGATTTTATGGTGTTTTACAGTATATATGAAAAAGGTAAATACACTAAAACGTTATTTAAAACATATTTGCATAATTAAATCTGCTATTTTGCAAATTATGGCCCAAAACCACCTATCATTTTACATTTCTACGATCTGAAAATTAATGAAGCCTACCGTGTTTGAAATTATAAAATATTTTAATGTTCCTCTTTCATATGTAAATTTCATGTATCTTAAATTAAGTCTTAGAGCATAATAACTTTTATATTCTCTAAGAATTATCTGAGGATGATAATTTCGCATCTAAAAAAGACGTTAAGAATAAAGTTATCAGTTTTGGTTTTAGTAATTCACTATGCTGTAAGTATCAAAATGTAGCAATGAACCTAATTATATATATACACTACAAAAGTTCTGCATGAAAGCATGCTGTTTACCATTTAATTAAATTTCATGTTCAAAAGCCTTTTTTTTTTTTAAATTTTAAGATGTGCAAATTTTCATATATGCTTCAATTATTCTTTCTTGCAACTACTCTGTATTCGGTACTCGTCCAAGCACTCAGCAACTACTCGGTCGAAGTGCTATTTGGTGCAGCACTAATATCTAACAAAAGTTGTTTTTGTTAACAACAGTATTTAAATAAGGATTATATTTTTAAAATCGAGTTAACAAGGAGTGCACATATTTCAGATAATGTTGCCATCTAGGACATTTTAGGAGATCAAACAAATATTACGTCCACCCCCGTTAAGAAAGGTGATACAAGTAAAAAAATAGTAAATTTGAATTTATGTCATATGAAAAGTGTCCCAGCTATATCATGCAATTTATGCAATTCTGCCACTTTTATCTTTTTAACTGTGGTATGCTGATGTATGCAAGAACATAGCAGCGCCGGATCTAGGGGGGAGGAGGGGGGCTAGGCTAAAAGTATTGAGATTCATAATTGAACATTACAATTGGAAATTTTTCTTTGATATGGAATAACATCTTGAAAAATCTTAGCCCCCCCCCACACACACAAAAAAAGTTCTAGATCTACCACTGGAACATAGTACATGAATAAGTTGTCTGCATTTTCTTTTTTGTTTAGAAACAGAATTTACAATTAATTAAAGTGAATTACATTACATTTAGTTTAAATTAATATTTTGTATTTTAGAAGATTAATTTCTCAAGTAAATGTTTGAATATTGAAGTGTGGAACTTTAAAACAGGCATATTCGAAAAATAGAGGTAACAAGTTATTTGTTTATGCTTGAGGATATTTTTGTTTTAGCCAACAGATCAACAGACATTTATTTACTTTTCGGAAAAAATTATATATGAATAACTACATTTTAGAAAATAAAACTATAAAACACTTGCCTCTAAATCATAGTAATGGAAGTGTATATTCGTAATTTATTTTCCTTGTACCTGCAAATCTTATGCATTTCATGAATTGCTAATAGAATAGGGATAATTTGGGATTTGGGTATAAATTATATTTCATGAAATAAAATGAAAACTAATAATTTCATATGCTTACAAAAATTCACATTTATATACATCATCATTACCTATAATTATATACTGAAAATATGTTAGCAACATTGATATTGAAATTGAAACAAAAAATATTTTAGTTTTTGAAGATGGCAATTCAATCAAAACAAGTACTTTCAAACAGTGCTGCTAATGAACATGCTGCTATATATTTTCCAAATTTAGGTATATACTGTACATTATATATGTTTACTTTAACATTTTATCGAATTGAAACACTTGGGCAGCAAACGTTCAAATCAAGTTTTTTCTTAAAAAAGAATTAAAAAAAAGAGTTATTTTTTAAATTTATTAGTTTTTTTTTTTTTTTTTTTTTTTTTTTTTTTTTTTTTGGTCTGAAAAATTGTATCCAAAGGTGAAAACAAGGTTTCAATGTTTGCTCCTCGTTTATGTTTTAATAGTTTAAATGTAATTAATGATTTTAAAACATGGGTACTTGGGGTCAGGGTTGTTCGGTTTTCTCCATAGTGGAAAAAAACCTGACAGGGATGGAACACGAGCGCAGAATTCATACCACTATCAATGTAAGAAAATTTTCTATCTCTTAAATCGACGATATTATAGGTAGAGAAATTTCTTAAACACATTCCGGTGTGAATTCTGCGCCCGTGTTCCATCCCTGACCTGGTTAAAACCGCCCCGCACAAAATACCGTTTTGTCCACTATTAATTATTTGCGAGTACTAAATTAAAAATTACCTTTATTCTTTCCATATATATAAAACAATTCTTAATCATTATGTATATGTGAGAGCTTGTGAAATAGGGTCAATTTTTTTTTTTTTTAATATATATATTTTAGTAAAAGAATTGGTCCCAAAATCTGGCTCCAATTCTACTTTCGCTGTTTTGATTCCTGCTTCCCTCACCACTTTTTGAGACACTGTGTTGAATTAGGAAATTTACACATCTCCGTGCATGTTTCACAACTCTGTGTTAAATTATTGCACCGTTTTAGGGAATTGGTTTACACTGCTCCTGTCTGCACATGCCATCGATCTGGTGCTGAATTGTTGTACCTGTGTAATGATATACCATTGTCGATGGTGTATTGATTCAGTGAAAATAATAAAACCAGTTTCATGATGTTAAATTTAAACAGGTGTTTCCTGATGTAAAAAATAAATCACTCCAGCCTAACAAATAATTGGTTTTTAGTTGGTTTATTGGTATTTTAATAATTGATATATAGAATCTTAATTTCTATATTCAAGTAAATTTTCTAACGGAACAAAAAGAAAAAAAAAGAAAGAAAATGTTGGAGAATATTTTTTTATGGGCTACCATAATTTTTTGTTGGCGACCATATTTTTTAATAAATTCCTGAACCCTGTGCATGGTTTAAACTGCCATTAGTTTTTTTTAGCATTTTGCTGAAAGGTATCATATTTTGCTAAAACATATTGGTCAGAATTTCACTAAAAAGCTAAAACTGGATAACTATATAAAATATCTCTATATAATAACTCAGATTTTTTTTTTTTTTTTTTGTAATATTTGCAAGCAAAAACTATGAAAGAACTGAAATTTTTGGGAATTATTATTTATATAGTAATTTGGATTTATTTTTACGAAGTGTCTATTGCTACGGCAGCCGGAACAATATTATTGTTACGGCAGTCACCAATGAATCTTTATCGCTCCCACTAAGAACGACTCTTTTGTGAATCAATCTCGCAGCACACATGTTGACATTCAGGACGCCATTTTTATATTTATTATTTTAAACGATCGCTTTACTATCCTTGCTTTTTGTTGAATGCGGCATTTTAATTTATTTTTTAAGCTAGCGTGTTCTGAAAAAAATATTGAAATCAATGTGGGAGATTTATTTTCCCCATATAATGATTTCGGAACGGGATTTCGATCAGAAAATAATTGAACCATCGATCTGTGATAATTTAAAATACAATCGATTTCTTTTGCAAAACATAAAATTTCCTTTTTTTGTGTGTGTGTATATTTAGCGTTACACTTCTCTGTGATGAAGATTGTTTGCATAATTTTTCATAGATTATTTGTATTGTGTGAATTCTTATAGGAAAATGAACATAGTTTTGTCATGGCCGCAACATACTAGTTTTTTCTCATATCTTTTATTTGTTCTGTACCGTAGTAGAATTTGTACTTATTCAAATATTAATTGTTATAATAAATGTAATTAATCTTTTTTAATATTGCTGTGGAAGATTTAAAATATTTGCTTTCATTTACATCATGGGTGTAAAACCACTTAGAATGCAAAAAACTGTAAACTGCTACTTGCATGCAAAATGAATAGTGAAGGAAGACTTAATACTAGTATGTTATCTGCAGGATTCGCTTCAGTTGTATCTCTGAATTTCATGTTATTTTGTTTTTATAGAAATTTTTCACTTTGAATATTTCATTTGCATTGTAATTTTCTTAGAACTTCGCAAATGTCATATTATCATTTATGATTAGTGTAAATAAATATTTTTAATAATAGCCATTTTATATATCATTAACAAGTCTTGACATTCATTCTGCATGCAAGTAGCAGTTTTCAGGGGTTTTGCATGTTATGAGCATATAATGCCTAATTTCACTGACAGTTATTGTATGGGAAAATTTGTTTCCATAATTATTCATTACTTAATGTATTTTTAAAAATTCATTTTCTAAATTTTTAGTACTATTTCATTTTATAGCTAATAATTGAGAAAAATGTACTTAATGAAAACTCGCATTTTTGAACTCAAATTTAAAAATATTAGTCTTTGTAAAATGAGTACTAATAGTTTTCTGAATGCGAAAATGGAATTAAAAAAAGAAACTAGCATGTTGTGGCCACTATATGGCTTTCTTCTGTATTTGGAACAACTTCAGTTTCTACCCACAACGATATTTGGCGATTTTGGCTAAATCATAAATCTAAAATAAACAACATATAAGCTGCCATATTATATCGCAAACTGTCCAGAACAACATTGTTATTGTTCAAAACGGCGCCAAAAAAACCCCATCAAATTCAGCTGTGGGTGTATACTGAAGTTGTATCCTATATTTTCGTAAACAAATTCTCTCCGTAAAAATAATTTATTAAAATTATTTTCTATGATAAATGCAGATGATTTACATTTCTAGAGAAGTCGTAACATCAAATATCCAAAGAAAATCAATTTTATTCTCCAAATAACCTTTTATAAAAATACATTCTTTTCTTTCTTTTAATGAAAAAAATCAATAACTTTTATCACAGATCTATAGTATAGTCATTCGTTTTAAAGGTATTGATGAGCTCTTTTAACATAATTAAAGCTCTTTGGGTACATATTGAAAATTTACAGGATACAGATGCAATGCTCCTACATTTACAAAAAATTTTCCTCAGTTGACTATCACTGTTATAAACAATTCATTTTAGTTTCATAATTATTAAAAAATAATTCTCTTTGTGCACATTTACACGAAATTTTGAGATATATCACCATGTTAAAACTTTAGAAGAAGCAGGTTGGCAAAGCCACCTTTAAGACTATTTTCACCAAAAGTTGGCAGGCACTAATTTATGTCAAGGTGCAACTACATACCAATTTGCATGAAATAAATTCTATGCATTAGTTCCTGAGATACAATTGCCACAAAAATTTATCGCACACAGACACATTTTTTAAAACTGGTCAAATCGTGTTCTACTCCTCTCAGAATGCGTAAATCAAAATCTATTGAAAACCCAAGGTCAAAAATTTTTACGAATACAATACTTTCTTCTACTAAAATGTAGAAGAAAGTAATAAATGAAGTTTTATAAATTTGGCTAAATGAATAGCTTACCAAATAATTGGATATTTGGACAAACTGAATATTCATCTAGCCAAATAGTTTCAGATTCGGCCAAATGGAATAATCAGTAATATGGCCAAATATTTGACATATCTCTAGTATGAATATTATGCAGAACATTTCAGTAATCTCCATCTCCAGCAAGATTATAAATAAAAAATACAGATCAATTGTTACAAAATTCCAATTTATGAACAGTTTGTGCAGCTGCAGATTCAACCATAATTAACTTAACCTTTAAAAATTAAGTATGACCACATATTTAAATAAATTTTAATTTAGATACAGTATCTATTTTTAATTGAAATAATTGTGGTAATTTCTTTTTTCTTTCATGCTAATTAATCACAAATTTCTTTTCATAATTCTGAAGAACTGTATAACTTACTAGCAGGCTTTGCCTGCTTCACTGGACACCAGTGTTGGGCATAATTGATTAAAAAGTAATTGAATTACAATGAAATTATAATTATTTTACTGTCAACCAATTAACAAGTAATTGATTGGAAATAAATTGAATTACTTATTCAATTTATTTGTAATCAATTACTTGTTAATTGATTGAGAGTAAAATAATTATAATTGTAATTCAATTACTTTTTAATCAATTATGCCCAACACTGCTGGACACTATATTTAAATGAATTCTCAAAATTCCATATCATTATTATAAAATCTCAAAAAAAAAAAAAAAAATCAGTTGAAGCCTAAGTTAAAGTTTACGTTCCATTCAGTAGATTTTCTCGCTTGCAGCATGAAGAATTCAGGTTCCCACTGCCTCCGGCACTGATTTACTCCCCTGTCCACAGCGGGAAAACAGTGGCATAAAGCCCCCCCCCCCCCCCCAAAAAAAAAAAAGTTCTGGATCTGCCACTGGTGGGAAAATCAGAATTTTCAAGAAATCAAATCGGAGAGATTATTACATATTCTTAATCAATACTTACAGTGATGCCGCTAGTCTTTCAAAATCTTGGGACCCATGAGTTTAAAAAATCTGGGTCAATTTTTCAAAAAATGGGTCCCCACATAAATGAGTTTATATATTATAGATATTTTTTTTTTTTTTATTGTAGATGAAAAACAGATTTTTAGGAATTTTTAACCAGCTCTTTTTGAAATTGTCTTAAACTAATTTTATGTAGGAGGAAAGGATCTTTTTTCCTTCTTTAGAGCAGAATGCTTTAAAAATATAAAGAAAATATTAGTTTTAAACAAGAAATATATTGTTTTTCATTCTTTGTTTATTTATTATTTTTTTCAAGAATGAAAATTACGTGTCCGCTAGTACCCGCCACAATAAATTTTTCATGTTTCTGCCTCTGATTTTTCACTTAATTTATGCACTATAGCACATAAACAGCATCTCTGACTCATATGCCAAAATTTGCCATTCCACGAAAATTTGAAGCATAATCAAACTTGAAACTGTGTTTTTTGCTGAGCCTACCCCAACGGATGGTGGTGGTATGTGTTGGGGGGGGGGGGGGATAATTTCGCAAAACCTCTTTAGAGTGTGTGTTGCATACATGTACCAATTGATGCATCAAAAAATCGCTTTTCTCAGATTTGGAGCAGAGTTATGCTAAAAACGTGTCTTTGCACACGCTCTGATCCTAAAGTGTAGAAAAGAGGAGAATTTTGGAAAATCTTTTTATACTACGTATTGGATACATATAACTGACCCACACATAAACAATTACTGTTCTACAATAATTTAAAGCAGATTTAACCTTGAAAACTTTCTTTTTACTCTTCATCTCTTTGTGGTGTGTGTATTGGGTATGCATAACCAATCAACATTAAAAAATCACTTTCCTAAGATAATTTGGAACAGAGTTAGTCTTGAAAATGTATTTCCTTCCAACCTTTAAAAGGGGGGAAATTTCACAAAATCCTATTATAGTGCGTGTTGGGTATGCATAGCCAACCCACACATTAAAATTAAACTGACTGAGATAATTTGGAGCAAAGTTACTCTTGGAAACTTTTTTCTCTTCCCCCCCCCCCCCCTGAACCCAAGGAGGGAAATCTCATTACAATAGGTATCGGATACATATAAACTATTTATGCATTAAAATACATGACTGCAACTCACCTAGATTTCCCAAGACAAATTTAGCGCTGAAAAAGGGGGGGTCTTGAATTTGCCCCCCTTGCAACACACCTCTCAAAATCGAAAGTCACAAAAACATGAATGGATTTTTGAAGATATGTACTGAAAACAGCCATGCGTTTTCTTTAGAATATGTACCACTTTTTTGTAAAACTACTCAAAAATTCCCCCTACCCCTCTTAAAAATTGAAAATTTCAAAATCACAGAAAATGCTTTCTTGTACTCAAATAGAGTCCTGCGCGGATCGGGTCTGACAAAAAAATGTTCATCAACCTGAACCCGACTAGAAATTTTTCATCAACCTGAAAACCAACCTGCACCTGACCCGAAACTAAATGAAAATTACTTTTTCATCTAAAAATCATACAGAACTTTTTTAAATTATAAAATAAGGTAAGTTTTCCTTGTCATACAGTTGGTAAATTATTTTAAAAATAATTTGAAATGTAATTACTAATTGTTTAATTTAAAACTGAAAAAAGGATTAATAATAATTTTTAACCATTTATGTGAGTTGCGAAATTCAAGAGTAAACTAGTATGTTTTGGCCACCACAAGACTTTTTTCTATACTTTCCTATATTTTACTAAGTGCAAATAATTTATTAAAAATATTATTTTTTAAGATTATCTAACAGGATGAATGCAAACGATTTTCATCTTAGAGACAACTAACACCAAATATCCAAAGTGACAGTTTTATTGCCTAAAATAGCATCTTAAAAAGTACATTTTTATAATGGTTATCTCACATATCAGGTTTCGTAGAGTTATATGCCATAGAAGTTGAGATATAGCTTTCCCATTATCGAGGGATATTGCAGTATAGCAGCTCCACCTATTGGCCAATTAGCATCCAGATTGATTCAACATGTCTCATTATGGCTTTCTCACATATCAAGTTTTGTTTGATTATACACAATAGAACCTCCCATTAAATTGCAAATATCGCTGTATAGCAGCGTCACCTGTTGAGCGGTTGACACCAACAGTTGAGACACTAATTTAGGTCAAGGTGAATCTACATATAAATTTATATGCAATTTTATGCAGTAGTTCCTGAGATATAGCCTTCCCCTAAACTGCTGAAATCGCTGTGCAGCAGCGCCACCTGTTGGCCAATAAGAATTCAAATTGAATCATCATAATGTCTCATAATAGCCTTTTCACGTATCAAGCTTTATTTGATTATACTCAATAGAACCTGAGATATAGCCTCCTCTTAAATCTCAGAAATTGCTGTATAGCAGCGCCACCTGTTGATCAGTTGACGAAAATTGATAGGCACTAATTTAGGTCAAGGTGCCTCTACATATAAATTCATATATAATTCTGAACAGTAGTTCTGGAGATACAGTCGCCACAAACGTTTTGTCACACACACACACAGACAGACATTTTCTATAAATGGTAAAATTGTGTTCTAGACCTTTCAAAACATGTAAATCCGTCGAAAATTTTTATGAATCCAATACTTTCTTCTATTGAATATAGAAGAAAGTAAAAAATGCACTTCAATTTAAATGTTCGTAATTTATTATTTAATACTTATAGTCTGGAAAAAAATAAAGATGTATTATTCTTTATTGCTTTTGTCCGATGGTGTTTATTTTACATTACTTTTTTAAATTAAATCACGACAAGTATTCCCTTTATATTTGCTGTATATACAAATGTAAATGGAAGAAAATTCAAAACTCCATTAACATACAAGCGAGGATTAAAATTCATTGAAAATAAAGATATCTTAAAAAAAAAAAAAAATTTAAATTGAGAAATAACTTAAATTTCCAAAACATAAAAGTGAGGTTATGTTGTATTTCTTATATATATATATATGTTACCGCTAAAGTGCAGAAATCAGTTAATCTGCAGATTAGCTAGGTAATCTGCACATTAACTAGGGTGATCCGTTAAAGTGAGGAAAATTGTTTTATTTCTCAAATTACCTAGGTAATCTGCGAATTACCTAGATAATCTGCACATTACCTACTAGGCACTAGTTAAAGTGAAAATAAGATATCTGGTGTTGTAATTTTATAGCACGCTGTGTTGTATTTGTTTTTTCATTCGGAAAAAAATAGTTTTCTTTTCTTTTTTATTTATTTCTTTACTTATTTTAATCTGTATGTGTTTTAATTTTTATATCTTTTAAAGTTATATTTGTTTTATTTTTTATTTATTTCATCTTTTTTATTCTGTCAATATAAGTTTGAAGATGTTATGCATTTTTAATATGAAATATAATAGCTTTCAATAAATTCTATTTTATAAATGAATGTTAGAATTGTAATACAGTAACGATTTCTTTTCAAAATAAAAATATTTAACAATTTAAAATTAAAAAAAAAAAAAAGTTTTATTAACAACTTATATTGCTATTACTATTTAAATAATAGAAATATTAAATTATATAAAATATTACTAGAAATATTAAATTAGACAAATCAGAAGCATTATTTAAGAAGTACTTCAAATAATTAAAACTGCTTTAACTTTTTTTAAAATGCATGAAAATTAAAATGACGGTTTTCAATATTTTATTAAACTATATTTTGCAGCATACATATATCTGCATAAGTTTAGCAAATATATTAATTTTCCAAAAAAAAAAAAAAAAAAAAACCTTTTTTAACACTTTTTATGTGATAAACTACAACGAAAATATCTGAAAAAGCGAACAAAATTTAAAATAAATAAATAAATAAAAATATAATAATGATATATAAAATATGTACAGGAAACTTGAAAAAATGTAATGAAATGCTAAAAAATGTACAGAAATTTCATATTAAGTATTTATTAAATGCCATAATATTTTTCAAAGTTAATAACTAATATATCTTTTTTTTTTTTTTTTTTTTTTAGTAAGTAATAGTAATTTAAATCAATTTTAAAATAAAGTAGTTTTAAAAAGTTATGGTTTAATAGTTTTAGTTCGGAAGGAAATAATTACTGTAATGTAAATCTAATATTCATAATTCAAGATGGAGTTTCACGAGAGACAGCTTTTAATAAAGATTACATTTCATTAATAAAATGCAGACCCTTATCAAACTTATATTGACAGAATTAAAAAAGATAGAAATAAAATCAACATTAAAACAATTATAATTTACTTGTTATTTTAAATGTTGTGTTAGTCATAATTATAAACCTAATCATGGCTTCCATTCTCCACATTTTGCTTTTGCCGTTTATCGGTTTATCATCATAGCATAGCGGAAGGGAAGGGGTAAAAGTTTTAGTTATGTTTGAAGGTCATTCGCGTATCTGTATCACATGGCTGTTTGACGTCATAGTGAATGTAAAAAAAAAAAACTAAGGCTCAAAACAAACATTTGAACTTTAACGATACTGAAACCGTTAATCTGCAGATTACCTAGTTAAAATGCGGAAAACTCTTTATTCCGCACTTTAACGGGTTATTTTAGTTAATATGCAGATTAATGGATTTCGCGTTTTAACGGTAACATATATATATATAAACAATAGTCAATAAAAATTTATACAGTACTTTAAAATTTTCATACAATTTCTACATATGATAAGTTTTAGATTTGTTTAAGAAAAGAAAACATATACGGATATTTTTTTCTCATGCTTATTCAGATTTTTTTTTCGGGTGGATATCCGTGTATATGAATACGGAGCTCCGACACATTTCTCAAATCAGTTAAAGAGCTATAATTATGTCTACAAATTCATGCTTTCAATTGTAAAAATTTTTTTGAAAGGTGTTCTCAAGTCGACCCGACTCGTAGAAAGCTAAACCCCACCCGAAACTGACCCGCAAGAGAAAAAAATTTGTCAATCTAACACGTGGGTCGGGTTCAGGTAAAATCGGGTTACCCAACCCGATGCAGGACTCTATACTCAATACTCTCCACATGTGCAATTACTTCACTGTGAAGTAATGCGAAATTGACTGCTTACAATTACAGACGTGTTTTTTGCCTCCTGCTCTCCAGGGAGAAAGGGGGGGGGGGGATTTCTTAAAATTCCATTACTATAGATGTCAGATACATATAAATAATCCACCCACCGAAATTCTTGACTTCAGCTCCTACAGTTTTTCCCAGACAAATTCAGCACTAAAGCACTAGCATTGTGCCCAAATCGAATCCCTAAAAAATTGCAAAAAACAGAAATGGGTATTTGGAAATTGCATGGCTCTTTTCAACATCTTTGTTAACCATTTTTGGTAGAGTTCTACTCAAAAATCGGGAATTTGTGAAATTTTCCACCAAAAATTTATTTTCTCCTCTCTCTCTCTCTCTCCCCCCCCCCCCCCCTAAAAATAAAAAATTTCTAAATCATAGAAAGTTTTTTTTTTTTTTTGTCCTCAAATCTAATTTTGCCATGTGCAATTTCCTCATCATGAAGTAATTTTGAGCTGAGTTATGCTTGCAAACATGTTTTTGCCTCCTGCCCCCTTGCAAGGGGAGAAAATGTTGTAAAAGTTGATATACATAATTTTAAGTTACTTTAAGACCTAAATTCCTGCAATTCAGTTTAGCCATTCTCGCATGATACTTGGACAAAAATAAAGTTACAGACACAACAATGCATAGAAAAAATTCTGAAGTCATTTTCGGCTTTCATGATGTGTGAAAAGTGAAGATATTGCAAATTTTTTGATTCTGAAATTTACAAACAAAAGTCTGATTTTATTAATATAAATTAGTAGAAAGAAGATAGTAAAGTTTGCATGTTAAAATAAAATAAGCTTCATTTAACCCCTTGACCAACTAGTCAGAGGCACGGTTAATACTTATGAGTACTACCTAACCTTTGAAATTTGTTTCCAGAATTATTGATTATCCAATTTATTATAATTTTGTTTTGACATTTAGAAATTTTTCAACTGTTAAATAGGTTCTTTTAGTATTTTGAGTTTAAATATAAAAAAGTAACCAAGTATATCTATCATTTGCATTTTTTAACTGCAAAATAAAATGTTAAAAGTTTTAAAAATAAATGTTTGTAAAACAAGTATTAATTTATTGTTTGTGATTTTTTCTGAATGTGAAAACGGAATTTAAAAAAATACATTAAGTAATGCATAATTATGGAAACAAATTTTCCCATGCTTTATAAATCATTTTTTATTTTTCATTAAATATCAGTTACTTAACTTATTGATGTTTAAATTAATAAATAAATTTTCTTTGTTAGTATAAATATCAATTACTAGTATGAACATCAGAAAATTAGTTTTTTCTTATACAATTTGAATACTTTATGCATCCGTCATTAGTTTTAATGTACATTGTACCTGTACATTTTTTTGTACGCAATGTTTGATACACATAAGTGTACATTTTGACGTCAGAATTATAAACTATGTTTACATATTATCATTTTCACATTTTTTTTTTTTAGAGTCCTAAGATTTAAAAAGAAAGAAAAAAATTAAGTTACAACTTTTTTTTTTTTTTTGAATGATTGATTATTAACATGCCATCATTTGTTTGTTTAAAAAAAAATATTTGAGATGTTTGAGATCAATTTATATATTAGTTTTTATTTTTTCAAAACTTTCTGCTGAAAGGTTGAAGGGGAGGGGGGGTGTCAAAATGGACATTTTTAGGGGTGAAACTACCTAATATGCAAAAACCCTGAAATCTGCTATTTGCATGCAGATGGGGGGGATTTAATAATGGTATATCATATATATAAGTAATATTTAAAGAGTTCTTAATACATTTTAAGGCAAACAATCAAAATGACAAATTTCTATAAAAACAAGATAATTTAACATGAAATTCAGAAGCAGCAAAAATTTTAAAAACACTGAATTCAGGGGTAGTCCCTGAAAAGTTTCACTCCTGCATTTGTTATATTTATACTAACAATAACAGCTTATTTACATTATGATTGTAGCAATAAATAATAATACAATCAGAGGCGGATTTGAGTTAGATTGTACCCTACACCCATTTCAATATGGCACCCTCCCCCTCTCATGTTTTGAAGTATATTATGCATTTGTAATAGTAATAATAGCAATAAATATGATACAGCTAAAGGAAAAATATTTTTCTTAGATATATCAATCTCTAAGCAATCTTTATATAATAATCATTACATAAATAAAAAATAAATAATCATATCTCATAATGAAAAAAATCAATTACTTTATTTGGTTTCTCCAACAAAAAATGTTAATAAGTAGAATTTAATTTTTTATTTAATCACTGAAGAACTAACTCACTTTCCTTTTATATTTTTATTAATCAAAATAGAAATTATTTTGATTTATAAGTAGATAAGTTAATTTGTTTAAAAATAGTTTCTTTACAGCTTCTTGTTTGATATTTTATATTTAAATCATTGCATACTTAATTATTTTCAGAAAATAATTTCACTCATCAAATCATAACATGTTTGACTCATGGCAGAGAGAGCAGATCATGCTTAAAATTTGTATTATCGACTGAAAATCTATTTGATTGCTCTTAATGTTTGGATTTGTGTTCAAAATTAAATCATTTTTAAGAATTTAATAAGCTTAAAAAAAATTGCCACACTCTACCTGGATCTAAGCATAATCCATTGCTGGACGTTTAATCGCCATAAGAAAACAACAGCATCCCTAGTTACATATTGCCGCTGCTTAGTCCAGAGGACCAACCGTTCAAATATAACACTATCTTTTTTCATTAATATCACATAATCAACAGATTGGGAAGAAAACCATATATAGAAAATTCATTTTTCCAGCTCAGTGAAAATAATGGCAGGACCAGGAGTCGAACCCCAGATCTTTGACTTACATGGTCAAAGATCTTAGACCGTGTAAGTCAAAGATGCGGGGTTTAACTCCCGGTTCGGGCATTATTTTCACTCAGTTGGAAAAATCAATTTTCAATAACACTATCTATTCATATATTTCAAACCGCTATCTAAAAATCTGTAAGGTGTTAAATGGGGATTGATAAAGTGTTTTATAATTGGCAAAAAATAAAAAACCATTACTTAAAAATGTTTCTCATTCCTATTAAATACTGGTTGGCTGCCACTACTGTTCAAATTTTAATTATCTTTAAAACTTAGGCACCCCTAGGCACGGGCCTAAGCCAAAATCTGTCGCTAAATACAATGTTAAAAAAAATAAACTAGCTTTTAATAACAGCTTATTCTTAATAAAATTTGAATTTTCTCTTTTTTTTTTAATACTTTTCATTAACTTTTCTTTTAATCTTAAAATAATAAAAAATACATCAGAGAACTGTTGAAAAGTAATAAGTGAAAAACTGAATAAACACCATAAACTGCAAAAAACCCAAAACAATTAAGTTGGCACGAGTGCCGCAAATAAAGTGATGATGCACAATTTATAGTGTTTTATTCAAAGTTTTTTACTTAATAGCTTTTAAGCTTGCTTTCTAAACCTAATATTTTTAATCTTTTATATTCTGGTTTTCCTAAAACATTTAATAACCGTTTATGAGTTTTAAATGTTCTTGTTACTGAACAAATAAAATGAAAATAAAAAGCTTAAGTATTTTTTTGTTTGAATAAAATACCGTATATTTCCGAATATAAGCCGATCCGTATATAAGCCGAGAGTACGTTTTTCCCGTCAGAAATTTGCCCAAAATTGCAAATCCGTTTATAAGCCGAATTGAAAAAACACTCTTTTAAATTCGAGTTTATCGCAAAAACGGCGAAAATATTGCCGATCTATAAAACTTTCAGGTCAATCTAAATGTAAATAAAAAGCATTTTTGTTTTGTTACATGGAGCGCGGGCATATTTTGAACTCAAATCAGCAAAAAAATCGCGATGCTTAAACAAATAAAATGTCTTATTACTTACCTTAGAGAGTATATTTTAAGTTAAGTTTGAGTAAAATATTGTTATATTTAGTTTAATAATATGATACAGTCTATTTACACAAATAATTTACTTTTAAAATATATTAAGTTATTAAAAAACAATATAAATTCATATTTTTGTAATAAAAATCTTTAAACATTTCTAGTAATATTTTTTGTTTAAATTTAGGTTTCTGTGCAATTGCAATGACATTAACTTATGTTCAGTGATAAAGTTGCTTTGTTTTAAACTTTTAATTTTATTATCTAATGCAGCAATTAAATTTTCAGTAGAAATTTTGTTGTTTTTTATAATTTCCGATAATTTTCAAAATCACTCGTTATTTACATTTTTCTGGATCGCTCAAGTAAAAATTGATTGGTACAGCCATCTACTGGCAGAAAAGCAAAACAGAAATGATAAATAAAATATAGGAATTAGCTTATATGCATTTCGATTTGGAAATGTTTCTTTTTACTATTGCTAGAAATCTTATATGCTGAAACATAAAATAAAATAAAGAACTAGAAAATTTCACAAAAATCCTGTATTAAAATAAGCTTAAACAAAAAAAAATTAGAATTGAAATCATTCATGGTAGTAAGAAAAAATTGTTTGGTGCTGCCATCTATTATCAAAACAGAAAAACAAAAATGGCCGTAAGTGTGACGTTTGGCGAATAGTGCTTCATCATGGGGAAAAAAAAAGAAATAAACACGCGACTACATCGAGCTCCACTAGAAATAAATTTAAAATTGCTAATTTAAGAGTTTATGTGTGATAATTATTTAAAAATAAGGTTTAATATCACTATTTTACTTTATATATTGTTTTTAAGCTTAAAATATATGTATTCAATCATTGTTTCTAACATACGTTTTTTGCTAGAAATGTGGATCCATGTATAAGCCGAGCCCCCCAATGCAGCTTCCGAAAAATTTCCAAAAATTCTCGGCTTATACACGGAAATATACGGTATGTTAAAACTGTATTTCATTGAAAATATCCCCTCTTCCTACAAAGAAAAAAGAATATGGGGAATAAAGCTAAATATACGCTTTTTGAGAACAATGAACGAGTTATATTTCACATACACGGTTTATATGTGTTTTTCATTTTATCTAAGAGAGAAAAGGATATTCTCACTTATTTTTAAAATGTTAGTTTCATAAGAATATTCCTGTTATCCAAGAATAGTTTCACTTCACGTATTTAATATTTTAAATACATATACATAATAATTATTTTGGCAGAAATAAAGGATTTTACGTGGTAAAAAAAAATTATATAATTTAGGCTTACTAAATACAAAAAAAAAAAAAAAAAAGGGGGGGGGGGTGGTACTTTTTTCATAACAATACTATAGGGCTGTTATAAAAAAAATGTACTGTCAAGGTACTAGTACTAATATGATAAAGCTATTATGAAAATTTTTAATAATCCCATGGGGATGATGAAAAAGAGAAGTATACAAAAACTATTTTTCTTTTATTAAGAATATGACATAACAGATTTAAGTTATTAATGTTACTGAAGACTAAACATTAGCTCATTAAAAATATATTTTTAATAATATGTATAACATTAAAATCATCGAAATTATTAATAAATATCAATTTTGTAATATAATTTAAAACTTTTCAATAATAATGCTTGCACACATAAGCATATATATGATTGTGTTTGCAAACTTGAAAAAGAAAAGAATGTGAAATGCTTACTAATTTATAGTTATTAATTAAGTACAAATTTGACAGCAGAATAATTTATTATATTTTTGTAGATTTAAAATTGGTGAAGATTTACGATCCACTACGGTAGTTTTGGTTTGCAATACGGGTAAAATATAAAGTTTTAATACCTAGTAAACAAGACATGATAAACTATGTAACGAGACAGAAAGGCAAAGTGAGTATAAACTTAAAACTAATTTTAATTTAACAGAAAGTAAATACGGAAATTGTTCCTGAGGGGAAAAAAAAAAAAAAACTGACAGTAAATTCTAATTTTAATTACATGTATAAAAAGAGATAATTTAAAATACACATCGGTACATGAGTAAAATATGTACAGCTTTGTAAAGACAATTTATTAAAAAAGGAATGTTAATCTTAAGTGCAATTTTTTTCATCGTCTTTAACTGACACTCGATAAATTTCATAAAAATGTATTTGATAAAGATTTAAATATTAACAATGACCATTCATTGCTTTTTTATTTGTACAAGGATCAATATAGTCCAGATTATTAATGAGTTTAACACAGATAGCATTATTCTGGGCTATCGAAGCAAAAACATGGCTGAAAAAAGTAAACAAATAGACTGCCGGAAACAAGAATCATTCAAATAAAGAATCATTCTTAAAAATTCTCCGGCAGTCTCACTGCGCAAGCGCAGTCAGACTGCTGTAACAATAATATTGTTACGGATGCCGTAGCAATAGCCACAGCCTTATTTTTAATGATTGAATTTAAATGCAAAAATATTTAAAAGTATGTCAGAATTCAGAATTTGCTTTATAGAAGCATTCTTAGCACTAGTATTTCACGATTATCTACCACTACACTTTATTTAATTTTTAAATTGCTTTTCATTTTACACGTATGATATGAGTACCTCTTTTCCTATTGTTAAAATCAAAACTGTTTCCCTGATTCATATTTTTAAAGTCACAAATATGGATGCTTGGTTAAAATCATCAATGAACAAAAGGAATAGAAAACAAAACTGAGGATAACAAAGCTTCCAAGGAACATTACCCAAGTGTCCGGCTGCGATTTTAATGAAATTTTAATTTCTGATAGAGGGCATGTACCAAATATTTTTGATCATCGAAATTTTTGCTATTGTCCATGTTCTCTCTATTTATTGAATTTTTAAAATGTTAAAAAACACATCAGCCACATATCAACAGTAAGCTCCGGGTGTGACTTAAAAATACTAAATGATTTAGCAAAATGATTTTGCGCTTTAATGTTTAAGTTACAAATGAAAATTTATAGTAGTACTGAAAATTATTTCAACTGACATATTCATTTGAGTATGCACTTGCTGTATAAATACAAATTTTTCGCATGTTTTTGAGTAAAATTTGATAGCATATCAAATATGAAAGAAACGCCTCTCTCTCATTGAAATCCGAGCCGGACACTTGGGTGATGTTCCTTGTAAGTAAAAGAAATCAATGGTATCCAAAGAATTAATTAACTTTCGAAAAAGCTAAAATAGTGCTTGCCTATTTTTGCTAAAATACTAAAGTAATTTTTTTGCCAGATTAAACCCTGCTTACAATTAAGGTGAGAATATAAAAAAACTTCATAAGATACACAAAGTATCGATAAAAACAAAAATTTTTGTTTTACTATAGGAAAAAAAAAGTACTACTTAATTAAATAAAAATTTTAAGCTAGCGCTGAATATTTCTATAAAAATATTCATTTATATGCAAATTCCTTATTAAAAAAAAGTGCACCGATTTTCGTAGCATAACTATATATATTTTTTTCTAATTTTTATTATTATTCATGCGAAATTAAAAATATTTTACTTTATTTACAGGAAAAAAAAAATAAATAAATAATAACGATAAGTGTGTATTTTATTGATTTATTTTGGTCTCAGATATTTCTTTCTTTTCATTCATTTTAAAGTTAAAATGTGGTTTTTTATTTAATAGCTTTTGATCCGATTGATTTAAAAAATACGGCGTTTGCTAGATTTTGTTCTGATTTTAAGCATGCCAATTTTCGTAGCGGTAGGTTCAATGGCATAGATTTGTGTAGCGACTTATAAATACAGACAGACAAACAATCAGCTTTATATATATGAGGAACAAACATTCAAACCATGTTTTCTCCAAATATAAAAAAAAATCAGTCAGTGACACTTCTTTAAACTTAACATAAAAATAGTATGTCTACATATTTTCCTAGTATCTAGTAATGCATCTAAACAAATGATAATTGGGTTTTAAGTTTAGTTATTTTTTAAGTTATTAGTTTTTGTGTTGTCTCAAAAATTGTGTCCGAAGGGGAAAACACGGTTTGAATGTTTGTTCCTCATATATATAAGAATTATCTGAGGATGATAATTTCGCATCTAAAAAAGACGTTAAGAATAAAGTTATCAGTTTTGGTTTTAGTAATTCACTATGCTGTAAGTATCAAAATGTAGCACTAAACCTAATTATGTATATACACTACAAAAGTTCTGCATGAAAGCGTGCTGTTTACCATTTAACTAAATTTTATGTTCGAAAGCCCTTTTTTTTTTTTCAATTTTAAGATGTGCAAATTTTCATATATGCTTCAATTATTCTTTCTTGCAACTACTCTGTATTCGGTACTCGTCCAAGCACTCAGCAACTACTCGGTCGAGGTGCTATTTGGTGCAGCACTAATATCTAACAAAAGTTGTTTTTGTTAACAACAGTATTTAAATAAGGATTATATTTTTAAAATCGAGTTAACAAGGAGTGCACATGTTATGTATCTGGCAACAGCCAGATTAGAGAACCTTCCAAGCTGTGTAACGCGCGCGTGCTTTGTTTACCTTTTTGAATTCCATAGTTTCGTATTGTACATGTTCGGTGTAGTTGTTGTTATGCTCGTTTGTGCCTGTGTATCTTAATGCTAATAAATGTTCTTTGCGTGTATGTAAAACGAATCGTATCGTCTCTCGGTCTACCTTGCATACATGACAAAAGAGTTGGCGACGAGGATGGGATCTTCGAACATTAATTTTGAATCTTATGATGCGTCTGTGGAAGACTGGTCCAGTTATGTGGAACGTCTAGAATCTTACTTCGTTGTTAATGGGATCGAAGATAAAATGAAAGTCCCTGCTATTTTAAGCCTTATGGGAGCAACAACGTATAAATTGTTAAAGAATCTGGCCACTCCGAACATTCCTTCTGAATTAACTTATCAAGATATCATAAAATTACTTTCGGAACATTTGAATCCTAAACCACTAGCGATGATAGAACGGTTTCGTTTCTGCAAGAGGAAGCAATTTGAAGGTGAGTCCATTGCAAATTATTGTGCCGAATTACAAAAACTGTCGATACACTGTAACTTTGGGAACAATTTAAGTACGGTGCTTCGTGATAAATTGGTGATGGGTCTCAAAAACGAAAATATACAGAAAAAGCTGTTAGCAGAGGATAAGTTAACATACGAAAAAGCTAAGAGCATTGCATTCGCAATGGAATCTGCTCAGAGAGATGTGTGTGAAATTCAGAATCAAATGGTATCGATTAAAAGATTATATAGTTCGCAAGATAAAACTATCAAAAAAGATTTTTCTAAATTTAAGAAATCTGAACCTACAAAGAAGTTTGATAAATCTCGGAAATGTTACAGATGTGATAGTACTCAACATTTAGCTCACGAATGTAAGCACAAGAACACTCAGTGTAGAAATTGCTTAAAGAATGGGCATTTGGCGAAAGTCTGCCGCTCAAAACGTAACGAAACAGTTAAACAAATAGAATCTTGTTCTGAAACTGTACCAGTTAATAGCGTTAAATCACCACGACATGCAAGGGATAAGATTTTATTAGAAATTTTTGTTGAAGGGAATAAATGTTTATTTGAATTAGATACTGGAGCTGCTATTAGTTGTATGAATGTAAATGAATTTAAGAAACTTTGTCCGGATGTAGCCATTAAGCCTACCAAATTATTGCTTAGGAATTTCGTTAATTCTATGATAACATCAGCTGGCCAAGCAGTGGTGCAAATTCAATACAAAGATCAAATTAATACAGAAACTATTTATTTGGTAAATGCAAAAGTAAACGCAGTTTTTGGTCGTGAATGGTTGAGAAATTTCCAATTAGACTGGAGCTCAATTAAAGCAGTTCGGGTTGGAAATTGTAATTCTCGAACCAATAAATTAAATATCTTGCTTCAAAAGTATGAGAAAATTTTTTCTCCGGGTATCGGGAAACTGGAAAAGTTTTGTTGCCGTCTTCAAATGAAACCTAATTACAAACCGGTATTTTTTAAACCTCGACCAGTACCATTTGCTTTAAAAGAAAGAATAGAAACTGAACTTAATAGGTTGGTTGCAGAAGACATCATTGAGCTGGTGACATATAGTGATTGGGCTACACCAATTGTTCCTGTTATCAAACAGAATGGGAACCTACGAATCTGTGGTGATTATAAGGTGACTATCAACCCGGGACTAAATATTGAGCAGTATCCTTTACCCCGTATCGAGGACATTTTTGCTGAACTGTCAGGAGGGGAGTTCTTTACTAAATTCGACTTATCTGAGGCATACCTTCAAATGTTAGTTGATGAGCAGGACCGACATCTATTGACGATCAATACTCACAAGGGTTTGTTCCGTTACAAGAGAATGAATTATGGTATAGCCTTAGCTCCGGCAGTGTGGCAGAGAGCCATTGAACAAGTTTTATCAGGCATCGCGGGGGTACACGTATTTTTAGACGATATTACCGTAATGGGGAGAAATGATCAAGAGCATTTTGAAAGGTTAGATTTAGTACTACAGAGACTAGAAGAATATGGTCTCAGAGTAAATAAGCGGAAAAGTGAATTTTTTAAGAAATCTGTGAATTATTGTGGTCATACAATTGATAAATTCGGCCTCCACAAAGCACAAGAAAAAATCGATGCAATTACGAAGGTACCAGTTCCAAAAACTGTATCTGATGTGAAAAGTTTTTTGGGTTTAGTCAATTACTACGGAAAATTTATTCCCAACTTATCTACTCGTGTCGCTCCTCTCAATAATTTACTGCAGAAAGGTACTAAATTTTTGTGGACTGCAGAATGTGAAAAAGCTTTCAAGGCATTGAAACAAGAAATTGCTTCAGACCGAATTTTATGCCATTATGATCCTAAGTTACCTCTTGTATTACAAACTGATGCATCACCAGTTGGAATAGGAGCAGTTTTAAGTCACATTATGCCAGATGGTTCAGAAAAACCAGTAATGTTTGCATCAAGGTCATTGACTAAAACGGAACGTAATTATTCGCAGATAGACAAGGAAGCATTGAGTATCGTATGGGGAGTAAAGAGATTTTATCAATATTTATTTGGTCGACATTTTGATCTCGTAACCGATCATAAACCCCTAGTATCAATTTTCGCACCTAATCGTAGTTTACCATGTCTATCAGCAACACGAATGGTTCATTATGCACTTTTTCTCCAAGCATTCAGTTATACAATCAAGTATCGAAACACTAAGAATCATGGCAATGCCGATGCACTTTCACGGTTACCACTAGCAGTTGACAAGGACTGTGAGTACTTGACTGAAGCAGACGTGACAAATATTTCGCAAATTGAATTAATGCCTGTTACAGCAACTGACATAGCCAGAGCTACTAAAACTGATAGGAAATTGTTCGAACTGTATGAAAGTTCAAAATCTGGAACTGAATTACCTGTGCCTTGGAAAGGTAGAGAATCTGAATTTTCATTGCAAAATGGTTGCATAATGTATGGTCATAGAGTATGCATTCCTGAAAAGTACCAGAATCAAGTTTTGGAAGAACTTCATGTTGGACATCCTGGAATTGTCAAAATGAAGGCCATAGCTAGAAGCTACTGCTATTGGCAAGGTATTGATGCCAGTATAGCCAATTTTGTTCAGAACTGTTCAGCTTGTATCGCAACAAGGAACGAACCAGCAAGGATAAATCGACATCCGTGGGAATGGCCAAATATGCCTTGGCAAAGGATACACGTTGACTACGCTGGTCCTTTTATGGGGAAAAGGTTTTTTGTAGTCTCTGATGCATATTCGAAATGGATAGAAGTCATTCCGATGAAAAATATTACAGCTAGTTTTACAATTCATCATCTTCGTATTCTTTTTGCTCATTATGGAATTCCCTTAACTTTGGTTAGTGATAACGGCGCAAGTTTTACTAGTTACGAATTTCGACATTTTTTGAAACTGAATAATATTAAACATATAACTTCAGTACCGTACCATAGTGCTACGAACTGACAGGCAGAAAGAATAGTGCAGTTATTCAAAGCTTCGTTGAAATCGAGTAGAGGTGATTCTGGAGATCTAAATGTGAAATTACAAAGATTTTTATTACAGTATAGAATAACTCCACATTCTCTCACGGGAGAAACTCCGAGTGTCTTGTTTTTGAAGAGATGTATTCGCACTAGGCTTGATCTTTTTAAACCAAATTTGAGAGACAAAGTTGTTCAGAAACAGAGTTCGAGACTTGACACAGAATCTATCTTGCGTGAGTTTTGATATAGACTAAAGGTCTATCTTTCAATTAATTTTATTAAGCAAATTCCATACAGTGGAAACACTAATCTTTTAAGTTTTAAGGATTTCAATAAAAATAACCTGACCAGTGTTCAACTGTTATAACACAGCAAAGACAAAAGGTTTTAACAAAAAAAACAATTTTTATTCAACAAGGTATAAATATATATTAAACTTTCAAAAGTATAACAAGAACATGATTACCTTTTCAGGTGCTGAACCAGATATAGCAATAAGCACAATCAAATATTCATGACAATGCACTTTAAGAACAACCACAGAGCCTCCGCGATCGCCAGGTTGATCAACGGGAAAACAGGATGAAAAACTGTACTTCTGCGATCGCCAGGTTGATCAGCGAAAGTGAGACGAAATATATTAACACAAAGTAGCAATAATGGTGATTATGCTCATACACTATTAATTATACGATTTAATTTAGAAGACTTTAATTTAACTTTTTAATCAACTACAGACGTTTCAAACTTAACAAACGCTACTTAAAAAGTAGCTAAACAATATATAACATCAATTAAACCTCAAATGTAACAGTCTCATTTCAAAAACTTCGATTATCAATTTTTCAAAAAAAAAAAAAAAAAAAATTCCCATCATCCGCGAATGACGAAAACCTTATCCTTTAAAAAGGAACAAAAATCAAACTTAACAATTTTAACATATGTAAATTTTTAACAACGGCAGCCATCGTTTCTTAAAAAATATGCAATAGCCAAAAGAGCATAACTAGCTTAGCTGTAATAACACCAAGAGCACATACTCCAGTGCTTAGCCAACAACAGCTTAAAGCTGCTCAACTATTCACAAAACTACTACTTCATTTGTAATTGAAGATTAGCTGGCCATTGCTGACAACTGCTGATAACTGCCCCTTAACACACCTGCCGCGATCTTTTTATATTGAATGAAAATTCAAAATCTACATATAAACAATACATTACCATTGCCACTCAACGGCCACAGCCGAAAATACAATTTACTATAACTATTTTAGTAGAATTGGCAACAATAAAAATAAGAAAAATTATGCAGAACAAGATTGGCAACGGCAACGATGTAAACAAAACATCAATCGTTAAAATGTGATGCAGGCAAAGATGGCTGACCGAAATTTAAGTAAAGAACACTTTTAAATTTAAATAAAAAGGTAAGTTAATAGTTATATAATGAAACATAAGCATTTATATTTATAAAATTAACAATTTTTTTATGTGCGAGGACAATTGATAGATATCAATGCCCCCCACCGCAGCATATATAAAAAATAAATTTAATTAACAAAATACCATCATGAGATCCCACAGTCCATAAAAAGTATCACAAGTGATATAATAAACTAGTTACTACGAAGATAACCATTGACAAAAACTCCGATTTTCAAGTGATGAAGTACAACTCTCCACCCCGCAGACATACTAAAGAAAAAGGTGATATGAAAATATACATTATATACAATATTAATTTCTGATAACAATTATATACAGTTATATTATGCAATTCAATTTTATGTACAAGAATAAATATAATGGACATATATACAGTATATGAAAAATTATGAAAAATGAATATATATACAAATGGACAAATACGCAAGGCGCCTCACGATTTCACACACATATTCACACCATGACAACATAATATAAAAATTATGAAAAACATCTGCAAAGCAAAGAAATTAATTCAAACACAAAAGATTTATATAAAGATCACTTTTATAAATTTTAACAAATCATTTTTTTGTCAACGGCTTCGTAAACGGGTCGGCAAGATTTAATTTAGAGGACATATAATCAATATGAAATTTGCCCTCATCAAACCAATCCCTTATAAAAAACAGTTTAATATTAACATGGCGTGTATGGAAATTCTCAATCCTGGACTTTGTAAAACATATGGCAGCCTGATTATCAGCATATAAAGTGGGTATATCAAAATTAAGTGGGTATATCAAAATTAAATTATTAATTTCTATAAGATTTAAATTAGAACATTCACATAAAATATTATAAAACCAGTCCTGCTCACGAACACAATCACACATAGAAACAAATTCTGACTCCACTGTAGAAATGGTAATTCCCTTTTGTTTATTAGTACGCCAAGAAACAGCAGCACTATCCAAAAGAATTTACTGGCCACCCATAGAAACGTAATCGTCCCTATTAGCAGCAAAATCAGCATCAGAATAAGAAATTAATTTAACTTGTGTGCATTTAAGATGGAGCTTATATTGACTGGTGTATTTTATATATCCTAGGAGTTTAAGTAAGCCCCGCCAATGTTTAATACCTGGATTTTGTTGGAACTGTGAGAAAATGTTAGTAGCATATGCGATATCAGGTCTTGTGCGATTTGAAATAAAAGAAATACAACCCAAAAGATTTCTATAAGGTAAACGAGAAGCTTCATCGATGTCTGCTTGAATAACAGGACAATCACTCTTTGAAAACTGGATACCTTTAACGATAGGCAAGGAGGAGATAGGTACTCGGTGATTTTGAAATCTTGTACTCACTTCATCAATATATTGATTTTGATGAATCAAAACACCTGTATCTGTATACTCAAACTCCACACCTAACAACTTGCGTGTGACACCCAAAATTTTCAAATCAAACTTTGATTTCAATAAACTTAAAATATCATTAGCTTGAGATTCAGTCCTGGCAAAAACAACGATGTCATCAACATAAACCAGTAAAACAGAGAAATTGTTAGGGATAAGCACCTGTCTACTTGATATGTTTCAGAATGTAAACAAATTGAAGTGATGTTTAAAACAAATTATCAGGCTGGACTTTCAACATAACTATTAATTTATTACAATAATGAACAATGAACAAGTTAATATAAAAATAGATAACAAAATTAAAAGACAAGCTCATCTTTATAATTATCATAGGCTGACCAGCAGCCATCTTCATGAAACAAATATGGTAGCTGAAGCTTGCATTCTGACTGAAAACAACATGGCAGCCAATTTACTTCATAATAAAACCAACATGGCTGACAGCTTGTTCCACTTTGCCCAACTTGAGCAAAAAACTAATTCAATTTTAATACATGTTGGCACAATCTAAAACCACCCTAGCTCCAACTCTTCAGCATGCACATATATACAATATCAAAACAGATGTAGGTCACAGTCAAAAACTTATTCAGAAACTAAAAACGAAAAACAGTTAAGTTTGCAGTTAACAAATAAAGAGTTCATACAGTTATGGCATGCAGTTAACTCACAACCACTAGCTAACACATGATTCAGTACATCAGGTCAGCTCTGCATGGAAACACCCATCATGGCATGGCAGCCATCTTGTTTGTTTACAAACAAACTGTAGAACAGCAGTACTGACAACCACTGCAGGTAACACAGGCAATATTATAAAAACAATATTGTAAAGTGAAATTAAATTTTATAAGAGATTTGGGAAAACATTTATATTTATAGAAACAATATTTTATTATACTTGACAATTTACACCTTATAATTAATTTTAATTTCATAATTAGAAACTTTAAACTATATCAACAGAAATCATAATACGAATATGCACAGTTACAATTTTCAAATTTATTAAAACCAAGTTCCAACAACACTTTATTTAATTCATAAAACCACAACCTGCCTGATTGATGTAATCCGTACAGTGCTCTATCCAGTTTACAAACCCAGTCCTCTCTACCTTTTTCAGCAAAGCCACCTGGTTGCCTCATGTAAATCTCATCCCCTAAGGGAGCGTACAGATAGGCACACTTGACATCACACTGTACATTAAACCAACCGTAACATGAGACTAAAAGGGAGAAAAAAAATCTAACAACAGAAAAATTTATAACAGGCGAAAAGGTCTCATTATAGGATTCACCCTGGACCTGGTTGAAACCTTGCGCAACTAATCTAGCCTTGTATCTGACAATGTTGCCTGACTCGTCACGCTTTACTGTGTAAACCCAGCGGTTTCCCAACGCAGTTTTGTCCTCAGGGAGTTTCACAAGATGCCAGACACCTCTCGTGGCCATACATTCCAATTCCTCCAACATAGCCCCATGCCACTCATCAGACTGTGCGGATTTTAAAGCCTGTTTATACGTTCTCGGGACCACCACATCTAGTCAACTAGTTGTGCTGGACGCAGAAGGTATAACACTATGATTAACAACACCAGAAAAATTATTAAACTTAGAAAAATCAAAATCAGCAGGGTTAAAATCAATACTATTTGAATTACAAAAATTTTCAACATCATTAGGTGACCGTAGACAACACCTTTTACCCTCTCTATCAGGATAATAGTAAATATCGACTTTTTTCCCTTTAGGACGAGGTACAACCTTCCGGTACCATATGGGATTGGTCATCCAGTTAGGAGAAGTAGTGTGGGGGGTAACTTGAGGAGCAGGAGTAACAGGAGAGACGGCTGGGACGACAACTTCAGTCTCGCTGGGCAAGACCCCAGAGGTACCAGGCTCCGGACCAGGAAGAAGGTACCGGTCAACGGGCCGTGGTTGTTCCTCTGGGACAAGCACCAACTCAAAAGAAGAGTCGCCCATCACCGCTCCACTGCGTAGAACATCACCGCTTTCAACAAAAGATACACTTATAGTTTCCACAACTTTCTTCTCGTCTTCCAACCAGACCCTGTAACCACGAGTACGTAATGCATAGCCCACAAGGACACCACGTTTTGATTTGGAGTATAACTTGTGCTTACGTCTGACCTTTGGGACACCCACATATGTCAAAGTACCGAATGGTCTTAAATGTCGTACAGAAGGCTTGTTTCCTGAATAGAGTTCAAATGGAGTTTTAGAGTTCCCACCGTGACAAACCCTGTTCCATGTATAGTTAAAATGTAAACATGCTTCAGGCCAAAAATCATCAGATAAACCACTGGACTTTAACATTGCCCGAACACAGTTCATGATTGTCTGGTTGAACCTCTCACAAACTCCATTTTCTTCTGGTGTGTAAAAGTTGGTCAATTCATGATTTATTCCATTTTCTCTACAAAAAACCTTAAAAGAATCATTATCAAACTCCTTACCATTGTCAGTTCTGATCGACTTCAACTTGGTTCCCAAAAACCTTTCGGCCCTCAAAACATGTCTTTTAAAGACCTCAAAACACATAGATTTTTCCTGGAGGGGGTAAACGGATGACCTACCAGAGAAATCATCTATTATAGACAAGAAAAAACGTTCACCCTTTTTGCCAGGAATTTTAATTGGACCCCAAGTATCCATGAAAAGTCGATCTAAAGGTTTTTTGGAAGAAGAATGACTTAAAGGTTTAAAAGAAATACGATTTTGCTTACTCACATGACAGGGATCACAAAAAAAATTATCAACTGATTTTAAATTGGGCAGACCTTTAACAGCAGAATTATGGATAGTATTAAAAATTAAATCAGGGCTTAGATGATCAAAACGAAGATGCCAGGTATCAAAGTCTTTTATATTAACAGGTTTTATTACAGGAAAAGCTGAAATTTCAGTATTATCATTTAGATTTTCATTAGCATTCTGCCCCCCATTCAATTTAACACTGTGCTTGTTTTTAAGTACTTTTGGAAATGTATAATAAATCCCGTCATGGAGTTTAGCAGAGAAAAGGAAATCACCATACTTGTCGACCACGTTTATTTTGCCAGCCTTACCAATAAATTTTGCACCACCCTGGTCGAATCTAGAAACACTCAAAAGATTTTTCCTCAAGTTCGGCGAGTATAAAACATTCCAGAGTTTAATAACAGTCCCATTAAAATTCAACTCCACTTCGCCTTTGCCAGTAATGGGAAAAGTGACACCATCAACAGCCACGTGTAACTCATCACCAGAAATTTCAGAAAAGTTACAGAAAAAAGATTTATCTTTGCAGAAATGATGAGAGGCCGCTGTATCATAAGCCCAGCTTTCCTCTCTATGAAAACTACTTAAATTTGCTTCTGCAATAAAATTTTGAGCTTTAGGAGTTTTATCACGTTTTGACTGTTGACCGGAGCCACCCCTCCTAGGAAAATTACTTCTGAGTGGTTTTTCCTTTTCTTTTGCAGCTAGATCATTATTTAATTTAACTTTACAATCTTTAATTACATGGCCTTTTTTTCCACACCTCCAACAAGTAAAAACAGGCCTATGTTTAAATTTTACATTTTGGGCCTCTATAGAACATTCAGTTCTACTTTTATCAAAATTCCTAAGTTGGAGACGCGTTTCCTCAGCACAAAGCTCAATAATAATTTTCTTAAAAGTAAAGTCCTTATCAGGCCAACGAAGAATTTGTTGAACAACCTGATCGAATTTATCAGATAAATATCTCAAAACTTGAAAACACATATATTCATCTGCAATAGGTTTATTAATGGATTTTAACTGATCAGCAATTTTAGATATTCTAGCTGCAAAAACACCAATATATTTGCCAGGTTCTAAAAAACATGTCATAATTTCAGAGAATAATTTCATATGATGACTTCTACTATCTGGCTGGAAGTTAACCTTTAAAATTTTCCACACTTCTGAGGGGTCAGTACATTCACTTATTAAACTTCTAAACTCACTATCAATATTCAAATATAAAATTGACATGGCAGCATTCTGCCTTCTTTTAAAGTCTTGCACTGCCTCCTCAGACACTGTTTCACTAACTTTGGGTTTAGTTTCGTCACCAGTGACGATATCATAAGCATTCTTTTCCATAAATAAAAATTTAATGTCACACTTCCAACCAGAGTAGTTAGTTGCATTTAACTTGGTGATTTGAGGTACAATATTATAAGCCATTTTAAATATTTACTAATTATCAATTATACAGAAAAAAAACAACTGGTCAAGTTTAAAAGATGACACCCTCAAAAAAACTAGTCCATAACCTCTGATATAGACTAAAGGTCTATCTTTCAATTCATTTTATTAAGCAAATTCCATACAGTGGAAACACTAATCTTTTAAGTTTTAAGGATTTCAATAAAAATAACCTGACCAGTGTTCAACTGTTATAGCACAGCAAAGACAAAAGGTTTTAACAAAAAAAAACAATTTTTATTCAACAAGGTATAAATATATATTAAACTTTCAAAAGTATAACAAGAACATGATTACCTTTTCAGGTGCTGAACCAGATATAGCAATAAGCACAATCAAATATTCATGACAATGCACTTTAAGAACAACCACAGAGCCTCCGCGATCGCCAGGTTGATCAACGGGAAAACAGGATGAAAAACTGTACTTCCGCGATCGCCAGGTTGATCAGCGAAAGTGAGACGAAATATATTAACACAAAGTAGCAATAATGGTGATTATGCTCATACACTATTAATTATACGATTTAATTTAGAAGACTTTAATTTAACTTTTTAATCAACTACAGACGTTTCAAACTTAACAAACGCTACTTAAAAAGTAGCTAAACAATATATAACATCAATTAAACCTCAAATGTAACAGTCTCATTTCAAAAACTTCGATTATCAATTTTTCAAAAAAAAAAAAAAAAAAAAAAATTCCCATCATCCGCGAATAACGAAAACCTTATCCTTTAAAAAGGAACAAAAGTCAAACTTAACAATTTTAACATATGTAAATTTTTAACAACGGCAGCCATCGTTTCTTAAAAAATATGCAATAGCCAAAAGAGCATAACTAGCTTAGCTGTAATAACACCAAGAGCACATACTCCAGTGCTTAGCCAACAACAGCTTAAAGCTGCTCAACTATTCACAAAACTACTACTTCATTTGTAATTGAAGATTAGCTGGCCATTGCTGACAACTGCTGACAACTGCCCCTTAACACACCTGCCGCGATCTTTTTATATTGAATGAAAATTCAAAATCTACATATAAACAATACATTACCATTGCCACTCAACGGCCACAGCCGAAAATACAATTTACTATAACTATTTTAGTAGAATTGGCAACAGTAAAAATAAGAAAAATTATGCAGAACAAGATTGGTAACGGCAACGATGGCTGACCGAAATTTAAGTAAAGAAAACTTTTAAATTTAAATAAAAAGGTAAGTTAATAGTTATATAATGAAACATAAGCATTTATATTTATAAAATTAACAATTTTTTTATGTGCGAGGACAATTGATAGATATCAAGTTTCAGGAAGGGGAGAAAGTAGCCGTAAGAAATTATTCCGGACCTAACAAATGGAAAATTGGAACAATTATCAACCGAGATGGAACTTTGAGTTATAGCATACAAGTTGGAAATGAAATTTGGAAGAGACACGTAGATCAAATAAGGAAATGTGGGAAGTCGATTGAATTATCCCAAGCTGCTACTGAAATTCCAATTTACGATAAAGAATTGAATTTTCCAGATGAGCCAGTATCCGATGATGTTGCTGAATCGGAACCGCCTGCAACTGTACCTGAAGTTGTCCCTGAACCTAAAGATGTACCTGTACCTGCCACTCCAAGTGATGATATACCACCTAAGCCTGTACCAGATGCTTCCGGAAAGCCGAAAACTGATGTGCCACTCCGACGCTCAAACCGAATCAGGAGACCTCCAAAGAGACTCTACCTGTGACTCTATATTTTGTCGGGGAGGAACTGTTATGTATCTGGCAACAGCCAGATTAGAGAACCTTCCAAGCTGTGTGACGCGCGCGTGCTTTGTTTACCTTTTTGAATTCCATAGTTTCGTATTGTACATGTTCGGTGTAGTTGTTGTTATGTTCGTTTGTGCCTGTGCATCTTAATGCTAATAAATGTTCTTTGCGTGTATGTAAAACGAATCGTATCGTCTCTCGGTCTACCTTGCATACATGACAGCACATATTTCAGATAATGTTGCCATCTAGGACATTTTAGGAGATCAAACAAATATTACGTCCACCCCCGTTAAGAAAGGTGATACAAGTAAAAAAATAGTGAATTTGAGTTTATGTCACATGAACAGTGTCCCAGCTATATCATGCAATTTATGCAATTCTGTCACTTTTTTTTTTAAACTGTAGTATGCTGATGTATGCAAGAACATAGCAGCGCCGGATCTAGGGGGGGGGGGAGGGGGGCTAGGCTAAAAGTATTGACATTCATAATTGAATATTACAATTGGAAATTTTTCATTGATATGGAATAACATCTTGAAAAATCTTAGCCCCCCCCCCCCCCCCAAAAAAAATATATATATATATATATACAGACACGACATTATTTCATTATTTAAAACATGAAAATCTGACATTGACAGATTTTAATTTAGTGCCACAGGCCTACTGCTAAACTTGTTAATATCAACAAATTCTTCTTTAGTTAATTCGTGACGATCTAAATTCCATGATAAAGTTTTCATTAAATCAAACCAATGTGTTTCAGCTGCAGATACCGTAACAAATAACGTTGGAAGTCCAAACTGTCTTATAGCCGCAAAACAACGTTTTTTCTTTTTCCCAATGAGGGGGAGGTGTGCCTTGGGGGGGGGGGGGACTCATGTCAAAGGTGTGCCTTGGGGGGGGGACTCATGTCAAAGTTGTACCTTGGGGGGGACTCATGTCAAAGTTGGGCCTGGGGGGGACTCATGTCAAAGTTGGGCCTTGGGGGACTCATGTCAAAGTTGTACGTTGGGGGGGACTCATGCCAAAGTTGTGCCTTGGAGGGACTTCATTCAATAAATCCCCATTGAATAAACCGACTGAAATAGGCCCTTAGCACTATTAAGAGTGTATTATAAAAATTCGACAACGCTGTACCGACTGAAATAGGGGTACCTTGGGGGGGACTCATGTCAAAGTTGTGCCTTGGGGGGACTTCATTCAATAAATCCCCATTCAATAAACCGACTGAAATAGGCCCTCAGCACGATTAAGTGTGACGTATAAAAATTCGACAACGCTGTACCGACTGAAATAGGGGTACCTTGGGGGGACTCATGTCAAAGTTGGGCCTGGGAGGGGGACTCATGTCAAAGTTGGGCCTTGGGGGGACTTCATTCAATAAATCCCCATTCAATAAACCGACTGAAATAGGCCTCTAGCACTAATTATGAGTGACCTATAAAAATTCGACAACTGTACCGACTGAAATAGGCCTCTAGCACTAAAAGTTCTAGATCCGCCACTGGAACATAGTGCATGAATAAGTTGTCTGCATTTTCTTTTTTGTTTAGAAACAGAATTTACTTTCAATTAAAGTGAATTACATTACATTTAGTTTAAATAAATATTTTGTATTTTAGAAGATTAATTTCTCAAGTAAATGTTTGAATATTGAAGTGTGGAACTTTAAAACAGGGATATTCGAAAAATAGAGGTTACAAGTTATTTGTTTATGCTTGAGGATATTTTTGTTTTAGCCAACAGATCAACAGACATTTATTTACTTTTCGGAAAAAATTATATATGAATAACTACATTTTAGAAAATAAAACTATAAAACACTTGCCTCTAAATCATAGTAATGGAAGTGTATATTCGTAATTTATTTTCCTTGTACCTGCAAATCTTATGCATTTCATGAATTGCTAATAGAATAGGGATAATTTGGGATTTGGGTATAAATTATATTTCATGAAATAAAATGAAAACTAATAATTTCATATGCCTACAAAAATTCACATTTATATACATCATCATTACCTATAATTATATACTGAAAATATGTTAGCAACATTGATATTGAAATTGACAAAAAATATTTAATTTTTGAAGATGGCAATTCAATCAAAACAAGTACTTTCAAACAGTGCTGCTAATGAACATGCTGCTATATATTTTCCAAATTTAGGTACATACTGTACATTATATACGTTTACTTTAACATTTTATCGAATATAAACATTTGGGCAACAAACGTTCAAATCAAGTTTTTTCTTAAAAAAGAATTTAAAAAAAAAAGAGTTATTTTTAAAATTTATTAGTTTTTTTTTTTTTTTTTTTTTGGTCTGAAAAATTGTATCCAAAGGTGAAAACAAGATTTGAATGTTTGCTCCTCGTTTATGTTTTAATAGTTTAAATGAAATTAATGATTTTAAAACATGAGTACTTTGGGTCAGGGTTGTTCGGTTTTTTCCATAGTGGAAAAAAACCTGGTTAAAACCGCCCCGGACAAAATACCGTTTTGTCCACTATTAATTAATTGCGAGTACTAAATTAAAAATTACCTTTATTCTTTCCATATATATAAAACAATTCTTTATCATTATGTATGTGTGAGAGCTTGTGAAATACGGTCAATTTTTTTTTAATATATATATTTTAGTGAAAGAATTGGTCCCAAAATCGGGCTCCAATTCTACTTTCGCTGTTTTGATTCCTGCTTCCCTCACCACTTTTTGAGACACTGTGTTGAATTAGGAAATTTACACATCTCCGTGCATGTTTCACAACTCTGTGTTAAATTATTGCACCGTTTTAGGGAATTGGTTTACACTGCTCCTGTCTGTGCATGCTATCGATCTAGTGCTGAATTGTTGTACCTGTGTAATGATATACCATTGCCGATGGTGTATTGATTCAGTGAAAATAATAAAACCAGTTTCATGATGTTAAATTTAAACAGGTGTTTCCTGATGTAAAAAATAAATCATTCCAGCCTAATAAAAAATTGGTTTTTAGTTGGTATAATAATTGGTATATAGAATCTTAATTTCTATATTCAAGTAAATTTTGAAAGAGAACAAAAAGAAAAAAAAAAAGAAAGAAAATGTTGGAGAATATTTTTTTATGGGCTACCATAATTTTTTGTTGGCGACCATATTTTTTAAATTCCTGAACCCTGTGCAGGGTTTAAACTGCCATTAGTTTTTTTTAGCATTTTGCTGAAAGGTATCATATTTTACTAAAACATGTTGGTCAGAATTTCACTAAAAAGCTAAAACTGGATAACTATATAAAATATCTCTATATAATAACTCAGATTTTTTTTTTTTTTTTTTGTAATATTTGCAGGCAAAAACTATGAAAGAACTGAAATTTTTGGGAATCATTATTTATATAGTAATTTGGATTTATTTTTAATGATTGAATTTAAATGCAAAAATATTTAAAGGTATGTCAGAATTCAGAATTTGCTTCATAGAAGCATTCTTAGCACTAGTATTTCACGATTATCTACCACTACACTTTATTTAATTTTTAAATTGCTTTTCATTTTACACGTATGATATGAGTACCTCTTTTCCTATTGTTAAAATCAAAACTGTTTCCTTGATTCATATTTTTAAAGTCACAAATATGGATGCTTGGTTAAAATCATCAATGAACAAAAAGAATAGAAAGCAAAACTGAGGATAACAAAGCTTCCAAGGAACATTACCCAAGTGTCCGGCTGCGATTTTAATGAAATTTTAATTTCTGATAGAGGGCATGTACCAAATATTTTTGAACATCAAAATTTTTGCTATGGTCCATGTTTTCTCTATTTATTGAATTTTTAAAATGTTAAAAAACACATCAGCCACATATCAACAGTAAGCTCCGCCTTTGGGTGTGACTTAATACTAAATGATTTAGCAAAATGATTTTGCGCTTTCATGTTTAAGTTACAAATGAAAATTTATAGTAGTACTGAAAATTATTTCAACTGACATATTCATTTGAGTATGCACTTGCTGTATAAATACAAATTTTTCGCATATTTTTGAGTAAAATTTGATAGCATATCAAATATGAAAGAAACGCCTCTCTCTCATTGAAATCCGAGCCGGACACTTGGGTGATGTTCCTTGTAAGTAAAAGAAATCAATGGTATCCAAAGAATTAATTAACTTTCGAAAAAGCTAAAATAGTGCTTGCCTATTTTTGCTAAAATACTAAAGTAATTTTTTTTGCCAGATTAAACCCTGCTTACAATTAAGGTGAGACTATAAAAAAACTTCATAAGATACACAAAGTATCGATAAAAAAAAATTTTTTTGTTTTACTATAGGAAAAAAAAAGTACTACTTAATTAAATAAAAATTTTAAGCTAGTGCTGAATATTTCTATAAAAATATTCATTTATATGCAAATTCCTTATTAAAAAAAAGTGCACCGATTTTCGTTGCATAACTATATATATTTTTTTCTAATTTTTATTATTATTCACGCGAAATTAAAAATATTTTACTTTATTTACAGGAAAAAAAAAAAAATAAATAAATAAATAATAATGATAAGTGTGTATTTTATTGATTTATTTTGGTCTCAGATATTTCTTTCTTTTCATTCATTTTAAAGTTAAAATGTGGTTTTTTATTTAATACCTTTTGATCTGATTGATTTAAAAAATACGGCGTTTGCTAGATTTTGTTCTGATTTTAAGCATGCCAATTTTCGTAGCGGTAGGTTCAATGGCATAGATTTGTGTAGCGACTTAAAAATACAGACAGACAAACAATCAGCTTTATATATATGAGGAACAAACATTCAAACCATGTTTTCTCCAAATAAAAAAAAAAATCAGTCAGTGACACTTCTTTAAACTTAACATAAAAATAGTATGTCTACATATTTTCCTAGTATCTTGTAATGCATCTAAACAAACGATAATTGGGTTTTAAGTTTAGTTATTTTTTAATTTATTAGTTTTTGTGTTGTCTCAAAAATTGTGTCCGAAGGAGAAAACACGGTTTGAATGTGTGCTCCTCATATATAGAAGATATAGAGTAAGTACACCAGTAATTGACACTTTTACAGGGGTGCGCCGACCCAGTGTGCGAAGTGTGCTGCGCACACAGGCGCCAAGTAAAGGAAGGCGCCAGCCAAGGATAAATTATTTGAAAAAAGAAAGAAAGAAAAGAAAAAAATGTATATACGTATTTAAAAAAAAATATTGCTTTATTAAATCTGATTTTATAATGCTGGTCTGAAGCCATGCGACTATAGTCGCATTGGCTTCAGTTTTGCTAAATGAGGAGTCTTGAAAATTATACTGGCAAAACTTGCATTCCTGAAATAGTTTAGGGTGTTTTTTGTGAAAGGGCACTTTAAAAATAGAATAACTTTGTAAAGATGCGCCTACCTTCAATAAAATTTTCTATGACTTTCTTAACATATCAGAGCATTCTATTGAAATTTAAAAGGGAGCCTTAACATCCCCCCCCATACACACACACTCTTCTGCCGGAAAAATGCCACTTAGGTTAGTAAAAAGACAACATAATTCGATTGCAATAATAAAAATTTAATAGTACCGGACATTTCATTTAGAGTAGTTTTTTTCCGCTTTGCATTATCGATGTAACATCTCCTTATATTATTAAAATCTGTGCGCATCTGTCTGTCTGTGAGAAATGCCTTGTCATAGCTAAAGCTCCGGCGCTAATGGTCGCAGTGCTTCGAAACCGGTGTCGACAGACGCAGAATTTCTTCATCTCGACATCGCGATAATTCGCTAAGCGATGCGACCCTAATTAGCGGAGATATTGATTAAAACGTCGACCCATATCTACCGAAAAATGACCCAGAATTCATGATAAAATGCTTAAAAAGCGACATTTTTACGGAAAAATTGGAAAATAAATCATAAATATCAGTTGTATCATTACAAATAAGATATCAAATGAAAGGTTTGATTTTTCTGAATCCGACGGTTTAAATAGCTTATCTATAGGGCAATTAGATTTTTTAAAATTAACTAAAGTATGAAAAAAAAGGTGGCAACAAATCACAACAGTTCTATTAATTTCGCAATAGACATATTTCGGTTACCATGGCGCTAGGCGAAAGAATAAATAGATTTTACTTCCAGCTTTACTGATTTTGTACTGGAAATAAAAATTGCAAATTTCAAAATTCTTCAATTTTCTTCAAAATTAATTCAAACTTGCTACAAACTTTTAACATCACAAGACGAATTTCGAGAATAAATAAAAAATGTACAATTTAATTGCAAATTAAATGTTATTATAATACGCGTATTTCAAATTCTAACTATGATTAAATTATTTTTAGTACATCATTCGAAAGATATTTTAAAGTACTTTTATATTATCGAAAGCGGGATTCAAGATTTCGCTTCATTTACATGTTTCGAGGTCTCCTCAATCGGTTTTCTTTTGTATCTGAGCTACTAATTAAAATAATTCCATAAGTAATACATCATAAGATAGCTTTGTTGGTTTGAAATCGAACAGTAGATTACAGAAATTTCTACCGCCAGATGGCACTGTAATATTTTAAAATTTCAATTTCTAATTATGATTAAATTGTTTTTAATACACCATTCGAAAGATATATTAAAGTTCTTTTATATTATCGAAAGTTTTAACCAGATTTGCACGTTTTGAGGTATCCTGATTAGGTTTTCTTTTGCATCTCAGCTATTTCAGTTAGACCGTGTTACGTATAATAACAATATCTTTATTTTAAATATTTCTTGTTAACTTAAATCTCTAAATATAAACTTTATTTCTTATATAAATCTCCTTTTTGAAACTTACCTTTATCAATTTAATCAGTTAAATAAGTCTTTAATAGAAGGTCAATATCTTAAAGTAATTTTCCTCATTTGTTTACTTTTTAAAGTTGATCACGCTTATTAGAGCAATACTTTAGCCTGGAATGCTTAGTTGATCACGCTTATTGGAGCTATACTTTAGCCTGGAATGCTTAGTTGATCCCTTTTCTTAGAGCTATACTTTAGCCTGGAATGCTTAGTTGATCACACTTCTTAGAGCTATACTTTAGTATGGAATATTTAATTGCTGGAATTTTCAGCAGATGGTGAACTCATTCCGGCGTTCCTTGTATCATCCTCGCATAAGATTATTGATTCCCGGATGTAGGCGTTGTCTTTGCCGGTTGTTGTTTTACTATAAATATCGCTGATTATTCATGTGGTATTGCTCACATTTAGTTTTGTGTCACGTCAGCTTTTGGACGATGTAAATTGTCTTTTAATATGATTTTACTCTGCCGGTGTTTATTTTAGTTTATGTTAAATGTTTGCTAATGCCTTCCTCAGTGTTACATTTTTATTTTTGGTTTTTCTGGGCCATGGTAAAATGTTTTAACTGTTTATAAAAAACACTTGAGCTGGGTTGAATAAGTTGTAATTTAATATACTGTTAACTTTTGTTAACTTTATTACTGTTGTTGTTAAATTTATATTTTGTTCAAAGTTTTTAATAAAACCGAAATTATAACGTAAATTTATCTTGTCTTCAATCGTGTCATACACTTTAAATTTTTGATCCCAGTCAAATTCAAATCGCACTTTCCACTGTAAGTTTTTTTAGATGGAAAATTGTTTTTTTAAACCTCTAACTTTAGATATCCTGTAAGGGGATAACAGACCGTTCAAAATTGGTATATGTAGGTTAATTAGGAAGGACTGAAAGGGTGGGGAAGATATAGGCGTGCACCGTGCGCACGGGACAGCGCTGCCGAAGGCAGTGGGGACCCGGTCTGACTTTTTAACCAATGAGAAATGATTTTTTTTTTCCATTTTCTTTTCTTAAGAATAAAAATTTGATTTGAGAAGGAATATGTGCGCATATACCTTCACACGTGCGTGTGCAGCGCGCATGGGTCTGCGCTACCGAAGGCAGTGGGGACCTGGTGAGTTTTTACCCGATCAGAATTTTTTTTTTTTTTGGGGGGGGGGGGGGGGGGGGGGGGCACGGAGGGTCAGGGAAGGAATACGCGCATGCAGCGCGCACGGGGCAGTGGGGACCCGGGCCGACTTTTTACCCAATCAGAAATGATTTTTTTTTTTTTTTTTTTTTTTTTAAATTTCTTTTCTTAACACTAAAAGTTACTCTTAGTGATTCATTTGAAAATACTGACCCGCTAGCGGGCGAAGCTCGCTAGTTTATATTAATAAAATCAGACCTTTGTCTGTAAATTTATCAAATTCGAAAAAAATTGCGATAACTTCAAGTTTCACGCATCATGAAAGCCAAATCTGACTCCAGAAAAATTTCTGTGTGTGTGAAAGAGAGAGTGTGTTTGCGATCGTTGTGTCTGCATGTATATAACATTTTTGTCTAGGTATACGTGAGAATAGCTGGACAAAATTCAACAGCACTTGGCAGGAATTACACAACTTATATCTATCAACTTTTGAAAATTCCCCCTCCACGTTCTACGCGAGGGGGGGGGGGGGGCAGGAGGCAAAAACACATTTATATGCATAACTCGGCTTCAAATTACTTCACAGTGAAGAAATTGCACATGAGAAGTCTAGATTTGAGTACAAAAAAAAAAAAAAAAAAAAAGAAAGAAATAATAATAATAATCATTGTAGAGGTCTGCACGGGCCGGGCTTACGGCCCGAGCCCGAATTTGTCAATCTGTTCTGTTATAAGTCATATCATAAATATTTAATCATATCTATATTTTTATAAAGTGAAATTAAAGTTAATTTGTTAAGGTATTTATATATTCTATAAAGTAAATTATTTAAATTAAATTTAGTTTGATATGACTTACGTTTTTTTTATCGCTCTCGTGGCCGCATTTTTGTTTATCTTCTTGCTCTAGTTTTTTCCACAGATGTGAATAGCTGAAATTGTAAACATGTGAGTAATAGCGGTGAATCACAGTTATTGCTCTTGTTTCTGTTCACTCTCATCAAAAACGATGTCCATGGTTGTAAGATAAATAAGCCAGTGATGAAGACTAGTTTAGTGATTGCCAAGTGGCAACGGCAAGATGCAAATTGGTTTTGTTTGTATTGTATAAAAGACGTTTGCATCTGTTTCTTGTTCTCTTATTTTTTTTCAACATTATAAGATGTAGTTTTGATTTTCAGTTACCAGCAGGATATGCTGGTTTATTTAATATTTTTCCTTTTTCATCTGTAAATATTCATATTCAAATAAATTATGTTTGTTAATATATAAAAGTTTTCTTCATTGAGTCTTCCACATCAAACGTATAACTGCCATGTAATTTTTCCTCTTAAATTTTTTATTAAAGTATCTCTGCTGTTTTAGTATATTTAAACTTTCATTCAACAAGGTTATGGGCCCAGTAAATGCCCCTCTAACCATAAGATATATAGTTTGAGGAATTTATGGTTTAATGATGTGGAAGTGAAGAGTAATGTTTACATCCGGACTTCAGTTTGCCGAGTTTTATGAGCCGTTCCAGTTATCAAATAATGAACTTATTGAAGTGTTGAATATGCTCGACTGTTAAGTTATCCATGAAGAAAGGCCCAGATGAACGTTTATTTTTCTCTTTTGTCAAAGTTTGAATTGATAAATTGAAATGGAGGAAAAGGAGTTCAAGGGGACTTTACTGACATCTACTAACTGGGATAGTTGGAAGACCGAAGTTAAAGTAGCTTTGATGCACTATGGTGCATGGGTCTTTGTGGAGAATGAGAAATACTTGGAACAACAGGCTAGTGACAAGGAAGGCCTGACTTGGAGAGAAAAGTATGAGCTGAATTTAAGGAAAGATAGAGCTTTTACTATAATTTATCAATCTTTGAGCCCTGAATTAAAGCCATTAATCAGCAATTTAACAGATGGTTACAAAGCCTGGAAGGTTCTGCATGAAAATTTTGAAAGGAAAACAAGAGCAAGGGTAGTACAGCTGTTGGATGAATTTTTTGAAACAAAGTTCTCTAGTGGTGAACCTGTCAACCTTTTTCTGTGCCGAGTAAAGAAAGCTGCTGAAAGGTTAAAGGACGCTGGACACCAGCTACAACCATTGTACATTGGATACCAGATGATCCGTACCTTACCAGGAGAGTTTGAAGCAACGGTGCAAGCTATTTATAGATGGAATGATGCAGACTTTGTTCCACACAAGATTGAGGCGGAACTTCTTTTGGAGGAAAATAGACTGAATTTTGTTAAAGACTTGCTGAGGAACTCTGAATTAGCTTTTTCAACTCTTTGTAAGACAGGTAAAACTTTAGATACTAGTAATGTTAAAAATATGAGTTCTAAAAATGTTAAAGAGAGTAATTATAAAAGTAAAAATTTTAATTCTAATAAGTGTAAAAAATTTAATGGTTTTTCTGCTAATGAAAATTTTAACAAAAGTAAAATTGGACCCTGTTTTAAATGTAAACAGTATGGTCATTTAAAGTCTCAATGTGTTAATAGAAGTGCTCATTCCCGAAATTTTAATGAAACTAGTAATATAGAAGTTAATGAGAAATTTAGTTTTGCTTTTTCTGAATGTAGTTTAACAGAAATTTCCCCTCAGTTTTTTGAGGCAAATTCTGATAAAATAACCTGGGTATTTGATACTGCAGCGACGGCACATTTTTGCAACAATAGAGATTTATATCTAGATTTTGAGCCTGTAACTGATGTTCAAATGTCTCTTGCTGTAGGTGAAAAAGAGAGTAATGTTTTTGGAAGGGGTACTATTCAGTTTAATGTTAAATGTAATAATAACTATAATCAGATAACTCTAAAAAATGTTTTATACAATCCAAAATTAAGAAGAAATTTAATATCAGGTGTTAAGTTAGAAAAATTAGGCTTAAATTTTACTGGCAAAAATGGAAAAATTAGAGTTTTTGATAAAGATGGGAATGAGTTATTCTATGCATTGAGGAAAGGTGATTTGTATTTTTTTAAACCAACAAAATATGTAACAAATGGTGGAGCAACTTCGGCTAGTCTTACTGTTCAGGAAAAATCTAAACCTATTGATTTTTGGCATAATAGATTTTGTCATATTAATGATGACTATTTAATTAATACTAGTAAATGTCAGGCTGTTAAAGGATTGCCTATTTTGAGTAAGATGGCTGAAGATTGCATACCATGTAAACTTGCTAAAAGTAAAAGAGTGTCTTTTAAAGCTATTGGTCAAGTAAGATCTAAAAATGTTCTTGAATTGTTACATATGGATGTTTGTGGACCATTACCAGTTTTAACTCAGGGAGGTAATAGATATTTTTTAACTGTAATTGATGATTATTCACGTAGAGTTGCAGTTTATACCATTAGAAATAAATCTGATGTTTTTGAAACTTTTTTGAGATTTTCTAGAAGAGCAGAAAGACTTTTAAACAAGAAAATAATTGCTGTTAGAACTGATGGGGGTTTAGAATTTTGTAACAAGGAGTTTGAAAAAATTTTTGAAAAGCAGGGTATTAAACATGAAAAAACAAATGTTTATTCTCCAGAAATGAACGGTGTGGCGGAAAGGTTCAATTTAACTGCTTTAGATGGTGTTAAGACTTTGCTTGAATCTAGTGGTTTACCTCAAAAATTTTGGGGGGGAGGCTTTGATGTTTTCACTTATGTTTGGAATAGAGTTTGCCACAAGGATAAAACTCCTTTTGAGTTGTTCACTGGCAGAAAGCCTTCTGTTTCTCATCTAAAACCATTTGGTTGCCTGGCTTTTGTAAACGTACCTAAACAACTCAGGAAAAAGCTCGATATGAGAGCCAAACTGGGAATTATGTTGGGGTATGCACAAAAAAACCAAAGGTTACAGAATTTGGATAGTTGAGGATCAGAAATTAATTGAAACAATCAATTAATTTCTGATCCTCAAAGTTTAATGAAACCAAAAAAGGGGTAGATGAAATTAAATGTAATAAAGTAATTAAAGGTCAAAATTTTTACTTTTCTGTTCCAGATTATGATAATGATATTGATTTAGGCCCTACTATTCATGAGCTAGCAGAACGCTTAGATTCTCATGAGGGGGGGAGAATAGTTCAGTCTCAGGTTGGTTGGTTGGTTGGTTTTCTTTTAATGGCGCAAGGTCCACAATGGGACATACTGCGCCAAACAAATATGTGAAATTTATGTATAGCTTCTGGATGGGTTTACCCATCCAGATGGTCACTAAATACAAATATGTGTAAAAAGTTAAAAAATAATGAAATCAAAAATAACAGATAACAGGACAGTGTATAAGATGAAATGATGTAAAAGTAATGGGCGGTGTATACAATAAAACCAGAAGTAAAAAAGATAAATAACAGAGTATATAATAAAAACAGACGTAAAAAAAAGAAAATGAACAGTGTAAAAAATAAAATCGGATATCGTAATAAAAATCAGCCTCTATTAAAAAGTTTGTCAGCAAAGGATGAGGATTAGTACCTATAAGGCTTGTCAGATTTGGCGATGATTTAAAATAATGTCTGTACAAATGACGAAGGCATGGGCAATCTGTAAGTAAATGGCGAATGGTAAGTGAAGTAAAATGACATTTAGGACAGTCAGGTTCTTGTTCTCCCAGAAGTAAGTGTATGTGTTAGCCTGGAATGTCCTATTCTGAGACGGGTGAGAATGACATCGTACTTCCTTGGTGAGAGTGTAGGCCAGACTGATATGTGTGGTTTGATCTTTTGTAGTTTATTAGCCACTTGACATTCCCACTCTCTTCGCCAAAGGTTTTTAAGGGACTGTTTGAGGGCATGCTTTAAATCTTCGTATGGAACTGGGCAGTTAAGAGTTGTTAAAGCTTGTTTTGCAGCTTTATCAGCAGTTTCATTACCTTTAATCCCAACATGTCCTGGAACCCAACAAAATAAAATATCAAATCCCTTTTTTGACAGGTCGTTATATGTTTTTAAAACTGAAATAAATGAGGATGAACATGAAATGGAAGAAAGAGAGTCAAGAACACTCTTTGAGTCTGTGTAAATTATAAATTTTCTATAGTGATGAGAAGTTATAGTTCAGTCTCAGGAAGTAGAGGGAACTAATTTAACGCCATGTGATTCCATTCCATGGATACGTAGAGCTGTACCTCGAAAAACTGGAACTAGAACTGATATCTATTACGGAATAGAGGGTGAAAATACAAGGCTACGATCATTACAAGATGTTAAAAAATATTGTTTAGAAAAGAAAATAGAATGTAATGATAAACTCTTTGATTTTTCGGGTAAAAATTTAACTGCTGGTAAACTTGTAAATTCTTCAGATTTTAATGATGAAGCTAACCTGATTGAAATTAAAATTCCTAATAATTTTTTTGAAGCTGTTAACTCGCCTGAAGCATCTGAGTGGGATAATGCCATGAAACAAGAGATGCAGGTCATGTATGATCGTAAAGTTTGGGAATTGGTAGAACCACCTAAAGGAGCTAAAATTTTAGGAAACAGGTGGGTATATACTCTTAAAAGAAATGAAAAAGGTGAAATTATAAGGTATAAAGCTCGTTTAGTAGCTAAAGGGTTCAATCAGGTCAAAGGGGAAAATTATGAAGAAGTGTTTAGTCCAGTGGTGAATTTTTCTATTATAAGACTATTTTTTTCTATATATGTATGTTTATTTAATTGGTTTCATGTACAAATAGATGTCAATAATGCTTATTTATATGCAAAATTAGATGAAACAGTTTTTATGTTACAGCCTGAGGGTTTTATTAAAGACATAGGTAAAGTTTGTAAACTGGAAAAGGCATTGTATGGATTCCATCAAAGTAGTAGGGCTTGGTTTTGTGAAGTAGATGATGTTTTGAAAAACTTGCAATTTCATAAACTGGACTGGTGTAACTGTGTTTATACATATAATTGTAATATAATTTTATTATTGTATGTAGATGACATTGTCATCTTTGGTAAAAATCAGGAAGATTTGGAATTTGCGATAAACTTGTTACAGCAAAAATTTGATTTAAAGATTCTGGGTAAGACTAAAAAACTTTTAGGTATTGAGTTTAAAGAAGAGGGAGGAAAATTGTTTATTCATCAAAAGGCTTATATCAATAAGATTTGTAAGCAGTATGAAAATTATAAATATCCCATTACTTCTTTGCCAATTCCTAAAGGAGAAATTTTTTCTAAATTAGATTCCCCTAAAACTGAAGCTGAAATTAAATGGAATCTTACCCATATAGAAATTTAATTGGTTGCTTAGCTTTCATAGCAAGTCGTACTAGACCAGATATTGTTTTTGCTGTAAACTTGTTGTCGCAGTTCCAATCTAATCCAGGTATGAAACATTGGAACAGTGTTTTGAAATTATTGGGTTATCTTAAAAATACAATTAGTTATAAATTAGAATTGTCCAGGGTTAACAACTTAGAATTGAAATGTTATTCTGATTCAGATTTTGCTGCCAATAGAGATGACAGGGTATCAATGGGAGGATATATACTATTTTTAGGTGAAGCTCCTGTATCATGGAGAACATTTAAACAGAAATGTGTTAGTCTCTCAACTATGGAGGCAGAATATATCAGTTTAACAGAATCAGCTAAAAAGTTCACCTGGATTAAAAATGTTTTATTAAATGATAGTTTAGATTTAAAGTTAGAAAATTGTATTTTATATTGTGATAATGAGGCAGCAATTTCTTTTTCAAATTCTCCTTTTGAAAATCATAGAACTAAGCACATACATATTAAATATCATTTTTTAAGGAATTTGGTTTTTGATAAAGTATTTAAATTAATGCATGTAACTAGTAAATTAAATTTGGCAGACGCCTTTACTAAGCCACAAGTTAAAGAACAATTAATTAAATTTTGTAGGAGAATTTTTTCAGATATTGACATTGTTTAGTTAATGTCAATTTCTGTAGGCAATTTTTTTTTTTTATATTACATGTTGTCACTTTTGATCAATGGGTGATCACTAACTTTGTGATCAGGCATTGATTGAAGTGAATTTTTGAAATATTTTTTGTGTTTAAAATGTGTTTTCATAAAATGCTGTCCCGAGAGCGTTAAAAAAGGGGGGAGATTGTTATAAGTCATATCATAAATATTTAATCATATCTATATTTTTATAAAGTGAAATTAAAGTTAATTTGTTAAGGTATTTATATATTCTATAAAGTAAATTATTTAAATTAAATTTAGTTTGACATGACTTACGTAAAGAGGGGTAAATTCGAGACACCTCCCCTTTTGTGGCTGAATTTGTCGTGTAAAATCTATGGGAACTGTAGTCACGTATTTTGGTGCGTAAATTGTTTCTATATATCCGACACCTAATTGTAACAGGATTTTACGAAATCCCCCTTTCCTTCCTTGAGGCCACAAACACGTTTCCAAGCGTCACCTTACTCCAAATTATCTCAGCAAGAATAAATTTTATGTGTGGATTAATTGTTTTCGAGGTTATTTTGTCATAATTACCAGTAGTATCAGTGGAACAATCTTTTCCTAAATTTAAAATGATCAAAAAATACCTACGCTGCACAACGGTATCAGACAGATTTTTAAATTTTGCAATTACATCGATAGCATAAGATATTTTTGACCAAATGAATATATATTATTCCAGAATTCACAAAAACTCAAGCAAATGAATTACATTTCACTAAATAATAATATCTGTCATATAATTTACTTTAAAACTTATTAATTTTTATTGTATAATTTTATCTACTTATAAATTTATCTATTATTTATATCTGTGCAGCGTACAAACATCGCGGCAAAATAAATTAAAAGATTTTTGTTTCTTATTATTATGTGGAAAAACACATATTAATTTACATTCAAATTACATAAAAAGTTTAGATGATGAAAATGGGCAAAATTCCTTTCATTAGGTGTTTTGTTTTCCCTGTTAAGTATTTTTTTTTTTTAATCCATATTTAATAAATAATATTTATTATTTGCTCTTATTTTATGTATTTATAAATTTAGTTGTTCCAAAAAAAAAAAAAAAAATTCCATAATTAACAAAGTCAAATCTTTCCCTATATCGATAGTCATATATTAATTTGGTATTAAGAGTATATCGAGAGTTTTTAGCAAGGAAATTGAGAAAAATTGAACTCATTACAGAATTTTATTATTATTATTAGCTCTAATTTTATATATTTATAAATTCCATTTATTTGTACTAGTACAAAATGTCAAACTCATTTATACGTGCAACATATTGCAATAGTATGACTAATTTTCAATTTTTTTTTCATTATAGTTTCGGTTTAAATTCTTTATATTTATTCTTAAATGAGTAAAATTCCACTTCGTGGTGTTTTTAATGTTGTTTTATGACTTTTTAAGGTATGAATTTGAGTACGATAATTTACTGTTTTTTTTTTTTTTTTTTTTTTTTCCCGAGAACAATCCTTGAATAATGTGTACAGTCGGTAACAAAAGTGTTCGAACACTAGCAAAAATTCCTATGTAAAAAAAGTGCACTTAATACTGTTTTGTTAAATAAATCCTTGTCGAATCCTGTTCTTAGTCTAAGAACATGATTCGATAAGGATTTATTTAACAAAACCGTATGAAGTATATTTTATTTACATAGGAATTTTTGCTAGTGTTCGGACACTTTTGTTACCGACTGTAGCTTTCGACAAGAAAATGTCTGGTTTTTTTACAATTACTTTTTCCACGCAAGAAAATCGACATTTTGGTAACAATATGGATAGAGACGGATATTTTGGATCAGTGTGATATGCGTAATACTCGCAAAAGGTGTAATGAAGTGAAGGAACGTTTAGTTTACTACTTTTTGTGTTTAAATACTTACTTAAAAATTAGACCCAAACAAATATAAACGTTTACACTTACAACTCTCATGTAAGCAATCTATTGTAATGCCTCAATGCAGCACTTCTGCACCTATATTCACACTAAATCTATCTATTTTGGTTTCCTCTATTTGCCTTCAAAATTGTACCCCATGTTTTTACAACTCCCTGTATAAGATTTTTTCTCTTTCTGCAAGGTGTACTTTTTATTTGTTTCTTTTTAAATTTCATTTTATTTGATGCATTTATCTTTCTATTAGCCATTCAATAAACTTATTACTATTAAGATTTAATGGACTAGCTGAAAAACTTTATATATATTTTTTTTAATGTAATATAGGGCGCCAACTGGAACTCTGCACACAGGCGCATGACAATGCTGGCGCGCCCCTGCACTTTTAGAGCAATCTGTGATGTTTTTAATATTCTAATCATCAGAAAATATTTTTAGAAATCTTAAGTTAGTACCACTACACTTTTTAATTTTTAAATTGCTTTTTCATTTTACACGTATGATATGAATACCTCTTTTTCTATTGTTAAAATCAAAACATAGTTTCCTTGATTCATATTTTTAAAGTCACATGGATGCTGGTTAAAATCATCAATGCAATGAACAAAAGGAATATAAAACAAAACTGAGTATAACGAAGCTAACAAGGAACATCGTGTCTGGCTGTGATTTTAATAAAACTTTAATTTCTGATAGAGGGCATATGTACCAAATATTTTTGATCACAGAAATTTTTGCTATCATCCATATTTTCTCTATTTATTGAATTTTTAAAATGTTAAAAACCACATCAGCATACCCGCCAACATTTGAAAATGACAATTAGTAGCACACCAATTTTAAAAATGGATTGGATGGTTGGTTGGTTCATTTTTATCATGCAACACACGAATCCTAAACAAATAAATGTATATTACCGTATTTTCCTGTGTATAATCCACAGGGTACTATTTTCAGTCATGATGAAAAATTTTCCATAGATAATACGCACTGCCAGATGCCAGACATCCGGCTTTTATTTGCCAGAGCAATCCGGCCACATTATGTCAAATGTTTTTCCCCCTCCCCCCAGATTAAATAATTTAAAAGTTTTTATTTTTATCAAAATAATTTGCATTAGTGTTCATATATAATGAAAGACTGTACTGTTTAAGAAACAAACACGATTTATGAAAATCACGTGTAAAATAATTTTATTCTGAATTCAGAATTACTCTTTTTACACTGTATTTAACCAGTTATTAAAATTCAGCAAAAGTGCTAGCCAATCAATAAATATTTTTGTTGTGTGTTTAATTATGTGTATAATTTTAAATATAAATTATAGCAAAAAATTATAATCTTAGCATTGGGATAATTATTTTTAAAATGTTAAAATATAAATATTAAATATATTCAAAGGCTTCTGCAGACATTTGATCATCGATTGTTAGGGGATGGAAAGAGGGGTGGTGGGTAAAAAAAAAGTGAGAAATATTGAACAATTCTACTTCTTTATAGGTTCTAGCATCTAATAAAGTAAATTCATTAATATTTATGTTGCGGATGGAAAAAGATTAGAAATCCCAAGGTGCCGCAGGGCGTTTGTTTGCCGATCGTTAGGGGGTGGGGTGGGGCGCGAGGGGGGGACACAAAAAAATACACGAATGAGAAATATTTAACAATTCTGTCTCTTTATACATTCTAGAATCTAATAAAGCAAGTTTAAAATGAAAATTGACATTTATGGAGTGGATGGAAAAAGATTGAAAATCGCAAAGCAAAACGTAGTCAGAAATGTGTCAGTTTTGGTGCTTGATAAAAATTTGTAATTTTGAGCCGATTTTCGTAGCATCGTAGTTTATGGCCCAAATTCGTAGCAACTACGAATTATTCGTAGCAGTTGGCAGGTCTGCATCAGCCACATATCAACAGTAAGCTCCGCCTTTGGGTGTGACTTAAAAATACTAAATGATTTAGCAAAATGATTTTGCGCTTTCATGTTTAAGTTACAAATGAAAATTTATAGTAGTACTTAAAATCATTTCAACTGAATTATTCATTTGAGTATTCACTTGCTGTATAAATACAAATTTTTCGCATATTTTTGAGTAAAATTTGATAGCATATCAAATATGAAAGAAATGCTTCTAGAAAGGGAACGCCTCTCTCTCATTGAAATCCGAGCCGGACACTTGGGTGATGGTCTTTGTAAGTAAAAGAAATCAGTGGTATCCAAAGAATTAACTTTCGAAAAAGCTAAAATAGTGCTTGCCTATTTTCGCTAAAATGCTAAAGTAATTTTTTTTGCCAGATTAAACCTTGACCCTGTGTATGTAAATAAAATCAATTTAAATCTTTCAAAATAGACATAAATGATTGAAATAGGCATGCAAAGTTAACAATATTTAATAAATAAATATATCTATTTCTAAGGGTGAATTAGGTGCAAAAGTATAGTTTATAGTTTCAATTTATTTCCCCTCTTTTTTCCCCCCCACTGCTTTCAACTACATTGTCATCTCCTCCTTCATAGTCGTAAACACCTTTAAAAAATTTGTTATTAAGCATGATGAAATGAATGATTCACATATATTTCATGGAATTTTTTACTTTCTGAAAAGACATAGGTAATGAAAGTATTGTAATTATGACAAAAATTTGATTTGTGATGTTGGTGTATCTACATGTTTGAAGTTCCATGAGTTCATTTTTGCTATTTTACGATAATGTAAGTACATATCTGAGTAGAGTGAATACAATATTGTCTAAATGCTTTGTTCAAATGAGCTAAAAAGTGGTGCATATGTTATAGGTTATCGTAGTACAAACTGTATACATCTTGGAGAATCTAGCACAGTTTTATTTTTTTAACCAGGACACAAAGATAAATTCTTTATCATTATAGTCTATGTGCTCAAATAATTTATAGTGTGATAGCATCTGAACTCTTTATTGAATTCAGCTGAAAATTTTATATACATGTTATCAGTCATTGTCGAATGAATCGTATAGATTTATTTTGGTGAATCTAGCATTTATAGTTTTTTTTACAGGGAAATAACGAAAAATTCTGTAATATTATGGCCTATACTCTGAATTTATTTAAAATGTGATGGCGTCTGAAGCCTTATTTGATTGAGCTTTGAATTCATATACAAATTATAAGTATATGTCACACAAACTATATACATTTTGGTGAATCTAACACTATTAGTTCTTTTACAGATATACACAAAATAATTTGGATGCATTCCATTCCATTAAACAATATATTATTTGGGAGCAAATAATCAAACACTTATTATAATTTTCTCGATTGTTTATTTAATGACTTATCTTACGTTATTTTATTTAAACAGTGAATTACTTTCATGTTCAGAAAGTCGACTGGAGTCATCACTCAACATTTTTATTATTTATCTTTAAGTTTCTGCATATTTATCAAATTGATTATATATATATATATATATATATACAGTCATACACATGTCACATTTATATTATTAAAGACATTACTTTTGTGAAAAATAAATAACTTTTCTATGTGGAAGTAAAATTTAATTTTGTATTTTTTTCATCTGGAATTTCTATTACCAAGTGTAACAATTTAATGGTTGTGAATTTTCTGAAAGTGAAAACGGAATTTAAAAACTACATTTGGTAATGAGTAATCTCTATATATTAAAAAAAAAATTACTGTCGCTGGCATCAAATTTCTTTGTCTGCGACAGCATCTTCACGCGGAGGGCATGGTCCTTCGCATCATGAGAGGTATCAATGTGTTCCGAATACTTCAAGGAAGACATTTCAGCTGCTTCTAAGAAATTTCTATCATTTTAATTAAAGAAGTTATTAGCTATAAATGACAAGTTTATGAAAGTACTCTATTTGTCACCTTGAAAAAAGTTTCTCCCAGAGACGTTGGTCTTCTGTCATGAAGTCATTTTACACGGGAAGAATAAAATACGATCCATGATTGTAGGTAGATAGGTTGGATTTAACATCGCCCATGTACTGTGCTATGGGTAATTGGTGACTGTCTGGGAAACACTTCTAGGGATGTTCCAGAAATATACCATCACAATTTTGATCCTCCATGGAGGGGATAGCTCCCCCATTTGGTGATCCCCAGACGTATATTTTTGATGGGAACATGGAGGACTTTGTGGCCACCACAGATTTTATGTGCACTAGACACCATTAGTGCACACGACGATCTTTGACCGGCTCAAGTATCGAATCAGCAATCTTCCAATTATGAGCTCGGTGCTTTATGGACTGGCTATACCGCTGCCTGGAACCATGGTTGTAAAAAATAAAAAAATAATAAATGTCAGTGTTGCTATTAATAACTTTTTTTTCTCTACTTTTAGAAAAACAATTTTCTTACATGGGAAAATTAAAATATCATCCATGGTTGTAGGTAGTTAGAGAAGTTGGATGACATCAGCCATTTCTGCGCTATGGATAATTGGCGACGATCTGAGGCACACCCCTAGGTATATTTCTGAGGCATGCCATCACATTTTTGATCCTACAGGGAAGAGATGGCTCTCCTGCTTCAGTGACCCCAAAAGGTATAGTTTTGATGGGAAGATGGAGGATATTGTCGACACAACAGATTTTATGTGCACCAGCCACCATTAGTGCACACAACGGTCTTTGGCGAGCTCAAGTACCGAACCCGCAATCTTCCAATTACGAGGTCGGCGTGCTATCGACTGGGGTACCGCGGTCCAGATCTATAGTTGAAAAAAAGGAATGAAAAGAGTGATATACTAAAGCTATAATGGAAAATAGTCTGGATATTACAGATTTCTTTCTATTAAAAAAAAAAAAAAAAAAAAAACCTGATTTTTATAAAAATAAAATAATGTGCTATTAAATATTACATATTTCAATTTGACATTCAATATGGGGATTGGTATAATTTTCTGCATTTGTGTCACGTGTTATGCACTATTAACATTCCTATTCAGTGAAAGGAAAACAGCAGATATGCGGGCAGAGCTCTGCATGTGTTAACAAGTAAAGTGAATCGGGGGGAGGCAAAGCCTCCCTCAGGGGTTGGTGAGCGGAGCGAGCAGGGGGCAAAGCCCCCTAGTTATGAAAATAGATCTTCCCATAAGATAGGCCATAGCTGTTGCCAAGATTAGGTATTGCCCTCTCTTAAGAATAACTTCTTCACATATCTACATCATTATCACTTAAATTAACATCAGACAATTTGTTTTTAATTAGTTAATAGATTGTGAATAACTCCAAAGTCATGATATTAATATCAAAGTTCACATACTCATCAAAATTTATATTTAGAATGGTAAAATAATGACCAGTCAAGAAATTTTGTGAATTTTAGAAAAGTGGAAAAGACATAACTAATATTGTGTGACTTATAAACAAATAAATTTTTCATTCAAATGAATAGGAATGAATCAGGACTTCACTAAAAGGTCATATAAATGTAAAAGATGTATAAATTGGGTTTTTTGTAATGGAAATTTTGTAATTATGATAACTTTTGACATAATACTCAAAATTGAATTGAACCAAAGTTATACAGCTAACTTATCTTACAAATATCTTAGATGAGTTCGTTAACTAAATTGCTCTGCAGTTTGTTTTCAAGTGGCAGCTATGTGAAAATTTCAAATCCACATTGAAAAAAAGCTTAGTTAAGACTATGTTTGCTTGAATTTTGATGTTTACATTGACTACATAAAGGTCTGAACCAAGTATTTATTAATGAATTTTATCTGCCATTTTTAACAAAATGACTGATATCTTTAGTACGGCCATTTCAAATCAGGATACTACTTGTAAATTTATCATCAGAATAACATTTGAAATACTGAATCAGTTCAAGTTGGACATTGAACTTATCACACAAATATCTTACATGAAATTTGTTCCAATATTTAGTTTTCAAGTTGCAGCCACTTGAAATCAGGCTGTTACTTGAAAATGTGCCACCATAGTAACTTTTAGAATACTAAACTGGTTCAAATCAAAGTTGGGAAATGAACTTATAATTCAAATATCTTGGATAAGTTTGCTAGGCAACTTGCTCCACCATTTTGTTTCCAAGTAGCGGCCACTTAAATTTTTTTTATTACAATAACTTTTGTAATACTGAATCAGTTCGAATCACATTTGCATAGTTGACATATCATTCAAGTACCTTTGATAAGTTCACTGGGCATCTCAGTCACTCTGTCCTTTTGTTTCAAAATGGTGGCCACTTGAAAATTATCACAATAACCTTTTAACCGATTTGCGTAAAACTCCATATATACATAGCCCTTATTAATAAATCCACCAAATTCATTAATAAAATGTAGCTGCCATTTTGAAAAAAAATGGTGGCAACTTCTTAAGAAAAGATAAATTAATCTAACCTTCCTATGAGCTGGAAGGACTTTTAATTTTTTGATCAATAACCTCTAAAAAGTAATGATATCAGTACAAAAACCCTTAACGGGTTAAAAGTTTGTGACGCAGCTACTTTATCGCTATAAAAATTTGAAATATGGGTCTTAAAAATAATGATATAAATTTTAAGTGACGCTTTACTGTTAGTTAAAATATACGTAGATTTTCTTATTTGATCATTTGGTTTTTTCTTTTATTTATATTTATAATGCAAACATAATATTTTTAACTTCAAGATAAGACAAATATATTAAATATACTCACTGATACTTTTTCATTTGCACTTCAATTTCAAAATAATAGTTTTAAAAGGAATGAAATAAAAATTCCAGTGACTCCTCGGTGTCATTTTAAAAGATTTGTTTTTAGATTCCATTAAAATTACCTTTGTTTTGTCTAATAAAGTATATTTTACACATTGAAACAGTGCTTTTAATTTTCAAATATACTGTCAAATAATCACACTTTCATTGAGTTTGCATTATAAATTGAAATTATTTATTTCAATAAATTGATTTGTCTTTTGCGTCACGCTATCCAAAACTGTGAATAAAATTTATGTAAATGTTACTTTGTATCATAGTATCCAACAAAGTGAAAATTTGTGCAGAGATAGTGTGATGCAAAGAAAACATTTGCACAAATTTTACTTGCAGTTTTTGATAGCGTGACGCAAAAGACAAATCAATTTATTGAAATAAATAATTTCAATTTATAATGCAAACTCAATGAAAGTGTGATTATTTGACAGTATATTTGAAAATTAAAAGCACTGTTTCAATGTGTAAATATACTTTATTAGACAAAACAAAGGTAATTTTAAGGGAATCTAAAAACAAATCTTTAAAAATGACACCGAGGAGTCACTGGAATTTTTATATCCTTCTTTTTAAAACTGTTATTTTGAAATTGAAGTGCAAATGAAAAAGTATCAGTGAGTATATTTAATATATTTGTCTTATCTTGAAGTTAAAAATATTATGTTTGCATTGTAAATATAAATAAAAGAAAAAACCAAATAAGAAAATAAGAAAATCTACGTATATTTTAACTAACAGTAAATCGTCACTTAAAATTTATATCATTATTTTTAAGATCCATATTTCAAATTTTTATAGCGATAAACTAGCTGCGTCACAAACTTTTAACCCGTTAAGGGTTTTTGTACTGATAAATTTACATACAAATTACATAAAAAGTTTAGCATACTTGCCAACCAATTTCAACAAAAAAAAAGGGAAGATTTTTGTTGAAAAACCAGAAGATTTCATAAAAAAAGGTTTTTTTTTTTTTTCTTTTTGACATAATAAACAATACAGTTTTACAATTTTAATATTTAGAAGCAATCTATAAAATCGTTTTACTATAGATAGATTATACTAAATATATAAAAGTTTTAAATGAAGTTCTTCCTCTTTAACATTTAAATATCTACAAAACAGAATCTGTAAGAAATTTACTTACCAATAGACAAAAAACTTGGTTAAGTTCAAATATAACTAATTTTTTAAATAAATAGAATATGATTTTTGTGTATGTACATTAATCATACATATAAAAAAAAAAAAAGTAGCAGTAGCTAATTATCAGTTTCAAACGTGCATAAAACCCACTGAGTATTAATTTTCTTAAATTGATTTGGAAAAAATTTTCCTACCTGAAAAAATTATTCTTCATTTTTTCCCCATGTTTACACATTTGGTATAAATATGACATACAAGTATTTAATTTAATTGAGGAAAAATAAACAAATTCATTAAATTCAGCAATAAAGATCTAAAAATAATTACATACGTGAGAAATATTAAGCATTTCCATTGTTTTATTGTTTCTAAAATTGATCATTGATCACAATCCAGGAAAGGGGTGTGTGTGTACAAAAATATTTACAGAGTAAGAAATATTAAACTCTTTCAACTCTACTTCTAGAATCTAATGAAAGAAGTTTAAAATGAATATTATCATTTATGTTGCAGGTGGATAAAAATTAGAAAACAAAAGACTTCTGCAGAACATTTCATTGCTGATCACTAGTTGGAGATAAATGAAAGGGGGGGGGGGGAATAATCAGATCAGCAAGAAATATTTAACAATTCTATTTCTTTACATGTTCTAGAATCTCATAAAGCAAGTTTGAAATAAATATTGACATTTATGTTATGACTTATGGATGGAAAAAGATTGGGAATCAGGAGTTTTCGTAGAACATTTAGGTTTTCTTTTTAAAACCAACGAGATATCTGTGACTTTTTAAAAAACAAAAGATTACATCATCTGTCCGGAAGACCGGAAGTCTTCCGGGAAAACCGGAAAAGTTGACAAGTATGTTTTAAGATAAAATAAGCTTGTAAGAAAAATATAAAAGTTACAAACATCAAACCAAATATATATTTTATAATATACACAATTCTCGAACCAGATTAGAATACAGTATTGTTCGAATGCTGGAATAAAATATAAATTGCGTTTAAAAATATAAAGGGAAATAAAACTCCTTTACCAGATATTAAAATCTTTAATACAAAATGAAACATATACAAAGTTCTACATTAAACACTGAAAGAAAACGTCTAATATTCTTTAAATGCTGGAATGAGACATATACAAAACTAGTATTTTGCATAAAATGAAAAAAAAACTTCGAAAAAAAAAAAAAACTTAAATTGGGTGTAAATATTCAATATAAACATTTAAGCAACCAGATAAACAATTTTTAAGGCAGCAATGTTTTCCTTACAAAATCAAAAATATACTCAGATATACATTTATGAAACAACAATCAGTAAATCAAAGTGCAGTATACGAGGTGTGGCTATTAAATAACGAGACTACTGCTGTAAAACATTTTCTTTTACATTTATACATATTTAGTTATTATCACCTTCAATATACACCCTTCCTCTATCCCTACAACGCTCCATGCGATTTTTCCATTGTTCGAAACAGTGCTGGAAGGCTTGTCCTGTGAGCACCTGCATGAGGCGTGCCGCTTTCTCTTTCACAACTTTAACTGACTCAAATCTTGTTCCTTTTAATGCAGATTTAACTTTGGGGAACGGATAAAAGTCACATGGGGCCAGATCAGGCGAATAAGGCGGATGGTCTAAAACTGGGATGTTGTATTTGGCTAGAAACGTCTTGACAGACAATGACGTGTGAGCCGGTGCGTTGTCTTGATGGAGAACCCATGACTTGTATTTCTACAATTCGGGTCATTTTTTCCTTACCCCTTCACGGAGTTGAGCAAGCACCTCAAGATAGTAATATTGATTAATAGTTTGGCATTCAGGAACCCAGTGAAGGTACACAATACCATGAATGTCGAAAAAAAAAGATCATCATCGCTTTGAATTTCGGTCATCATCTCCAAAGTCTTCTCAGCCATCTTGGAAACGGTTGAAGCACTTATAAACTCGCATACGTGAAAGACATTCATTGCCATAAACTTGATTTAATAAAAGATAAGTTTCACTAGCGGTTTTTCATGTGAAATTTCACGAAAATTCATTGCTCTACTTTTATACTTATCACGTTTTCGGCAAAACGAAACAAACACCTCTTACACAAACGAAGGTTATGGCCAGACTAATTTCTCTACAAACACGGGAGGCGCAGCAATCGAAAGAGAAGACTTTACGCTGCACAGCTGTCGGTCGTTCGGATTTGGCGCATATGTAGTTCATCTATAGCAGCAATAGTCTCGTTATTTAATAGCCACACCTCGTATTTAAAAGGTAATCACAAAAGAACGTTTTCTGACGACAATTATTTGATAACAAAATTAAGAAAAATGTGCATAAATATACACAATATGTTTGCATTTGTAGCTAGGTAAAAAAGTTTTCAGGCAGCAATTAATTGATAGTAAAATTAAGAAAAATGTGCACAGATATAAAAAATGTGTTTACATTTGTAGCTAGATAAAAAAGTTTTCAGAGAAAATGTGCATATATATATATATATGTATATTTCAAGCCAAATATATTTATATAAAATCTCAAATGGTTATACAATCTCTCGATCAGTTCTACAGCCAAATAGGTTGCAGTACAATATGTAATAAATATTAAATATAATAACTGTTAAAATGTATTGGAAAGGGAATGCTTGATATTTATTTGATAATGTAATCAGATGACAAATGAAAAATATTCACGCATACACACTTGCTGAGTAATAACCAATAAATGTTAGCGTTATATAATAATTTTACCAACTAGATAAGTAATTTTTCCTAATATTAATTATTTGGTGTAACATTGTCCGAAAATTTACACAAATATTTACAGCTTTCAAACGAAATGCAAATTTTATTTTAAAATACTAATCAGGAAATACTAAACAGTATCACTTGCTTTTCTGTTTCAAACAAAAAAGCGTCTTTTCGGACCATTAGTCATCTGATTACAATAGAAATCTACATATAGTTTATAATACTTTTTTAAATGTATTATCCGAAAAGTTCTTAAACACAATAAAATGCAATGCATTATAGTCAATGCAATACTTTTTTCAACCAAATAAAGAAATTTTTTAAGGCAGCAATGCATTTTAATTACAAAATGAAAAATATTCACGGTTATATAGATTTATATGAAGCCATAACAGTAAATATTAAATGTAATATGCTACCTTTCGCTTTAGATAAATAATCTTTTTGCAAAAGGCTAAATAATCTTTTTGCAAAAGGCTATTTGATGAGGAATTGGGGAAACAAGGTACACATATAAATACAGTTTCTAAGCCTAGATATATTTATATACATACCACTTAACCCTTAAATGCATGAATTTTTATTTTTGATGGATAACATTTGAAATCAACGGGGAAAAGACTGTAGTTAATACCAGGGGAAAAAAAAAAAAAGAGGTATTTCTACATCATCAAAAACAAACGAGGAAAAAAAAATACATTTTTTCTTGCATAAAATAGGCACAATATAAATATTAGGCAAAAATATTGGCAAATAAATTAGTATAGGCAAAAATATAAATATTATTCGTTACTCTTACTTTGTTTCTATCTGAAAACAATTTTTCCTGTATGTTTTTATTACATTTCTTTTACTTTTATTTCTTTTCGTAATTCGTAACATCAGAGGAAATACAAATATACACCGAAATGTGTGCCAACAAATGTAAATTGTCACCGGTAAACAAATAAACTGACAAAGATTCTAGTTGTGTCCGGAACTGACAAAATAGCTTTGGTAAAATTAACCCCTTCCACTCCAGGGACGTACGTGCGTACGTCCTCGTGTTAATGGCCATTAATACCATGGACGTACGTGCATACGTCCAAAGAAAGTATACGATACAATAAGTCCAACGTTGTAGTGGTATCAGAGAGAGTTATTTTATTTGTCATATGGTATTTTGAAATTGTATTTTCATTACTGACAACTAGATGACGTTAGTAGTCTCGGTGACCTATTAGTTTAGTTGTTTCGTGATTTCTCGCGGCTGCGGTTGTGTGTAATTTTCGCTCCTCGATTTTGTGTGTTTTGCCGGTGTTTGAAACTGTGAATAATGTCTGATTTTAGTGATTCGGATAGTGATTATATTCCCGGTTATGACGAACTAGAAGATTCCAATGATGTCTTTACAACAAGTGAAGACGGCGAAAGCGATGACAGTGATGATGAACCACTTACAGCACGTGACTGGAAATTTATGTCGGATCCTTTTGACGATGCACGTCATGAGCAGCTGCCTGAACTGAAAAGGGACTTCACAACAAAATGCACATTGTTACTTCGTTATGTATTGCATTATTTCAGAATTATAATCTGGTATTTCACATATTTACACTACAGCTAGCCTGGAGCGGAAGGGGTTAAATAAATTAATTAAAAAAAAAAAAAAAAAAAAAAGCTATGCAAAAGTTGCTACATAAAGAGATATGAGGTTTTAAACATACAATGTCGATCTACATCACTATGCATTTAAAGGTTAAATATACTCTAAATAGCTCTCAAATAAAAATAAATTACTAATAATAATAATAAAAATAAATTACTATTTGATATTTAATTACTTAATTTGATATTAAAACAATAAAAAATAATAATAATTAAAAAAAATACAGGATGTAAAAAATAGATATTTTTTAAATGCATCAGCAATGCTTTCTTACACATTATATATATATAAAAAAAAATACATATCTAATCTAAAAAGTAAATTACAAAACAATTACTTAATGTAATATGTTTCTATCTTTAATCAAATCGTCAGTTTTTCAGACAATATTCTTAAAATGCAGTTAAATATACTTTATGCAATCTTTCAAAATATTTCTTTATAAAGTTTTCAAAAGAAAAAAAGATAAATTGCAATACTGTATGTAAATAAATGTTATATATTGCACTGTAATTTATCTGGCTGTCTATATATATATATATATGCAATAAAATATGTTTAAATATTGAGAAAACAGTGGTGGAAAACGAATGATATATGACTACCTGTATCAGAACTACATGAATTAAAATTTCACTATAAAATCAACAATATTTACTTGTTCTTACTAATACAGTAGTCCGACTAGGTCAAATTATAAATTTCTTTTATATACACAGTAATGATAGTTGAGCTTCTGCTATAAACACTGAACTCACAGTTAAAAAGATTGAGTACATTACTACCACAATCGACATCTACACTTTTTAGGAAATAAAACTCAAGAAATTAAAAAAAAAAAAAAAAAAAAAAAAAATTAAAATGTGCACTTTTACATGTCATATTTTGGATAGAAAAAAGAAAGTTTTATTAAACTATTCATATGAAATGCATAAATAATTAAAATGTGTATTAATTTAAGATTCCTTTTGAGTCATACCTTCAGTTATAGTTGCCTTTTTTCCATGAAAAGCGCGCCACTTAGTAGACATTTGAAATGATTATTATTGTTCATATCCTAATACCATCTCATGAATCATCCATATACCAAATCTGGAGGCAATCTGCACTAAATATACACATATCCGAAACACCATTGGTATTTTGAGGAATCTAGAAGGTTTTTCACCTTAAAATATTGACGTGAAAAAAAAAAAAAAAAAAAAAAAAAATATTGAAATATGAACTATTCTGAACATACTTGAGTTAAAAAAGTAACATTATAAACTTCACTACAATTAACTTAAGTATGTTTTAATTTAAATGATTAAAGTACTTCCGATTTTTAATCTGAATTAAATGAAATTAACTCAGGTTTAAGTTAACGAAAATAACTCCAGTTTGAGTGCACTTAAGTCATTTAATTTAGTGAATTGAACTCTAGATGAGATGGAGCATTTCTTCTATGCAAATGAGCGAATATTCACTCAGGTTGAGTTATTTTCATGATTTCATTTTAAGAAGTTTTACATAATTTTAAAAGGAATAAATTTTGAAATATCTCAAAATATTTAAATCATTTTATGAAATAAGTATGTACAAACATTTTAAAAACATACAAAATCCAATAAGTTGTTTTCCTGGCAAGACATCTTGTAGATAGGGGTAAAAAAGCACTTTTGACTATAAATTTGTTTTTCTTTTGTTTGTTTGTTTCACAAACCAGAACATAAATGAAACATCAAATTGTTCAAAATTGTTCATATTTCAACAAACACACATCGTTTTTTTTAGGGGGGCAAACCCATAGTGCGCTAGAGAGTTTCAGAAAGATGGCAACTCGAATATTCTCGAATTTTATTCACGTACAGTAAGGTTTATGGTTTCCTATTAGAATTATAATTACGAATTTAGAAAGTCTTATCAATGAAAGATGGTATGCACTCAAAATAACCAATTTCGTAAGCTCTTTTATACACGCTACGAGGCATTTGTACAAATTCAGAGTCGTTCCCTACAGATAGAAATACCTCGATTTCTTCCAATGCATATGCTAGCTGTGGATTAGCAACATTTATCATAATCATATCCTCCTTGTGACACTTGCTCTCATCAATTTTTAGTCCTTCGTTATCATTGCACCTGGCTTCTTCCTTGTCGTTAGTTTGATTCACCTAGAAAAAAAAAATTAATAAAATTTTGTCATGAACAGCGTTTATTTTTATAACAATAAACTTTTTTTTTTACTGCCTTTAAATTCTACCGTAGGTAATGGGAATATTATATTCGGTCAAAAAATTCGATATTGAGTTTAAAACTGACTTACTGTTTTAAGTTCCAAAAAGTGGTTTTTGGCAATTGGTCAGTATGTGTATGTTTATGTGTGTGTGTGTGTGTGGGAGGGGGGAATCTTCTGACGATCGTATCTTTGAAATTTATAAAGATACAGAACGATGAAACTTCAGAATTGGGTTTGATCTGGTGTACAGATAATTTATTTAACTTCTGGTAAAAAAAATGGAAAACCAGAAATATGTTGGCCCGTATCTAAAAAAAGGCTAAAACAATTTTCTTCAAAGTAGCTAATATAGACAACGTATATTAAATGTTTTTTCGTACGTAATAGTTGGTTAGTTCACAAAAAGTGATAGCGTCCTGTATAAGTAGCTCAATTTCAGGTCTTGTGCGTTCCTTTAAAAATGGCTGTACGGGTTTTTTATCAAACTCGCCATACTGACTCTCTTTCAGATAACCTTTCATATGTAATGTGTTTTTCGGTCAACAATTGAGCTTACCAAAATTTGGTGAAAGTCGGTATCGCAAAAATGGAACGTTTCTGAGGGGGTGGAGTGCCTCCTCAACCTCCCGCTTTATCTCTCTTTCTATAGCTATATATATGTGTGTGTGTATTCCTAATAAATGATAGACTTAAATTCCCTATTTATTCCCCTTCAGGAGACCTCAAAACATGTAAATCAGGTGATATGTCGAATCCCACTTTCGATAATATAAAAGTACTTTAAAATATCTTTTGAATGATGTATTAAAAATAATTTAATCATAATTAGTATTTGAAATACTTTTTTCTAAAATATTACAGCGCCATCTGGCGGTAGAAATTTCTGTAATCTACTGTTCAATTCCAAATCAACAAAGCTTTCAAATGATGTATTACTTATGAAATCATTTTAATTAGTAGCTGAGATACGAAAGATAACCGATTCAGGAGACCTCAAAACGTGTAAATCAGGTGAAATCTCGAATCCCACTTTCGATAATATAAAAGTACTTTAAAATATCTTTCGAATGATGTATTAAAAATAAATTAATTAGAATTTGAAATATTGAAATTTTAAAATATCTGGCGGTAGAAAATTCTGTAATATTACTGTTCAATTCCAAATCAACAAAGCTTCCAAATAATGTGTTACTTATGAAATTATTTTAATTAGTAGCTGAGATACAAAAGAAAACCAAATCAGGACATTCTAAAACATGTAAATCACGTGAAATCTCTAATTCCATTATCTACGGCAGTCGTTTAATGAAAGTAAAAAGAAAAATAAATATTTTTTAGGCCACCAAAACCTATATATACCACGGTAGTCGGGTAATGGAAGTAAAAAGAAAAAGAAAACGTATTTTTTTTAGTTCCTTCAAATGTATTTTGTTGCTATAGAAACTCCTATCGTCTACTGAAAGATAGATTACGTGTTAGATGGATTACGTGTAAAATTTAATTTGCAATTAAAATGTAACTGCTTTGTTTATTAATGAAAATTGATGAAATTTTAACTGCAGGTTGGTTTTGTGCTGAATAGGTTGTATATTAAGTGTTGTGTGCGAAAAAGAAAATTTGAAGCACTTTGAAATTTGCAATTTTTAACTCCAGTTCAAGATCATGTGACATTAATGACTTCCACATGCATACTTGCCAACCAATTTCAACAAAAAAAAGGGAAGACTTTTTTTTTTTTTGATGTAATAAACAATACAGTTTTACAATTTTAATATTTAGAAGCAATCTATAAAAATGTTTTATTATAGATAGATTATACTAAATATATAAAAGTTTTAAATGAAGTTCTTCCTCGATAATGGGAAGGTTGTATGTCAGCTTCCATGGCATTTGTATAAAACCTGATATGTGAGATAACGATTATAAAAACGCCTTTTTTAAAATGCTATTTATAGATAATAAAACTGTCTTTCTTTGGATATTTAGTGTTAGTTTTCTCTAAGATAAATACCATTTGATTAATCCTATTAGATAATTTTAATAAATAATAGTTTTAATAAATTATTTGCACTTAATGAATTAATATAGGAAAATATAGAAGAAAGTCTTGAGGTGGCCACAAAATACCAGTTTAATTATTGTGTGCCCCTAAAAAATTGAAAATTTCACATGTATATTGGGAATGGGGATTGCCGGATATCCAGATCCAGCAAAGAAAAATAATATCCGGAATGCTGGATATCCATATCCGGTAAAATCCATATCTTCTGACGATCGTATCTTTGGAAATTTATAAAGATACAGAACGATGAAACTTCAGAATTGGGTTTGATCTGGTGTACAGATAATTTATTTAACTTCTGGTAAAAAAAATGGATAACCAGAAATATGTTGGCCAGTATCTAAAAAAAGGCTAAAACAATTTTCTTCAAAGTAGCTAATACAGACAACGTATATTAAATGTTTTTTCGTACGTAATAGTTGGTTAGTTCACAAAAAGTGATAGCGTCCTGTATAAGTAGCTCAATTTCAGGTCTTGTGCGTTCCTTTAAAAATGGCTGTACGGGTTTTTTATCAAACTCGCCATACTGACTCTCTTTCAGATAACCTTTCATATGTAATGTGTTTTTCGGTCAACAATTGAGCTTACCAAAATTTGGTGAAAGTCGGTATCGCAAAAATGGAACGTTTCTGAGGGGGTGGAGTGCCTCCTCAACCTCCCGCTTTATCTCTCTTTCTATAGCTATATATATGTGTGTGTGTATTCCTAATAAATGATAGACTTAAATTCCCTATTTATTCCCCTTCAGGAGACCTCAAAACATGTAAATCAGGTGATATGTCGAATCCCACTTTCGATAATATAAAAGTACTTTAAAATATCTTTTGAATGATGTATTAAAAATAATTTAATCATAATTAGTATTTGAAATACTTTTTTCTAAAATATTACAGCGCCATCTGGCGGTAGAAATTTCTGTAATCTACTGTTCAATTCCAAATCAACAAAGCTTTCAAATGATGTATTACTTATGAAATCATTTTAATTAGTAGCTGAGATACGAAAGATAACCGATTCAGGAGACCTCAAAACGTGTAAATCAGGTGAAATCTCGAATCCCACTTTCGATAATATAAAAGTACTTTAAAATATCTTTCGAATGATGTATTAAAAATAAATTAATTAGAATTTGAAATATTGAAATTTTAAAATATCTGGCGGTAGAAAATTCTGTAATATTACTGTTCAATTCCAAATCAACAAAGCTTCCAAATAATGTGTTACTTATGAAATTATTTTAATTAGTAGCTGAGATACAAAAGAAAACCAAATCAGGACATTCTAAAACATGTAAATCACGTGAAATCTCTAATTCCATTATCTACGGCAGTCGTTTAATGAAAGTAAAAAGAAAAATAAATATTTTTTAGGCCACCAAAACCTATATATACCACGGTAGTCGGGTAATGGAAGTAAAAAGAAAAAGAAAACGTATTTTTTTTAGTTCCTTCAAATGTATTTTGTTGCTATAGAAACTCCTATCGTCTACTGAAAGATAGATTACGTGTTAGATGGATTACGTGTAAAATTTAATTTGCAATTAAAATGTAACTGCTTTGTTTATTAATGAAAATTGATGAAATTTTAACTGCAGGTTGGTTTTGTGCTGAATAGGTTGTATATTAAGTGTTGTGTGCGAAAAAGAAAATTTGAAGCACTTTGAAATTTGCAATTTTTAACTCCAGTTCAAGATCATGTGACATTAATGACTTCCACATGCATACTTGCCAACCAATTTCAACAAAAAAAAGGGAAGACTTTTTTTTTTTTTGATGTAATAAACAATACAGTTTTACAATTTTAATATTTAGAAGCAATCTATAAAAATGTTTTATTATAGATAGATTATACTAAATATATAAAAGTTTTAAATGAAGTTCTTCCTCGATAATGGGAAGGTTGTATGTCAGCTTCTATGGCATTTGTATAAAACCTGATATGTGAGATAACGATTATAAAAACGCCTTTTTTAAAATGCTATTTATAGATAATAAAACTGTCTTTCTTTGGATATTTAGTGTTAGTTTTCTCTAAGATAAATACCATTTGATTAATCCTATTAGATAATTTTAATAAATAATAGTTTTAATAAATTATTTGCACTTAATGAATTAATATAGGAAAATATAGAAGAAAGTCTTGAGGTGGCCACAAAATACCAGTTTAATTATTGTGTGCCCCTAAAAAATTGAAAATTTCACATGTATATTGGGAATGGGGATTGCCGGATATCCAGATCCAGCAAAGAAAAATAATATCCGGAATGCTGGATATCCATATCCGGTAAAATCCATATCTTCTGACGATCGTATCTTTGGAAATTTATAAAGATACAGAACGATGAAACTTCAGAATTGGGTTTGATCTGGTGTACAGATAATTTATTTAACTTCTGGTAAAAAAAATGGATAACCAGAAATATGTTGGCCAGTATCTAAAAAAAGGCTAAAACAATTTTCTTCAAAGTAGCTAATACAGACAACGTATATTAAATGTTTTTTCGTACGTAATAGTTGGTTAGTTCACAAAAAGTGATAGCGTCCTGTATAAGTAGCTCAATTTCAGGTCTTATGCGTTCCTTTAAAAATGGCTGTACGGGTTTTTTATCAAACTCGCCATACTGACTCTCTTTCAGATAACCTTTCATATGTAATGTGTTTTTCGGTCAACAATTGAGCTTACCAAAATTTGGTGAAAGTCGGTATCGCAAAAATGGAACGTTTCTGAGGGGGTGGAGTGCCTCCTCAACCTCCCGCTTTATCTCTCTTTCTATAGCTATATATATGTGTGTGTGTGTATTCCTAATAAATGATAGACTTAAATTCCCTATTTATTCCCCTTCAGGAGACCTCAAAACATGTAAATCAGGTGATATGTCGAATCCCACTTTCGATAATATAAAAGTACTTTAAAATATCTTTTGAATGATGTATTAAAAATAATTTAATCATAATTAGTATTTGAAATACTTTTTTCTAAAATATTACAGCGCCATCTGGCGGTAGAAATTTCTGTAATCTACTGTTCAATTCCAAATCAACAAAGCTTTCAAATGATGTATTACTTATGAAATCATTTTAATTAGTAGCTGAGATACGAAAGATAACCGATTCAGGAGACCTCAAAACGTGTAAATCAGGTGAAATCTCGAATCCCACTTTCGATAATATAAAAGTACTTTAAAATATCTTTCGAATGATGTATTAAGAATAAATTAATTAGAATTTGAAATATTGAAATTTTAAAATATCTGGCGGTAGAAAATTCTGTAATATTACTGTTCAATTCCAAATCAACAAAGCTTCCAAATAATGTGTTACTTATGAAATTATTTTAATTAGTAGCTGAGATACAAAAGAAAACCAAATCAGGACATTCTAAAACATGTAAATCACGTGAAATCTCTAATTCCATTATCTACGGCAGTCGTTTAATGAAAGTAAAAAGAAAAATAAATATTTTTTAGGCCACCAAAACCTATATATACCACGGTAGTCGGGTAATGGAAGTAAAAAGAAAAAGAAAACGTATTTTTTTTAGTTCCTTCAAATGTATTTTGTTGCTATAGAAACTCCTATCGTCTACTGAAAGATAGATTACGTGTTAGATGGATTACGTGTAAAATTTAATTTGCAATTAAAATGTAACTGCTTTGTTTATTAATGAAAATTGATGAAATTTTAACTGCAGGTTGGTTTTGTGCTGAATAGGTTGTATATTAAGTGTTGTGTGCGAAAAAGAAAATTTGAAGCACTTTGAAATTTGCAATTTTTAACTCCAGTTCAAGATCATGTGACATTAATGACTTCCACATGCATACTTGCCAACCAATTTCAACAAAAAAAAGGGAAGACTTTTTTTTTTTTTGACGTAATAAACAATACAGTTTTACAATTTTAATATTTAGAAGCAATCTATAAAAACGTTTTATTATAGATAGATTATACTAAATATATAAAAGTTTTAAATGAAGTTCTTCCTCGATAATGGGAAGGTTGTATGTCAGCTTCTATGGCATTTGTATAAAACCTGATATGTGAGATAACGATTATAAAAACGCCTTTTTTAAAATGCTATTTATAGATAATAAAACTGTCTTTCTTTGGATATTTAGTGTTAGTTTTCTCTAAGATAAATACCATTTGATTAATCCTATTAGATAATTTTAATAAATAATAGTTTTAATAAATTATTTGCACTTAATGAATTAATATAGGAAAATATAGAAGAAAGTCTTGAGGTGGCCACAAAATACCAGTTTAATTATTGTGTGCCCCTAAAAAATTGAAAATTTCACATGTATATTGGGAATGGGGATTGCCGGATATCCAGATCCAGCAAAGAAAAATAATATCCGGAATGCTGGATATCCATATCCGGTAAAATCCATATCCATTCCATCCCCACTAATTTTCATAGTCAAGTCAAACAAGCAAAATATTCCTTTCTGTCACGCAATCACGTGATTGTCACGCAACTCAAATCTGCAGCCAGTAGAAAGCTATCGTAAGATTCTTGTACAATTAATGGCGGCCATTACAATGTGCAAAGTGCTTGGTAAATTATGTACTGTATGAGATTCTATAAGTAGTATTGATTGAAAATAATTAATACTATTTTTAAAACATTCGATATTTCTTCTGGTTAAAAAAAAAAAAAGAAGAGAGAAAAAGGATACATGTAAAACAAGAAATATCCATTTTCGCCTGAAAAGATAAGTGGATGGTCATGAAATGGTAGTTAAAATACAGGTATATGAAATAGTTTCGGTTTTTTTTTTTTTTTTAATCTTACGTTTCATTATTATAGTGTCTGCATAACATATTTTCAAGAAAAGACAAATTTTAAAGTATCACATTCATATATCTTACAGTAAAGACTCTTATTACTAACTTAAGAAATAGCTGTTTGCTTCAAATCCTATCTAGTATTTAATTTTTTTTTTTTTTTTTTAAATATATAAATTTAGTTTTGTTCCTTCGATAGTTCACTGAATATTTATATAGTCATCCCCATATAGATGAATATTTGAAACTGAAGTTAAGCTAAGAAATTTAATCAGACCTATTTTTTTCTTGAAACTTAGTTATAAACTTTTTATGTCTTTTTCTTTTGTTCTTTGTGCATAAACAGTTTTACTTCATACTAAGAACTGATTTAAATTAATGTTATTATTATTTATTATTATCATTTTTCATTTTATTTTATTTTAAGTAGCAAGCAAAATGTAAAAAGTTTTTGCATGTATATATATATATATATATTTTACATGCTTTAAATGCCTGCATTTGAAAAATTATAATTAACTTTTAAATTAATTAAAATAAGCCTACTTTATTTGGTCTATTCTGTCGAGTACCCAACCATCATCAGGAGGGATTGCTCGTGTTCTGCTTTTTTCTTCTCTTAACATGCTGTGCCACCTGTCATCTATTTGTTCTTTCGTTTGGCAGTCGCTGCAGGATTGCTCGTTGGCAATGATTTCTACTATGCACAAATTGCTGCATATTTATAATTGTTATAATTAGCTAGTTTCTTAATGTTATCGAACTAAATGTTTATTGATATTTTTCTTTTAGTCATACCGATGTAATAGCCGAGGTCATTGTTTTCGTTTTTATATTGAATTTCATAGATACCTGCGGTTTGGAAAGGGTTAGTGGGGTCTTTTGAAAAACATTATTTGGTTTAATGGGTATATTTACATTCAAATTAGCTCCTTCATTTATGGTTTTAATTCATGAACATTTACTGTAAGGGATTGCGGTTGTATATTATTTATTTTTTGTGCATTAATTTATAAAAAAAAAGAATTCAAAGCTTAGACTTAATTTATAAGTTTTTTTATTATAACCTGCTTGGTCCCTGATTTTGTAAATTTCTTTAAGTTTGTTAAGTAAAGTTTCATCTGAAAAAACCACTATGGCTCTATCGACATACGACTGTAGGACATTTATTTTATATTTGTAAGGGGTTTTACATTTAACATTTATTATTTCGTTACTATTAATAGGATTTCAGGGTTTGCACTAAGGGTAAAAAAATGAGTGGGATTTTCAAAATTTAAGTGAGATTTTTAAAATTTAAGTCAGTAATTACATTTTGCAGAAAAAATTTATTTTCAAGAAATTAGCTGAAATACTTTCTCTAACATGATTGATTGGATGGTTAGTTGAATATTCATAATGTTGTTTACAATAAATTGATGACATAAACATCCATATATATAGTTTTATCTACATTAAACATTTTCAGGATTTTTTCATTACTGAACAGTCGGGGAAAAAAAAAAAAAAAAAAAAAAAAAACGCAACACTCAATGTAACTTCATTGCTAATCGATGTAGAAAAAATTACATTTTTCGACGGGGAATCTTGAGTAGTTTCAAAAAATTAACTGAAATTTTGAATTGGGGGTCGTCTACATATTAAAATGCGCAGCAACTTTTTTCAATGGTAATGCCCCATTTTTATTTTATATTTGAATTCCTGGGATTGCGACAATGCAAAAAAGTATATTGGTTGTATATTTTACTTATTTTTTTACAGAGTTATAAGTGTTCAAAGTTTGAAGGTGCTAATGTTAAATTTATATTTCAAACTTTTATTAATATCTTCACAAAAAATAACTTGATCAATATAATTTTTTTTTTTTACAAGATACAGTGAAGAAATCCAAACATAATCAATCATTACAATTTTTTAATAAAATCACACAATCAACTGTGGAAGAAAATCATATTTATTGAAATTTTTTTTTCCGACTGAGTGAAAATAATGCCTGGACCGGGAGTCGAACCCCGGATCTTTGACTTACAAGGTCAAGGCTCTACCAATTGAGCTATCCAGGCCGACACCCAATCGACATTACACACTCAGACAACCTTTTAGGCAGAAACAATCTGGTCTATCATTTAGATAGCTCAACAGAGATAAGCCACAGGTAAGTCAAAGATCCGGGGTTCGACTCCCGGTCCAGGCATTATTTTCACTCAGTCGGAAATTTTTTTTTTCAATAAATATGATTTTCTTCCACAGTTGATTGTGTGATTTTATTAAAAAATTGTATTTCTTTCTCCCATTGTTTAATGGTGTTTTCCTTTACCTGCGGCTTATTTCTGTTGAGCTATCTAAATGATACACCAGATTGTTTCTGCCTAAAAGGTTGTCTGAGTGTGTAATGTCGATCGGGTGTCGGCCTGGATAGCTCAATTGGTAGAGCCTTGACCTTGTAAGTCAAAGATCCGGGGTTCGACTCCCGGTCCAGGCATTATTTTCACTCAGTCGGAAAAAAAAAATTTCAATAAATATAATCAATCATTACTTTTGATTCTGAAAAATATTTTTAATTCTAAAAAATATTAATAAATTCATATTCATAAAAATTATGAATTATGACCTATATTAATTTTTACATAAAATGAATCCTAATGCTGAAGAATATGGGTGTGCAAATTTACAGCTCATTTCAGTTATTAGTTTTTGAGATATAAATAAATCTTTCTTTTGGAGTGGTTTAGGAGGCCGTCTCGTATAAAGTTTTGTATGAGATAACGAAGCAAATCTTAAAAAATAACAGAGAAAATTGAACAAGATATTTTTATTTTTTATTTACGGGTCAAATTATATAACAAGAACGTCAAACGCAAAGAAATTAAACAGAAATGATGATTTTTAGACATTAGTGTTAGCATCAAAAATTCCGGTTTTCTAAAGCTCCGCCTTTCATTGTTAAAAAAAAAAAAAAAAAAAAAAAAAAAAAATGCAGAAAAGAAAAGTAAATGTGACTTTGAGTATTCGTGTTAAACCCCATATTTTACGTTGACAAAAATATACACAAGTGGTATTTACTTCATCGATTACTGGTGATAAATTCTGAATCCTTTAAAGGAACACTAGAAGAAAAAAAAAAAAATAACTAAATAGGCGGGGTGTACTGTTTGAAATAGAAAAAATTTTCAATCAGAAAAAACAAATGGAATTGGAATGCAAGACAGACTTGTAAAATCCTTTCTTAACTGCCATCATAGGTAAAGGCTTAATCTTTTACTTCATATATTGCTTTTTTTTTTTTTTTTCCTGTAGGGGGAGGATTATGTTTTAAGGATACTGTAGTCTTTAAAATTTCTAGTCTTTAAAATTCTAAAAAATATTAATAAATTCATATTCATAAAAATTATGAATTATGACCTATATTAATTTTTACACAAAATGAATCCTAATGCTGAAAAATATGGGTGTGCAAATTTGCAGCTTATTCCAGTTATTAGTTTTCGAGCTATAAATAAATCTTTCTTTTGGAGTAGTTTAGGGGGCCGTCCCTTATAAAGTTTTGCATGAGATAACGAATCAAATCATAAAAAATAAGAAAGAAAATTAAACAGTATATTTTTATTTTTTATTTACGGGTCAAATTATGTAACAACGTCAAACGCAAAGAAATGAAAGAAAAATGATGATTTCTAGACATTTGTGCTAGCATCAAGAATTCCTGTTTTCTAAAGAAGACAAGCCCTGCCTTCATCGTTCTTCAAAGCAAAATAATACAGAAAATAATAGAAAATGTGACATTGAGTGATGAATTCATGTTAAACCCCTTATTTTATGTTGACAAAAATATGCACAAGTCGTATTTACTTCATCAATTACTGGTGATAAATTTTGAATCTCTTAAACGGACGCTAGAAGAAAAAAAATAACTAAATAGGCGGGGTTTACTGTTTTAAATAAAAAAATAGGTTTAATGTAAAAATTGTCAATAATAAAAAAAAAAAAAAAAAAAAAAAGGAATTGGAATGCAAAACAGACTTGTGAAATCTTTTCTTAACTACCGTCATAGTTAAAGTCATTTGCTTCACATATTGCTTGATTTTTATTTATTTATTTTATAGGTGGGAGGATTATTATTTTGATACTTTAGTCTTTAAAATTTTATTAATATGTTTTAACTTTATATATTTTTTAAAACATACTCTTACTTTTATAAATATATTTTAACACTTTTTGCGACCGCAGGATTTTGTCATTTTGACAGTAAGAACCACCTACAGGCGTTATTCTCTCAAAATAAAATATTTCAGAACAACTTTCCTGTATTCACAGGTACTATAAATGGAGAATAGCATTTAATACTACCAAAACTGAAGCTATTCTCTTTTCATGTGAAAGAAATGCTATGATATCTGATAAACAAGATAAATTCCAAATTAGCCTCGGCACCCCCCCCCCCCTACCATGGTCAAATCACTGTAAATACCCTGGTGTTATTCTAGACCAATCTCTCACTTTTCAACAACACATTCTCACCACGTGTAATAAATTCCGTGCAGCTAAAAGTAAATTACTTCCCCTCTTAGCTCGGAATATGGTACATTAAGCTTTAAAACAAATTGCTCTTGTACACTTCCTACTTAAGACCCATTTTAGCTTATTCTTGTATGGTATGGTCATATGCTGCCAAATTGCATATCAAGTTACTCATTAGGGCTCAAACTTCAACTATTCGGCAAATTCTTGATATGCCTTGGTATGTTAGAAATTTTCATATTTAAAAAGAAATTAATACTCCTCAACTTAATGATTTCATCCCTAAATGTTCAATTTCATTTGATACTTGAAAGCTTAGATAACCCTGCTTTAAACACTCTCGCAACATATGACCATAATGATCCTCTGAATAGACGCAGACCCAAAGCATGCCTCAGTCTAAACTCCCACCTTTAACCTTTTTTGTGTTAGCTTTTTTCATCTTTTCTATCGCGTTCGGGCCTTGACTTCTCTTCGGAGATTATATCCTGTCCTTGTCTTTGTGTTGTCTAGTATTGTGTATTATTTGTCCTTGTGTTTAAAAAAAAAAAAAAAAAAAATGTGTTTTAAAATACCAAAAAATTTATAAAATTTGCTCCTTGAAAAATATTCGTCCTATCCCTAAACTTTCTCCTAGTTGTGTAATACTGTACTTAACCTTTCTACTCATTTTTAATATTGTGTTTCATCTTTCCATAAGCTCTAAAATTCCTTTGTTATTGTTTTTGTGCCTTTTATGTCCTTCCCCCCCCCCTTCTCTCCTTTGCAATGAAATTGTTGTTCGAGACTCTCACTCCGTTAGCTTCCACTTTTAGGTAAAGGGGGATGTGTGACACTGTCACAGGTGCCTCCCAATCATTCCATCCAAACTTCCCATCTTTCTGTATTCACAATTATATTACAAATGGATATACATTATAATTATATTCTTTCTAATCAATATATTTGTATCCATAGTATATTTTATTGCAAAAATATGAACTGAAAATTGAAATCTCTTCTGAATGATTTGATTCTTTACTCTGAATATCTTCACATCTCTCAATTAAGTCTTCCTTCACCTCCACTGTTACTGGAGTGGTACATAAACGTTCAGGTTTGAAATATACATCACAAGATTTTATGATTTTGTTCTGAGAAGGCAGATAGATTTTATAGCCATCTTTCTTGTTCACATATCCCACAAAATGACCATGAACACTTTTGTCATCAAATTTACGTCAAAAATTCTTAGGTATATGTGAATAACATTCAGTTCCGAACACTTTCAAATGATCTAGTTTAATTGTTGGCTCGCTAGTCCAAACCTCATGAGGGCTCTTGTTTTCTTCTGGGGATACACCAGTATGGTTTAGAAAGTAGACATGTTTCACATGCATTGGCCCAGAGAGACCGAGGTAAACCACTTGCAGACAGCATAGAACGAGCCAGTTCAACGATTGTTCTGTTTTCTCTCTCAGCTGCGCCATTTTGTTCTGGCGAGTACGGTATACCAAGAGTCAGAACTGTACCTTTTTCAGCAAGGATTTGTCGAACTTCACCATAGTCAAATTCTCCTCCTCCATCACAGCGCAAAGCTTTTACAGCATGACCATAATTGGTAGCTTCATTTAAAAACATACGTAAGCAACTACTAACATCACTTTTCTTTTTCAAGAAAAATATTTTACGATATTTACTGTAGTCATCTTTAAAACAAACATAATATCGAGCACCACTAAGAGAAGTTATAGACATGGGACCGTTTAAATCAGCATTAATGATTTCACCAGTTGACATGGCTCTATAAGGACGTGATTTAAAAGGTTTTCGATGAGCTTTACCAAGAGCGCATCCATCACAGAATTCATTTGTCATTGCATGACTTACAGATATGCCTATATCAGTTAGCAACTTACGAACATGTCGTTTGTTTTGGTGACCAAGGCGTTCATGCCATAACTGCAAAGATTCAGATTCAGTAGCAGTACTTATTTCAGCTGGACTTGCTGGAATAACAACTCTCATGCAGATAATATATGTGTGATCTGACCATGATCCAACTGCAACAAGTTCTTTAGAACGATAGAATTCAATATATCTTTCTGTCATTTTTACTTCAATACCATGCTTGGCAGCTTGTTGCACAGAAAAGAGATGCCTCTTCACATCAGGGACATACCAGACATTTTCCATTTGAGCATCATACCATTTGCCATGAATATAAACTTTAATATTTATTTTACCAGATCCATATGCATAAATCTTCTCATTATCAGCAAGTGATACCTCAATGGGCACAGGGAAATGTTTGTATGTGACAAAGTACTGTTTGTTTGCGGTCATGTGATGGGAGGCCCCAGAATCACAGACCCAATTATCTGGTTGAGTACTTTTTGCACTGGCAGCAAATGCACCTTTATTATTCTGTGAAAATGAGAATTTATCATTAGACCTTTTCTTTGGACAATCTTTACAGAAATGTGCATTCGATCCACATTTAAAACAAGTCTTTTGTTTAAAATTACTGAATTTGGCATTATTTCTTGGCGTACTTTCAGGAAGTTTTTCGCCATTTTTCATAGCTTTTTGCTTAACAGGTACATGAGCTGCAAATGCACCATAATTCATAGGAGCAGTAGATTTAAGGCGCTGTTCAATTGTACATAACTTTTCAACAAGATTTTTAGTAGTTCGTTTATCAGAATCTAAAGACTCCCATACATTGTTAAATTCTTGGAATTCTGGACCCACAGTAAGTAGTATTTTACCATGTAGTAATTCTTGTGGAATAGAAGACGAGCCAATAAGGTTTAATTCATTATTCATATCCGTATAAATTCTTTCAACTTTTGCAGCATGTGTAGCAACATTATCACTGGGATCTTTACAGACTTGAAAAAATTGAGTCATCAATAAATTAAGTCTCTGAATACTGCTTTGTTCAAAAACACTAATTAATTTGTCCCAAATGTCCTTTGCATTCGAGTATGTCATCACTAAATCAGCAACAGAAGCGCTCAACGTACTTGCAATAAGAGCGGCTGCCTTGGCATTAGCACGGCGCCATTCAGATACCTTCTTCGCCAACTCATTCGTATCGACTTTGGCATTTTCAGCGACCGGAGAAATTTTAGTTCCATCAATTATAGATGTCAAATCATGTTGTTGAAAGTGCATTTTCATTTGCCACTTCCACTTACTCTAATTTTTAGTACCTTCTAGCTTATCGATTTGTACTTTCAGTTCAGCCATATCGTAATGTTTCGCTGTTAGAAATAACAAATTCTGTAGTTCACTTAGATTTTCAAAAAATTTTCAGATAATTAATTTACGCAGATTTAAAGCATCCTGGGCCCATAACCTATTAAGGTTATCATTAATTAATGATCTAAATAACAAAAAGCTAACATACAAATAAATAATTAGAAAGCGTTTTAAGAGTAAGCAATATAACCATTTTACAATCGCATACTACAGTCGGGTAATACAATTCCTTTTTTTTTTATTCCTTTTTAGTGATAGAGTTGAGTTGTAGCTTGTAATTTACACGAGTTGATTTGTAACTTATCACAACAGTTAATAGTTTTAAAATCTGAAAAATTAATAAAGAATAATTTTTAACCATTTAGGTGTGTTGTGTACTTCAAGTTTAGTAAAAAGTACAAAGCTTTGAATAAACACCATGCAATAAACTCACAACAAATGTTTCGGGTTGAAAAAAACCTGATCATTCATCAGACAAAGTGGGCACGAGTGCTACAAGCAAAGCGACAATACACCAAAGCAGTGGTCGCCAACCGGTGGTCCGTGAGAAAATTTTAGTGGTCCGCAGAAACATCTTCACTTAATTTGTATTTTTTAATATAGTTTTAGGAATTATACTGGCATTAATTTTAACTTGATTTTCTGTATCTCTCTTCCTCACTACAGAATTTTGTGAATGAGAGAGAGGGTGAATAGAACTGGAACTCTGATATAAGTAACTTAACACCTTTGGCTAATGAATTATGCAAATGAAAACTTATGAACACTTGCACATTTGCAACTAAATTCACTTGGCAAAAACGGTCATATTTCATCAGATTTAGATAATTATTTTTATTTTCTGATTGTAGTATGTTGTGTCAAACGCTGCATATGTCAAGTTTTCTAAAAATAACTTTGGATTGGGTTTAATACCCTTTAAAATGTAACAAAAAGGGCAATTTTTTTTAATTTTTTCTTTTAAATTATCATGTCTATGAATATATGCGCTAGTCTCACACAAACAAATAGAAATAATTAAAAGAAACTTCATAGTCACATGCTATGGCCAGAATGCACTTCAAGCATTTTAGTCGAGTGGTCCCAAATATTCTGCTTTTCTATGATTTTTTGTTGGACCACATTTTACCTTTTGGGAAAAACATCCACTCAAATATAAATAGTGAAACATGTTATTTACACTTTCCAAAGTTAATAGGTGAACTGTTAAATACTTTTTGAGATATTTAACAGGAAGTCTGAAATTGGAAATATATGTTAATATATAGAAAGATAGAGTGTTAGTGGTCTGCGGGAGTTTAAATTGTGAATTTAGTGGTCCGTGAAGTCGAAAAGGTTGGAGACCGCTGCACCAAAGGATGTGTAGGTGCGTGTAGTTTTCATAAATAAGACTCCAAATTATAAAACTAATATTATTTACACACTATATACAATCTAAATGATACACAGGATGAATTAATTGTTGTAGTAGAATGAATAGCAAGCATTATTACAAATATTTTGGCTCAGCGACAAAGTAAACATTGTTCTATGAAAGTTCTGGTTTCGTATCCTGCTTCGGAACACCAAGTATTTTTTCGTTGCCAGATGCATACTGACTTTTTCTACTATCGGCAGTGTTGCCAGATGCGTAAAGTCTTTTTAACTATCGGCATGGTTGCCAGATGGCTACATGACTCCCCCGCCAGTGAACAGGTGAACGTAAAATGAGAGTTCAATCGTAGTTCAAAAAGTTTTTGGTAAATCTAATGGGTCGATTTACTCGTCTACCACTTTTGGTAAAAATTTGCTTGGTAGGTGAAAACGAAACAGTTTTAGTTTCCCTATCCTTGACAATCTCTTTTTTCGCAAGGTTGGCAGTGGCGGGTAAAACCTGGACATTTTGACTAACAGTTTGATCGTCAGCTAATAAGTAACAAGGCTTAAGCCGATCGATGGAAATGTTGATTTGTTTCTCTCTGATAAGTACAGTAAAATGTTTTTCGCTGCGATGTATTACTTTATATGGTCCTTCATAGGGTGGCTGAAGACTTTTGCGTACAGCGTCCTTTCGTACGAATACGTGTGAGCACGTCGAAAGATCCTTAAAAATGAAAATATCTTCCTTACTATGATTAGATGCTGGTGCTGGTTTGACGGTGGCAAAATGATTTTTAAGCTGAGTAGCAAACTCGGATTGATTGATTGAAGCTGGAGTGGGTTGTATAAAGTCTCCAGGTAGACGGAGTTGTTCACCGTAGAGCATCTCTGCAGGTGTCGTTTCAAAAGAATCGCTGATGGCAGTTCTCAAACCTAATAGAACAGTTGGTAGTGAACGAGACCATGCAATGTTGTTGTGACACATCAAAGCAGCTTTTAAAGACCTGTGCCATCGCTCGATGAAACCATTTGATTGAGGATGGTACGAGGTTGTACGTTTTCTTTGAAATCCCATAATTTTTGATAATTCTTGAAATAAGCGGGATTCAAACTGTGGTCCCTGGTCAGTGACGATGTACAATGGAACGCCGAAACGAGAAATCCAGCCAGAATAAAGAACCTTGGCTATGGTGTCTGCTTCAATATCAGATGTTGGAATGGCTTCTGGCCAACGACTGTACCTGTCGATAATAGTGACACAATATTTGTAGTTTTCTGATAATGGTAAAGGGCCAATTATATCCATATGTATTTCGGTGAAACGCTGACTGACCAAAGGAAAATTTTGGATGGGACTCTTGACATGTCGGGTGATCTTGCTCTGTTGGCAATTGAGACAACTTCTGCACCAATTTTGAATGTCTTTTCGCATTGAAGGCCAAATATATTTTCTTGCTATTAATTTTCTTGTGGAACTATTTCCTGGGTGAGAAATTTTGTGAATTGCTTCAAAAACCGTTCGTCGGAATTGCTTAGGAATAAAAGGTCGAATGTTTTTCTGAGATGTATCGCAGTAAATTGTAGCATTTGAGCCAACTACTGGAAATTCAGAAATTTTCAAGGATGAAGAATTTTTGGTTTGAAGCAGTTGCTGTAATTCATCATCTGACCTTTGAGCTGCTGCTATTGCCTCATAATCGATGGTTGGCAGAACAGATAAACTATTTAATCTTGACAATGCATCAGCAACTATGTTCTCAGAACCGGAAACATGTTGAATGTCAGTTGTAAATTCGGCGATGAAGTTTAGATGTCTTAACTGGCGAGGTGAAGCTTTTTCAGGATTTTGATTCAGGGCAAATGTTAGAGGTTTATGATCGGTATAAATTGTGAAGGGTCTGCCCTCCACTAAGTAACGAAAGTGTTTAACGGCAGAATAAGCAGCTAGCAGCTCTCTGTCGTAGGTACTGTACCGTTGCTGTGTAGGATTAAGTTTTGATGAAAAGAAACCTAATGGTTGCCAGATATCGCCAATTTTTTGTTGAGCTGCTGCCCCGAGTCTGAAATTAGAAGCGTCTACAAATAATGCCAAGGGTGCTGATATTGATGGATGTGCTAGGTGAACAGCATTCGCCAAGTGAATTTTACATTTCTGAAAGGATTCTTCTGCTTCTGGTGTCCAATCAATAGGTTTATTGGAGTTCTTTTTAATGCCGGATAAGTATGTTGTTAGAGGTAATTGATATTCCGCGGCATGAGGCAAAAAACGTCTATAAAAATTGAGCATACCTAAAAAACGTTTCAGCTGCTTTATTGTTTTGGGTCTTACAAAATTGTTGATGATGTCTATCCGGTCTGCCGCTGGCTTTAGCCCGTTGGCGGAAACAGTATGTCCAAGAAAATTCAGCTCAGGCTGGCCGAAATTGCATTTAGAAATCTTTATTACTAAGCCAAAGTCTGACAGACGTTTGAAAACTTCCTTGAGGTGCTCCAAATGCTCTTCTTTGGATTTTGAAGCTACCAAGATATCATCAATATAAATAAAACAGTAATCTAAACCTCTTAAAACGGCATGCATGAATCTCTGAAATGACTGAGCAGCGTTTCTTAAACCAAATGTCATGCGGGGAAATTCAAAGAGGCCGAAAGGTGTGCAGATTGCGGTTTTTTCGATGTCGGACGGATGGATAGGAATTTGATGGTAAGCTCTCTCTAAGTCTAGCGTGGAAAATATGGTGCAGCCTTCTAAGTGCTGCGTAAAATCTTGTATATGGGGAATAGGATAATTGTCAGCTTGTGTTATGCGATTAAGTGACCTGTAATCACCACAGGGCCTCCAATCGCCATTCTTTTTCTTCACCATATGAAGAGGGCTAGACCAACAACTTTTAGATGGTCTACATATTCCTTGTTCCATCATATATTCGAATTCGGCTTTAGCAAATTTTAATTTTTCGGGCGATAGTCTTCGAACTTTTGCGCAAACCGGGGTACCATGTGTAATTATTTGATGGGTTACATCATGTTTGGGAAATATTTTAAAAGAGTTTTCTTTTGTTATGTCTTTAAACTGAGCCAAAAGAGAAGAAATTTCTGAATCTAAATTATTAAAGTCTATGGTAGTCAATGATGTCGATGGTTGTATTGCGATTGTGGCGGGTGACGAGAATGAAGTATAAGGATCTAATAAGCGCTGTCTTTTGACGTCTACCAATAAACCATACTTCTGGAGAAAATCCGCGCCAATAATTGCTTTCGACACATCGGCCACTATAAATGACCACGTAAAAGTTCGTCTGAGTCCAAGATTTAACTTTAAAATTTTATTACCATAGGTTTTTATTTTGGTGCTATTGGCGGCAAACAATAGAAAATCAGACGGCGGCAGCACTTTTCTTCTATTTACAGGAATCACGGACACATCCGCTCCAGTATCAATCAAAAAGGAACTTCCGCTATTTCTGTCGCAAATGTATAGGCGACTGTTTTGCCTGCCAATATCGTCGGTCGCCGCGATCGATTGGCCTATTAGTTTTCTGGCAAAAAAAGTTTGTATTCACATGGAGTGGTACACTTACGTGCCTTTTCGCCAAAAGTAGCATGATACCAACAATACTTGCTATGCTGTGTCGAGCGGGAGCGTGATCGCTGTCGCCTGATACTGGAACGGGAGCGACTTCTATCGAATGAGTTTTGAGATCGACCCAAGAATGTCAAATCTTCTAAACGTTTGGTTAGGGCATCGACTTTGCTTTCTAAAGATGTTAACCGGTCAGTATCCGGATTTGGGGAAGGTTTCTGAATGGCTTGTATCTCTGCTGTGCCATAGGATTCGGCGATCTTATCCGCCATTTCTGCCAAATTATCGAGTGAATCTTTACTCACAGATAAAATGGCTCTGATGTGTTTTGGCAGTCGTTGCGACCATAAAGATTTAATTACTTCCTCAGAAACTGACTTATCAGCTAAACTTTTCATGTGGCGCAAAAGATCAGATGGTCTGCGATCGCCTAATTCTATATCGGAAAATAGTTTTTTAAGTCTCGTTTCATCGGAATCTGATAAGCGAGAAAGTAATGTGGATTTTAGCTTGTCATATTTATTGTCACTTGGAGGATCTGACAGAATGTCGTCTACCACATCCAACGTTATTTCGTCTAAAGCTGCGACGACAATATAATACTTTGTTGAATCCTGTGTGATACCTGAATTTATAAACTGCGCCTCTAATTGCAGAAACCAGAGTTTGGGTTTATTGCGCCAAAATATAGGCGGCTTAACAGAAATGGCTCCGAGATGGGTATTTTGTTTATCATTAGCGTTTGCCAATTCTAAATCAGTTTCAGAGTCCTTCATTTTATAACAATGGTATTTTGTTAAAACTAAGATACTTTCATAAAATGTTTGAAAAACTCACCCAATATTATCAAAAACTGGCAACAGAAAATTTATAAAAGAACTGAATGCGACATCTTTAGAAAGAGGTACCAATCCTTTGTTTATCCGGGTCACCACTTTGTAGGTGCGTGTAGTTTTCATAAATAAGACTCCAAATTATAAAACTAATATTATTTACACACTATATACAATCTAAATGATACACAGGATGAATTAATTGTTGTAGTAGAATGAATAGCAAGCATTATTACAAATATTTTGGCTCAGCGACAAAGTAAACATTGTTCTATGAAAGTTCTGGTTTCGTATCCTGCTTCGGAACACCAAGTATTTTTTCGTTGCCAGATGCATACTGACTTTTTCTACTATCGGCAGTGTTGCCAGATGCGTAAAGTCTTTTTAACTATCGGCATGGTTGCCAGATGGCTACAGATGCATTGCCAAATTATGTTTTTGAAATTATGTTAAAGAAATTATTTTGAAAGATATTCTCAAGTCGACCTGACTCGTAGGAAAAAAAATTTAATCAACTCAACCAGAACTGCAATAGAAAAAAATTATTCTACCCAACCGGTGAAATTGGGTTACCTGAACCAATATGTGACTCAAACTGACCGCTGAATTTCAGCAATGGAGACAGCAATGGAGTAAAGCTTTACTTTATTATCAGGGCCAGTGACAGGAATCCCCTGGGCAAATGAAAGTAACAGGTCCTCCACTCAGTCTCATTTTTCAGTTGAAGAATGGTGGAATGTTAAATTCTCTTGTTACAGTGCTATCTCACGAGATCTACTCAAAAACAGATGGAATACATGCAGTTCTCTTTCATGTACTTATTCTCATATTTTTCTACTAAAAGACATGTTAAAAATAATGAGCTCAGCTGATTTTCCAGTCACAGTCGCTGACTGAAATGACTAACCCATAAGGTTACCCTTCAACTCTGTTTGATACTTTTATATTACTTAATTTGCTACAAAATTCAGTTAGGTGTCAGTTTTGTATTTAGATTTTTCTCTAATTCCATAATATTTCTAAAGTTTTAGTCACCATAATCCACGTTTAAGAATATACTGCACTACTCTAACTTGTTATAAAAATCTTCATTTCTGAACAATTTACAAAGTTTTTAAAACAGATTGTTATATTCTCTAATGCTTATTCTAATATCATAAATGATATTTTAAAACTAGTGTGACTTATTTACAATGAAAATAATCTTCATAATTCATGTTTATGCAAAATTTTGCTCTATTCTGCCATGTTAGAAAAATCTTAAGTTTCAATTAATTTACAAAGGTTTTAAAGGGAATGCTAGAAATCAGTATGATTCACACACTATCATAAATGATAATTTAAAACTATTCTGACTTCTAATTACTTTTGTTATAGGACGATAATTCACATTAAAAAACAAACTAATTTACCTTACATAAGTCCTAGTTTTATTTACACAATGCATTTCAGGCGCTAGCGCACCCATCATCAGGTGAAATGTGACAGCTCTCTTCATTGTTGTCATCGGGAAACTTCGGTTTCGTTTCTTCACTTCTCTTCGTATTGGTGGCTCTTTTGATCAATTGGCTCCATTTCCTTGGGATTCTTGCGTGTTCGCGATCATTGACTGCATTGGGGTTAGTGAGGATCTCCAGAGCTTCTCTTTTGACGGCGTAATTGTGGTTATTGTAGTGGGCGATTTTATTAGTATGTATGCTGTTAATATTAATTGGGTTATTGAGGTGAGCGGAAGCAAGAGCGGTAGATTGACGGTTGTGTATAAGGTCCGATTTATGTTCTTTTTCGCGATCTTGGATTTTCCGTTTAGTGACGCCAATATAGCAAGCACTAGAGTTATTATTGTAGTTGAAATCTATTTTGTAAATCCCGGAGGTGCATCTATTGTCAATTTTATCTTTATCGTTTCTAATGTGCTGAAAAATATTTCTGTTAGGTTTAATTGGAATGTTTATATTGTGTTTTTTAGCCTCATTTTTTATTTTTATACTTGCTCCGTTGCAGATAGGGATGGGGGTAGTGAATTTTGGTTTTTCTTTTTGGGCGTTATTGATTTTATTAAGGGTTTTAATTCGTTTTTTATATAGTTTATTGATAAGAGTTTTTGGGTAGTTTGCTTTATAGGCTATGTTTTTAATATATTTAAGTTCTTCGTTGAGGAGGGTTTTATTGGAACAGATAAGGATCGCGCGATTTATGCAAGATCTTATAGCGGCGTATTTATAGGGAAGGGGGGTATGGCAGTGTTTGTTGATGATTTCTGTGTTGGCGGTTGGTTTTTTGTAAACAGTAGTATCAATTGTATTGTCTGGATTTTTGGTTATTTTAATATCTAGGTAGTTTAGTGTATTGTTAGTTTCGTTTTCGATAGTGAATTTTATGTTTTTATCTAGGTTGTTGAGATCGTTTAGAATTTTATTTGTGTCGGAATTTTTCGGGAAAACGGTGAAAACGTCGTCAACTTAACACGTCCAGATTTTACTTTTATTGATAATATTTTTGGCGGAGTTTTCGATGAGTCTCATTTTTAGTTCGGCGAGGATCCCCGAGATGGGCGACCCCATGGGAACGCCTTGTTTTTGTCTGTAGATGTTGTTGTTGAACTGGAAATATGATTCGTTTAGGAGTAAATTATTGGTCCGGATTAGGGTTTCGCTAACTTTATTATTGCCGTATATTTCTACTAATTTTCATTAACAATATTTGCAATTTCAGTAGAGTCTATGGAGGGATAAAGTTCTTTAACATCAAAGCTTAACATTAGATCATCAGAGTTTATATTGGTATCGCGAAGTTTTTGTATGAATACCTCGTTGGAGTTTATAGAGAGATCGGAGGGGGGAAGGAGAGATTGATAGATATTTTTCATGTAGCGTTCTAAAAAATAAGTGGGACCTTCTGATTTGTTAACAATAGGACGTAAGGAGGGAGGATTTTTGTGGTCTTTATACTTAGCGAATAGGCGGGGGATAATCGGGGCAAAGTTGTTATTAGATGGAGGAGTGTTGTGGGGCCAGTGTCCAGTTTTTAGCAGATCTTTAATTTTACCATTTAGTTTATTTAATGGGGAGGTTTTAAGTTTCTCAGCGTTTAATTCGTTTAACGTATCTTGCATAAGTTCGTTGTAGTTAGTGCGGTTTAATATTGTGATAAGGTTTGTTTTATCAGATTTTAAGATAGTAATATCCTGATTATTTTTCAAATTTTTTAGACATTTTATGTCGGCAGTATTAGTGTATTTATTGTTATGTTCAGACATGGATTTTATAGCTATATTTCGTATATTTTGTTGTTTTTCATGGGGAATCCTTTCGATAGCGGTTTCGATATGCGCGATGGTGTCTTTTATATTATTTTCTTCATTAAGAATATATTTGGAGCCCAGTTTTAGGAGTGCGTCTTCATGAGTATTGGGTTGATAATTAGACAGGTTAAGGTATGGGTTAGGGGTGGGGGTGGAATGGTTTAGGATTTTAGTTTTTTTATTTTTTAACCAGTATTGAAGCTTTCTGTTATGCCTTTTGATTAAAATTTCTTGTTCAATTTCGTTGTAGCGTTTTATTTTTTCAATTTTGTGTTTAAAGTCTTCATTTGAGGTGGTGGCTTTTAGTTCCGATTCTAGCTAAATATAGTTGCGTTTTATTCTGTGAATATTGACAGATTTTTGTTTTATTATTTTCTTTGTTATAGTTATTTCAAGTTGTTTAAGGAGGTGTCTATAGTTTTTGTTGATAAAATGATTTTTTAGTTTTAGGAATTTAGGTGTGATTTTATAATGGAGACAATCTTTTAAGAAGGATTGATGATTGGTTTCCCGTGTTAATTTTTTAGCTGTTTTTTGTAATTGAACGTAGAGGTTTGATTGCGACATCTTCTACAACACAAATTGAAGAAATAAACGGATTAAAGTGAATAATTTCGTGCGAGATGAAAGGTTCACTGGAGAATAAATTTATTTCATAAATTCCAAAGAGCAAATGCAAAATATTTAAGTGATGGGTAGGAAAATTGGAAAGTAAAAAAACGTAAATTATAAACGTCAATACCAATTTATAAACAATTCACAAGGAAGCTAAGCATTAGTAAACCTAAAGGAGCTAAAAGCGAAGTGATTATGAAAAAGATTATAAAATACGCTAAAAATTAATAATATAAGAAGGTAAAAGATAAAAAGTTAAAAGGTGCATACATTAAAAGGTTAAAAATTATTAGTGAGTCAGGAAGTCTTAAGTTGAAAAACAGCAGATTTCAGCTTGATTTTTTTAAGTCCGCTAGTTGATTTCCCATTATAGATGGCCGTAGAGGAGTGCATAAACGTCACATAAAAGTTACTTCGTTTGAAGTCCTTAAGCCCGGTATCGGCATTAATACTAATTACTTTTGTTATAGGACATTAAAAAACAAACTAATTTACCTTACATAAGTCCTAGTTTTATTTACACAATGCATTTCAGGCGCTAGCGCACCCATCATCAGGTGAAATGTGACAGCTCTCTTCATCTGCTGTTTTTCACTTAAGACTTCCTGACTCACAAATAATTTTTAACCTTTTAATGTATGTACCTTTTAACTTTTTATCTTTTACCTTCTTATATTATTAATTTTTAGCGTATTTTATAATCTTTTTCATAATCACTTCGCTTTTAGCTCCTTTAGGTTTACTAATGCTTAGCTTCCTTGTGAATTGTTTATAAATTGGTATTGACGTTTATAATTTACGTTTTTTTACTTTCCAATTTTCCTACCCATCACTTAAATATTTTGCATTTGCTCTTTCGAATTTATGAAATAAATTTATTCTCCGGTGAACCTTTCATCTCGCACGAAATTATTCGCTTTAATCCGTTTATTTCTTCAATTTGTGTTGTAGAAGATGTCGCAATCAAACCTCTACGTTCAATTACAAAAAACAGCTAAAAAATTAACACGGGAAACCAATCATCAATCCTTCTTAAAAGATTGTCTCCATTATAAAATCACACCTAAATTCCTAAAACTAAAAAATCATTTTATCAACAAAAACTATAGACACCTCCTTAAACAACTTGAAATAACTATAACAAAGAAAATAATAAAACAAAAATCTGTCAATATTCACAGAATAAAACGCAACTATATTAAGCTAGAATCGGAACTAAAAGCCACCACCTCAAATGAAGACCTTAAACACAAAATTGAAAAAATAAAACGCTACAACGAAATTGAACAAGAAATTTTAATCAAAAGGCATAACAGAAAGCTTCAACACTGGTTAAAAAATAAAAAAACTAAAATCCGAAACCATTCCACCCCCACCCCTAACCCATACCTTAACCTGTCTAATTATCAACCCAATACTCATGAAGAACGCACTCCTAAAACTGGGCTCCAAATATATTCTTAATGAAGAAAATAATATAAAAGACACCATCGCACATATCGAAACCGCTATCGAAAGGATTCCCCCTGAAAAACAACAAAATATACGAAATATAGCTATAAAATCCATGTCTGAACATAACAATAAATACACTAATACCGCCGACATAAAATGTCTAAAAAATTTGAAAAATAATCAGGATATTGCTATCTTAAAATCTGATAAAACAAACCTTATCACAATATTAAACCTCACTAACTACAACGAACTTATGCAAGATACGTTAAACAAATTAAATGCTGAGAAACTTAAAACCTCCCCATTAAATAAACTAAACGGTAAAATTAAAGATCTGCTAAAAACTGGACACTGGCCCCACAACACTCCTCCATCTAATAACAACTTTGCCCCGATTATCCCCCGCCTATTCGTTAAGTATAAAGACCACAAAAATCCTCCCTCCTTACGTCCTATTGTTAACAAATCAGAAGGTCCCACTTATTTTTTAGAACGCTACATGAAAAATATCTATCAATCTCTCCTTCCCCCCTCCGATCTCTCTATAAACTCCAACGAGGTATTCATACAAAAACTTTGCGATACCAATATAAATTCTGATGATCTAATGTTAAGCTTTGATGTTAAAGAACTTTATCCCTCCACCAGGGCTCCCAACATATTTTAGCTACCAAACAGGGTAAAAGAGGACCATTTACAGTTCAAAAGAGGACTTAGAAGGACCATTTATAATAAAAAATAATCTGGTGTGTCACTCACACTACTTTCTCTTACCCTGAAATTTAATACTATAAATACAGGTTGGAGATTAAGAGGTAAGATAACGATGTTATGTAAACCTATGTTAAACAATTTAAATTAGGCTTCAGAAGAGTTTATATGATAATTAATTCTGTGCGAGGGGGGCTGCCGCCCCCCTCAACCCCCCCTCCGTTTCATTAATGCACTAAGATTTACATAAAATTGAATTCGGTTATTAAAAAATAATTCTGTTTTTAAAAAATAATTTATTAAAATTATTTAAAAAAATTATCTTTTATGATAATGCAGACGATTTCCATATTAGAGATGTAGTATAACACTAAATATCCAAAAAAATGTCCATTTTATTCTCAATATTCAAAAAAAAAAAAAAATTTTTTTTTTTGTTAAAAGAAAAAAAAAAAAAAAATCGATAACTTTTTTTAAGTTATTGCAGATCGATGGTTCAACCATTCGTTTTAAAGATATTGGCAAGCTCTTTTGAAAGATACCCATCATGAAAATTTACTCCCCTCGAGGGGGGCTTTCCCCCCAGGGGGGGGGAGGCAAGGTTCCTACATACACAATTTTTTTTTCCCAGTTAACTATCTCTATTACAAAAAATATATATTCGTTTCATTTGGTTTAGTGCAGTCTATAGACGTTAAACTCTACTTACTGGCAATTTCCCCCATAGATGTAATGTATTAGAATTCTCTTGGGTGTCCCTGTACACGAACCATTTGCTTGATCTTAACGAAAAGCTTACTGTAGCATCCCTATATAATACACATTTAGAATACCAAGTTTGAACTTTCTGCCATAATTTGTTTTTGAGATATGCTGATAACACACAGACACATACACACAGACCATTTGCTAAAAACATGATTTTTGTATTCAGGGGACCTCAAAACGTGTAAATGTAACAAAATCTCGTGTTCGCAAATTTGACCCAAAAACAATACTTTCTCTACCTTATGGGTAAGAGAAAGTAAAAAAGAGGACTTCAGGGGGATATTTTTATCCAAAAATTATAACAAATGTAAACATTTTACACTATCATCGTTTTAAACACCTCGTTAAACAATCATTTAATCATAAAACATATTAAATATAACATAACAATAGCTAATACCAACGAGGAAAAAATATCCAATAATTTTTATTTACCATTTATAAAGGCATCTATACTGCTGCATTGGAAACTTCTTAAATTTATGGGGGGAAAAAAAACATAGTAGTAGTAGTTATTTGAAGAAAAAGTAAGGCAGTTTAATTCCTGAGTAAGTTTTCCAAACTTATTTAATTATTAAAGATTTATTCTTATAATTCTACAATGATACACAGGGAGAAAAACAAAAAACGAAAATTATGCAGCAGATTGTGAGATTATTTGGAAATTACACAGATTATGAAATTACACATTTGATTTTCTAAATGATATAATGAAATTCCAAAAAGAAAAAAAATATATATATACAAGATTATTTGGAAGATACAGTATAGGATCTGTTATCCAGAAAACTTGGGACCTGGGATATTCTGGATAAGGGGTTTTTCCGTAATTCGGAACACTTTATTATATGTATAAAAATGGTACAAAATAATTCCATAAATAGCAGTGATAAACATGAATAATATATATGTGAACACTTTACCTATATATTTGTACATTTAATAAATTATTTCCACAAAATAAAAAAACGTTCTTAATTGGAATTTCAAACTATAAATAATAATAGTAACAATAAATGAAAAATAAATAAACATATATAAAATTTAATTTTGGACCTGAGAGTAAAATCCTTTCATTTCGATTTTGCAAACATTTCTATGATATATTTTTACTTATAGTGTGTCTCTGCTCTATTACTAATAGTTCATAAATGTTTCAAATATTTTTAGCACATAATGCTAAATAGTTTATGAAATGAATTCTAAAAATAATGGAAATTAATTAAAACTACTTAACATTTTTATAACAATTCGGACTTCATGCATGCAACCTGAGTTCAAGGATAAAATTCATCTGCTATTGGGCACTTTAAGAAGTATGTGTTATTAATGTTTATCTATTAAAAAATACAATAAAAATTCATTTTCTAACCTAAATTTACAAAACTTTCAGTAATTATTTGGACAATTTTGTGCTCACCCTATTTCCTCAGAGTAACACTGTAGCATTAAAGAAAGTAGGTTGTAAAACTATAATTCTGATCCTGCTATTGTATAACTTTAATTCTTAAATTTTACAATAATTGAAAATTTTGGTAAGAAGGCATTTTGCATTCTGGTTTTCGGAACATTCTGGATAACGGGTTTCCGGATAACGGATCCTATACTGTACATAGATTATGAAATAACACTTTTACTAAATGATATAAATAAATAAGATGGAAGATTGTGAGATTATTTGGAAATAATTTAAAATATTTGTAGTCCCTGAAAAAAATCTTTTCTTATAGATTCTGGGGTTATAATAAACTAAATTTAAAAGTAGCATTTACATTGTGGGTGAAGAAAAATTATTCTACACTAATCATCATCATCAAAATTAACTTTTCAGAGTTCCTAGGAACAGTGTTCCTTCACCTCTAATAGTAGTAGTATGTAGAATAAATAATATAGTAGAATATATGGCTAGGTAGGTCTTTCTAGATTCGGGCATGTGAGTGCAGAAAATTAAAAAAAGAGGAAACACGCATGTTCATAAAATTAATTTTAAAAGCAAAGTAACGCTCACAGGGAAAACTATACAAATGTACGTTCATAAAATTTATTTCAAATGAAAAATAATGCTCACAGGAAAAACTATACAAAATATTTTAAAAGTGACAAATTAAACTAAAAGAATAATGCACATCAACACGATAAATTATGTGTTTAAAAAAAAAAAAAAAAAACGTAAGCTAGCAATCAAAATTTAATCATTGGCTGGTGGTGGAAAGTGGGAAAGAAGGAAGGGGGGGGGGGTGTAAAAAGTAGTTCATGACAGAAATATTAAACACAATTCTACTTCTTTATAGGTTCTAAAATATCATAAAGTAAGTTTAAAATTAATATTGTGAATGGATAAATATTAAAAAATAAAAGGCTTCCCACAGAATGTTTGATCGTCAATGGTTAGAGATGAAAAAGGGGGGGAGGGGGAGAGGACAAAAAAAATTATATGAGTGAAAAATATTGAATAATTCTGTTCTTTTATATGTTATAGAATCTGATAAAGCATGTTTTAAATGAATATTGTCATTTATATTTTGGATGTGAAAAGATTGAGAATCTAAAGTTTTTCATGGAGCGTTTGAACACTGATCGTTATTGGAGTTAAGCATCTTTAAAAACTTATTTTTAAGTCATTCAAAAGAGGACTAAACGGACCAAAACATTAAAAAGAGGACAAAAACGGACCTCACTGTGAAAAACGGACTTTGGAGGGAAAAGAGGACCATTTGGGAGCCCTGCTCCATAGACACTACTGAAATTGCAAATATTGTTAATGAAAAAATAGTAGAAATATATGGCAATAATAAAGTTAGCGAAACCCTAATCCGGACCAATAATTTACTCCTAAACGAATCATATTTCCAGTTCAACAACAACATCTACAGACAAAAACAAGGCGTTCCCATGGGGTAACCCATCTCAGGGATCCTCGCCGAACTAAAAATGAGACTCATCGAAAACTCCGCCAAAAATATTATCAATAAAAGTAAAATCTGGACGCGTTATGTTGACGACGTTTTCACCGTTTTCCCGAAAAATTCCAACACAAATAAAATTCTAAACGATCTCAACAACCTAGATAAAAACATAAAATTCACTATCGAAAACGAAACTAACAATACACTAAACTACCTAGATATTAAAATAACCAAAAATCCAGACAATACAATTGATACTACTGTTTACAGAAAACCAACCGCCAACACAGAAATCATCAACAAACACTGCCATACCCCCCTTCCCTATAAATACGCCGCTATAAGATCTTGCATAAATCGCGCAATCCTTATCTGTTCCAATAAAACCCTCCTCAACGAAGAACTTAAATATATTAAAAACATAGCCTATAAAGCAAACTACCCAAAAAATCTTATCAATAAACTATATAAAAAACGAATTAAAACCCTTAATAAAATCAATAACGCCCAAAAAGAAAAACCAAAATTCACTACCCCCATCCCTTTCTGCAACGGAGCAAGTATAAAAATAAAAAATGAGGCTAAAAAACACAATATAAACATTCCAATTAAACCTAACAGAAATATTTTTCAGCACATTAGAAACGATAAAGATAAAATTGACAATAGATGCACCTCCGGGATTTACAAAATAGATTTCAACTACAATAATAACTCTAGTGCTTGCTATATTGGCGTCACTAAACGGAAAATCCAAGATCGCGAAAAAGAACATAAATCGGACCTTATACACAACTGTCAATCTACCGCTCTTGCTTCCGCTCACCTCAATAACCCAATTAATATTAACAGCATACATACTAATAAAATCGCCCACTACAATAACCACAATTATGCCCTCAAAAGAGAAGCTCTGGAGATCCTCACTAACCCCAATGCAGTCAACGATCGCGAACACGCAAGAATCCCAAGGGAATGGAGCCAATTGATCAAAAGAGCCACCAATACGAAGAGAAGTGAAGAAACGAAACCGAAGTTTCCCGATGACAACAATGAAGAGAGCTGTCATATTTCACCTGATGATGGGTGCGCTAGCGCCTGAAATGCATTGTGTAAATAAAACTAGGACTTATGTAAGGTAAATTAGTTTGTTTTTTATTCTGACTTCTTTACGATGAGAACAATCTTATAGTGCAAGTTTAAATGAAATTCTGCCCAATTCTGTCAAATTTAGTTAAGAAAAACTTTCCAATTTTAAAATTAAGACTGTTGAAATTTGATAGGGTTCTTGCCAATATCATAAATAATATTTTAAAACTGATCTGACAGGTGGAAGATAGAAGATATCTTTTGATGGGAGAGAGATGAGGGCTCATGCCAACACTGTGTGGGTGAGGAAGATGCTGCCGAAAGCAGTGGGGATACAGCCGAGGTTTGTGTGTGAAGAGGAATAAAATTAAAGGAGTGATTTATGCAATTTGAAAGTTCATGCAATTTTGAAATTTCATTTTAAAATAATAACTCACTAGTGAACGAACTCACTAGTCTTTTAATTATAATTTCTGAGAAAGCCATGTTTTGGCACGTTTACGTACTGATATTTCATTTAGCTCTAATTTTAGAAAATAAAACTTAATAATACAATAAGTTTTACTTAGAAATATTATTCCTCCTCAATGAATATTTATTTAGAAAAACTGGAGTGTAGGGTTGAAATTTCATTTTATACCAAAATGCCGGAGCCAAGAATCGAACCCGGCATCCCACTTACCGTGTGGAATGTGAGTATTGCCAAGTTGGTAATCAGCCAGGGTGACTTAGTGGTAGAAAACCTCATGGATGTGAGAAGCACTGAGTTGGTAATCAGTCATGGTGGATCAGCTGTAGAGCATTTGCATGGATGTGAAAAGCGCTGAGTTGGTAATCAGCCAGGGTGGCTAAGTGGTAGGGCATCTACATGGTAAGTGCAGTGCTTGGGTTCAATTCTCGGTTCTTCCATTTTTCACATAGTTAGTATAAAAAAATTCAACCCTACACTCTTATTCCCCTAAATAAATATTCATGGTTAATGAATAATATTTTTAAGTAAAACTTATTATTAAAACAATAAGTTTTGCTTTATTGAAATGTTCATTTATGGGACAAAATAAATTAAATTAGAAGGCTAATTCTAACTCATGCACAAAAATAATATGGCTCTGTCATCGATTATATATAAAAGATGGTTCGTATAGATGAAATATTTATTTAAATAAATAAATTATATATATTAATATACCACCTTTTTCAAACGTACTAAAAGATTTAAAACTATATGGCCTAGCCCAATACAGATATGTAACCCCATGCAGATTGTCCTGAAATTTTTTATAGCAAATTTTTAATTTTTTAATAGTTATGTATAAACTTGTAAGATTTAAAACAAAAAATGTAGGGTACATGCAGTAGATAATTGATGTATGAATAATTCATCTAAGTCATTAAGCATTTTATTGCATTGCAAATCATATGAACTATTGTGTGAGTTCCCACAACTACTCCCTAACTCACTTGCTATTATCTATTGCATGCGTCCAACTTTTTACCTTTTAAATCTTACAAGTACTTTTATAGTTATTAAAAACTGACAATAAAATAATTTTCAGGACAACTGTATAGGGACAACAAGAAATTATGTTATACCTTTTAGTCTGTTTTAAAAACATGATATTATTCTTTTTTTTTTTTATTTCTTTAAATAATTATTTTCTGCTTTTTAGTGTTGTGTGTGAAATTTTGCAATCAATCTCAAACATCTTGATGTGATTATGACAGAGATAAAGCAATTTTTAGGTATATTTCAGTTTCTATGCAAAATATCAGCTCAATAGGATGATAGGAAGTGAACTAGAACAAGAAATTAAATTTAAAATGGATTTGGAGGGTCTAGGTACCCCAGGTCCCCTTCCCCCAGTCTTTTTCTGCTTGAGCGTGTATTTTCATCGAGGTGCGCAAATTTTCAGTTCAATCAGAAAATAGGATATGTTTAAATATTGAAATCAAAATTATAATTGGAGTTCAATGCCCCTGCCCCCACCCCAAGTCTGTTACTGCTAAGACCTGTAGCGTCATTGGAGTTATGCATACATGCAAACTTTTAGCTGAATCAGATGACAGGAAGTAAGTTAAAATTCAAAAAATCTTTAATTGAAGTTGGAGATCCAGGGTTCCCAGTTCACAACCCCAAGACTGTTAGGTTACTGCTTAATTCTATATTGTCATTGGAGTTATTCATGAATGCACATTTTCAATTATAGCCAATGATTGAGAACGAGTTAAAATTTGCTTGTATGATTTGACCCTGGCAGAAGGCAAAGTAGCAAGTACAAAAGATTCCACTTTAAAAATTAAGCAAATATAATTTTTTGTTAAATTAGCTAAACATTGCTGTTGTTTTTGTTCGTCCACATCCATATCCTCCAGAAACTTTGGAATATGGAAATACTTTTTGAAATAATTTTCCAGCATCATCAGAACATGATATCAGCAGATTATGCTTAGTTATGAAAGATGTAAATGTAAACTTAATAAACAAAGACGAATTTCTTTTAAATCCCATGGTCAAATAAGGTCTAGACATCCTCTTGAGTTATTACATATGGATGTATGGGGACCATGCAAAATAACTGGCCGAAATGGTCAAAGGTATTTCTTATCAATTATCGATGATTTTTCTCGTAAAGTAACAATATTTCCTATGAAAGCAAAAACTGAGGTATTTAAAAACTTTAGAAATTATGTAACAAGAGCGGAGAGATTTTTAAACTGTCAGGTAAAAGCTATTAGATCAGATAACGGGAAAGAGTTTTAAAATAATAATGTTAAATCTTTTTGTGAGCTGAAAGGCATAAAACATGAATTTACTAACATTTATTCACCGGAACAAAATTCTGTTGCAGAAAGATTTAACCCAACTATTGTTGACGGTATGAGGACAGTTTTAGACGAAAGTGGAATAAATAAAAGTTTTTGGCCAGATGCAGCTTTATACTTTGCGTATACCTGGAACAGAATTTGTCATACTGATTTAGAGAAAACACCGTTTGAGTTGTATGGTGGTTATAAACCTTCAGTAAAGCACTTAAAAGCTTTTGGCTCAACAGCATACGTAGGGGTACCCAAACAACTTAGAAACAAACTTGACCGTAAAGCGAAAAAAGGAATTATGATAGGTTACGCCCTTAGTACAAAAGGTTACAGGATATGGCTCCCAGATGAAAATAAAACAATAGAAACAATGTTAAAATTGAAGAACTGATAAATATTGGGGAGCGCAGTGGAGCAGTGATGGGTCGCGAAAATGAAAGTTATGTTCAGATGAGGGGTCAGATTCAGAAAGCGTGAATAATGCTGATTCAGATGCTTTTAATGTATATTAGATTTACCCTGACCATTCTGAATCTTCGTCTGACGAGGAAATTAAATCAAGTCGAGATACAATTAAACGAGTCCCGCTCAGAGAGGCTGTATGGTTTAGAACTCTTGTACCCCGTAAAACTAGTGACAGAATCGACGTTTATTATTGTGAATTTGGAAAAACTGAACGTTTAAAATGTCATAAAGGTGTTAAAAAATATTTTAAGAAAAATTGTATAATTTATGAATCAAACCTTTTTAATTTCAGTCCTAGAGAAAAATATGTAGGTAAAATTAATGAAAAATCTTGTTCTAGTGCAGAACAAACTTTAAATTCTGATGAAATTAATTCAGATAGTGAACTTGATTCAGATAATGAACTTAATTTGATTGAACCTGATTTAACTAAGAAAAACGATTGACTAGACGTGGATCAAATCCCAACGAGTTTTAAACAGGTCTTAAAATCTCCTTATAAAAATCAGTGGCTGCAGGCTATGAAAGAAGAAATGGATGTTATTCGGGAACGTAATGTATGGCACCTTACAAAATCACCTCCAAATACTAATATTTTAGGATGTAGATGGGTCTTCACTCTTAAACGTAATGAAGGGGGGAAAATAGCCCGTTTCAAAGCCAGACTGGTGGCGCAGGGATATAAACAGATAAAAGGAGAAAGTTATGACGATACTTTTAGCCCTGTCGTTAACTTTGGAGTAATACGCTTCTTCTTTTCATTGCTAGTTTCATGTAAAGGATGGACTCATTTACAACTGGATATTAAATGTGCATATCTTTACGCACCTCTCGATGAACATCAACCACCAGGTTTCATAGAGATTGGAAAAGAAAAATTCGTTTGTAAATTAAATCGCGCTATATACGGCCTACACCAAAGTGGTAGAGCCTGGTTTTTCGAAATGAATAGAATTTTGATCAATATAGGTTTTAACAAATTTTCATGGTGTAACTGTGTTTATATTTTTAACAAAAAAGTAATTTTATTATTGTATGTCAATGACATTGTATTGTTTGCAAAATTTAAAAATCATATAGATGAAGTAGTGGACTTATTGAGTAAAAATTTTGATTTAAAAATCTTAGGAAAACCCCGTAAACTATTGGGTGTAGAGTTCGAGGAATATAATGGAAATTTAACTATTCATCAACATTCATATATTAGTGAAATATGTAACAGATTTAAAAATTTCAACTTTCCTATATCATCTCTCCCCATTAGTAAAGGGATAATTTACTCAAAATCTCAGTGTCCTCAAAGTAACGCTGAAACAATAGAATTGTCAAAATATCCTTATAGAAGCATTTTAGGTTGCTTATCGTTTCTCTCTAATAGAACAAGACCTGACATATCGCACGCGGTTAATATTTTTGCCCAATTCCAAAGTAATCCTGGCATAATGCATTGGAATGGCCTGTTAAAACTCTTAGGTTATGTTTGTTATACCAGAAATTTAAAGTTAAAACTTGAGTGCAGGAAACCACATATTACTGTTTATTCAGACGCTGACTTTGCAGCCAACAGAGACGATAGGACTTCAATGGGGAGACAGCTGATTTTACTCGATAATTCAACCGTAGCTTGGAGAACGTTTAAGGAAAAATGTATCAGTTTAAGTACTATGGAATCTGAATTCGTAGCCATGACCGAAGCTACAAAAGAACTATTATGGTTCGATAGAATTTTAGAAGAATGCTTTAATAAAAAACTAATACAGGGTACTAAAGAAAAATCTTTACTTTTAGTCAATAACATGGCTGCTATAGATTTCGTGAAGTCTCCCATTGAAAACTATCGAACCAAAGACATTGACGTAAAATTATTTTTTATAAGGGATTTGATATATAAAAACATATTTAATATTAAACATGTTAAAAGTGCAAATAATTGATCAGATATTTTCACGAAACCGTTAACAAAATACGGGTTATCTCTTTTCATAAGTAGCCTATTTTCATCTACTGAGTAACATGTATGTTTTAAGGGATAAATTTTGAAAAGAAAAGAATTAAGGGAATAAACAAATTTCTATTTTTTTTTTTTTTTTTTTTAAGTTATTTATTTCTAAAGAGAACAGAATGTTTTTCTCTTTAATATGAAAATGCAAATGTATTTCTGAAAGTGTTTATTATATTGCGAAATGTATATACTTGTTTTATATCATATATTGGTTAATTTATGTATTGCCAATGCTTAATTATTTATATTATATCTTCATAGCAAGAAGAATTTTCTGTATAACTTCGAAATGAAGCATTGAAAAAATTGGACTATATTGCTTTGCTCTTGAAATATACTAAAGAAAGACGATTAGTAGCAAGTCGTTGTTGAATCTGTAAACTTATGTTTTTTCTACATACAAGTTTTTTTTGTTACTCAAATAATATGATGTGAACTTGTAGATTCAGGGCAGATATATATATATATATATATATATATTTTTTCATGGTCTCGGTTGAGTGTCAAGAGGGGGGGGGGCTTATTGTTAGGTTTAGAAATTTAAAATATTAGTGTGTTCTTGACACTCAATGTTTTATTCAGTTTCACTCCCTCTTTAGTTTAACTATCTTTTCTTTTTTATTAAAACCGATGGTTATTAAAATCGAAGTAATTTATTTTCTATTTACTTTTATAATTTTAAGTTAATAAATATTTAAAAACTTATAGTTTACTTAAAATTTATTTTAGCATAAAATATTAATACGTTAGCCGAAGCTATCCATATGCAAATGACATAAGTCTACGTCATCTGCTTGAATTGAATAAGTAGCGAAACAGAAAAGCAATCGTGTGGCTTTTTCGGTGTTAGTGCCGAGTTGAATCCCGATAATAAAGAAGCTGGCATTAAACGCAGTTTGTATATTTCAGTTTAAATTTTTCCTTGATGACCTCGACAATATTAAAGCTTGTGTAGAAAGCTGTTGTTTTTCAGATGAGGTTTAAGTAAATATTTTTAGATTAATTCGAGGATGATAGTTATTTTAAAACTGCAAACTTTTAAGCTTCTTTCAGTAATAGTATAGGCTTCAGTAACTACTCTGTACTAATCTATCTGCCCTGAAGAATATTAAACGAATTGTCTAAATGTATTATAATTTTTATTTTCGTTTGCCATATTTTCATTTCACTATATAAATCAATCTAGTTTTTAAATAAATGATTTTATTTAAAAGAAAAACTTGTCATATTTCTTTTTACCTGCTCAATACAGTTTCCACTGGACTCAGTTATTTCAACTCTGCTTAACTTTGAAGCTTTAAGATAATCATGTCAAGGTTATAAACCTGACATTTTTAAAAGTGGGATTTTTTTAATTATTGCGTGATTCTCGCGCTCTAGCACGAACCCTGGAATTTTACTGATAGTAGTTTCTACTGTATCATTTTTCCTGATTATAGTTACATCTACCCAACAAACACAGAACTGTCAGTAGCTGTACAATTTCAGCAATTACGGCATGCCTATCAATTCGTTAAAGTGTGCTTGGTCCAGAATCGTAACAGTGTTGGCAAACCAATGACTGTTTTGTGATCGGAAGTATGCTTTTGAGCCAAAACACTTTACTTAATGTTTTAAACATACAGACTATCATTACGCAGATAAGATATATTTGGCCAATACTGATCCAAATATGGGCCGATGAAATTTGGCGACATTGCAGCAGAGAGGACAAAAACTTTATGGAACCGATACTGAAGGTGGTATGTGGGCCATAATCACTGTTTGGCATGCCATACGCCTTCCATAATAGGCCCAACTCTTGTGTGTTTGTTGGGTAGATAGTTAATATGATGATTTTCTTCCAATTCGTAAGTGAACTCTATATTTCATCAGTTCATTGATTTCTTTTAATAATTCATCTGTTTTGCATTTATTGTCAAAGATAGCGAACACATCAACATAAAGGATCCAAAATTTTATTTTATCTTTAAATTAATTATGGATTGTGTTTTCAAATAGTCAGAGTTTTAATTCTGCAATGATACCAGAGATAGGCAATCTCATTGGGATCCCTTTAATTTGTTTATAATACTGGTTATTAGCTGCAATAATTTCATTGTTGTCAAATTTTTCTTTTATTTTTTCATTAATTATATTTTTGATATATGTCTTTAACATCAAAACTTAAAAATCTGTCATTTTGGGTATTTTAGTTTCTCTAATTTTATTTATGAAGTCTTCTGTTGAATTAATTTATAATAAAAGTACCTTTTATGATGCTCTGTTAATCGCTATAGATCTTTCAGGGCGATCCGCCCCTTCTTCAATAGCTACATGGCTGTTGTCTTTTGTTGAAACAGGTCTCTCATCGTGCTTCTCTCTCTCAGTCCCGCTTTTTCATAATTTGGCGCCACACTCCATCCAAATCGGCGTGCGACTCGTGCCCGTTACATGCAGAAATGTCTCATTATTTCTATTGTCTCACGGTAAAAGGCGTAGTCTGGGTTATTGTAATTTGCTAGTTTTTTTGTTTCATTAAATATAATATCTATTTTATTTTCCTTATTAACTTTAGTAAGGGCTGTAGTTGTTTTATCATATTTGATATCATTTTGATCTCTTTAATTCTGGCTAATATTTTCCTTTTGGTTACTCCGATGTAATTTCCTTTCTTTTCATCTGTATATTTGAAAGGAATTTGATAAATTCCGGCTGTTTCAAGAGGGGGGGTTATGTCTTTATCGTTTCGAATTAATTGGTATATATTAGGATTTGGTTTTATAGGTATATTTATGTTGTGTTTTTTGGCTATATTTTTAATTTTGGTTGAAATTCCTTGATCGTATGGTATGGAATAAGTGAAATTTGGGGTGGTTTTTTGATAGTTTGGGATATTATTAAGTTTTTTTTATTCTTTTCCTGTATAATTTATTCACTAAGTTTTTGCTATAGCCTGCTTTAAAAGCTATATTTTTGATGTGGTTTATTTCCTCTTTTAATTCGACAGGGTCATTACAGATTAAAATTGCGCGATTTATATAGGTTTGTATTGCGGTAATTTTATAAGTATAAGGGGTTTTACTATGGTTGTTAATTATTTCTTCATTTGCAGTCGGTTTTCTGTAGACTGTGGTATTAATATTATTTTGATGATGTTTTAATTTTACGTCAAGGTAGTTGATTTATATTATTAATTTCGGTTTCACATGTAAATTTTATATTATGGTCAATTTTATTTAAGATTTCCAAGATTTCATCACTGCTTTCGTTTTCATCAATGATCGCAAACACGTCATCGACATAGCGGACCCAAAAGATTAATTTATCTTTTAAAATTTTAAATATGTTTTCTTCTAAGATTCTTAATTTATGCTCGGCAATTAGTCCTGAAACGGGGGGGCCCCATTGGGACCCCTTTATTTTGTTTGTAAATTTTCCCGTTAAACTTAAAGAAACTTTCGTTTAAAATTAAGTTACTGGTAGCTATTAGAGTGTTTGCTGTTTCTTGGTCGTATTTTTCTTTGATTAATTTATTTATGGTATCGGATATTTCTTTGACATTTATTGAGGGGTATAAATTAATTATATCGAACCTTACGAATTTATAGTTATTTTTAAAATCAAGCTCCCTAATTCTCTTAATGAAATCTTCGGTAGAAACTAAACTATTATTAGTGGGGGGTAGTAGTTCGCGGTAAATTTTAACCATATATTTTTCTAAATCATATGTAGGGCCTTCGCGTTTATTAACAATTGGTCGGAATTTTGGGGGGTCCTTATGATCTTTATATCTACCAAACAGGCGGGGAGTGTTGGGAGCGTGGTTTTTAATATATGGTGGGTGATTATTGGGCCATTTGCCCTTTTTTATCAGTTCGTGCGTCTTTTCTATCATTTTAACGTAGTCTTCTCTATTTAAAATTGTGATTTTTCTTGTTTTGTCTGTTAATGTACATGTTATGTCCTCATTTTTCTTAAGATTTCTAAGGGTTTTTATATCGGCTTTATTAATATTCTGATTATTTAATGTTTTTCCTATTTCTTTTTGAGCTACATGTCTAATTTGGCTTTTTGCTTGTTCAGGGGCTTTTTTGATGGCTGTTTCTATTTTTGCAATGCTATCACCTAAATTAATTGGTTGTTCTAGGATGTATTTTGGGCCAAGTTTTAATAATGCATCTTCATGACTATTTATTTTATGGTTTGACATGTTTATATATTGATGTTCATTAATTTTCTGTAAATTGGGATTTTTTTCTATTAATCCAGAATTTTAATTTTTTATTGTGCATTTTACAAATTTTATTCCGCTCGATGTCATTAAATATTGATATTTTACTTTTTATTATTTCAAAATCCTTAGTTTCGTTAGTTTCCCTGACTTGTTTTTCTATTTCATTAGCGATTTTACGATATTTGTATAAGTTCGATTTTTGTTTTCTTAAGGCCGCGTTTAATATTTTCTTTTCAAAGAAATTTACTTGTTTCGGGAAGTTTTTAACGAGGACTCTATTTTTAATTCTGAACGATTTGGGCGTGATTTTAAATTCTTTACAATCGTTTAAAAAATTTATATGTTCTTTGCATTTTACAATTTTTTTGTTGATATTTTTCCATTTTGAATATAAGTCCTTTTTGTTCATTTTGAAACAGGGGAACGAAAAAATGGTTCTAAATAGAAAAAACCTACCCACTAAACGGGAGGGAAAATGGTTAAAATAAACACTAGCTTTAGAAAAAGGGGGGAAAAAGTAACAATTTTATATTCACATTAAACAATTATGTTATGCGCGATCCGTAAAATTAACCCGGTGCAGTCTATAAAAAACATGCAAAAAAAAAATATATATATATATTTAATTATATTCTCGTAAATTTTATTTTCGTAAACGGCACGAGTCGCAAAAAAAGCAGGAGAAAAAACCAAAGAAAGATGTCGGCACTAGTCTTCCATAAAGAAAACGATGTTTAACATTCACAGTCTGTTGAAAAATTTATTATAAATTAATTCAAGTTGGTCTGTTTTTAAGAATTTAAATTTTAAATAGTCTTCTGTTGAGTTTAAACTATCAGATGGGGAGAGTAATTATGATAGATATTTTTCATATGTAATTCAAGTGAGTATGTAGGACTTTCTCTTTTATTTACAATTGGGTAAAATTTTGGGGGATTTTTCTGATCTTTGTATTTTCCGAACATATTGGCATTATTAGGTGCATAGTTTATGATTTTGGAGAGAATAATATCAGCAGAGATGCCAACTTCTAATGACAAAAAAGCAGGAGATTTTTTTAACAGAAATCACAAGACTTTTTCCAACAAGAAAGTTTGTAAGAAAAATTAGTAAAATAATGCAGATTTAATTTTAAGTAAAGCTTTATAAGCTTAGGAGGTATTTACAAAGCATCAGTATTAAAATTAAATGAATAATATAAGTTTCTTGCAGTAAAACAAACTATCAAAAAAAAAAAAAAAAAACTCAGACATACAGTTGTTTAAAATTTAAGTCAAAATAGACAGATTTGGTCATTCTGCTCCTAATATAAAACAATAAGAATCTTAATTATCTTTGTAAAAGAAAAGGTAATAAAGAAATGAAAATATCAGCTATATTCTAATGAAATTTGATTTAAGTTTTCAATAGTTATGGCATTTGGAAATATATATATTTTGATAATAAGACATTTTTCATTACGCAAAAATGAAAATAAAAAATTTATTCTTAGCAAAAATTAGTTTCAAAGCATTGTATAATAATTCACATTCAAACTGAACTTGATAAATTGCAAGGCAAGATAAATTTCAATTTTCTTTCAAATTTTTTTACCCAATCCCACAAATTTTAAGCATAAATTATGCTAAGAGGGATTGATAAAAATTTCATCAGAAAAGCAGGAGAAACGAGTGGAAAAGCAGGAGCATAGAAAAACAAGCAAAAAGCAGGAGACTCCTGCCAAAAGCAGGAGACTTGGTATGTCTGTATCAGGCCATTTTCTGTTTTTTATTAATCTATTGCTTTTTTTTCTCGTAATTTATTACTAGGATCTTTTTGAATTTAAATCACACCAATTTGTTTAATTGCTTTCTCCATTTGGTTATTATAATCTTTTCAATTTAAGATGGCTATTTTACTGTTTTTGCCTGTTAAAACGCATGCGATTTCTTTACTGGTTTTAAGTTTATTCAATGATTTTACATCTTCAATATCAGCATTATTATTCTGAATTACTTTCGCAATTAGATTCTGTGCAACACTACATAATTTATTTTTATATTGTTTTGGAACGTCATTAATGGCAGTTTCTATTTTTGCTACTGAATCTTTTTGATAGGTTCGTTGAGAATAAATTTCTGTCCAAACTTAAGAAAATGATCTTGGTGTGTATTTAGTTTAATGTTGGATAGATTTATGTATTGGTATTCAGTTTGTTCTTGCATGTGTTTCTTCCTCATTCTAATCCACCATTTACGTTTCTTATTATGTTTATTAGAATGCAAGTTACTTTCAATTTTGTTATATCTATAGACTTTCTCTTTCATTTTTTTAAATTCATTAGGGGTGTTTGTTTTTATCAATTCTTTTCATTATATCATTGATTGCATTTTTAAAATTATAAATCCAGGAAGTTTTTTGTCTGATAGTTTTACTAAGGATTTTATTTTCGAACACACCAATGTCATCTTTAAAAATTTTACTAACATAGCCGTTATTCACTCTAATAAATTTAGGAATGATATGAAAGTGTTGACAGTCACTTAGAAAATCTATATGATATAATTCGTGGGTTAGTTTTTTGCTATTATTTTTCCATGCCATGTATAAGTGACTTTGATTCATATTTAAAAGCAAAGGTAAATGACTATGTAAAAATGTTTTATTTCGGTTAACCCCTTAACGTGCGGTGTCCTCGCTGCGAGGACGCAAAATTTAACATCCAGCTGCAAAAATTCATCCCGGAAATTTTTTAGCAAAAATTCACGTTTATAACATATCAGAAAAGGCCGGTTTTTTAAACCCTAAAATTTAAAATTTCTTTTAGTTTAATTTAGTTCAAGAATTCCGGTGGCAGTATAATTTAAATCTTCTAAATTGTCTTGCGCCGCAAAGGGTTAAGAACAAAGGCCTCTACATATGCATACAATCATTAAAAGGTGTATATAAATACACTAATAATAATAATAATAAAAATTAAATATTCATTAAAACTACGCCATAAACACAAAAACTACACATAATATACTATTCAATCATTAGAAAATATATATTATAAAAGAAATATTTTTTTTTTTTTTTTTCATTAAAAACTTAGTTAAAAAATTAATTAGTTTATGTAAAATTCAAAAAAAGTATAATGCTGATTTTTACCTCAAAAGCTTTCTTTGATGCATCATAAGCTTTAATATCTTCTATCAGTAGAGTTTGATTTGATTTACGAGGAACACTGGCATTTGAAATAGAATTTAGGAATTCAAGCCTTTGCTTCAGTCCAACTTCACCTGGTCTACGAAGGTTTTGCGCAGTTGCAATAAAATCTAGGAATCCAAGCATTCGCTTCAGTCCACCTTCACCTGGTCTACGAAGAATTTGAGCATTTGAAGAATCTGTTGCGGAAAAATAGTTTTCTTATAGTTTTTAGCTTGTTCGTACATGCCATTGTTATGTAATCTTTAATACATTTATCATTCATTAAGTTCGTTTTTATTAATTTAAATTAAAGCTAAATTTTCATTAAAATAAATCCTAAGTATTAGCTTATACCCTTAATTCCTAATTGAAATAGTTTTTTTTTTTTTGTTTTCAACACTTACTTCATTCAGCAGTTCGTTACTGTTTTTGTTTACACGTGATTGACTAGAGAGATCATATTGTTATAGAGAGTCTTGTCACACAGCGCATACTTCGCGTTTCTCCCGTAAGGTGGCCTCTGTCATCCGTGTAATATTTTATTCAACCACTCAACCTTCAGACGAGACATCGTTATTTTGATTGGTTCTCTTGAGGGGTGTGTGCTTTTTCTGTCAACCGCGCTGTTTGTGGTAATTTGAATATATTTTTTTTTATAAAAGCTGTCTGCTTGAGCAGCAGGGTGCACTTTTTCCTTTGACCTATGCTGCTGCTGTTAGGCGATATTATTGGAATAGCATTTCTTTAAAAGATGTAGTTTAAAGTTTATAAAGTTTGTTTTAAAACTGTCATGAGGTGGTGAGGGTTTTTTTTTAATGTTTATTCTTCCCTTTCTCTGCTCCTGTAGACCGGTATACCATCGCGAGTTAATTTATCTTTTTGAAATTGATTAATTAATGTTATTTTTTTTTTCTGACTCACTAGAAATTTTGAATTTGTTTTTTTTTGTTTGTGCCTTGCTTGCAATAATTGAACTTTGTTAGAAGTAATCTTAAGGATATATTTTCTAGTTTCAATCACATGTATTAATTATAAGAAATATATAGTTTAAAATAGTTTAGTGTTTCCAGAATAATTTATCCAGCTGTTTCTGCTCCATATGGCAATATTTTAGAGTTGTTCCTGTTAATTTAATATCTTGTTTTTTTTTATATTTTTAATAAACGTTAGTTTTAAATAGACTTCAATTTTGTGTTCATTGTCTCCTACACTAGCAATTATCACTCTTATATTTTGTGGATATGTAAAATTAAATATAAATGCGATAGCAGCAACGCTAAACTGTGCAGCTCTATTTTAGATTTTGGAAATTAATTGAAATTTGAATTGGAAGTTTTTTCTTAAATGTTGTTTTTGAAATTGCTATTTTGAAATTCTTTGCAAAAGGGGGGAAAACTAAGTTACATTGTTGCTTTGATATAGCAACGTAACATATATTGGTTATGGGCTTAAATTGTATTCCAGGCCCACCTCTTGCAATTAATTAAATGCTAGTAATTATTAATTAGTTCAATTGAAGTTTATTTTTCCACATGTTCCTGGAATATTAAAAATAAAGTGAAGGGGGGGGGGCAATAGTTAAATTAAAAAAAAAAAAAAAAAAAAAAAAAAAAAAATTAGCTTAAATTCTGGACTTTAACTTTATAGCAATGGCACAAAGTATTGAACCTTTGCATTCTGCCAATTATGGCAATTGGAGTGCTGATGTTAAGTACCTTCTTATGGATAGGGGAAGTTGGGACATTGTCACAGGGACAGAAAGTGAACCCACTGTTGATGCAGTTAAAGGGGTAACTCATAGAGATGTTAGAGAATATAAATTACGTGCTAGTGCAGCAATGTCCATTATTTATTTAAATATATCCCCAGAGTATCGTAAATTAATAGAAGGTTTAACAAATGCTAAAGATGCATGGGAAACATTGCAGAAATATTTTGAGCCAGATAATCGCAGTAGGCACATGCAATTAGTTAGTGAATTGCATGCATGTAGAATAAAACCTAATGAGAGTATTAGTTTATTTTCAGCTAGAATTTGTAGGTTGCAGGAGCAGTTGAAGGGAATTAAACATCCTATGCCAGAGATCTATCTTAATTTTCAGCTTCTTAGGTACTTGCCACCTCAGTTTGACAGCATAGTACAAAATATCATTAGATGGGATGATAAAGCATTTTCCTATAAGGAAATTTTGGCAGCTCTTGTTTCCGAAGAGGCGCGTCTTCAAGTAAGAGATATAGACCGACAAGAGCATATAGTTGCTGCACATTCCATTAACTATAGAAAGGAACCCTCCAAAGTCATAACGTGTTATGGTTGCGGAAAGAAAGGCCACATTAAGAGTCAGTGCCGTAGCTCGAGAAGTCATTCCCCATTTAGAAGTAAAGAGCATCATCCCTCATCATGTTGTAGTGCAAAATCTCAGAGAGAACCAACTAGAAGTCCCAGTCCACGTCCAAGTCATTCGAAAAATAAGAAAAAGACAAGTGGCAAAAACTGTGCTTGTTATATTCAGGCGTGCATAAGTGGGGTTGAGCAAGCTACTGATACATGGGTGTTCGATTCTGCTGCTTCGCACAATTTTTGTCGGAATAAAGATATTTTTATTGACTTTAAACCAGTTGAATCTGAAGAAATGTCAGTAGCTATTGATAATATTTTTTTTCCTATACTAGGTAAGGGCACAGTAAAATTAAATTTTGGTGATGAGGTTCTCATTTTTAATGAGGTGATGCATTCACCAGATTTAAAACATAATCTAATTTCAGGTCCAAAATTAGATGCTATGGGACTAGAATTCTCAGGAGGTGGTGGTAAGGTGAGGATCTTGCGAGATGGGAAAATCCTTGTAAATGCGTACCTTCAAAATGGCTTATATATCCTGAAGCCTTCTTTTAATAAGAAACCTTTTTCTAAGAAAAATAAAAGAAAAGTTAGTTTTGCAGCTTCTGCATCTCAGAAAGTTAATGTTGAACTCTTGCACAGAAGAATGGCTCATCTTAGTCCGACTGTAGTCTATGAAACTGCTAAGAAGGAAGGTGCTACTGGCTTACCAGCAATTAAGGATTTCAGAGTAAATTGTGAGATCTGTCGATTGAACAAGCAACGGAGAGTTTCTTTCAAAGCTAAGAACTTTATCAGGTCAAAGAACCCTAATGATTTATTTTACATGGATACCTGGGGTCCTGTCAAAGCTGTGGGAAGGAACGGTGAACGTTTTTACTTGTCAATAATCGACGATTTCAGCCGTAAAGCTTCAATTTACCCTATGAAAGCGAAGTCAGAAGTTTTTGCTATCTTCCTGAGGCATGTAGCAAGAGCGGAAAGGTTTATAGGAAGGAAGTTAAGGCATATCCGCACAGACAACGGGGCTGAGTTTTTAAATGAGAATTTTTCTAAATACTGTGCAGAGCAAGGAGTTCAACATGAAACGACCAATACCTTTACGCCGGAACAGAACGGAGTAGCTGAAAGGCTCAATCGGACTGCCATGGATGCTGTAAGATGCCAACTTGCTGATGCAAACCTAGGAAATGAGTTTTGGCCTGACGCTATTCTTGCCTTCATTCATGTTTGGAATCGTGTTTGCCATAAAGGGCAGAATAAAACACCGTACGAACTGTATGGAGGATGTAAGCCGTCGGTGAACCACCTCAAGCCTTTTGGTTCCCAAGCATATGTGGGAATACCTAAGCAGCATAGAAGCTCTAAATTAGATCTAAAGGCAAGAAAAGGTATAATGATTGGATACGCATTTAGGACAAAAGGATACCGAATATACTTTCCAGACAGCAAGAAAACTATAGAAACGATAAATGTCAGGTTCATTGAAGAAGCAGAGGAACGCAATGGAGCAGTGATGGGCCCAATTAACTTTGAGTTACAGACAGAGGAGGAAAATGGCGATGATTTATTAAGGTACCATCTTCAAACAAGTCACCCTGCCAATGTCAGGTATGATCCAGATGACTTTGAAGATGAAAATGCCATAGATCTTGAGCCCACACAAGAAGAGCAGCCTCAGTCAGTAATCAAATGGGAACGGAGACCTGTAACAAGAAAAGATGGAAGTAGAACAGACATTTATTATCGTCCAGTTGGCCCTGCTGATCCAAAACGTTTAAATTCTTTAAAGAAAATTGAAGAATATTGTAAAGAAAATGGTATTCCTTATGTACCCAGTATTTTTAATTTTTCTGCCTCTAACAAGTATGCAGGTATTGTTATACAGCCAGACTCAAATCCGCCATCTGCCAATGTGACTAAATCTGAAACTACATGACTAGAAGACTTTAATATCCCGAAAACTTACAAACAAGCGTTAAACTCTCCCCAAAAAGTTCATTGGAAGGAAGCAATGGATGTTGAGATGAATACCATTAAGCAAAGAAATGTTTGGCATCTCACTCCGCTACCAGAAGGCCATACTCCTGTGGGTTGCCACTGGGTATATGCCCTCAAGAAAAATGAAAAGGGAGAAGTAATACGCTATAAATCAAGACTTGTTGCACAAGGTTTCAAAGCAAGTAAAAGGGGTATCATATGAAGATACTTTTAGTCCAGTGGTGAATTTTTCACTTGTCAGATTTTTCTTCTCTCTTCTAGTAGTTTTGAAGAGGTGGTCACATTGCCAGTGTGACGTAACTGGGGCCTATTTGTATGCACCTTTAACTAATGAAGTATACATGCATCAACCTCCAGGCTATGTTGAGAAAAGTAAAGAACACCTCGTCTGCAAACTGGATAAAGCGCTTTATGGCCTCCACCAGTCAGGTCGAGAGTGGTTTTACGAGATCCATGGCGTGTTGGAGTCCTTGAACTTCAAGAAGTTTGAATGGTGCAACTGTGTATATAGTTATAAAGATAAAGTAATAGTAATCCTGTATGTGGACGATATGGTTTTCTTTGGAACAACTGATGAAGTTATTAAAGAATGCATCAATCTCTTAGAAAGACATTTTGATTTGAAAGTCTTAGGAAAAACTCGCCGTCTGCTTGGAGTCGAATTTGAAGAGGAAAAGGACTGCTTGTTTCTCAACCAAACTCTTTATATTTCAGAAGTTTGTGAGCGTTTTAAGAGCTACCATTTTCCTTTATCAACACTCCCAATAAGCAAAGGTGTAGTACTATCAAAATCGCAATGTCCTCAAACAGATGAAGAAATAAAAGAGATGCAAAAGATCCCATATCGAAGCCTAATAGGTTGCTTAGCTTTTATTGCTGGAAGAACACGCCCAGACATAAGTTATGCAGTTAACATATTCAGTCAGTATCAATCAAACCCTGGGAGACCACATTGGGACGGGCTGCTAAGACTCTTGGGATTCGTCAAATATACTCAGGACTTCAAATTAAAGTTATCTTGCACATCACCTAGAATCAAAGCCTATTCAGATGCAGATTATGCGACAAATAAGGACGACAGAACATCCATGGGAGGACAAATTATATTTTTAGGTGAAGCCCCAATTGAATGGAGAAGCTTCAAGGAACGTTGCGTTTCATTGTCCACAATGGAGGCCGAGTTCGTCGCCTTAACAGAAACTACAAAAGAAGTACTATGGTTTGACCGAATCCTGGAGGAATGCTACAGCAAACAGTTTCTAAGTGGTAAGAAAGAAAAATCTTTACTTCAAGTAGATAATATGGCATGTATAAATTTTGTAAAGTCTCCGATCGAGAACCACCGCTCAAAACACATTGATGTGAAATTGTTTTTTATAAGAGATATAATCCATAAAAATGTTCTTAATATTGAATACATTCGTAGTAAGCAAAATCTGGCAGATCCTTTCACCAAGCCATTGACCAAATGGGAATTATCTAGTTTTTCTAGTCACATATTAAAAGGTAAAAGTGCAGTTAAGCAATGCTCTGATTAAAAAGAAAGTTATGCAGCAGAGGGTCATTGATGTAAAATTTATTTAAATTTTTTTTAGAAATAGATCAATGTGAATATATATTAAAATTAAATAGACTATCAGATGTTTTAGAAAAATTTAATATTTGTGAAAGCTTAAGTTTTTCCATTAGGAAATGATTAAGAGTAATTAGTTTTTATCTCAGATTTACTGTGCTTATGCCTAATTGTTTTGTTATATATATACACATTTTACATATTGAACTTATATTTAAGAATATTTTTGGAATTATGCATTTACAGATTTTTATAGGACTTTTGGGTGATGTTTTTATATCTGGTTATGCACTGTTTCTAAAATGTTTTTTTTTTATGTCTGTCTTTAAGGTGTGTGAATGATGTGTGATGTACATGGGCCCATGTCATATTATCTGTTTTAAGTTATATAAGTGTATTATGTGTGTGCTATGATCATATATTTTTCAATTAAATTTCTTTTATATATAGCTAGAAATGTGGTGTATGCCTATATTTGAACATGGTGTCCTATAAGGTAAAACTGGTGGTCAGTTTTTGTTGGATTAATATATTGATTGTTAGATTAATATACTAAATTTGTTGAGTTTAATTGTTAAATTTTTGAAGTTGTTAAAAGTAACAGAGTTTAAAGTTGAATGTTTTTTTTTTTTTACTATAGTTATTTCTAACTGTTATGTCTAGTGGGTCAGAAATCTTGAACTGTTTTTCCAATGGCATGTGGGGGGGCTTTTGTTGCGGAAAAATAGTTTTCTTATAGTTTTTAGCTTGTTCGTACATGCCATTGTTATGTAATCTTTAATACATTTATCATTCATTAAGTTCGTTTTTATTAATTTAAATTAAAGCTAAATTTTCATTAAAATAAATCCTAAGTATTAGCTTATACCCTTAATTCCTAATTGAAATAGTTTTTTTTTTTTTTGTTTGTTTTCAACACTTACTTCACTCAGCAGTTCGTTACTGTTTTTGTTTACACGTGATTGACTAGAGAGATCATATTGTTATAGAGAGTCTTGTCACACAGCGCATACTTCGCGTTTCTCCCGTAAGGTGGCCTCTGTCATCCGTGTAATATTTTATTCAACCACTCAACCTTCAGACGAGACATCGTTATTTTGATTGGTTCTCTTGAGGGGTGTGTGCTTTTTCTGTCAACCGCGCTGTTTGTGGTAATTTGAATATATTTTTTTTTATAAAAGCTGTCTGCTTGAGCAGCAGGGTGCACTTTTTCCTTTGACATATGCTGCTGCTGTTAGGCGATATTATTGGAATAGCATTTCTTTAAAAGATGTAGTTTAAAGTTTATAAAGTTTGTTTTAAAACTGTCATGAGGTGGTGAGGGTTTTTTTTTTTTTTTTTTGTTTATTCTTCCCTTTCTCTGCTCCTGTAGACCGGTATACCATCGCGAGTTAATTTATCTTTTTGAAATTGATTAATTAATGTTATTTTTTTTTTCTGACTCACTAGAAATTTTGAATTTGGTTTTTTTTTGTTTGTGCCTTGCTTGCAATAATTGAACTTTGTTAGAAGTAATCTTAAGGATATATTTTCTAGTTTCAATCACATGTATTAATTATAAGAAATATATAGTTTAAAATAGTTTAGTGTTTCCAGAATAATTTATCCAGCTGTTTCTGCTCCATATGGCAATATTTTAGAGTTGTTCCTGTTAATTTAATATCTTGTTTTTTTTTTATATTTTTAATAAACGTCAGTTTTAAATAGACTTCAATTTTGTGTTCAATGTCTCCTACACTAGCAATTATCACTCTTATATTTTGTGGATATGTAAAATTAAATATAAATGCGATAGCAGCCACGCTAAACTGTGCAGCTCTATTTTAGATTTTGGAAATTAATTGAAATTTGAATTGGAAGTTTTTTCTTAAATGTTGTTTTTGAAATTGCTATTTTGAAATTCTTTGCAAAAGGGGGGAAAACTAAGTTACATTGTTGCTTTAATATAGCAACGTAACAGAATCAAGTGGTTCTCGACCTCTACTACAACCTGGAAATGCTGTCATACCTACAATAAAATAAATGCCAGTTATCAGAATTCACTCAATATTTGAAAACAAAATAGTCTATTTTAAATAATTTCAATAGAACTTTCTCAGTTTCTTCCCCCTTAAAATGCTAAAACAAACAAGTTTTTATTGATATCACATTTCAACAAAATTACTAGCTGGCTTCGCCCGCTAGCGGGTCAGTATTTTCAAAGGAATCACTAAAATTAATGAATCACTAACAGTAATTTTTAGTGTTAAGAAAAGAAATTAAAAAAAAAAATCAGCCCGGGTCCCCACTGCCTTCGGCAGCGCAGTCCCGTGCGCGCTGCGCGCGCACAGCTTAAGGGATACTCGCGCTGCGCGCGCGTATACCTTCCCTGACCTTACGTGCCCCCTAAAAAAATCATTTCTGATCGGGTAAAAACTCGCACCGGGCCTTCGGCAGCGCAGACCCATGCGCGCGCACGTGTGAAGGTATACGTGCGCTGCGCGCACATATTCCTTCTGAAGTCATATTTTTATTCTTAAGAAAAGAAAACTAACAGTAACAGAAACAAAAAGTAACTTTTAGTGTTAAGAAAAGAAATTTAAAAAAATCATTTCTGATTGGGTAAAAAGTCGGCCCGGGTCTCCACTGCCTTCGGCAGCGCAGTCCCGTGCGCGCTGCGCGCGCACAACTTAAGGGATATACTGTTAATAGTAAACCTATAGTTTGCTGTTTTTTTCTTACCGTTATGCTAATTAAATATATTAAAAATTAATCACTCTTAAAATAAAGCTTAAAGAAAAAAAACGTTAGTTGAAAAAAAAAAAAATTAAACATTTATTAAAAATCCTAATTTCCTTTTAATATATTTTCTACTTACCAGGAAAATAAATATATCGTTCAATGAAATGCTATATTAAAGAGCTTTCAAATTTAAATCATCCATTTGAATTTTTCAAACGCGAAACGTAAACAATAGCTAACCTTCCAGAAGTTCCGACTGAGCCAAGTTTCAAAAATTTGCATAAAACATCTCTAAGAACGATAGCCGAAGTCTACGCACGCGCCGCGTCGGCACATGCCCCAACGTACATCCGGAAGATCACTTCGTTTCTCCCGCGAAGCTATAAATAGCGAACGCCGATGGTAGTGGGTGTTCGTGGTTGCCTTTGCGGTTGCTCTTGCCCTTGCCTCTGTTCATTTTTCGCCGATGCCGGCTTCATAAGATATCGCCGTAATATGTGGCGTTTATTTTTTATATTCAAATAAAATCTTTTCATTTTTAGTTAGTTATAACTCACGTTAATCCTTTTTGTGAGTTCGAAATTTAAATGAAAGTTATAGGTGTTAATATCGCAACAATAACAAGTGGAACGTCACGCCGTCAACATAAGTTTCACCAGCTCTTTGAAAAAGGAACTTAATTGTCTTTTTCTGCAACCTACATTGGGAAATAAAAATATGTCAAATATTGTCTTCTTACTCACCTTGTTTGTCATCCAGCATCTGCTTTGGTATGTTTGTTCATAAAAATATTTGTCTACTTCAATTATCTTATTGTTATTCATATAAACTTATTGTTATATTTATATAAACTTTTTGTTGAATTTATTGTTTCAATTAAAACACAAATTAAATTAAAATTTGTTATGGTCATTTATTTAACAACTTCTACATATTTATCTTTCAGCATATTTACTTACTCTAGCTTCCATTTTATCAAATTCATTTAATTAACTTTAAACGTTGTTAAGCTGGTGTTTATGTCTAGAGTAGGCTCCTCTGCTAATTCACTTAGCCTTGGATCTACTTCACACCAGCTAACAAGAGAAATAAAAAAGTGGTTATGGGCTTTTCCTTTTTCGGCATGTAAATATGCTGGCCCTTTCATAAATTAATGTTTTTCTGTTTTGTTTGAAAAATAAATTGAAAGTTAAATTTTTTTTTGCATTTATAGTAAATTTTTGAAACAAGAAATTGTTTGAATTTAGATTAAAAGTTGTTTAATGTTAATAAATGAAAATCTTGAATGTTTTGTTTAATTTAAGTAATGATGACCATTTTTTTGCATATTGTTGAGGGAATATTGTAAATTTTTTTTTTTTTTTTCAGTAAAGTAGAAAAAAAAAAACTTTTTGAAATTTCATATATATATATTTGAATAAATTTTCAAGTAATAAATGAATTTACCGAATGTTTAATTCGGGGGGGCAAAGGTTTTTATAAGAAAAATTGTGATATTTTTGATATATTATATTTTTAAATTGTTTGAACCATAATTATACAATTTTTTTTACTCAAAAATGGCTGTCAACAATTTACATTCTATTCCCAAACTGAATGCGATTAATTTCGAGGAATGGAGGAGTGACATTAAATTTGTTCTTCTTGACCGGGGACTCTGGGACATAGTTGTTGGTAAGGAAACAGCCCCAGTTTTGGCTGATGACAGAAGCAATGCTTCTGCTGTTAATAAATTTAAGTCTAGAGCTAATGCTGCTTTAGCTGCCTTATACTTAAATATAGAAACTGAGTATAGGAAAATTGTAGAAAACGAGGATGACCCCGTAAAGGCATGGAATTTAATTAACAAAAGTTTTGTTCCAGATACTCGTGCACAGCACATGAGTTTATTTTCTGAGCTGTGTGATTGCAAAATATTGCCTGGTGAGGGTGTAAATGTCTTTGCGTCCCGGGTCATGAGGATATTTAAACAAATAGAAAATTCTAAGGGGGGACTGACGGAAATTTTTGCATCTTATCAATTGTTACGTTATCTCCCATCATATTTCGATGGTATCGTTCAAAACATACTGAGATGGGAAGATGATAAATTTACATTCAATGAAATTGTAACTTGCTTGGTAGCCGAGGAAACTAGGCTAAATTTAAGAAATAAAGATAATGAATTAAGTAAAGCTAAAATTTCTGCTCAGTTTTCTCATCTAAATGATACAGGTAAAAATAAGCTTCTAAAACAAAAATTAATTTGTACATTTTGTCATAAGAATGGCCATGCTAGACAAAATTGTTTTTCTCTCAATAGAAGTAAAAATGTTGACTTTAAACAATCTTTTCAAAACCAAAACTTACCTTCTCAGAATTTCAGTCCTAAGAAATCCTTCCAATCAAGAGGTAGGCAGAGTCGAAAAAAATCTTCATATCAATCTAGATCAAATTCTAAGACCCGTAATAGTAGTAGGGATTCAAATTCATCTTACTACATTACTGAGGCCAGTTTAGCTCAGCAAACAAATGAATCAGATTGGGTATTCGATTCTGCCGCGTCTCATCATTTTAGTAAAGACCGTGAACTTTTCACATCATTTAAACCTCAACAAAATGAAGAAATGGCTGTAGCCATGGAAGGCATCACTTTGCCAATCGAAGGAAAAGGAGACATTAAATTGCGTTTTGGCCAAAGAAACTTTACTTTAAAGGGAGTGATGTATTCATCAAAGCTTAGGAGAAACCTTATATCAGGGCCACAACTTGACAAAGAAGGTCTACAGTTTATTGGGGGAAGAGGCGAAGTCAAAATTACGTCTAATGATAATATAATGTTCAGAGCAAAATTAAAAAGTGGTGTTTATCGTGTCCAAGCAAAAATCCCAAAATCTATAAAACAACATGTAACTTTCGAAGCCTCCACAACATCTTCAAAAGAACAGGAAGTTCTAAACCTGTGGCATAAGAGATGCGCTCATGTAAATCCTCAAACTTTGACGCATACAAGTAATAAGAGGGGTGCAAAGGGATTACCATTCTTAAAGGGACATACAGAATTTTTTTGTGAAGATTGCAGGTTGAATAAATTTAAACGCACTTCATTTAAATACAGAAACTTTGTTCGATCCAAGAGACCCTTAGAACTGTTATATACAGATGTTTGGGGACCATGTCAAGTAAGAGGCAAACATGGAGAACGATATTTTCTATCAATCATGGACGATTATTCCCGTAAAGTATTCATTTATCCTATAGTCCAAAAATCTAAAGTAGCTGAAACCTTAATTAATCACATCAAAAGGGCAGAAAGATTTATAGGTAAACCTTTAATAGCTATCCGCTCAGATAATGGAACAGAGTTTGTCAACAAAGAATTTTCAACATTTTGTCAGGAAAAAGGCATCAAACATGAACTAACAAACACGTTCACTCCAGAACAAAATGGTGCTATTGAACGTTATAACCAAACTGTTATTAATGGAGCCCGTACATCATTATATGAAAGTGGTTTAGACTTTTGTTTTTGGCCAGAAGCCGTTTCACATTTCAATTATGCCTGGAACAGACTATGCCATAAAGATTTTGAAAAATCACCATTCGAATTGTACGGTGGAAGAAAACCATCAATCAGACATCTTAAACCATTTGGATGTGTAGCTTATGTAGGACTGGCAAAACAAAGGAGACAGAAACTGGATCCAAAATCTGTGAAAGGTTATCTAGTTGGATATGCACACCATACAAGAGGATACCGTATTTGGGTCCCAGAACAAAATAAAATAGTAGAATCTTTAAATGTGACCTTTAAAGAAGATCGTTTGTTCAAAACAGAAGCAAGTGGAGCAGTGCTGGGCACCATCAACCAGCATTACACAATTCAAGATGTATTTCCAAAGGATAGTGACGATGATTCTGATGAAGAGGCTGTTGACGAAACTCCTGAAATAGAGTCCAGCATACCGTCTGAATTATCTGACACTGAGGAATCCTCAGATGATGAAAAACCTGCTCAATCATTAAAGAACATAAAGTTTGAAAGAAAACAAGTTTTAAGAAGTGATAAATCCAGAACAGACGTATACTACTATCCCGAAAATACAAGAACAAGATTAAGATCCCATAGAGACGTTAGAAAATATTGCCAAGAAAACAAAATCAAGTATGACCCCACTAAATTTTCATTCACTCCAATAGAAGAATCTGACTCAGACACAAGTGCCAATTTTTGTCATAATTCCTCTTGACTAGAGTTAATTATACCAAGAACTTTCAAACAAGCCCAAAAATCAGACCAGTTTCAAGAATGGCTAGAAGCAATGAAAACCGAAATAAAAACCATCCAAGAACGAAAGGTTTGGCATCTTGTAAAACCTCCACAAGATAAGCAAATAATTGGATGTCGCTGGGTATATGCAATAAAACGAGATGAAGAAGGTCGAATTGCTAAATTCAAGGCAAGGCTTGTAGCTCAAGGTTACGCTCAAGTAAAAGGCGAGAGTTACGAAGAAACTTTTAGTCCTGTTATAAACTTCGATCTAATTCGTTTTTTCTTTTCACTTTTGGTAGTGCAGCACAAGTGGAATCACGTACAATGTGATGTCACTGGCGCATACCTATATGCTCCGCTAGAAGATGAAATATACATGCAGCAACCACCTGGTTTTATTAAACAAGGAGAAGAGAAGTTAGTTTGCAAGCTCGACAAAGCTCTCTATGGCCTTCACCAAAGTGGACGAGCATGGTTTTACGAAATTGACAGAGTTTTATCAAATATCGGTTTTATTAAATTTACTTCTTGCAACTGTGTTTATACATTCAAATTTCAAGTTATCCTATTATTATATGTTAATGACATGGTTTTATTTGGTAAAAGTAAAATGTTTTTAGAGGAAGCCATTAATGTTTTAAAACAAAAATTCAAATTAAAAATTTTGGGAAGGACAAAGAAACTACTTGGAGTAGAATTTGTTGAAATTGACTCAAAGCTATTCATTCATCAAGAAAGCTATATTCAAGAAATATGCAGTCGTTTTAATAGTTTTAACCCTCCAATTTCATCCTTACCAATCAGCAAAGGCTGTATTTACTCAAAATCAAGCTGTCCTCAAACCGAAGAAGAAACCAAAGAAATGACAAAGTATCCATATCGCAATATTCTAGGATGTTTATCATATTTATCTAACAGAACAAGACCTGATATAGCATATGCCGTCAATATCTATAGCCAATTCCAATCGAATCCAGGAATTCATCACTGGAATGGGTTGATCAAACTACTGGGATATGTAAAGAAAACCAGCCAATTAAAATTAAAACTTTCATGTGCTGATTCACAGATCATAGCCTACACAGACGCCGACTTTGCTTCAAATCGTGATGATCGGACATCCATAGGTGGACAAATAGTATTTCTAGATAGTAGCCCCATCAGTTGGAGGACCTTTAAAGAGAAGGCTGTTAGTTTATCCACTATGGAATCTGAGTTCATTGCCGCTACAGAAGCAGCAAAAGAAATTGTCTGGCTAGATCGAATTCTAGAAGAATGCCAAAACATGAAGATTATAAAAAATAAGAAAATTTCAAAATTACTAATTGACAATATGGCTGCCATAGACTTTATTAAATCTCCTATAGAGAATAATAGAAGCAAACATATAGAGGTCAAACTATATTTTATTAGAGATCTTGTTATCAAAAATATTTTTGAATTAGTTTTTATTCGTAGCAAATTAAATTTGGCTGACATATTTACTAAGCCACAAACTAAATTTGAATTACAAAAATTTGTGAAAAATCTTTTCTTCGAAAATGTTTCAAAAGTTAATCTTAAATTTTCAATTTCAAATTTTTCTATGAATTTATAAAATTTAAAAATGTAAATTTTCTAAAAATTTTTTTTATGAATTCAAATCCTTAATGAATTCAAACTTTTTTTTAAGAATTCAAAATTTATGAATTCAAAAATTTAAACTTTTCTATGAATTCAAATGTTTCCTTGAATTCGAGAAAAAAAAAATTCAAATTTTGCAAGTTAAGCAAAATCTTTCCAGGTTTAGGCTGGAAGTTTTTTTTGAGAATTTCAATTCTCATTCTTTCTTTGACAGTAAGTCAATTTTTTTTATTCAATTGCTCACAGCAATTTTTATCTCTCTCTCTCCTCTCCATTCCCGAAATAATCCATTCTGTTCTTTTTGTTAAATATTTGTATGTAATTTATACTTTTATATTGTAAGAAAGAATTGTGTTTATACATATATTTATAATATTGAATGTGATTATACTCATGTTATATTTGTTGTTAAACTTATTATACAAATAATTCATTGTATGAATTTCTTTTCTACAGTTTTTTTAGAGAGCATGTTAAAAATCTTTTCAAAACTGGAGAAGAGGTTTGAGTAAACAGGTATATGTTATTTGTGTTTCAAAAACAAATTGTTTTGTAGATCACCTCTATCCAGATATTGATCTCTGTTGCTGTGCAGCTAAAGATTAAACCTAATTGTTTTTTAGTTCTGAAGAAACTGTTAAACTGATTAGTCACAGTCGTATGATTATGTAATTTGTGCAAAGTTTTGCTGGATGTTTTTTTTATTAACTTTTTTAAACGTAAAAGTGCAAACGATAAGAGGGGGGGCCTTGTTAATAGTAAACCTATAGTTTGCCGTTTTTTTCTTATCGTTATGCTAATTAAATATATTAAAAATTAATCACTCTTAAAATAAAGCTTAAAGAAAAAAAACGTTAGTTGAAAAAAAAAAAATTAAACATTTATTAAAAATCCTAATTTCTTTTTAATATATTTTCTACTTACCAGGAAAATAAATATATCGTTCAATGAAATGCTATATTAAAGAGCTTTCAAATTTAAATCATCCATTTGAATTTTTCAAACGCGAAACGTAAACAATAGCTAACCTTCCAGAAGTTCCGACTGAGCCAAGTTTCAAAAATTTGCATAAAACATCTCTAAGAACGATAGCCGAAGTCTACGCACGCGCCGCGTCGGCACATGCCCCAACGTACATCCGGAAGATCACTTCGTTTCTCCCGCGAAGCTATAAATAGCGAACGCCAACGGTAGTGGGTGTTCGTGGTTGCCTTTGCGGTTGCTCTTGCCCTTGCCTCTGTTCATTTTTCGCCGATGCCGGCTTCATAAGATATCGCCGTAATATGTGGCGTTTATTTTTTATATTCAAATAAAATCTTTTCATTTTTAGTTAGTTATAACTCACGTTAATCCTTTTTGTGAGTTCGAAATTTAAATGAAAGTTATAGGTGTTAATATCGCGACAATAACAAGTGGAACGTCACGCCGTCAACATAAGTTTCACCAGCTCTTTGAAAAAGGAACTTAATTGTCTTTTTCTGCAACCTACATTGGGAAATAAAAATATGTCAAATATTGTCTTCTTACTCACCTTGTTTGTCATCCAGCATCTGCTTTGGTATGTTTGTTCATAAAAATATTTGTCTACTTCAATTATCTTATTGTTATTCATATAAACTTATTGTTATATTTATATAAACTTTTTGTTGAATTTATTGTTTCAATTAAAACACAAATTAAATTAAAATTTGTTATGGTCATTTATTTAACAACTTCTACATATTTATCTTTCAGCATATTTACTTACTCTAGCTTCCATTTTATCAAATTCATTTAATTAACTTTAAATGTTGTTAAGCTGGTGTTTATGTCTAGAGTAGGCTCCTCTGCTAATTCACTTAGCCTTGGATCTACTTCACACCAGCTAACATATACGCGCTGTGCGCGCGTATACCTTCCCTGACCTTTTGTGCCCCCTAAAAAAATCATTTCTGATCAGGTAAAAACTCGCACCGGGTCCCCACTGCCTTCGGCAGCGCAGACCCATGCGTGCGCACGTGTGAAGGTATACGTGCGCTGCGCGCACATATTCCTCCTGAAGTCATATTTTTATTCTTAAGAAAAGAAAATTTAAAAAATCATTTCTCATCGGGTACAAAGTCGGACCGGGTCCCCACTGCCTTCGGCAGCGCAGTCACGTGCGCGCTGCGCACGCACAAGTTGACGGATACACGCGCTGCGCTCGCGTATTCCTTTGTTAGCTGGTGTGAAGTAGATCCAAGGCTAAGTGAATTAGCAGAGGAGCCTACTCTAGACATAAACACCAGCTTAACAACATTTAAAGTTAATTAAATGAATTTGATAAAATGGAAGCTAGAGTAAGTAAATATGCTGAAAGATAAATATGTAGAAATTGTTAAATAAATGGCCATAACAAATTTTAATTTAATTTGTGTTTTAATTGAAACAATAAATTCAACAAAAAGTTTATATAAATATAACAATAAGTTTATATGAATAACAATAAGATAATTGAAGTAGACAAATACTTTTTATATATAACAAACATACCAAAGCAGATGCTGGATGACAAACAAGGTGAGTACGAAGACAATATTTAACATCTTTTTATTTCCCATATAGGTTGCAGAAAAAACTACTACGTGCCATTAGAAAGAAGCTGGTGACACTTATGTAGAAGACGTGACGTTCTTGTTTCCACTTGTTATTGTCGCGATATGAACACCTATAAATTTCATTTAAATTTCGAACTCACAAAAAGGATTAACGTGAGTTATAACTAACTAAAAATGAAAAGATTTTATTTGAATATAAAAAATAAACGCCACATATTACGGCGACATCTTATGAAACCGGCATCGGCGAAAAATGAACAATGGCAGGGGCAAGAACAAAGGTAAAAGCAACCGCAAAGGCAACCGCGAACACCCACTACCATCGCCGTTCGCTATTTATAGTTTCGCGGGAGAAACGAAGTGATCTTCCGGACGTACGTTACGGCATGCGCCGACGCGGCGCGTGCGTAGACTTCGGCTATCGTTCTTAGAGATGTTTTATGCAAATTTTTGAAACTCGGCTCAGTCGGAACTTCCGGAAGGTTAGCTATTGTTTACGTTTCGCGTTTGAAAATTAAGATGGATGATTTAAATTTGAAAACTCCTTAACATAGCATTTCATTGAACGATATATTTATTTTTCCTGGTAAGTAGAAAATATATTAAAAGGAAATTAGGATTTTTAATAAGTGTTTAATTTTATTTCAACTAACGTTTTTTTTCTTTAAGCTTTATTTTAAGAGTGATTAATTTTTAATATATTTAATTAGCATAACGATAAGAAAAAACGGGAAACTATAGGTTTACTATTAACAAGGCCCCCCCTCTTATCGTTTGCACTTTTACGCTTAAAAAGTTAATAAAAAGAAAAAGCATCCAGCAAAACTTTGCACAAATTGTATAATCATACGACTGTGACTAAATAGTTTAACAGTTTCTTCAGAACTAAAAAAAACAATTAGGTATGATCTTCAGCTGAATAGCAACAGAGATCAATATCTGGATAGAGGTGATTTACAAAACAATTTGTTTTTGAAACACAAATAACATATACCTGTTTACTCAAACCTCTCCTCCAGTTTTGAAAAGATTTTTAACATGCTCTTTAAAAAAACTGTAGAAAAGAAATTCATACAATGAATTATTTGTATAATAAGTTTAACAACAAATATAACATGAGTATAATCACATTCAATATTATAAATATATGTATAAACACAATTCTTTCTTACAATATAAAAGTATAAATTACATACAAATATTTAACAAAAAGAACAGAATGGATTATTTCGGGAATGGAGAGGAGAGAGAGAGATTAACAAAAAATTGCTGTGAGCAATTGAATAAAAAAAAAAAATTGACTTACTGTCAAAAGAAGAATGAGAAATTAAAATTCTCAAAAAAACTTCCAGCCTAAACCTGGAAAGATTTTGCTTAACTTGCAAAATTTGAAATTTTTTTTTTTTTTTTTTTTTTGAATTCAAGGAAACATTTGAATTCATAGAAAAGTTTAAATTTTTGAATTCATAAATTTTGAATTCCTAAAAAAAAGTTTGAATTCATTAAGGATTTGAATTCATAAAAAAAATTTTTAGAAAATTTACATTTTTATAAATTTTATAAATTCATAGAAAAATTTGAAATTGATAATTTAAGATTAACTTTTGAAACATTGTCGAAGAAAAGATTTTTCACAAATTTTTGTAATTCAAATTTAGTTTGTGGCTTAGTAAATATGTCAGCCAAATTTAATTTGCTACGAATGAAAACTAATTCAAAAATATTTTTGATAACAAGATCTCTAATAAAATATAGTTTGACCTCTATATGTTTGCTTCTATTGTTCTCTATAGGAGATTTAATAAAGTCTATAGCAGCCATATTGTCAATTAGTAATTTTGAGATTTTCTTATTTTTTATAATCTTCATGTTTTGGCATTCTTCTAGAATTCGATCTAGCCAGACAATTTCTTTTGCTGCTTCTGTTGCGGCAATGAACTCAGATTCCACAGTGGATAAACTAACAGCCTTCTCTTTAAAGGTCCTCCAACTGATGGGGCTACTATCTAGAAATACTATTTGTCCACCTATGGATGTCCGATCATCACGATTTGAAGCAAAGTCGGCGTCTGTGTAGGCTATGATCTGTGAATCAGCACATGAAAGTTTTAATTTTAATTGGCTTGTTTTCTTTACATATCCCAGTAGTTTGATCAACCCATTCCAGTGATGAATTCCTGGATTCGATTGGAATTGGCTATAGATATTGACGGCATATGCTATATCAGGTCTTGTTCTGTTAGATAAATATGATAAACACCCTAGAATATTGCGATATGGATACTTTGTCATTTCTTTGGTTTCTTCTTCGGTTTGAGGACAGCTTGATTTTGAGTAAATACAGCCTTTGCTGATTGGTAAGGATGAAATTGGAGGGTTAAAACTATTAAAACGACTGCATATTTCTTGAATATAGCTTTCTTGATGAATGAATAGCTTTGAGTCAATTTCAACAAATTCTACTCCAAGTAGTTTCTTTGTCCTTCCCAAAATTTTTAATTTGAATTTTTGTTTTAAAACATTAATGGCTTCCTCTAAAAACATTTTACTTTTACCAAATAAAACCATGTCATCAACATATAATAATAGGATAACTTGAAATTTGAATGTATAAACACAGTTGCAAGAAGTAAATTTAATAAAACCAATATTTGATAAAACTCTGTCAATTTCGTAAAACCATGCTCGTCCACTTTGGTGAAGGCCATAGAGAGCTTTGTCGAGCTTGCAAACTAACTTCTCTTCTCCTTGTTTAATAAAACCAGGTGGTTGCTGCATGTATATTTCATCTTCTAGCGGAGCATATAGGTATGCGCCAGTGACATCACATTGTACGTGATTCCACTTGTGCTGCACTACCAAAAGTGAAAAGAAAAAACGAATTAGATCGAAGTTTATAACAGGACTAAAAGTTTCTTCGTAACTCTCGCCTTTTACTTGAGCGTAACCTTGAGCTACAAGCCTTGCCTTGAATTTAGCAATTCGACCTTCTTCATCTCGTTTTATAGCATATACCCAGCGACATCCAATTATTTGCTTATTTTGAGGAGGTTTTACAAGATGCCAAACCTTTCGTTCTTGGATGGTTTTTATTTCGGTTTTCATTGCTTCTAGCCATTCTTGAAACTGGTCTGATTTTTGGGCTTGCTTGAAAGTTCTTGGTATAATTAATTCTAGTCAAGAGGAATTATGACAAAAATTGGCACTTGTGTCTGAGTCAGATTCTTCTATTGGAGTGAATGAAAATTTAGTGGGGTCATACTTGATTTTGTTTTCTTGGCAATATTTTCTAACGTCTCTATGGGATCTTAATCTTGTTCTTGTATTTTCGGGATAGTAGTATACGTCTGTTCTGGATTTATCACTTCTTAAAACTTGTTTTCTTTCAAACTTTATGTTCTTTAATGATTGAGCAGGTTTTTCATCATCTGAGGATTCCTCAGTGTCAGATAATTCAGACGGTATGCTGGACTCTATTTCAGGAGTTTCGTCAACAGCCTCTTCATCAGAATCATCGTCACTATCCTTTGGAAATACATCTTGAATTGTGTAATGCTGGTTGATGGTGCCCAGCACTGCTCCACTTGCTTCTGTTTTGAACAAACGATCTTCTTTAAATGTCACATTTAAAGATTCTACTATTTTATTTTGCTCTGGGATCCAAATACGGTATCCTCTTGTATGGTGTGCATATCCAACTAGATAACCTTTCACAGCTTTTGGATCCAGTTTCTGTCTTCTTTGTTTTGCCAGTCCTACATAAGCTACACATCCAAATGGTTTAAGGTGTCTGATTGATGGTTTTCTTCCACCGTACAATTCAAATGGTGATTTTTCAAAATCTTTATGGCATAGTCTGTTCCAGGCATAATTGAAATGTGAAACGGCTTCTGGCCAAAAACAAAAGTCTAAACCACTTTCATATAATGATGTACGGGCTCCATTAATAACAGTTTGGTTATAACGTTCAATAGCACCATTTTGTTCTGGCGTGAACGTGTTTGTTAGTTCATGTTTGATGCCTTTTTCCTGACAAAATGTTGAAAATTCTTTGTTGACAAACTCTGTTCCATTATCTGAGCGGATAGCTATTAAAGGTTTACCTATAAATCTTTCTGCCCTTTTGATGTGATTAATTAAGGTTTCAGCTACTTCAGATTTTTGGACTATAGGATAAATGAATACTTTACGGGAATAATCGTCCATGATTGATAGAAAATATCGTTCTCCATGTTTGCCTCTTACTTGACATGGTCCCCAAACATCTGTATATAACAGTTCTAAGGGTCTCTTGGATCGAACAAAGTTTCTGTATTTAAATGAAGTGCGTTTAAATTTATTCAACCTGCAATCTTCACAAAAAAATTCTGTATGTCCCTTTAAAAATGGTAATCCCTTTGCACCCCTCTTATTACTTGTATGCGTCAAAGTTTGAGGATTTACATGAGCGCATCTCTTATGCCATAGGTTTAGAACTTCCTGTTCTTTTGAAGAGGTTGTGGAGGCTTCGAAAGTTACATGTTGTTTTATAGATTTTGGGATTTTTGCTTGGACACGATAAACACCACTTTTTAATTTTGCTCTGAACATTATATTATCATTGGACGTAATTTTGACTTCGCCTCTTCCCCCAATAAACTGTAGACCTTCTTTGTCAAGTTGTGGCCCTGATATAAGGTTTCTCCTAAGCTTTGATGAATACATCACTCCCTTTAAAGTAAAATTTCTTTGGCCAAAACGCAATTTAATGTCTCCTTTTCCTTCGATTGGCAAAGTGATGCCTTCCATGGCTACAGCCATTTCTTCATTTTGTTGAGGTTTAAATGATGTGAAAAGTTCACGGTCTTTACTAAAATGATGAGACGCGGCTGAATCGAATATCCAATCTGATTCATTTGTTTGCTGAGCTAAACTGGCCTCAGTAATGTAGTAAGATGAATTTGAATCCCTACTGCTATTACGGGTCTTAGAATTTGATCTAGATTGATATGAAGATTTTTTTCGACTCTGCCTACCTCTTGATTGGAAGGATTTCTTAGGATTGAAATTCTGAGAAGGTAAGTTTTGGTTTTGAAAAGAGGGTTTAAAGTCAACATTTCTACTTCTATTGAGAGAAAAACAATTTTGTCTAGCATGGCCATTCTTATGACAAAATGTACAAATTAATTTTTGTTTTAGAAGCTTATTTTTACCTGTGTCATTTAGATGAGAAAACTGAGCAGAAATTTTAGCTTTACTTAATTCATTATCTTTATTTCTTAAATTTAGCCTAGTTTCCTCGGCTACTAAGCAAGTTACAATTTCATTGAATGTAAATTTATCATCTTCCCATCTCAGTATGTTTTGAACGATACCGTCGAAATATGATGGGAGATAACGTAACAATTGATAAGATGCAAAAATTTCCGTCAGTCCCCCCTTAGAATTTTCTATTTGTTTAAATATCCTCATGACCCGGGACGCAAAGACATTTACACCCTCACCAGGCAATATTTTGCAATCACACAGCTCAGAAAATAAACTCATGTGCTGTGCACGAGTATCTGGAACAAAACTTTTGTTAATTAAATTCCATGCCTTTACGGGGTCATCCTCGTTTTCTACAATTTTCCTATACTCAGTTTCTATATTTAAGTACAAGACAGCCAAAGCAGCATTAGCTCTAGACTTAAATTTATTAACAGCAGAAGCATTGCTTCTGTCATCAGCCAAAACTGGGGCTGTTTCTGTACCAACAACTATGTCCCAGAGTCCCCGGTCAAGAAGAACAAATTTAATGTCACTCCTCCATTCCTCGAAATTAATCGCATTCAGTTTGGGAATAGAATGTAAATTGTTGACAGCCATTTTTGAGTAAAAAAAATTGTATAATTATGGTTCAAACAATTTAAAAATATAATATATTAAAAATATCACAATTTTTCTTATAAAAACCTTTGCCCCCCCGAATTAAACATTCGGTAAATTCATTTATTACTTGAAAATTTATTCAAATATATATATATGAAATTTCAAAAGTTTTTTTCTACTTTACTGAAAAAAAAATTTTACAATATTCCCTCAACAATATGCAACAAAATGGTCATCATTACTTAAATTAAACAAAACATTCAAGATTTTCATTTATTAACATTAAACAACTTTTAATCTAAATTTAAACAATTTCTTGTTTCAAAAATTTACTATAAATGCAAAAAAAAAATTTAACTTTCAATTTATTTTTCAAACAAAACAGAAAAACATTAATTTATGAAAGGGCCAGCATATTTACATGCTGAAAAAGGAAAAGCCCATAACCACTTTTTATTTCTCTTGTTAGCTGGTGTGAAGTAGATCCAAGGCTAAGTGAATTAGCAGAGGAGCCTACTCTAGACATAAACACCAGCTTAACAACATTTAAAGTTAATTAAATGAATTTGATAAAATGGAAGCTAGAGTAAGTAAATATGCTGAAAGATAAATATGTAGAAATTGTTAAATAAATGACCATAACAAATTTTAATTTAATTTGTGTTTTAATTGAAACAATAAATTCAACAAAAAGTTTATATAAATATAACAATAAGTTTATATGAATAACAATAAGATAATTGAAGTAGACAAATACTTTTTATATATAACAAACATACCAAAGCAGATGCTGGATGACAAACAAGGTGAGTACGAAGACAATATTTAACATCTTTTTATTTCCCATATAGGTTGCAGAAAAAACTACTACGTGCCATTAGAAAGAAGCTGGTGACACTTATGTAGAAGACGTGACGTTCTTGTTTCCACTTGTTATTGTCGCGATATGAACACCTATAAATTTCATTTAAATTTCGAACTCACAAAAAGGATTAACGTGAGTTATAACTAACTAAAAATGAAAAGATTTTATTTGAATATAAAAAATAAACGCCACATATTACGGCGACATCTTATGAAACCGGCATCGGCGAAAAATGAACAATGGCAGGGGCAAGAACAAAGGTAAAAGCAACCGCAAAGGCAACCGCGAACACCCACTACCATCGCCGTTCGCTATTTATAGTTTCGCGGGAGAAACGAAGTGATCTTCCGGACGTACGTTACGGCATGCGCCGACGCGGCGCGTGCGTAGACTTCGGCTATCGTTCTTAGAGATGTTTTATGCAAATTTTTGAAACTCGGCTCAGTCGGAACTTCCGGAAGGTTAGCTATTGTTTACGTTTCGCGTTTGAAAATTAAGATGGATGATTTAAATTTGAAAACTCCTTAACATAGCATTTCATTGAACGATATATTTATTTTTCCTGGTAAGTAGAAAATATATTAAAAGGAAATTAGGATTTTTAATAAGTGTTTAATTTTATTTCAACTAACGTTTTTTTTCTTTAAGCTTTATTTTAAGAGTGATTAATTTTTAATATATTTAATTAGCATAACGATAAGAAAAAACGGGAAACTATAGGTTTACTATTAACATCCTTCCCTGACCCTTCGTGCCCCCTAAAAAAAAAATCATTTCTGATCGTGCAAAAACTCGCACCGGGTCCCCACTGCCTTCGGCACCGCAGTACCGTGCGCGCACGACTGAAGGGATACACGTGCTGCGCGCGCGTATTCCTTCCCTGACCTTTTGTGCCCCCTAAAAAAAAAAAAAAATTTCTGATCATGTAAAAACTCGCACCGGGTCCCCACTGCCTTCGGCAGCGCAGTCGCGTGCGCGTGCACAAGTTAAGGGATACGCGCGCGGTGCACGCCTATTTCTTCTCCACCCTTTCAGGCCCTCTTAATTAACCTGCGTATACCAATTTTGAACGATCTAACTCATTTGGCTGAGATGCAAAAGAAAATTTAATCAGGACACCTCAAAACGTGTAAATCTAGTAAAAACTTTCGATAATTTAAATGAACTTTAAAATATCTTTCGAATGATGTATTCAAAATAATTTAATCATAATTAGAAATTGAAATTTGAAAATATTACAGCGCCATCTGTCGGTAGAAATTTCTGTATTCCACTGTTCCATTCCAATTCAAAAACGCTTTCTAATGATGTATTACTTATGAAATTATTTTAATTAGTAGCTGAGATACAAAGAAAACTAATTCAGGACACCTCAAAACGTGTAAATCTGGTGAAAACTTTCGATAAAATAAAAGAACTTTAAAATATCTTTCGAATGATGTATTAAAAAGAATTTAATTAGAATTAGAAATTGAAATATTGAAATTTGAAAATAATACAGCACCATAAGAGAAAACTGATTCAGGACACCTCAAAACGTGTAAATCTCGTGAAAACTTTCGATAATTTAAAAGAACTTTAAAATATCTTTCGAGTGATGCATTAAAAATAACTTAATTAGAATTAGAAATTGAAATATTGAAATTTGAAAAAATTACAGCGCCATCTGGCGGTAGAAATTTCTGTATTCTGCTGTTCGATTCCAAATCAAAAAAGCTTTCTAATGATGTATTACTTATGAAATTATTATAATTAGTATCTGAGATACAAAAGAAAACTCATTCGGGACACCTCAAAACGTGTAAATCTGGTGAAAACTTTCGATAATATAAAAGAACTTTAAAATATCTTTCGAATTAAGTATTAAAAATAATTTAATCATAATTAGAAATTGTAATATTGAAATTTGAAAATATTATAACGCCATAAAAGAAAACTGATTCAGGACACCTCAAAACGTGTAATTCTGGTGAAAACTTTCGATAATTTAAAAGAACTTTAAAATATCTTTCAAATGATGTATTAAAAATAATTGAATCATAATTAGAAATTGAAATATTGAAATTTGAAAATATTACAACGCCATGAAAGAACACTGATTCAGGAGACCTCAAAACGCGTAAATCTGTTGAAAACTTTGAATTATGTAAAAGAACTTTAAAATATCTTTCGTATGATGTATAAAAAATAAATCAATCGTAATTAGAAATTGAAATACGCGTATTAAAATATTGCAAAAATGTCCGGCGTGTGAAGATAAAATTTAATTTGCAATTAAAATGTAAATCTTTTGTTTATTGACGGAAATCGATGAAATTTGAAATGCAAGTTTGTTTTGTGGTGTAAATATTATATACTAAATAAAATGTGTAAAATTTTAAAAATTGAAGAAAATAGAAAATTGTAATTTTTAATCGCACTACGAATCAGGTGACCTTAATGAATACCAGCTGTGTTTCCGTTGAAGACAGCTGGAGACTTAACGTCTGCAAAGATAACATTTTTGTGATTCGTTGCCAACATTTTTTTATAGTTTAGTTAATTTTAAAATATCTAATCGTCCGATCGATAAGCCGTTTATGTTAGGTACAAGTGCTATTTATAGAATTTCATGGCATTTTTTTAGCCAAGTCAATATTTAATATTTTTCCCAACTTAAATTAAAATTAACTTACTAAATATAATATAAAAATTAGTTCTCTATGTAATATTAGTTTTTTCTACTATAATTGAAAGTATAAAAATAATTAAATACCTCTACTCACTTAAATTAATATAAAACGATCTTTTGTTTATTTAGTTTTTGTTCATCCTTTATTTTTACAACCTTCTCATAGGGCAGCTAAGTCTGCAACTGACCTAACTTCGTTTTTCACCATCAGGCGGTGCACCGTACTTCCGGTGACGTCATATGACGCTTCTTCCGTCAACGTTGTGCAATCGCGACATGTGCCGTTCTCTGATTGGTTGTGCTAGTGGGCGTTAGCTCGTCGTTCATTTCGCGAGTGATATAAATACAGTTTTCTAGCTGAAGAGGTTGCTTCTTGTTGCTTCCTTCTGCCAGTTATTTTTTGTCAGCCAGGTCGGCTGTTGCTGTCCGTTACATCGCGGGCGATGTTTTATTTTTCTCTGAATAGTGTTATCAATAGTTAAATTATACTACAGCTATGTGTTTTTGGAAATAAGTTTTGACATCATGTTTGCTGTGTTATCAGTGGTTTTTCAATGGCCAGTATATGTTTAAGAGTTTGTTTTTTTTTGACGACTTGAGCATGGTTTATTTAAACGTGAGTTAATAATTCTAAAGTAATTAATTTAATTAATATTTAAATTTCGATATATATATACATTAAATTTATTTATTTATTTTGTTAAGTTTGCTGTTTATGTTTGTTATTGTTATATACACAGTCAATAAATGTTAAGTTTAAAATGTAAAACTTTAGTCATTATTGTTGTTTACACATGCACTATTAGTTTTTCTCTTCTCCATAGACAAGTTTTAAGATAGCTTCCTCTAGTTCAGCACTCTGCTCATTTAAAATATCGTTGGGCTTATAATTGACCCAACAGTTTAAACCATCGGATGGAGAAAAAAAAGCCCTTTCCAATGGTATCTTGTTTGTAACGATATGACTGATATTTCTAATTTATTTTCCACTTTTTCCGTAAAAATGTCGCTTTTTAAGCATTTAATCATGAATTCTGGGTCATTTTTCGATAGACAATGGTCGACATTTTAATTAATATCTCCGCTAATTAGGGTCGCATCGTTTAGCAAATTAGATAACCCAGATCTGCGATAAATTCTCTGTCCGACGGTACCTGTTCGAAGTCCATGCGACCATTAGCGGCGGAGCCTTATCCGTTTCAAGCCGTTTCTCACAGACAGACACACACACAGACACACGCGTACAGATTTTAATAATATAGGAGATACTTTACAGAAAACAACTGGCAAATTTTTTTTAATTCATAGTTTTTTCTTCTTTTTTACAGAAAAAGTTTAATAAAAATAAATTATTTGTGCATTCATGAGCTTATTATAATAACTCAACTCAATGAACATTCTCTGCTTGCAACAATCATTGAAATCCAATCGTTTTGACAATTGATCCACATTATTAATTAAATAAGAAACCTTTTTAAATGTACCTCATGCTTCGTAAATATTTTCATCTGGGCGCCCAGACCTTTTCATACGGTCATCGGTGCTGGATCTCTTCAAGTTACGGTCTTTTATGGATTCTATCAGCTGATTCCACAACCGGTTTGGAGCCATTGCGTCACTATCATTACAAATATCCGGTGTGGTTGCGATTTCTATTGCTTCCCTAAACATCGCGTAATTATGGTTATTGTAGTTAACTATCTTTCTGGTTTTTTCAAAATTTATTATAATTTTTTCATTTTCGAAAGTTTTGGCCAGAGCTGTATTTATTTTTCCTGTTTTGATGCAGGCATGAGAGTGCAGAAAATTGAAAAAAGAGGAAACACACGTGTTCATAAAATTATTTTCAAATGAAAAATAACGTGCGCAGGGAAAACTTTACAAATGTGTTCATAAAATTTATTTCAAATGAAAAATAACACTCACAGGAAAAAATTATAAAAAATATTTTAAAAATGACAAATTAAACTAAAAGAATAACACATGAACACAATAAAACATGTTAAAAAAAAAAAAAAAAAAAAAAAACATTAGCTAGCAATCAACATTTAATAACATTGACTGGTGGTGGAAAATGGGGAAAAAAAAAAGGGGGGGGGGGGTAAAAAGTAGTTCATGAGTGAGAAATATTAAACACAATTCTACTTCTTTATGGGTTCTACAATATCATAAAGTGAGCTTAAAATTAATATTGACATTTTTGTTGTGGATGGATAAATATTCAAAAATAAAAGGCTTCCTGCAGAATGTTTGATTGGCGATGGTTAGAGATGGAAAAAAAAAGGGGGGGGGGACAAAAAAAATTACAGGAGTGAGAAATATTGAATAATTCTGTTCTTTTATATGTTATGGAATATGATAAAGCACGTTTAAAATGAATATTGACATTTATATTTTGGTTGGAAAAAGATTGAGAATCTAAAGTTTTTCGTGGAGCGTTTGAACACTGATCGTTATTGGAGTTCGATTTTAACAAAATAAAAAATCGTGAAATTAACGAAAATCACAAAAAAGCGGAAAATCGCGGATCCGCAGAAAATTCTCATGCCTGTTGTCATTTTTGTGTTCTTTAAGTGTAGTTTTTCATCTTTCTTTTCGTTACACCGATTTGATAAATTCCGTCAGTTTCCAAAGGGGGGATGGGGTCTTTATCCTTGCGTATTAGTTGTGTATTAGAGCCGAAATCAAGAAGGAAACTCCAGGGGACAATCGTATCATTGAAATGACCGCTTCCGGAGCCAGCGTTGTCGTCAGAATCGTTTTTCTTCCCGATCCAGTAGATGGAGAGACTCTTCCCAGTCAGACCAGAATTGGCAAGGTAGAAGAGACCAGAGTCCGGATGCCAGGAGGAATGTCAATAGACGTGGACGTGGACAAAGGACTTTTAAGTCAGGTTGTAACTTTTCAAATCTTTTACTTGTAACTCAATCTTGTTTATCTGAATCTAATAGTGAGAGTTCTTGGATTTTCGATTCCGGGGCCTCACAACATTTTTGTTATGATAAAAATTTGTTTTGTTATTATAAACCATTGTTTAATGAAAAAATGTCTGTTGCAGTAAAAGATGTAAATGTTGATATAGAGGGAGTAGGAAAAGTTAAACTTAGAATTGGTCACAGAATTTGGACTTTTGAAAATGTTATGTATTCCCCTAAATTACGTCGAAATCTGATCTCGGGTCCAGCATTGGATAAGAAAGGATGCCGGTTTATTGGTGGCAATGGTGGAATTAAAATATATAGAAATAATTACTTTTTGTTTAAAGCCCATTTAAAGAAGGGTATATATCATGTTTTTGCTAAGCCTGTTAATTCTAAACGTAAAAATGTAACTTTTGAAACCTCCGTAGTGGAGAAAAATAGTGTTAATGTATGGCATAAAAGATTTGGGCATATTAGTCCAAGTATACTTGAACATACTTTTAAAGAAAAAAGAGTTAAGGGTTTGGATAGTTTAAATATAAAGGACTTTAATTGTGAAACCTGCCAGTTAAATAAGTTTAAGTCTGTTTCACATAAGCACTTGGGACAAATAAGGTCAAGACGTCCATTAGAACTGATATATGCTGACTTGTGGGGTCCATGTAAAGTTGAAGGCAGACGCGGAGAAAACTACTTTCTTTCTATCATAGATGATTTCTCGCGCCATGTCAACCTTTACCCACTTAAAGTTAAGTCAGATGCAGCAGATGTCATTATACGGCATATTAATCGTGCTGAAAAGTTTTTGGATGTTAATGTCAAGTTTTTTCGTTCTGACAATGGGGGAGAGTTTGTAAATAGTCAGCTTGAAGAATTCTTTGAAAGTAAAGGTATAGACCACGAACTGACAAATATATACACACCCCAACAAAATGGAGTTGTCGAACGATTTAATCAGACTGTGGCTGACGGAATGAGAACCATTCTTAGCGAAAGCGGAATGAGTAAAAGTTTTTGGCCTGAAGCTGCCATGTATTTTGTATACACATGGAATAGAATTTGTCCTAAGACCTTACTTAAAACTCCTTGTGAGCTCTATACTGGATTCATGCCATCTGTTAAACACCTAAAGCCTTTCGGAGTAACTGCTTATGTTGGCACACCGAGACAGAGAAGAAATAAATTAGACCCTAAAGCCACTAAAGGATATATGGTTGGATATGCATCTCGAACAAGAGGTTATAAAATTTGGTTACCTGAAAAGGATAAAATAATAGAAACTCTTAATGTAAAGTTTAATGAGTCAGTTTTTTACAATCCAAATGGTAGCGACAGTGGAGCAGTGCTAGAGCCCGAAGAGTTTTAGAGCCCGAAGAGTTTTACATTGTACCACCTTTTGACGCTGACCGCTATAATCCTCTCTTAAGTGACCAAAATGATAGCGAAGTTTTCAGTGACATAAGTGAAGAAGATGAAGAAACTTGTGGTAAGACTCAAGATGCACAAGGTAGCTACTGGATTAGACATGCTTCTACTCGTCCCACGGGAAATAAAACTGACATTTATTACTATCCTGAGAATAAAGGTGACCGTTTAAGATCGTTAAATGACGTAAAAGTTTATTGCCAGAAAAATAACATTTATTTTAATCCTGAGGACTTTGACTTTAGTGGCAAAAATAAATTTTGTGGGAAAATTTTTAGTCCTGATCCATCAACTAGTTCTACTTTAAATCCAGTTTCACATTTTGCAGCCAGAAAAGTAATTTGACTAGACAACATAAGAATTCCTAATACTTTCAATCAAGCCATAAAGTCTCCTGAGTGTGAATACTGGCAAGAAGCCATGAATAAAGAAATTGCAGTTATGAGGGAGCGTGAAGTGTGGCACTTAGAAAAATTACCTCCAAATTGTACGCCTGTAGGCAATAGGTGGGTCTTTACAATTAAAAGAGACGAAAAAGGCCAGATAGCTAAATTCAAAGCCAGATTAGTAGCGCAAGGCTTTAAGCAGATTAAAGGGGAAACTTATGAAGAGACATTCAGCCCAGTAGTTAATTTTGCTGTAATTCGTTTCTTTTTTTCCCTATTAGTTTCTTATTTAGGCTGGACCCACATACAATGTGATGTTGCTAGCGCTTACCTTTATGCTCCACTCAGTGAAACAATCTATATGAATCAACCTCAGGGATTTATTGAAAAGGATAAAGAAGAATATTTTTGTAAATTGGATAAAGCTTTATATGGCTTGCATCAGTCTGGTCGAGAATGGTTCTATGAAATGCATAAAGTTCTTGTTTCTATTGGTTTTAAAAAGTTTGAATCTTGTAATTGTGTATATATTCTTAATAATGAAATTGTTTTATTACTATATGTGGACGACATCGTAGTCTTTGGTCGGAACATTGAAATCATTAATAAAACTTTAGATTTATTGTGTAAACATTTTGAACTAAAAGTCCTAGGAAAAACTAGAAAACTTTTAGGTGTAGAGTTCGATGAAACTGGTGATTGTCTTAAAATGCATCAAATACAATATATAGAGGATGTTTATGAGAGATTTAAAAACTTTAATATTCCCGTTTCATCACTGCCCATTGCTAAAGGCACTGTTTTTTCTAAGTCAAATTGCCCGACCAAGGATTGTGAAGTCCGTGAAATGTCAAAGATTCCTTATCGTAACTTATTGGGATGTTTATCTTTTTTGTGTAACCGAACTCGACCAGACATTAGTTATGCAGTTAATATCTATAGTCAATTCCAACAAAATCCAGGTAGAATTTATTGGGAAGGTTTATTAAAACTTCTTGGTTATGTTAAAAATACTCAATCTTATAAATTAAAATTTAATTGTAAAAAGCCCCAATTATTTGTTTATTCTGACGCTGACTTTGCAGCCAACCGAGATGATCGTACCTCCTTAGGAGGACAACTAGTTTTATTAGATAACTCTCCGGTTGATTGGCGAACCTTTAAAGAGAAGTCAGTAAGTCTTTCTACAATGGAGGCAGAATTTATTGCCATGACAGAAGCATCTAAAAATCTCTTATGGTTTGATAGGATAATCACTGAGTGTAGCATTTTTCATTTTATTAATAATAAACCTAAATCAGTTTTATATATGGATAATCAGGCTGCTATAGATTTTGTTCGTTCTCCTATAGAAAATCACAGGTCGAAACATATTGATGTAAAATTATTTTTTGTTAGAGACCTTGTGAAAGATAATATATTTGAATTAAAATTTGTAAAAAGTGAACATAATTTATCTGATATCTTTACTAAACCATTAACTAAGCAAGAATTGATAAGTTTTATAAGTACTCTATTTAGTAAATAAAATTAAATTTAATTATACTTACCGTTTAAAAATTAACTTTTTGATAAATATAAATTTTTCTTGAACTGTTCATTACATTTGTATGAACATGTTTTTTTTGCTTATGTAACTAAAGTTACTAAGTTTTTTTTGATACCACTAAATGTGGTGATATGGGGGTTTGTCAGTCTTGTGTGAATTACTAGACATTTAAATTTTTGGCACATTGTTTTAGATTCTTGTATGCAAATGATTTAGCACATTGTCTTAAAACTTTTCTTAAATGCACATTGTTTTAAAATTTTCTTGTTTTGCATAATGTAACTTTGTATAAATTTTGATTAATAGTATATATATTGTGTAAACTTTTTCTAGATTTTTCTTAGTCTTTTCAATGTTTTTTTAGATGCATTGGATGGACATTCTTTGTTTAAAATGCATATTGGTTTTTTTTGTGGACTTGATAAACTGGACATTCTTCATGTTCTTTTTGGATGAAAACTTGTACCTTGATTGGACTCTTCACATCGTAGTCAAATGGAAAACCGAAATACTTGCTGTAGTGGTGTTGTGCATTATTGAAGTTAAGAAAATGTGATGTGGAAATAAGTGTTTTTGTGTTAGTTACTAAAGAAAATTTTTGTTATAATCTTTAATATTCTAATGATTGTAATATGGGTTGTTAAATGTGTTCTTTGTTAGCCATGCTCAAGCATTTAAATTTTTTTTTACCTTAAGTTTAAGGTATGTTCAGTTTTTCTTGGGAATGTTCGTGCTTGTTCTAATAAAAAAATGGCCATGAGGGGGGGCCTCTTGTTAGGTACAAGTGCTATTTATAGAATTTCATGGCATTTTTTTAGCCAAGTCAATATTTAATATTTTTCCCAACTTAAATTAAAATTAACTTACTAAATATAATATAAAAATTAGTTCTCTATGTAATATTAGTTTTTTCTACTATAATTGAAAGTATAAAAATAATTAAATACCTCTACTCACTTAAATTAATATAAAACGATCTTTTGTTTATTTAGTTTTTGTTCATCCTTTATTTTTACAACCTTCTCATAGGGCAGCTAAGTCTGCAACTGACCTAACTTCGTTTTTCACCATCAGGCGGTGCACCGTACTTCCGGTGACGTCATATGACGCTTCTTCCGTCAACGTTGTGCAATCGCGACATGTGCCGTTCTCTGATTGGTTGTGCTAGTGGGCGTTAGCTCGTCGTTCATTTCGCGAGTGATATAAATACAGTTTTCTAGCTGAAGAGGTTGCTTCTTGTTGCTTCCTTCTGCCTGTTATTTTTTGTCAGCCAGGTCGGCTGTTGCTGTCCGTTACATCGCGGGCGATGTTTTATTTTTCTCTGAATAGTGTTATCAATAGTTAAATTATACTACAGCTATGTGTTTTTGGAAATAAGTTTTGACATCATGTTTGCTGTGTTATCAGTGGTTTTTCAATGGCCAGTATGATATGTTTAAGAGTTTGTTTTTTTTTGACGACTTGAGCATGGTTTATTTAAACGTGAGTTAATAATTCTAAAGTAATTAATTTAATTAATATTTAAATTTCGATATATATATACATTAAATTTATTTATTTATTTTGTTAAGTTTGCTGTTTATGTTTGTTATTGTTATATACACAGTCAATAAATGTTAAGTTTAAAATGTAAAACTTTAGTCATTCTTGTTGTTTACACATGCACTATTAGTTTTTCTCTTCTCCATAGACAAGTTTTAAGATAGCTTCCTCTAGTTCAGCACTCTGCTCATTTAAAATATCGTTGGGCTTATAATTGACCCAACAGTTTAAACCATCGGATGGAGAAAAAAAAGCCCTTTCCAATGGTATCTTGTTTGTAACAATATGACTGATATTTCTAATTTATTTTCCACTTTTTCCGTAAAAATGTCGCTTTTTAAGCATTTAATCATGAATTCTGGGTCATTTTTCGATAGACAATGGTCGACGTTTTAATTAATATCTCCGCTAATTAGGGTCGCATCGTTTAGCAAATTAGATAACCCAGATCTGCGATAAATTCTCTGTCCGACGGTACCTGTTCGAAGTCCGTGCGACCATTAGCGGCGGAGCCTTATCCGTTTCAAGCCGTTTCTCACAGACAGACACACACACAGACACACGCGTACAGATTTTAATAATATAGGAGATACTTTACAGAAAACAACTGGCAAATTTTTTTTAATTCATAGTTTTTTCTTCTTTTTTACAGAAAAAGTTTAATAAAAATAAATTATTTGTGCATTCATGAGCTTATTATAATAACTCAACTCAATGAACATTCTCTGCTTGCAACAATCATTGAAATCCAATCGTTTTGACAATTGATCCACATTATTAATTAAATAAGAAACCTTTTTAAATGTACCTCATGCTTCGTAAATATTTTCATCTGGGCGCCCAGACCTTTTCATACGGTCATCGGTGCTGGATCTCTTCAAGTTACGGTCTTTTATGGATTCTATCAGCTGATTCCACAACCGGTTTGGAGCCATTGCGTCACTATCATTACAAATATCCGGTGTGGTTGCGATTTCTATTGCTTCCCTAAACATCGCGTAATTATGGTTATTGTAGTTAACTATCTTTCTGGTTTTTTCAAAATTTATTATAATTTTTTCATTTTCGAAAGTTTTGGCCAGAGCTGTATTTATTTTTCCTGTTTTGATGCAGGCATGAGAGTGCAGAAAATTGAAAAAAGAGGAAACACACGTGTTCATAAAATTATTTTCAAATGAAAAATAACGTGCGCAGGGAAAACTCTACAAATGTGTTCATAAAATTTATTTCAAATGAAAAATAACACTCACAGGAAAAAATTATAAAAAATATTTTAAAAATGACAAATTAAACTAAAAGAATAACACATGAACACAATAAAACATGTTAAAAAAAAAAAAAAAAAAAAAAACATTAGCTAGCAATCAACATTTAATAACATTGACTGGTGGTGGAAAATGGGGAAAAAAAAAGGGGGGGGGGGTAAAAAGTAGTTCATGAGTGAGAAATATTAAACACAATTCTACTTCTTTATGGGTTCTACAATATCATAAAGTGAGCTTAAAATTAATATTGACATTTTTGTTGTGGATGGATAAATATTCAAAAATAAAAGGCTTCCTGCAGAATGTTTGATTGGCGATGGTTAGAGATGGAAAAAAAAAAGGGGGGGGGGACAAAAAAAAATTACAGGAGTGAGAAATATTGAATAATTCTGTTCTTTTATATGTTATGGAATATGATAAAGCACGTTTAAAATGAATATTGACATTTATATTTTGGTTGGAAAAAGATTGAGAATCTAAAGTTTTTCGTGGAGCGTTTGAACACTGATCATTATTGGAGTTCGATTTTAACAAAATAAAAAAACGTGAAATTAACGAAAATCACAAAAAAGCGGAAAATCGCGGATCCGCAGAAAATTCTCATGCCTGTTGTCATTTTTGTGTTCTTTAAGTGTAGTTTTTCATCTTTCTTTTCGTTACACCGATTTGATAAATTCCGTCAGTTTCCAAAGGGGGGATGCGGTCTTTATCCTTGCGTATTAGTTGAAAAATATTTGGGTTAGGTTTAATAGGGATATTAACATTTAATTTATTTGCTGTGCTTTTAATTTTATTCGATGCTCCGCGATCGTAGGGTACGGAAGAGGTGAATTTTAAAGGGGTTTTTTGAAATCAAGGTATGCAATTACTGGCTTTTAATCTGGTTTTAATTAATTTTGTGATAATTTTACTGGGGTAACCTGCTTTTCTAGTGCGATCTTTAATTAAATCAAATTCATTGTTTAGATCGGTAGGGTCATTACATATTAATATTGCGCGATTTATATATGAACTAATGGCGTTGATTTTGTAACGGAAAGGGGTTTAGATTTATAATGTATAATTTCATTGCTATCGGTTTCTTTACGGTACACAGTGGTTTTAATTTGTTTTTTGGTTCTAATAATTTTAACAGCTAAAAGATGTTGAATAGTCTCTATAATATTTCTCCAATTACGATTATATTTTGTAGGAACGATACGATAGTAGAGGTCAAGACCCACGGTCGCCACGTGGCGACCTAATTTAAAAAAGTGGCGATCCAAAAAAATTGCTGTAGTCGCCAATGAGACATGCGTATTTTTCGTGATTTCGCGGAAATCTGATTTCCCCCCCCCCCCTAATTAGCGGAATTTTGTAAATTAACTTCTGCTTTTAAAAAAAAAATCGCAAATATCGTCCATTAAAAAAAAAAAAAAAAAACCTATTAACGATCGGCGATTAAATTCGCTACGGAAATCACCCAATTCATAATCTTTCTCCATCCACAACATAAATGTCAATATTCATTTTAAACTTGCTTAATGAGATTCTAGAACCTATAAAAAAGTGGAATTGTTAAATATTTCTAGCTCATGTAATTATTTTTCCCCTCCCCCCATTTTCTTATCTCCAACTACTGATCGGCGATCAGATGTTCTGCAGAATTCTTTTGTTTCCCAGTCTTTCTCCATCCACAACATAAATGTCAATATTCATTTTAAACTTGGTTTGTTAGATTCTAGAAGTAGAACTGAAAGAAGAGTTAATATTTCCTACGCATGTAATTAATTTTTACTTTCCCCCCTTTAAAAGTTGCATTATATGCTACTACTTACTTCCTTTAAAAGTTGCATTATATGCTACTATAACTACCTTATATATTTATAAAGCTCACTCTCAAAATACTAATAAGAATAAAATCATAAACACTCAAAGGAAATTCAAACGAGATCATATTTTCTCTCAAAAGTCGAATCATTTTTCAACGATTTGATTTCTCAGCCAATTTTGTCTTTCTCCCACCTGCTTTCATTTCAGATATTGAAAATTTTAAACTCGAGATGTATGAAACTTTAAAATATATATATATATATATATTTATTTTCAAACAATATTTAAAGATTTTTTTTTTTTAAATCTGTGGAAGTGCATTTTTTTTTTTTTTTTAATATTAAAATACAATAAAGGCCACTATTTCATAATTTTCCGACCACATCATATGTGTTTTATGCCTTTATATGTATATAGATATATATATTTTAATTATGTGTGTGAATATCAGGTATAACGTCCACTCGCGAGTGGCCACTGAGTTAATCATGTTCAGTGGCCACTGGCCACTTATAAAAATTGTAAGTCTTGACCTCTATACGATAGTGAAAATAAAATATGTGAGGATAAATACAAGTAATATTTAAGCAAGTGGACTCAGTTCAGTAATATTAAAAAAAAAAAAAAAAAATGGCATTTGTCTGATAAGATCATTTTATACAGAAATTTATTTTTAAAAGTTGCATCATTACAATCCTTGCAAGCATCATTTTAAACCAGAAATAGTTTAGATGTAAACAAAATATGAACTTTTTCATAAATTGGCTGAAAAACGCAATAATAAAAAGTATAATCAAAAGGGATATGTGTTTTAACAAAAAAATTATGCCAAAATGAATAAATAATAAAAATAAAATAAGAGGGATCTTGCCAACATGACGGCAAAAATTTAACCTGTTAACAGTCGCTAGTAGATCGATTTGCTGCCCATTTCTTCAGTGTTTATTCAACAGCCACCAAAAATTTTTAGAAGTGGCATTTGATATACATAATCGACGATTATTTGAGTCGATTCACCTTTTATGTATATCAAATGCCACTTCTAAAAAGTTTTGGTGGCTGTTGAATAAAACCTGAAGGGATGGGCAACAAATCGACCAACTAGCGACTGCCAACAGGTTAAAAGTCATCCATAGGGGTCCTTTATTAAAGCTGTCTTGTGCGGGAAAATATGAAAACTGGCCCATCAAACATGAATTTTATTTTGAAACTTTTCTTTGAATGATTTGGTTTAACTATCATTAGCGTTTCATCCCACAAAAACTAATAATTTGGCTTCTGGTGAATTAAAATTTTAATTGGATAGTGTAATTGGTATAAGACTTATAAGTTTCAAATTTAAAGGTTTACAATAAAAAATAAAAAAAAGAAAAGAAAGAAAAACATAGAAACTGCGAAATTTTCGCATAAGTTTGCTTGTACTAAATATTATGGTAACAGACTTGACATAAAGTGAGAGACGAAGTATTCTAAAAGCAAAATTTGAAATTCATCCATTACGACCATGAAAGAAGGGGAAACGAAAAAAGAAAAAAAAAAGGGAGAGAGGGAGAAAAGAGAGAAAAAAATAAAACAATAAATAGACTTGACATAAAGTGAGAGAGTAAATATTGTAAAAGCAAAATTTAAAAATGATCCACTAATACCATAAAAGAAGAGGAAACAAAAAAAAAAAAATAAAAGAAGAAAATAAAATAAAATATAGGACCAGGCATAGGTGCGGCCATCGGTCCCATAGGAGGTACCATTGGCCCCATAGGCATACGTTGAGCAGGCATACCTGGGCATGGTGGACCTTTTAAAAATAATCTCAATTAAATATCTTTTTTTTTTTCAAGGAAAACCTTTCCTTTTTTTTTCCAAACAAAATTTTTAAAAACTTACCTATCATATTTGGAGGTGGAGGAATCTTTACTCCTGCTGGTTTTGGAGCATTGTTAGCAAACTGTCCCTGTATCTTACCAGCTTTATATGCAGCAGCTGTAATGTGAAAATACATATTTTAGTTAATAATAATAATAATAACATTACATATACACATACATATAATGCGTTAACTTTTTAAGACTTTCTCTTAATTGTCAGGATTTAAACTGCCATCAGTCTTTTTTTTAGCATTTTGCTCAAAATATATTGGTAAGAATAAGAATTTTGCTAAAAAACAAAAAGCAGATAATATCATAAAATATTTCTATAGAATAACCTGCAATATATTCAAACATTTGCAGGCAAAAAATATGAAACCACTGAAAATACCAGGAATCGTTAATTATTTAGTATATTTAATTTTAATTTTTAAAGGTTAAATTTAAATGTAAAAATATTTAAAAGTATGTCAGAATTCAGAATTTGCTTCATAGAAGCATTCTTAGCACTAGGATTGTTCAGTGATCTACCCCAACTTATTACTCCCATTTTTAATTGCATTTTCATTTTGTACATATGACATAGCTGACTCTTTTTCTATTGCTGAAATCGAAACAAAGTTTCCTTGATTCATGTTTCTTAAATAACAGGTACAGTTCTTGTATAATATTATCCAGGCATGAGAGTGCAGAAAATTAAAAAAAGAGGAAACACGCGTGTTCATAAAATTAATTTCAAATGAAAAATATCGCGCACGGGGAAAACTATATAAATATGTTCATAAAATTTATTTCAAATGAAAAAATAATGCTCACAGGAAAAAGTATACAAAGTATTTTAAAAGTGACAAATTAAACTAAAAGAATAACACATCAGCACAATAGAACATGTATTTAAAAAAAAAACCCATTAGCTAGCAATCAACATTTAATAACATTGACTGGTGGTGGAAAATGGGGGGGGGGGGGGGTAAAAAAGTAGTTCATGAGTGAAAAATATTAAACACAATTCTACTTCTTTATGGGTTCTACAATATCAAAAAGTGAGCTTAAAATTAATATTGACATTTTTGTTGTGGATGGATAAATATTCAAAAATAAAAGGCTTCCTGCAGAATGTTTGATTGGCGATGGTTAGAGATGGGAAAAAAAAAGGGGGGGGGGGGGACAAAGAAAATTACAGGAGTGAGAAATATTGAATAATTCTGTTCTTTTATAAGTTATGGAATATGATAAAGCACGTTTAAAATGAATATTGACATTTATATTTTGGTTGGAAAAAGATTGAGAATCTAAAGTTTTTCGTGGAGCGTTTGAACACTGATCGTTATTGGAGTTCGATTTTAACAAAATAAAAAATCGTGATATTAACGAAAATCACAAAAAAGCGGAAAATCGCGGATCCGCAGAAAATTCTCATGCCTGTTGTCATTTTTGTGTTCTTTAAGTGTAGTTTTTTATCTTTCTTTTCGTTACACCGATTTGATAAATTCCGGCAGTTTCCAAAGGGGGGATGGGGTCTTTATCCTTGCGTATTAGTTGAAAAATATTTGGGTTAGGTTTAATAGGGATATTAACATTTAATTTATTTGCTGTGCTTTTAATTTTATTCGATGCTCCGCGATCGTAGGGTACGGAAGAGGTGAATTTTAAAGGGGTTTTTTGAAATCAAGGTATGCAATTACTGGCTTTTAATCTGGTTTTAATTAATTTTGTGATAATTTTACTGGGGTAACCTGCTTTTCTAGTGCGATCTTTAATTAAATCAAATTCATTGTTTAGATTGGTAGGGTCATTACATATTAATATTGCGCGATTTATATATGAACTAATGGCGTTGATTTTGTAACGGAAAGGGGTTTAGATTTATAATGTATAATTTCATTGCTATCGGTTTCTTTACGGTACACAGTGGTTTTAATTTGTTTTTCGGTTCTAATAATTTTAACAGCTAAAAGATGTTGAATAGTCTCTATAATATTTCTCCAATTACGATTATATTTTGTAGGAACGATACGATAGTAGAGGTCAAGACCCACGGTCGCCACGTGGCGACCTAATTTAAAAAAGTGGCGATCCAAAAAAATTGCTGTAGTCGCCAATGAGACATGCGTATTTTTCGTGATTTCGCGGAAATCTGATTTCCCCCCCCCCCCTAATTAGCGGAATTTTGCAAATTAACTTCTGCTTTTAAAAAAAAAATCGCAAATATCGTCCATTAAAAAAAAAAAAAAAAAAAACCTATTAACGATCGGCGATTAAATTCGCTACGGAAGTCACCCAATTCATAATCTTTCTCCATCCACAACATAAATGTCAATATTCATTTTAAACTTGCTTAATGAGATTCTAGAACCTATAAAAAAGTGGAATTGTTAAATATTTCTAGCTCATGTAATTATTTTTCCCCTCCCCCCATTTTCTTATCTCCAACTACTGATCGGCGATCAGATGTTCTGCAGAATTCTTTTGTTTCCCAGTCTTTCTCCATCCACAACATAAATGTCAATATTCATTTTAAACTTGGTTTGTTAGATTCTAGAAGTAGAACTGAAAGAAGAGTTAATATTTCCTACGCATGTAATTAATTTTTACTTTCCCCCCTTTAAAAGTTGCATTATATGCTACTACTTACTTCCTTTAAAAGTTGCATTATATGCTACTATAACTACCTTATATGTTTATAAAGCTCACTCTCAAAATACTAATAAGAATAAAATCATAAACACTCAAAGGAAATTCAAACGAGATCATATTTTCTCTCAAAAGTCGAATCATTTTTCAACGATTTGATTTCTCAGCCAATTTTGTCTTTCTCCCACCTGCTTTCATTTCAGATATTGAAAATTTTAAACTCGAGATGTATGAAACTTTAAAATATATATATATATATATATATTTATTTTCAAACAATATTTAAAGATTTTTTTTTTTAAATCTGTGGAAGTGCATTTTTTTTTTTTTTTTTTAATATTAAAATACAATAAAGGCCACTATTTCATAATTTTCCGACCACATCATATGTGTTTTATGCCTTTATATGTATATAGATATATATATTTTAATTATGTGTGTGAATATCAGGTATAACGTCCACTCGCGAGTGGCCACTGAGTTAATCATGTTCAGTGGCCACTGGCCACTTATAAAAATTGTAAGTCTTGACCTCTATACGATAGTGAAAATAAAATATGTGAGGATAAATACAAGTAATATTTAAGCAAGTGGACTCAGTTCAGTAATATTAAAAAAAAAAAAAAAAAAATGGCATTTGTCTGATAAGATCATTTTATACAGAAATTTATTTTTAAAAGTTGCATCATTACAATCCTTGCAAGCGTCATTTTAAACCAGAAATAGTTTAGATGTAAACAAAATATGAACTTTTTCATAAATTGGCTGAAAAACGCAATAATAAAAAGTATAATCAAAAGGGATATGTGTTTTAACAAAAAAATTATGCCAAAATGAATAAATAATAAAAATAAAATAAAAGGGATCTTGCCAACATGACGGCAAAAATTTAACCTGTTAACAGTCGCTAGTAGATCGATTTGCTGCCCATTTCTTCAGTGTTTATTCAACAGCCACCAAAAATTTTTAGAAGTGGCATTTGATATACATAATCGACGATTATTTGAGTCGATTCACCTTTTATGTATATCAAATGCCACTTCTAAAAAGTTTTGGTGGCTGTTGAATAAAACCTGAAGGGATGGGCAACAAATCGACCAACTAGCGACTGCCAACAGGTTAAAAGTCATCCATAGGGGTCCTTTATTAAAGCTGTCTTGTGCGGGAAAATATGAAAACTGGCCCATCAAACATGAATTTTATTTTGAAACTTTTCTTTGAATGATTTGGTTTAACTATCATTAGCGTTTCATCCCACAAAAACTAATAATTTGGCTTCTGGTGAATTAAAATTTTAATTGGATAGTGTAATTGGTATAAGACTTATAAGTTTCAAATTTAAAGGTTTACAATAAAAAATAAAAAAAAGAAAAGAAAGAAAAACATAGAAACTGCGAAATTTTCGCATAAGTTTGCTTGTACTAAATATTATGGTAACAGACTTGACATAAAGTGAGAGACGAAGTATTCTAAAAGCAAAATTTGAAATTCATCCATTACGACCATGAAAGAAGGGGAAACGAAAAAAGAAAAAAAAAAGGGAGAGAGGGAGAAAAGAGAGAAAAAAATAAAACAATAAATAGACTTGACATAAAGTGAGAGAGTAAATATTGTAAAAGCAAAATTTAAAAATGATCCACTAATACCATAAAAGAAGAGGAAACAAAAAAAAATAAATAAAAGAAGAAAATAAAATAAAATATAGGACCAGGCATAGGTGCGGCCATCGGTCCCATAGGAGGTACCATTGGCCCCATAGGCATACGTTGAGCAGGCATACCTGGGCATGGTGGACCTTTTAAAAATAATCTCAATTAAATATCTTTTTTTTTTTCAAGGAAAACCTTTCCTTTTTTTTTTCCAAACAAAATTTTTAAAAACTTACCTATCATATTTGGAGGTGGAGGAATCTTTACTCCTGCTGGTTTTGGAGCATTGTTAGCAAACTGTCCCTGTATCTTACCAGCTTTATATGCAGCAGCTGTAATGTGAAAATACATATTTTAGTTAATAATAATAATAATAACATTACATATACACATACATATAATGCGTTAACTTTTTAAGACTTTCTCTTAATTGTCAGGATTTAAACTGCCATCAGTCTTTTTTTTAGCATTTTGCTCAAAATATATTGGTAAGAATAAGAATTTTGCTAAAAAACAAAAAGCAGATAATTTCATAAAATATTTCTATAGAATAACCTGCAATATATTCAAACATTTGCAGGCAAAAAATATGAAACCACTGAAAATACCAGGAATCGTTAATTATTTAGTATATTTCAGTGGCGCACCCAGAATTTTTGTCTGGAGGGGGCTGAAGAATAATATGGTCCTGTAGTGTAGTAATAGGTTTATGGGCATATACGCACACATATATATAGTAAAGAATCTTCTTTAAATATTTCTTTTGAAATAAATAAATGAATGAATGGAATTGAATTTCAGTTGAATAGCGAAATCGAGAATTTATATCAGTATATGACATGCTAAGTTACAGTAGTTCGGTCAGTTGGAGTTTGAAAACAAAGTTGTCGGTTCATCTATGATAAAAAAATGTCGTTTATAACATGACAAGCTACTGAACATAAAATTCGCCTGAAATGAAATGCCCTCCCTCCATATTTCCATTGACAATAAAATTTGATCAAATTCAATACTCTTTTGCGATGCTTTACATACACATGCAGTACCACATAAGTAATTAAGAAATTATAATAATTATAGCCAAATAAAAGCTACAGTTGCGATATGTAGGAATTATAACAGAATTTCAGTGTAAATTTTTACATGGCTATTTTTATTTAATTATCTGGAGGACGGGGGAATGTTTATTTTAGGTTCGGTTAATAGAAACAAGTCGGACAGATAGTCTTCGTGGGAGTTACAGTTAACACAGCAAGCAGGGGGTAGAACTTCTTAATATCCTAAAACATTAATTCTAATATATAATATATTACTTAGAATTTTAATTTGTTCAGTTAGCAAATATTTCAATTGTTACTATTCTAAGTTCATTACAGGATATTGTATTCCAGTATAGTATATATATATATATAATGAAATTTGAATTTCAATAAAAGAAAAAAATTGCATTATCCAAAAATGGAGCAGTTGTGACATCAGAGGGAAAAATGAAAACTGTGCATGGACCCTACTGTATGTTCTATTCTATGTACCGTGATAAAAAAAATAAGTGACTCCACCCTCAGAAGCATCTGTAAAATATCTTAACATACTGTTATTGGGGTATTTTCTTATTTTGAGCAGTAAACTACACCTTTTGGTATTCCTCTAAATCATTAATTTTTAAGAAATAATTTTACGTATTTGTGATTAAATCTATTAAATTTTATCTTCAGAAATTGATACGAAATTTCACTAGCATGTATATGTGCTAGTGGGATATAAAGGGTTTACCGAATATGCAAATTTCATTTTTAATTTAAAATATTGTTTCAGAGGAACGACTAAGAGCAGGGCTTATTTTTATTTTATATCAAACGAGAATTTTCTTTTACCGATGCGAATGTATTAATTTTGCCCAAGGACAAAACAAACTTTCACAAAAATGCTATAAATACTCATGCATTAAAATATAAAATTGCATGAGCCTGGTATCCCAATTTTCTGACAAATACATACATGCTTACTTCCACATCAGATTGTTTCTTCTGCCTGATTTTTTAGATACTCCCTCAATTTTATGATAACAGTATATGCTTTAGGACCTTAGAAGCCCATTCCTAAAAACTGCAATGGAATGCCTAAGGTATCTTTCAACTAAAAAACAAAGAACTGGTTCATTGTTTTTGTTTTTGAATGTAAGGGTTTCAAAACTTCCTAATATTTAATATATAATTTATAAACTTTGCTTACAATATCTGTCTTTGAATAATTTTTTTTCACACACATCTAAAATTTTTTACCATGTCAGCTGGTTCTGGAGGGGGCTTGAGCCCCCTAAGCCCCCTCCGTGGGTGCGCCACTGGTATATTTAATTTTAATTTTTAAAGGTTAAATTTAAATGTAAAAATATTTAAAAGTATGTCAGAATTCAGAATTTGCTTCATAGAAGCATTCTTAGCACTAGGATTGTTCAGTGATCTACCCCAACTTATTACTCCCATTTTTAATTGCATTTTCATTTTGTACATATGACATAGCTGACTCTTTTTCTATTGCTGAAATCGAAACAAAGTTTCCTTGATTCATGTTTCTTAAATAACAGGTACAGTTCTTGTATAATATTATCCAGGCATGAGAGTGCAGAAAATTAAAAAAAGAGGAAACACGCGTGTTCATAAAATTAATTTCAAATGAAAAATATCGCGCACGGGGAAAACTATATAAATATGTTCATAAAATTTATTTCAAATGAAAAAATAATGCTCACAGGAAAAAGTATACAAAGTATTTTAAAAGTGACAAATTAAACTAAAAGAATAACACATCAGCACAATAGAACATGTATTTAAAAAAAAAAACCATTAGCTAGCAATCAACATTTAATAACATTGACTGGTGGTGGAAAATGGGGGGGGGGGGGGGGGGGGGGGGTAAAAAAGTAGTTCATGAGTGAAATATATTAAACACAATTCTACTTCTTTATGGGTTCTACAATATCAAAAAGTGAGCTTAAAATTAATATTGACATTTTTGTTGTGGATGGATAAATATTCAAAAATAAAAGGCTTCCTGCAGAATGTTTGATTGGCGATGGTTAGAGATGGAAAAAAAAAGGGGGGGGGACAAAGAAAATTACAGGAGTGAGAAATATTGAATAATTCTGTTCTTTTATAAGTTATGGAATATGATAAAGCACGTTTAAAATGAATATTGACATTTATATTTTGGTTGGAAAAAGATTGAGAATCTAAAGTTTTTCGTGGAGCGTTTGAACACTGATCGTTATTGGAGTTCGATTTTAACAAAATAAAAAATCGTGATATTAACGAAAATCACAAAAAAGCGGAAAATCGCGGATCCGCAGAAAATTCTCATGCCTGTTGTCATTTTTGTGTTCTTTAAGTGTAGTTTTTTATCTTTCTTTTCGTTACACCGATTTGATAAATTCCGGCAGTTTCCAAAGGGGGGATGGGGTCTTTATCCTTGCGTATTAGTTGAAAAATATTTGGGTTAGGTTTAATAGGGATATTAACATTTAATTTATTTGCTGTGCTTTTAATTTTATTCGATGCTCCGCGATCGTAGGGTACGGAAGAGGTGAATTTTAAAGGGGTTTTTTGAAATCAAGGTATGCAATTACTGGCTTTTAATCTGGTTTTAATTAATTTTGTGATAATTTTACTGGGGTAACCTGCTTTTCTAGTGCGATCTTTAATTAAATCAAATTCATTGTTTAGATCGGTAGGGTCATTACATATTAATATTGCGCGATTTATATATGAACTAATGGCGTTGATTTTGTAACGGAAAGGGGTTTAGATTTATAATGTATAATTTCATTGCTATCGGTTTCTTTACGGTACACAGTGGTTTTAATTTGTTTTTCGGTTCTAATAATTTTAACAGCTAAAAGATGTTGAATAGTCTCTATAATATTTCTCCAATTACGATTATATTTTGTAGGAACGATACGATAGTAGAGGTCAAGACCCACGGTCGCCACGTGGCGACCTAATTTAAAAAAGTGGCGATCCAAAAAAATTGCTGTAGTCGCCAATGAGACATGCGTATTTTTCGTGATTTCGCGGAAATCTGATTTCCCCCCCCCTAATTAGCGGAATTTTGCAAATTAACTTCTGCTTTTAAAAAAAAAATCGCAAATATCGTCCATTAAAGAAAAAAAAAAAAAAAAAAAAAAAAAAACCTATTAACGATCGGCGATTAAATTCGCTACGGAAGTCACCCAATTCATAATCTTTCTCCATCCACAACATAAATGTCAATATTCATTTTAAACTTGCTTAATGAGATTCTAGAACCTATAAAAAAGTGGAATTGTTAAATATTTCTAGCTCATGTAATTATTTTTCCCCTCCCCCCATTTTCTTATCTCCAACTACTGATCGGCGATCAGATGTTCTGCAGAATTCTTTTGTTTCCCAGTCTTTCTCCATCCACAACATAAATGTCAATATTCATTTTAAACTTGGTTTGTTAGATTCTAGAAGTAGAACTGAAAGAAGAGTTAATATTTCCTACGCATGTAATTAATTTTTACTTTCCCCCCTTTAAAAGTTGCATTATATGCTACTACTTACTTCCTTTAAAAGTTGCATTATATGCTACTATAACTACCTTATATGTTTATAAAGCTCACTCTCAAAATACTAATAAGAATAAAATCATAAACACTCAAAGGAAATTCAAACGAGATCATATTTTCTCTCAAAAGTCGAATCATTTTTCAACGATTTGATTTCTCAGCCAATTTTGTCTTTCTCCCACCTGCTTTCATTTCAGATATTGAAAATTTTAAACTCGAGATGTATGAAACTTTAAAATATATATATATATATACCGTATTTACCCGCGTATAAGTCGAGAAATTTTGGACAAAAAAAGGCTTTAAAGTTGGGGGAGTCGACTTATACGTGGGTCCTTAATTTTTTTTTTTTTTTTTTTTTTTTTTTTTTTAATCAGAACTCAAAAATGCCCTTTTGTAAAGTCCGGTTTTCACAGCGAGCTCTTTCGACGGCTTCTATTCAGAATCCTTTGATGTGGTCAGCCGGGATCAAAACTCTCGAACGTAGTTGGAAGCCCTGGTTCTAACCCCCAGCTGAGATAATTGAGGGGCGAAAGGCAGATATCTTTGTCATTTTTGCATGCTTTCCTTTGAAGTAACTGCGCAATCTGATAAAAAAGGGTTACAACTGATGACAATACATTTGGTTCTTTGTGTGCGGAGCGTGATTAATGGTTTTTTGGATCTGGAAGCTCCAACTCTAGTGGAAACCAGCCTTAAGACAATTGTTATCTTCCCACATTCCATAACACAATGACGTCGTTTACTGTCGATTTCTGTACCAGGAGAGAAAAAGACGAAGGAATTGTTTTACGGGACTGGTCCAGGCGATGAATGTACGCCCCCCCCCTCCTCTCCAAGAGATCAGTGGGTAAGATTCCAAGAATGTATCACCCCTATGGGCAATTGAATCGTCCGCAAGTGGCTAGAAACACGTGACTCGCTAGAAACATGTGGCCCGCGTTATATTATATCTTGCTCGTTCTTAGTAGTACACTTTATTCATTTTTTCCAGTTTCCAGATGATATTGAATAAATGTATTTTTAAAAAACTTCAAATTTCTTGATCAAGAAAATGGGGGGTCGACTTATACGCGGGATTTTAAAAAATTCAAATTTCTTGATCGGAAATGTGGGGGGTCGACTTATACGCGGGATTTTAAAAAATTCAAATTTCTTGTCGGAAAAGTGGGGGGTCGACTTATACGCGGGATCGACGTATACGCGGGTAAATACGGTATATTTATTTTCAAACAATATTTAAAGATTTTTTTTTTTTTAATCTGTGGAAGTGCATATTTTTTTTTTTTTTTAATATTAAAATACAATAAAGGCCACTATTTCATAATTTTCCGACCACATCATATGTGTTTTATGCCTTTATATGTATATAGATATATATATTTTAATTATGTGTGTGAATATCAGGTATAACGTCCACTCGCGAGTGGCCACTGAGTTAATCATGTTCAGTGGCCACTGGCCACTTATAAAAATTGTAAGTCTTGACCTCTATACGATAGTGAAAATAAAATATGTGAGGATAAATACAAGTAATATTTAAGCAAGTGGACTCAGTTCAGTAATATTAAAAAAAAAAAAAAAAAATGGCATTTGTCTGATAAGATCATTTTATACAGAAATTTATTTTTAAAAGTTGCATCATTACAATCCTTGCAAGCGTCATTTTAAACCAGAAATAGTTTAGATGTAAGCAAAATATGAACTTTTTCATAAATTGGCTGAAAAACGCAATAATAAAAAGTATAATCAAAAGGGATATGTGTTTTAACAAAAAAATTATGCCAAAATGAATAAATAATAAAAATAAAATAAAAGGGATCTTGCCAACATGACGGCAAAAATTTAACCTGTTAACAGTCGCTAGTAGATCGATTTGCTGCCCATTTCTTCAGTGTTTATTCAACAGCCACCAAAAATTTTTAGAAGTGGCATTTGATATACATAATCGACGATTATTTGAGTCGATTCACCTTTTATGTATATCAAATGCCACTTCTAAAAAGTTTTGGTGGCTGTTGAATAAAACCTGAAGGGATGGGCAACAAATCGACCAACTAGCGACTGCCAACAGGTTAAAAGTCATCCATAGGGGTCCTTTATTAAAGCTGTCTTGTGCGGGAAAATATGAAAACTGGCCCATCAAACATGAATTTTATTTTGAAACTTTTCTTTGAATGATTTGGTTTAACTATCATTAGCGTTTCATCCCACAAAAACTAATAATTTGGCTTCTGGTGAATTAAAATTTTAATTGGATAGTGTAATTGGTATAAGACTTATAAGTTTCAAATTTAAAGGTTTACAATAAAAAATAAAAAAAAGAAAAGAAAGAAAAACATAGAAACTGCGAAATTTTCGCATAAGTTTGCTTGTACTAAATATTATGGTAACAGACTTGACATAAAGTGAGAGACGAAGTATTCTAAAAGCAAAATTTGAAATTCATCCATTACGACCATGAAAGAAGGGGAAACGAAAAAAGAAAAAAAAAAGGGAGAGAGGGAGAAAAGAGAGAAAAAAATAAAACAATAAATAGACTTGACATAAAGTGAGAGAGTAAATATTGTAAAAGCAAAATTTAAAAATGATCCACTAATACCATAAAAGAAGAGGAAACAAAAAAAAAAAAAATAAAAGAAGAAAATAAAATAAAATATAGGACCAGGCATAGGTGCGGCCATCGGTCCCATAGGAGGTACCATTGGCCCCATAGGCATACGTTGAGCAGGCATACCTGGGCATGGTGGACCTTTTAAAAATAATCTCAATTAAATATCTTTTTTTTTTTCAAGGAAAACCTTTCCTTTTTTTTTTCCAAACAAAATTTTTAAAAACTTACCTATCATATTTGGAGGTGGAGGAATCTTTACTCCTGCTGGTTTTGGAGCATTGTTAGCAAACTGTCCCTGTATCTTACCAGCTTTATATGCAGCAGCTGTAATGTGAAAATACATATTTTAGTTAATAATAATAATAATAACATTACATATACACATACATATAATGCGTTAACTTTTTAAGACTTTCTCTTAATTGTCAGGATTTAAACTGCCATCAGTCTTTTTTTTAGCATTTTGCTCAAAATATATTGGTAAGAATAAGAATTTTGCTAAAAAACAAAAAGCAGATAATTTCATAAAATATTTCTATAGAATAACCTGCAATATATTCAAACATTTGCAGGCAAAAAATATGAAACCACTGAAAATACCAGGAATCGTTAATTATTTAGTATATTTAATTTTAATTTTTAAAGGTTAAATTTAAATGTAAAAATATTTAAAAGTATGTCAGAATTCAGAATTTGCTTCATAGAAGCATTCTTAGCACTAGGATTGTTCAGTGATCTACCCCAACTTATTACTCCCATTTTTAATTGCATTTTCATTTTGTACATATGACATAGCTGACTCTTTTTCTATTGCTGAAATCGAAACAAAGTTTCCTTGATTCATGTTTCTTAAATAACAGGTACAGTTCTTGTATAATATTATCCAGGCATGAGAGTGCAGAAAATTAAAAAAAGAGGAAACACGCGTGTTCATAAAATTAATTTCAAATGAAAAATATCGCGCACGGGGAAAACTATATAAATATGTTCATAAAATTTATTTCAAATGAAAAAATAATGCTCACAGGAAAAAGTATACAAACTATTTTAAAAGTGACAAATTAAACTAAAAGAATAACACATCAGCACAATAGAACATGTATTTAAAAAAAAAAACCATTAGCTAGCAATCAACATTTAATAACATTGACTGGTGGTGGAAAATGGGGGGGGGGGGGGTAAAAAAGTAGTTCATGAGTGAGAAATATTAAACACAATTCTACTTCTTTATGGGTTCTACAATATCAAAAAGTGAGCTTAAAATTAATATTGACATTTTTGTTGTGGATGGATAAATATTCAAAAATAAAAGGCTTCCTGCAGAATGTTTGATTGGCGATGGTTAGAGATGGAAAAAAAAGGGGGGGGGGGGGGACAAAGAAAATTACAGGAGTGAGAAATATTGAATAATTCTGTTCTTTTATAAGTTATGGAATATGATAAAGCACGTTTAAATTGAATATTGACATTTATATTTTGGTTGGAAAAAGATTGAGAATCTGAAGTTTTTCGTGGAGCGTTTGAACACTGATCGTTATTGGAGTTCGATTTTAACCAAATAAAAAATCGTGATATTAACGAAAATCACAAAAAAGCGGAAAATCGCGGATCCGCAGAAAATTCTCATGCCTGTTGTCATTTTTGTGTTCTTTAAGTGTAGTTTTTTATCTTTCTTTTCGTTACACCGATTTGATAAATTCCGGCAGTTTCCAAAGGAAGGATGGGGTCTTTATCCTTGCGTATTAGTTGAAAAATATTTGGGTTAGGTTTAATAGGGATATTAACATTTAATTTATTTGCTGTGCTTTTAATTTTATTCGATGCTCCGCGATCGTAGGGTACGGAAGAGGTGAATTTTAAAGGGGTTTTTTGAAATCAAGGTATGCAATTACTGGCTTTTAATCTGGTTTTAATTAATTTTGTGATAATTTTACTGGGGTAACCTGCTTTTCTAGTGCGATCTTTAATTAAATCAAATTCATTGTTTAGATCGGTAGGGTCATTACATATTAATATTGCGCGATTTATATATGAACTAATGGCGTTGATTTTGTAACGGAAAGGGGTTTAGATTTATAATGTATAATTTCATTGCTATCGGTTTCTTTACGGTACACAGTGGTTTTAATTTGTTTTTCGGTTCTAATAATTTTAACATCTAAAAAGTTTATTTGTTGTTCCTTTTCTTCTTCATAGGTGAACTTTATGTTGTTATCTAAGCTATTAATTTCATTTAATATCTGTTCTACATCGTAATTTTTATTGGTGACGGCAAAGACGTCGTCTATGTATCTTAACCAAAAAAATATTTTATCATTACATTTTTCCAAAATTTCTTTTTCTAGTGATCTTAACTTAAATTCTGCAATAAAGCCCGATATAGGCGATCCCATCGGAACCTATTTCTTTTGTTGATAAATGTTATTATTAAACTCAAAATAATTTTCATGAAGTAAGAAGTTTGTAGTTGCAATCAAGGTTTGAGCTATTTTAGGGTCTGTGTATTTTTCTTTGATAACATTATTGACAATCTTACTAGTTTCTTCAATATCTATGGATGGATAAAGATTAATGACGTCGAAACTGACAAAATGGTAGTCTTTTTTATTTTCTATATCTCTAAGTTTTTTAATAAAAGTCTTCAGTGGATTTTAATGGGTGTTGAGAGGGGGGAATAATTTTACGATATATATCGGCCATATATTTTTCGAGATAATAGGTCAGAGCTTCATTTTTATTTACGACTGGTCTGAATTTTGGAGGGGTTTTGTGGTCCTTAAATCTGCCAAACATACGAGGTGTATTAGGTGCGTGGTTTATAAATTTAGGAGGGTTATTATCAGGCCTTTTTCCATCTTTAATGATGTTTTTTGTCTTCTCAATTAATCTATTGTTGGGATCTTTTTCAATTTTATTAACGTCAATATTTTTTATTGTTGTTTCCATTTTTTCTATATATTGGTTCCTGTCAAAAATAGCTATTTTATGGGTTTTGTCTGTAAGTGTGCAGGTTATGTCGTTATTTCTTTTTAGTTTATTCAGTTCACGAATGTCCTCCCTATTAATGTTTCTATTTTGAGCTGCTTTTGTGATTTCGGTGATAGTCGTGCTTCTGATTTTATCTTTATTATTTTCTGGGATTTTATTAATAGCGGATTCAATTTTTGCAATACTTTCTTTAATATTTACCGGTTGATCTAAAATGTATTTGGGTCCTAATTTTAAAAGTTCGTCTTGATGGTTGTTTATATGAGTTTCAGATAAATTGATATATGGATATTCAGTTTTTTCATTAAGTTGATAGTTATTTTTCTTAATCCAAAATTTTAGTTTTTTATTGTGCTTGCTCATTATGGTATATTTTTCTGTTTCATAATGCTGATTGATTTTATCCCTATATAATTTCAGTTCTTCCTCATTGACAGTTTTTTCAAAATTTTTAGTGCTTTCATTCCATATTTCTTTATTTTTAAAGATCTCAGCTTTTCTTTTACGAATAACTTTATTTAATATTTTTTGTTCGAATTTACGAACTTCATTTCTAAACTCGTGGTTTAGGAATTTATTACTAATTCTCAAAAATTTTGGTGTAAATTTGAAGTGTTTACAATCATTTAAGAAATTAAGTTTTTGTTCAGATTAAATTAGTTTTTTATTAATGGATTTCCATTTACTGAAAAGGTAATTATTCATAATTGAAAAAGGAGGGGGGGGGGAGGGGTTATTAAACATCATAATACATGATTATAATAGCGGGAATTCTAAACATTATATAAATTAGAATACTCAAAAACCGTAAACCGGTAAAAGAAACATTTAAAAAATATAAGTAGGTTATATATCATTTACTTAAAAACGATCTAAAAATATACAGATTTAACGTGCGTAAAGAGAAATAGTGTAGATGCAAATGGCATTGGAGAGTCCTTGATCCACAGGCATTGAAAAGGTCTGGGCACCCAGACGAAAATATTTACGAAGCATGAGGTACATTTAAAAAGGTTTCTTATTTAATTAATTATGTGTAAAGTACTTCATTTTAATTTAAATTTAATTTATTGATCCACACTGTTCTTTGAGAAATTCAGTCCCTCCCATCCCCAGGCAAGAAGAGTGCAAAAAGACAAAATAAACATAGAACTGCATACACTTATTCATATTCATGTGGTGACAAAATTATCCTAACACAAATTTTGCATAGATACTGCAGATTTCGTATATATCAAATTTAAAATTATTATTCTTTATATTACAATTATTTTATATACCATTGCCTTAAATTATATTTAATTTCAATGTCATACCTGACAACACTGAATAATCAAAATAACGGAGACTTTACTACTAACATTTTTAGACTTAATATACAGAGACTAATCGTAACCCTACTTTAAAAATCCTCAAATTATATAAAAAAATAAATAAATAAAAATTAAAAAAAAAAAATTCTGAACATTCTGCTCAGTGGGGGATCTAGAACTTGACTTTTGGGAGGGGCTAAGATTTTTCAAAGTGTTATTCTAGACCAATAAAAATTGTACAATTGCAGTATTCAATTGTAAATGTCAGTGTTCTTTTTTTTTTTTTTTTTTGGGGGGGGAGGGGGGGGGGGCTTCAGCTCCCTAGCCCCCCCCCCCTTAAATCTGCCACTGATTCTGCTACATGTAGAGTAGAAAATTCTGATTGAAGAATGTCAATTCCTCCACCATCTTTCCCACTTTTAAAAGAATAGGAAAGTTCTCTAGAAAATATCATACATTGAAAAAAGTATGGTCTCATTATTATAAGTGAACATATTGTAAGGGGGAGAGAGTGTGTTATTTGAGAGATGGTATAGTCTCGTTCTTTTTCATAATTGTTAATCGACGTCGCAGTACAAAACAGAACACACACTACACATAATTCACACGAATATAGCAAGGGGCAAAGCCTGCTATTACATTAGGGGGATAAACCTGCTAATTAAACCTTTTGGGGATAAAACCCGCTGATACAGTATGGGGATATACCCGCTATGCAAAATTCGAATGCCATTGCAGCCGAGAGTCAAACTACTACTGAGTTCATGTTATGGTCACATGACCACAGAAACCTGCAGAGCTTGTTCGACATGCACAGATGTCTGAGCACCATATATCATATAATCACATACAACTACATAGAACCTTCTCACATGTGTAAAAAAAAAAGTTTTCTTTCTTCAACAGTTAATTCCTGAATAACATTGTTTTTTCACCAACAAGCAAATCTTCATTGTCCTGCTGGTTACATAAACTATGGTAATCAAGAATTAAAATGTCACGAGTATTTATAACAACACTGATCTTGACAATTTTTTCTTAAATAATTCTACAAGCATTGATCTTAGTATATAAATATGGGGAGATATATTTAATTTAACAAACACTGGATTGATATACAAAATAAAAAAACAATATGCTTTATTCAAATCAGTTGCAAATAAGTCTTTCTTGCTGTAACAAAACTGATAATGATCATTATTTATCACTCATAAAACCTTTTTCTTTTTAATACTATCCACAGAATCTATAGTGCTATCATTACATTTGTTAGAATCCTTATTTGAACTATTAGTACATGCCATTTCTACTTTTTCAATTTTCTTGGATTCCTCATTAGAACTTGTTTTATCTAGCCTTTTTATGTTTTTATGCTTCTTGGATTTTACAAATGGGCTATTTTCATCAGTCAGTTTCAGAATGCTGTAAAATTCCAGAGCACCTAACTTGGTATTTTTTTCAGTTTCTATTTCAGATTTAAAAACTGAACAAGTGGCTTCCATAACAAAATTAAATGTTCTAATCATTTAGTAGTAAATAGCATATGAGCAGCAACAAGACTTTTTTTTTTTGGTTTCACCATTGTTATAATCTTGAACTGTTGCAGTTTTTCTTTTTGTCTGGAACTTTAGTCAATATAATAAACTATATCAACTAATAAGTCTATATTTACCACAAAATCCTGATTATAAGCCTCCCTCGAAAATAAGCCCCCTCCACACTTTTAGGCAATTTTGGAATTTTTCCATAATCCTAAAAATAATAACCCCTTTATTTTTTCATTTTGAGTAAAAAATTAATTTCTGAAATCTTACATATATTTAATGATTTTAAATTTATTCTTTAAAATATTTTTTACAGCAAAAAATATTAACTTCCTCTTCTGTTTTAACAAAAAAAATAATGAGGTGTGAGAATGAGAACTATAAAATAACTATAGTTCTATAAGAAATCGAAATTGTAAACATATTTTCCGATAGACAGCACGCCAAACTTAATTCCAGATAATGCTCTTATAGCAGGGTTGCCACAAAAGAAATGGAACAAAAATAGTTGCCTTAGTAGCCTAGAAGCACTAAAATAGTTGCCTTAATAATAGCCTAGTGACTGAAACACTAGCTTAAATATTACTTGCTAATGAATATTAAAGAATAAAAACCATAAGCATTTTCTTAGAATTCAATTTAAATAAACCATTAAAAAAAAAAAAAAAAAAAAAAAAAAAAAGTTTTAAATAATAGAAATGTATAATATTAGATTTTCTAAGTAATTCATAAAACTAGAAGAATATTATATAATGAATTCTCATTAAAATGGCCTCATTTAAGATTGATTTCTCATTATTATGTATAAAATCAGATTCTCAAATTAAGGTGTATAGAAATTACATGTAATAATCATCAGTTTACATGTAGTTTGTTAACATGGACTTTTTTTTTATTGAAAGGGGGAGGAGGGAATTTTAACCCTACTTTCTTCAGAAAAATAAACTTCTAAAAATTTTATTTATTTTTTAAACATGACGTGCAGTAATTAAAAAATTCTATTTCTTTCATTTGGTGCCATAACACTATAGGAAATAACAGTGCTGATTCTCTACCTATTATCCTGGAAGAGAAGCAAGCAACAAGGCTGGACTGTGAGTCATTAATTTGCTTCTACTTCCACTTCTATTGAGAAAACTTTACTTTTTTTTTTTTTTTTTTTTTTTTTAAGACAGACTAAAAATTATTAGGTACCGTCACTTTTCCCTTCTTATATTCATAAAGTTGTATATGAACACAAGTAATATTGTAAACAAGTACTACAATTAGAATAGATATACATATTCATTATTTAATTGTTTTCACATATTGTTTTTTCCAAGTTATAATTTTTAATGAAGTAGCATAAAAGGGCTTGAGAAAATATCCATTCGCATTAATATGTATGTGTGGTGTACATAATACAAGTATATATTTCATATTGCCATGTAAAACTCCAGGTTTGTGATTTCCAGTTATAACACAGTCTTATTAATATGGACAAAATCACTGGTTGTCTATCTTTGTGAGTTTACTGTAATAATTAGAAAGCAATGACGTTGAAAAATAATACATAGTATCACAGTGGTAGAAGGAAAAATTGCAAATGATGAATATTTTATAAATAAAGATGAACATCAAAGAGAAAAGAAACATTCATTAAAAAACACTATTAAACTGATTTTCCAAAATAAAATTTTCAAACACTGTTATTTATTAAAATTTTTATAAGACCAGATAGAAATAGAGAGGCAAACAATCATTAAAAATTTTGGCGAAAGAAAATGTCCACCCTACACAAAGTTCAATTAATTCATGAAATGCCAAATAATTTTTGATACTTTTACTTCATTTTAAAAGAGGTAATAGAAAAAATAATCTAAAAAAAAAAAAAGAGTTACCTTCCTCCCCCCTCCCCAATGTTATAAAAAAGTGAATAATAACCATAAATAAGTATCTTCTGTTGAAAACATTAATTACTCAAAAATCTGTCTAAAACTCTGCGATTTAAATTAGTTAGAAAATTGTCACATAATCTTGTAAAAAGTATTTTATTAAATTTATTAAAAAAAAAAAAAAAAAAAAAGAAAGAAAAACTTTTAGGCTTTTTTTTTACATCAATGATTACAAACATTTTCTTTTATTAAAAATTTTATTTATTTTATTTTTTTGCTCATCAGTTTATTTATTTTATTCTCTGCTGAACACTTTTTAAATGTGCTTTCATGTAAACTAATACTCTGTATACCATTAGCTTTAAAGGCAAACAATACCTTATCTCGCCAACAGCAAAGCTTATGTTATTTTACGGGAAAAATCTGTTTCTACAATTAATCATCACTTAATGTATTTTTTCTTTTTTTTAAAATTCCATTTTCACATTTAAAGAATTCACAATCTTTAATTTAGTACAGTACATCATCACTACTCAAATGTTTATTAGCATAAGAAAATCAACATGCTAACTATAATTACTTTCTCTTACCCATATACACTGCTCAAAACAATTAAAGGATATTGTAAGTTTTATATAAAATAAACATATAAGCGAAATTTTTTTTGCCGAAAATGGAAGAAGAGAATCACAAATGCAAATTTTTCTGATTTTCAAACTGTAGAGTATGCTAATTTTGAGTTAGACGTCAAAAACGTCGCTTCAGCGGCAGCGAATGAAATTTGACTTTCAATTGAATAAAAGACAATGAAGACAATGATGATCGGCATTCCGTAACTGCTTTGTTTCGATGAGTATGATGTCTCAGCGAAGTCATTTAACCGATTCAGAAGCTTGGAGAGTTGTTGGTAGGTTAGAAGGGGGCCAAACTCAAGCCGAAGTAACGCAAGCCATTGGAGTGTCACAAAGTGTGATTTCCAGGATCTGGAACCATTTTTTGGAGACTGGAAGTGCAGGCCGAAGACCAGGGCAAGGTCGTAGACAGGCAACAATGCCTAATGAAGATCGTTATTTAGTGTTAATGGCTCGGAGACATCGAAATATGAACGCTACTCTTCTCCAACACCACCTTCGCTCGGCTACTGGCACCACGGTTTCAACACAGACTGTCCAAAACCGGCTCCATGGTGTAGGTCTGTATGCTCGCCGACCAATGGTACGCGTTAGACTAACATCAAGTCATCGTTGCGACCGCAGAGAGTGGGCAACAGAGCATGTGAACTGGAGGAGAAATGAATGGAGCAATGTTCTTTTTTCTGACGAGTCCCGTTTTTCGGTTCAGCCTGATAATAGGCGTATTTTCATCTGGAGGGACAGTGGCAGTAGGAATAATCCTGCGTTTGTGCACGAAAGTGTCAGATTTGGCGGTGGGGAAGTGTTGGTGTATGGTGGCATCTACATTGACGGGCGCACAGCCCTCTACATCATTCGAGATGGACCTCTGGCTGGTCGCCGATATAGGGATGAGATCCTCAGACCTATTGTAGTCCCTTACGTTGCAGCAATCGGAGATGACTTCATTTTAATGGACGATAACTGCAGGCCACATCGTGCTAACCTGGTGGAGGATTTCCTTTTCGAGGAAGGAATCGTACGAATGGAATGGCCAGTATGTTCTCCAGACATGAATCCAATAGAGCACGTTTGGGACGCTCGAGGAAGACGAGTTGCTGGCCGCCAACCACTCCCACAAACTCTCCAAGAACTGGAAAGAGCTCTTCTGGAAGAGTGGGACAGAATACCCCAACTCGTGATTAATAGCCTCATTGACTCCATGACTCAAAGGTGTTTAACGTTGCTGGCCGTCCGTGGAAACCATGACCCCTACTGAAAATGATTTCCTTTGAAGAAAACACCTTTTCTTATTCTTTTTTTTCTCATATGCACAAATTGTGTTTTTTTCATTTTGTACACAAATGCGCAATAAAATGCATTTTTTTCTGCCAAACATGTGTAATTTATTCTCATATAACCTACTATGTCTGTCAACCATGTATCAATCAGCTAAAAAGTTTCCCAGCCACAAAATCCACATAAAACAGCAATATCCTTTAATTCTTTTGAGCAGTGTATATAGTAGAGAAAGTTTTGTTTTGGGTTGAATTTTTCGAAATTGAGTTTTTGTTATATTTACACGTTTTGAGGTGTCCAGAAACTGAAAATCATGTGGTTGATCTGTGTGTGTCTGTGTCTGTCTGCTTGTATGTGTGTCTTATCAGCATATCTCAAGAAAAAGTAGTAGCAGGAGGTCCACATTCGGTATTCTATATCTGTATCATACTGTGATGCTACGCGAAAATTTTTGTTGGGATCAAGCAAATGGTTAGTGTACAAGCCCATCCAAGAGAATTTAAATATATTATATGTCTATGGGACAGGCCTCGATCATGACTGTTTGGGGTCCTGGGCAAGGCAAAATTAGGGGCCCCCTCGAAACCGTTGCAACATCATTTATGTCCGATAGATGATCAGTCGTATGTACAATGCATAAACAATATTTTTGAGGTAGATTTTAAAATATGTTAATATTTTTTACATTTTCAGTTACTATTTATGTTATAATGTTAAAAATGGTTTCTTAAAAATGAGCTAAATTGTCTCAAAATAGCTCCGAAACAATATATACTTAAATTTGAAAATCCATGTACTCATTTTTGAGTATATTGACATTGTTTACACCTAGGATTAATTACAGCAGGATTTACTGATTAAAATGAATTTCAAACCATTTCAATCTCTCTGCCTGAACAAACATATGTTGATACAAGGCCCCACTATTTAAGGAATTAGATCAGCCAGTGGAAAAAGAAAAAGCAAAATATATCAAAAATGAAAATTCTGTTTCCGAGAACATTCAGTATTTTTTAAAGATAAATTTCATATATGAAAATATATATATAGATTTGTATTTTTACTGAAATAAAAGGGAATATTTTGTAATTTAATATTAGGGGGTTTGGTGGCCTCTCAATGTCCGGGGCCCCTGGGCGAAGTCCCGGTTTGCCCATGCGATAATATGGGCCTGCTATGGGGATGGGGGAAATTTCTGGTAAGCCCAAGGTAACATAGCCTGCCCTACAGAAAATGAAACGAACTTATAAACATGTTTTGTGTATATTGTGGTATGGAAATCATTAAACATTCGTTTGCAGGGATACCCAAGTATATAGTAAGCAAATTAAGGTCTTAATTTAGGTCTATGCTTTGAAATTGCTGGATGTGTTTTTCATATCGGACTAATTTTAAGTAAACTATATGGATATGCATATATATATATATATAGAAAATATGCAGGATTACTCAAAATACCTACACTTTTTATTATTATTATTATTATTATTAAATGCTTACTGCTTAAATTTACTGCTTTACCTGTGATTTATCTTTATAGCATTGAAATGAGGGATAACAAAAGTTGTGTGAGTGACAAACCAGATTATTTATTTTTAAAAAGAAATTCTCAATGACTTAACCTTTGGTGAAAGTTATTTATTGCGTCGATAATATAAATGTAAATAAATAAATAAATAAAAATAAAAGAATAAATAAAATCTTAGGTCTGATAAAATACCAAAGTTTTTAAAAGGCATTAATAGAAAAATATTATGTTGGTGCATTAAAAAGTAGTCCTACTTTGTTGTAAAAGTTTAAATAACAAATCACTATTATAAAAAAGCAAGTTATAGAGCTTTTTAAAATCTTGTACTAGGCATAAATAAAAACTTTTTTGATAACCTTTTAATAATAAAAAGCCAAAGTTTATCGAAGGTAACGTTCGAAACTGATGCCATTGCTAAACAATAAATTGAAATAAAGAAGAAAAAGGTTTTATCCTTGTTTTTGAGGAATTGTTCAAAACATTTATTTAGTTAATAAAATAAGTATTTATTCTTGGTTTGGTGGAATGAATAAAATAATGGAAAAAGGATGAATTAGCAAAAGTTTTTTTTTTTTTTTTTTTCTTGTAATATATTGATGCACAGAGCGTGGGCATGTTTTGAACTAAAATCAGCAAAAAAATCACCATGCAAACAAATAAAATGTCTTATTACTTACCTCAGAGAATATATTTTAAGTTAAGATTGAGTAAAATATTGTTATATTTAGTTTAATAATATCATACAGTCTATTTGCACAAATAATTTACTTTTAAAATATAATAAAAGTTATTAAAAAACAATATAAATTCATATATTTGTTATAAAAATCTTTAACCATTTCTAGTAATGTTTTTTGTTTTATTTAGGTTTCTGTGCAATTGCAATGACATTATCATGTTCAGTGATAAAGTTTCTTTGTTCCAAACTTTTTATTTCATTATGTAATGCAGCAATTAAATTTTCAGTAGAAATTTTGTCGTTTTGAATAATTTCCAATTAATTTTCAAAACACTCTCGTTATTTACATTTTTCTGAATCGCTCAAGTAAAAATTGATTGATACAGCCATCTATCGGCAGAAAAGCAAAACAGAAATTATAAATAAAATATAGCAATTAGCTTATATGCATTTCGATTTGAGAATGCTTCTTTTTACTGTTACTAGAAATCTTATATGCTGAAACATAAAATAAAATAAAGAACTAGAAAATTTCACAAAAATCCTTTATTAAAATAAGCTTAAACAAAAAAAAAGTTAGAATTGAAATCATACATGGTAGTAGAGAAAATTGTTTGGTGCTGCCATCTATGAGCAAAACAGAAAAACAAAAATGGCCATAAATGTGACCTTTGGCGAAAAGTGCTTCACCGTGAAAAAAAAAAAGAAAGAAATACACGTGACTACACCGAGCTGCTCTATAAATAAATTTAAAATTGATAATTTAAGAGCTCTATGTGTGATAATTATTTAAAAATAAGGTTTAATATCACTATTTTACATTATATATATTTTTTTAAGCTTAAAATATATGTATTCAATCATTGTTTCTAATGTACGTTTTTTGCTAGAAATGTAGATCCGTATATAAGCCGACTCCCATAATTCAGCTTCCGAAAAATTTCCAAAAATTCTCGGCTTATACACGGAAATATACGGTAAGTTCTTTTTGTCATTTGCTTTTTAAAATTATAAATAAAATTTGACCTTTTTTTTTTTTTAAAAAAAAAAGATAATATAAACTCAAAATAATTTATTGATATACTCTAAACAAATTTGGTTATCTTATATATTTGTTTACTGTAAGCAGATGGGAAGGAGGCAGTGGGGGGAGGAGGAGGTTAAAAAATAAATAGATTTTTGAGAAATGAAACCATTCTACTCCTTTATAGGGGTCATTCCATGTCAAATCAACAGTCAATACATGTCGGTGTCCATGTACAGTCGGTAACAAAGTCTCCGAACACTAGCGAAAATTCCGATGTAAAAAATGTACACTTAATACAGTTTTGTTAAATAAATCCTTGTCGAATTCTGTTCTTAGTCAGTCTAAAAACAGGATTCGACAAAGTTTTATTTAACAAAACTGTATTAAGTGTACCTTTTTTATATAGGAATTTTTGCTAGTGTTTGGAGACTTTTGTTACCAACTGTACGTAAGACAGTAACAAAACAAAATGTTGAAAAAATTTTACGGTCTTTTAGTTTTATTCTAAAAATTTCAGTATTTCCCTCTCACTTTCGAGTGTTGACACTTTTTTTAAATCCGAAATTTTAAGTTGACTAATCAAACATTGCATAAAAAATGGATTTAATTTAAATTAATTTAGTCACACAAAACTTAACATAGGTTCGTAAAACAAATAGAAAATACTTTGTCAAATCTGATGCAGGATGACCAGACGTACTCATTTTTGAGGACTGTCCTCATTTTTAGACATCCTTCTCATTTTTGAAATTTTCTAATGAGGACCACATTTGTTCTCATTTTAAACTTTTTTGTCCTCATTTTCTGAAAATTGCTAACAATTTGTGTATTTTCATAAATTAGATTTTCTTTCCACCAATTCTAAAATTTATTAATGCTTTTTATCTTTTAGTGTTGTATCTAGATTGTTGAAAATGTTCTTTAGACCTGGGAATAGAATGAAATTTTGTGAATAAAATAATATTATTATGCCGATAAAACCATTATATAATTTCATTTGTATATACAAACATGCATTGCTGAAATAGTATACATTCTTCAATTTTAAAGTTAATTTTTTATTATAACTGAAAATTTAATAAATTTGAAAATTTCAAATTCATTTTATCTCTAAAACTAAATCTAATTTGGGTTAGGTTGTGGGGATTAACGCCGATTGATTGCACTATGGTCGTATGCCGGAAGGGGAGTGGCCTCCGTGTGGGGGCCCGTCTTAGCCCGTATTTATGCAAGTTTCGGAGAAAACCATGGAAAACTCCGAACGGCTAGGTCGACGAGCGCGACCTGGGATTGAACTCGGCACATCACTTCTACCAACTTTGAGTGCAGATTCCCTCTGCTGCTGGTGGGCTAATATCCAATTTGTATAAATTTTGAGTATACTTTTAATTAAAATAATGTGAAATTCCCTTCTATTCATTTCTTTTCTTTTTTTTTTTTTTTTTTTTAAGATTAAAATTTTAGATAAATTTTAGATTTTTTTAGATAATTAACAGTTGTATAAATAAATTAAAGTAAGACAAATACTTAAATAAACAAAAGTGAAAATTGTATGAATATATTTTTCCATAGTTTAATTTTACGCTATTGTACTTACAATCATTTCAGCTCATAGATCATAATGATAAAGAATATTTCTTTGTGTTCCTTCCCTGTAAAAATCTATGAGTGTTAAACTCACCAAAATCTATGCAGTTCGTGTGACTGTGGCATATAGTATGAGTATAAATTATCAGCTCATTTGGGTAAGACATTTAGAAACTATTGCACTTAAAAACAAATTGGGCCCATAGACCATAATGATAAGGAATTTTTCCTTGTGTCCCTATAAAAAGTCTTTAAGTACTAGATTCACGAAAATTGATACAGTTCGTGCGTAATGACTTATAATATACATTTTCAGCTTAGACGAATAAGGTGTTTGAGTGCTATCACACTTTAAAAAATTTGTGGTCCATATGCCATAGTGATAAAGAATTCTTTTATTTGTGTCTCTGTAAAAAAACTATAAGTCCTAGATTGACAAAAATCAATAGGGTTTGTGCTATGGGGATTTACAAAGTGTTTAGGCACTATCGTGTTCACTCCCACACACACATCCTCATAAAAATAGAAAAAATGAACTCAGGGACCGTAAAACGTGTATAAACACCAAAATCTCATAGTCAGATTTTTGACATGATTACAATACAGTCGGTAACAAAAGTGTCCGAACACTAGCAAAAATTCCTATGTAAAAAAAAGTACAATTCAAACGGTTTTGTTAAATAAATCCTTATCGAATCATGTTCTTACACTGACTAAGAACAGGATTCGACAAGGATTTATTTAACAAAATCGTATGAAGTGTAGTTTTTTTACATAGGAATTTTTGCTAGTGTTCGGACACTTTTGTTACCGACTGTACTTTCCTTACATAATATGTTAGGAAAGAATAAAGGGCTTAGTTTAAACTTAATAATTCCCTTAAAATGTTGTATCTCAAATTCAGTGTTTTATTTTTCTTTCACACTAATGAATTCTAAATAATTTTGTCTTTTTCTTAAGGCCACTCATGTAGAACTCTATATATTATGTATATATATCCCTCATTTCTGTTTAAATTAACAATATCCGGTAAGTAATAGCTCTTTTGTTGCATACCGACGGGACTGGGTCCTAAACGTACTCATCTGTAGTCTCCCAATTAAAGCTTTCTCAGAATGTATCTGTCTATTAAAACTAGGCTATCTGGAATCAGACATCGGACCCATGCATGCAAAGACAGTGTCTTATTCTAAGCGGAAAGCTTTGTGCTTTCACATTTCTCATACATTTCTTTTCACACATCTTGTTCGATTTATTGACGAATTTTACTAGCAGCAGTTTTCTCAACCAATTTAGATTCTTTCATAAGGATGGGGGTGGGGTAGGGTGTCTTTTTTACAAAAATTTTTTTTTTCAATCTTGCTTATTTTTTTTATTTTTCGTACTTCGTTTTAATGATTCGAGTGCTGCCCTTAGACATCTGCCGCCCTCAGGCATTGCCTGAGTTGCTTAATGCCTAGCGACGGCCCTGGTCACTACCCCTGCATTTTAAGTCTGATAAGCATAGATCATATAAGGCATTTTGTCTGTGATCATCTTTTGAAGAAGTTATAGTGAACTATTGCTCAAGATTTTATTTCCTTTACTATCTTCTGTTTACAAATTTTGAAGTTTTACAATTCACTTATCACAGTTTTAAAGAAATGGACAATTTAGAGATGGAACCCTCAACTTCTACAGCTTCATGTAAAAGGTACTGTTGCAACCCATTTGAAAAGTCAAGTCACAATTGCTGTAAGAAAAACTTAAGAAATGTAAGCAAGAACTTGGTGATAAAATTTACTTTTTTGAAACAAGATTACAAAATTTGTGATACTTGCCGTAAAGAATTAAAAGCATATACTGAGAAGCAATTACTAGTTAAAAAGAAAAAAATAGAATCTAGTTCTGATGATGAATTTGGGCAAACAGATTCTTTGTGTACCCCAGAAAAGGAAGAAGCTTTAAGTTCATTGAACAAAACTTTGATTGCTTTAAGTGAGTCACCTCTACGGAAAAAATGATTATATCAGAAGAAATATCCCCAGGAAAAAATTAAGAAAACAGCAGCAGTATTCAAAAGCAGAATATTGAGTATACATTCAGATCCTGAAAAAGATGCTGTTCCTCTCTTCTCTAATCATGAAATTATTGGACAACTAAAGGAAAAATTTAACTCTATAAAAGATAAAAGCATTAGAATGCAAATATTGACTACTCTCCCAAAAAGCTAGACTTTAAAATATTCAAGATGATTTTGGTGTATCAGATTATACTGCAAGAAAAGTTAAAAGTCTAGTAAAAGAAAAAGGCGTCATGTCATCTCCTGATCCTATGTATCTCCTGATCCGACAGTTGTATGACTGGGCAAAAGAGCATATTAAGTCCATACATTTTCAGTACAGTACAACTGAACAACATAAAGAAGAAGAAAAGACTGAAACAAAGGATAATGACAGCAAGAAGAATACCAGGTACTCAGAAACTCCACTCGTTTGTTCTACTGAACAAAAATCATGTGCAAGTCAAAACATTTTCATTTTCTAAGAACTCAAGAATAGAAAGCGTAACAGCTTTTGGGGATAATCTTGAATTTACTGAAATGGTTGGGTTCTTGATATCAGGGCCGGCTCGACCATATAGGCAAACTAGGCGATGGCCTAGGGCGCTCAAATCTAGAGGGCGGCACAATCCAGACAACAAGATCTATTTTATTTATTACAATTTAACGGCACTTTAGAATAGATAAAATGTAGTCTTGGAAACACAGCTCTCACGTTGTGTGAAAATTTTAAACACAATTTTTGTCTAGAAAGGACTAAAAAGTACAAGTCTGCTGCTATGACTTGGAAACATTTACTGAGTTTTCTTGGCGTGTTTTCAATTGGACGCGTAAAAATGAAGGAAATGCATAATCCTCGAATTGACTTTTCAGGACATCAAAGTCAATGTAATTTATCTGATGAGAAGTGCTAGAGAAAGAGTCACAAACAACTGGCTTGATTTTACCATAATAACGATCTATTAATTTCAAAAATTTACAACGTCGAATTGAGTTTTGAAAACAGTCCGTCATTAAATCTGTCCATCTAATTGTTAACAGCTTTACACTATATCTAAAAGTCACCGAGTCATTATTTAATGGGGCTGTACTTTATTGGACCTACAACTATAAAGTTTTGACTTTCCATTCAAGGGTCTAAATTGTACCTCATGTTTTTTATAATTTTGAACTGACATAAAAAGAAAAAAAAATATGAAGAAGAAGGAGATTTGAAGGAAGCTAGCTCTAACTAGAAAGAAGTTTTAGCTCATTAGACTAGGTAACTTTGTAGGGGCTATGCGTGGGGGCTTTTTGGAATTTTACAAAGTGATTCTGTTATAGTTTCTTTTTCTAGTAGCTCAACTTAGTAATAAAATGTGAAATTTCATTTTCAGTGCAGTTGATACTTGAGACTAGCTGTTAACAGAAAAAAAAAATTTTTTAGTATAATTTTGTAAGAGAAAATTAGAGAAAACTAGTTGGCATAGGTGGACTCTGCTCAGTTCCCCATCATATTTATGTTCTCAGAAATTTCTAGTGCGAGACATGTTATAATCATGTTAAAAAAAATGAATTTGACCAAAGCTTGATACAGTGACAGAATGAAATCCTCGCCTAATAGGCTATCCATCGTTCACTTCGATATAATTATCTTATTCTAATCTATTAATTTATTTTATCGAGGTCAATTCCGTCGTTTAGTTTTCATGCTACTATTTCTAATGCAATAATCCTCAAAATTCATATTTATATGAAAAATTTACAATTTCGCTATGTTTATAAAATCGTAAATTACGAATAATTTACGAAATTTTCCTATTAGAATATTTGTATTCAATCATGTTCAAACCAATATCATAAACGTCATTTTGAAGTTGTCTAATGTATTTAGGATCCTCAAAATGGAAGTTTATGCTTAATTTTGCGTTATTCCGACATGTTAAGTAAATCGTAAATTCCAAATAACTTACGAATTTTTTTAATTGGAAAAATCATAGTCTATGATATTCATGCCAGTATCCTAAATAATATTTCGAAAGTGGTTTGACATCTTTACGATGAAAATATCCCTCAAGATTGACGTTTATGTGAAATTTTGCTCTATTTTGCCATGTGAAGAAATTCGTAAATTTCCAATAACTTACGAAATCTTTATATTAGATAATTCATAGTCATTAATATTCATGCCAGTGTCCTAAATAATATTTCAAAAATAGTCTGACATCTTTACGATTAAAATATCTCTCAAAATTGACGTTTATGTGAAATTTTGCCCTATACTGCCATGTTAAGAAATTCGTAAATTTCCAATAACTTGCGAAATTTTCAAAGTAGCATATTTATAGTTACTGATGTTCATTCAGGCATCAAAACTGATATTTTAAAACTGGTCGGACATTTTTACAGTAAAAAGTTTCCATTTAATGCACGTTTAAGTGAATTTTTGTCCTATTCTCCCATGTTAAGAAAATCGTAAATTTCTCATAACTTACGAAGTTTTTAAATTCGAATGTTGCAAATGAATAGAGTTCTTGCCAGTGTCGAAAGTAATATTTTAAAACTAATCTGACCTCTCTGCGACAATTTGTTCTTGAGATATCGTGTACACAGACTAACAAACTAACGGACTAACACACTAACCCACTAACACACTAACAGACTAACAGACACCCTACAGACAGACACCATAGAAATTTTGTCATTTTCGGATTCCTCACACCTGAAAACGTGTAGAAAAGTAAAAAAACCGAGGTCGAAAATTTTCACGATTACCTAAGTTCCCCATACCTATAGTATGATGGGGAACTAAAATATCATTAGCAAAGCAAATTAGGCTCATTTGAAAAGTTACTTTCGTCCGAATCCTAAAGAAACACTATCAGGATAATAATTTGGAAAAAAAAAAAAAAAAAAAAAAAAGATTTTTCCACCTGAATCTGAATAAGCAAAAATCTTGCTTTATCTTCCAAAATAATTAGTAAATAAACAATAGTTTGATATGGAAGAAATAAAGATTGAGGCTTTGATAAGCAGAACATGGAAAATGCTTCCGGTTTCACTTTGAGTTTATGTATCCTTGCAATGTGAGAAAATTCTATGGGTAATCTGCAGCGAATAGACGACATGACTCTCTGACGTCATTCAAAGTCCTGACGATTTTCTTTTATTTAACCTGCAGGAGTCTTTTTTTAACCCACAAACAGTGGAATGTAGCCTATCATAGCACAGCTTTTTCCCACAAACATTGAAAGCTCCACCTCGTTCTAGTTGTCCATTCTCGACGAACACAAGCCAGATCATGTATAAAAAATGTTAATTTCCTATTACAAAATAAGTTCGAAGAAAGTTTTCGCCAGTACATAACAAAAGACAACGCGCCAATCGTGAAAATGTGACCCAAACTCCATTCCTAATGCACTACTAAAGACAAAATTTTTTTCTTGTAAAAGTGATTTCGGATTTGATAAACATGAGGCATTTTCAGAAGAAATTAATATAGCGGTATCATTCCCATCGGAGTTAGAGCCAGCCCGATTACGAAAAATGAACAAGTTTAATTATGCAGTCAGCTGATAAATCAACAAGTGATGCTAAACATCATTTTAAGATTTATTTTTATATTTCTTTTTCTTGATACAGCAAGAAAAGAAATTCGAATGATGAGAAGTTCAAACAGACCAAAAAGATAAATCATGTTTTCTGATGCCTTTCTAACAATTGTGAGTCATAAAAAAAAAATAAAAAAAAAAAAAGAACTTTCAAAGTGATTTTGAAATTATGTAAAAGATTAGGAGATCAGCAATAAAATTGTTGCTGATACTTCCTGTGTCTGTGACCAGTGGAGAACCCAGCTTCATATAATTGAAATTAATAAAAACTTACCAGCATTCTATAGTGACGTGAGAACGATTTGTAGGACTATCACCATTATCAACAGATCAAGATGAAGCTAAAACAATTCATTTGAAGGCTATTGTTTCTACTACTGCTAAAAGTAGCGCCGAAAAAAACAATAATATGCAATATGTAATAAAAATAAATAGTTGATTATTTATTACAGTATTTGTATGTGCATAATTATCTGCGTGTCTTACATTTTTTAAAAATTTGTTTTAATGGGGTGCCACGAAAATTTTTCGCCTAGGGCGCCAAATTTGCTCGGGCCGGCACTGCTTGATATGCAGATATAATGGACAATGGTGGTTAGGTTGTGTTTTAGATTCTAATGAGGAAAATCAAACACTGAAGATAAAGTTCTTACATCCACACGGACCTTCACCTTTTTCCTACTATCCAGCCATTGAGGATGTACTGAATTTACCTGTAAGTGATGTAATTTCAAAAGTTGACCTCAGGAAAAATCCAACTGGAAGAGTTTATAACCTGTCAAAGCAAGAAATGGACAATGCTAACCAGAAGTTGTAAAAAATATTGTATCCTTAACTGTAACTATCTTCAGAAGAAAAAAAAAAGTATGAAGTGAGTAGAAAGTTCATTATTTTATTTCACTATGATCCCATTGCTATCCCATTCTGAAATTTTCAGCACACATAAAACAAATTATCAAGAGAAATATATATTTTTTTCAGATAAAAAAAAAAAGTGCTTTTTGAGTTATTGAAGGTCAAAGGTCAAAATGTTTGACCTTGAAATGAAAAATTTGAAAAATATGTTCACGTGATATATTATTTGAAAGCTTGTATTATAAGCTTTCTAAAGATACCAAATTTATACCTCTAAGTCAATTAGGGAAGAACATATGGGCACATTTGTAATACAGGAATTTTGAAAATTTGCATTTTTGATGCAGACTTTTTATTCAGTATTAATTAATTTCTATATAAACCTAATATCTGAGCCCAATTAAAAAAAAAAAAAAAAAAAAAAATTAAGAGGATCAGGTTAAGAATGTTACTTTTTTTCGTTGATTTGAGCAGGGTTGGGTTTCTTCCAGGACAGTAGAAGAAACTGGAAGAAATGGTAGAAACCAGAAGAAATGGAAGAAACCAACCAGAGGACAAAACAGATGTTCAAAATTTAAATTTATGAACTACACAAACTCAAAGCATAAATATAATGTCAAATCTAAACTATAATCCAATTAATATTAAAAATATTTTTAGAAAAATAAGTTATTTGAGAACCAACACTAAATACATACAGGCGATGGGTTTTTACTTTTTAAAGCTAATATTTTTAGAAGTTTTTGCATAGATACTATCTCATATTATTATACGTTCAAACAGTACAAGTGATAATAATTATGGAATTTTTAGCCGTAATATTCACATTTTTTGTACCCAATGAACTGTATCAATAAGTAAGGTACCTACTTTTAAACTTTCCTGCAAGTTATCTAGGATTTCAAAAAAAAAAAAAATCCATAGTTTGTATTTATTTTAAATTGAAAAATAAAGTGCAGTATTGAACTACTAAAAAACTTTTCATTTGCTTTACGGTCAACTCTCCCTAACTCTTATAAGTTTCGTCCACAGGTTATGTGGATTATAGGAATTTGCAGATTAGAGATCATTGCCTTTGTTTACAGTTTTCTTTTGCAGATACAAAGTCAGTTATTATTAATTCATAAATAGACATCAAAATTGAAAGACGATTTCTAATATATCTTAGAATAAAATATTTTTTCAATATTAATAAAACTAATCTGTCATTCATATATGATAAATAATTCAAGCATATTCAAATAATAGGTACCTGTATAATGTAAACAAACATATTTAAAAAATACAAAAACAAAATACTTTTGTAGCTGCCACAGGCAATAAGAATGAATCAACCAATTCAAGGCCACTTGAACTATTAAAATTTATTTTGGAATTTATTACGTTAGTGTGCCTAATATCACAATATTATTTAGAATATTTCTCACAATCGCTATAAGCAATGTCAGTTGTGAAAGGAGTTTCTCAAAACTAAAGTTAATTAAATATTATTTAAGATAAAAAATGAATGCTCTCAGATTGACTAATCTGGCTATCTTGGCTATTTAATAATAAGTGACTGATGAAATCGATACTGATAGTGCAATTAACCCATCAGGAGTCGCTAGTTGGTCGATTTGCCGCCCATCCTTCAGTGTTGCCAGATTTTTTCATTCAATAGCCACCAAAAATTTTCAGAAGTAGTATTTGATATACATAAAAAACGCAAATAAAATTGAAGGAACGTCGATCACATCACTTCTTAAAATTATTGGTGTGAGTTAAATAAAAAGTGCGCAATCTGTAATAGGTGGTGCTGCCTATAGCGACTACTAATGGGTTAAGGACTTTGCTATGAGAAAAACTAGAAAAATACGATTTTAATTTATGGAAGAAGTTTTTTTTTATTAAAAATAATTTCCGTTTTGACTTAACAGATGATTTCCTAATTATTATACAATATTTTCTTAATTTAAGCAAAAAATGTATTTATTATAAATTCTATTCATTATTTCCTTTCAATAAAATAAATAAATTAATGACCAATTTTTATTTAAATTATTATTTAATTTTAAATGTTTATACTAAAACGATTTTTGTCAGCAAAGAAAATATTTATTATATTGCAATATTCAGTAGCTTGAAAAATATTTTATTACTAGTATATAACCCCTTCAAAAATGACAGAACGTGAAACCAATTAAGGTAGTGAATCAAGGAATGCTTTGCCAGATTTGCTGGTCACTATATTTAAAGGGGACTAATCTGCAAGTTGTACCTCTCGGGACTAATGTGCAAGTTGCACCGAATGAACCAACTATTTCTTTACATGAAAATACCTACTAACCCTGGTCTAATATATCGGTATCATACTATATATCGTACAGTGGTGGCGTCAGAAATTCCCCGGCGGGGGGAAGGGGGGAGGGGTGGCACCGGTTCCCCGACAGGGAGGCACTATATGTAGAAACATTTTTACAGGCATATTTATTTAACACCATGTACCTTCCTGTCAGTGTCTATCCGCTATGTCAAATATACAATTCTTTTTTTTTTTAAGTGCTTCCGTATTATTTTTAACACCGAATAAGATAAGAAAGAGGAGGAGGTTATGATAAATTTGAAGCCTTTGTGTGTTTGAGGCACTGTAATGTCCAAACGAATAGACCGTCTTTAATGCAATTTTCCCCTTATTAAGGCTGATTTAATCGGGATGGTTCTTAGTAAAATTCTGTTTGATAGATTTATTTTAATTAATTAATTAAAATGTAATTTTTCAGGTCACTTTGCATTAAGATTTTAATATTTGCGTGCTAGCAGTATTCCTTTTTTCATATTATTCGGCTAAGACATGCGAGCTTGCAATCTTCCGAATTTAAATCATGTCAGATTATAAATCCCGTATTTTTTTTAAATTTTTTTATTGGAGCTGAAAACCAAGTATTTTAAAAATCTTGAATTGTAAACCGATTTTGGCAAGAGTTAAAAATTGGTTAAAAATAATATAAGTTCACAGTCAAACTTTTTTCAATTCATTTCAAAATTATTGAGTTTTAAGATATTTTTAAAATAATTTAAAATGTGATTTTTTTTTCCCTTTCAGGCCACTTTGCATTGACATTTTAAATTAATTTTACAAGCTGCTAACCTTTTAATTTCCAACTCATGTTAGATGATAAATCACGTTATATTATTATCATATTATATGATAGAAATGTACTGTTTTTAACAAAAAATAAATTTTTAATTGGTTTTGTCAAAAATTAAAAATAATGATTAAGATTTCACAGTAAAAAACTCCTAAATTCAGTTAAAAATTGGAGTTTTTAAAGAAAAATTATATTTAATTAAATTCATCACCAGTGCTACATTCACATTTCATAATTTATAAGCTAGTGTTCTTCCAGCTGAAAATTAGAGATTTTATGAAAAAATTAGAGTATTAAATTCAAGGTAGATTGTTTTTATAAAGTTAGCTTTTCACTTAATCGCCGTGTCATCTCGCCGATGTATCGAGCTATTCCCTACCCTCCTAAAATAACATATGTAATATGTATACATAAAAAAAAAAAAAGGTAAATCATGCATATTAGAGCACTAGCATAGTTGTGAAAAAATAAATAGAGTCAAAGACATCCAACAAATGTCAGATAAAACTTCCTTCTTAACATGGTATACATTTAATTTTAACCAAGTATATACATATTACATTTCTATTAAATGTTCAAATTTTACTTACAATATGCTAATTTAAATATGCACTTAAGGTATAATTTTCTCATAATCATACAACATTAATATTAAAATTACGTTATTTAATCTTCATAATGTTAAATACTTCATGAACAGATGCAGTAGATTTCCAGAAATCCGCATGTTGTAACCAATGTAATTATCAAACCGACAGTAAAATTTTTAATATGAAAAGTTCAAGATAGCACTGATATTAACAATGATTCATCAGAAATTGAATCTCACGAAACACAGAAAGTCAATTTTATGCAGATTTCTTTCTGTTGATGATAAATTTTAAATGCATTAATGCTATAAACAAGAAATAATAATTGTTTATAAATAACAATAAATAAATAAAATAAAAAACTATTTTGCCTATATTAAAAAAAAAGTAATGAAAGGTAATATACTTGTAATAGAAGCTTATATTGTATCACATGTTGTGTAAAATTTTGTATCTTACTTTATTAGACAAATTTTTAATTCTTAATTCAAGAAAAAATTAAATTAAACTACATTATATGCATATTTTTTTGCTAAGTTGTTTAAGCTCTTTAATTTTTTCTTTTATTTTTTAATTATGTTAATTATTTTCCAAGCATACTTACTTTTATTTTTCCTCATTTTTTATGCATTACAGTATCAAAATCTCGTTTCATAAATGCTAATTTTCACAAAATTCCAAAACACATAATTTTTTTCCCAATTTGTGTGGATTTCTGGGAATCTCCTGTATACACATTAAATTTAAAAAATAAAATCCATTTACGTATTATTGAAACTGAATTCGGCTTTTGGGATAGGTTTTATCAAATATTGTTACTATTCTTTCTAAATCTAATTTCTTTGATCTTGCACTGTGAAGCCCTAAAATCATTAAATTTTGCAACCTGCTTTCTGCACTGCAAGTTCTGAGGTAGTTTTTCACTATTCTAACATTTATAAATTGAACCGACAGATGTTTCAGTCGTTGGCTGAATTATTTCATAATTATTAATATATTTTATAGTTGGTTGGTTAGTTGGGTTTTAACGTTGCACTAGTGCTGCTCAATAGACAATTGGCGACGGTCTGGGACACACCCTGTCAATAAGGATGGGCCGGAAACATGCCATCACAATTTTGATCTTCCACGGAGGGGATAATATTTTTTTATGAAAAAAAAAAAAAAAAAAATGCTGAATGAAAAATTGCAATATGACTTTTGAAGATAATAATAAAATATAAACATTCATGAGCGGTTGAATTGATAAAATAGAGCAAGAACATTCTTTACTGTTTCCGAAATTTTTGTTTTCATACAAACAAGCATTAAAAATCGGTAAAAGTTGTATTGTTCTCCGATTGCCTTTTTTTTTTTTTTTCCCCTTCCCTTTTGTTCCCTGACTCTCTAGCAAAAAGTAATTAAAAGTAAATTTTAAAAAGAGAAATACATTTTCAATTTGTTGGTGATGCAGAGTGTAGCGATGTAAAATAAATAACAATTTTAATTTCATCTAATTATTAAAACGACTCTTAATTACACGGAAATATTTTAATGCTTTGAATTTGACAGATATTAAACGAATTATCATTATAAAATTTCACAAATAGTTAAAAGAATTTTTTCTTTAGAAATAAAATGCAAAAAACAAATCTTATTAAAAGGTCTCAATTATTTTACTTATTTCATTTCTCATTGTTAAAGCTGTTTTTAAGTTCATAAGCAAAAGCAACACATTTTCATCTTATTCTTTAGATATTTTCTTTGGATGTATGATCCTCCCTACACCTACAGCCGACATAGATACACAATATTTGAAAACAGTATCCTGAATAAGAATTAGTAGAATTAAAGGAAATGTGACTTAAATCAATATGCAAATTATATTTTCGTGATCTATTTGAATGAAATTTCTTTTTTTTTTGTTCTTATTAAGGGGGGGGGGGGGGGGGGGGGGGGATTAAGATTGTTTTTTCCGATGTACTTTTTAAAAGAGATATCTTATTCTTAAAAATTTCCAGGGAAGAAAAAAAAAACGTGTGTGTGTGTGGTCTGTATAGTTGCTATTCACAGACAAAAAGGGAAATGGAAACATATGTAGCCTACATGCTTTTTGTCCATTTCAAAGAGAGCTGGATAATAGGCAATAAAAAAAGCGACTTCTTCACAGAAGCATCGCAAGTGTGATTTTAGAAGATAAGTAATAGATAAGGAATGGGTCAATCTTTATAATAATATTCGCCGCTTTCTTTACTTTTCTGTTGTCGTTCCCACCAACTGACATAGAAAAGGAATACATAGTATATCAATGCTAGCAAAACAAAGCAGTTGCATGCCATTAGTTTTTCTGGGGGGGAAAAAAATCTTCTCTAGAAAGACAAACTCCGAATGATGAAAAGGAAAAAAATATTTTGTTGCTGAACAAAGGGGAAAAAAAGGGTATTTTTTCCCCGACAGATTTTGAGAATCTGCCCCGATGGGGGGGGGGGGTTCTGACACCACTCCTGATATCGTATTTATTGTAATATAACTCAATACTTATTTCGCTTCCTTCTTTGATTCATTTTAATAATTATTTTTTATATGCATGAGCAAATTTAATATTTTATAATTTTTAAGTGAAAGCATTATTTCATCTTATTCCCCCCCCCCCCCAAAATATATATATATATATATATATATATATATATATATAAATAAATAAATAAAATGGTAAAATTTTTTGCCAACAATCAAAAATTTAAATGTCCGATTTTTAAGTTATTTTTATATTTTAATTAATTTTAAAAAATCTAATTGAAACTTCGTTACAAATAAGGTACCAAATGAAAGGGGTGAATTTTCCAAATCCGTCGGACTAAACAACTTATCGATCGAACAATTAGATTTTTAAAATTAACTAAAGTATGAAAACTGAATGGCAACTTGCTATACAAATGAGTACGAACCAGAATCAAGACATAATGCTTTTATTATATATGATAATTTTCCATTAACAATAAATTCTTAAAGTAATAAATGTTGTTTTTAGGTAATTGATTAATATTAAAATTCAAAATATATTCTAATGAAATTTTCTTTTCCAGTTTTTAAACATTTTAAATTCTAGAAAAAAATATTACAAATTCGTAAGTTTCTAATTTAATAGCCCCAGTAGTGGTTCAGTCAGTAAAGCTCAATTCCCTTTAGAACACCGAAAGCGAAGCAGCACTGACTGTGATTAGTGCTTCGGAGGGGGTTGCCTCTGGACTGGTCTATGAAAGAAGCAGAGGTTGAGACGAAGTCTGGTCCTCGTTAAACTAAGCTGCACCGTCAAATGCTGGAATTCCTGTGTAGGTCATCAGGCTATTAAAACGTGAGTGCCATCCCCACCATGGAGAATAAAAAGTGTGATGGCCTGTCACCAATAGCTCAATGTTCAGTTTAGTGTAACGTTAATCAATCAATCAATATAATTTAATATATTCGCCGCTTTGGAAATTTTATAATTATAATAGTCGTATTTTCTCTGGGTGTGGAGAAGGGGCGGCAAATGTGGCCTCTGCCCCAGGCAGCAGAAACCTATGCTACACCGCTGCAATGTATTTCCATTTATGTTTAAATTTTAGGAATTTTCCCTCTACTTGTTTCTTTAATAATAAAATGAGTAAAAATGACATAATATCCCCCCTTAACAGCACTCCAACTACTGCCTACATAACAAAAAAATACTGCCTATTTTGTACCCAATGATGTCTTAGTAATTTTTTGTTTGAAACCTGTAACATATCAATCTTTTACTTTAATTTTTTTTTTTTTTCACTTACATTTATGATGGGATAGCCTGAAGGATTTGAGCTTTTGCATCAGTCCAACTTCAGGAACGACCGATCCTTCACCTCTACATGGAACTGCAGCCATACCTACAATAATATAAATGCCAGTTATCAAACTTTATATACTAATTGAAAAAAAAAAAAAAAAAAGTGTACTTTACTTTTAATAGAATTTTCTCAATTTCTTCCTAATTAAAACAAACAAGATATAATTGATATCACAATTACAGACCTGCCAACCTTGGAGGGAAAAAAAAAAAAATTATATATACATAATTTTAAGGGAGAAAAAGGAAGATTTATGGTTCTGTGTAGAAAAATGGAAAAAATATACTTTATTCAATACATGATACAGACTTGTCAACTTTCCAAAATGAAAAAGCCTGAGACTTTTTTTTAAGGTTACTTTATCGACATACCGATATTTTTAATCTTTAGGCTCATGGCTAAAGTATGCAACACAATGTAATAATTTCTCATGTAAAATTGCCCTTTGCTAAAAAACGTATTGTGAATTCAGGAAATTATACTTGAAATTTAAGTGGGGAAAAAAAAAAATTGTATGGGGGAGGCGGACATAATTAATGCAGGGAGGCCCAAACTTCAGTTTCATCCCAAAATCCAGTACCCCATTGCCTTCTGAAAAAAAAAAAAATATTAATTTTATTTAGGCTTAGCAGTCATATATGAATTTAATATTTTAATCTTTAGCTTAGGATTTCAACAACCAGTACTGGGACTAGTAGTTAAAATTATAATAAAGTAAGATTAAAATATTAAATTCATGTAACTGCTAAAACTAATTAAAAATTTTCACAGAAATCGGATTAGACCACCCTGCAGTAAACTAGATATTCTTTCCCCAAAACTGAAAAAGAAGGGGGGGGGGGAAATCTGAATTCAGGTAAATTACCTGAACACAATCACCCCTGTAAAGTTTAAGCAGTGTTGTAGAATTTCAGACTAAAACATTGCCAGAAGTAATTATTAAAAAATTATCTCTATGAAGGAAAACTGGATCCTGAGATTATATATATATAAGAAGGAAGCACAAAACATTGAAATTTTTCCATTCTTTAGAAAATTCTTGCTCATCTATACCTACAGATTGTGACAGTAAGATATTATTGACAGGTTTTCTATCATTTAAAAATTTACTGTACAATCCGATTGCCAAACTTGAACCTTAACTTAATGTTTATTATTTAATCTTCCGGAACTTTATGTACAAAAGAAATCAAATGTAAGACATGTCAAACTTTGCATGTCATCTCTCATAGTTACAGGACTGTGACCCCATTTTATAAATTAAAGAAAAATGTTAAATACAATTTATTTATTTATTCTATAATAATCAATGAAACAAATGTAAAATTCTTGTAAATCTAAAGAACTGCTATAAATTTCAAGATATTTCTAAATTATTACATAGTCACTGTGAAAAATTAACTGAAAATAATAGTAGTAATGAAAAACTCCTTAATACTATCACTCTTGTAGAGAAATGACAAAATCCTCCATTTGATTCAAAAGAGATCATTTTATAACAAAATAGTAATAAATCATATTACAGGATAACACAAGGAAAAAAAGAAAAAAAGAAAAAAAAAGCTGATACTGCATGCGAAAGCTATATATCTATTATAAATGTGTTTTTTAATTTTCAGTATATAAAAAAAGAACAAATGATAGTGCTTTATTCAATCAAGTGATTAGATGATATGTAACAAATGCATAAAAAAAATGCTGAGAAAAATGAAAAGCTAAATTTACAAAAAAAAAAAAAAAAAAAAAAACTAAAATTAACTAAAAAATCTTATCCCTTACAATAGAAAAATATTTTGTAATTTAAGAAAAAGAGATTGGAAAAATATTTTGTAATAAAAAATTGGAATTTCACTTAAAAAAAAAAAAAAAAAAAAAAAGTTTGCAAGTAACTTAATACACTCACTACAAATAATAAGTTTAAGAAAAATTAACAAACTTACCCCAATATAAATTACGCTACATGTTATAGCTTTCAATTTAAAGGATTTTATTATTATTATTTCATTTGGAACCTTCATAGATGAAATGCTTAGTTGTTTTAAATTCTGCATGCTTGTACTTTAGACAAATTATACAACATAATAAAATAAATACTAAAAAAGGAAATATTAAACACTATTTTTATTGTAAACAGTTGTTGCTGACTTTGCTTTTTTGAGGAAATCATTATCAAAATTCTGTTCAAAACAAGATTTTATCATATTTGTTTTTACAATTAATAAGTTTTCTAATGTCTGTGCACTAAGTTGTGACCGAAATTGAGTCAAAGTTTTTGTTGTAAAGCTAAAAATGAGTTCACATTCTGCATTACTATGTGGCAGTGTTAAAATATAAACCATTAGTTTTGAAATTAAGGAGTATTTTCCCTCAAAAAATTCATTTAATTTAATCCATTTCAAATCCATCCTAACTTCTGATTTGATGCTTATAGGTATTTCTTCAATCTGCAAAGAACAAAACTCGGACTGCAAATCATCAATTAATGTTTCTTCCTTACTTCCCAAGGATTTCGCCATAACTGGAAAACGTTGCAAAAAATACTTGATGCACTCAAATGACATAGTATCTATTCTGCTAAGATCCGATACCTCAGCATTAATAAGAACTTCATCAGAAAACGGAAACTTGCATTTTATGTAATTACAAGAATTCACATAATAATCACAAACTTTTTCATAAAAAATTGTTTGTTCCTTGGTAGAGAAAGAAGAGATAATGTTGAAGGCTGCCTGTCCAATTACAATGTCACTATTTAATTTTTGATTAATCCGTGCTTGATAACCAACATCCATAAGAGAAGAGGAGTTTTTTATGACGCTAGGAAGCACAAAGCGTGATAACAAACGTTTGAACATTTCTAATAACATTGATCTAATAACAAATTTCTAATAACAAATCCGCCCCTTCTTCAGTAGCTTCATGGTCTGTCTCTGTTGCTGAAACTGATCTTTCATCCCGCTTCTCCTTCCCGGTCATGCTCTTCATAATGTGGCGCCACACTCTATACAAATCGGCGCGCGACTCGTGCCTGTTACACGCTAAATTGTCTTTCATTATTTCTATTGTTTCACGGTAAAAAGCGTAATCGGGATTGTTGTAATTTCCTAATTTTCTCGTTTCGTTAAATTTAATATCTATGTTATTTTCTTTATTAACTTTAGTGAGGGCTGTAGTTCTTTTATCATATTTCATGTCATTTTGATGCTCTTTGATTCCAGTTGATATTTTTCTTTTGGTTACTCAAACATAATTTCCTCTTTTTCCATCTGTATATTTAAAAGGGATTTGATAAATTCCAGCTGTTTCAAGAGGGGGGGGGGGGGGTTATGTCTTTATCGTTTCGAATTAATTGGTATATATTAGGATTTGGTTTTATAGGTATATTTATATTGTGTTTTTTGGCTATATTTTTAACTTTAATTGAAATTCCTTGATCATATGGTATGGAATGAGTAAAATTTGGGGAGGTTTTTTGGTAGTTTGGGATATTATTAAGTTTTTTTATTCTTTTTTTATACAATTTATTAACAAGATTTTTACTATAACCTGCTTTAAAAGCCATATTTTTGATGTGGTTTATTTCTTCTTTTAAATCGGCGGGGTTATTACAAATTAAAATTGCGCGATTTATATAGGCTTGTATTGCATTGATCTTATATGTGTAAGGGGTTTTACTACGGTTGTTAATTATTTCTTCGTTTGCTGTTGGTTTTCTATACCCTGTGGTATTAATATTATTTTGATGATGCTTTATTTTACAGTCGAGGTAGTTAATTTAGTTATTAATTTCGATTTCACATGTAAATTTTATATTATGGTCAATTTTATTTAAGGTTTCTAGGATTTCATTACTGTTTTCGTTTTCATCAATGACTGCGAACAAGTCATCGACATAACGGACCCAAAGGATTAATTTATCTTTTAAAATTTCAAAAATGTTTCTCTAAAATTCTTAGTTTATGCTCGGCAATTAGTCCTGAAACAGGGGACCCCATTGGGACTCCTTTATTATGTTTATAAATTTTCCTGTTAAACTTAAAGAAACTTTCGTTTAATATCAAATTACTGGTAGCTATTAAAGTATTTGCCGTTTCTTGGTCATATTTTTCTTTAATTAAGTTACTTAGGGTGTTGGATATTTCTTTGACATGAGGGGTATAAATTAACTATATCGAAACTTACGAATTTATAATTGTTTTTAAAATCAAACTCCCTAATTCTCTTAATGAAATCTTCAGTAGAAACTAAACTATTATCGGTTGGGGGTAAGAGTTCGCGGTAAATTTTAACCATGTATTTTTCTAAATCATATGTAGGGCCTTCGCGTTTATTAACAATTGGTCGAAATTTTGGGGGGTTCTTATGATCTTTGTATCTACCAAAAAGGGAGAGGAAAAGTGTTAGGAGCATGGTTTTTAATATATAGTGGATGATTATTGGGCCATTTTCCCTTTTTTATCAGTTCGTGTGTCTTTTCTATTAATTTCTTTATTCGGGTCTTTTTTTATTGTAGGTTGTACCTATTTCTTGAATAGCTTCTGTCATTTTAACGTAGTCATCTTTATTCAAAATTGTGATTTTTCGTGTTTTGCCTGTTAATGTGCATGTTATGTCTACATTTTTCTTAAGATTTCTAGGGGTTTTGATACTGGCTTTATTAATATTCTGATTATTTAATGTTTTTTCTATTTCTTTTGGAGCTACATGTCTAATTTGGCTTTTTACATGTTCGGGGGCTTTTTTGATGGCTGTTTCTATTTTTGCAATACTATCATTTAAATTAATTGGTTGTTCTAGGATGTGTTTTGAGCCAAGTTTTAATAATGCGTCTTCATGACTATTTATTTTATGGCTTGACATGTTTATATATTGGTGTTCATTGGTTTTCTGTAAGTTGAGGTTATTTCTATCGATCTAGAATTTTAATTTTTTATTGTGTATTTTACAAATTTTATTTCGCTCGATGTCATTAAATATTAATATTTTACTTTTTATTACTTCAAAATCCTTAGTTTCATTTGTTTCCCTTATTTGTTTTTCTATTCCGTTAGCGATTTTACGATATTCGTATAAGTTCGATTTTTGTTTTCTTAAAGCCGCGTTTAATATTTTCTTTTCAAAAAATTTTATTTGTTTCGGGAAGTTTTTAACGAGGACTCTATTTTTAATTCTGAACAATTTGGGCGTGCTTTTAAATTCTTTACAATCGTTTAAAAAATTTATATGTTCTTCGCATTTTACAATCTTTTTGTTAATATTTTTCCATTTTGAATATAAGTCCTTTTGTTCATTTTAAATCAAGGGAAGAAAAAATAGTTCTAAATAGAAAAAACCTACCCACTAAACAGGAGGGAAAAAACGGAAAAAATAAACACTAACTCGTTTTATTATTATAGGACATTAATATAATTATCAATTAATTTGTACCTTAAACTTTGTCCGTTTTATATTCATATTATGCATTTCGGATGCAAACCACATCCTTCATCAGATGATTCATGACTGTCCTCGCTGTCTGTGTTTATGTTGCTTTCTTCTTGGGTTCCTCTCTTCGTTTCACTTCGTTTTCCTTGGGTTTTAAAGATTAGATGGTTCCAGTTATTGGGGATAGTAGCATGTTCACGTTCATTGATTGCTGTCGTGTTAGTAAGGATTTCGAGGGATTCTCTTTTTAGGGCGTAGCTGTGATTATTGTAGTTAGCGATTTTTTTAGTTGTTATGGTGTTAATATCTATGGGGTTAGAGGAGTGGGTAGAAGTAAGAGCTGTTGAGTGGCGGTTATATTTTAGGTCGGCTTTATGTTCTTTTTCTCGTTCAAAGATTTTCCGTTTTGTAACTCCGATGTAACATGCTTGTGAATTATTAATATGTTTGAAGTCTATTTTGTAAATTCCTGCGGTTGATCGGCTATCGATTATGTCTTTTTCGTTGCGGATATGTTGGAAGATATTGCGATTTGGTTTTATTGGGATATTGATATTATGTTTTTTAGCTTCGTTTTGGATTTTTATACTATTGCCGTTACAGAATGGGATGGATGTAGTAAATTTTTTTCTTTCTTTTTGGGCGCTATCGATTTTATTTAGTTGTTTTATACGCTTATTGTACAATTTATTTACAATATTTTTTGGGTAGTTTGCTTTGTGAACTATGGATTTTATATATTTGAGTTCTTCATTTAGAAGTTTTTTGTTGGAGCATATTAGAATTGCGCGATTAATATAGGAACGTATGGCGGCGTGTTTATATGGAAGGGGGGTATTACAGCGGTTATTTATAATTTCAATATTAGAGGTTGGTTTTCTATATATAGTTGTGTCGATGGAATTGTTTGGGTTTTTTATGATTTTTATATCGAGATAGTTTATTATGTTATTGTTTTCTTCTTCTATTGTAAATTTTATATTTTTGTCAAGGTTATTAAGTTCATTTAAGATATCGGTAACGTTGGTGTTATTTGGAAAAATTGTAAATATGTCATCTACGTATCTAGTCCAGATTTTGCTGTTTTTCATAATTTTGGTTGCTGCATTTTCAAGATGTCTCATTTTAAATTCTGCAAGAGTCCCTGATATAGGTGACCCCATAGGTATGCCTTGTTTTTGCCGGTAAATTTGGTTATTGAATTGGAAGTATGATTCGTTAAGTAGCAGGTTGCTAGTCCTAATTAATGTGTCGCTAATTTTATTATTTCCGAATGTTTCAATTATTTTTTCGTTAATTATTTTGCTAATTATAAAAATCCCGCCTCCCTTCGCCCTATAGTTAATAAAGCAGAAGGTCCAACATACTTCCTTGAAAAATATATGAAAAATATTTACCAAACCCTACTTCCCCCCTCTAATATCTCCATAAACTCCAACGAACTTTTCATGCAAAAATTTTGAAACGCAAAAATCAACTACGACGATACAATGGTTAGTTATGATGTAAAAGACCTATACCCCTCAATAGACACTACAGAAATTAGCAAAATAATTAACGAAAAAATAATTGAAACATTCGGAAATAATAAAATTAGCGACACATTAATTAGGACTAGCAACCTGCTACTTAACGAATCATACTTCCAATTCAATAACCAAATTTACCGGCAAAAACAAGGCATACCTATGGGGTCACCTATATCAGGGACTCTTGCAGAATTTAAAATGAGACATCTTGAAAATGCAGCAACCAAAATTATGAAAAACAGCAAAATCTGGACTAGATACGTAGATGACATATTTACAATTTTTCCAAATAACACCAACGTTACCGATATCTTAAATGAACTTAATAACCTTGACAAAAATATAAAATTTACAATAGAAGAAGAAAACAATAACATAATAAACTATCTCGATATAAAAATCATAAAAAACCCAAACAATTCCATCGACACAACTATATATAGAAAACCAACCTCTAATATTGAAATTATAAATAACCGCTGTAATACCCCCCTTCCATATAAACACGCCGCCATACGTTCCTATATTAATCGCGCAATTCTAATATGCTCCAACAAAAAACTCCTAAATGAAGAACTCAAATATATAAAATCCATAGTTCACAAAGCAAACTACCCAAAAAATATTGTAAATAAATTGTACAATAAGCGTATAAAACAACTAAATAAAATCGATAGCGCCCAAAAAGAAAGAAAAAAATTTACTACATCCATCCCATTCTGTAACGGCAATAGTATAAAAATCCAAAACGAAGCTAAAAAACATAATATCAATATCCCAATAAAACCAAATCGCAATATCTTCCAACATATCCGCAACGAAAAAGACATAATCGATAGCCGATCAACCGCAGGAATTTACAAAATAGACTTCAAACATATTAATAATTCACAAGCATGTTACATCGGAGTTACAAAACGGAAAATCTTTGAACGAGAAAAAGAACATAAAGCCGACCTAAAATATAACCGCCACTCAACAGCTCTTACTTCTACCCACTCCTCTAACCCCATAGATATTAACACCATAACAACTAAAAAAATCGCTAACTACAATAATCACAGCTACGCCCTAAAAAGAGAATCCCTCGAAATCCTTACTAACACGACAGCAATCAATGAACGTGAACATGCTACTATCCCCAATAACTGGAACCATCTAATCTTTAAAACCCAAGGAAAACGAAGTGAAACGAAGAGAGGAACCCAAGAAGAAAGCAACATAAACACAGACAGCGAGGACAGTCATGAATCATCTGATGAAGGATGTGGTTTGCATCCGAAATGCATAATATGAATATAAAACGGACAAAGTTTAAGGTACAAATTAATTGATAATTATAAACACTAACCTTAGAAAAAAGGTAGTGGAAAAATTAACAATTTAATATTTACATTAAACAATTATGTTGCAAACGATCTGTAATTTTAACTCGGTACGATCTACAAAAAAAAAAAAAATATATATATATATATATGTATATATAATTATATTTTCGTAATAGCACGAGTCGCAAAAAGCAGTAGGAGAAAAAATTAGAAGGAAAATGATGTTCGCACTAGTCTTCCATGAAGAAACGAAAATCGGCCTGAGCAAATTTGGCACCCTAGGCGAAAAATTTCCGTGGCGCCCTATTAAAACAAATTTTTTTTAAATGTAAGACACGCAGACAATTATGAACATACAAATACTGTAATAAATAATCAACTACTTATTTTTATTACATATTGCATATTGTTTTTCCGTCGCTACTTTTAGCGGTAGTAGAAACAATATCCTTCAAATGAATTGTTTTAGCTTCATCTTGATCTGTTGATAATGGTGATAGTCTTACAAATCGTTCTCACGTCACTATAAAACGCTGGTAATAAGTTTTTATTAATTTCAATTATATGAAGCGGGGTTCTCCACTGGCCACAGACACAGGAAGTGTCAGCAACAATTTCATTGCTGTTACTAAATTCAATACGCAATGTACTAGTTCGTTTTCATAAAAATATTTCAAAACTTCCTGTAGTGTACTTTCATCAACATTCTTGCAGTCTCCTTGAGTCAGATAATATCTTATACTTCTACGTAATTTCAAAATCACTTTGAAATTTTCTTTTTTTTACTACTCACAATCGTTAGAAAGGCATCAGAAAACATTATTTATCTTTTTGGTCTGTTTGAACTTCTCATCATTCGAACTTCTTGCTGTATCAAGAAAAGAAATATAAAAATTAATCTTTAAATGATGTTTAGCATCACTTGTTGATTTCTCAGCTGACTGCATAATTAAACCTCTTTTTCATTTTTCGTAATCGGGCTGACTCTGACTCCGATGGGACTGATACCGCAATATTAATTTCTTCTGAAAATGCCTCCTGTTTATGAAATCCGAAATCACTTTTACAATTTCCAAGAAAAAAAATTTGTTTTTAGTAGTGCATTAGTAGTGGATTTTGGGTCACATTTTCACCGTTGTTGTGTTCACCATTTTGTTATGTACTGATGAAAACTTTCTTCACTCATTTTCTAATAGGAAATTAACATTTTTTATACATGATCTGGCTTGAGTTCGTCGAGAATGGACAACTAGAACGAGGCGGAGCTTTCAATGTTTGTGGGAAAAAGCTGTGCTATGATAGGCTACATTCCACTGTTTGTGGGTTAAAAGAAAACTCCTACAGGTTAAATAAAATAAAATCTTCAGGACTTTGAATGACGTCAGAGAGTCATGTCGTCTATTCGCTGCAGATTACCCATAGAATTTTCTCACATTGCAAGGATACATAAACTCAAAATGAAACCGGAAGCATTTTTCATGTTCTCTTTATCAAAGCCTCAATCTTTATTTCTTTCATATCAAACTATTGTTTATTTACTAATTATTTTGGAAGATGAAGCAAGATTTTTGCTTATTCAGTTTCAGGTGGAAAAATCCTTTTTTTTTTTTTTTTTTTTTTTAATTATTATCCTGATAGTGTTTCTTTAGGATTCGGACAAAAATAACTTTTCAAATGAGCCTAATTTGCTTTGCTAATGATATTTTCCCCCCTAATTTTCTCTTACAAAATTGTATTCCAAGTCTCAAGTATCAACTGTACTGAAAACGAAATTTCACATTTTATTACTAAGTTGAGCTACTAGAAAAAGAAACTATAACAGAATCACTTTGTAAAATTCCAAAAAGCCCCCACGCATAGCCCCTACAAAGTCACCTAGTCTAAAGAGCTAAAACTTCTTTCTAGTTAGAGCTAATCTTATTATTATTTTTTTTTTTCTTTTTATGTCAATTCAAAATTATAAAATTAAAATATTTATAACTTTTCGTATATAAAGTAAATATAAAACAAAAAGTAATAAGATAAATAATAATGTAATACTTATGCACATTCTTACTTTTATAATCTTTTTCAAGCAATCATCTGTGTCAGACGTGTATACAAAGGTAATCTGAAGTAATCCTTTTTTCTTTCGATTGCTATACCCTGGTAAAATTGCTTTTCTACGAGCTGAGCAACTGAGAAAATTCGAATCAAAAAATATCTTTTACGTGCAAAACACAAAGTTTTAAAAAAAAAAAAAAAAAAAAAAAAAGGCTGAAGTTTAATCTTTTTTGTCAGTTTTTTTATAAACATTAAACTCAACATTGTGCCAATACATTAAACGTCTTCACTTCATAAAATGTGCTCTTGCAGCAAAAGCAAATTTACAGTTAAACTGGAAACAAAAATGACAGTCTATACATTTTTATTAAGGTCAACCTTGACAAATTGATGAGTATTCAGTAAAAATGGTAGTTTCGAGTTGCCAAAGTTTTGAAGTTCTAATTTCAATAGAAGCCGAGTTCTCGAATTTCGAGCTACATTTTAGCACAGAATTAACCCGATATTTTACTATTTGTAGTCAAGAATTTAAAGAGGCTGATTAATTCTCGAGAAGTCTATTATATTCAGTAAATTGTTCTGAGCAATTGTCTCATAGAGATTGCGCTTCAATCATTTGATTATCATTCCTGATCCTGAATAAATGAAATTCCTACTCTATAGTGTAATGTAATTAATGCTCTTTACTTTACTTTTGTGATACAAGTGACTGCTTGCCCCAGGATTCGAAACAATCGAAACAGTCCAATAGGACTAATTCGAAAATACTCTTAAAAATCCTAGTTTTGTTTGTTTGTTTCGAGAATATTCATTGAATTGACAGTTTTGCTGGACTGTTTCGAGAATATGAGTTAAATAAAGCTCATTAATCAATTTGAACCTACGTGTGCATTTACAATATTCTTTTCTTGAACAAGAAAGTCGCTGTTTGGCATTTGATTTGGCACCTGATGTAAGGCAGATACACTTAATGATTTTGACTAGAAGTATTGCAAAAGACATGAAAGAACTTGAAGCTTAGATTGTCTAGTTAAAAGAATTAAAAGCTGGACAAAATCATATGATAGCAGCACAACATGAGATGAAAATCGGACATGAAGAGATGAAGGATGGATAAAAGAAGATGAAAGCTAGACAACATGAATTGAGAGAAAAGCTGAAACCCTGACAAGAGGAGTTAAGGATAAAATAGAAGCCATGTAAGAAGAGATTAGTTGAAAAGTTAAAGTAATTCAAGAGAAAATGCAAGAGCGAGAGACATTTTTGAGGAAAAAATAAAATTTACGAAAATTAAAGTTAAAAAGACAATTCAAGCAAATTTTCTAGGAATTAAAGGTTTCAACTGCCCATATGTAGCACTAGTGCGACATAAAACTCACTTTCCTATCCTCCAGAAATAAAAGGGGGAAGTATTTAAAAATGAGAAAAGATGTACAAAGGAAAGACTGAAACATAAAAGATGTGCAAGGGATGATTCATGCGATGAAACATGATGTACAATTTAGACCCTTGAATGGAAAGTCAAAACTTTTAGTTCCAATAAAGTACAGCCCCATTAAATAATGACTCGGTGACTTTTAGATATAGTGTAAAGCTGTTAACAATTAGATGGACAGATTTAATGACTGACTGTTTTCAAAACTAATTCGATGTTGTAAGTTTTTAAAATAAATAAATCATTATTATGGTAAAATCAAGCCAGTTGTTTGTGACTCTTTCTCTAGCGCTTCTCATCAGATAAATTAGATTGACTTTGATGCCCTGAAAAGTCAATTTGAGGATTATCCATTTACTTCATTTTTACACGTCCAATTAAAAACACGCCAAGAAAAACTCAGTAAATGTTTCCAAGTCATAGCAGCAGACTTGAACCTTTTAGTCCTTTCTAGACAAAGATTGTAAGTGTTTAAAATTTTCCCACAACATGAGTGCTGTGTTTCCAAGACTACATTTTATCTATTCTAAAGTGCCGTTAGATCTTGTCTGGATTGTGCCGCCCTCTAGATTTGAGCGCCCTAGGCCATCGCCTAGTTTGCCTATATGGTCGAGCCGGCCCTGCCTTTTTTCTAAGGTTACTGTTTATTTTTTACGTTTTTTCCCTCCCGTTTAGTGGGTAGGTTTTTTCTATTTAGATTGTTTAATGTAAATATAAAATTGTTAATTTTTCCACTACCTTTTTTCTAAGGTCAGTGTTTATTTTTTCTGTTTTTTCCCTCCCGTTTAGTGGGTAGGTTTTTTTCTATTTAGAACTATTTTTTCTTTCCTTGATTTAAAATGAACAAAAAGGACTTATATTCAAAATGGAAAAAAATTAACAAGAAGATTGTAAAATGCGAAGAACATATAAATTTTTAAAACGATTGTAAAGAATTTAAAATTACGCCCAAATCGTTCAGAATTAAAAATAGAGTCCTCGTTAAAAACTTTCCGAAACAAGTAAAATTTTTTGAAAAGAAAATATTAAACGCGGCTTTAAGAAAACAAAAATCGAACTTATACAAATATCGTAAAATCACTAACGGAATAGAAAAACAAATCAGGTAAACAAATGAAACTAAGGATTTTGAAGTAATAAAAAGTAAAATATTAATATTTAATGACATCGAGCGAAATAAAATTTGTAAAATGCACAATAAAAAATTAAAATTCTGGATCGATAGAAATAACCCCAACTTACAGAAAACCAATGAACACCAATATATAAACATGTCAAGCCATAAAATAAATAGTCATGAAGACGCATCATTAAAACTTGGCCCAAAACACATCCTAGAACAACCAATTAATTTAAATGATAGTATTGCAAAAATAGAAACAGCCATCAAAAAAGCCCCTGAACAAGTAAAAAGCCAAATTAGACATGTAGCTCAAAAAGGAATAGAAAAAACATTAAATAATCAGAATATTAATAAAGCCGATATCAAAACCCTTAGAAATCTTAAGAAAAATGAAGACATATCATGCACATTAACAGACAAAACACGAAAAATCACAATTTTGAATAAAGATGACTACATTAAAATGATGACAGAAACTATTCAAGAAATAGGTACAACAACAATAAAAAAAGACCCGAATAAAGAAATTAATAGAAAAGACACACGAACTGATAAAAAAGGGAAAATGGCCCAATAATCACCCACCATATATTAAAAACCATGCTCCTAACACTTTTCCTCTCCCTTTTTGGTAGATACAAAGATCATAAGAACCCCCCAAAATTTCGACCAATTGTTAATAAACGCGAAGGCCCTACATATGATTTAGAAAAATACATGGTTAAAATTTACCGCGAACTCTTACCCCCAACCGATAATAGTTTAGTTTCTACTGAAGATTTCATTAAGAGAATTAGGGAGTTTGATTTTAAAAACAATTATAAATTCGTAAGTTTCGATATAGTTAATTTATACCCCTCATGTCAAAGAAATATCCAACACCCTAAGTAACTTAATTAAAGAAAAATATGACCAAGAAACGGCAAATACTTTAATAGCTACCAGTAATTTGATATTAAACGAAAGTTTCTTTAAGTTTAACAGGAAAATTTATAAACATAATAAAGGAGTCCCAATGGGGTCCCCTGTTTCAGGACTAATTGCCGAGCATAAACTAAGAATTTTAGAGAAACATTTTTGAAATTTTAAAAGATAAATTAATCCTTTGGGTCCGTTATGTCGATGACTTGTTCGCAGTCATTGATGAAAACGAAAACAGTAATGAAATCCTAGAAACCTTAAATAAAATTGACCATAATATAAAATTTACATGGGAAACTGAAATTAATAACTAAATTAACTACCTCGACATTAAAATAAAGCATCATCAAAATAATATTAATACCACAGTCTATAGAAAACCAACAGCAAACGAAGAAATAATTAACAACCGTAGTAAAACCCCTTACACATATAAGATCATTGCAATACAAGCCTATATAAATTGCGCAATTTTAATTTGTAATAACCCCGCCGATTTAAAAGAAGAAATAAACCACATCAAAAATATGGCTTTTAAAGCAGGTTATAGTAAAAATCTTCTTAATAAATTATATAAAAAAAGAATAAAAACACTCAATAATATCCCAAACTACCAAAAAACCTCCCCAAATTTTACTCATTCCATACCATATGATCAAGGAATTTCAATTAAAGTTAAAAATATAGCCAAAAAACACAATATAAATATACCTATAAAACCAAATCCTAATATATACCAATTAATTCGAAACGATAAAGACATAACCCCCCCCCCCCTCTTGAAACAGCCGGAATTTATCAAATCCCTTTTAAATATACAGATGGAAAAAGAGGAAATTATGTTGGAGTAACCAAAAGAAAAATATCAACCAGAATCAAAGAGCATCAAAATGACATCAAATATGATAAAAGAACTACAGCCCTTACTAAAGTTAATAAAGAAAATAACATGGATATTAAATTTAACGAAATGAGAAAATTAGCAAATTACAACAATCTCGATTACGCTTTTTACCGTGAAACAATAGAAATAATGAAAAACAATTTAGCATGTAACGCAGGGTTGTAATGATTTAAATCAATTGATTTAAATCGCTGATTTAAATCAATTGATTTTTTTGAAAAAAAATCACTGATTTAAATCACTTTTTAAATACCAAAGTTATTGGCTTTAATGGAATGAAATTGTTTATCTAACTGTAAAAAATGAGATTTTTAATTATTTCTTATGTAATTTTTTTAAAAAAAGTACGTAAAATATAACAAAATATTTCATTAGACGATCTAATATTTCTCATTTCTTAACTTTAGGTTCATCTCTACTAAGCAACATTAATAAACACAAAAATAAATTATACCTTAACTTTTTAAAATTATTATTATTATATATTTTAATAATTCATTATATTTTAATTATTTATACAAGCACTTTGATGTTATACATATATTCCAGTTCGCCTTTGCCCACCTTGTGGGTGATATTTGAAAAAGAAAATGTTTCCTTGTTTACTTACCTCTCATACCAGTTTGTCATTTAACAATGTCTCATGTGATATTTTAAAAATAATAGCATATTTTACAATATAGTGTTTAAAAAGCCCTGAAGGCTCCAAAAAGTTTTTAAAACAACATAACCGTTTAATTTAATAAAATACAACCAGTTAACTATAATTCGAGGTTGCTCTCACTGCTTGTTTAATGAATTGTACCTTCTAAATACAGGGGTCTGTCCAGACTTTACACACAGGGTCCTGTTTTTTGTGATATTGTGAAAATTTCTACACGTAATTTCATAAATCTAAATTTAATTTGGTGTGAAAATAATATTCTTCACAAACTTTTGGCTGGGGTTTTCTTTTTGTGAAGTTGTGAAAAAATGTAATTTTGCAAAATAAAATTACAATTAAGATTTAATTTTTGACAATGACAGTTCAGTTTTATAAAACTAAACTCACACATAGGCACAGAAGTCCTTTATAAATTAGAAATTGAGTATCAGCTTTTCGGGAGAAATACAACAAAAACATCCAATTATTCAGGCAGTCTATGTTCGTTCCACTGAAGATTAATTTTGAAAATGAGAGATTTATCAAAGGTAGGTCTAAAGAGAAAAAGTTTGTGAAGTGATTTTTTTTTTAGGCTAAAAATTTTTGTGAGTGGTCCTGCTTATTGATAAAAATTTTGTGAAGGGTCCTTTTTTAAGATATAAAATTTTGTGAAAGGTCCTTTAATGGACCCAGGTTTGCCTCTGAACAGACCCCTGAAATATAAAAAAAGATAAAAGAATAAGTGAAAGTATTAAGACGGTAATGAAAATGTGAATTCTGTTAATGGGTAAAGTGTGAAAAAAATTTCTTGACTCAAATGATATTTGTTAAACTTAAATGAGAATTTTTTAGGATATAATATTTTTTTCTCCCTTTAATTCCCTATTCTTTTTATTTTGATTAGAAACTATGAGTAAAAATTTCTTTTTCTTAATCCATTGCTTCAGTTTTATGTCATTTTTCCTATTGAATTATCCTTTTCCAAAGTTATTTTACGTGTTCAATAATGTGAGTAAGATTTTACTTTATTTCAATACATACAAGTCAAAGTAGCAACAAGTCAAAGTTACAAGTTGAGTGGCTCATACTACTGCATTTATGATTGCCATAAAATTACACTTATTACGAAGATACCATGTTGAATAAAAATATTGGTAATAAAAGCCTACATGGATTTTTTCTATGGGAATAGAATACTATTTATATTTTTAAAATTTAAGTAAAATAATTGATAGTGTGTATATTGTGCATATATATATATATATATATATATATATATATATACACACACACATATACACATAATAGAATAAATACAAATGTTGTACAATAATGTATGATTACATAATAAAAATCAAAAAATCATTAAAATCAAATAAATCTTGATTTAAATAAAAAAAATCAGATTTAAATAAAAAAAATTGATTTTTTTGAAAAAAATCAAAAAAATCAACAACCCTGGTGTAACGGGCACGAGTCGCGCGCCGATTTGGATAGAGTGTGGCGCCACATTATGAAGAGCAAGACCGGGAAGGAGAAGCGGGATGAAAGATCAGTTTCGGCAACAGAGACAGACCATGGCCTGTATTCTAATCAAACACTTACCGCTCGCATCACAATTTCTATCGCAATGTTTTGGAAGGAGAGGAATCAGCATAGTCAAGTCCACTGAGCTAAAGTAATAACTGGAGCAAATGAGTTGTTCTTTTCTCCATTTTAAAAATTTATTTTTTCTCCCTAGTTTCGTTTTCCAAGTGGGTACGGCAGAAGCTTTAGATACGCATATATTACAATATAAAATGGCGTAATATAATGCATATTTATCAGCTTTATATGAAAAGTATTTAAGAATTTTGTTGGTGAAATATGAAGAAAGTAATTGCATTTATTTTTTTACATAGCTGTATGACTTTAAAAAAGAATCTTATTAAGAAAAAGTATATCATCTTTGGAGTAGTACATGAGCAATAAGTAATTTTTTCTTGATTAGTTTTTTTTTTTCTCCTCCGACCCCCCCCCCCCCTTATTAATCCCCTTATTACTTATTAATAGATATTGTTAGTTTTAACCGGACCAATCTTTATGAAAAATAATAATTTTGTGAAACTATGTAAGTACTTCGTAATTTTTTTTTTGTCGATAATTGATTAAATATCTCATTTTCTGTAACCAAATGGTAGGATTTGCACTTTTCATACTTTCTTCTATATAAAATAGAAGAAAGTATTGTATTCGTAAAATTTTTCGACTTCAGCTTTTCGATGGATTTACACTTTTTGAGATTTCCTGAATATGATTTGGCTATTAAAAAAAATATATTTGTCTATCCGTGTGCCTGGATGTGTGTGACATAAATTTTGTGGCAGCTCTAGATTAAAAAAAATTAAACAGAAATTCGTTATATTTAGTTGCACCTTAACATAGATTGGTGTCTATCAACGTTTTCTGCATATCGGCCAAAAGGTGGCGCTGTTTATCTTTTTTATGATAATTTTTAATATGGTAGTATAGGCATAAATTTTGTATAAATGTAACCAATGAGAATTATTTTTAACAAAACATTGGAAAACTTTGTTTATAATAGAAATTGTCAATCAGAATAAAATTTTGTAGAAAAAAAAATTGTAACAGAAACTTTCCCTACTCGGGAGTGTAATTTTTTAATATGATATTTTTCAAAAGAATTCCACAATTAAAGTACTGTACAACATATTAACACTATCGTATTGCACATTAACGATGAAGAATGAATGCTTGCCGTACCAAATTGGACCTTCGCTCCAACAGAAGAATTATTGAAAAACCCGCTTGCAAGACTCTTAGTAAATATATTGGAAGGAGTTACGTAAGATATTATTATAATCAGTGAATTTCAGTAGAGAAATTCGTTTCCTTCCACAATTTTGGAATAAATAAGGAGATGCGAGCCGTAAATTTTAGGTTAGATATAGGCCAATTACTATTGTAAACAAATTCTTTTCAATTTTATAATGATTGATTAAAATGATCCTCATTGTATACATTCATACATTTTTTTTTCCTTTACGGCCATGATAAAACGGGAAAATAGAGCCACCTGTTGACAGATATGCAGAAAAAGTTGATAGACAACAATTTATGTCAAGGTGCAACTAAATATAACTTTCATGAAATTCTGTTTAATAGTTCTTGACCTAGAGCTGTCAGAAAATTTATATCACCCACATCCAGACACATGGATAATCATACATTTTCTATAAATGTTCAAATTGTATTCAGGTGGTGTCAAAACGTGCAAATCCATCAAAAACCAGCAGTCGAAAATTTATATGTACAATAATAAATTGCAAAATTAACTAAACAAATAACCTAAATAAACAAATGCAATTATTTACTTTTATATTTCATCAATAAAAATTATAAATATTCTTCATATAAAGATGATACAAATGCATTAGACTACATCTTTCTACATTTTAATACATGTGCATCGAATGCTTTCTGTCGTATCCACTTGGAATACGAAACTAGAAAGAAAGAAACACTCTTCGAAATTGCACGGAAAAACCACTCGTTTTAGCTCAATGGACTTGAGCAGGCAGATTCCTCTCCTTCTAAAATTTTGCAATAGAAATTGAGATGCGAGCCATAAGTGTTTGACTGGAATACAGGCCCATGTAGCTACTGAAGAAGGGCCGGATTTTGCCCTGAAAGATCTCTAGCATCGTAACAGAGCATTATAAAAGGTATTTTTATTAAGTAATTAAATTCAAGTTGGTCTGTTTTTTAAAAAGTTTTAAATTTTAAATATCTAAAAGGGAGTTATAATCTGGAGAGTTTGAAAAAAAAATTTGCAGCCATTTTGTAAGAACCTCAAACTGACCTACTTATACAGACACAGAAAGCCTGAATCAATTTTTCTGAACTAACCAATTAATGCATATGAAAGGACAACTAAGAGAGTGTTTATATACAGTTTTATGGTCCCATTTTTGGTTCCAATATCACACTTATCCAACTTTCACTAAAAGTGAGAAAAATCAACTATACACCATAGGGGTGTTTGCGTTCCGGGTTTTTTATTTTATTTCCCACCAGTAATTGTGAATTGTATTTTTGATTATATTAAATTGCTAAACGTTACCAGGGTTCATACTCATTTTCAGGAAAAAAAAAATTCCCTGAGTTAGTTCCTAGAATCAATATTTTTTCCATATCGACAACTAGTGATGGCTTATTTTAATCCACTCACCCCCCCCTCTTTCTAAAAAGAAAAATAAATAAATATTAGCAAACTAATTGCCTACAGAAGAATGTTTTGGATCTGAATAACTTATTTTAAATTAATTTTAAAATCCTTTTCAGACAAGTAAAATATTAAACAGAATTGGAAATGTGTATATATGTGACACTCTTGGAAACTTAATTACCTTATATAAAAATTTGCCCTTAAACTAAATGCTTCAAAAAATTCGATTAGCCAATGATTATTAAATGACATTGTGCTTTGTAAGGGTCACTATCTACACTTTCGACCCAAAATGCAAAATGTGGATTTAAGTTTTTATCTGTCCAGTCCAGATTATATGATTCCAACTCATGATAATTACTTTTTAATTATAATTCAATCCATCTCACAAAAAAATGAAATAAAATGCCTAAGCTAATAAAATAACTAAGCTAAGCACGTGCACACTGCATCAGTAATAACAAACTAAATATTTAAAGCTGCTACCAGATGCCGATTATGGATTATCGAATGAAAACAAATTAACCATGGAGAAATATCAAGCTAATGAATCTCTTAGAGAGAGTAAAGGTGTGTCTAATTTCATGATTGGATTGTTCATAAAGCAAAAAACGTGCCCAGTTTTTCATTGGATCAGCATGATGTTATTAGGCATGTCTTATCGGATTTCCATAATGACGTCATGGAAACGCACAAGTACCAGCTTTTTCCAGAGTAGATCCCTGTTTTTACAGGTTTTGGTGCTTGTTTTGAAAGTTTCCCTGAGATTTTATGACAGATTTTTTTTCCCTGAGTTTTCCCTGATTTTCAGGTTCTCCCTGAGGCATATGAACCCTGGTACTAGAAAACTACCAATAATATCCCTATTATAAAATTCTGGTAGCAATTTCTGGGGACACAAACACCCCTGACACCAGACCCGCCTCAATTCTGAAGTTTCATCGTTCTATATTTATCAGTTTCAGAGATCTAATAGTCAGAAGATCTTTCTCTCTCTTTCCCACCATACAACACGAATTTCTAAAAACCACGGTTTTGGAAACCATTGTTTCGGTACACTACAGGAAACCTTAAAACATGTACATCAAATTAAAACCCTAAACTGAATTTTTTGACCGAATACAAATAAGTACTTTAAAAACATTAAAAACCCGTTAAAAATTACCTTTAGCGCTTTCAGCTGCTTCACGCAGCCTTCTTCAGGCATTTACGCTCATGTGAACCATCGCATGCTTGGCGGCCGTATATCTTCTCTTCTCTTCCTCTCTCCAAGACACTGTGCCACCTTGCGTCGATTTCTGTTTGGTCGGCGTTGCATGATCCCTTATTCGCTAAAATTTCGACTGTTTTGCATTTTGTGGCATAGAAATAATTGTTGTAGTTAGCTAATTTTTTATAATTTTTAAAATCTATTTCTATTTTTTCTTCTTGGTTTATTTTGGTTAAAGCTGTGGTTATATGGCCAAAAAGTATTCCCATTACCTACAGTAGTCGGATAATGGAAATAAAAATGCAGTAAAAGGTGCAGAAAAAATAGTAGGGATCAAATTTTTGTTCAAAATAGTCTCCATTTCCCTGAAAATTGTTCTGACTAACCTGAAAATAGTAGCTTTTAAGCCACTTTTACACAAAAATAATTACCATAGTAGCCTGGGGTTGATTTTAGTAGCAAATAGTTGCTTTTTAGTCGCCGCTGGGAACCCTGATGTTTGTTCCATTTTTTTTGTTAACGTATCAGAAAATGGGATCGCTGTTTGAAGAAAATTTTCTGTAAGCTCAGCAAATTTTTCGCGATTGTCGTCCGCAGAAAATTTCCCGCAAGTTCAGAAATTTTTCCACGAACGCCGTTCATGTGTTCGTGTATATTATGCAGGTCTGCCGAGCACTATCCCAATGTATGCAGTATGCTCACTTTGCTACCATTATAACAGATTCTTAATACCGTAAAAACCGGTGTATGAGTCGCGGCCCTTATGGGGGGAAAAAAAGCTCTTTTTCCTTCATTACAACCCTTACAAAAAGTGTGGCTCAAACGCAATATTTTCCCCTCCCATTATCATGATGAATGAGACAGTTTGAATGGAGATGAATGGGACATTCCCAACTATGTGCTAATTAAAAATTGTATACAAGAATTGTATTAAAAAAAATTTTAAATAGATTTTCAATATTTTTATAACCTGTGGTTCAGTAGTTATAACATGGAATTATAAAAGTAACAAGGATTTAGAGAAAAATAGATTGAAATTAATTGTTCTATATTACTTAAATAAATTACCTTAAATAAAATCCTTTTTAAAAAAACTTAGCATATAATTATAATAACAGGAGACCTGGCATTGGAATATTAAAACCCGAATAAACTACTACGTCAGAAACCAGGGTTGGCCAATTTTTGCCAAAGTGGAAAAAACCATAGTAAAAACCGCAGAAAAAAACATCCCGACAAAAAATAGTTTTTGCCACAATTTTTGCCACTGGCAAAAATTACCAGTATTTCAAACAGGGTTTTAAGGATTTTAATGTTTAAATCACAATTTTAACAAATTAAAACCAGAGATTTAATTACACTCTTGATCATCTGATTCTTATGTAAATCATTAAAATAATGCATTCTAAAATTTCTTTAAAATGAAATTTTTAACATCAACAATTAACATAATTTTTTTCATTTTTAAAAATATTTAAATTACCTATCTATGAAATATTCTTCAATAATTAATCACTAGAATATTTGTGTTTTACAATATATTACATATTTTTATTTACAGTGGGGAAAAGTCAAATATTGAATCAATTATTGACTCAGCTGTTCTAAAATTTGACAGTCAGTCACTGATCATGCATTTTTTAGAATTGAAATTTAAATTTCAAGTAAACTCACTCTCTGAATATGTCTTACTTAAGATTTTTTTACTTCAATAACATAAAAATATAATTTTGTAGTTTTATTTTTATGGTTATGTTCAGATACTGAGAAAGTTTCAAAATCTTAGGAGCCAGAAATAGCGAATTATTTCTAAGACAATACTCACAGCAAAACTTATTAATATTTCATAATTGTATAATTAATGCAGGACATGCACATATTATTTTACATTGAATAAATGAACTATTCAGTTAAAAATGTGAACTAAGGAAATTTTTAAGAAAAAATAACTATTTTTTATTTATAAAGATAAAAAAAAACTATTGGGGGAAAAAAAAAAATCCACAGAAAAAAATATTATTTTTACCTTTAATATAATCATCAAATATATTGAGAGTATTTAAGTTTTGGCTTTAAAATACTATTTGTCTATCAATTTTTCAGGACAGAATTCCTTTAAAGAGAATCCATTTGATAAATATCATACTATTTAAACTTTCTCATTGTAAATTCGAACATAGTTTGCTTTAGATAGTGTTCATGGTGCTTCAATCTTGTTTAACACAAATATGTTGACATGGAAAGTACCAGTATAGTAGTAAGAAGATTTATCAAATATGGGAATTTATCTTTCATAGAAAGACATCTTTCAAAAACAGAAATAATTGTTACATTTTTCAGAAAACATTAAACTCATACTATTCATTCAATACATCAGCAATGTCATCTTTTATACCAAGACAAGAAGGTGGGAGGAAAAACAAAAATATACATAAAAAATATTGTAAATGCATGAAATTTTTTTGTCAGTCTGCCGTAACTGGTCACCAATGGATATTTATAGTCACCCTAGCACCCGGAATTTGCCGGACACTGGTTATATACAGGGTTGTTATTTCGTCCACTTTTTCGTCAAAAGTCCGGGACGCTGGACAAAAGTGAAAAAAATTGGAAAAAACCACATGAAACTGGACAAAATAAAATCCACTGAACTGTACATGTTCAGTGCAAAAAATTATTCTGTTAAAACAATAAATTGCAATTTTAACTTTAAATTACAATTTTAGCAATAGAAATATTTTATTAAAAATTAATAATTTGATTAACGAAAAGCATAATTTTATTTTAATCAAGATAAAAAAAAAAAAAAATCATGAATAAAATGCTAATTACATTAGTTTGCAGTTTGTAGATGTAACAAAGTAAATCTGTTGTGGTGGACTATACATTATCATACTCGATATTAAGAGAGAAAAAAGTTATTTAACACTGTATCTAAATCCTTAAAAACAAAAGAAATAGACATGGCTGTTTAGCCAGAAAAGATTCCGTGTGCAATGTTGAGTTATTTTCAGTACATAATGTTAACAATTAAAAATGAAGAATAACCTATCCCCCCCCAACCCCCACACCCCTATCCCCCCTCAAAAGAGACTATTTTCAATATTAAAGTTTTTCACAAACGATATGATTGATTAAAACACAAACGATTATAATCTTAAAAATAATTTGTTTTTTTGCTACTTTGTACTTAGCTTGGAAATATCTTATTTAACATTTCTATACTAGGTTTAAAACTCATGAATGTAGATAGAATGCATATTTCATATAAATCCAATACCTTTATTTTTCTTCGTTTTCCATGGCAGAAAGCTTTTTCACGAGAGGATCCTCTGCGTCAACTGTGCCTACTGTTTGTCGTGGATGGCGGCTGTTGATGTCTTGATCTTACTTTTATTCACAAACAGATGATGCCACACTTTATCAATCTCTGCCGATTCAAAGTCGTTAATGACGTTTTTATTGTGCGCAATTTTGATGCTCTCTCTAAAAAATGTGTAGCTTTGGTTATTGTAGTTTGTGATTTTTACAGAGATTGACAAAGTGTGGCGTCATCTGTTCGTGAATAAAAGGGAAGATCAAGACATCAACAGCCGCGATCCACGACAATTAGTAGGCACAGTTGACAGAGAAGATTCTCCTGCGAAAAAGCTTTCTGCCATGGAAAAAAAAAATAAAGGTATTGGATTTATATTAAATATGAATTATACTTTGTTGTCCAGTACAAATCTTGCAGTCTATTTTTAACTAACTTCCCTACTAGCTAGACATTTGAAATTTTCACAGTAGCTCAGAACCCGGTGACAACACACTACCACAAAGTCCGATTTTCAAATAGTCTTCTTTTAATTCATTAAAATATGAAAATAATAAGCTCCTAATAGCAATAAAAATAGCCATTGAAATATTAGCTATAATTTAATGCTTGCCAAAAAAAAAAAAATTACAAGTTCATTTTGTCTCGTCGTAAAAATAAATACATTTAATTAAACATGAGCGTTAGAATTGTAAAAAGTTAAATTATGCATCTCTCAAAATTTGACATCATTATCAATTTAAAGATTTCATACTGTTACGTACATGGGGGTTCGTAAGTTGTCCGAGAATGAGAGGCGAAACTTGCAAAAATTCAGGAGCTTTATTTACAGAAAATTCCAGAAGAATACAGGTCTATAAGCTGAGTATTAGCTTCAATTCCACCAATAAACACAGCTTAAAGAAACAGCTGTCAACAGCAAATACACAGTACAAACTGTATAGCAATAATACACAAAGCAAATCTCATTCAAAGAGGCTCAGGACACCTTCAATAGAAACTGACTGAGATCTGATCTGGGTTTGGGGCGCTGGAGCTACTTTTATATATCTCTACCGAACCCAGAATGTTCAGGAAATTTCCTTAACTCCTTAACCAATCACATTTAGAACGCCCATCTTTGGTATATCGATAATAATGATTTTCTCGCCAAAAGTAGCCGAGTCCAAAAAGTTGCCAAATTTGGCGCCAAATCCATTACCTGCCTATTGGAGCTTTTTAATGCGTTTTAGACAGAAAATTAAGCTATTTTAAGACGAAAAAGAGCTGGAATTGCAGAAAATTGACATTTTATCAACTTACTGAGTCTCTTTGAAAGAATTTATACAAAAATAAATACAATTATTTACAATTTCGTAACAATACACATTGATAAAGTGCTAATGTAGTTAGTTCTATAGCTATGATTCAACAGAAAATTTAAAAACATGGTTTATAAAAAGTTTTTTACCTTATAATTATTTAAATTTTGTTCTTGTATTCAGAAAATTCACAACCATTCAATCAGTATACACATTTTAAACTTAAGTTTTAATATTTTATTTTTGAGTTTAAAAAAAATAACTAAGTGCATTTTTCCTAATTTTTAACTAAAAAATTAAATTTTAAAAATCAATTTTTTAAAAATGAGTATTAATTTAATGGTTGCGAATTTTCTGAATGTGAAAACTCAATTTAGAAAAAAAAAAAAAAAAAAAACCATTCAATAATGAGTCAGCGTGGAAAAAAAATTTCTGCAGAGAATAACATGAGTTTTAGCTGTCAGTGAGATAAAGTCTGCTTTTAAAAAGAAATTTTGCAATTTCCTCTCACCTATGCCTCTGATAAGTACTACGGAAATTCTGCTTCATTTTTAAAAACCCTAAACTCTTTTAGTGACTAAAATGATTCAGACTACAGTAGAGCACCGATTAACCGGAATATCCAATTAACCAGATTGATCACGGAGCATTTTTTTCTTTCTTTTCTGGTCTTCTTAAAAAAAAAAAAAAAAACACGAAAATCAGTTTTTATCTTTAGATTCTCTGAAGACGATCGAAATCGCTCCTTTTGTCCCCCTACCCCCTCCACTCACTTTCTTCCGCACAATTTCCATAGACTTTATATATATAAGGTCTATGACAGTTTCAGTAAAGGGGGGAGAGTGGAAAGGTCTGAATGAAGGGAATAGGATTTTTCTTTTTCCAAGAATTAAAGAATGCGTTTCCTGGTTCATTTTCTTTTGACTGACTTCTTCACTGAATTAGAACACGGACTCTACAATGGGCAATTTAGTGCATCGGTGATAAAAGATAAAGATGCAGTATCAATTGTATTGGCTGTTGAAAAAAGAATGTCCTTTATGAATCAGAAGACTCAAGAATTTCTTTTTACCATCACAATAAATTGCTTCTTAAATATGTAATACTATAATATAATTTCTATGTGAGCTTTTATGTAAAAATTTGTACCATTTTTATAGAAAATAAAATTTTAAAAAGTTAAAAAATTAACTTCTAAACATGCTATTTATAACATGCTAAATAAGCACTACTACAATTGCTAGTCTTAAGCCTGGAAAAAGTGTGAAGGGAAGTTACCTAAAAAACACTGACTTGGCCGTTTTATAAGTTGTCTAATTATCTGGATTTTTCGGTTAACGAAAAATCCAGAAAATCTGTTAACTGAGCTTCGTCCCGGCCGATCCGGATAATCAGATAAAGTGAATGGCATACCTTGCACTCTTGATGCCTGACATTCGTGCTCATCCCAATTCTGTAAAAGCATAACACTGGAGCAGTCAGGGCATTCTATGGGTCTATCCAAGCATTCCTCTCTGTGCGACCAAATAAAATCACAACTGAAACTTTCTTTACAGTAAGAACACTCTGCAGTGGATGTATCACCTAATAATAGAAAGACAACATGAGAGTGCACATTGCAAATCAGAAAAGTAAAAACTATAAATAAAATCATAATATACTATGTATTATATGTAAAATCAGATATGGTATTAAAAAGGCAGTTTTCTGTTTCAGTAACTAAGATAATTATAAGATAATTAACCTTTCATTTTATTCAGTAATGAAATCTGAGATGGGTAATCCCATTGGGATTCTTTTGCTTTGTCATTCAAACTTACTTTAGTTATTAAGTTAATTAGTGATATTAACATTATATTTATTAAATGTTGGTTTAGATAGGTTGAGGATGTTTTTGCTGTCAACAACCATAACTTAAAAATTGAAACAATTCTAGAAAATAAATAAAATATACAATTTTCCTCAATTATAATAAAAATGAATAGCCAAATAAACTTCATATACGTAACAGTAACAGGGCTCCCAACATATTTTAGCTACCGAAAAGGGTAAAAGAGGACCATTTGTAATAAAAAAAACAGAGGACTTCAGAAGGATTTTTTTATCCAAAAATTATAACAAATGTAAACATTTTACACTATCATTGTTTTAAACACCTCGTTAAACAATCATTTAATCATAAAACATATTAAATATAACATAACAATAGCTAATATCAACGAGGAAAAAATTAGCACTGCACGTCACATCGATGATCCGATTTAAAAATAACATCTACTACGAAATTTCGGAAAGACGATGTTAGACGATGCAAGGCAACATCGATTTAATGACTGGAATTGGAAAAATCCGATGTTAGCTAGGCATCAAGTTTCCTTGCCAAGCTTACGAAAATGCATCAAGGGAAGTTTTATCGATTTAGTGAAAACGATTTAATAGTAAGTGCAAAAGCCGTCTTACGATTTAGTGTAATATGAATTGTGCTACGTGCCAGCTTTTCATTTCAAAGGAGATACCAGAGAGACGATACGCTTAAATCGCCTGTCGTGTGCTCCGTTTATTCTAAAGGAGAGACGAAGTTACTGCGCGTGCGCTATGCTAAATTGGGGAGAAAAGAAAATACGATTTTATATGAATCATAACTGTTCTAAACTTTTAACTTCTTGAGGTTTTACGGAGATTCCAATTTGTTTGCTAAGTAATGATTTCTTTCTTTTTGTAATAAGTAATTATTTTCGGCAATTACAGTATGCATTGTTGTAATAAATATTAACATAAATATATAGATTTTTGTAATTAAATTAAATAGAAAATAAATTTATTTTTTACAATTATTTAAGAATACAGTAAATCACAATAAAAATAGTTTAATAATACAATACGATATATCTGTTTGTCATTATTATTATTTATTCAATAATTTGGCTTTGTCAGACACATCTGTTATTAGTATTTTGTAAGAGGGCAGGGGGGATTTTTAAAGAATGTACACAAGAACTTTTAATGGTGCTCCTTATTACGTACTTTTTATTACGCTCTTCATAATGGCATTAATAAGCTTCAAATATTACTTTACTGAGTTAATAAAATCTACGGGTTTAAATGTTTTTTTCAATTAAATTTATTTTTCAAACTCTGCTACCTATTTCATTTAACAAACAAATTGGCCTTGATTTTTTTTTTTTTTTTTTTTCAGAATGATGTGTGGTTTACTTGTAGGCAGATTGAATATTGACCGCCAGAATATAACATATTTCGGCAATAATATGACACAAAAAAGCAGAAATTTTTTTAAATTTTAGTAAAATGATAAAAAATTTGGGAATCAGCTTTTAAAAACTTTTTTCTAAATTATTACTTAACTGGGCAGTTGGTTCAAAAATATTGCCTAGAATTTTATCAATCAACTTGAAAAAAATTTTATTTATTTTTTTAAAGAAAGTGGAAATTTAATTTACCGACTGTGTTAAAAGACAAATTTTATAAATCAAAATACAAAGTTCAGTATTGCATCATATATCAGGAACACACAAAAAAAAAGGGCTCAACAGTTTAAAAGAAAAAGAAAAAAAAAAAAAATCTTATAAAAACTAACAATAACAAAAGTGCATCAAAGGACTAGGGTTGAAAAGTAATTCATCAACAACTTTAAATAAACACAATAAAATGTAAAAAATTAGCAACAATTGTTTCGAGTCGAAATAAAATACGACTTAAAAAGGTCAAGTGAGCAAAGTAGGCACAAGTGCTGCAAACAATTGGCAACGCACACGGCAAAAGCTGTTCTGCGAAAGGCCATCAAGAACTCTTTTTAATATCAATATTTATAACAACGCAACCTAATGTTAATCATTCAGAAATGTTTAATTACCATAACTTTTCTTGATAAAAATTTTACAGTTTGAACTGCATAATTTAAAATTTTAATTTTAAATTATGCAGTTTGGCATAATTTTAAGCCATAGATGCTGAGTTATAGCAATATGGGAAATTGCAGAAAATGAGTAATAGAAGCGTTGCTTTTCGGTCATATACTATTGATTTAAAAGACATATGTAGGAGGGGTAAGGAAGGAGGTATTTTCTAAATCAGTGTTAAATCGATTTAACTCTATATCGCAATGTTAGATGGAAGATAAATCGATTTATAGAATCGCTACATCGCCCAGTCCTAGAAAAAATATCCAATAATTTTTATTTACCATTTATAAAGGCATCTATACTGCTGCATTGGAATCTTCTTAAATTTATGGGGGAAAAAAAAAAAAAAAAACACAGTAGTAGTAGTTATTTGAAGAAAAAGTAAGGCAGTTTAATTCCTGAGTAAGTTTTCCATTATTAATTATTAAAGATTTATTCTTATAATTCTACAATGATACACTGGGAGAAAAAACAAAAAACAAAAATTACGCAGCAGAATGTGAGATTATTTGGAAATTACACAGATTATGAAATAACACATTTGATTTTCTAAATGATATAATGAAATTCCAAAAAGAAAAAATATATATATATACAAGATTATTTGGAAGTTACACAGATTATGAAATAACACTTTTACTAAATGATATAAATAAATAAGATGGAAGATTGTGAGATTATTTGGAACTAATTTAAAATATTTGTAGTCACTGAAAAAAATCTTTTCTTATAGGTTCTGGGGTTATAATAAACTAAATTTAAAAGTAGCACTTACATTGTGGGTGGAGAAAAATTATTCTACACTCATCATCATCATCAAAATTAACTTATCATAGTTCCTAAGAACGGTGTTCCTTCACCTCTAATAGTAGTAGTATGTAGAATAAATAATATAGTAGAATATATGGCCAGGTAGGTCTTTCTAGATTCAGGCATGAGAGTGCAGAAAAATAAAAAAGAGGAAACACGCGTGTTCATAAATTTAATTTTAAAAGAAAAGTAACGCTCACAGGGAAAACTATACAAATGTACGTTCCTAAAATTTATTTCAAATGACAAATAATGCTCACAGGAAAAACTATACAAAATATTTTAAAAGTGACAAATTAAACGAAAAGAATAATGCACAGCAACACAATAAATTATGTTAAAAAAAAAAAAAAAAAAAAAAAAAAAAAAAAAACTTAAGCTAGCAATCAACATTTAATCATTGGCTGGTGGTGGAAAGTAGGAAAGAAAGGGGGGGGTAAAAAGAAGTATTTCATGAGAGAAATATTAAACACAATTCTACTTCTTTATAGGTTCTAAAATATCATAAAGTAAGTTTAAAATTAATATTGTGGATGGATAAATATTCAAAAATACAAGGCTTCCCACAGAATGTTTGATCCGCAATGGTTAGAGATGAAAGGGGGGGGGGGGGGGAGAACAAAAAAAAAATTACATGAGTGAGAAATATTGAATAATTCTGTTCTTTTATATGTTATAGAATCTGATAAAGCATGTTTAAAATGAATATTGACATTTATATTTTAGATGGAAAAAGATTGAGAATCTAAAGTTTTTCATGGAGCGTTTGAACACTGATCGTTATTGGAGTTAAGCATTTTTAAAAACTTATTTTTAAGTCATTCAAAAGAGGACTAAACGGACCAAAACATCAAAAAGAGGACAAAAACGGACCTCACTATGAAAAACGGACTTTGGAGGGAAAAGAGGACCATTTGGGAGCCCTGCAGTAATGAAAACCCAACAGCAATGAAATTTATTAATGGCAGCTGCACAAACCTTTACTAGCAGTCATCTAATCATACATAAAACGTGCAATAAATATGAAGTGGCAAATATTAATATCCATACAGTGACTAAATCACAGAAGTGGGGGCCCAGAGCAAAATTGTTAATTAGGGGCCCCTTCTATCATAAAATGCACAAAGTGACTTAGATAATTTGGAGTGGGAGGGTGATTCTTATACCACCTATGTGAAAAATACCAGAGCCGGGAATCAAACCCGGGCCTTCCGCTTAACGCGTGGAGGAAAAACAAAAACATACATAAAAAATATTGTAAATGCATGAAATTTTTTTGTCAGTCTGCCGTAACTGGTCACCAATGGATATTTATAATCACCCTAGCACCCCTTATTTCGTCCACTTTTTCGTCAAAAGTCCGGGACGGTGGACAAAAGTGGAAAAAACTGGAAAAAACCACATGAAACTGGACAAAATAAAATCCACTGAACTGTACATGTTCAGTGCATACAATTATTCCGTTAAAACAATAAATTGCAATTTTAACTTTAAATTACAATTTTAGCAATAGAAATATTTTATTAAAAATTAATAATTTGATTAACGAAAAGCATAATTTTATTTTAATCAAGATAAAAAAAAAAAAAAAAAATCATGAATAAAATGCTAATTACATTAGTTTGCAGTTTGTAGATGTAACAAAGTAAATCTGTTGTGGTGGACTATACATTATCATACTGGGTATTAAGAGAGAAAAAAGTTATTTAACACTGTATCTAAATCCTTAAAAACAAAAGAAATAGACATGGCTGTTTAGCCAGAAAAAGATTCCGTGGTAATGTTGAGTTATTTTCAGTACATAATGTTAACAATTAAAAATGAAGAATAACTTATCCCCCCCAACCCCCACACCCCTATCCCCCCCCCCCTAAAGAGACTATTTTCAATATTAAAGTTTTTCACAAACAATATGATTGATTAAAACACAAACGATTATAATCTTAAAAATAATTTGTTTTTTTGCTACTTTGTACTTAGCTTGGAAATATCTTATTTAACATTTCTATACTAGGTTTAAAAACTCATGAATGTAGATAGAATGCATATTTCATATAAATCCAATACCTTTATTTTTCTTCATTTTCCATGGCAGAAAGCTTTTTCACGAGAGGATCCTCTGCGTCAACTGTGCCTATTGTTTGTCGTGGATGGCGGCTGTTGATGTCTTGATCTTCCCTTTTATTCACAAACAGATGATGCCACACTTTATCAATCTCTGCCGATTCAAAGTCATTAATGACGTTTTTATTGTGTGCGATTTTGATGCTCTCTCTAAAAAATGTGTAGCTTTGGTTATTGTAGTTTGTGATTTTTACAGAGATTGACAAAGTGTGGCGTGATCTGTTCGTGAATAAAAGGGAAGATCAAGACATCAACAGCCGCCATCCACGACAAATAGTAGGCACAGTTGACAGAGAAGATTCTCCTGCGAAAAAGCTTTCTGCCATGGAAAAAAAAAAAATAAAGGTATTGGATTTATATTAAATATGAATTATACTTTGTTGTCCAGTACAAATCTTGCAGTCTATTTTTAACTAACTTCCCTACTAGCTAGACATTTGAAATTTTCACAGTAGCTCAGAACCCGGTGACAACACACTACCTCAAAGTCCGATTTTCAAAGTCTTCTTTTAATTCATTAAAATATGAAAATAATAAGCTCCTAATAGCAATAAAAATAGCCATTGAAATATTAGCCATAATTTAATGGTTGAATGAATGAATAGCCAAATAAACTTCATATACGTAACAGTAATGAAAACCCAACAGCAATGAAATTTATTAATGGCAGCTGCACAAACCTTTACTAGCAGTCATCTAATCATACATAAATCGTGCAATAAATATGAAGTGGCAAATATTAATATCCATACAGTGACTAACTCACAGAAGTTGGGGCCCAGGGCAAAATTGTTAATTAGGGGCCCCCTTCTATCATAAAATGCACAAAGTGACTTAGATAATTTGTAGTGGGAGGGTGATTCTTATACCACCTATGTGGAAAATACCAGAGCCGGGAATCGAACCCGGGCCTTCCGCTTAACGCGCGGAGACTCCAAATTATCTAAGTGAATTAAGGTTGGTGAATAAAGAATTTCTAAATTAGAATTTCGTGGTTTATTTGAGTTGTGCCACGTTTAATATTGTCACTTGATATAGCTGCGCTTGCAGTCTTGGTGACCTTGCCAATGAATATTATGTGAGAAATGCCTTGCTGGTTATCACCCAGGTTAGCTCAGTGGTTGAGCATCAGCGCGTTAAGCGGAAGGCCCAGGTTCGATTCCTGGCTCTGGTATTTTTCACATAGTTGGTATAAAAAATCAGCCTTCAACTATAAATTATCTAAGTGAATTAAGGTTGATGAATAAAGAATTTCTAAATGCACAAAGTGAATTTTGCATACATGCAAAATGCTTTTAAAATTTCAAAAGAAAGCTGATTTGGAAGCAAGCCCTCTTATAGATGGGGGTGTGGGTGCTTCCACTATTTGCCCCATGCAAAATCACGTCCTGTATTCATATACCAATCAAACCTTTAAAAAAAAAAAAAAAAAAAAAAAATCAACAAAATCAAATGATAAAGACCAAGTAGATTCCCTAAAAACTGCAGGCATTTACCACATATTTAAAAATAAAAAATTTTTTACACACCATAAAATAAAGGCAAGCACTACTGGTTTCAAAAAGAAAGTGGCCTTTCTTCTTCAGGTGAAAAATATATATACATACAGGGTGGGTTGGTTGGTTGGTTGGTTGGTTGTTGTTTAATGGCGCAAGGTCCGCAATGGGACATACTGCGCCAAACAAAAGGATAAAAAATAAGGATGCTTCTGAATGGGTTTTACCCATCCAGATGGTCAGTAAAAAACACATTGAAAATTAAGACAATAGGTAAAATAATAAAACACAAGACAAAGATTGAAATAATAGAAAGCAGAGTAATAAGTGTATAAAATAAAATGATGTAAAAAGTTATGAACAGTGTAAATATAAAAAACCGAAGTAAAAGGAGATGAACAGTGTATATAATAAAAAGATGAACAGTGTAAAATATAAAATCAAATGTCATGATAAAAACCAGCTTCTTTTAAAAAATTAGTCATGCGATGATGAGGGTTCACACCTAAAAGGTTCGTCAGATTGGGTGAAGATGAATTAAAATGTGTTCGATAGAGATGACGAAGGCAAGGGCAGTCTGTGAGGACATGACGAATGGTTAAAGCACTGAAATGACACTTTGGACACTCAGGTTGTTGTTCTCTAAGTAATAAGTATTTATGTGTGAGTCTGGAATGCCCAATTCGTAGTCGAGTAATAATAACATCGTATTTTCTAGGTGAAATTGTAGGCCAGACTGAAATTTGAGACTTTATTTCTCGCAATTTATTACTATTTTTGTTATTCCACTCCCTTTGCCACATATTTTTAAGATAGCTTTTAAGTGTGTGCTTAACGTCTTCATAAGGAACAGGACAGTTTAAAAGTATGGAAGCCTGCCTTGCGGCTTTGTCTGCTGCTTCATTGCCTTTTATGCCTACGTGGCCAGGAACCCAGCAAAACAAAATATCAAATCCCTTTTTCAAAAGGTCGTTGTAAGTTTTTAAAATAGAAATGAAAGTCAGGTTACAAGAGCTAGAAGAGAGAGAATCAAGAACACTCTTTGAGTCTGTATATATAATGAATTTTCTACTGTGATGAGATGAAATGATGTTAAGGGCAACCTCAACAGCAAAGAACTCTGCAGAGAAGATGGAAAAAGAATTAGGGAGTTGATAGCTAAACGTTGTATTACCAATGATAATACCACAACCGAATTTATTAGTTGTTTTGGAGCCATCAGTAAAAATTTCAATATAGTCTTTGTAGGCAGAGCGATGAGATGAGAAAAGTGCTTGAAAAATGGAAGCATCTGTGTTAGATTTGTCAAATCCCTTAAATGGATGAAGACAAGAAATAACTTGGAAATTCCAAGGCGTCATGATTAAAAAAGAACGGGGACGAACTTTGGTATGAATATGAGAAGTGCCCACAAGAAAGTTCTTAATCCTAAGAGAAAAATGAGGGATGCAAGATGGCCGATTCACATAAAGATTATGATCGTTGTTATTTAAATGTGAGTGAAGTGGATGATTAGGATGTGAAAGGATGCGATAGTACAATTCATGTGAAAGTCTTTGTCTTATATCAGTGAGAGAAGGCTCCACACAGTCAGCATATAAACTAAAAACAGGACTGGTCCGGAATGCTCCTGAGCAAATTCTAAGTGCACTGTGGTGTGTTGTGTCCAGATTTTGAGGTAAGAATGAGCTGCTGAACCATAAACCTGGCAAGCATAATCAAGTTTGGAGCGAATAGTAGCACGATATATTTTGAGTAGCGATGGACGGTCTGCTCCCCAAGAAGTATTAGAAAGGACTTTTAAAATATTTAGTGCTTTATCACATTTAGTTCTTAAATATGAAATATGTGGAATAAAAGTCAATTTTCTGTCAAATATAACACCCAGAAATCGAGCAGTGTCAACAACTGAAATTGGCCTGTTATTCATCAAAATCTGAGGATCTGGATGAAGACCTCGTTTACGACAAAAATGCACACATTGTGTTTTGTCAGTTGAGAATTTAAAACCATTTCTATTTGTCCATTTAATGATATTGTTTATAGCAAGTTGTAATTGGCGTTCTATGAAGCGCATGTCATTTCCCTGGCAAGAAATTTGCAGGTCGTCAACATATAAGCTTCCATGTACACTTGGTGGCAACTGTTTTAAAATATCATTTATTTTTAAAGAAAAAAGTGTAACGCTCAAAACACTGCCTTGAGGCACACCTTCCTCCTGAAAATAATAATCTGAATAAACTGATCCTATACGAATTTGAAAGCGTCTGACTCTTAAAAAGTTTTGAATGAAAATGGGGAGATTTCCTCTAAAGTCCAAATTAAAAAGATCTTTTAAAATACCATAGCGCCATGTCCTGTCATAAGCTTTTTCTATATCGAAAAAAATTGAAACCAAATGGTTGCGTCTCACATTAGCTTTTCGAATATTAGTCTCCAGTAATAAGATATTGTCAACCGTTGAGCGGCCCCGTCGAAAACCACTTTGCCATGGAGAAATCAAGTTATTTTTTTCTAAAATGAAAACAAGCCTAGTATTTACCATCTTTTCTAGCAGCTTACATAGACAGCTTGTGAGGGCAATGGGTCTATAATTTTTGGGATCAGTAGCATCTTTACCTGGCTTAGGAAAAGGAATAACAATAGCATCGTGCCAAGCAACAGGGAAAATATTTTCAGTCCAGATCCTATTGTAAAGATGAAGGAGATTATTGAGAGACTGTTTTGATAAATGTTTAATCATAATATAGGTAACACCATCAGGTCCGGGAGCAGAGTTATGGCAATGTTTCAAACTATTTTTTAATTCAATATCTGTAAAAGGTCAATTATAGTTTGGTGAAGAGCGTGAGTGAAAATTGATTGATGATCGTTCAGAATTATGTTTATGAGACAAAAAAGGTTCGGAATATGAATTAGAACTGGAGATGTGAGATAAGGTTTTACCAATGGTGTCTGCAATATTTTTAGTAGAAGTCATAGTTTGGCCATTATCATTTAAAAACGAAATACTTTGATTAGAATATATTCCCATTGCTTTCTTGACACGATGCCAAAGCTGTTTACTGCTTACATTAGAGGTAATGCTGGACACATATTTAATCCAGGAATTTTTTTGTGAGATTCTGCGGATTCTTCGTGCGGCTGCCCTTGCTTTTTTGAATGCGATATAATTAGCAGTAGTCGGGTACCTCCTAAAAATTCCCCAAGCTTTTTGTTGCTGTCTTTTTGCATTATTGCATTCATCATTCCACCATGGCTTTGAATGTTTACTCAGACGTCCAGAGGATTTTGGAATAGCAATATCAGCTGCATTCATAATACAGTTTGTGACATCACTGATTGCTCTGTTGATATCACCCTCGATCATTTCATATGTGATAGTTGCATTTATAGTGAAAGTAGCCCAGTTGGCCTTGTCATAAATATAATGTGGATTTATAGGATGATGATCATTAAATGTATAAAAAGATAAAAATAGAGGAAAATGGTCGCTATTATGAAGGTCGTTACTCACAAAGAAATTAAAATAAGGATACAAAGTTGGAGAGCTGATGGCCAAGTCTATAGCATGAAAAGTTCTGGAAGGTTCATGAAAATATGTGTTGTCACCGTTATTTAAAATACATAAATTATTATCAGTGATTAGGTCTTCAATAATTTGTCCTCGAGGATTAATATCAGGACTACCCCAAAGTTGGTTGTGTCCATTAAAATCACCAAGAATTAAAAAAGGAGTCGGTAACTGCAAAATAAGCCTATTGAGGTCACATTGTCGAACAGTCATATTTGGTGGTAAGTAAACAGCGCAGATGGTGATAAGCATGTGTATATGGATCTGAACAGCAATAGCCTGGATGTCTGTATTTAAAATGATATTAGAATGTGGAACATTATTTGAAATTAAAAGAGCTACACCACCTGTAGCTCTGTCAGAATGTGTAAAATCTTTTCTGAAACACCGGTAGCCACGGATTTTAACATTGTCATGTTGTCTTAAGTGTGTTTCTTGGAAGGCAAAGCAAATAGGTCGATGATCAGAGATAATATCTCTGATTTCATCTCGTTTATTAATAAAACCTCGGCAATTCCATGAAATGAAATTGGTCATACTTTTTTTTTTTTTTTAGATTATAACATCCACGTCATTGTCCTCTGATGCAGTGGACATACCGTCCTCCCCATCAGAAGGATGGAGGCAGATCATATCATCTTGTTTTGGAAGATTTCCTTTATTATTTTTATTTGTAGTGGGAGTGGGCAATTTTGTTAGCTTCTTTTTCTTGATGATATTGAGACGAGAGGGTGAATTAGAGTGCTTTAGAGATGTAGAGTTAAGACTTTTTTCAGACAATAAGGTTTTAGCAGTTTGTGGAATTTTCTTTAAATTTCTTGATTTTGATGAAGAGGACTGTGAAGAGTTAGAAGACTGATTTGGTTTGGATTGTAAGATTTGGGAATTGTTTACTGTAGTTTCGAGTGGGGAGCTAGTATTGGGTATTTTTGTAGAATTACGTGAAACAGTTTCAACTGGTGGGCTGGTATTGATTAGAGAGTCAGTTTGTGTAGCTATTGTTTTACAAGTTTTTTTGGTGGAAGTAACAGCAGCATATGATTTACCAACGATGGGTGTTCTTGATTCTACTATTTTTCTGGCTTCTGGGTATGATATATTTTGTTTTGTTTTAATGGTTTGAATCTCTTTTTCTATTTTTCATTTTTCACAAGACTTAGCATATGATGGGTGATCTTTTTTACAATTAACACAACACACAGTGGCTTCACAATTTTGACTATCATGGCCAATGGCACTGCAGCGGGCACATGTCTGTTTTCCACGGCAGGAAGTTTTAGAATGGCCAAAACGTTGGCAGTTGAAGCAGCGTAACGGATTTGGTATGTATTGTCTGACGGGGCATTCAAGGTATCCAGCTTTTATTGATGTTGGAAGTTTTGGGGAATTTATTGTTAAGATTATGTGTTTAGTTGGAATTGGTTTATTGTCGCGAAATATAGATATACGTTTTACTCCGATAACTTTTTGCTCTTTGAGGTTTTCAAGAATTTCGGCTTCTGGTATAAACTGGAGGTCAGATTCAGAAATGACACCACGGCAAGTATTTAGAGTTCTATGGACATCAACAGTGACAGGAATGTTTGCAAATTGAGTACACTTTTTTAAACTGTTAGCTTGCTTGTTATTTTCGACTTCTATTAATAATTCCCCTGATCTAAGTTTTTTCACTGATTTTGGATTACCCATTATAGATTGCAGTGCCTTTTGTATTAAGAAGGGAGATGTTTTTGAGAAATCTCCTTCTTTCTTCTTTACTATAAAAAATCTAGCTTCGCAATTTATAAACACATTACTCTCATTAAGCGTGGAAGAAAACTCTTCCATTCTTTCAGCCCAAGATTTCTCATTTGAATTTTTAATAGCTTGGCCCGAGCCAGACGCATTATTCGTATTTCCTTTGTCGCCATAATTAAATTAAATAAAAAGGTTCGAGGGTTTCCTTAGTCCCACAAGTCAGCCCATTTCTTGAACGGACGGAAAGCAAAGGGTTTTCAGAATCGCTCCCTGGGACACCCATAACCACTCACCAGCTACCAGACCGTCGACCCAGATTGGGAATCACATGTGGTAGTCGTGTTAGTCCGGTGTTTCTCGTTCGAGTAGTCACCGTTGTCTCACCTTCACCAAGGGCACCAGTCTCCCAGTGTGCTCCCAAGGCTAGACTACCGTGAGACCCTCACCAAATCGCCAACCCAATAACCAGCGCCACATCTACACCGGTCACAGCTTGGTTAATGTTTTAGAAGTTAAGTAATATTAGTATAAACAACAAGAACAAGACCAAAAAATAAAGGTGAGTGAAAATAAACAGGGTAAGTAGAAACCAAAAAGGTGAGTATAACAAGGTAAGTAGTTTCATTTTTTTGTAAGTTTTTAAAATTTTTAATTTTTTTAAATTTTTTTTTTTTTTTTTTTTTTTTTCAAGAACAATGAACAAGTACCAAAACCTTATTGGCATTAAAAACCAAAAAAACAAACAAGGGCGAAAAAGCAAGAAAAATGCCAAAAACTTAGAAAAAAAAAAAAAAAATGAAGAAGAGATAAAAAGATCACTCGGGCCACGGCTGACTAAAGTAAACGGCTTTTGAAGCTACGGAATCAAGGGACGTGACGTCACAATTTCCGTCGAAGCAGTGAAAAGAAAAAATGACCCTCTTTGCGCACAGAGGAGTCTAGTGGGAAATTTGAAAACCGACAAAACCGGACTTCAGCTTTGTTATTCTCTTCTCTCTCGACCGTTTGAAATAAAATATGCCGCGAGTGAACAGTAACGCTTGTGCGATTCAGTTTTATAATTTGATTTTATTGGCATATAAATGTTTATTTTTTGTGATGAACAAAGCTTATTAAGTATTATTTTTCATTTGTGTCAAAATGCCCGATCATTGTGTAGTTCCCTTTTGTAAAGGAAATTATGAAAAAGACAAGAAAAACGTCTCGGTATTTCAACAACATTCCTTATTCACAAAAATAACAAATTTGCATTTCAAAACGCATGGACTCTGGTTTATACACAACTTCTGTGGTAAATGTAACTGTCCTTTGGAGATTGTGATTATGCATATTGTTAAAACTTTTGTTAACATATGTTTACTGAACTATGTAAAATCTGTAAATAACAAAGTTTTAGAATTAAAGACTATTAAGAATAGAAAACATGATTCAAGTGAAAAGAAAGAAGACAGAAAAATTAAAAAATTTAGGGGTTAGGTAAATGATTTAGGTACCTATAAATGATTTTTAACTGTATTTTTTTTAAATCGCACTATCGTATTTGATTATCTAATCGGATTTGTGCTGTTTTAAAATCGTATTGTAAAAACTGTCATGTCAATCTGCGCATTATCCTGTTTTCTAATAATTAAGGTAAGTTTATTAAATAATCAAATATCAAATGAAAATTCCTTTTAAATTTAATAATTCGAGTTTTATTTCAAAACTTAATTCTTATTAAATATGTTTTGTTTCTAATTTTTTTACTCTTAAATGATTTTTTGTATTTCGGGATTTATTACTGGAATTTGACTGTAATTGATCGTTGAAATATGTTTAAGGATTTCATTTTTTATTTTCCGTTTAAGGGAATGGTGGATTCTCTCCCTCTCTGTCTTTATATATATATATACATTTGTAAATTACTGTTTTATTTATTTATATATTTATTTATTTTTTGAAAATTTTTAAAATGCTTCCTACTAGCTGATCCCCCCCCCCCCTCCCAAATCACTATTTATAATTTTATAATTATTATTGATCAAACTCATATTCAGAACGTATTCGAATATTATTTTGTGGTTGCATTCATAAGTTACGTTTTATTTAATTATTTTAATAATTTTATTTTTGAATGCTGAAATTGACATTTTTTAGCATACATTTTTGCCTAAAGACGTACCAGAATTTATCAAATTTTGAACTTTTTTTTATAAATAATAAAAAAAAGAAGACATTATAGAACATTAATGTTAAAATTAATTTTGAATTTTGGCAACAAACTTATTTGTTATAATTTTAACTAAAATATTTTCTGGTATCAAAATTTGAGTTAAGTAAATTGCTTATTTTGGCATATTTTAAATGCCAGTTAATTGACTTTTGCAATTATGTGTATAAGATTCTCATTTTCTTCAACGATTATGTTTCTAATTTTTAGCTTTAAAAAAAGTTTTATTGAAAACTTTTCAATAATAACATGATATTGATAGATGCTATAATTTTTTTTTTAAATAATTACTATATAGAGTTATGAAAATTTGTATATATATGCATCGAAATATGATATTAAGTGCATCAAAATACTCCGACTTCAATTAACTACTATATGTAAATAGATACTTTTGTTATTATGCGCTTCAAAATTTAACAAATTTTGAACTTTTAAATAGATAGTAAAAAAGAAGAGATTTATAGAACATTTACGTTTACATGATTTTTTTCTTTTTGGCGATGGAATATTTGTTAAAATTTTAACTTTTTCATGCGTATCGGAATATGCTTTTCTTTAGAGATTATAAGTAAAATTTTGAGCTTTTAAAACTTTTATGGAAAATTTTATTATACTAATGATACATTGATAGATATATTTTATGATAATTAAGTTTAGGTCCTTTTTTGTTTATTTATTGTGTTAAAATGTGTTTTTACAGCCTCCTTAAAATTAAAATATTTTCAGCTGACTTTTGGAAAATTTTTATTAGATTATTTGTTAGTTTATATTCCAAATAAAACATTTTTTTAATCTGAAAAGTGTTGTATTATTTTAGTGGTTTTTATTTTTATTTTTATTTTTTTAATTATTGTACTGTAAATATATATAGATATATATAAATAAAAAAAATAAGTAAATCTTACTAATGAAACTGTTATCAGAATTTCTGAAACGATATTATAAATTTCTTTTGCTTTGGTTCAGAATCTAAAAGAAAATTAATTTACTTATTTCCCATGATTTCAAATTGAATTATGATTCCATGATTTACTTATTCCTAAATTTCTTTTGCTTTGGTTCAGAATCTAAAAGAAAATTAATTTACTTATTTCCCATGATTTCAGATTTAAAAAAAAAAAAATTCATATAATTTTAGCAATTATTTCCTGATTTCTCAGCTTCAATGTTTTTCATTTTTAATGTATATAATATTTGTATTTAAGTGCATTATTATTACTGAATTAAATTACAAGACATATATATTTCTTCATATTTTGTACAAATCTTCGAATTGAAACGGAACAGTTTCATCTGATATTATAATAAAAAACACATTTTTAGATTATCGGCTATTTTTTCTACGTTGTCACTGCTTAGTTTAGCAGCGGGCATCGACGGAAAGAGTGACGTCACGAATAGCTTCAAAAGCCGTTTACTTTAGTCAGCCGTGCTCGGGCCCGGGGTGCGTGACTCCCCCTGAATACCTGAAGAAGGTACCCCCCTGGGGGCATACAGGGTGGGCAAAAAGTCCCTAAAAAGTTTAAAAATTCATAAAACCCGAAATAATAATCAAAATAAACGGTTTGCAGGTTTAGCATTGATAGGTCACGAGATTTTTTTTTAAGATAAGAAAAAAAATAATTCAAAAAACAGCCGACAGATGGCACTGGTACAGACAACTTAGTTAGAAATATGCAAATAAGACAGGCAATTATAAATACTTATGCTCTTGATCCAGCTATGGGGATAATTAAAATTCTGGGTGCATCGATCCCGTTCATTCAATCTGTCGAAATTGAAAGATGCGATCTACTGAGAGCTGTCATGTATACAACCAGACATGCTGCATTCTGCCACTGCTGGATTTGTGACACGCCTGCAGTGTGTTATCAGCTGAGGTGGTGGACATGTGGAACACATATTGCAATAATAAATTATTTGGTAACATTACTTTTGTTATTTGGGTGTCTTTTCTTTCACTTATGTATGAAACGCCACCTATCAGCTGTTTAAAAAAAAAAAAAAAAAAAAAATTCTTATCTTTAAAAAAAAAAAAAAAAAACCTGTGACTTATCGATGCAAAACCTGCAAACCGTTTTTTATTTTGGTTATTTTTTCACGTTCTATGAATTTTTTTGTCCACACTGTATATACGTGCTACTATCTTGGAGGCAAAAACAAGACTGGAAGTATTTGCCAGATACCTCACCTCCACCATCAAAAAAAAAAATAAATAAATAAAACAGGACTTGAAAAAACTCAGCCCACCTGGGATTTTCATCTAACCTTTTTTTTTTTTCAGAATACTTTTAAATACTGAATTTTATGTAAACGTTGTACTTGATCTAAACTGATAATTTTTAATGATATGAAAGGAAAGGGCTTAAATATAACTTAAAAGTTAAATATTTATACAACAACATTACTAAATAAAATAAAAAACAGTGTACTTTAGCACCAATAATGAATAGCATGTGCACACACACACGAACACATAAAAAAAATTTGCACCACATAATACTCAGTTAAAGTGCCCTTTTGCTTCCGATGGAAAGGCATGTGTCACTCATGGATGACAATAAACTATCACAAGTTTTATTGCTTTATCCACTTGTGTCAATGCTGATGAGGCAGTAGAGGTCAAGACTCACAGTCGCCACTCGCCGACTTAATTTGAAAAAGTGGCGATAAAAAAATTTGTATCATCGCCATTTTTTTCGCGAAAATATAATTTATTAAGAAGTTACTACAATTAATAAGAAGTGACAAAGATAAAACAAAACCTTTAGAAACTGCAGGAATATATAAAATACCATACATTAACGAACAAGATAAAGAAAAGTGTTATATAGGAAAAACAAAAAGAAAAATAAAGACCCGTATCAAAGAACATAAACATGATATAAAAACAGGTAAATTAACCACAGCCTTAAACCCAAGTAAACAAAAAAGAAGAAATTAATATTAAATTCGATGAAGTAAGAAAGTTGGCCAACTACCACAACCACGGATACGCAGCGATCAGGGAGTCTGTTGAAATTTTGGCAAATTCTGACAGTTGTAATGGCAACGAGGGTGCTATCCTTAACCGTCAATGGCGCAAAGTCTTTAAAAGAACAAGAAGACAGGAAAACTACAGTTTCGAACACCAAACAAGGTAGTGACCAAGCTGGGGCGCCCCAAATGAAACTAGTCTACCAAAGATGAACGTGAAGATAGTAAAAGGTTGTATGTTTCAATAATTCTATTAATTAAATTGCTTCATGGATTAATTATTTCAAGAATATTTCTTCCGTTTTTAAAAAAATCGCGAATATCGTTCGTTTAAAAAAAAGAAATCCCATTAACGATCGGCGATTGTTAATGGGATTTCGATGATGAACGCGCCTTCCGATTTCCAATCTTTCTCCATCCACAACATAAATGTCAATATTCATTTAAAACTTGCTTTATGAGATTCTAGATCCTAGAAAGAAATAGAATTGTTAAATATTTCTTGTTCGTGTAATTATGCTTTGCCCCTCTCCCCCTTTTCTTATTTCCAACTAGCGATCGCTGATCAAATGTTCTGCAGTTGTTTCTCAGTCTTTCTTCATCCATAATATAAATGGCAATATTCATTTTAAACATGCTTTATCGGATTCTACAAGTAGAATTGAGAATTTAATATTTCCTATTTATGTAATTATCTATACCAACTGTGTAAACAGGGGGGTGGGGGATGAAAAACAGATTTTTAGGTACGAAAACTTTTTTTAAAATTAGTTTCAGAAAATTAATGCTCAGTTAATTTCATACATGTTTAAAATTGATAATAAAATACTATATGTATATATATATTAATGTATGAGTAATGTACATACATAAAAATTTTATTCTATAAATGTTAGAAAAAAAAATTTCTGATAGTATGAAATTTTTTTAAGTTTTTATGTGGATATAAAAGTAACTGCAGTTATATTAAAGAATTTTTTTGTCTTAATGAAATAATCCTGAAAATGTTTAAAGTAGATAAAAGCTATATATAACTGCTTAGGTAGTCATTTTATTGAAAGTGATGCTAATAATGTTCAACCAATCACGTTCACAGAAAAGTTTCAGCAAATTTATAATTTTAGCAATCATATGCCAATTAATAAAATTGAACCTCTGATAATAGGCTAGTACAGATTCTTTGCCTCCCCACCCCCTCCTCAGACTCAAAATAATTTCATTTTCCTCTAATTCTGATCATAATTATTTTCCATTTGCAGATGAAAGTGCCAGACTAGACGAAATTTATTAAATGAATCAAATTTCCATATTTCTTTTGCAATGGGACATAAAATAAATATTCTTGTAAAACACAAATTGTGTATGAGAAATCACTTTGTCAGATCATATCATCATTATAGCCTGCTGTTTTCCCGTAGCAAAATGCATGTATTAATATTTATCTATGAAAGTCCATATATTTTGCCTCATTACTAAAACTTTGAATTTTAAAGTCTTCTTTCTAAGTACTATAGTTATTAATAACATTTTAAAAAAGCTGGATTACATGCTATTATAACTACATGCTTATAGAACTCACTCTTAAAACACTAACAAGAATAAAATCATAAACATTCAGTGGAAGTTCAAACGAGGTCATATCTTCCCTCAAAAACCAAATCACTTTTCAATAATTCAATTACTCAATCTATTTTGTCTTCCTCCTACCTCTTTTCATTTCAGATATTGAAAAATGTAAACTAGAGAAGTGCGTAATTTTTTTTTTTTTTTTTTCAAATAATACCAATTTATTTTTATTGGCAGAAATACACACATATACATGTTTATTGTATTATTGAATGACTAATAATACAATAGTCATTTAATAATAATGACTATTGTATTATTAAAGTACAATAAAGAGCACTATTTTATAATTTAATTTTCCGACCATATCATTTGTGCTTTTATGTACACACAGACATATATCATAAATATATATTATGTGTGTGAATTCGATGTATAACGACGACGGCTCATGAGTGGCCACTGAGTTCCTCATGTCCAGTGGCCACTGCTAAAAATTTTAAGTCTTGACCTCTATGAGGCAGGTGCTGAGAGTCAAAATTAAAAGTATTATCCGAATCCAAAAGGAAATTTAGAGTTTTCTTTTCACACTTTTCAGCCATAATAAGCCACCATTTTTAGAAGTTAAATTTTCTATCACGCTTTCATGCATCATGGTCACACACAGTATGAAAATCAGGGTATATCAGCCAAAAGGGGTAGGTTATAATTATTTTTTCTAAAATAAGATTAATATTAATATTAGCTGTAATCTCCATCCATGTTTTCCATAATTAACTGCAACTGTCACAGTTCTTTTCAATTTAATGTTTATTTATTTTTTTTTTTACAACTAATTGAATTTAAAACAATCAAGTGTAGTTAATTTAACGAATTTTTAACACAAAAATTGATACATAGTGAGCAGAAAATATCAATGTTTTTAAATTTCCAAATTTAAATACACTGATCATGAAGTTTAGATCAACTCATTTTGATAAAAAAAATAATGAAATACACTAATTCTAATCTTCCTTTAATTCATAAAAGTTTTGTCTGAAGGTTGTGCAGATTACAGGATTTTGCAGATTATAGATTATTGTCTTTGATCTTTTTTTCGAAATCTTAGCTTTAAATTACTTTGTTTACATTAAAAATTCTTTTGTAGATTATAGGTCTGTGAATTAACGAGAGCTGGTTGTATTATTTTATGAACAATGCAAAGATTATTTTTTAATTTGAATGAAAATTTAAAATTTCACAGGGTTTCCACTCAATTTCAAAAATAAAATTCCCCGACTTTTTCCAGGTCTATTTTTTTTATTAAATTCCAGATAACAAAATTCAGTGTGTGACATAAAAAATAGCTCACAACAAACAATAACATAGCTCATGATATAAAATATAACATAGTACATTTTAAATTGCATGCTCAAAAAGCATTTTCCAGGTCTATATCACCCATTTTACCATTTTTTGGGCAATATTTGCAATTTTTCTCTGGCATTTTTCACTAATTTCAATTTCCCTTACTTTTTCGGTTTTCTCTGATTTGTGGGAACCCTGATTCATAATGAAATTCTTTCACAATTAAAATTTTTAATTTACATTAATATATATATATATATATATATATATATATATATAAATAAAAAATTCCTTAAATATATTAATATTTTTTTTAACATGCCTCTCAGAAATGGCCTAGAAGTGCATAAATGTCATAAATTCTGGATTTGACTTGATAATAATAACCAAGATTGATAATAATTATTAAACAATTATTTTCTAAAAGTTATAGGAGTAAATTCCGAAAAAAAACTCACATTGTGAGATAGTGGGTTTTTTCAAGTGGTCCTGCCCCCCCCCCCCCTCCCCCACAAAAAAAAAAAAAAAAAAAAAAAAAAAAAAATCCTGGTGAGTTTTTTGAGGTCGGGCCTACTTTGGCAAACCCTGAAATAAAACATAAAACCGGAACGTGCATAGGACGACTAAAAAATAAATAAGTAAATCAATTTAAGAACATTTTAATGTCATAAAAAATAACAAACTAACATAATTATTTGTATTGAAGAATTTGAGACATCTTAATAATAGCTGTCTACTTAGTATTAAAACTAACGAATTTTATTTACAACAAATTAACAAATAATTATTGTTTGGAGAAATATTATTAGTGCACGTGGTGTGTGAATTAAACAGACACATGACCGGTGCAGGTGGCTAGCTATGGCAAGGCCCAGAGTGCAACTGACGTCTAGCTGAGAGAGGGAGAGATGTTCTCTCTTCTGGGCTGCCATGCCATAACTCGTTTGCCAAATCGGCGATTGTTCATAGTTTAGAGTGCCAGAGTTGGCTGTACAGTCCACACTTGGCATGATTCACCGCAAATTCTACTAAATGGTAAATTCACTTTATATTTGTGTATAAAGATTATCAACAATAAAGACATGTACCGTATATTGCTGGCTGGTAAGACTTTCTAAAAATTCTGTAAAACATTATATATGTCTGATATAAATATTAAATACCTATTATTTAAACTTCATGCTTGGCAGAAAGCTTTTTAGGCAGGAGATCCCCTCCGTTAACTGTGCCGACTGCTCTTTGTGGTTGGCGGCTGCCCAAGTCTTGCTCTTCTCCTTTATACTCATACAAGTGATGCCACACTTTGTCTATTTCTGCTGATTCATGGTCGCGGCTGCCCAAATCTTGCTCTTCTCCTTTATACTCATACAGGTGACGCCACACTTTGTCTATTTCTGCTGATTCATGGTCATTGATAATGTGACCACGAATCAGCAGAAATAGACAAAGTGTGGCGTCACTTGTATGAGTATAAAGGAGAAGAGCAAGACTTGGGCAGCCGCCAACCACAAAGAGCAGTCGGCACAGTTGACGGAGGGGATCCCCTGCCGAAAAAGCTTTCTGCCAAGCATGAAGTTTAAATAAAAGATATTTAATATTAACTTAACTTTTACCTAACAAATTATCCTTTTAAAATAGCACTTACTTTAAAATTTCAAATATATTTCGAGCGCACTCGCGCTCATCATCAGTGCTTTTTGGCGGTTTCTTCTCTGTTTACATCGTTCTTCATTTCGGGATCTTCGGTTCGCTTCACTTCAGTAGTGGTGTTTCTTTTAATTGCTTGTTGCCAGATGGGAGGAATTATGCTATGTTCACGATCGTTAATGGAGGAGTGGTTAGTAATTATCTCAATCGCTTCTCTTTTAAGGGCATAGTAGTGGTTATTATATAGAGCTATTTTACGGGTTTTAGCGGTATTAAAATTAATGGGGTTAGTTTTATGGGTTATGGAGAGGGCAGTACTGGATCTATTGTATTTAATGTCGGCGAAGTGCTCTTTTTCGCGATCATTGATGTATCTTTTAGTCATTCCAATGTAACATCCTTTGTCTTCATTTTCAAATTTAAAATCGATTTTGTAAATGCCTGAGGAGTTATTAGGGTTAATTAAATCTTTCTCATTACGGAGTCTTTGAAATATGTTTTTATTAGGTTTTATAGGAATATTGATGTTGAGTTTTTTAGCTTCGTTTTTTATGTTTAACGCGGCACCGTTACAATATGGGATAGAGGTTGTATAATTAGGTTTTGAGTTTTGAGCATTGTTGATTGTATTTAGGGTTTTTTGACGTTTTTTATAAAGTTTATCGATTAGGTTTCCACTGTAACCGGCTTTTTTCGCGATGGTTTTAATAAATTTAATTTCTTCTTTTAAAAGGGTATTGTTAGAACAAATGAGAATGGCGCGGTTTATGTATGAACGAAGTGCGGCATGTTTATAAGAAAGGGGGGTTTTACATTTTGCATTAATAATTTCATTGCTTGCTGTAGGTTTTCTATAAACGGTAGTTTCAAAAGAGTTGTCTACATTTTTAATAACGCTAATATCAAGGAAATTGAGGGTGTTATTGGTTTCGGTTTCTATAGTGAATTTTATTTTATTGTCTAGACTATTTAGATATTCAAGAATTTGGTTGGGATTAGTGTCGGCGGGGATGACAGTAAATATATCATCTACGTAGCGGTTCCAGAACTTACACTTATTAATGATTTCTTCAGCTTTTAGATCAAATAGTCTCATTTTTATTTCGGCGATTACTCCTGAAATTGGGGAGCCCATGGGCACTCCCTGAGTCTGTTTATAGATGTTTTGATCAAATGAGAAATATGATTCATTAAGGAGGAAGTTGTTTGTGCGGATAAGAGTGTCGCTGGTTTTATTATTCCCATAAATGTCGGTAATTTTTTGGTTGATGTAGTTGGTGATTTCTGGAATGTCTATTGATGGGTAAAAATCCTTCACGTCAAAGCCAACTAAAGTGTCATGGGTATTGATATTCGTATTGCGGAGGTTTTTGATGAATATTTCATTAGAGTTTATAGAATTTTCGGAAGGTGGAAGGAGTGAGAGGTAAATATTTTTCATGTATTTTTCTAGACAATAAGTTGGTCCTTCAGATTTATTAACGATTGGTCTGAGAGTCGGTGGGTTTTTGTGGTCTTTATATTTACCAAATAACCTGGGAATGATAGGAGCGTGATTAGTGAAAATGGGGGGAGTATTATTTGGCCAAGTTCCTGTTTTAATAATATCTTTGGTTTTACTTATTAATTTTTTAAGGGGGGTGTGAGTAATTTTAACGGCATTTAATTTTTTAATGGTATTTAGCATCATTTCATTATATTGAGTTCTATTCATTAGGGTGATTTTGTTGGTTTTATCTGACATTAAGTAGGTGATATCGCGATTGTTTTTTAGGGTCTTTAAGCATCGGATGTCTTCGGAGTCGTGTTGATTTTTACGGTTTGAGAGAGATTTAAAAGCGGAATTACGTATGGTGTGTTGTTTTTGGGAAGGAACATATTCAAGGGCAGTTTCGATGTGGGCAATAGCATCCTTAAGGTCTGTTTTTTCATTTAGAATAAACTTCGGTCCTAATTTTAGAATTGAATCCTGGTGAGCGTTTGGTTTAAAGCTGGATAGATTGATATAGGGATAAGTGGTAGGTTGCTGTAGAAGGTTTAAATTACTTTTTTCTCTTTTTAGCCAATAGCTTAATTTTTTGTTATGCTGTTTTTGCAAATGGTTCCGGTCAATTTCTACAAAGTGATTAATTTTACTAATAAAATTATTGAATTCGTTGGTCTGTGTAATAGATTCGAGTTCTGATTTTAGAGAATTGAATTTCTGTTTAAGTTTATGTATCCAAGTAGATTTTTGCTTAATAATCTTTTTAAGTACTGAAGTTTCTAAGTTTTTAGCCAAATGTTTATAATGTTTGGTGATATATGGAGTTTTTATTTTTATGAATTTAGGTGTAATCTTAAAGTGTAGGCAATCCTCAAGAAAATCTTTATGGGAGGTTTCGCGATGTAATTTCTTTGCGGTATTTTTTAGATTTTTATAAGTGGTTTTAACGTCCATAATCCGAAGTGTAAAGAAACACAATTAAGTAGGATAACGCCAAAAACAATAAAATTATGGATTGATTAAACGCTTAAACATAAATTATATACATAAAAAAGGCTTCCAAAAATGTTTAATATTTATATCAAATATGAATTATAACTTCATTTTAAAGTAGTACATTATATATGTTTCAAGTTTGTGTCTTTCAGAGTTAATATATTTATCATGTAAGTATATTTTCATTATTTTTGAAACATTTTCAATTTTAAAAATATAAAAATAAAACGGCCTTTCTGTTAAGGCAGTTTTTGGAAACTAAATAACATTTTTTGGTTAACACATTCGTTGTGGCAATGACACATGTTCATCCTAGTAAACAAGTAAGTTAATTAATTAAAATAAGTTCATTTAGCAAATAAGTCAATGCACACGCAGAAACCATTTAGATAAACATTGTATAGAGGACGTGTTACCTCGCCCCTAGGGTACAGCCAATAATCTTGGAAGACGAGATAACTCATCCTTCGTGGAAAAAGTGTTAAGGGGACTCTCTACCTATCGTCTCCGAAAGCCGAAGCCAATGTTATTCTATGGAAACTTTGCCCCATTATAACTTATTAACTAATATATATTTTTTAATTCCGTTTCCACTTTCCAAAAATTCACAACTATTAAACAATTTACCACTTTTTCAAAATTGGGGTTTTTTTTTTTTTTTTAAGCTCAAAAATGAAAAATTTCACATTGGGAAAATTCACATTTTACAATCTCAAAATAAAACATTAAAAAAATTTAAAAATAATTTTTAGAAAGCAACAAATTGTTTAATAGTTGTGAAGTTCCTGAATGTGAAAACGGAATTTAAAAATATATATTAGTTAATAAGTTATAATGGGGTGAAATTCTCCATAGAATAACATTGGCTCTGACTTCTGGGGAGATAAGTGGAGAGGCCTCTTAAACTGATTTTCAGATAACTTAGATCCTACTGTACACGTCAATTCTTATATTTACACTCATCCAATACAAGACTTACTTGCACTCTCAGGGGATTTAGAAGTCTGCATGCCCGTCTCTGGCATGACTGGAACCACTTGTTTTTCAAAACGAGCCCCAAATTCAAGAGATGGATAGTTTACCTGAAAAGATATGAAAAATATTACACTTTGTTTTAAATTATTATTTATTCATTTTAGATAGATTGAACTTGAGTATATCACAGCGTTGTTATTTTGTCCACTTTTTTGTCAAAAGTCCGGAACGCTGGAGACAAAAGTGGAAAAAACCTGGACAAAACTGGACAAAATAAAATCCACTAAACTGTACACGTTCAAAGCATAAATTTATTCTGTTAAAACAATAAATTGCAATTTTAACTTTAAATTAGCAATTTTAGCAATAAAAATATTTTATTAAAAATTAATAATTTGATTAATGAAAAGTGTAATTTCATTTTAATAACAATAAACATTAAAAAAAAAATCATGAAGAAAATGCTAATTACATTAGTTATGTTTTATTTGTAGACGTAACTAAGTAAATATGTTGTGGTGGACTGTTATATTATTATCGTACTGGATATTAAGATAAGAAAAAAAAGTTATCTAATGCTATATCTAAATCTTTAAAAACAAGAGAAATAGACATGGCTGTTTAACCGGAAAAAGATTTCATGCATAATGTTGAGTTATCACCAGTACATAATGTTGACAATTAAAAATGAAGAATAACTTAATTACCCCCCCCCCTCCTCCCCCAAACACACCTCCTCCTTGAAAGAGACTATTTTCAATATTGAAGTTTTTCACAAACGGTGTGATTGATTAATACATAGATGATTATAATCTTAAAAATAATTTAAGTTGTTTCGTTGTTATTTTGTACTTAATATGGAAATATCTTATTTAACATTTCTATACTAAGTTAAAAAAAAAAAAAAAAACTCATAAATGTAGGTAGAATGTTTTTATCAATTTATGACCACAAGACTTTTCAAAGCAAAGCTTTCATTTTTATATAACATTTTATGTGCAATACCAACATATCATTTTTTTATCCAAGAATTTAAAAAATCAAATTTACATACTTAATCATTTCATAATTTTATATTCTTATTTTACTTTGTTGTCAAAATTTGGGAAATTTATTTAATTTATTCTTGCTTCCATGTTGTTTTCTCTGAAAACTATAAAATAAATTGAATTGACTTTTATTAGGTCGTTTAGGCGAAATTGCATTCAGTTGGATAGTTGATAAGTTTTAAAAGGTTTACAGATAAGTTTTGTTTACATTATAGAAAAACGTTTTTATCTTGAATAAAGTTAATGTAATTTTTGCATGGAAGTAATTATGGATATAAATTAAATTAAAGTAAATGTAAGTATTGCCACTTACTGTTTATTCTGAAAGGTATGCTTTTTTTTTTTTTTTTTTTTTTTTTTGTATAACACCTGGAAATGTAAACGATGTTTATCATCGGCATCTTTGTTCACGCGTTCTTTCAGCGATCGCTAAATTAAATTAATATGTTTAGTTAAAGCAGTGTTGTCAGATGGTCGAAAGTCAGTTTCCCCAAAAAGTTTTCAAATTTCCCCAAATCGAGGGTAATTTCCAAAAAAGTTCCCAACTTAATTTATGCAAAAAACATAAATTTTTTTTAAAAAATTAAAGAATATTTAATAAATTTAAGCTCATATTTTTCCCCAAATGAAGCTCGTTTTCGAAAAAAATCCCCATTTATAAAAATAACTTTCAACACACAAGTTTTTTGAAAATATTAAATCGGTGTAATTTTTTTATGGTAGTTTCCTTCCCTCTAATCATTTATACTTATCCCATATGTAATGTATAAAATGCGTTTTTGTGGACTATAAAATACTTGGAAAACAAGGTATCTAGAGAACTTACAGATCTTGTATCAAAATGGATATTTAACACCAGCGAGTTTAATTCAAACTTAAAGATCAAGCATCCTAGTTTAGACTTGGTTTAGCTTACTTTAAGCTTAATTATTCAAGCGACAATCAATACGTATCAAGAATTATACTTGCTACAGCACACATAAACCAAATAATTCCTGAAACCAGGGAACACAAAAGGCAAAAAATATGATCAGTTTTATAATCAGAAGGTTGTAAATATTGCTTTTCTATTTCTGAAATAGAATCCTGAATCAATGTATTATCATGCGATAGACTTGACCTTTTTTTTTTTTTTTTTTTTTTTTGTGGAATTTCAGAAAAAAATAATCATTGGCCAATATTAAAGAAAACCCCATGTTTTCCCCCAAAACTTTTCATTTCCCCAAACTGCTCCCCATTAAATTTCTGTCCCCAAATATTTCCCCTGAAGCTTCAGAAATCTCCAGAATGGGGAGAAATTCACAAGTCTGGTAACACTGAGTTAAAGTTCGATAGATGGCGTCGTAATTATTTCCGAAAGGAAAAATGCAAATTAAGTGTGACGTTACTTGATATCGCTAGATATTGGATGCATGTTGGAATCCTTCGGATAGTATACAAGAGCTAACTTCATTGCATTCGGTGGTTAGTTTTTAGTTTGTTCATTAGATATAGCTCTGTTTGCTGTCCGTAATGAAGGTGTTACACGTTTTAAACATGAAAGTTAATTTATTAAATTGTTTTTCCTTCATTTAAAATGAAATTTTAAGATACAAGTAATTGAAATACGATGTGGCTTTAGTTTTGCAAGTTTGTTTACATTTTCTCCCGTTTTCCTTCCGTGTAGTGTTGCCGTTCATTATAAAAGTTTGAACCATGGAGTCAGGTATTTGAGTCTGTTGTTCGTTGGCCTTTAGGGTTAACGTCGTATGCCTGCCATGTTCTTTGAAATGTTGTTTGTTAACTTTAAGAGTTGACATCGTTTTTTTTCATTTATATAAGGTTTAAGATAAATTATTTTTGAATATAATGCTTAAAATTGAGTTAGTGCTGGACGCTAATTTTTATCACTTGCCTGAGATGAATTTAAATGATTGTTTCAATTTTTTTTTTTATTAATATTTCAATTAGAGATGGAACGAAGCTTCGCGGCCACTTTACCGAAGCTTTGGCCTGGCCGAATAATGAGCGTGATTCGGCCAATAACAATTTATGTTGTGAATATTCTTTCAACAATTATTATTATATAAAATATTGTCATTTAAGTTATGCACAATGGTACATGTAATAAAACATAGTAGAAATTTATATTTAATTTAAAAGTTTGTGTGCATTGACCCTTTGGAACCATAAATTATACAACAATTAATAATATATTCTATTTAAATTGGAAGTTGCTAAGAAATAAGTTACACATACTTGCCAACCAATTTTAATAAAAAAAGGGGAAGATTTTTGTTGAAAAATCAGAAGATTTCATAAAAAAGGGGAAGATTTTTTTTTTCTCTTTGACGTATTAAACAATACAGTTTTACAATAGATTGATTATACTAAATATATAAAAGTTTTAAATGAAGTTATTCCTCTTCAACATATAAATATCTACAAAACAGAATCTGAAAAGAAATCTATTTAACAATAGACAAAAAAACTTAGTTAAGTTAAAGTATAGCTAATTTTTTAAACAAATATAGAATATGATTTTTGTTTTATATGATTTTCACACACACAATTTACACACTTATATGTATGTACATTAATCATACATATAAGAAAACGTAGCAGTAGCTAATTATCAGTTTCATACGTGCATAAAACCAACTGAGTATTAATTTTCTTAAATTAATTTGGGAAAAATTTTCCTACCTGAAAAAATTATTCTTCATTTTTTTCCCATGTTTACACGTTTGGTATAAATATGACATACAAATATTTAATTTAATTGACGAAAGATAAACAGATTCATTAAATTCAGCAATAAAGATCTAAAAATAATTACATATGTGAGAAATATTGAGCACTTTCATTGCTTTATTGTTTCTAGAATTGATACCAATCCGGGGAAAGGATGGGGGGGGGGGGGGGGGGGGGAATACAAAAATAATTACGGAGTAAAAAATATTAAACTCTTTCAACTCTACTTCTAGAATCTGAAGAAAGAAGTTTAAAATTAATATTATCATTTATGTTGCAGATGGATAAAGATTAGGAAACAAAAGACTTCTGCAGAACATTTGATTGCTGATCAATAGTTGTTGATAAATAAAGAAGGGGGGGGGGCAAAAAATAATTACATCAGCAAGAAATATTTAACAATTCTATTTCTTTAAATGTTCTAGAATCTCATAAAGCAAGTTTGAAATGAATATTGACATTTATGTTATGGATGGAAAAAGATTGGGAACCAGGAGTTTTCGTAGAACATTTGGGTTTCTTTTTAAAACGAACGATATCCGCGACTTTTTTAAAAACGGAAGATTTCATCATCTGTCTGGAAGACCGGAAGTTACGTTAAAAAACCGGAAGTCTTCCGGGAAAACCGGAAAAGTTGGCAAGTATGCATCCATAACATAAATGTCAATATTCATTTCAAACTTGCTTTATGAGATTCTAGAACATGTAAAGAAATAGAATTGTTAAATATTTCTTGCTGATGGAATTATTTTTTGCCCCCCCCTCCCCCCTGTAAACCTAGTGTTGTCTTTTTGACATGCTTTTATAAATTTGACGTGATGTAACTATTAATGTATGTCATTTGCAATTCAATTTTCGGCCATAATTTTCAATGATTCTACAGGGATTTGATGTGATCTTGGAACTATATGAAAGCGATATGAATAATTGCTGGATACAATACAAGAATAACACCAATTTTTAACTGATGACTCTATTATTAATAGACTTGGCATGCCAAAAAACATGCACTCACTCTAAATATAGAATTCATAAAAGCATTTTAACACAATTTGCTGTATCTTCACATTTATCAATTTTGAACATTCACAATCTATGGAACCATAATTAATCAGTGATGTGATTAGTGTTTTCAGGCATGAGAGTGCAGAAAATTAAAAAAAGAGGAAACATGCATGTTCATAAAATTAATTTTAAAAGAAAAATAACACGCACGGGGAATACTATACAAATGTACGTTCATAAAATTTATTTCAAATGAAAAATAATGCTGACAGGTAAAAAACTATACAAAATATTTTTAAAGTGACAAATTAAACTGAAAGAATAATGCACATCAACACAATAAAACATGTGTTTAAAAAAAAAGTTAGCTAGCAATCAACATTTAATCATTGGCTGCTGGTGGAAAATGGGAAAGAAGAGGGGGGGGGGGGGGCGCGAGTAAAAAGTAGTTCATGAGAGAAATATTAAACACAATTCTACTTCTTTATGGGTTCTAGAAATCATAAAGTAAGTTTAAAATTAATATTGTGGATGGATAAATATTGAAAAATAAAAGGCTTCCCACAGAATGTGTGATCGGCAATGGCTAGAGATGAAAAAAGGGGGTGGGGGGTGGGGGACAAAAAAAAATTGCATGAGTGAGAAATATTGAATAATTCTCTTCTTTTATATGTTATAGAATCTGATAAAGCATGTTTAAAATGAATATTGACATTTACATTTTGGATGGAAAAAGATTGAGAATCTAAAGTTTTTCGTGCAGCGTTTGAACACTGATCATTATTGGAGTTTAATTTTAACAAAATAAAAAACTGTGGAATTAATGAAAATCGCAAAAAAGCGGAAAATCGTGGATCCGCGGAAAATTCTCATGCCTGTGTTTTAAAATTCTGGCTCACTGGGATCCATGAGGACGGGTGCCACTCACCACCTGGCGACTAAATAAAAAATATATGGAGATTAAAGAATTATGTATCGATTGCCACTACAGTAGTCACTTTCTGTGATTTATAAAAATTTTAAAAAGCTAAGAACGACGATCACAATCAAATGCCCCACGGAAGCCATGTAATTTTCAATCTTTCTCCATCCAGAGAATAAATGTCAGTGATCATTTAAAACTGGCTTTGTTAGACTCTAGAATCTAAAAAGAGATGTCTCACTCATGTAATTTTTTGTGATTAACACACATTTTTAAGGGGGAGAGTGGCATCTTCGTATTGAATCATGCGATTGTCTTTGCGCTACGCCACACAGACATTGACTTTTGTACATTTTTATGTTTTACGTTTGAAAATTAGTAAATTTTTTAATGAGTTACTGAATTGTTTGTTATAAATTAATTTTAGATATATCTTAAACTCATATAGATGTCATATAAATGGCTATATTAAGATTGGGTGTCATAAAGAAGATACAAAAGAAATTTCTATCATTTTGAAATGTATTACCTCAGTTCCTTCCATCTGGTAGAAACTAGTCACTGGTTTCAATTTCCATGAAGGCACTGAAAAGAAACAAAGTCCTCAGTTATTGCAAAATTGTTTTCATAGTCAAATAGGCTAACTTAATGTGCCATAAAATTGCTGACTCTCTTTTTCCCTCACATGTTTTAAAGTTATACTGGTTGACCAACAATAATTGCAACTATATTCATCTTTAAACTTAATGAGGAATTTGTTTAGAAAAACAATAATTAAAAAAAAAAAAAATTTCAAGAAAGTCTATAAAATTGTACATCAGTTTGAGAAATAAACAAGGTATTAATTAAAAAAATAAAAATAAACACACTGATTTCAGCTGCAATTCCTGAAATATTGACCTTGATTTACAAATTAGAAACATGCATTTAAAAAAAAAAAAAAAAACATTATAAAATGATGAATTTCAGGAGATTCTATTACAAAATTTAAAATTTTTGTATTGTCCCTATGCACCCCCCTCCCGCCAAACAAATTAAAAATATAAGTTGTCACTTGTCATTTGTACATGTACATAACTGCTAATCAAACTTTTTTTTATTTTATTTCTTTTATCTTTCTAAATTTTTGTTATAACTCTAGATCCTATTAAGTTCTCACCAAAAAAAGTTCAGGTTATACATCTTTTTAGTATTACAAAAAAAAAAAAAAAAAACTTTTTTTTTTTTTTTTTTTTTTGTTCAAAATCCTTTAAAAATACTTTCTTTAATTTTTTTTTTTTTTTTTTAAATTAAAAATTTTTAAGTTTCCAAACATAATTAAGTTGTATATCAAAATCAAATTAAATAAATATATATATATTTAAATGAAGCATCAGAAACTTCTCTATCACTTAACTTCAGAAATTTGAGATTGAAAATGTTCATGTAGGCTAAAAAATACTGATTTTTCAAAATTAAAAAAATTAACGAAACTTAACACTTTTTCAAAATTGGATTTTTTTTTTATTTTTAAGCTCAAAAATGAAAAATTTTACATTGGGAAAATTCACATTTTACAATCTCAAAATAAAACATTAAAAAAATTTAAAAATAATTTTTAGAAAGCAACAAATTGTTTAATAGTTGTGAAGTCCCTGAATGTGAAAACGGAATTTAAAAATATATATTAGTTAATAAGTTATAATGGGGTGAAATTCTCCATAGAATAACATTGGCTCTGACTTCTGGGGAGATAAGTGGAGAGGCCTCTTAAACTGATTTTTAGATAACTTAGATCCTACTGTACACGTCAATTCTTATATTTACACTCATCCAATACAAGACTTACTTGCACTCTCAGGGGATTTAGAAGTCTGCATGCCTGTCTCTGGCATGACTGGAACCACTTGTTTTTCAAAACGAGCCCCAAATTCAAGAGATGGATAGTTTACCTGAAAAGATATGAAAAATATTACACTTTGTTTTAAATTATTATTTATTCATTTTAGATAGATTGAAGTTGAGTATATCACAGCGTTGTTATTTTGTCCACTTTTTTGTCAAAAGTCCGGAACACTGGAGACAAAAGTGGAAAAAACCTGGACAAAACTGGAAAAAAAAACACGAAACTGGACAAAATAAAATCCACTAAACTGTACATGTTCAAAGCATAAATTTATTCTGTTAAAACAATAAATTGCAATTTTAACTTTAAATTAGCAATTTTAGCAATAAAAATATTTTATTAAAAATTAATAATTTGATTAATGAAAAGTGTAATTTCATTTTAATAACAATAAACATTAAAAAAAAAAATCATGAAGAAAATGCTAATTACATTAGTTATGTTTTATTTGTAGACGTAACTAAGTAAATATGTTGTGGTGGACTGTTATATTATTATCGTACTGGATATTAAGATAAGAAAAAAAAGTTATCTAATGCTATATCTAAATCTTTAAAAACAAGAGAAATAGACATGGCTGTTTAACCGGAAAAAGATTTCATGCATAATGTTGAGTTATCACCAGTACATAATGTTGACAATTAAAAATGAAGAATAACTTAATTACCCCCCCCCCCCCCTCCTACCCCAAACACACCTCCTCCTTGAAAGAGACTATTTTCAATATTGAAGTTTTTCACAAACGGTGTGATTGATTAATACATAGATGATTATAATCTTAAAAGTAATTTAAGTTGTTTCGTTGTTATTTTGTACTTAATATGGAAATATCTTATTTAACATTTCTATACTAAGTTAAAAAAAAAAAAAAAAAACTCATAAATGTAGGTAGAATGTTTTTATCAATTTATGACCACAAGACTTTTCAAAGCAAAGCTTTCATTTTTATATAACATTTTATGTGCAATACCAACATGTCATTTTTTTATCCAAGAATTTAAAAAATCAAATTTACATACTTAATCATTTGATAATTTTGTATTCTTATTTTACTTTGTTGTCAAAATTTGGGAAATTTATTTAATTTATTCTTGCTTCCATGTTGTTTTCTCTGAAAACTATAAAATAAATTGAATTGACTTTTATTAGGTCGTTTAGGCGAAATTGCATTCAGTTGGATAGTTGATAAGTTTTAAAAGGTTTAAATAAGTTTTGTTTACATTATAGAAAAACGTTTTTATCTTGAATAAAGTTAATGTAATTTTTGCATGGAAGTAATTATGGATATAAATTAAATTAAAGTAAATGTAAATATTGCCACTTACTGTTTATTCTGAAAGGTATGCTTTTTTTTTTTTTTTTTGTATAACACCTGGAAATTTAAACGATGTTTATCATCGGCATCTTTGTTCACGCGTTCTTTCAGCGATCGCTAAATTAAATTAATATGTTTAGTTAAAGCAGTGTTGTCAGATGGTCGAAAGTCAGTTTCCCCAAAAAGTTTTCAAATTTCCCCAAATCGAGGGTAATTTCCAAAAAAGTTCCCAACTTAATTTATGCCAAAAACATAAATTTTTTTTAAAAAATTAAAGAATATTTATTAAATTTAAGCTCATATTTTTCCCCAAATAAAGCTCGTTTTCGAAAAAAATCCCCATTTATAAAAATAACTATCAACACACAAGTTTTTTGAAAATATTAAATCGGTGTAATTTTTTTATGGTAGTTTCCTTCCCTCTAATCATTTATACTTATCCCATATGTAATGTATAAAATGCGTTTTTGTGGACTATAAAATACTTGGAAAACAAGGTATCTAGAGAACTTACAGATCTTGTATCAAAATGGATATTTAACACCAGCGAGTTTAATTCAAACTTAAAGATCAAGCATCCTAGTTTAGACTTGGTTTAGCTTACTTTAAGCTTAATTATTCAAGCGACAATCAATAAGTATCAAGAATTATACTTGCTACAGCACACATAAACCAAATAATTCCTGAAACCAGGGAACACAAAAGGCAAAAAATATGATCAGTTTTATAATCAGAAGGTTGTAAATATTGCTTTTCTATTTCTGAAATAGAATCCTGAATCAATGTATTATCATGCGATAGACTTGACCTTTTTTTTTTTTTGTGGAATTTCAGAAAAAAATAATCATTGGCCAATATTAAAGAAAACCCCATGTTTTCCCCCAAAACTTTTCATTTCCCCAAACTGCTCCCCATTAAATCTCTGTCCCCAAATATTTCCCCCGAAGCTTCAGAAATCTCCAGAATGGGGAGAAATACCCAAGTCTGGTAACACTGAGTTAAAGTTCGATAGATGGCGTCGTAATTATTTCCGAAAGGAAAAATGCACATTAAGTGTGACGTTACTTGATATCGCTAGATATTGGATGCATGTTGGAATCCTTCGGATAGTATATAAGAGCTAACTTCATTGCATTCGGTGGTTAGTTTTTAGTTTGTTCATTAGCTATAGCTCTGTTTGCTGTCCGTAATGAAGGTGTTACACGTTTTAAACATGAAAGTTAATTTATTAAATTGTTTTTCCTTCATTTAAAATGAAATTTTAAGATACAAGTAATTGAAATACGATGTGGCTTTAGTTTTGCAAGTTTGTTTACATTTTCTACCGTTTTCCTTCCGTGTAGTGTTGCCGTTCATTATAAAAGTTTGAACCATGGAGTCAGGTATTTGAGTCTGTTGTTCGTTGGCCTTTAGGGTTAACGTCGTATGCCTGCCATGTTCTTTGAAATGTTGTTTGTTAACTTTAAGAGTTGACATCGTTTTTTTTCATTTATATAAGGTTTAAGATAAATTATTTTTGAATATAATGCTTAAAATTGAGTTAGTGCTGGATGCTAACTTTTATCACTTGCCTGAGATGAATTTAAATGATTGTTTCAAATTTTTTTTTATTAATATTTCAATTAGAGATGGAACGAAGCTTCGGCCTTGCCGAAGCTTCGGCCACTTTACCGAAGCTTTGGCCTGGCCGAATAATGAGCGTGATTCGGCCAATAACAATTTATGTTGTGAATATTCTTTCAACAATTATTATTATATAAAATATTGTCATTTAAGTTATGCACAATGGTACCTTGTAATAAAACATAGTAGAAATTTATATTTAATTTAAAAGTTTGTGTGCATTGACCCTTTGGAACCATAAATTATACAACAATTAATAATATATTCTATTTAAATTGGAAGTTACTAAGAAATAAGTTACACATACTTGCCAACCAATTTTAATAAAAAAAGGGAAGATTTTTGTTGAAAAACCAGAAGATTTCATAAAAAAGGGGAAGATTTTTTTTTTCTCTTTGACGTATTAAACAATACAGTTTTACAATAGATTGATTATACTAAATATATAAAAGTTTTAAATGAAGTTATTCCTCTTCAACATATAAATATCTACAAAACAGAATCTGAAAAGAAATCTATTTAACAATAGACAAAAAAACTTAGTTAAGTTAAAGTATAGCTAATTTTTTAAACAAATATAGAATATGATTTTTGTTTTATATGATTTTCACACACACAATTTACACACTTATATGTATATACATTAATCATACATATAAGAAAACGTAGCAGTAGCTAATTATCAGTTTCAAACGTGCATAAAACCAACTGAGTATTAATTTTCTTAAATTAATTTGGGAAAAATTTTCCTACCTGAAAAAATTATTCTTCATTTTTTTCCCATGTTTACACGTTTGGTATAAATATGACATACAAATATTTAATTTAATTGACGAAAAATAAACAGATTCATTAAATTCAGCAATAAAGATCTAAAAATAATTACATATGTGAGAAATATTGAGCACTTTCATTGCTTTATTGTTTCTAGAATTGATACCAATCCGGGGAAAGGATGGGGGGGGGGGGGGGGGAATACAAAAATAATTACGGAGTAAAAAATATTAAACTCTTTCAACTCTACTTCTAGAATCTGAAGAAAGAAGTTTAAAATTAATATTATCATTTATGTTGCAGATGGATAAAGATTAGGAAACAAAAGACTTCTGCAGAACATTTGATTGCTGATCAATAGTTGTTGATAAATAAAGAGGGGGGGGGCAAAAAATAATTACATCAGCAAGAAATATTTAACAATTCTATTTCTTTAAATGTTCTAGAATCTCATAAAGCAAGTTTGAAATGAATATTGACATTTATGTTATGGATGGAAAAAGATTGGAACCAGGAGTTTTCGTAGAACATTTGGGTTTCTTTTTAAAGCGAACGATATCCGCGACTTTTTTAAAAACGGAAGATTTCATCATCTGTCTGGAAGACCGGAAGTTACGTTAAAAAACCGGAAGTCTTCCGGGAAAACCGGAAAAGTTGGCAAGTATGCATCCATAACATAAATGTCAATATTCATTTCAAACTTGCTTTATGAGATTCTAGAACATGTAAAGAAATAGAATTGTTAAATATTTCTTGCTGATGGAATTATTTTTTGCCCCCCCCCCCCCCCCCCCTGTAAACCTAGTGTTGTCTTTTTGACATGCTTTTATAAATTTGACGTGATGTAACTATTAATGTATGTCATTTGTAATTCAATTTTCGGCCATAATTTTCAATGATTCTACAGGGATTTGATGTGATCTTGGAACTATATGAAAGCGATATGAATAATTGCTGGATACAATACAAGAATAACACCAATTTTTAACTGATGACTCTATTATTAATAGACTTGGCATGCCAAAAAACATGCACTCACTCTAAATATAGAATTCATAAAAGCATTTTAACACAATTTGCTGTATCTTCACATTTATCAATTTTGAACATTCACAATCTATGGAACCATAATTAATCAGTGATGTGATTAGTGTTTTCAGGCATGAGAGTGCAGAAAATTAAAAAAAGAGGAAACATGCATGTTCATAAAATTAATTTTAAAAGAAAAATAACACGCACGGGGAATACTATACAAATGTACGTTCATAAAATTTATTTCAAATGAAAAATAATGCTGACAGGTAAAAAACTATACAAAATATTTTTAAAGTGACAAATTAAACTGAAAGAATAATGCACATCAACACAATAAAACATGTGTTTAAAAAAAAAGTTAGCTAGCAATCAACATTTAATCATTGGCTGCTGGTGGAAAATGGGAAAGAAGGGGGGGGGGGGGGGGGGGCGAGTAAAAAGTAGTTCATGAGAGAAATATTAAACACAATTCTACTTCTTTATGGGTTCTAGAAATCATAAAGTAAGTTTAAAATTAATATTGTGGATGGATTAATATTGAAAAATAAAAGGCTTCCCACAGAATGTGTGATCGGCAATGGCTAGAGATGAAAAAAGGGGGTGGGGGACAAAAAAAAATTGCATGAGTGAGAAATATTGAATAATTCTCTTCTTTTATATATTATAGAGTCTGATAAAGCATGTTTAAAATGAATATTGACATTTACATTTTGGATGGAAAAAGATTGAGAATCTAAAGTTTTTCGTGCAGCGTTTGAACACTGATCATTATTGGAGTTTAATTTTAACAAAATAAAAAACTGTGGAATTAATGAAAATCGCAAAAAAGCGGAAAATCGTGGATCCGCGGAAAATTCTCATGCCTGTGTTTTAAAATCCTGGCTCACTGGGATCCATGAGGACGGGTGCCACTCACCACCTGGCGACTAAATAAAAAAAATATGGAGATTAAAGAATTATGTATCGATTGCCACTACAGTAGTCACTTTCTGTGATTTATAAAAATTTTAAAAAGCTAAGAACGACGATCACAATCAAATGCCCCACGGAAGCCATGTAATTTTCAATCTTTCTCCATCCAGAGAATAAATGTCAGTGATCATTTAAAACTGGCTTTGTTAGACTCTAGAATCTAAAAAGAGATGTCTCACTCATGTAATTTTTTGTGATTAACACACATTTTTAAGGGGGAGAGTGGCATCTTCGTATTGAATCATGCGATTGTCTTTGCGCTACGCCACACAGACATTGACTTTTGTACATTTTTATGTTTTACGTTTGAAAATTAGTAAATTTTTTAATGAGTTACTGAATTGTTTGTTATAAATTAATTTTAGATATATCTTAAACTCATATAGATGTCATATAAATGGCTATATTAAGATTGGGTGTCATAAAGAAGATACAAAAGAAATTTCTATCATTTTGAAATGTATTACCTCAGTTCCTTCCATCTGGTAGAAACTAGTCACTGGTTTCAATTTCCATGAAGGCACTGAAAAGAAACAAAGTCCTCAGTTATTGCAAAATTGTTTTCATAGTCAAATAGGCTAACTTAATGTGCCATAAAATTGCTGACTCTCTTTTTCCCTCACATGTTTTAAAGTTATACTGGTTGACCAACAATAATTGCAACTATATTCATCTTTAAACTTAATGAGGAATTTGTTTAGAAAAACAATAATTAAAAAAAAAAAAAATTTCAAGAAAGTCTATAAAATTGTACATCAGTTTGAGAAATAAACAAGGTATTAATTAAAAAAATAAAAATAAACACACTGATTTCAGCTGCAATTCCTGAAATATTGACCTTGATTTACAAATTAGAAACATGCATTTAAAAAAAAAAAAAAAAAAATTATAAAATGATGAATTTCAGGAGATTCTATTACAAAATTTAAAATTTTTGTATTGTCCCTATGCACGCCCCTCCCGCCAAACAAATTAAAAATATAGGTTGTCACTTGTCATTTGTACATGTACATAACTGCTAATCAAACTTTTTTTTATTTTATTTCTTTTATCTTTCTAAATTTTTGTTATAACTCTAGATCCTATTAAGTTCTCACCAAAAAAAGTTCAGGTTATACATCTTTTTAGTATTACAAAAAAAAAAAAAAAAAAAACTTTTTTTTTTTTTTTTTTGTTCAAAATCCTTTAAAAACACTATCTTTCTTTAATTTTTTTTTTTTTTTTTTTTTTTTTTAAATTAAAAATTTTTAAGTTTCCAAACATAATTAAGTTGTATATCAAAATCAAATTAAATAAATATATATATATTTAAATGAAGCATCAGAAACTTCTCTATCACTTAACTTCAGAAATTTGAGATTGAAAATGTTCATGTAGGCTAAAAAATACTGATTTTTCAAAATTAAAAAAATTAACGAACCTTAACACTTATTCAAAATTGGGTTTTTTTTTTTTTTTTTTTTAAGCTCAAAAATGAAAAATTTCACATTGGGAAAATTCACATTTTACAATCTCAAAATAAAACATTAAAAAAATTTAAAAATAATTTTTAGAAAGCAACAAATTGTTTAATAGTTGTGAAGTTCCTGAATGTGAAAACGGAATTTAAAAATATATATTAGTTAATAAGTTATAATGGGGTGAAATTCTCCATAGAATAACATTGGCTCTGACTTCTGGAGAGATAAGTGGAGAGGCCTCTTAAACTGATTTTCAGATAACTTAGATCCTACTGTACACGTCAATTCTTATATTTACACTCATCCAATACAAGACTTACTTGCACTCTCAGGGGATTTAGAAGTCTGCATGCCTGTCTTTGGCATGACTGGAACCACTTGTTTTTCAAAACGAGCCCCAAATTCAAGAGATGGATAGTTTACCTGAAAAGATATGAAAAATATTACACTTTGTTTTAAATTATTATTTATTCATTTTAGATAGATTGAAGTTGAGTATATCACAGCGTTGTTATTTTATCCACTTTTTTGTCAAAAGTCCGGAACGCTGGAGACAAAAGTGGAAAAAACCTGGACAAAACTGGAAAAAAAAACACGAAACTGGACAAAATAAAATCCACTAAACTGTACATGTTCAAAGCATAAATTTATTCTGTTAAAACAATAAATTGCAATTTTAACTTTAAATTAGCAATTTTAGCAATAAAAATATTTTATTAAAAATTAATAATTTGATTAATGAAAAGTGTAATTTCATTTTAATAACAATAAACATTAAAAAAAAAAATCATGAAGAAAATGCTAATTACATTAGTTATGTTTTATTTGTAGACATAACTAAGTAAATATGTTGTGGTGGACTGTTATATTATTATCGTACTGGATATTAAGATAAGAAAAAAAAGTTATCTAATGCTATATCTAAATCTTTAAAAACAAGAGAAATAGACATGGCTGTTTAACCGGAAAAAGATTTCATGCATAATGTTGAGTTATCACCAGTACATAATGTTGACAATTAAAAATGAAGAATAACTTAATTACCCCCCCCCCTCCTCCCCCAAACACACCTCCTCCTTGAAAGAGACTATTTTCAATATTGAAGTTTTTCACAAACGGTGTGATTGATTAATACATAGATGATTATAATCTTAAAAATAATTTAAGTTGTTTCGTTGTTATTTTGTACTTAATATGGAAATATCTTATTTAACATTTCTATACTAAGTTAAAAAAAAAAAAAAAAACTCATAAATGTAGGTAGAATGTTTTTATCAATTTATGACCACAAGACTTTTCAAAGCAAAGCTTTCATTTTTATATAACATTTTATGTGCAATACCAACATGTCATTTTTTTATCCAAGAATTTAAAAAATCAAATTTACATACTTAATCATTTGATAATTTTGTATTCTTATTTTACTTTGTTGTCAAAATTTGGGAAATTTATTTAATTTATTCTTGCTTCCATGTTGTTTTCTCTGAAAACTATAAAATAAATTGAATTGACTTTTATTAGGTCGTTTAGGCGAAATTGCATTCAGTTGGATAGTTGATAAGTTTTAAAAGGTTTAAATAAGTTTTGTTTACATTATAGAAAAACGTTTTTATCTTGAATAAAGTTAATGTAATTTTTGCATGGAAGTAATTATGGATATAAATTAAATTAAAGTAAATGTAAATATTGCCACTTACTGTTTATTCTGAAAGGTATGCTTTTTTTTTTTTTTTTTTTTTTTGTATAACACCTGGAAATTTAAACGATGTTTATCATCGGCATCTTTGTTCACGCGTTCTTTCAGCGATCGCTAAATTAAATTAATATGTTTAGTTAAAGCAGTGTTGTCAGATGGTCGAAAGTCAGTTTCCCCAAAAAGTTTTCAAATTTCCCCAAATCGAGGGTAATTTCCAAAAAAGTTCCCCACTTAATTTATGCAAAAAACATAAATTTTTTTTAAAAAATTAAAGAATATTTAATAAATTTAAGCTCATATTTTTCCCCAAATGAAGCTCGTTTTCGAAAAAAATCCCCATTTATAAAAATAACTTTCAACACACAAGTTTTTTGAAAATATTAAATCGGTGTAATTTTTTTATGGTAGTTTCCTTCCCTCTAATCATTTATACTTATCCCATATGTAATGTATAAAATGCGTTTTTGTGGACTATAAAATACTTGGAAAACAAGGTATCTAGAGAACTTACAGATCTTGTATCAAAATGGATATTTAACACCAGCGAGTTTAATTCAAACTTAAAGATCAAGCATCCTAGTTTAGACTTGGTTTAGCTTACTTTAAGCTTAATTATTCAAGCGACAATCAATACGTATCAAGAATTATACTTGCTACAGCACACATAAACCAAATAATTCCTGAAACCAGGGAACACAAAAGGCAAAAAATATGATCAGTTTTATAATCAGAAGGTTGTAAATATTGCTTTTCTATTTCTGAAATAGAATCCTGAATCAATGTATTATCATGCGATAGACTTGACCTTTTTTTTTTTTTTTTTTTTTTTGTGGAATTTCAGAAAAAAATAATCATTGGCCAATATTAAAGAAAACCCCATGTTTTCCCCCAAAACTTTTCATTTCCCCAAACTGCTCCCCATTAAATTTCTGTCCCCAAATATTTCCCCTGAAGCTTCAGAAATCTCCAGAATGGGGAGAAATTCACAAGTCTGGTAACACTGAGTTAAAGTTCGATAGATGGCGTCGTAATTATTTCCGAAAGGAAAAATGCAAATTAAGTGTGACGTTACTTGATATCGCTAGATATTGGATGCATGTTGGAATCCTTCGGATAGTATACAAGAGCTAACTTCATTGCATTCGGTGGTTAGTTTTTAGTTTGTTCATTAGATATAGCTCTGTTTGCTGTCCGTAATGAAGGTGTTACACGTTTTAAACATGAAAGTTAATTTATTAAATTGTTTTTCCTTCATTTAAAATGAAATTTTAAGATACAAGTAATTGAAATACGATGTGGCTTTAGTTTTGCAAGTTTGTTTACATTTTCTCCCGTTTTCCTTCCGTGTAGTGTTGCCGTTCATTATAAAAGTTTGAACCATGGAGTCAGGTATTTGAGTCTGTTGTTCGTTGGCCTTTAGGGTTAACGTCGTATGCCTGCCATGTTCTTTGAAATGTTGTTTGTTAACTTTAAGAGTTGACATCGTTTTTTTTCATTTATATAAGGTTTAAGATAAATTATTTTTGAATATAATGCTTAAAATTGAGTTAGTGCTGGACGCTAATTTTTATCACTTGCCTGAGATGAATTTAAATGATTGTTTCAATTTTTTTTTTATTAATATTTCAATTAGAGATGGAACGAAGCTTCGCGGCCACTTTACCGAAGCTTTGGCCTGGCCGAATATTGAGCGTGATTCGGCCAATAACAATTTATGTTGTGAATATTCTTTCAACAATTATTATTATATAAAATATTGTCATTTAAGTTATGCACAATGGTACATGTAATAAAACATAGTAGAAATTTATATTTAATTTAAAAGTTTGTGTGCATTGACCCTTTGGAACCATAAATTATACAACAATTAATAATATATTCTATTTAAATTGGAAGTTGCTAAGAAATAAGTTACACATACTTGCCAACCAATTTTAATAAAAAAAGGGGAAGATTTTTGTTGAAAAACCAGAAGATTTCATAAAAAAGGGGAAGATTTTTTTTTTCTCTTTGACGTATTAAACAATACAGTTTTACAATAGATTGATTATACTAAATATATAAAAGTTTTAAATGAAGTTATTCCTCTTCAACATATAAATATCTACAAAACAGAATCTGAAAAGAAATCTATTTAACAATAGACAAAAAAACTTAGTTAAGTTAAAGTATAGCTAATTTTTTAAACAAATATAGAATATGATTTTTGTTTTATATGATTTTCACACACACAATTTACACACTTATATGTATGTACATTAATCATACATATAAGAAAACGTAGCAGTAGCTAATTATCAGTTTCATACGTGCATAAAACCAACTGAGTATTAATTTTCTTAAATTAATTTGGGAAAAATTTTCCTACCTGAAAAAATTATTCTTCATTTTTTTCCCATGTTTACACGTTTGGTATAAATATGACATACAAATATTTAATTTAATTGACGAAAGATAAACAGATTCATTAAATTCAGCAATAAAGATCTAAAAATAATTACATATGTGAGAAATATTGAGCACTTTCATTGCTTTATTGTTTCTAGAATTGATACCAATCCGGGGAAAGGATGGGGGGGGGGGGGAATACAAAAATAATTACGGAGTAAAAAATATTAAACTCTTTCAACTCTACTTCTAGAATCTGAAGAAAGAAGTTTAAAATTAATATTATCATTTATGTTGCAGATGGATAAAGATTAGGAAACAAAAGACTTCTGCAGAACATTTGATTGCTGATCAATAGTTGTTGATAAATAAAGAGGGGGGGGGGCAAAAAATAATTACATCAGCAAGAAATATTTAACAATTCTATTTCTTTAAATGTTCTAGAATCTCATAAAGCAAGTTTGAAATGAATATTGACATTTATGTTATGGATGGAAAAAGATTGGGAACCAGGAGTTTTCGTAGAACATTTGGGTTTCTTTTTAAAGCGAACGATATCCGCGACTTTTTTAAAAACGGAAGATTTCATCATCTGTCTGGAAGACCGGAAGTTACGTTAAAAAACCGGAAGTCTTCCGGGAAAACCGGAAAAGATTGCAAGTATGCATCCATAACATAAATGTCAATATTCATTTCAAACTTGCTTTATGAGATTCTAGAACATGTAAAGAAATAGAATTGTTAAATATTTCTTGCTGATGGAATTATTTTTTGCCCCCCCCTCCCCCCTGTAAACCTAGTGTTGTCTTTTTGACATGCTTTTATAAATTTGACGTGATGTAACTATTAATGTATGTCATTTGCAATTCAATTTTCGGCCATAATTTTCAATGATTCTACAGGGATTTGATGTGATCTTGGAACTATATGAAAGCGATATGAATAATTGCTGGATACAATACAAGAATAACACCAATTTTTAACTGATGACTCTATTATTAATAGACTTGGCATGCCAAAAAACATGCACTCACTCTAAATATAGAATTCATAAAAGCATTTTAACACAATTTGCTGTATCTTCACATTTATCAATTTTGAACATTCACAATCTATGGAACCATAATTAATCAGTGATGTGATTAGTGTTTTCAGGCATGAGAGTGCAGAAAATTAAAAAAAGAGGAAACATGCATGTTCATAAAATTAATTTTAAAAGAAAAATAACACGCACGGGGAATACTATACAAATGTACGTTCATAAAATTTATTTCAAATGAAAAATAATGCTGACAGGTAAAAAACTATACAAAATATTTTTAAAGTGACAAATTAAACTGAAAGAATAATGCACATCAACACAATAAAACATGTGTTTAAAAAAAAAGTTAGCTAGCAATCAACATTTAATCATTGGCTGCTGGTGGAAAATGGGAAAGAAGGGGGGGGGGGGGGGGGGGGGCGCGAGTAAAAAGTAGTTCATGAGAGAAATATTAAACACAATTCTACTTCTTTATGGGTTCTAGAAATCATAAAGTAAGTTTAAAATTAATATTGTGGATGGATAAATATTGAAAAATAAAAGGCTTCCCACAGAATGTGTGATCGGCAATGGCTAGAGATGAAAAAAGGGGGTGGGGGGTGGGGGACAAAAAAAAATTGCATGAGTGAGAAATATTGAATAATTCTCTTCTTTTATATGTTATAGAATCTGATAAAGCATGTTTAAAATGAATATTGACATTTACATTTTGGATGGAAAAAGATTGAGAATCTAAAGTTTTTCGTGCAGCGTTTGAACACTGATCATTATTGGAGTTTAATTTTAACAAAATAAAAAACTGTGGAATTAATGAAAATCGCAAAAAAGCGGAAAATCGTGGATCCGCGGAAAATTCTCATGCCTGTGTTTTAAAATTCTGGCTCACTGGGATCCATGAGGACGGGTGCCACTCACCACCTGGCGACTAAATAAAAAATATATGGAGATTAAAGAATTATGTATCGATTGCCACTACAGTAGTCACTTTCTGTGATTTATAAAAATTTTAAAAAGCTAAGAACGACGATCACAATCAAATGCCCCACGGAAGCCATGTAATTTTCAATCTTTCTCCATCCAGAGAATAAATGTCAGTGATCATTTAAAACTGGCTTTGTTAGACTCTAGAATCTAAAAAGAGATGTCTCACTCATGTAATTTTTTGTGATTAACACACATTTTTAAGGGGGAGAGTGGCATCTTCGTATTGAATCATGCGATTGTCTTTGCGCTACGCCACACAGACATTGACTTTTGTACATTTTTATGTTTTACGTTTGAAAATTAGTAAATTTTTTAATGAGTTACTGAATTGTTTGTTATAAATTAATTTTAGATATATCTTAAACTCATATAGATGTCATATAAATGGCTATATTAAGATTGGGTGTCATAAAGAAGATACAAAAGAAATTTCTATCATTTTGAAATGTATTACCTCAGTTCCTTCCATCTGGTAGAAACTAGTCACTGGTTTCAATTTCCATGAAGGCACTGAAAAGAAACAAAGTCCTCAGTTATTGCAAAATTGTTTTCATAGTCAAATAGGCTAACTTAATGTGCCATAAAATTGCTGACTCTCTTTTTCCCTCACATGTTTTAAAGTTATACTGGTTGACCAACAATAATTGCAACTATATTCATCTTTAAACTTAATGAGGAATTTGTTTAGAAAAACAATAATTAAAAAAAAAAAAAATTTCAAGAAAGTCTATAAAATTGTACATCAGTTTGAGAAATAAACAAGGTATTAATTAAAAAAATAAAAATAAACACACTGATTTCAGCTGCAATTCCTGAAATATTGACCTTGATTTACAAATTAGAAACATGCATTTAAAAAAAAAAAAAAAAAACATTATAAAATGATGAATTTCAGGAGATTCTATTACAAAATTTAAAATTTTTGTATTGTCCCTATGCACCCCCCTCCCGCCAAACAAATTAAAAATATAAGTTGTCACTTGTCATTTGTACATGTACATAACTGCTAATCAAACTTTTTTTTATTTTATTTCTTTTATCTTTCTAAATTTTTGTTATAACTCTAGATCCTATTAAGTTCTCACCAAAAAAAGTTCAGGTTATACATCTTTTTAGTATTACAAAAAAAAAAAAAAAAACTTTTTTTTTTTTTTTGTTCAAAATCCTTTAAAAATACTTTCTTTAATTTTTTTTTTTTTTTTTTTAAATTAAAAATTTTTAAGTTTCCAAACATAATTAAGTTGTATATCAAAATCAAATTAAATAAATATATATATATTTAAATGAAGCATCAGAAACTTCTCTATCACTTAACTTCAGAAATTTGAGATTGAAAATGTTCATGTAGGCTAAAAAATACTGATTTTTCAAAATTAAAAAAATTAACGAAACTTAACACTTTTTCAAAATTGGATTTTTTTTATTTTTAAGCTCAAAAATGAAAAATTTTACATTGGGAAAATTCACATTTTACAATCTCAAAATAAAACATTAAAAAAATTTAAAAATAATTTTTAGAAAGCAACAAATTGTTTAATAGTTGTGAAGTCCCTGAATGTGAAAACGGAATTTAAAAATATATATTAGTTAATAAGTTATAATGGGGTGAAATTCTCCATAGAATAACATTGGCTCTGACTTCTGGGGAGATAAGTGGAGAGGCCTCTTAAACTGATTTTTAGATAACTTAGATCCTACTGTACACGTCAATTCTTATATTTACACTCATCCAATACAAGACTTACTTGCACTCTCAGGGGATTTAGAAGTCTGCATGCCTGTCTCTGGCATGACTGGAACCACTTGTTTTTCAAAACGAGCCCCAAATTCAAGAGATGGATAGTTTACCTGAAAAGATATGAAAAATATTACACTTTGTTTTAAATTATTATTTATTCATTTTAGATAGATTGAAGTTGAGTATATCACAGCGTTGTTATTTTGTCCACTTTTTTGTCAAAAGTCCGGAACACTGGAGACAAAAGTGGAAAAAACCTGGACAAAACTGGAAAAAAAAACACGAAACTGGACAAAATAAAATCCACTAAACTGTACATGTTCAAAGCATAAATTTATTCTGTTAAAACAATAAATTGCAATTTTAACTTTAAATTAGCAATTTTAGCAATAAAAATATTTTATTAAAAATTAATAATTTGATTAATGAAAAGTGTAATTTCATTTTAATAACAATAAACATTAAAAAAAAAAATCATGAAGAAAATGCTAATTACATTAGTTATGTTTTATTTGTAGACGTAACTAAGTAAATATGTTGTGGTGGACTGTTATATTATTATCGTACTGGATATTAAGATAAGAAAAAAAAGTTATCTAATGCTATATCTAAATCTTTAAAAACAAGAGAAATAGACATGGCTGTTTAACCGGAAAAAGATTTCATGCATAATGTTGAGTTATCACCAGTACATAATGTTGACAATTAAAAATGAAGAATAACTTAATTACCCCCCCCCCTCCTCCCCCAAACACACCTCCTCCTTGAAAGAGACTATTTTCAATATTGAAGTTTTTCACAAACGGTGTGATTGATTAATACATAGATGATTATAATCTTAAAAGTAATTTAAGTTGTTTCGTTGTTATTTTGTACTTAATATGGAAATATCTTATTTAACATTTCTATACTAAGTTAAAAAAAAAAAAAAAAAAACTCATAAATGTAGGTAGAATGTTTTTATCAATTTATGACCACAAGACTTTTCAAAGCAAAGCTTTCATTTTTATATAACATTTTATGTGCAATACCAACATGTCATTTTTTTATCCAAGAATTTAAAAAATCAAATTTACATACTTAATCATTTGATAATTTTGTATTCTTATTTTACTTTGTTGTCAAAATTTGGGAAATTTATTTAATTTATTCTTGCTTCCATGTTGTTTTCTCTGAAAACTATAAAATAAATTGAATTGACTTTTATTAGGTCGTTTAGGCGAAATTGCATTCAGTTGGATAGTTGATAAGTTTTAAAAGGTTTAAATAAGTTTTGTTTACATTATAGAAAAACGTTTTTATCTTGAATAAAGTTAATGTAATTTTTGCATGGAAGTAGTTATGGATATAAATTAAATTAAAGTAAATGTAAATATTGCCACTTACTGTTTATTCTGAAAGGTATGCTTTTTTTTTTTTTTTTGTATAACACCTGGAAATTTAAACGATGTTTATCATCGGCATCTTTGTTCACGCGTTCTTTCAGCGATCGCTAAATTAAATTAATATGTTTAGTTAAAGCAGTGTTGTCAGATGGTCGAAAGTCAGTTTCCCCAAAAAGTTTTCAAATTTCCCCAAATCGAGGGTAATTTCCAAAAAAGTTCCCAACTTAATTTATGCAAAAAACATAAATTTTTTTTAAAAAATTAAAGAATATTTATTAAATTTAAGCTCATATTTTTCCCCAAATAAAGCTCGTTTTCGAAAAAAATCCCCATTTATAAAAATAACTATCAACACACAAGTTTTTTGAAAATATTAAATCGGTGTAATTTTTTTATGGTAGTTTCCTTCCCTCTAATCATTTATACTTATCCCATATGTAATGTATAAAATGCGTTTTTGTGGACTATAAAATACTTGGAAAACAAGGTATCTAGAGAACTTACAGATCTTGTATCAAAATGGATATTTAACACCAGCGAGTTTAATTCAAACTTAAAGATCAAGCATCCTAGTTTAGACTTGGTTTAGCTTACTTTAAGCTTAATTATTCAAGCGACAATCAATACGTATCAAGAATTATACTTGCTACAGCACACATAAACCAAATAATTCCTGAAACCAGGGAACACAAAAGGCAAAAAATATGATCAGTTTTATAATCAGAAGGTTGTAAATATTGCTTTTCTATTTCTGAAATAGAATCCTGAATCAATGTATTATCATGCGATAGACTTGACCTTTTTTTTTTTTTGTGGAATTTCAGAAAAAAATAATCATTGGCCAATATTAAAGAAAACCCCATGTTTTCCCCCAAAACTTTTCATTTCCCCAAACTGCTCCCCATTAAATCTCTGTCCCCAAATATTTCCCCCGAAGCTTCAGAAATCTCCAGAATGGGGAGAAATACCCAAGTCTGGTAACACTGAGTTAAAGTTCGATAGATGGCGTCGTAATTATTTCCGAAAGGAAAAATGCACATTAAGTGTGACGTTACTTGATATCGCTAGATATTGGATGCATGTTGGAATCCTTCGGATAGTATATAAGAGCTAACTTCATTGCATTCGGTGGTTAGTTTTTAGTTTGTTCATTAGCTATAGCTCTGTTTGCTGTCCGTAATGAAGGTGTTACACGTTTTAAACATGAAAGTTAATTTATTAAATTGTTTTTCCTTCATTTAAAATGAAATTTTAAGATACAAGTAATTGAAATACGATGTGGCTTTAGTTTTGCAAGTTTGTTTACATTTTCTACCGTTTTCCTTCCGTGTAGTGTTGCCGTTCATTATAAAAGTTTGAACCATGGAGTCAGGTATTTGAGTCTGTTGTTCGTTGGCCTTTAGGGTTAACGTCGTATGCCTGCCATGTTCTTTGAAATGTTGTTTGTTAACTTTAAGAGTTGACATCGTTTTTTTTCATTTATATAAGGTTTAAGATAAATTATTTTTGAATATAATGCTTAAAATTGAGTTAGTGCTGGATGCTAACTTTTATCACTTGCCTGAGATGAATTTAAATGATTGTTTCAAATTTTTTTTTATTAATATTTCAATTAGAGATGGAACGAAGCTTCGGCCTTGCCGAAGCTTCGGCCACTTTACCGAAGCTTTGGCCTGGCCGAATAATGAGCGTGATTCGGCCAATAACAATTTATGTTGTGAATATTCTTTCAACAATTATTATTATATAAAATATTGTCATTTAAGTTATGCACAATGGTACCTTGTAATAAAACATAGTAGAAATTTATATTTAATTTAAAAGTTTGTGTGCATTGACCCTTTGGAACCATAAATTATACAACAATTAATAATATATTCTATTTAAATTGGAAGTTACTAAGAAATAAGTTACACATACTTGCCAACCAATTTTAATAAAAAAAGGGAAGATTTTTGTTGAAAAACCAGTAGATTTCATAAAAAAGGGGAAGATTTTTTTTTTCTCTTTGACGTATTAAACAATACAGTTTTACAATAGATTGATTATACTAAATATATAAAAGTTTTAAATGAAGTTATTCCTCTTCAACATATAAATATCTACAAAACAGAATCTGAAAAGAAATCTATTTAACAATAGACAAAAAAACTTAGTTAAGTTAAAGTATAGCTAATTTTTTAAACAAATATAGAATATGATTTTTGTTTTATATGATTTTCACACACACAATTTACACACTTATATGTATATACATTAATCATACATATAAGAAAACGTAGCAGTAGCTAATTATCAGTTTCAAACGTGCATAAAACCAACTGAGTATTAATTTTCTTAAATTAATTTGGGAAAAATTTTCCTACCTGAAAAAATTATTCTTCATTTTTTTCCCATGTTTACACGTTTGGTATAAATATGACATACAAATATTTAATTTAATTGACGAAAAATAAACAGATTCATTAAATTCAGCAATAAAGATCTAAAAATAATTACATATGTGAGAAATATTGAGCACTTTCATTGCTTTATTGTTTCTAGAATTGATACCAATCCGGGGAAAGGATGGGGGGGGGGGGGGAATACAAAAATAATTACGGAGTAAAAAATATTAAACTCTTTCAACTCTACTTCTAGAATCTGAAGAAAGAAGTTTAAAATTAATATTATCATTTATGTTGCAGATGGATAAAGATTAGGAAACAAAAGACTTCTGCAGAACATTTGATTGCTGATCAATAGTTGTTGATAAATAAAGAGGGGGGGGGGGCAAAAAATAATTACATCAGCAAGAAATATTTAACAATTCTATTTCTTTAAATGTTCTAGAATCTCATAAAGCAAGTTTGAAATGAATATTGACATTTATGTTATGGATGGAAAAAGATTGGGAACCAGGAGTTTTCGTAGAACATTTGGGTTTCTTTTTAAAGCGAACGATATCCGCGACTTTTTTAAAAACGGAAGATTTCATCATCTGTCTGGAAGACCGGAAGTTACGTTAAAAAACCGGAAGTCTTCCGGGAAAACCGGAAAAGTTGGCAAGTATGCATCCATAACATAAATGTCAATATTCATTTCAAACTTGCTTTATGAGATTCTAGAACATGTAAAAAAATAGAATTGTTAAATATTTCTTGCTGATGGAATTATTTTTTGCCCCCCCCCCCCTGTAAACCTAGTGTTGTCTTTTTGACATGCTTTTATAAATTTGACGTGATGTAACTATTAATGTATGTCATTTGCAATTCAATTTTCGGCCATAATTTTCAATGATTCTACAGGGATTTGATGTGATCTTGGAACTATATGAAAGCGATATGAATAATTGCTGGATACAATACAAGAATAACACCAATTTTTAACTGATGACTCTATTATTAATAGACTTGGCATGCCAAAAAACATGCACTCACTCTAAATATAGAATTCATAAAAGCATTTTAACACAATTTGCTGTATCTTCACATTTATCAATTTTGAACATTCACAATCTATGGAACCATAATTAATCAGTGATGTGATTAGTGTTTTCAGGCATGAGAGTGCAGAAAATTAAAAAAAGAGGAAACATGCATGTTCATAAAATTAATTTTAAAAGAAAAATAACACGCACGGGGAATACTATACAAATGTACGTTCATAAAATTTATTTCAAATGAAAAATAATGCTGACAGGTAAAAAACTATACAAAATATTTTTAAAGTGACAAATTAAACTGAAAGAATAATGCACATCAACACAATAAAACATGTGTTTAAAAAAAAAGTTAGCTAGCAATCAACATTTAATCATTGGCTGCTGGTGGAAAATGGGAAAGAAGGGGGGGGGGGGGGGGGCGAGTAAAAAGTAGTTCATGAGAGAAATATTAAACACAATTCTACTTCTTTATGGGTTCTAGAAATCATAAAGTAAGTTTAAAATTAATATTGTGGATGGATTAATATTGAAAAATAAAAGGCTTCCCACAGAATGTGTGATCGGCAATGGCTAGAGATGAAAAAAGGGGGTGGGGGTGGGGGAGAAAAAAAAATTGCATGAGTGAGAAATATTGAATAATTCTCTTCTTTTATATATTATAGAGTCTGATAAAGCATGTTTAAAATGAATATTGACATTTACATTTTGGATGGAAAAAGATTGAGAATCTAAAGTTTTTCGTGCAGCGTTTGAACACTGATCATTATTGGAGTTTAATTTTAACAAAATAAAAAACTGTGGAATTAATGAAAATCGCAAAAAAGCGGAAAATCGTGGATCCGCGGAAAATTCTCATGCCTGTGTTTTAAAATTCTGGCTCACTGGGATCCATGAGGACGGGTGCCACTCACCACCTGGCGACTAAATAAAAAATATATGGAGATTAAAGAATTATGTATCGATTGCCACTACAGTAGTCACTTTCTGTGATTTATAAAAATTTTAAAAAGCTAAGAACGACGATCACAATCAAATGCCCCACGGAAGCCATGTAATTTTCAATCTTTCTCCATCCAGAGAATAAATGTCAGTGATCATTTAAAACTGGCTTTGTTAGACTCTAGAATCTAAAAAGAGATGTCTCACTCATGTAATTTTTTGTGATTAACACACATTTTTAAGGGGGAGAGTGGCATCTTCGTATTGAATCATGCGATTGTCTTTGCGCTACGCCACACAGACATTGACTTTTGTACATTTTTATGTTTTACGTTTGAAAATTAGTAAATTTTTTAATGAGTTACTGAATTGTTTGTTATAAATTAATTTTAGATATATCTTAAACTCATATAGATGTCATATAAATGGCTATATTAAGATTGGGTGTCATAAAGAAGATACAAAAGAAATTTCTATCATTTTGAAATGTATTACCTCAGTTCCTTCCATCTGGTAGAAACTAGTCACTGGTTTCAATTTCCATGAAGGCACTGAAAAGAAACAAAGTCCTCAGTTATTGCAAAATTGTTTTCATAGTCAAATAGGCTAACTTAATGTGCCATAAAATTGCTGACTCTCTTTTTCCCTCACATGTTTTAAAGTTATACTGGTTGACCAACAATAATTGCAACTATATTCATCTTTAAACTTAATGAGGAATTTGTTTAGAAAAACAATAATTAAAAAAAAAAAAAATTTCAAGAAAGTCTATAAAATTGTACATCAGTTTGAGAAATAAACAAGGTATTAATTAAAAAAATAAAAATAAACACACTGATTTCAGCTGCAATTCCTGAAATATTGACCTTGATTTACAAATTAGAAACATGCATTTAAAAAAAAAAAAAAAAAATTATAAAATGATGAATTTCAGGAGATTCTATTACAAAATTTAAAATTTTTGTATTGTCCCTATGCACGCCCCTCCCGCCAAACAAATTAAAAATATAGGTTGTCACTTGTCATTTGTACATGTACATAACTGCTAATCAAACTTTTTTTTTATTTTATTTCTTTTATCTTTCTAAATTTTTGTTATAACTCTAGATCCTATTAAGTTCTCACCAAAAAAAGTTCAGGTTATACATCTTTTTAGTATTACAAAAAAAAAAAAAAAAAAAAAAACTTTTTTTTTTTTTTTTTGTTCAAAATCCTTTAAAAACACTATCTTTCTTTAATTTTTTTTTTTTAAATTAAAAATTTTTAAGTTTCCAAACATAATTAAGTTGTATATCAAAATCAAATTAAATAAATATATATATATTTAAATGAAGCATCAGAAACTTCTCTATCACTTAACTTCAGAAATTTGAGATTGAAAATGTTCATGTAGGCTAAAAAATACTGATTTTTCAAAATTAAAAAAATTAACGAACCTTAACACTTATTCAAAATTGGGTTTTTTTTTTTTTTTTTTAAGCTCAAAAATGAAAAATTTCACATTGGGAAAATTCACATTTTACAATCTCAAAATAAAACATTAAAAAAATTTAAAAATAATTTTTAGAAAGCAACAAATTGTTTAATAGTTGTGAAGTTCCTGAATGTGAAAACGGAATTTAAAAATATATATTAGTTAATAAGTTATAATGGGGTGAAATTCTCCATAGAATAACATTGGCTCTGACTTCTGGAGAGATAAGTGGAGAGGCCTCTTAAACTGATTTTCAGATAACTTAGATCCTACTGTACACGTCAATTCTTATATTTACACTCATCCAATACAAGACTTACTTGCACTCTCAGGGGATTTAGAAGTCTGCATGCCTGTCTTTGGCATGACTGGAACCACTTGTTTTTCAAAACGAGCCCCAAATTCAAGAGATGGATAGTTTACCTGAAAAGATATGAAAAATATTACACTTTGTTTTAAATTATTATTTATTCATTTTAGATAGATTGAAGTTGAGTATATCACAGCGTTGTTATTTTGTCCACTTTTTTGTCAAAAGTCCGGAACGCTGGAGACAAAAGTGGAAAAAACCTGGACAAAACTGGAAAAAAAAAACACGAAACTGGACAAAATAAAATCCACTAAACTGTACATGTTCAAAGCATAAATTTATTCTGTTAAAACAATAAATTGCAATTTTAACTTTAAATTAGCAATTTTAGCAATAAAAATATTTTATTAAAAATTAATAATTTGATTAATGAAAAGTGTAATTTCATTTTAATAACAATAAACATTAAAAAAAAAAATCATGAAGAAAATGCTAATTACATTAGTTATGTTTTATTTGTAGACATAACTAAGTAAATATGTTGTGGTGGACTGTTATATTATTATCGTACTGGATATTAAGATAAGAAAAAAAAGTTATCTAATGCTATATCTAAATCTTTAAAAACAAGAGAAATAGACATGGCTGTTTAACCGGAAAAAGATTTCATGCATAATGTTGAGTTATCACCAGTACATAATGTTGACAATTAAAAATGAAGAATAACTTAATTACCCCCCCCCCTCCTCCCCCAAACACACCTCCTCCTTGAAAGAGACTATTTTCAATATTGAAGTTTTTCACAAACGGTGTGATTGATTAATACATAGATGATTATAATCTTAAAAATAATTTAAGTTGTTTCGTTGTTATTTTGTACTTAATATGGAAATATCTTATTTAACATTTCTATACTAAGTTAAAAAAAAAAAAAAAAAAACTCATAAATGTAGGTAGAATGTTTTTATCAATTTATGACCACAAGACTTTTCAAAGCAAAGCTTTCATTTTTATATAACATTTTATGTGCAATACCAACATGTCATTTTTTTATCCAAGAATTTAAAAAATCAAATTTACATACTTAATCATTTGATAATTTTGTATTCTTATTTTACTTTGTTGTCAAAATTTGGGAAATTTATTTAATTTATTCTTGCTTCCATGTTGTTTTCTCTGAAAACTATAAAATAAATTGAATTGACTTTTATTAGGTCGTTTAGGCGAAATTGCATTCAGTTGGATAGTTGATAAGTTTTAAAAGGTTTAAATAAGTTTTGTTTACATTATAGAAAAACGTTTTTATCTTGAATAAAGTTAATGTAATTTTTGCATGGAAGTAATTATGGATATAAATTAAATTAAAGTAAATGTAAATATTGCCACTTACTGTTTATTCTGAAAGGTATGCTTTTTTTTTTTTTTTTTTTTTTTTTGTATAACACCTGGAAATTTAAACGATGTTTATCATCGGCATCTTTGTTCATGCGTTCTTTCAGCGATCGCTAAATTAAATTAATATGTTTAGTTAAAGCAGTGTTGTCAGATGGTCGAAAGTCAGTTTCCCCAAAAAGTTTTCAAATTTCCCCAAATCGAGGGTAATTTCCAAAAAAGTTCCCCACTTAATTTATGCAAAAAACATAAATTTTTTTTAAAAAATTAAAGAATATTTAATAAATTTAAGCTCATATTTTTCCCCAAATGAAGCTCGTTTTCGAAAAAAATCCCCATTTATAAAAATAACTTTCAACACACAAGTTTTTTGAAAATATTAAATCGGTGTAATTTTTTTATGGTAGTTTCCTTCCCTCTAATCATTTATACTTATCCCATATGTAATGTATAAAATGCGTTTTTGTGGACTATAAAATACTTGGAAAACAAGGTATCTAGAGAACTTACAGATCTTGTATCAAAATGGATATTTAACACCAGCGAGTTTAATTCAAACTTAAAGATCAAGCATCCTAGTTTAGACTTGGTTTAGCTTACTTTAAGCTTAATTATTCAAGCGACAATCAATACGTATCAAGAATTATACTTGCTACAGCACACATAAACCAAATAATTCCTGAAACCAGGGAACACAAAAGGCAAAAAATATGATCAGTTTTATAATCAGAAGGTTGTAAATATTGCTTTTCTATTTCTGAAATAGAATCCTGAATCAATGTATTATCATGCGATAGACTTGACCTTTTTTTTTTTTTTTTTTTTTTTTTTTTGTGGAATTTCAGAAAAAAATAATCATTGGCCAATATTAAAGAAAACCCCATGTTTTCCCCCAAAACTTTTCATTTCCCCAAACTGCTCCCCATTAAATTTCTGTCCCCAAATATTTCCCCTGAAGCTTCAGAAATCTCCAGAATGGGGAGAAATTCACAAGTCTGGTAACACTGAGTTAAAGTTCGATAGATGGCGTCGTAATTATTTCCGAAAGGAAAAATGCAAATTAAGTGTGACGTTACTTGATATCGCTAGATATTGGATGCATGTTGGAATCCTTCGGATAGTATACAAGAGCTAACTTCATTGCATTCGGTGGTTAGTTTTTAGTTTGTTCATTAGATATAGCTCTGTTTGCTGTCCGTAATGAAGGTGTTACACGTTTTAAACATGAAAGTTAATTTATTAAATTGTTTTTCCTTCATTTAAAATGAAATTTTAAGATACAAGTAATTGAAATACGATGTGGCTTTAGTTTTGCAAGTTTGTTTACATTTTCTCCCGTTTTCCTTCCATGTAGTGTTGCCGTTCATTATAAAAGTTTGAACCATGGAGTCAGGTATTTGAGTCTGTTGTTCGTTGGCCTTTAGGGTTAACGTCGTATGCCTGCCATGTTCTTTGAAATGTTGTTTGTTAACTTTAAGAGTTGACATCGTTTTTTTTCATTTATATAAGGTTTAAGATAAATTATTTTTGAATATAATGCTTAAAATTGAGTTAGTGCTGGACGCTAATTTTTATCACTTGCCTGAGATGAATTTAAATGATTGTTTCAATTTTTTTTTTATTAATATTTCAATTAGAGATGGAACGAAGCTTCGCGGCCACTTTACCGAAGCTTTGGCCTGGCCGAATAATGAGCGTGATTCGGCCAATAACAATTTATGTTGTGAATATTCTTTCAACAATTATTATTATATAAAATATTGTCATTTAAGTTATGCACAATGGTACATGTAATAAAACATAGTAGAAATTTATATTTAATTTAAAAGTTTGTGTGCATTGACCCTTTGGAACCATAAATTATACAACAATTAATAATATATTCTATTTAAATTGGAAGTTGCTAAGAAATAAGTTACACATACTTGCCAACCAATTTTAATAAAAAAAGGGGAAGATTTTTGTTGAAAAACCAGAAGATTTCATAAAAAAGGGGAAGATTTTTTTTTTCTCTTTGACGTATTAAACAATACAGTTTTACAATAGATTGATTATACTAAATATATAAAAGTTTTAAATGAAGTTATTCCTCTTCAACATATAAATATCTACAAAACAGAATCTGAAAAGAAATCTATTTAACAATAGACAAAAAAACTTAGTTAAGTTAAAGTATAGCTAATTTTTTAAACAAATATAGAATATGATTTTTGTTTTATATGATTTTCACACACACAATTTACACACTTATATGTATGTACATTAATCATACATATAAGAAAACGTAGCAGTAGCTAATTATCAGTTTCATACGTGCATAAAACCAACTGAGTATTAATTTTCTTAAATTAATTTGGGAAAAATTTTCCTACCTGAAAAAATTATTCTTCATTTTTTTCCCATGTTTACACGTTTGGTATAAATATGACATACAAATATTTAATTTAATTGACGAAAGATAAACAGATTCATTAAATTCAGCAATAAAGATCTAAAAATAATTACATATGTGAGAAATATTGAGCACTTTCATTGCTTTATTGTTTCTAGAATTGATACCAATCCGGGGAAAGGATGGGGGGGGGGGGAATACAAAAATAATTACGGAGTAAAAAATATTAAACTCTTTCAACTCTACTTCTAGAATCTGAAGAAAGAAGTTTAAAATTAATATTATCATTTATGTTGCAGATGGATAAAGATTAGGAAACAAAAGACTTCTGCAGAACATTTGATTGCTGATCAATAGTTGTTGATAAATAAAGAAGGGGGGGGGGGGGCAAAAAATAATTACATCAGCAAGAAATATTTAACAATTCTATTTCTTTAAATGTTCTAGAATCTCATAAAGCAAGTTTGAAATGAATATTGACATTTATGTTATGGATGGAAAAAGATTGGGAACCAGGAGTTTTCGTAGAACATTTGGGTTTCTTTTTAAAACGAACGATATCCGCGACTTTTTTAAAAACGGAAGATTTCATCATCTGTCTGGAAGACCGGAAGTTACGTTAAAAAACCGGAAGTCTTCCGGGAAAACCGGAAAAGTTGGCAAGTATGCATCCATAACATAAATGTCAATATTCATTTCAAACTTGCTTTATGAGATTCTAGAACATGTAAAGAAATAGAATTGTTAAATATTTCTTGCTGATGGAATTATTTTTTGCCCCCCCCTCCCCCCTGTAAACCTAGTGTTGTCTTTTTGACATGCTTTTATAAATTTGACGTGATGTAACTATTAATGTATGTCATTTGCAATTCAATTTTCGGCCATAATTTTCAATGATTCTACAGGGATTTGATGTGATCTTGGAACTATATGAAAGCGATATGAATAATTGCTGGATACAATACAAGAATAACACCAATTTTTAACTGATGACTCTATTATTAATAGACTTGGCATGCCAAAAAACATGCACTCACTCTAAATATAGAATTCATAAAAGCATTTTAACACAATTTGCTGTATCTTCACATTTATCAATTTTGAACATTCACAATCTATGGAACCATAATTAATCAGTGATGTGATTAGTGTTTTCAGGCATGAGAGTGCAGAAAATTAAAAAAAGAGGAAACATGCATGTTCATAAAATTAATTTTAAAAGAAAAATAACACGCACGGGGAATACTATACAAATGTACGTTCATAAAATTTATTTCAAATGAAAAATAATGCTGACAGGTAAAAAACTATACAAAATATTTTTAAAGTGACAAATTAAACTGAAAGAATAATGCACATCAACACAATAAAACATGTGTTTAAAAAAAAAGTTAGCTAGCAATCAACATTTAATCATTGGCTGCTGGTGGAAAATGGGAAAGAAGGGGGGGGGGGGGGGGGGGGGGCGCGAGTAAAAAGTAGTTCATGAGAGAAATATTAAACACAATTCTACTTCTTTATGGGTTCTAGAAATCATAAAGTAAGTTTAAAATTAATATTGTGGATGGATAAATATTGAAAAATAAAAGGCTTCCCACAGAATGTGTGATCGGCAATGGCTAGAGATGAAAAAAGGGGGTGGGGGTGGGGGACAAAAAAAAATTGCATGAGTGAGAAATATTGAATAATTCTCTTCTTTTATATGTTATAGAATCTGATAAAGCATGTTTAAAATGAATATTGACATTTACATTTTGGATGGAAAAAGATTGAGAATCTAAAGTTTTTCGTGCAGCGTTTGAACACTGATCATTATTGGAGTTTAATTTTAACAAAATAAAAAACTGTGGAATTAATGAAAATCGCAAAAAAGCGGAAAATCGTGGATCCGCGGAAAATTCTCATGCCTGTGTTTTAAAATTCTGGCTCACTGGGATCCATGAGGACGGGTGCCACTCACCACCTGGCGACTAAATAAAAAATATATGGAGATTAAAGAATTATGTATCGATTGCCACTACAGTAGTCACTTTCTGTGATTTATAAAAATTTTAAAAAGCTAAGAACGACGATCACAATCAAATGCCCCACGGAAGCCATGTAATTTTAAATCTTTCTCCATCCAGAGAATAAATGTCAGTGATCATTTAAAACTGGCTTTGTTAGACTCTAGAATCTAAAAAGAGATGTCTCACTCATGTAATTTTTTGTGATTAACACACATTTTTAAGGGGGAGAGTGGCATCTTCGTATTGAATCATGCGATTGTCTTTGCGCTACGCCACACAGACATTGACTTTTGTACATTTTTATGTTTTACGTTTGAAAATTAGTAAATTTTTTAATGAGTTACTGAATTGTTTGTTATAAATTAATTTTAGATATATCTTAAACTCATATAGATGTCATATAAATGGCTATATTAAGATTGGGTGTCATAAAGAAGATACAAAAGAAATTTCTATCATTTTGAAATGTATTACCTCAGTTCCTTCCATCTGGTAGAAACTAGTCACTGGTTTCAATTTCCATGAAGGCACTGAAAAGAAACAAAGTCCTCAGTTATTGCAAAATTGTTTTCATAGTCAAATAGGCTAACTTAATGTGCCATAAAATTGCTGACTCTCTTTTTCCCTCACATGTTTTAAAGTTATACTGGTTGACCAACAATAATTGCAACTATATTCATCTTTAAACTTAATGAGGAATTTGTTTAGAAAAACAATATTTAAAAAAAAAAAAAATTTCAAGAAAGTCTATAAAATTGTACATCAGTTTGAGAAATAAACAAGGTATTAATTAAAAAAATAAAAATAAACACACTGATTTCAGCTGCAATTCCTGAAATATTGACCTTGATTTACAAATTAGAAACATGCATTTAAAAAAAAAAAAAAAAAAATTATAAAATGATGAATTTCAGGAGATTCTATTACAAAATTTAAAATTTTTGTATTGTCCCTATGCACCCCCCTCCCGCCAAACAAATTAAAAATATAAGTTGTCACTTGTCATTTGTACATGTACATAACTGCTAATCAAACTTTTTTTTATTTTATTTCTTTTATCTTTCTAAATTTTTGTTATAACTCTAGATCCTATTAAGTTCTCACCAAAAAAAGTTCAGGTTATACATCTTTTTAGTATTACAAAAAAAAAAAAAAAAACTTTTTTTTTTTTTTTTTTTTGTTCAAAATCCTTTAAAAATACTTTCTTTAATTTTTTTTTTTTTTTTTTAAATTAAAAATTTTTAAGTTTCCAAACATAATTAAGTTGTATATCAAAATCAAATTAAATAAATATATATATATTTAAATGAAGCATCAGAAACTTCTCTATCACTTAACTTCAGAAATTTGAGATTGAAAATGTTCATGTAGGCTAAAAAATACTGATTTTTCAAAATTAAAAAAATTAACGAAACTTAACACTTTTTCAAAATTGGATTTTTTTTTTATTTTTAAGCTCAAAAATGAAAAATTTTACATTGGGAAAATTCACATTTTACAATCTCAAAATAAAACATTAAAAAAATTTAAAAATAATTTTTAGAAAGCAACAAATTGTTTAATAGTTGTGAAGTCCCTGAATGTGAAAACGGAATTTAAAAATATATATTAGTTAATAAGTTATAATGGGGTGAAATTCTCCATAGAATAACATTGGCTCTGACTTCTGGGGAGATAAGTGGAGAGGCCTCTTAAACTGATTTTTAGATAACTTAGATCCTACTGTACACGTCAATTCTTATATTTACACTCATCCAATACAAGACTTACTTGCACTCTCAGGGGATTTAGAAGTCTGCATGCCTGTCTCTGGCATGACTGGAACCACTTGTTTTTCAAAACGAGCCCCAAATTCAAGAGATGGATAGTTTACCTGAAAAGATATGAAAAATATTACACTTTGTTTTAAATTATTATTTATTCATTTTAGATAGATTGAAGTTGAGTATATCACAGCGTTGTTATTTTGTCCACTTTTTTGTCAAAAGTCCGGAACACTGGAGACAAAAGTGGAAAAAACCTGGACAAAACTGGAAAAAAAAACACGAAACTGGACAAAATAAAATCCACTAAACTGTACATGTTCAAAGCATAAATTTATTCTGTTAAAACAATAAATTGCAATTTTAACTTTAAATTAGCAATTTTAGCAATAAAAATATTTTATTAAAAATTAATAATTTGATTAATGAAAAGTGTAATTTCATTTTAATAACAATAAACATTAAAAAAAAAAATCATGAAGAAAATGCTAATTACATTAGTTATGTTTTATTTGTAGACGTAACTAAGTAAATATGTTGTGGTGGACTGTTATATTATTATCGTACTGGATATTAAGATAAGAAAAAAAAGTTATCTAATGCTATATCTAAATCTTTAAAAACAAGAGAAATAGACATGGCTGTTTAACCGGAAAAAGATTTCATGCATAATGTTGAGTTATCACCAGTACATAATGTTGACAATTAAAAATGAAGAATAACTTAATTACCCCCCCCCCCTCCTCCCCCAAACACACCTCCTCCTTGAAAGAGACTATTTTCAATATTGAAGTTTTTCACAAACGGTGTGATTGATTAATACATAGATGATTATAATCTTAAAAGTAATTTAAGTTGTTTCGTTGTTATTTTGTACTTAATATGGAAATATCTTATTTAACATTTCTATACTAAGTTAAAAAAAAAAAAAAAACTCATAAATGTAGGTAGAATGTTTTTATCAATTTATGACCACAAGACTTTTCAAAGCAAAGCTTTCATTTTTATATAACATTTTATGTGCAATACCAACATGTCATTTTTTTATCCAAGAATTTAAAAAATCAAATTTACATACTTAATCATTTGATAATTTTGTATTCTTATTTTACTTTGTTGTCAAAATTTGGGAAATTTATTTAATTTATTCTTGCTTCCATGTTGTTTTCTCTGAAAACTATAAAATAAATTGAATTGACTTTTATTAGGTCGTTTAGGCGAAATTGCATTCAGTTGGATAGTTGATAAGTTTTAAAAGGTTTAAATAAGTTTTGTTTACATTATAGAAAAACGTTTTTATCTTGAATAAAGTTAATGTAATTTTTGCATGGAAGTAGTTATGGATATAAATTAAATTAAAGTAAATGTAAATATTGCCACTTACTGTTTATTCTGAAAGGTATGCTTTTTTTTTTTTTTTTGTATAACACCTGGAAATTTAAACGATGTTTATCATCGGCATCTTTGTTCACGCGTTCTTTCAGCGATCGCTAAATTAAATTAATATGTTTAGTTAAAGCAGTGTTGTCAGATGGTCGAAAGTCAGTTTCCCCAAAAAGTTTTCAAATTTCCCCAAATCGAGGGTAATTTCCAAAAAAGTTCCCAACTTAATTTATGCAAAAAACATAAATTTTTTTTAAAAAATTAAAGAATATTTATTAAATTTAAGCTCATATTTTTCCCCAAATAAAGCTCGTTTTCGAAAAAAATCCCCATTTATAAAAATAACTATCAACACACAAGTTTTTTGAAAATATTAAATCGGTGTAATTTTTTTATGGTAGTTTCCTTCCCTCTAATCATTTATACTTATCCCATATGTAATGTATAAAATGCGTTTTTGTGGACTATAAAATACTTGGAAAACAAGGTATCTAGAGAACTTACAGATCTTGTATCAAAATGGATATTTAACACCAGCGAGTTTAATTCAAACTTAAAGATCAAGCATCCTAGTTTAGACTTGGTTTAGCTTACTTTAAGCTTAATTATTCAAGCGACAATCAATAAGTATCAAGAATTATACTTGCTACAGCACACATAAACCAAATAATTCCTGAAACCAGGGAACACAAAAGGCAAAAAATATGATCAGTTTTATAATCAGAAGGTTGTAAATATTGCTTTTCTATTTCTGAAATAGAATCCTGAATCAATGTATTATCATGCGATAGACTTGACCTTTTTTTTTTTTGTGGAATTTCAGAAAAAAATAATCATTGGCCAATATTAAAGAAAACCCCATGTTTTCCCCCAAAACTTTTCATTTCCCCAAACTGCTCCCCATTAAATCTCTGTCCCCAAATATTTCCCCCGAAGCTTCAGAAATCTCCAGAATGGGGAGAAATACCCAAGTCTGGTAACACTGAGTTAAAGTTCGATAGATGGCGTCGTAATTATTTCCGAAAGGAAAAATGCACATTAAGTGTGACGTTACTTGATATCGCTAGATATTGGATGCATGTTGGAATCCTTCGGATAGTATATAAGAGCTAACTTCATTGCATTCGGTGGTTAGTTTTTAGTTTGTTCATTAGCTATAGCTCTGTTTGCTGTCCGTAATGAAGGTGTTACATGTTTTAAACATGAAAGTTAATTTATTAAATTGTTTTTCCTTCATTTAAAATGAAATTTTAAGATACAAGTAATTGAAATACGATGTGGCTTTAGTTTTGCAAGTTTGTTTACATTTTCTCCCGTTTTCCTTCCGTGTAGTGTTGCCGTTCATTATAAAAGTTTGAACCATGGAGTCAGGTATTTGAGTCTGTTGTTCGTTGGCCTTTAGGGTTAACGTCGTATGCCTGCCATGTTCTTTGAAATGTTGTTTGTTAACTTTAAGAGTTGACATCGTTCTTTTTCATTTATATAAGGTTTAAGATAAATTATTTTTGAATATAATGCTTAAAATTGAGTTAGTGCTGGACGCTAATTTTTATCACTTGCCTGAGATGAATTTAAATGATTGTTTCAATTTTTTTTTTTTTAATATTTCAATTAGAGATGGAACGAAGCTTCGGCAAGGCCGAAGCTTCGGCCACTTTACCGAAGCTTTGGCCTGGCCGAATAATGAGCGTGATTCGGCCAATAACAATTTATGTTGTGAATATTCTTTCAACAATTATTATTATATAAAATATTGTCATTTAAGTTATGCACAATGGTACATGTAATAAAACATAGTAGAAATTTATATTTAATTTAAAAGTTTGTTTGCATTGACCCTTTGGAACCATAAATTATACAACAATTAATAATATATTCTATTTAAATTGGAAGTTGCTAAGAAATAAGTTACACATACTTGCCAACCAATTTTAATAAAAAAAGGGAAGATTTTTGTTGAAAAACCAGAAGATTTCATAAAAAAGGGGAAGATTTTTTTTTTCTCTTTGACGTATTAAACAATACAGTTTTACAATAGATTGATTATACTAAATATATAAAAGTTTTAAATGAAGTTATTCCTCTTCAACATATAAATATCTACAAAACAGAATCTGAAAAGAAATCTATTTAACAATAGACAAAAAAACTTAGTTAAGTTAAAGTATAGCTAATTTTTTAAACAAATATAGAATATGATTTTTGTTTTATATGATTTTCACACACACAATTTACACACTTATATGTATATACATTAATCATACATATAAGAAAACGTAGCAGTAGCTAATTATCAGTTTCAAACGTGCATAAAACCAACTGAGTATTAATTTTCTTAAATTAATTTGGGAAAAATTTTCCTACCTGAAAAAATTATTCTTCATTTTTTTCCCATGTTTACACGTTTGGTATAAATATGACATACAAATATTTAATTTAATTGACGAAAAATAAACAGATTCATTAAATTCAGCAATAAAGATCTAAAAATAATTACATATGTGAGAAATATTGAGCACTTTCATTGCTTTATTGTTTCTAGAATTGATACCAATCCGGGGAAAGGATGGGGGGGGGGAATACAAAAATAATTACGGAGTAAAAAATATTAAACTCTTTCAACTCTACTTCTAGAATCTGAAGAAAGAAGTTTAAAATTAATATTATCATTTATGTTGCAGATGGATAAAGATTAGGAAACAAAAGACTTCTGCAGAACATTTGATTGCTGATCAATAGTTGTTGATAAATAAAGAAGGGGGGGGGGGGCAAAAAATAATTACATCAGCAAGAAATATTTAACAATTCTATTTCTTTAAATGTTCTAGAATCTCATAAAGCAAGTTTGAAATGAATATTGACATTTATGTTATGGATGGAAAAAGATTGGGAACCAGGAGTTTTCGTAGAACATTTGGGTTTCTTTTTAAAGCGAACGATATCCGCGACTTTTTTAAAAACGGAAGATTTCATCATCTGTCTGGAAGACCGGAAGTTACGTTAAAAAACCGGAAGTCTTCCGGGAAAACCGGAAAAGTTGGCAAGTATGCATCCATAACATAAATGTCAATATTCATTTCAAACTTGCTTTATGAGATTCTAGAACATGTAAAGAAATAGAATTGTTAAATATTTCTTGCTGATGGAATTATTTTTTGCCCCCCCCCCCTGTAAACCTAGTGTTGTCTTTTTGACATGCTTTTATAAATTTGACGTGATGTAACTATTAATGTATGTCATTTGCAATTCAATTTTCGGCCATAATTTTCAATGATTCTACAGGGATTTGATGTGATCTTGGAACTATATGAAAGCGATATGAATAATTGCTGGATACAATACAAGAATAACACATTTTTAACTGATGACTCTATTATTAATAGACTTGGCATGCCAAAAAACATGCACTCACTCTAAATATAGAATTCATAAAAGCATTTTAACACAATTTGCTGTATCTTCACATTTATCAATTTTGAACATTCACAATCTATGGAACCATAATTAATCAGTGATGTGATTAGTGTTTTCAGGCATGAGAGTGCAGAAAATTAAAAAAAGAGGAAACATGCATGTTCATAAAATTAATTTTAAAAGAAAAATAACACGCACGGGGAATACTATACAAATGTACGTTCATAAAATTTATTTCAAATGAAAAATAATGCTGACAGGTAAAAAACTATACAAAATATTTTTAAAGTGACAAATTAAACTGAAAGAATAATGCACATCAACACAATAAAACATGTGTTTAAAAAAAAAGTTAGCTAGCAATCAACATTTAATCATTGGCTGCTGGTGGAAAATGGGAAAGAAGGGGGGGGGGGGGGGGGGGGCGAGTAAAAAGTAGTTCATGAGAGAAATATTAAACACAATTCTACTTCTTTATGGGTTCTAGAAATCATTAAGTAAGTTTAAAATTAATATTGTGGATGGATTAATATTGAAAAATAAAAGGCTTCCCACAGAATGTGTGATCGGCAATGGCTAGAGATGAAAAAAGGGGGTGGGGGACAAAAAAAAATTGCATGAGTGAGAAATATTGAATAATTCTCTTCTTTTATATATTATAGAGTCTGATAAAGCATGTTTAAAATGAATATTGACATTTACATTTTGGATGGAAAAAGATTGAGAATCTAAAGTTTTTCGTGCAGCGTTTGAACACTGATCATTATTGGAGTTTAATTTTAACAAAATAAAAAACTGTGGAATTAATGAAAATCGCAAAAAAGCGGAAAATCGTGGATCCGCGGAAAATTCTCATGCCTGTGTTTTAAAATCCTGGCTCACTGGGATCCATGAGGACGGGTGCCACTCACCACCTGGCAACTAAATAAAAAAAATATGGAGATTAAAGAATTATGTATCGATTGCCACTACAGTAGTCACTTTCTGTGATTTATAAAAATTTTAAAAAGCTAAGAACGACGATCACAATCAAATGCCCCACGGAAGCCATGTAATTTTCAATCTTTCTCCATCCAGAGAATAAATGTCAGTGATCATTTAAAACTGGCTTTGTTAGACTCTAGAATCTAAAAAGAGATGTCTCACTCATGTAATTTTTTGTGATTAACACACATTTTTAAGGGGGAGAGTGGCATCTTCGTATTGAATCATGCGATTGTCTTTGCGCTACGCCACACAGACATTGACTTTTGTACATTTTTATGTTTTACGTTTGAAAATTAGTAAATTTTTTAATGAGTTACTGAATTGTTTGTTATAAATTAATTTTAGATATATCTTAAACTCATATAGATGTCATATAAATGGCTATATAAGAATTGGGTGTCATAAAGAAGATACAAAAGAAATTTCTATCATTTTGAAATGTATTACCTCAGTTCCTTCCATCTGGTAGAAACTAGTCACTGGTTTCAATTTCCATGAAGGCACTGAAAAGAAACAAAGTCCTCAGTTATTGCAAAATTGTTTTCATAGTCAAATAGGCTAACTTAATGTGCCATAAAATTGCTGACTCTCTTTTTCCCTCACATGTTTTAAAGTTATACTGGTTGACCAACAATAATTGCAACTATATTCATCTTTAAACTTAATGAGGAATTTGTTTAGAAAAACAATAATTAAAAAAAAAAAAAATTTCAAGAAAGTCTATAAAATTGTACATCAGTTTGAGAAATAAACAAGGTATTAATTAAAAAAATAAAAATAAACACACTGATTTCAGCTGCAATTCCTGAAATAGTGACCTTGATTTACAAATTAGAAACATGCATTTTAAAAAAAAAAAAAAAAAAAATTATAAAATGATGAATTTCAGGAGATTCTATTACAAAATTTAAAATTTTTGTATTGTCCCTATGCACGCCCCTCCCGCCAAACAAATTAAAAATATAAGTTGTCACTTGTCATTTGTACATGTACATAACTGCTAATCAAACTTTTTTTTATTTTATTTCTTTTATCTTTCTAAATTTTTGTTATAACTCTAGATCCTATTAAGTTCTCACCAAAAAAAGTTCAGGTTATACATCTTTTTAGTATTACAAAAAAAAAAAAAAAAAAAAAAAAACTTTTTTTTTTTTTTTTTTTTTTTTTTTTTTGTTCAAAATCCTTTAAAAACACTATCTTTCTTTAATTTTTTTTTTTTTTTTTTTTTTTTTTTAATTAAAAATTTTTAAGTTTCCAAACATAATTAAGTTGTATATCAAAATCAAATTAAATAAATATATATATATTTAAATGAAGCATCAGAAACTTCTCTATCACTTAACTTCAGAAATTTGAGATTGAAAATGTTCATGTAGGCTAAAAAATACTGATTTTTCAAAATTAAAAAAATTAACGAAATAAAAAATTTTCAAAAGTATATTCATTTATATCAGTTCAGAGGTGGTCAACCCACGGCCTACCATGTAGTTTTCTGCAGCCCGCGACGAGACTAACGATATTTAAAGTTTGACAACTTCAGTTAACACATTAAAAATTAATAAATGCATTCTGACTTTTTGGAGCAAAAATACCTTTAAATGACTATTATGATAGCTTAAGAATCGCAGCATTGTAATGAAATATTATTAGATCCATGATTCATTCTTTTTGTTGTAGCTTTTAATGCATAGTCATGAATTTTTCACGATTTTATTGTTAATTTTAAGAATGAAATTTTTTTTAAATTTTTGTATTCTGCTGCTCTGAATCTTTACCCTGCCCTGCCTTAAAAAATGTATATGCATACATATTCTTGCACTCACAAACACATATATATATATATATATATATATATATATATATATATATACGGTGTGGCCTGCCTGAATAAAATAGTTATGCGGCACACCAAGTGTTTTGGATTGGACAGGCCTGATTTATATCATCAACGAGAATGAAACTTGAATGTTTCATTGAAATCTGGAGTGTGACTGGTTGATTTGGCATGGAATGAACCAAAAGATAAAAAAAAAAAAAAAAACTAGACATGTATTAAAATGTTCTTAATAATCAATCATTCTTTGAAATTGTTTTGATATGTAAAGAAAAATAAAACATTTGAGGCTTCTCTCCCCCCCCCCCCCCCCCCAAAAAAAAAAAAAAAAAAAACCTAATAAAATATCTTTTTTGGTGTAAAAATAAAATATTGGAATCAAAACTTTATAATAATATTTTTTTTTTTTTCAATTTCTTAGAAATGTAATTAGGCTCTAACTTATTTGGAGCAAATTTTGTCAATACAAGACTTTGAAGAAGTGATGAAAAATAAAAAGGCTTCTTTTACACACAGGCACACAAAATAGCAGAGGTTGCTAAAGTTAGATAAATGACAAGTAAAGGCATATACCATCGATTAAAGTTTCAGAGCAAGACAGAGAATTTGAAGAAGTCTGATTGTCCGCTAAATAATAGGCCTCAGTGGTCGTCATATAAAATTTCTTTCTAACAGCTTTTGGCATTTTGCAACGTTTTCTGCTAATTTTTTTAATGTCCAGTAAGGAAGTTGTTGGTTTAGTTTCTTTGGGAACTTCAGGCTTAGGAATGCTTTCTTCTTCGTGAACCTCGGATTCGGATGAGAAAGATGTTGCAAATGACAAACACTTCTGAGTGGGCCGTTTAGATGATACAGTTTTAGAAAATCCTAATATACGCCTAAGAGAGAGAAAAAAAAAGAAAGTTAAATAATTAAGAAAGTGACTTTGATTATTTATACATTATCATACTTGCCAACCTTAAAAAATGAGAAATAGGAAGATTCATGTTCAAAATTAGGGAGATATAACTAAAATTAGGGAGATTTTTTTTCTTTTTTTAATACGAAGTACACATATTTACATACTTAATTTTTGGAAACTTAACTATAGATAAAATTAGAAATTAGCAAAAAAATTTTTCAATAACTCTTTCAATTCTATTTCTAGAATCTGCCAAAACAAGTTTAAAATGAATATTGTCATATATGTTGTGGATAGAGAAAGATTGGGAAACAAAAGGCTTCTGCAGAACATTTGATTGCCGATCGCTACTAGGAGATGTGAAAAGGGGAGGGGGGGGGCAAAAAATAATTAGATGTGTTAGAAACATTTAACATTTCTATTTCTTTAAAGGTTCTAGAATCTCATAAAGCAACTTTAAAATGAATATTGACATTCATGTTGTGGATGGAAAAAGATTAAAAATCGGGAGGCTTTCGTATAGCATTTGATCGTCGCTCATTAATGAGGTTTCTTTTTTTATAAATGAACGATATCCGCGATTTTTTTTAAACACGGCAGAAATTAATTTGTGGAATTGAATGAAATATGGAAAAAAAAAACTGCGGATTTTCGCGAATTCGCGAAAAAATTACATGCCTGATATTTTCTGTAATAAACATTGTTTAAATTTGCTCTATTATGAGCTATTTTGTAATTTTCTCTCTTTTATGATAAATCAGAAATTTTTAACTTCCAATCGGAAAATCGGGAGATAGATCGAAAATTCAGAAGTTTTCCGCCGAAATCGGGAGAGTTTGCAAGTATGCTATACTATAGTTCAAATTAATTTAGACAAGAGTGAAAACGGAACAGGCCATGATTCCAACTTGGGTCTTTTTTGGAAGAATGTGCCACCAACTCAGCAACTGTCTTAACAAATCACTTGCATGAAAAAGACTATCTTTCATTTGCAGAAGAAATGAATTTTTTTTTATTTTCATATAAATGTATAGTGCAGATCCAGTATCACGTTAATTCACTTCATACAGTATTGACACGTTAAGCCAAAGGACCCAGGTTCAAATCTTTGACTAATCAAGTTTCACTCTTAGTGCAAAACAAATAATTAGATAAGTGACAATATTTAGTTTTGACAAGGGGAGAGGAAAGATATACATAACAAAGATTTCTTTTTTTTTTAATATATTTAAGCATAATAATAAATTGAAAAATATATAGAAAGAATATTGAAACTCACTGATTCATTATCAAAAAAATTAATTTGGCATTTTAGCTAAAATGCTAAAGATACTTTTTTGCCATGTTAAACCCTGGTAATAGCAATTTGTAAAATTAACAAAATTTGTATTTACAAATATATGTATATATATATATTTTAAGCTATTAAATTAATCTTCCCGTGTCAGGTTCAAAATTAGCAGTCGTCAGGCATATTTTGCACCTAGAAATTTATGTTCGGCAAAAATAAAATCATACTCAGTTATTTTTTGTGCCTAACTTTTGGCCAGGTTAAAAAAACAAAAATCAATTTTTTCATAATTTATATTTAATTTTTTTTTTTTTTACTTTTCTTGAAAATTGCCCACAAATCTCTCACAGAATAGCATACTATAACAACAGTAAGTGTACTTATTTATAATTGTCAACATCATCTATTCTCTGTAATTTTTCATTTAATTTCACTCTCATAATCTTTTTTTTTTTACTTTTAATTCTTAATAGTAAATAAATATAATTTTTTAATTAATTTACAAAAAAAATTATCACATTTGACTTGTAAATTTATAAACAAAGTCTTAGTAAAACAAACAGTTTACAAATGTTTAAATATTTTTTTAAATATAATAGAATGGACCAGTCAAAGTATGTACGGACCAGTGAAATCTGAATTTCTAGTCCTATCCGGATCAATAACTTTATTTTCTTAATTTCTACCCCTGTTAATTATGTGTTTATTTTCTCATATTATTTTAAACTTTTATGCACAATTTTCCACTGATTTTGGAAAATAAAAGTATTGCTATATTCCTTACCCCTATGAATACATGTGTATGTCTGACGGCTCAAATATGCCACATCATTTACAGCAGAATAAAAAGTATTCAATTTTCTTTTTTCTTTATTGTTGTCATGAACTACCTACAATCGCTTTCATTTTCTCCAAGCAAAAGAAAATTAATATGTATGCAAAACAAATTTATAGAATCAAAATGCATAACAACTCTGTTTGCTATAAATTCTAAAAAATGTTTTACAAAGACAAAAGTAAATGGAATTTGAATGGTTGTTGTTTAAAATAGATATTTTCTAAAACAATTTATAAATGTGTAGTGGCGCCATCTATTATTTCTGAAAAATACAATAAGCATCTGTGAATTGAAACTTAAAAAAAAAGTCAGAACTACAGAGATTTTGAAACTATGAAATTTCAAATAAGTCACCTGGTATATGAATTATACAGATAGCTTATATGTATGCTTATTAAATTCATATACAGCAAATAGTTAATAAACTTGTTGAATAAATAACAAAATCTTACATTTATAATTTTTGTTAAAAAAGGAAATAATATTAAAAATACAATATAAGCAAATACAAACTGAAAAAAAATATATATAAATAATATACAGTAAGACCCCGCTTAACGCAGGGATACGTTCCATCAAAGTAGAGCGTTATGCAAAAACCGCACGCACAATTTCAGGGAATCCCCGTACTGCTGCGAGCAATTTTGGGGAGTCCACAGGGGAAATAAAAGAGCGCTAAACCGAAACAGCACCAAATGAAACAGCGTTAAGCGGGGTCTTACTGTATATATATATAAACTGTGATCTTTGAATATTTATGAATAGCAAAGATGCTGTTCAACTCTCAAAAGTCAAGATTTTCCTTAAGACTCCGAGCTCATTGCTTTTTTTTTTTTAAATTATTTTGCTGATTCCTAAAATAATGTGATTATTTAGCAAATCACCGAAGTTCCTGCTATTTTTATAATCCACTTTTTTCACTGATTTTGTAAAGTATCCATTTTACAACTGATAATATTTACAAAGGGACAAGAATGTTTCTCAGATAGACTGCTGTAAAAACTATCGATAAACAGAAATATAAATCTTAATGAAACCTAGTGGAAAGTGATAAAAAACATAGTCGATTACCTTTTGAGAGCTCTTGATGGAATGTTTTTGGATCCTCTTCCAATGTAACGGGTGACCAGTTTAACAGAGGGAGCCGAATGAGAGTGATCAACTGGAACTGAGGATGAAGTTAGGGTAGATGATGTAGTTGTGGTAACAGTTGTGACAGGAGGAGTGTTGCTGACTTCCAGTCCAGGGCTTTTCACCTCAGACAGGATGGTCTTGCTGCATTCCGGTTTAGGAGATCGCTTTCTCAGCACACACATTTTCTCTCTTTTTTCTAAACAAGATTTTAGCTAGAGAAGAAATGAATACATTTTAAAAGACAGTGGGTAAATTGATAAATTATAATAATTTTTTCCACGGTTCATACTCATATATGGGAAAAAAATTCCCTGAGTAAGTTTTCCCTGAGTTCCTAGACAATTTTCAAGAAACGCTCCTCTAGATAAGACAAAATACAGCTACTTTCACTGTAGGATGTCATATTACTGCCGATCATGATAGAAATTCAGGTAGAAATCATTATTTGATTGCGTATTTTCACAATACTTAATCATTTAAATTTTGATACAAAGCTAAACAAGAAAAACATAACTTGAGAGAGAAAAAAAATTATTTTTCCAGGTTTTATAACTGATTTTCCCTGATTTTTAATGAAAATTTTTATTTTCCCTGACTTTTTAAACAAATTCCCTGAGTATTCCCTGTTTTCCAGGTTTTCCCTGAGGAGTATGAACCCTGTTTTCCTAACCAAGAACTTAAATTAATCTTAGGAGAGGTCACAACATGGAAAATTCAGATTGGGACAAAATTGCACAGAATTGTAGTATACTACGTTTAAACACATTTTAGCACCCGGCAGCCATTTTAAAAACATTTTAGTACTAAGTGGCCATTTCTAACATTTTAAACATTCAAAAGTCTTTAGATACTTTTCTTCCTGACATATAACTTTCTAGCAATAGCTTTACAGCAATCCTGGAAGAACAAATGCATATAGCCTATATACATTAGTGCTGACTCTAGGCTAATTTGGCAGGGTGCTCCAGCTCCACCTGGCAGCCCTTTTTTAATCCCTTTTAGCACCCGACCTGGCAGCCCTTTTAAAAACATTTTAATACCACATGGCCTTTTCTAACATTTTAAATGTTCAGAGGCCTTTTGATACTTTTTCTCTTGACATGTAACCTTCTAGCAATAGTATTACAGCATTCCTGGAAGAACAAGTGCGTATAGCCTACATATATACACGTAAAATTAGTAATTTACATTTGTCTCATACAAAAATCATAACATAGAAGACCACAAATTATGCCCTTTTCATTGAATTTCCCATGGCGGCCATTTTATTCTTGAGTCAGCACTATATATATATATGGGTGATTCTACAATTACAGGAAAATTTGTGTTCCGCAGGTATATAATTTTTTGTTATGAACTTTAAAAAAAACTTTTTTAAGCATATTTTTATACTTCCTTAGCACAAACTTTCTGAGATTAATCTATGAAAAAACTTGATTTTGTATTTCATAATTTTTATTTTTCTACATAAAATGTCATCCACATGCCCTGTCCCATACCTATAATTAGTCCATTCTAGAACATTTATACGAAAAACAAAAAATGATTTACACTCCTTTTTTTTTACTAATTAAATATATATCTGTAAAGAATATTTATCCAAAAAAAAGTAAAATTAAATAAAAATATCATCCCAAAAAATTAACTTAAAGGTAGTCCCAAGGATTTTCTGTCATCCACATGGCTGAAAAAGTATTTACTTTTTTTTTCAAGGAAATTTAAATTTTTAAAGTGGCAACACTAGCTAAAAGCAAGCATGGAAGCTTGTTGTTTATGAATGAAGTTGCATTTTGCTGTTCTTCAAAGATTTTGGGATTAGCTACAAGTTTCGTTCCATTTTCAAGGTGAGTGTTTTTAATCCTTATCATTAACATGGCTTATAATTTGCATGTAAAATATAAATATATTTTGATTATGCATTAGGATAAATCTTACTCTTACAAGTTCTTGACAGAAGTTAAGCCTAAAAAGCTTCATGTATGGCTTGCTGAGAACATGTAATTTCTAATTTGTCATCCACATGCCCATTTTTGTATGTCATCCACATGCCTTAATAGGAGGCATGTGGATGACTCACAGGCCATGTGAATGACTAAGGTAGATTGATCTAGTACAGATTATGTAAATAAAGATTATTTTTTTTATTAGACATTAGAATACACAGAATATGAACTTTTTTTTTTGTAGTACAAGAAAATAAGTTTTGTTTGGAATAATTATGATCTAAAAATTCAACACAAAGAATGATTAATTCATGCCAAAAAACATTCCAACCTAGAATTCTGAAACTTTTTTTTTATTTATTTTAAATTGTTTGTAATAATTTTAATATTTAAGAGTTGGAACAAAGTTTGAATTTGGCAAGACCTAAAATTAAATGCAGTAGTTACATGTGACATACACATGTGTAAAATGTGTTCTTGTAAACTTTTCTTCTGGATATTTTCTAATTAAAAGGCAAATAAAATAATAATTTTTATTTAAACATACAGATGTTTAAAATTTTTAAGAATGCATTTATTATCTAGTTAGGAGATTCTTTGAAACTAATAATTTCCTTTTATATTTAAGCTTAGTGCATGAAGTGTGAATCACATAAAAATATAATTTGATTTTCTTTATTTTAATTCTACATTATCAGAAGTCATATTTTTCCTTTTTAAATAGATGATTAGACCGTATATTAAAGTAGTAAAGTGGTTTGGTTATTAACTGCAATTATTAAAGACAAAAATAACTTATTTTGTATGAGTTGCATAAAAAAAAATTGTTACAAAATGAAATATTATTTTAACTAATTTTAATATAATTCTTAAACAAGCTTTTTTTTAAGAGTATAAACAATATTTTCAAAATCATTTTTTTTTATTTTTTAGTTTGGGAAAAATGGCAAAAAAAAAGAAATTGACACCAAATGAAATAAAAGAAAGAAGGAAATTAAGAGAGAGGGAAAGACGAGAAAGAATACGGAATGATTCACAGAAATATCAAGAGCATCTAATAAAAGAAAAACTGAGATACATCAAGAATAAAGAAAAAGGTATAATTAAATTAGCACAAGATATGACACCTAGAGATTTACGACAAAAGCGTAAAAAATGGAGGAACAATACATTAAGATACAGGGAAAAAAAGAAAGTTCTTCAGACAGCATTGAACAATACACCTCCAGAGAGTGAACTTGATGAATCGTTGGAATCTGAAGAAAGAATACATTTCAACAGTACACCAAACAATTCAAAAATACAGTTTTCTCTTCCCACTTGTGATATTTTACCAATTGTCAAGGAGTTTGAGGCTTCTACAAGTCAGACCTCTTCAAATTCCTCTTTGCTAAATATTGCATTAGTATCAAGGCAGAAAAGTCAAGGACGGAAGAGTATGAGACGTGATCGCAGCAAGATTTACCGTGAAAACATGAAACTTCGAGAAGAAAATGCTCGATAAAGAAAAAGATAGAAGCAATTCGGAAGAAAGAATACAGAAAAAATAAGAAATTGACCAGTTTAAAAGATAATAAAAATTCAGAAGAATTAACTCCTAACTCAAAAGTCGATAAATTGCTACAGAATTACCCTTCAGTTCCCACTGAAGTTCACAAAAATCTGCTTTTTGGTACAGCCTTGGAACATCAATTGAAGCAGAATGTAAGAAATATAAAATCACACAGAGAAAAACAGATATTTTCCAGGGTAATTCAAGGAAAAATTTTGAAAAAGTATAGACTTCTGACAAAAGCTAAGAGCTTTTTATCTTCTAAAATGTTCAAATCAATTAAAACTACTTCAAGTTTTATATCCTATGATAGAAATAAAAATGCTAGAAAACATTTCATAGAGAAGAAAGTAACAGACTTCTACTTAAGTGATGAAAATTCTACGCAATGTCCAGGAAAGAAAGATTTCATAACAAGAAAGGGAGAGAGAAAGCAGAAGAAATATTTGAACGCCACTCTTGTTGAACTTCACAAACGATTCGTAGATAAGAGCACTTTCAAAATTAGCTATGCACTTTTTTGCAGATACAGACCATTTTGGGTTGTCTCACCCAGAATCCAAGGAAGAGACACGTGCCTATGCATCCAGCATGAAAACTTTGGTTTTATGGTGTCCGTGTTGAAAAAAGAAAATGCGATCTCAGAATCTTCAGTTGATGAACTTTTAGCAAGTTTGTTATGTAGGCCTGCAAAGGAATCCTGCTACTTAAAAAAATGTGATTTATGTAAGAAGAAGAAGATTTTGCATGATGGAACTGATTGGGATAAGATGACTCAGTACAGAAGATGGGTATGCACAAAGGAACAAAGAATCAGTGCCAAAACAAAGAAAGAAATCAGTGTAAATATAACTAAGAAAGAATCTGTTGAAGCAACTGTGGGAGATCTCTATGCTCATTTGGAAAATGCTACCCCGAAATTTCTAGTACATGTGATGAACATCAGTCACCAGTTCAATTTTTTTAACGAATTGAAGAAAAAAGTGTCTGAAAATGAGATAATCCTTCACATTGACTTCTCGGAGAATTATTCATGCAAATACGCTAAAGAAGCGCAAGCTGTGCACTTTGGTGCATCTCGTCAGCAATTAACGTTACATACAGGAGTCATGTATACAGCAGGAATACAGGAATCTTTCTGTACTTTGTCAGATTCTTTGCGACATGATCCTGCTGCTGTAATAGCACATATCATGCCTGTACTGAAGAGATACCTAAATGATAAAAATAAGTTAATTGATACCCTTCATTTTATGTCAGATGGTCCGGTTACCCAATACCGGAACAAAACAATCTTCTATCTTCTACAGCATTTTGTTCCTAGCAAGTTTCCCTGTTTAGATAAGATTACTTGGAACTATAGTGAAGCAGGTCACGGTAAGGGTGCTCCCGATGGTATTGGGGGCACTATCAAACGATCTTGTGACCGTCTTGTCTCCTTGGGAAGAGACATTGAAAACTTTCAAAAGTTTGTAGATGCAGTTAAGCAAAACACGAAAAAAATCTACATAGAAACTATTGGAGAAATGGACATAGAAAAAATTGAAAAAAACCTTCCAGATCTTAAGTTGATCAGTCCTTTTAAAGGCACAATGAAGGTGCATCAAGTAAGATGGCAAAAATCCTCTGGAGAACTGGAGATGAATTTTTTGAGTTGCTTCAAATGTGTCAATAACCCTTGTGAAGAATACGGCTTGGGAACCTACACTAATACAGTTCTTGCTTCAGCCGAATCACAAGAGGGCTCAAGTAGATTAAAACAAAAGAAGGATTGGAACCATGAAATAGAGAAACAAGAAAAAGGTGATTGGAAGGACATGGTCAATCAACAAACCTACAAGAACGATGACTGGGTTGAAAGTAAAAATTTCCTTTAATTTGACATTTCATTCACAGTAATTTAAAAATTTATACTTTCCTTGAGTTTTTTTTATAACTTATCAGGTTAATTAGAATTACAAATAGATTTAATATCTACATATAGCTTCTTTTTTTTCATTTCAGAACTTCAAGTGGGAGACTGGGTAAAATTTATATACCAGGATGAGCTCTTCCCTGGCGAGATTAAAATGATAGGCAACCATTTAATTACAATTTCTGCAATGGAGGCGGCAAACCCAGACCTCAGGACAGTATGGAAATGGCCAGCAAAACCAGACATTCTTGAGTACAATATAGAAGATGTCAAAAAGAAGATCAGGCAGCCAGTTCCTTGTGGAAGCCGTATGCGATCAGCAACATTTAATTTCAGTGATGAGACATTTTAACAAAGGAAAAATCAAGCGGATTTTTTAAAAATTTCATAATGACTATTAGGCCTACTCTTTCTAAGATTATTTACAGCTCTTTTATGTAACTAGGACTGAGCCACCTAATACATTAATATTTTTTTCAAGCCAATAAATACTTACTGTATGTTTAGTTTAAGGTAGTTTAAGCTTTATACTTTTTTCCACCTTATATTAAGAACAAGTATAACAGCCTGTTACCTTGATTAAAAATTAGTATAATAATTCTTCTTGTATAATATTAGCAAATCATGCCTTCCCATTCATAGGTTTGTAAATGTCATTAACATGTTCACTATGTCATTCACATGTAGACAGATGTCATCCACATGGTCACAAAAAAATACAAATACAAAAATACAAACATTTGAGCTCTGCTGATGTCTTATTATAAATAAGTAACCCTTGAAGTATTTTACTAATTTTTTTCAAATTTTTGAAACAAACTTAAAATTTTGGATTTTGGACACTCCAAATCTTCCCGTATTTGTAGAATCACCCATATATATACAGTCGAACCTCGTTACCATGAATCTCAAGGGGAATAAAAATGTGTTCATGCTATCAGTAACTAATCTACATAACTAAATTAATCTTTATTTTGATGGAGATTGTGGAAACAGTTCATGATAAAATAATTCAAGTTAACGTGGTTCAACTGTATATAATATATACACGTAATACTTGTGTCACATATAAAAATCACGACATAGAAGACCGCAAACAACTATGCCCCTTTTATTCTAGAGTCAGCACTATCCCTGTATTTTATTTATTTGTTTATTTATTTTAGTCTTAGAATACACAATGTCAAAACTTTGGTAATTTTTACTTTATTTCTTTAGTTTTACTTTGATACTATGGAGTGCAGGGAGTTAAAAAAAAAAATAAATAAATAAACTTAGTTCTCAGGCCAGAGTGGAACACCCTCCTTGGGGTATTTTAGCACGTATTATGCGAGTTTTGGAGAAAATCCTGGAAAAATCTGAATGTTTATGTTGATGAGCGTGACCTGGGAACTTTGATAATATGAAAAATTTAAGAAGAAAACATAATTGATATACTTTTAAGATTTCAAACTATTAAGTATTAATGTTCAAAAGTTTAAAAATATAAGGGTAAAAGTTTGCTTTTTAAATAAAGTTATGAAAAAATACTTTAAATAATTTAATAAAAAGTATATTTTGTTCCTAGTAAAGTTTCGCTAATTAATGAATTTAATTTGAAAAATACATTAAGATATAGCAGGTTAATTTTTTAATCATCCTATATTAATTAATTGCTAGAAGCTTTAGATACATTCTAGTTAAATATTTAAAATTTTATTCCCCCCACCTCCACTTTTTTTTTTTTTTTTATGATCAAATTTATTTAAAAATTTAATCTGTAAAGCTAATTAGAAACGTATAAGATGCTTGAGTTTTTTTTTTTTTTTTGTAAATTTAATTTTATATAATATAAAATTATTTTTGAGGATTTCAGATATTTTTTTATATAGTTTTTATTTAATCCAACAGGTGGCAGCACTAAACAGCTTCTTGAACAATTTTCTGCAATGTAGTGTATGTTGACAGGTGCACTGCTTGGACTTGTCAGTTTGTCACTTGTCAAATTTCGTTACTTGTGAGGAAGACCTATTTTACTTCCATTAACTTATAATGGAAGAATGTCATGATTTATATAAATCCTAATCCTATTTGAATAGTAAATCAAAGTAAGTTGAAAAGTGAAAATTATTATTTTTTTTTTTTTTAATGAATTTTTTTTTAAATAATTTGGTACTAAAACAAAATTCCTGAACATTTAATTACATTAGTAAATCCTCAAATTTTGTGAACACACAATGAGCATGAGGTACAAACCTTTTAATAAATACAAGTTAATTTTAGTGAAAAATTATATTACTATGAGAAATAAAACTGACAAAGTAAACTTAAAATGATAAAATAAAAATATAAATAAATATGCAATTTTTAAGTATATTAATAGATTGTTCTTTTTTTCCCTCCCTTCCCAAATAAATTAATAAATGAAAAATTTTACATTTTAACAATCACAATATATATATATTTTTTTAATAACATTATTTTGAAGTTGATGTTTAAGATGATGAGGGAATCCACCTAAACTGCACCCCAGTGGCAGAAAGTTTCGTAGCTGTCTGCAACAGGCTTTTAAAATTTCATAATCTGTCTGCAAAATTTACATATAAATCAGGGGTGAAAATGGCTTACACTCAAAAAGCCTGAAAGCTGATTGGGGGGAGGGGGAGGAGCTTAACATCAATGATGACAGGTTTCATACTCATATATGGGAAAAAAATTCCCTGAGTTCCCAGACAATATTCAACATAATATTAGCGACATATTACAAGAAACGCTCCTCTAGACAGGACAAAATACACAGCTACTTCCACTGTATGGCATCATATTACTGTCGACCATGATAGAAATCATTGTTTCCATGCGTATTTTCACAATACTTAATCAATTGAATTCTGATAGGAAGCTAAACAAGAAAAATCTTACTTGAGAAAGAAAACATTTGTTTTTCCAGGTTTTATAACCGATTTTCCCTGACTTTTTTCAACAAATTTCAAATTCCCTGTTTTCCCTGATGAGTATGAACCCTGGATGATCTCATGCAACAATACACGAATACAATTTTACTGCAGAACAATATAGTATAAACAACTGTGTGTATTCATTCAATTCATCTTATTTAATTAAATATTTTATAGCAATATTTGACAACACAATATAAATAATAAAAGTATTCGTTTTAGTTTTGATACAGAAGTTTTTTTTAAGTGAATTGTTATTCGAAAGTTGCAGACAAAAACTGTCCGCAAGCTGCTTTTCTGTGTCCGCGACTATATCACGGTGTTTCTGCCACTGGGAACTGCACCAGCATAGTTTTTTGTAATATGTAATAGCCATATTCCATATCAAGTTTGGTACATTTAGATATGATAGAAGTTGAGACACTTCTATAAATGAGGGAAAATTGAAGAAGTGCACTGAAATGGAATCAGTATAGTTAAAAAAAAAAAAAAAAATCTTGCATATGAAATTTGATGCACTTTACTTATACACAATAGGAGTTGAAATATTGCCTTTATGGATAAATAAAGAAAACAAATCAGTTTTTTTTTAAATAACCATCTAATGGTAAATATGCAATGCATTTAAATTGAGTTAGTGCATTTTTACTTTCTTCTACATTCAATAGAAGAAAGTATTGAATTCGTAAAAATTTTCGACCTCAAGTTTTTGGTGGGTTTACATGTTTTGAGAGCTGTAGAACACAATTTGACCATTTTTCGAAAATGTCTGTGTGTGTGAAAAAATTTTGTGGCGACTGTATCTCAGGTACTACTGCACAGAATTTCGTACGCATTGGTATGTAGTTACACATTGACATAAATAAGGGCTTATCAACTTTTGGTAAAAATTGTCCAACAGCTTGCGCAGCCATTGCGCTTTTTCTAAATTTTTAACATAGTAGTATAGGACAAAATTTTGTATAAATGTGCATAAAGAGTATTATTTTTTAATAATGAAAATTAAAAGAATTATACATAACAGAGATAGTCAACTGGGCATAGGCGTAAACTACGGGGGGAGGGGGGGAGCTGCCCCCCCCCACTATTAAATCTTTGGGGGGCGGCCTCCCCGGGAAGTAAATTTTCAAGATCGGTATCTTTCGAAAGGTCTCGTTGATAATAGTAATAGTTAACTAGGAAAAAAATTTTGTGCATGTGGGGGCATCGGTTCTCCCCAACTGGGGGGGCAAAGTTTCAAGATGGGTATCTTTTGAAAGGTCTCGTCAATACCTTTAAAACGAATGGTCGAACCATAAATACTTACATTACACTATATTTAGCTATCAATTTAATTACATGAACAGCTTTAGTTGCTTTAAAATGAAGCTATTAAAATATTGCATGAAACATTCTTTAAATATTTCTAGCTTTGAAACTTAGTCATAGTCATATATATATATATATATATATATATATATATATAGTCATTAATCAAAATTAACAATATTGTCAATAGTCAAGATTAACAATAACCTAGGATTATAAAACATGCAGAGAATTGTTGGAAAATAAATAAAAGCTGAATTTTTATTTATTTTTATAAACCAGAATATGAGGAGGGTGCCTATTACTTGCACATCCACCCTAGATCTAAATTCTAAATATTTATTCCAGATAATTAAAGTTATAAAATTTATTCTAGATTAGTTATTATCAAACGATAAAATGTTTTCTAGGTTAATAACTGACATACTGTAAATGGGTTTTTATGTTTATTTTCATCATATTACATACAAGGTTAATTAACCTTACTTCATTTTATCATTCATCACACAATTTTAAATTATGCTGAAAAAAAATCAATGTTTTTGCATTTTTAGGAAGAATTCTATTCCTTTTTTCCTCATACACATTTTCAGCTTCAGAAAATAACCTTTCGCTGTATATACTGCTACTTGGAGCAGATAAATAGCGTTTGGCCGAATCAGATAATCTGGGAAATATTTTTTTATTCTCTCTCCATCTCCACCAATTCCGACAGACAATGTATTCTATTTAAAAGCGGAATGTTTATATATACTTCCAGCTCTTTAGCAGATGAATTTTCAGAGTGTTCTGTGAGTAATTCATTGTTTGTGATTTCTGAAAAACAATCCTACAATGATGCCGGAGCTTCGGTATTCGGCGCTTCGGCCAAACTGTGCTTCGTGCCATCACTAATTTCAATTGTTAAGTTTTTAATTTTTCTTATTAAGTTTATTCAATAAAATTGTTAGTTTGTTTTACAATGACTTTGTCATCTTTTGAACTGCCTTATACACATTAACTTAAAAGTATTTGAGCTAACTAATGGAGTTGCTTCCACTGCTTGATATTATGCTTTGCTATATTTTAAATTAAGCCATATTGGCGATAACAAAGGTTATGGGCTACTTGGTATAGTATTACAGCCCATTGGTTGGTATTTTTTTTTAAGTTAATTTTTTTTGGCAGTTCTAATTTTTAAAAAATTTTTTGAGGATGGCAGTCAATATATTGCCAAGTATAGAGAAATTGGGAACAAACAACTATCACACTTGGAAGAAGGATATTCATTTTGTTTCAATCGAGAAAAATTGTTGGAATATAGTTAATGGGAGTGAAACACTACCGGAGGAGAAGGACGGAGCGGTAACAGGGAAAGCTCACATAAATGACTTTAAGCAAAGAGCGAGGATAGCACTTTCAACTATATATTTAAATGTGTCTCCACAGTACAGATGTCTGATAGACAGTTGCAAGTGTCCTGTTGCGGCCTGGAAAATTTTGAAGCAAAATTTTATTAGTGATTCAAAAGCGCAACATATGCAGCTTGTAAATGAACTGTTCCATTGTGTGATGAAGCCTGGTGAGGGTATAAATATGTACGCATCAAGAATCTCCAAAATTGCTGATGAGTTAAAGGAGTCTGCACATGAGATGGAAGATATATCCACATAAAACCTTATAAAAATTTCATACCATCAGAAAAACAAAATTTTCAAACATATATAAAATAAATTTTTTAAGTATGTACATTACTCATACATTAATATATATATATATATATATATATATGTGTGTGTGTGTGTGTGTGTGTATGTATATATAGTGTTTATCTGTTTTAAACATGTGTGAAATCAACTGAGCATTAATTTTCTTAAACTAATTTAGAAAAAATTTTTGTACCTAAAAATCTATTTTTCCTCCCCACCCCCCTGTTTACACATTTGGTATAGATATGAAATATAAATATATAATTTAGTTGAGAAAAAAAAAATATATTCATCAAGTTAAGTCTAAAAATAATTACGTATGTGAAAAATATTAAGCACTTCTATCGCTTTGTTTCGAGAATTGATCATTTTTCCCTATCTGGAAATGTGGAAAGGGGGGGGGGGGGGTTAGTTAAAAAAATAATTACATAAATAGGAAATATTAAATTCTCAATTTTACTTCTAGAATCTAATAAAGCATGTTTAAAATGAATATTGCCATTTATATTATGGATGAAGAAAGACTGAGAAACAACTTCAGAACATTTGATCGGCGATTGCTAGTTGGAAATAAGAAAAGGGGGAGAGAGGCAAAAAATAATTACACAAACAAGAAATATTTAACAATTCTATTTCTTTCTAGGTTCTAGAATCTCATAAAGCAAGTTTTAAATGAATATTGACATTTATGTTGTGGATGGAGAAAGATTGGAAATCGGAAGGCACGATCCTCATCGAAATCCCATTAACAATCGTCGATCGTTAATGTTTTTTTTTTAACGAACGGTATCCGCGATTTTTTAAAAAACGAAAGAAATATTTTCGCGAATTCGCGGGAAAAAAAAAAGTGGCGATCATATTAATTTTTTATCGCCACTTTTTCAAATTAAGTCGCCACATGGCGAGTGGCGACTGTGAGTCTTGACCTCTACCTCTCCCTAACTTCCAACTGGCGCAACACGATTGGCCACATATACAGGGATTACAACTAGCTGATCCAAAGTATTATGTAAGTGGTCCGATCGATATTCTTCTTGGGGCAGAAATAGTCGCATCAATTTGCAATGGCAGTCTCATTCACGGTCCAGTTGGAACTCCTACAGCATTTCCCACAAAACTGGGTTACCTCCTTTCAGGACGAATAGGTAGTTTTCACTGTACAAGTATCAGTTTAACATGTCATACTACTGTTGATGAGGATTTAAACAACACTTTAAAAAAAAAATTTGATACAGAATCAATTCAAAATGTAGAAACAAACAATATAGAAAATGATCCTGTAGAAAATATCTATCTAGAAACTGCTAAAAGAAATAGTCAGGGAAGATATGTAGTTCATCTACCTTTTAAGCCAGATAAGGCACTAGGTGACAGTAAGTCAGGTGCTATTTCAAGATTTCTTTCCATTGAAAATAAACTTAAAAGGAATCCACAATTAAAGATAGAGTATTCGAAGTTCATGAACGAATATATAGCTTTGGGTCATATGACAAAATTAAATTCAAATAAAATTAATGAAACGCCACATTATTATTTACCGCATCATGCGGTGGTAAATGAAAACTCTGAAACAACAAAATTACGTGTAGTATTTGATGCCTCGTTCAAAACAACAAATAACAATTCTTTAAATGACATTCTATATATTGGTCCTAAACTACAGTCAAATATTTTTGACAATTTAGTAAAATTTCGAGCCAACCCTGTAGCGTTCAGTGCAGACATCGAAAAGATGTATCATCAAATTTTAATTGAAAGGAAACATAGAATCTACCAAAGAATTGTTTGGAGAGAATCTCCCAATGACCAATTATCCTTTTACGAATTGAATACTGTCACCTGACGGAACAGCTTGTGCACCCTATTTAGCGTTACACACGCTTAAGCAATTATGTGAGGATGAAAACCAAAAATTTCCATTGGCAACAGAAATTGGCAAAGATAATATTTACATCGAAGACTTATTGTCAGGGGCACAATCCCTTCAATTAGCAAAAGATCTAATCATGGAGCTGCAGGCTCTAATGCATGCTGGAGGGTTTAAACTTGGCTTGTAGCCAAAATCTTGTAGTCGAAATGGGCTTGTAGCCATCCAGAAGTCCTCTCCGGAATTCCAGAAGAGGATAAAGCTAATTCAGTCATTCATTATTTTGAGGATAAAGAAAAAATAAATCAAAGAGTATTAGGAATGTTCTGGAATTTAAGTGAAGATACTCTTCAAATTAGAACCTTAGCTGATAAACAAATTCACATGAAGAGAGAGTTGCTCTCCGTAATTGCGCAAATTTATGATCCACTCGGAATTATTTCGCCATCTACTATAATTTTAAAATTAATTCTACAATAACTATGGAAATTACAATCAACATGGGATGAGCCTATACCTCCAGTAGGGCTGGATGATATATCGATATATCATCAAATATCGATGTCTGCCATAAATCATGATAATCGATATTGATCAACCACATGTCACGATATATCGGCTATAGATAATATAATTTCTTATTTTCATCTTTTACCTAACAATACGGATGAATAAAAATAGGAATTGCACGCATGAAAGATGAAAAGAAGTTTCATATAGAGAGATTTTACGTGGTGGTGAACAGTTTTTTTTTCCAGGATGGGGGGGGGGGCAGGGAAATGTTACTGTTTTTATCAAGTTTCTGTTTATTTGGCTGTTTTATGAAAAAATTAAAAATGCCAGAAAATTACTACTGTTCTGAAAAGTTGAATTAACTTCTATTAATTTATGTTCCACATTTTCAGTTAACAGAATGCTAAAAAAAAGGGGGAAAAATATATATAAAAATTTTTATGTTCCTATTAATTTATCAGAACTTACTAGATATATTTTCATTCATTGTTGAAATATTTAGTTTTGTTGTGCAATGATAATGATTTTATATCATCCCATATATATCACTGTTTTAGAAGCAAATAATTTTTTTACTACCTTGCTGTTAAAATTGCCCTTAATAAATATATATTAGTTTTGGGGGAAATTTCAAAGTTATTTTTGTATATAAATGAACTTTTTTAGAAACCAGATTAAAAAAAAAAAAAAAAAAAAAACCTAGTATGTTGTGATTATTAGAATGGCAACCTTTCTATTCTCTTCTCATAGAATATTTCTGTATAGCAGCGCCACCTATCGGCGGATATGCACCCAAATTGTATCATCATAATGATCTTTTCATACATAAAGTTCGATTACTCACAATAGAACCTGAGATACAGCCTTCACTTATATTGCGGAAATCGCTGTATAGCAGCGCCATTTGCATTAAAAGTTGACAAAGACTAATATATGGTCAAGGTGCATCTGTATATAAATTTATATGCAATTCTGTGCAGTATTTACTGAGATAGAGACTCCCCTGAAATTACGGAAATCGCTGTATAGCAGCGCTACCTGTTGGGCGATTGACACCAAAAGTTGATAGGCACTAACATATGTCAATGTGCATGTACATATATATTTATATGCAATTCCATGCAGTAATTCCTGAAATTGCAGAAATCGCTGTATAGCAGCGCCACTGTTGACCAATAGGCACCAAGAGTGGATAAACACTAATTTATGTTAAAGTGCATTTGCATCATAAATTTATATTGAATTCTGTGCAGTAGTTCCTCAGATATATTCATGACAAAATTTTTGTCATCCACATTTTCTGAAAATGGTCAGATTGTGTTCTGGACCTCTAAAAACAGAAGTCAAAAATTTTTATGAATCCAGTACTTTCTTGTATTGAATATAGAAGAAAATAAAAATCGGCTTAAGCTAAGTCTGAGCACTGATAAAGAGACCTTGTGAACTTGTGAGATTCTATATCATCCAAGATCCAAACTTTCTCTTTTGTTGATATTTTGATGAAAAAATATGCGAGGGTAAAATATTTTTATTTGTTCTAACAAAGCAAGCCTATAGCAAATCTCTTTCCTAAAATAACAAAAAAAAAAAAAAAAAAAAACCTTGCGTTATTTTATTTATTTATTTATTTTTTTTCTTTACCAACGATAGACACGCTGCACACTTGTATATCGTTCCAATCAAAGAATCTATTCTTTGGTTTCAATCATTCAAGATTTATTTCACAATATTCACTAAAACTCATGTAGTCCATATCGCATTCATAAATGAAATGGAAATATCAAAGTGCTTAATCATCCCCGCTACTCATGAGTGAAACGAGTCGGCATCGGCAATAGCAATACGCTTTATCATTGTAATCATATAATTGGTTTCTGATTAATTTTAATTTTTAAAATGACAACGAGGCATACAGAGCTGCCAACCTTGGTGGGAAAAAAAAACAGGAGATTTTACATAATTTCAAGAGAGAAAAAAGGAGATTTATGGTTTCGTGGAGAAAAACAAAACAAAATTATTTTATTCAATACATGATACTTTTTTAACTAAAAAGACCTAATATAACTTTTGTTTGATAATTTATATTTTAAACTTATTGGGGAAAAACAAATAGTTAACAAGTTCATTAACAAAGTCTAAAAATAACTACATATGTAAAGAATTTTGAACCCCTATATCGCTTCAATTGGTTCTAAAATCTAATAAAACAACTGGATCGATGTTTTTATGAACATTGATTCAGAGTTTTTCCCAGATAATTTAAGGAGGGTGCTGCACCTCGCCTGATCCATACCTGCCAACCTGCAAGAATTCCAAGGAGTAAATCAGCGCACAAACAAAAAACTTTGCCCCAATCTATTTCCTCCCCCCCCCCCCCATTACTGCATTTGTAGAAAATAACCTAAATGCTGTAAATATAAATAAAACTATTGTGTGTGACAATCAGCACATTAACAACAAATAAAAGTACAGAAAAGTTTAAAAACAGACTCTTTTCTTTTTGTATGCATATTTATAACTAAATTTTTAAATTAAGTGTTTGGATTTTAAATGTCAAATGAAATGTGTCCTTAAAAAATTCAAATCGCCCTCAAGAATTTAAAAAGTTTTTTTTTTTTTTTTTTTTTTTTTTTAACTAGCAGTACCCTACATTTTTTAAAACCAGGGGGAAAATGTTTGATTCTTTTGTTGTAGAATGAGAAAGCTAATAGGAGAAAGGGATTTTTTTTTTTTTTTTTTTTTTTGGGGGGGGGGGGGGGGGGAGGTGGAACTGTTAAACTTTCTACTACTTTATAGGCTTTAGAATCTAATAAAGCAAGTTTAAAATGAATATTGACATTTTTGTTGTGGCTTGTAGATGGAGAAAGAATGAGAAACAAAAGAGTTCAAAAGAGCATTTGATCACCGATCACTAGTTGGAGATAGGAAAATATGAGGGGGGAGGGGGAGTTAAAAATAATTACGTAAGCGAGAAATATTGAAGGATTCCGTTGCTTTAGAGATTCTAATATCTCATAAAGTAAGTTTTAAATGAATATCGACATTTATGTTGTGGATGCAGAAAGATTGTGAATTGGAAGGCCTTCGTAAATCTGGAAAGATGGCACCTACGAATTGTCAAAAATTAGCATTTTTAGTTCGATTTTTCGAAAATATTAGAAAAACGGGAGAAATACACATTAAAACGTAAAAACGGAAGATAGGGTTAAAAAACGGGAGAGTTGGCAGCACTGGGCATACTATTGATTCTTTGGAATATCATCATTTGGTATCCAAACCAAAGACTAAAAGCCAAATTTGGTCTATTTTTGGGTTACCAGCCAATGAGAATGGTACTCTTATTAGCACAGATATGGCAATTTGTAGACTCAGCCAAAAATCTATATGTGCAAAAGGAGCGAGCACAACAAATTTATTCTCTCATTTGAAAGTGCACCATCCATGAAAATTTAGTGAGTACACTTCTAAGAAGCTATTAACTCCTGTTGTACGTACGTATAGTGAAATGAATAATCCTAATAGTAAACCTGTAGAAAGTACAAGTATTTTTAATGAACCCACACATAAAATCCAAAAAACTATGATGGATTATCAACCATTACATAAAAGTACAGAAAAAAAAATGCACACAGCCAGTAACAGAATTTTTAGCAACAACAATGCAACCATATAATATTGTGGAACATGAAAAATTTGTAAATATGATAAAGGTTATAAAGCCCAGATACAAACTTCCTGGAAGGAAATATTTTTTCTCCACAGCTGTACCAAAACTATATAATGAAACAGTAGCAAAGCTTAAAAACATATCAAAAGTTAGCGCAACGTATATTTCCATTACAACAGATTGTTGGACTTCAGTTGCAAGTACTCCATTCTTAGGTATTACTGTTCATTTTCTATCAGAAGAATGGAAACTTATAAATGATTGCTTAAGTTGTGAGCATTTTGACAATAATCATACTGCTGACAATATGAGTCAGATGTTAACAGATGTATTGTCAGAGTGGGGTATTAATATAAGAAATATATCCATGTTGTGTAACCGACAATGATTCAAATATATTAAAAGCAGTGCAACAATTGGAAATACCCCATTTGTCTTGTTTTGCTCATAATATCAACATTGGGGTAAATAAGGCTCTGGACCCAGGAGCAGAATTATATCAGATGTTCTGCAACGAGACATTAAAATTTGCAAATGTTCTGCAGGTATTTTGTCCAAATTTGTCAAAGCACAGTAAAATGCAAAATAAGCATAAAAATAATACTTATTAGTAAAATATTTATTACACATTTATAATAAAACATGGTTTAAAATTTTTATAATCTAAAACTGAGGCATACACCCAGAATTTGCAATTTTTTCAATGGCTTTTGGCATTAATATTGTCACATTAATGTGGATATACTACTTACAAAATGTTTATAAATTTTGTCTATACATTGAAACAATGACTGTTTCCAGCAATTTTCTAGTATGCTAACAAATTTACAGGTCAGTTGAGCATATCTAGGTTTTATTAATTTTAAAATGTTAGCTGCATCAATCAACATCATCCAGTTAGGGGATAGATGAAATGTTCTGCAAAAGCCACAATTGTTCTGCGACGTGCGTCGGAGTTTTAAGCACTTTCTGCTCCTGGGGCTCTGGAATTACCAGAACTTCGAAAAGCTGTAGGCAGATTAAAATGTTTACAAAGTTTAATAGCACATAGCTGGAGGATGAAACGTGATTTAATAAAAGCTCAAGAAACATTAAACATGGAGCAACTTAGTCTACCTAGTGCCTGTCTAACTAGGTGGTGGAGCACATCAAAACTATGCAATAGGTACCTAAAAAATCAACTAGCTTTGTGCAAAATGATTTTAGAATATCCTTCTAAGAAGCATCTAATGCTAGTAGGTCATGAAGTTATAGCTATTGAAGATTTTGTGTCCGCAACATCATTATTAGAAGATATGACCAGAACTTTGAGTGGAGATAATTATATTACAGCATCATCAGTCTTACCTCTTTATGCCAGAATAAGAAAACATTTAGAGCATGGAGATAGTGACAGTGAATAACTGAAAAAATTTTAAAGCCACTTCAAGAGAAATATAGCAATACAACAATAGCTGAAAATTTAAGCATATCCACTCTGTGTGACCCAAGGTTTCGCCTGAGATTTCTAGATTATCCAGATGTTACAAAAGAAGCAGCTATAAAAAAACTGGCAGATATATACAGCACTAATAATGTCCATGAACCTGTTTCTACCCCCTCTGTAGAAAAGAAACATAAAAAAGGATTAGCTAAGTTTCTGGACTTTGACGAGGAGGAAGAAGACAGTGAGAATAATGATACACCAATCAGCGAAAAGAAGGCCAAAAAAGAAATAAACAATTATTTATCTATGCCAAAAATAAACTATGATGACTGCCCTCTCCTATGGTGGAAAGCTCATAGGGCTTCTTTTCCTCTACCGGAAATACTTGCCAAAAAATACTTGGCAATACCAGGAACTAGTGTACCCTGTGAAAGAGTTTTTAGTAGTGGTGGATCAGTAATAACTAAACAAAGAACATCACTAAAACCAAAAAATGCTGAAATGCAAATATTTTTGGCACAAAATAAAGATTTTATATAATCAATATATTTACCTTTTATGTATATATTATATACATATGTCTGTCTAATGATGTATATATTTGTATACATGTCTAATAGTGTAAATACAAAATACTTGTAATATTTCATGTAATTTATTATTAGTTGCCAATTCATAAATATTTTAAACCATTTTTAATTTATCAAATTATGTACACTTACCTGAATGAATATTTATATTTTGTTTATTAAAATTTTCTTCATGTTAAATAGTTCTTCATTAGAAAACTTAAAATAATTTGTCTTTCTTTTTACCTATATTTTAATAAAGATGTCAATTTACAGTAATATGTTTCATATCGCTTTTTCTTTAGTATGTCTGCATGGTGGAGTTAACTGTTTTTGATTACTTGAAGTTCTGGTTTTTGTCAGTGGTATTGTATCGTTTAGTGATACTTTATATGGACTGTGGGGATCTGATGATGGTATTTTTCTTGTTAAATAATTTATACACTGTATTTTTTTATATGTTGCAGTGGGGGGCATTTGATAGCTGTCAAATGTCCTCACACATAAAAACATTGTTAGTTCTCATATATAAATGTTTATTTTCTGAAAAATAACTTTTAACTTACCTTTTTCTTTTAAGTATATTCAATATTTTTTTAAAATCTAAGTTGCAGTTTTTCATGTACTACACGTTAACATCGATGTTTTCTTTACATCTTTGTCGTTGCCACTTTGAATCTGCTTAATTCTTCCATTTATGGCTGTTGCCACTTTGTAGAAATAAATATTAGAAATTGTATTTTGACTTTAATCGTTGAGTGGCAACAGCGATGTTCTGTTTATATGTAGATTTTTGACATTTTAGTCAGTATAAAAGATCGCGGTGATTTGAAACGGAGCAATTGTTAGCGCCTTCAATCAGCTATGAAGTATTAACTACTTTTGATAACTGAACAGCTTTAAGCCGTGGTAAAGTGGAGCACTTAGAGGAGGTGTGCCTTTGGCTTTTACAGCTGAATATGTTTTTTTATAGCTGTTACGTTTTATATTGATGGCTGCCATTTGTTGAAGTTCTTTATAGATTGTTAAGTTTATTTATACGAAGTAGCTAATCGGACCGTCAGTGCGATTAGTGTACAGGCTATTCGGACCATCTTTTTCAAGGAGAACAAGTTAGCACTGATAAAAGAGTAAAATTTATAAATAATATAATGTATCTCGTCCCCGTGCATGAAAAATTATCTTTTTTACTTTTTTTTGAGTGTGGGAGTGGGGTAGAGATTAATTATTTTCACAGAAATTTTGTACTCTAAATGATGCTAAAATTCTTCATAAAAGGGCAGTAATAAAGATTTTGAAAATTGAATAATAAAAATAAAAAATGCAACATAAAAACAGATCTTAGTAAATGAGTATTTTCAATCTTTGAAAAAATCTTCGCAATATGTTTATGAATATGTATAAATAAATCTGCATATTCAACTACATAGATGTTATTATTATTTTTTTTTTTTTTCCTTCTTTCCTTTTTTTTTAAACAATTAAACCGTTCCAATATAATTCGATGCAAACCAAACTCAATTTTCTATACAAATATATGTATGATTTTTCTGAAAATGACTTTTGTACTTATTTTGTAATGTTTTCTAACAGCAATGTTGAAATAAACATGGATTGTAGATCAATCGCATTATACACTTTCAAAATGTTAAAAGCTTGAATTTGCAGTTGAAACAAGCAAAATAATTAGTATATTACAGAGAAAATTCAAGATCAAACAAGCAAAATCATTATTATGACCAGTGCAACAAGGAAGCGGTCCGAATAGCCTCCACACTAATCGCACCGATAGTCCGAATAGCAACAGCCCTTATTTATAACCCTACTTATATGCCCATAATACGTAATGTTTAGAGAGTTCTTAATAATTTGCGAGACAAATTAAACATTCATGAGAAATCTTTATAAAAACAAAATAACTTATGTTAAATTCAGATAATAGATTTTCCGAAAGGCTTCCATTTATGGATAGCCCTGAAAAGTTTCACCCCTTAAAAACAGAATAATAAATTTAGTAAGATATTAATCAGTACAAACCTCTACTAACATTCTAATCTCTTTTCGCTTTAAATTTCCTGAAGTACAAATACAATTTTAAAAAGTCACACTATATAACTATAACTAACAGAACAGCTGCAAGCTCTGGCCAGATGGTCGAAATTATTTCCCCAAACCAGTGTTGCCAGATGGTAGAAAGTGAATTTCCCCAAACAGTTCTCAAATTTCCCCAAATCAAAAGGGTTTTTTTCCCAAAAAAATCCCCAACTCTATTTTACTAAAAATGTGATTTTTTTCGAAAAAATTTAAAAAATATTTAATAAAGTTTAGTTCACATTTTTCCCCAAACGAAGCTCTTTATAGAAAAAAATCCCCATTTACCAAAATAATTTTTTGGTAACACTTAGTTTTTGGAAAATTTTACATTTGTGTAATTTTTTGAGTCTATTGTCAATTTGTCTAACTTTTTGAGTTTATTTTCATCTCTAATCATTTGTACTTAACCCATAAGTATATAAAAACAACAGTTCTTGTTGATTTTAAAATGAATGAAAAACAAGGTATATACAAGCAGCTTAAAGAGAGCATGAAACCTGATATTTCACCCCTGCAAATTTAATTCAAGCTAGCCTAAGACAAAGCCTCGAAGCAGGGGTGCAGAAAATGTTCAGGCCTTGGTAATTTCCCCCAAACACAACATAAATTTCCCTTAATAATGCAAAAATCTACTTTGCTATACAAATTAATTTGTTCTATGTAATAAAGCTTTAAGAGAATAAGTATACAGTGTAACATAAAAATATCGCAGTTAGAGTATATTATAAGCACTTCAAAGTACTAAATTATTATTTTTTATTTTCCCTTAAAAAAATATTCAAAATTTCCCCAGTCAGTTTAAATTTCCCTCGAACCTCATTCGGACATATTCTGCACCCCTGCCTCGGCACAGATGCTGTATTGTCCACCGCCGGCAAGTTTGTTTTTCCCCGCCAAGCGAGGCGATTTTTCACCAAATGTGGCACGTTTTTGTTTGTAGCAACCCCTGTGTTTCTGCCAATAGGGTTACCATTCCGTTAGCGTTGATTCATTCACTGCTACGATTTTGTGTGTGTAGCACGTTGTTTTTTGGAGCATGTGGTGGTCAGGTTGTATAATTCTTTTTTATTTTATTGTGTATGTTTTCTTTTTAATGTTATTGTTTTTGGTTTGATAATTATTTATTATGGCTTTATTCAAATGCATTGAGAATTTTCAAGATAAGTTTATTTGTTTGCCTGGCTTCAAATTTTCATCTAATAGGCCTACATTTTTAAACCCTTATTTTTGGTTGTAGCAAAAGATGTTTATAGCAAAAGTTGGTGTATTTTTTATTTTCAGGATTTTTGAGGGCAAATAGGTTAAAAAATATAGAAAATGGTGAAAAACATGAGATAAATCTCTTTCATTATTATATAAATGATATTTTTATGTTTTAGACAAGGGGGGGGGGGGGGGTTCAGGGGGTCTCCCCCCTGAAAAGCTAAAATAATTTGCATAATTTTGTTATGTGTTTGATTGTAAATTTTTGGTTAAATTCTTATTTAATCTTTATTATATTTTGTAAAGATATTTTTTTTTAATTCAAATTATTTTTCATAAAGACGCGATAATTTTTTTTTCTTTTTTTCCTTTATTTATTATATTTTATTGTTAAGATACACAGTCCAGTCACATTAATGTGACCACCACCTACTTTCCATGTCAGAGTTAAATAACCAATCACAGAAGGCAGGTGGCAGCACAGTGCAGTTGAGCGTATATAAAGGGTGTGTGAGGGCTTCGGAAAACATTTCAATCGTTGGCGTAATGCAGAAACGAAGCGATTTATCCGACTTCCAAAAGGGCATGATCATTGGCTTTCGGGCCAAGGGTGGAAGCATTTCCGAAACGGCTGAGTTTGTGAACTGTTCGCGTGCCGCCGTGGTAAAAGTGTACCGTGCATGGCAAAATGGGACTGTCCAAAATCAGCGACGTGGCAAATGTGGTGCACCACGGGCCATAGATGACAGAGGCGAACGACGGTTGCGGAGATGCGTTCGGGCAGATAGACGGGCTACCGTTGAGCAACTGACCACCAAAATGAACCAAGGGGCTACCAAAAGTGTCTCCCAAACTACTATTCAGCGAACATTGCTGCGTCTGGGCCTCCGAAGCAGACGCCTGGTTCGTGCACCTATGCTGACTGCTGTTCATCGACGGCGAAGGCTAGAATTTGCACGCCAGTACAGCAGCTGGACGTCCACTGAGTGGCGACAGGTTGCGTTTTCGGATGAATCGCGTTTTATGCTCCATCGGACAGATGGACGTTGGCGTATAAGGCGTGAAACCTCTGAAAGGAACCACCCTGCAACCATTGCCGGAACGGTCCAAGCTGGAGGCGGGAGCATTATGGTCTGGGGAATGTTTTCCTGGCATTCTCTAGGTTCACTGATCATTGTGGAAGGCACAATGGATCAATACAAGTACGCATCTGTCCTTGCGGACCATGTTCACCCCTACATGCGCATTGTTTTTCCTCAGGATGATGGCATCTTCCAGCAGGACAATGCGAGGTGCCATACAGCTGCCAGTGTACGTGCATGGTTCGAAGAGCACCAGGATGAGTTTACCGTCCTCCCCTGGCCACCAAACTCACCTGACTTAAACCCAATCGAGCATCTGTGGGACCATCTCGATCGAGTTGTTCGCGCCATGGATCCTCAACCGCGTAATCTAGCGCAGCTGGCCACGGCATTAGAGTCGGCATGGCTCAACATCCCAGAGAACACCTTCAGGGACCTATGTGACTCTCTTCCTGCACGTCTCGCAGCAGTCCGCTCTGCGAAAGGTGGTTATTCCGGCTTTTGACAAGTGGTCACATTAATGTGACTGGACTGTGTATTTTTCATGTATATATTTTTTAAATATTTAAGTTATTTTATAATTAAGTTGACATTTTTTTTTATTATTAATAGCGTTTTTCAAAATCGATGTAGTTTTTTATCATCCGTGATTTCCGGAGTTTTTTTTTTTTTTTTAACCGAATTTGAAGAAAAAATAAGGGTTAAAAAATGCAACTGTAATAAAAAATATGCGATTTTACCCTCTTTTTTTAAGAATTTTTTTTTTTTTTTTTTTTTTAAGAATTTCCTGATATCTATGAAAATATTATTTTTAAATTTATATATTTTTATGGGGAAAAAAAAAACCTGTAAGTTTGCATATTTTGTTTTACAATTGCATTTTTAAACCATTATTTTTGGTTGAAATTTATGTTGTGGTTAAAAAAATACACTTCGGTAATCACGGGTGATAAAAAATGGCGTCGATTTTGGAAAACAGCATTTTGTATTTCCTCTGAAGCTTCAAAACTCCCCAAAATGGGGATGAATCCCCAATCTGGCAACACTGGAGTAGTAGGAATCAATGGACAAGCGTCTACGTCTTAATCAGCAACTTTTACTCCCAAAACCATACAGTATGATACTCCCCGGAGTCTTGCTCTCAACTAGCGTGCATCTAATTCTGCGCAGACAGACGGCAAGTGATTCTCCTCACTCAGTGAAAGGCGGCAACTATTACTCCTGTCCATTGCTTGTTTTGTTTTCGTAGAAAGTCTATTTAAAAGGATGTGTTGCCTGCTTCCTGCCTGTTTAAAGGGCTTTTTGAACAGGAAAAAAAAAAAAAGTAAAGTACATATTCATATGTAAATTTCTTATTTGGCAAAAGTTTTTTGTTTCATCATAATATGAGTGCATTTATTTATAGTGTAAAAAAAAAAAAAAAAAAAAAAAAAGAATGATGGTGGATTTAAAACAAGTTGATTATTTAAGAAGATAAACATTGCTTATTATTTACTTTTGTAATTGCGGTGTTATAACTGAGCCATTTTCAATTTCAGTATATAAATTTGTTTATTATTTATCCTCTATTTTTTTTAAGTTCACGTGCTGAACAATATGTCAAAGAAAAAAAAAAGTTAAATGAATTTAATGCTTTTAATTTTTATGTAAAATATGAGCGCGTGCTATCTTCAAAATTTGTTAAAATGTAAAGATTATGTGATGCGTGTGGCATCGATGGTTTTTTTTTTTTTTTTTTTTTTATTCAAGAAATAGAACAGAATAAAGTTAGCAATGATGTTAGTTGCATTTTTTTCATATAGTTTGAATTTTTAATTTTAGTGAACTACTTTTTACCATAGGAATAATTTTTTTATGTTTAATGTTATAGGGAATTATTATATGAGCATAAAAGATGCTACTTTAATAATTTTAAAGTGTAAATAAGTAGTATTGGCGTCCGCTTTTATACAGTTTAATTTAGTAAGAGAAAAGCTAGGAATTTGCGGTGCTTATTCCGTTGCTTTACATGCGGCATAGGTTATTTATTTTATTGTAAAATTTTTGTGTAGCCTTTTAAGGTGCAAATTGCATAGAAAAAGAATTTGAAATCCATAGATGACAAACAATTTAATATATTTTCCAAAGTATCCTTGTGTTCTATACGCATTATATTACACTTTTTTGTACGCCATACTATGTATTTTCATTTAAAATTAAATCAAAAGTTATTTTGCTTAAATAAATGTATAGTGAGGCTATATATGCATCTACAAACAGTTTAAAGAAAAGCATTTTTCTTTTTACTTAGTGTCAAATTTCAGCAATACTGCTTAGAGTTATTAAAATTTTGATTATCTAAATTAAAATATTTAAAGAAAATTTGTTCCATTGTTTATTTATTTGTTTGTTGAAACTGACAAATCTCTCTTCATTTATTTATTTATTTTTTTTGTAAGAAAAGATTATCCAGAAAATCAAATATTATTTTTGATATAAAACTAAGATACTATATTACTCAGTGCAAATACCTAATTTAGTTGTTATAATTCTTTTACAGTCACATAAGAACATTCAAATTTATTGCTATTGCAGATTTATTATAATACATTAATTTTAAAAAGAAGTTCATATTTTAATTCATTCTATGAAAATATATGCATTTTTCACAACTATTTATATGACATATAATAAATATTCCTATCAACTATTCATTTCACATATAATACATTTTGCAGTTTTTAAAAATTAGAAAATATGTTATGAATTTTCACTTAATCTGCCCAGTAGCAGAAATTTTTCTTCCAATCTGCGACATTTATTTGGGCATTAGAAAATAATCTGCAGCGTAATTTCACAATAGGTTACAGAAAAAAAATTTACTAGATTCAGTAAGCATATTTTTATCACAAGTTTGCATTTATCTAATGTTATTAATCTGTTAGTTATGTCAAAGCATTGTAGTTATAAAATTTCGATTACATAGAGCTAGGTAAAGAATAGGAATTAGCCACATTATCCTTCATCTTGTATAAAAACTACTTTTGTTTATGACTTTGTCGTACTGACTCTAGTAAAATACTTGTAGTAAGAGACTCTAAACATTGAAATTAATGCCGCTTTCTAAAATTTTCTGGTTCCTGTGTAACCAGATGGGCAGATATTATATTAAGACGTATAAACGTTCTTTTATCAACAGTTACAGCTTGTTTGTCATTGCCATCTGTACATCTTAATTGCACTTTGCTCACCATCTAAATGTCTGAGCCCCAACTTTTACAGAAATCTTCCGATCTGAAATTGAAACTGCAAATTTAAGTAACTTAATAAGCAAATAGGTATTTTCTTTAACAGCTCACCAAAAGACTTTTCGTAAAAAATCTGCGATCCTTTCAGATCTGCTTTCTTCTTCTATAGTGCTAGCGATTCATTTACAAAAACACTGATATTCAAGCAAAAAGGTGTCAAGATCATCAAACTTTGAAATTGATACAAAATCTTGTATATATTCAAAGAAGCAACAACAAAAATTACATGAGTAGTGAGCGATATTGATTCTACCTCTATACAGGTTCTGCAATTTAATGAAACAAGTTTAAACAGAATATTGGCAGTTAGGCTGCATACACAGAAAGGTTGAGAATCACAACACTTCTGCAGGAAGTTTCATTACCGATCGGTTCTAAATGGTAATGGGGGGGAGGGGCACCAAAATATTATATGAATGAGAAATATAGAACAATTCTACTTCTTTATACATTCTAGAATCTAATAAAGTAAGTTTAAAATGAACATTGACATTTATGCTGTGGATGGAAAACGATTGTAAATCACAATGCTTCCGTGAAGCGTTTGATTGCCGATCATTAGCGTAGTGTGGAGGGGAGGGAGTAAAACAAATATACGAGTGAGAAATATTGAACAATTCTACTTTTTTTATATGTTCTGCAATCTAAGTAAATAAGTTTAAAAGGAACATTGAGATTTATGTTGTGGATGGAGTAAGATTTGAAATCACAAGAATTTCGAAAAGGGGTGGGAAGGGGGGGGGGGGGGGGGGGGGTCACAAAAAATTACATGAGTGAGAGATATTGAACAATTTTACTTTTCATAGGTTCTAGAATATAATAAAGCATGTTTTTAATGAATATTGACATTTATGCTGCGGATGAAGGAAGATTAAAAATTACAACGCTTTTGTGGAAAGTTGAATCACTGATCGTTATTGGCAGGGGGGGGGAGGAGGGGACACTAAAACAAATATAAGTGAGATGTTGAACAAGTCTACTTCTTTATAGGTTCTGGAATTTAATTAAGTTTAAAAAGAATACTGACATTTATCTTGCTGATAGGGAAAAATTTGAAATCGCGAAGATTCTGCGATCTGTTTGATCGCTGATCTTTAAGAGGTGTAAGGGGGGGGGGGGGGGGGGGTCACAAAAAATTACTTGAATGAGAGATATTAAACAGTTCTACCTATTTATAGGTTCTAGAATTTAATAAAGCGTATTTAAAATGAATATTGACAATTATGCTGTGAATGCAAAAAGATTGAAAATCGCTATCTTTCCTGCCAAAATCGAGAGATTTGGGAATTTCTGCATAATGCTGATTTGGAAAATAATCTGCAGACTAAAAAAAAAAATCTGCGACGCACGTCGCGCGTCTCGCATTTTCTGCTATGGGGTTAATCTGGAAGCAGTTTTTTGTTATTATTTGTGCATTTTATTTTTTTTTTTTGCTTCTTTTTACTTTGTTTGGTGCAACATATCCTTTTTTGGATATTTAGTGAAATAAGGCTACCATTTGAAAATTTATCAACACGGTGACTTTTGAAATTTTTAATTAATTCAAAACAAAGTTGTACAGAGAATTTATCATATAAATATTTTTTATGAGTTCACTTCGCAACTTGTTTATCTATTTCATTTACAAGTTGTGATCACTTGAAAATGTGCCACCACAATAACTTTTGAAATACTAAACTAATTCAAACCAAAGTTGGATTGTAAACTTATGGTTCAAATATTTAGGAAAAATTCACTGGTCAACTTGCTCTGCTGTTTTGTTACCACTTGAAAATTCGTCATTACAATAACTTTTGTAATACTGAACCAATTGGAATAAAATTTGTGCAGTGGACTTACCATTCAAATATCTTAGCTAAGTTTGCTGGGCATCTCACTTCACCCTTTTATTTCCAAGTAGCAGCCACTTGAAAATTTATTATCATGATAACTTTTGAAATACTCAATTCAAACCAAAGTTTGACAGTGGACTTATCATTCAAATATCATAAATGATTTTGCTGGGAAAGTTGCTCCGCAAAGTTGTGTCCAAGTTGCAAACACTAAATGTTGACACTTGATTTTTTTTTTTTTTTTTCACAATACCTAATTTTTGAAATACTGAATTTATTCAAACCAAAGTTGGACAGTGGATTTATCTTACAGATATCTTTGATTAGTTAACTGAGCAGTGTGCTCCGCTATTTTGTTTCCAAGTGGAGGCCACATGAAATTTAGTCAACATATTAACTTTTGAAATACTGAATTAATTTGAAATAAATTTGTCGAGTAGACTCATCTCACAAATGCATTTGATATGTTTGTTTGAATAATTGATAAGCATTTAAAATTAAGAAAAGAAAAGGTATTTATGAACCGATGTGCTTAAAACTTTATCTGTACATAGACCTCATCAATATAGTCCCACCATGCCCATTACAAGTTTTAGCTGTCATTTTGTTTCAAAATTGTGGCTACATGACAAGAAAAAAGAAATCAACTTACTCTTCTTATTTTTTCAATTTTCGAGAATTTTAAGATTTGTAAATCTTTGGAATGAAAACATAATTTAAAAATCTTACTTTGGCACTTTGTAATAAATATTGATTAAGAAAAGAAATCTGCTAATTAGAAATATATGAAATTGTGAATGCATTAAAAATTTTATAAAGTTTCTTATTTAAAGTTAAATTTTTTAAAGTTTCTTAGCTTAGCTGTGAGTAAATAATATATTTTAATACTGCTTAATAATTAATTATTCATAATCTTCTTGTTGGTTATTGCAAAGTATTTTGTTGAACTGACTTGCATATTCTCAGAGGCAGATTTCAGTTAGACTGTGCCCTGTGCTCATTTGGCTATGGACCCTCCCCCCCCCCCATATTTTTAAAAAATATTATGCATCCGTATTATGATTATAATAATGAATATAATATACCTAACAAAAAGTATTATTCTTTGATACATCATTCGGTGCAACATTACATATAATAATTCACATATAACAATAATAATAAAAATAGTCGAGTGCTATTTATTTTGTTTCTCCTACGAATATGTGATTTAAACGGCGGAATTAAAATTTTTAGACTGATTAATATTTATCACAGTAGCAGAGTTGCTGCATGAAGCTGAAGAAGAATTTTCTTCAATTCTAACCGAATTATCGGTTAAAATCTCTTCAGACACATGGTCAAGAGAAATTGGTCCTGAAAAGGACCATTTTCATGCAATGACCGTTCGGACATTTTTCAATGATTTCAATGACCGTTCAATGATTTCAATGACCTGACAACATTTCAATGACCGTTCGGACATTTTTCTAATAAAATAGATCGAAGTAAGGAGCGTTAATAGCAGCAACCGAACACAATAGCATATTGAAAACAATCCTGTTCAAAGAACCTGTTATCCTGTAAGGGATGGCGAATATTCGCAGAATTAGATGTGCACTAGCTAGGAGCAAGACTCCCGGGAGTATGGTTTTGGGAGTAAAAGTTGCTGATTAAGACGTAGACGCTTGTGGGCCGTTGCTATTCGAACCATCGGTGCGATTAGTGTGGAGGCTATTCGGACCGCTTCCTTCCTTGTTGCACTAGTCATAATAATGATTTTGCTTGTTTGACCTTGAATTTTCTCTGTAATATAGTACTAATTATTTTGCTTGTTTCAATTGCAAATTCAAACTTTTAACATTTTGAAAGAGTATAATATGATTGATCTAAAATCAATGTTTATTTCAACATTGCTGTTAGAAAACATTACAAAATACGTACAAGAGTCTTTTTCAGAAAAATCATACATATATTTGTATAGAAAATTGGGTTTGGTTTGCATCGAATTATATTGGAACAGTTTAATTTTTTAAAAAAAGGAAAGAAGGAAAAGAAATAAAAAAAAAAACAAATAACATCTATGTAGTTGTGTATGCAGATTCATTTATACACATTCATAAACAAACATATTGCAGAGATTTTTTCAAATATTGAAAATACCCATTTACTAAGATCTGTTTTTGTGTTGCATTTTTTATTTTTCTTATTCAATTTTCGAAATCTTTATTATTTTCATTTTTGCTTTATAAAAATTATTTTGATTCATTGCCCTTTTATGAAGAATTTTAGCATCATTTAGAGTACAAAATTTTTGTGAAAATAATTAATCTTTACCCCACTCCTACACTCAAAAAAAAGTAAAAAAGATAATTTTTCATGCACGGGGACGAGACACATTATACTATTTATCAGGGTTGGGTTTCTTCCGGAAGAAACTAGTTTCTTCCAGGACAGTGGAAGAAACTGGAAAAAACCGGAAGAAACTGGAAGAAACCGGAAGAAATGGAAGAAACCAACCAGAACACAAAACAGATGTTCAAAATTAAAATTTATGAACTATATAAACTCAAAGCATAAATATAATGTCAAATCTAAACTATAATCCAATTAATATTAAAAATATTTTTAGAAAAATGAGTGATTTAATAACAAACACTAGATATATACAGGGGATGGGTTTTTACTTTTCAATGCTAATATTTTTAGAGCTTTTTGCATAGATACTATTACAGAATTTTTAGCCATAATATTTGCACTCTTTTTTTTTTTTTTAATTTATGGATACCATTTTTTGTATAAAGTCGAAGCTGATACTTGATGAACTGTATCAATAAGTAAAATACCTACTTTTAAACTTTCCTGCAAGTTCTCTAGGATTAAAAAAGAAAAAAAAAAGTTTGTATTCATCTATTTTAAGTTGAAAAATAAAGTGCAGTATTGAACTACTAAAAAACTTTTCATTTGTTTTACAGTCAACGACCTCTAACTCTCAAGAGTTTTGTCCAGAGGTTGTAGTGCAGATTACACGAATTTGCAAATTAGAGATCATTGCCTTCGTTTACAGTTTTCTTTTGCAGATACAAAGTCAGTTATTATTAATTCATAAATAGACATCAAAACGAAAATAGAATTTTTAATAAATTTTAGAATAAATATTTTTTCAGTATTAATAAAACTAATCTATCACATTCATAAATGATGGTAAATAATTTAAGCATATTCAAATAATAGGTAACTATAAAATGTAAACAAACATTTTTAAAAAATACGAAACAAAATATTTTTGAATGTCCAGAAATAATATTCATCACTGAAAATTTTGTTAAACATTGATATAATAGTGGTTTGTTTTAAGTGCTAGTCTGTATGAATTGCAGGATAATAAATACAAGAATGTTACTCTTCCCCTCCCCTTCCCAATAGTGTTTCAAAGCAAGGATTAAGCTTGATTTGATTTTAAAAAGTGAAAAATGTGAATTTTTTTTTAATATGAGATGTAAATTTCTTTCACATTAAAAAATCAATTACGGATTAGAAGGATTTACAGATTATAAATCTGCGGATTAGACGGAGTTGATTGTACTGTATATGACTATAAGGAAAATAAAGTTTTTTATGACATTTTGTAATTCAGTAATAAGTGATCATTGCATACTGGTTCTTTTAATTAACGGCCCTCTTCACTCACCATCGCCGGAAGCCCGATCCAATGTTATTCTATGGGGAAATTTTCTTTACAAATAACTTATTAACTAATACATATTTTTAAATTCTGTTTTCACATTATGAAAATTCCCAACTGTTAAATTGACGCACCTTTTTTAAAAATGTATTTTTTTAATTTTTAATATTTTATTTCGAAATTGAAAAATGAAAAAAATTCACATATTAAAAATTCGTATTTTGCAGCTTCAAAATAAAATATAAAAAAATAATTTTTTAGAAAAGGTGCGTCAATTTAACAGCTGGGAACTTTCAGAATGTGAAAACAGAATTTAAAAATATGTATTAGTTAATAAGTTATTTGTAAAGAAAAATTTCCCATAGAATAGCATTAGCTTCGGCTTCCGGCGGCGGTGAGTGAAGAGGGCCCTTAACTGAATATTTGTTAAGAGCTGTTTTATCAGAAAGTATAAGCAAGTGATCCAAATTATTATTTATTACCAGTTAAAAAAATAAAATTGTCTAAATTATAAAACTTTACCCTGTTGAAATTGATTTTTTTACTGGATTTTGAGTATTTTGGAACGGGATTATTAAATACCAAAGTTCATTTCTGTAAAAATTTCATAATTATTAATTAAATACATAATTAAATTTGTATAGGTATATTTAAAGTTACTTAAAGTTGTTTATAAGATCAATGCATCCATTGTATCTTACAAATCTGCAATTTATAGGATAAATTTTTAAGAAAAACAGTTTCTTCCATTTCTTCCACTTGGAAGAAACCTATTTCTGCCGGCCGGTTTTTTCCACCTTGGAAGAAACTTGCCAACCCTGCTATTTATAAATTTTACTCTTTTATCAGTACTAACTTATTCTCCTTGGAAAAGATGGTCCGAATAACCTGTACACTAATCGCACCAACGGTCCGATTAGCCAGTTCGACGCTTGTGAGCTACAAAACGGCATTTCTCGTGATCTAGCTGTCATGTGCTGAAGAGTCATACTAGAACAATCTTTTTAAGTTTCATTAGTTTAATAAAGTCAGTTATACAACATTCTAAAACCAGAGATAACATGCTTCTCCATGCTCCTAACAGCAGCATAACAACAACGCTGTGTATAGTAGAAGTAGTAGCACATATAATATCACAGTAGAAGTAGATATCACAGTAGCAGTAGAAGGTTGACAGTTTAGTTTACAGTTATAAAAGGATATTACAGATACACATATAATAAAAGATAAATATGAAATAAATAAAAGACACATCTGTGACATCCCCCTTGAAGTTTTTTTTTTTTTTTTTTTTTTTTAAGTGCATACATAATCATTGAGATACTGAGGTTTTCTGACAATTCGACCAGACCTTGTTTGAGTACTGGATGCATGAGGCAAGTCAGGTTTAACAGTACTATCATAAGATTGTGTTTCCACAGTTTCAGGTATTTCTATATCAGGCCTCACATTCATCTCAAATGGTATTTTTGTAGGTCTTAAATGTCTGCGGTTTCTGACAAAAGTATTACCAGCACTATTTTGAACAACATATGACCGAGGATTTTTACCTTTTGACCTGATTTTGGCAGGTTCCGAAGTTTTATTGCTGAAGTTGTACATATTTACACTATCACCCAAATTTAATTGTTTTAGTTCAGTAGCTTCCTTATCATAATAATGTTTCTGGATTTTCTGCCTGGTAGCCAATTTCTGCTCTACATTTGTAAATAGCTCTGCATTTAATAATTTTTCATGTATAGGAAGTTTAGTTCTTAGTCTGCGACCAAATAAAAGCTGTGCAGGAGATAAACCCAATCCAGAAATAGGTGTATTTCTATACTCCATTAACCCCCCAATCCAATCTTTATTACTCTCAGTAGTCTTCTTGAAGATTGCTTTAACAATCCCCACAGCCCTTTCAGCCAAACCATTGCTTTGGGGAAATCTTGGGCTTACAAAAGTGCACTTAAAATCCCATTCTTTGGCAAAGACGTTAAACCCAAAGCTATTGAATGGTACATTATCACTCACAATTTCTTCTGTCATTTTTAAGTTTATAATACTGTCTTATATTAGAAGGAACATTCTGTTTATGATTAGGCCAACCTTCTAGACAATACTCATACACTAACTTTAGTTCTGGATCTGACTGAATTGCATTCTTAAATTGAATTAATCTACGTTCACTTATAGGAAGCTGTTGTACAGCATGTATTACACTCAACATGTCAGGATCATCACTAACCTTATCTTTGAGATATGCCCTAGAGAGAGTATCTGCAAGAAACATTTCAGTTCCTGGAACATATTGAATTTCAAAATCATATTTTAACAATTTTAATAACATTCTCTGCAATCTAGATGAAATATTACACAGCGGTTTTTTAACAATATTAGTAAGTGGTTTATGATCATTTTGAACAACAAATTTATGTCCATACAAGAAATTATGATATTTCTGAACAGCAAAAACAATAGAAAGCATCTCCTTTTCAATCTGAGCATAATTTTGCTCTGTCTCTGTGAGACTTCGTGATGCATAAGAAACAGGATGACCTTCCTGAATTAGACAAGCCCCCAATCCATCTTTAGAACTGTCACACTGAACAATAATTGGTTTTGCATTATTGAATACCTTCAAGACAGATGAGGACTTCAGTAAGTTTTTAATATGATTAAAGGCATTTTCATATTCATCAACCCACTTAAATTCTACATTTTCTTTTATGAGACTCCTTAAAGGAGATGTAATAGTAGAGATATTAGGTAAAAATTTTGACACATAATTAACCATACCCAAAAAACACCTTACATCTTTCTTATCTTTGGGTGTTCCCATTTTAGTGATTGCTTTGACATGTTGGGGATCTGCCTTAACTTCCTCTCGCCCCACATATTTAACCTCTGGTACTTTGTATTGAAATTTTTCTGGGTTAAATTTAACATTGCACTCTCTTGCCCTCTCTAACACTTTGGCTACAGTCTGATCATGTTCCTGCTCATTTCTGCCTGTCACAATGATATCATCAAAATAGATTTCAACATTTTCAATATCATCAAATAACCTTTGGTTACGCTTTTGAAAAATTTCCGGAGCAGAGGCAATCCCAAAAGGCATTCTCAGGAATTGAAATCTGCCAAACAGTGTGTTAAAAGTACACAAATCAGCACTCTGATCATCTAAAGGCACCTGCCAAAACCCATCCTTTAAATCTAGAACTGAAAATACTGTCATTCCTTCTAATCGGCTAATCAACTCTTCAGATGTAGGTATTACATGCTGTTCTCGTTTAATGGCTATATTCAGATTTCTTGGATCTAAGCAAATCCTTAGGTTACCATTCGGCTTTTCAATAATAACCAAACTATTTACCCAGTCTGTTGGTTTGTTTACTTTTCTAATTATGCCTTGTGATTCCAAGTTATTCAGGGTTTCTTTAAGTTTTTCATAAAGAGACAAAGGTACTCGCCTTGGTGGATCTATTACAGGTTTGACCTCAGATTTAAGTTCAATATGATAGGGTTTCCCAGGAAATTTACCCAACCCAGTGAAAACATCTCTATACAATTCAATAATTTTAATATTTTCACTCTCAACAACATCTATTCTTTGAATCAGTTGAAATTTAGTACAAGATGGTAATCCCAAAATGGGTTGTACCTCTTTATCAATCAAAATAAACTCAATAGGAACATCAATATATTTATCAAAAGTACAATTCAATAAAACCTTACCTGTTGTTTTAAGCTTATGATTACCGTAACTTAATAAAATAGTATTCACTTCATTAACATGTTCATTATGTTTAACTGAATTAAATATAGACAATGGCAAAACATTTGTTTCTGCACCTGTATCAATTTTAAAGGTTATCTTGAAGCCATTAATTTTTAGTTCTTTTAACCATTTAAGTTCATTAATATGCTGAACTGTCACATAAAATTCATTGTCCTCACACTCAAGTTCACTAACCTGTTTGGCAACACACTTGACAGCGAAATGGTTCATTTTATTACATTTATTGCAAGTTTTCCCAAAGGCTGGACACTGGCCTCTTCGATGCTTTCTTCCACACTTGTTACACTGGAAGCTGAATTCCACTGCTGTCTTGCTTCGGTCTTCTGATTGTAATGACCCTCTTCTTTGGTACCTCATCTCCTCAACAGCTACACACTCAAGTTCTGTAATACATTGTAGCTGATGCCGGCTCACTTCTGCAGCTCTCACCACATCCACTGCCTTCTGCAGCAACAAATCAGACTCTCTTAGAAGACATTCTTGTAGACTGTTGTCACGCAGACCCAAGACTATCCGGTCACGAATCAAGCTCTCCTCTTGGTCTTTGAATTCACAGGTGGCTGCGAGAGTTTTAAGTTGTGTGGTATAATTGTCGATGCTCTGCCCCTCCTGTTGGGAACAGCTAAAAAACTTGAATCGCTCAAATACTACATTTTTCTTTGGTGTACAATATTCACTGAATTTCTGGATTGCATCGTCATATGTAGCCTCTTCGGGTAATTTGAAAGTATTATAAACCTTCACGCCATCATCTCCGATTAGATTCAGCAAGATCGCTATTTTATTCTTGTCAGGTTTTTCACTTTTCTCAAAGGCTAGCATGTAATTTTGAAATTTTTTATGCCACTTTCTCCAGCATTCTGCAACATTACCAGATGTAAAATCCATCTTGGAAGGTGGTTTAAACTCCATTTTGCAAACTATGAGGATAGCAGCTTTACAGTTAAACAAGTTCAATCCTTCACACTCTGGAAACTAGAGAAATGGGTTCATACATAGTAAAATCCTGACACCATGTCATGTGCTGAAGAGTCATACTAGAACAATCTTTTTAAGTTTCATTAGTTTAATAAAGTCAGTTATACAACATTCTAAAACCAGAGATAACATGCTTCTCCATGCTCCTAACAGCAGCATAACAACAACGCTGTGTATAGTAGAAGTAGTAGTACATATGATATCACAGTAGCAGTAGAAGGTTGACAGTTTAGTTTACAGTTATAAAAGGATATTACAGGTACACATATAATAAAAGATAAATATGAAATAAATAAAAGACACATCTGTGACACTAGCAATAAAAACAATAGAAAATCCCATCATATACATCGTAGTAGCATAGATAAGTGATAGAAATATACGAATGCTACATTTTTTAACAAATGTATCAACAGAAATAAGAATCAATCACATTTCTAACATGATAATTTTGAGGTCTTTAAAATACTGTTGCGATCACAAAATTGTATTGGAAATCGAGCCACAACATCTTTATATCTTTAGCTAGGTCATACAGAATGTTGATTTCGATTAAAATAAGAAAAAAAAAACAACGATCATAGCGTATATGGTATAGGAACAGGTATACATGGATTTATAATTGCAAGATTGCCATGTTAAAATGTAAGTAAATATCAACAATAGTATCATCAAATATTACCTTTATTCTCTTTTTTAACCTTCGACTTGTTGAAGACTCAGTCTTTGATTTTTTGGTAGCAGGAGTTGTAAGATCGGATGGTTGTGCTAGACTGTTGGCAGTCCTCTCGGACGCCTTGCAGCGAGACGAGTTTCCCATGGTCGCCATTTTTTCACAGTCCAGCAAGGCGATTGTAGTATCTCGATCGAGATTGAATCAAACCTGTGGATTTTTGACTTACAAAATTAGCACGTGCTAACAGAACAGCTCTCTCGTTGTCACTATGTCACTAGCACTACGTCTCACGTCTGACGTTTGAGTCAGTAAACAGGTCTTCAAATTTCCCCAAATCAGGGGGGGGGGGGGTTTGAAAAAATCCCCAACTTGATTTCTACTAAAAAGGGAAAATAAAAAAAATTTCAAAAAAATATCAAGCAGATTTTTCTATAATTTAAGCTCATATTTTTTTCCCAAATGAAGGCAATTTTTGAAAAAAATCCTCAAATAACAATAAAGCTATTGAAAATCTCTAGCCGTAGGGATAAATCATTACGTTACCAACTTTGACAGAAAGCTGAACTCCCCAGATTTATCCCCGAAAATTTTAGAATTCCCCAAAAAAGTCCCCATAAACATGTGGTCCCCAAAATTGTCCCCAGAAGCCTCACAAATCCGCAAAATGGGGACAAAATCCCCAATCTGGCATCACTGTCTCCAGCACGTGTTCCCGCCATCGAATGGTTGTCGTTGTGGTTCCCGCGCAATAATCGATTAACTCGATTAATTGGAATTATTCGATTAACTCGATTAATTGGAATTATTCGATTAACTCGATTATCTAACTATCATTCGTTAATTTCATTCGATCCATGAAGCTAGAGGGGAAGAGGGAAAACGAGGCAGGGGCATAGATATAGGCAGGGGTTTCGGCAGAAAACGGACCAGAAAATTTAGTTAATCAAAGGGTCACTAGGTGCGCAAAGATTAGCAGGTATTCGAGATTAGCATCGAGAGCTTATGGAAATAAGTGCTTTTTTATAAAATTTAAATGATTTACGGTACTTATTTTTAAAATTTTGGTCAGAAATTGTCATGTCCCTAGCTGTGAGAGAATAGAAAATAAAAGGATTATTTTATTTTATTATTATTTCGTAATTCATTAATTCTAAAACCCAAGATATATTACGTTTTATGTAGAAATTATTTTAAAATTTTATTATTTTTATTTTAATCAACTAATTTTAAAAAGTAAGATACATTAGTTCTTTAATAATGATTAAAATATATATATATGTGAGAAATAAAATTTTCAAATAATCTGTATACTTTCCAAAATAGTTAAACTATTTTAATTTTCTAATTTTATTTATTTACTTATTTATTTATTATTATAATTTTTTTTCGATTGTTTGGATTAATTGCAGCTTTAATTGTAGCAATTTTTATTTATTTATTTTTTATTAATGAATCAAATAAATAAAATATAAAAATAGAACAGTTATTTAAATAGCCCTTTTTATCTTTTGATTAAAATTGTTTACATTGGTATGGTATAAATTTTTGAATTAAGATTGGAATGGCTTGAAAAAATAATTTTAGCATAGGAATAATGCAAGTTTGATTTAGATAAAAATTTTAAAGTCATTTTTACATCACATACAAAGCATATATTTTATCAGTTTTTTTATTTTCCCTTAAAAATAAAACGTGTACCACTATACTCTGTGTAAGAAAAATAGACCTGTCAAGGCCACCTCTCAGGGTTCTTCATTCCCCCGTTACCATGGTTTTAAGGGACGCTAACTTCTCCGCGTCTTTTTTCCCACGCAACTTCGTTATCTTAGTAAAAGCAATTGGAGAGCAGATTAGTTTTTTTTATTGCTAGTATACATGTATGTAATAACGTGTTGAATACCTGTAGTATAAATCCACTATATTTATTCCATATTTGTCTATACGTAAGGTTATCTTTTATGTGTATTACTTGTATTTAAAAATTAAGGTAATATATAATTATCAATATTTCGTTTATTAGCTTAACAAAGTTAATTTTCTAATATACTTGGAAAATTATTTTAATTTGTTTCTGAGTAAAATTTTTAAACTTTCTGATCTAGGGAGAAAGAAATCATAAAAAGGTCTTTATTTTCTTACTTAGAGATCTAAAAAATGTTAGAAATATGGTTATTTAATAGGCAAAATTGCATTCTGATAGCTGCACGTTGAACACAGTAATACAAAATACATAATTATACACACTCATATCTATATAATATTCCAATTTTCAGACCACCTATTCTTATATATTACATATAAGAATATTAAATATACTTTCATTTTTTACTTCATGTACAAGAACAATAAAAAGTATAAAATAAGAAAAATGTTTCAAGATTAAAAACAGGTATATTTAAAGTGTCTTAATTTTAGCTGAGATACGTAAAAAGGTTATAGAAGTTAAACACATTCTCAATTTTCATGACTAGTTCCTCCTGTACTTAGAGTTAACATATTTATTAATTAACGAATTTCTAAATTTCATTTACCATTGTCACATATAGAAAAAAATTACGGTATCAGTTACACATCTCACACTGTTATTGTTTTCGAGAGGAGTTAAAAAGAGAAGAAATCAAGAATGAAAAATCCTGCAATTCACATAGATTATTAATGGCAAGAGGTACCAATGGCCAATAGATTCTGCATTCAAAGCTGGTAGACAGGAGGTGCCGGGTTCGAACACAAGTCATCTCGTCGTCTTATTCGTTCGGAATTTTCTGTGATACTGGTTAAGTATCGGAGGAAATAAGTAACAATTTAGTATTTAGTCTCAACCGATGCGCCGCCAATCCACTGCACTTTTAAAGGTTTGAGAAAAGCCTGTAGCTAAGGAATTTTAATATAATTTTATGATCTATGACTTATTTAATACCTAAAATTATATGATTAACACCAACAATTAGTTTACAGAGCAGAATAAAGTAATTTTTGTTTTCTTAATAATCATTTTTAAATGCTCTTTAGCTATGAATTATTTATTCTTATTATAAAATAGCTTTGCAGTTAAAGTGGTCGTTTCTCTTTTTCTAGTCTTAAAACAATATTACCTGTTAACAGCGAATAATATAGACAAATTAATTTATCAGATTTATTCTTCCGGTACATTTTGGACTATAAGAATCTGAATTCTAATATATATATACACTAAGTGATTGAAAAAATAAAAAAAAAAAAAGGCCGCACAACAGAAAAATTGATTTATACCTTTTGGGTTTGTAATAATTTAAAAACTAATGATTGCAACAAATAATATTGTTATGTTTGTATAATACGGAAGTCATAACATGATACCTATGTACTCTTCCATGATACCTTCAGGCAACTCAAAAAAAAATAAAAAATAAATAAATAATAAATAAATAAAAGTAAAATAACATACATCATTATACTGTTATTGATAAAGACAACTTTTATTAGATATTATTAATTGTTATGATTAATGTATCTAATAATTAACTTTCTTTAATGTTACTTGAAACTAGATAAAACAATTGTTTTCATTTAAATATAATCTATTTCTTAATTATTCTGAAAAATTTTAATTTCATAATAATTAAAAATAGCAGAATATTTTCAAGTGATTAAAAATTTAAAAAATTGAATTTATGTACTTTTGGAAGAGTCTGAAATGCCCCTAAAGTAGTCGGTCAGGTATGAATTTTTTAATGGCCAAATTTTATTTCGGGTTAATTGATCCCTTGAACATGAAAATTTGCCAGACTCACCGAAAAATTACGCATTTTCGTATTGTAATGTACGGGGAATATGTTATTGTTTTAAAAGTGTGATTTCCATTAAGTCAGTTGCATTTTCGTGATCAGATCTGCTTATTTCCGTCAGTTTGAAATAAGTTAAACTGGACTCATCAGAGAGAACAACTTCAGCCAAATAATTAATTGATCCTTTTTTAATTTTTTTAACCCTCTAATGTCTTGGTTTTCTAATTCTTTTCGTTAAGAAGGATTTTTTTTTTTTTTTTTTTTTTTTTTTCAGATTTTCTGGCAATTAAACCTGCTTTGTTTAATTGTTATTTCACTGTATTTAGATAAATTATGTTACTAAACACTTTTTCTGAATCCCTGCTATGTTCTAAATGTAATACAAACTGATTTTTTAAGCGCTGGATTTTTAACTTGCGGTCATCTCGACTGGATGAGTAACGTGGGCGCCTAAGGACAAATGTGCAGTTTAAACAGCCAAAAAATATTATATCTTGCTAAAAACTAGATCACTAATATTTTGTTAACATTTAATCATTTTGACATCCCACGCATTAAAAATTTTTTTTTTCGCTCTAAAATTAATATTTTTTGTGGTATCGTTAATTGCCTTATTCTTGCCATTTTTGAAACACTTTCTAAAATTACAATTTTCCAAACAATTGCATCTTGTTTTTAACACTTGGCTCCATCCTAAATTGCACGCGGAACACAACGTAATAAAATCTGTTCAAAAATTTACTTTTGAAACAATAAAATTAGCGATTACAGGAAGAAAAATTGAAAATATCCAAGTGCGGCTTTTTTTTTTTTCTTTTTTGTCGCTTAGTGTGTATATATATATATATATATATTTAACCGAAAGTGAAAAACTGTATCATGAATATAAAAATTAAAATCTAATATAAATGATGCTGATTGTGGGAAATTTAAGCCCGGTTGTCTTTACATTGGTCTGGACGTCCTTGAGGGGTATTTCTTAAGATTCTTAGCTAAAACTCATACGAGTTTCGGGGAAAATCACGGTAAACTTGGGGTAAGTAACGTGAATGTAACTATCATTCGGGTAGTAACATTCACGTTTCTTTAAAATAGTTATTAGAGATGAAAGTGGTTTTTTTTTCTTTTTTTTTCAAAATGTAATTATAAAAAAAAAAAAAAAAAAAAAAAAAGACAGAGAACTGGTGTTTAAAAGTAATAAGTACAAAGCTTTGAATAAGCACCATAAAGTGCAATAACTCGCAATAATTGTTTCGGGTCGAAAGAAGACAAGACAATTCGTCAGGCGAACAAAGTAGGCACAAGTGCTACAAACAAAGCAGCACACGCACCAACGAGTGCTGTAATCATGCAACACTCGTTTTTACTACGTTCGCCTGACGAAGGGTCGTGTCTTCTTTAATTCCGATACAACTGTTGCAAGTACTTACATTTTATGGTATTTATTCAAAGTTTTGTAACTTTGTAACACCCCACAAGCTTGAGCAGTAGTTTCTTGAGTTTTCATAAAAATATCTCTTATTCTTGCATCAGGTTTCGAAGTAACAAGCTCTTTAAAATAGTTATAAACATGATAAATAATCATTTTAGATTGTTTCCTTATATCAGGATTACCAGCCATAGTAAATGATAAGAAAATGAAACGACGAGAAAAAGTAAATGCTAACGGAGCCAAAGAACAAGCCAAAAGTGAACTATTACTGTATCTAAACGAAATATTCTCCTAGTCAAACAATTGCTCAAATGGGGTGGGAAAAGAGCGATAACGGGATCACATGGGTCATTTCTAGGAAAATTGACCGGGGAGTAGTGACCTTCACAGGCCAATTCAGTTTACACGGACTATAGTAGCCGTTTGGTTCTGTTCTCCAAACTGGTAAGTGGGAAGCGCTTGGTTCGATTTCAGGATAGGTGGTCAACTTAACCGTTCGAAGTTTTCCGTGGATTACTTGAAAACTAGAGTAAAAACAGGCTGGTCCCTTTAAAAGGACCGATATGAAGGCAATCCACCTAGGTCTAGGACCCAAGTTAGATAAAACATTTATGTAGGAGGGGAGTGAAGTAGATGTGTTGATTACTTTGCAAGGAGAATTTGATCTTCATCACACTGAGTTTATTGCATTTAATATATTTTGTTAATTTTTCAGGTTGCCAGTTCGTAAATTTAAATTTTTTTACAAACTGATTTTTTTTAAACATTCTAAAAGGGGGTTAGTTTTGTAGAAAACCTCAAACGGCTAGGTCGACGAGCGTGACCAGCGATCAAACCCAGCACCTCACGTCTAACAGCTTCAATGACAGGATTTCTTGGCCATTAATGGGTCCTAACAATCTAAAAGCTGAAACTTTTTTTTTATTTACGAGTAAAAAGTAAGTTTGTGGGATAATGATTTAAATAGCCGCTTTTTACATTTTGATTAAAATCGTTATAAATATTAATTAATGGTATAAAAGTTGGAATGACTAGAAAATATAATTTTAGCATAGAAATAATGCAAATTTGTTTTAGATAAAATTGTGAAGTAACTTTTATACTGCATAAAAGGTATACATTTCATCAGTTAAATTTCTTACTTCAAAATGAACTGATTGACGGGAAGTGCCTGATTGGATCCCAAGTCGCTCGTCCACTTCGCCGTTCGGAGTTTTCCTTGGTTTTCTTCAAAACCCGAGTAAATACAGGCTAGGTCTCTTAAAAAAAAAAGCAATACGGAGGCAATCTACCTAGGTCTAGGACTAAGACCCAGTGCAGATAAAACAGGATTAGCGGGTGAAAGGGGTGAAGTGAATGAGTTGATTATTTTGCAAAGTGAATTTTACCTTCATCCCGTTGAGTTTATTATGCTTAATATTATTTTATAAATTCCTCAGATTTTCAGTTCAACTTCTGAATCTTCAGATTCAGAATTCTTTTTGCACTGAAGACGGTACGCTTAAGGCTACCAAAACAGCTGTATGCATCGCAAAAAATTTTCTTTTGGTGTTTCCGACATAGTAGTTTATTTGAGTTTTAATAAAAAAGGACTTCTTCAACTTTTTCGACACTGATTATTATTAACTCGTTAGTTGTAGGGCGACTAAGGCGCCTGTTGAAAAATGATCATTTCATTTTATTTATTTCTCACTTCAAATAATTCATTTGCTAGCAAGCCTGTGCGAAATTTTTGCACTTTATTTATCTCTTCGTTACCTTTAAAATTTAAAAATAATATTTTTTTTTTTTCATATGCATGAGCAAATTTAATATTTAATAATTTTTTTTTTTCTCACGTGAAAGCATATTTCATTTTATGCCGAAAAAAAAAGGCAACGATTAAAAATTTAAATGTATTTTAAAGCTATTTTAATTAATTTTAAAAAATCTAATCAACTATTCGTTACAAATAACATACCAAATGAAAGGGGCGATTTTTCTGAATCTGCCGGATTAAATAGCTTATTGATCGGACGATTAGGTTTTTTAAAATTAACTAAAGTATGAAAATTAGGTGGCAACTTGCACTCACACAGAGTCCAAGGAAATCTCTTAGCCTTTTTAAGCGTAACAGAGCCAGTCAGTCAGTGATGAGCGTAACTATATATGCTGATGATTTTCTTTTCAGTAAAAATATATTTGATGGTGCCCCCTTGGCGAAATTGGCGATTTTTGTTAATAAGCTATAACACTATATACATATAACCTATATATACATTATGTACATATAACCTATATATTAGAATTTAGTTTAGTACGGAGGACTATTAGCATTTTTTTTTTTTTTCAAATTTATAACACTGCTTTCAAATTATTCAATTATATTTTCACATATAAATAGGCTAACCTTGGTAAAAATATATTTACCACAATCACAACTTGGCGAGAATCAAGGGGCACCCTCAAATATAGTTTAACCTTCTTTTCTTTCAAAAAAAAAAAAATCGATTTTTATGAAATTCTGAAAAAGCAGAATTTAGTTTAGTACGGAGGACTATTAGCTTTTTTTTTTTTTTTTTTTTTTCAAATTATAACACTGCTTTCAAATTATTCAATTATATTTTCAATAAATTTTCGATATCGATAAATGTTCAACCATCGCAAAACTGGCGGCAACGTGTTTTATCCGTAGATTGAGACTAATAGTCCTCCATCCTAAAAAAAAAAACAGACTTACTGTGTTCGTATGAACTGATGCACAATGAAAGTGAACTTATTTTTACTTTAAAATTTTCTCCCCTTTGAAAATTTTGCAGTTCAAAAACAAGCACATAATTTAACTTTATGACAAACATCATTTAACCTCATGTAAAAGTGATGAATTTAATATAATTACTTGAAGAAAAATATAACTTTGCTTTAAAGGAAAAATAGAAATCTGTCTTATAAAATAGAAATTTCCTAACATGAATTATTTACACTTTCTAGTAGTAAATATAAGGAGAAAAAATAAAAGTATCTTAGGGGTTATAAGCTTTTGCATACATTAAGAATAATATGTAAACAAATGCTAAGCTCATCAACTAAAAAAAAAAAAAATGCCCTTTTTTTAAAGCCATTCTACTCTCTAAGATATTTAATTTATATATTCAATTGTACATACATTTAAGTTTTTATAAGTTCGAATTATAAAATAAAATTTAACATTTCCCAAAAAAGTTTATTGCACATTAAAAAAAAAAATAAAAGAAAACTTATTTGAGCAAGACAGTTCAAATATAAAAACATTGAAAAATTAAGCGTATGCATAAGAAACGTTAATTTATCTTTATATCCCGTATAATTTTATTTCTCTATGACACATGTTGGGCAGAAACAGCCATTTTGTTAAAAACAAAATAATAAAATTACAAAAGGGCATTATTTAAAAGGAAAAAGAATATAAGAATACACAAGCAGTTTGGTCGAAGAAAGGTCCAATCAGAAGTAGACCCAATAAACAAATGCAAGGAGAAAACCAAACACCCAATAAAAAAAATGCAAGGGGAAAACCTCCTCCAAAAATTATAATGAGAGACTTAAAGAAAAAAAAAAGGAAAAAAAATTCTTTTGAGAGAAGCTTCTACAATTGTCTTCGTGTTGTGCAGACATCATGTGAGGTCCTGACAATAAGGAAAGGGCATGTTTACAAACAAACGAGCCAACAGTCAGAGTTTGACACTCACTAGTGGCAAAAGAACAACCTCTATTGGTGGAAATACCAATGTTTTGCCCTGAATAGAGTGTTTTGCCCTGAGTGTGACGTCAGCTGCGCTTTCCTTATTGGTCTCGTGCAAACATCATGTGAGATGACTCATCTAGGATAAGTTAAGATATGCTACCCGGGAACTCAAATGATTCCTCTTGTGCCCTGACTGCGCCCTAGCATCTAGTAAATCTGGTGAGAAGTTCTCTTATTCATTGGTCAGTAAACATTCATTTAACTTTGCAAAAACGCATTTCTAGATACATGTTTCTAAGTACTGATCTTTAGCACATTTGATGCAATCAATATAATAATGTTAAAAAAGGAGATCATGGTTATCCCATTTTATATTGTATCATAAAATCATCAATTTAATTAGTATTCGAAATTTGAATATTTAATAAAGAAATTAATTAAAATTATATGAATCTAGTATTATTTGATGAGAGTAAATTTATTTATTAATAACCATGTTAGTTTTCAGATTAATGTTTGCATTCTTAATTAGGTTAATTTTAGGGCATTTCACAGCGCATGCCCGAATATCGAATTGATATTCAAAGTGTACGACCACGAAGACGTCACCTTAGAGCCACGGATGTGAGGGTAGTTTGATTTTGCTAATATCCGCCCAACATCTACCCCCTTTCGCCCAACAACACACATTTCTTTTCTATTGTAATATGTAATATAAAGAAATACTATATGAAAAAACCAGCAAAACTAATCTCCCAGAAAGAAAATAATAATTTATAAAGTAAAGTTTTGTAAATGGAAGCTTGACTCAAGGATATAACATATAGGAATGAAATACACCTAGATTGTTATTTATTAAAAAATTTAAAAACTATTTTATTTAAAAAACAAGAAATAATATGAAATATACTTTTATTTATCAAAATATATCAATACTGCAAATAACAGCACCATATGAAGTTACAGAAATTACTAGAAACATAAAGCTTATACAACCATTTATCAAATTGCAGATATTAAATAATGCAATTTTTTTTAACCGACTTCAAAAAAGAAGGAAGGTTCTCAATTCAAACCGTATGTTTTTTTTATGTTTGCTAGCTCATAATTTCTGAACGGATGCTCCGATTTTGATACTTTGTTTTGTTGAAAAGGTCTTGGTCTGAAATAGGTCCCATTGTAATATCTTTTCGATCTAAAGAAAATACAGGGTGCCGAAAAAAATCAGTCCTAACTCTTTTAACTGCTAAACGGCTGCAGCTATAGTGATAAAAATGGTATGTAAGTATAGCAAAGTGGCCATGCAGTATGCAGTACAAGGTTAATCCGCTTGCAGCGCCATCTGGTGGAAAATAGCGGAGTTAGTGTTCCTATCTCAAAAATGATTCTAGAGAAAAAAGTGAATTATAAAATTGCAGAGCATCATCGATTTAGTACAAAAAGATAGTTTAGACATTGATGCTAAAAATACAGTGCTAAAAACGTGCATTTGTTTGTTCGCAATTTCTTACACTATGCACACTTGAGCTACATTGCACACATTGTAGCGTAGCTGGTGAGACATATCCTATATAGTTCAAAATACGGTTACTTGATACTTTTTGTTTTGTTGTAAAGATCTTGGTCTGAAGTAAGTCCCATTGTAATATCTTTATAATCTAAAGAAATTAAAGCGCCATCTGGTGAAAAACAGTGGAATTAACGTCCCTATCTCAAAAACGGTTAAAGATGGGAGAAAAGTTGTAGAGCATCATCGGTTTACTACGAAAAGAGAGTTTTTAGACATTATTGCTAAAAATAGAATGCTTAAAATGTGCAGTTGTTTGTTCGCGATTTCCTACACTGTGCACACTTGAACTACGTTGCACACTTTGCAGCGTAGCGGATGACCCGTATACTCTGTGGTTCAAAATATTGTTACTGTAAGCTGTCACATCCATTAGCGCAAAGTCATTTTCAACCAACTTCAGAATGGAGGGTGTTCTTAATTCAAGCTATGTGTTGTTGTTGGTGTTTGTAAGCTTATAACTTCTTAAGAGATGCTCTAATTAATTGACTTCAAAAAGGAGGAAGTTCTCAATTCATATCGTATGTTTTTTTTGTTTTTGTTTGTTATCTCATAACTTCTGAACGGATGATCCCATTTTGATACTTTTGTTTTATTGTAAAGGTCTTCGTCTGAAATATGTCCCATTATAATTTATTTACGATCAAAAGAAAATACGGGGTGCCCAAAAAAGTCAGTCCCGACTCTTTTAACTGCTGAATAGCTTCAGCTACAGTCATAAAAGTGGTATGTAGGAATGTAGGTATAGTAAAGTGGACATGTGCTACGCGATTCAACCGCCTGCAGCACCACCTGGTAGAAAATAGTGGAGTTAGCGTTCCTATCTCGGAAACAGTTCAAGACAGGGGGAAAAAGTGAATTATAAAATTGCAGAGGATCATTTAGCACGAAAAGATAGTTTAGACATTAATGCTAAAAACAAAACGCATAAAATGTGCATTTGTTTGTTCAGAATTTTCTATTTTGTGCACACTTGAACGACATTGCATATGTTGTAGCGTAGCGGGTGTCCTTTATGCTATTTAAAATTCAAAGTATGGTTATTTTAAGCGGTCACATCCACAGACTAAGGAAATACTTAGACCGGGCAAGGCGGTTCTAAAAGGGAAGTCTCAACTGTAACCGAGCCGCCACATTGGTATAAGCAAAACATTAATGCGTTTTTCATACAATCGTATTGGTATTATTCTATATTAATTGTAAAGGAGGCTATGGCTTGTGCGGCCTATGGTTGCACCAATAGACCATCTAAGAAGGTTCCGGGAATTACGTTTCACAGGTAAGTTTCAGTAAATATACTTGATCAACAAAAAATTTCCATATTTATTTTAGCGTTATGAGGTGTGGTAGACATTTGCCAGACAAGCGTTGCAGATTAACCATTACGTCGCTGAATAGAATATTGGATAATTATTTTTTTCATTGAGAAATAAAACAAATGTGAACTAGTATGTTGTGGCCACCACAAGACTTTCTTCTATATTTTCCTATACATGTTCAATCAGTAACAATATAAAAAAAAAAAAAAAGTACGATTTTTTTTCTCAGTTTTTTTTTTTTTTTTTTTTTTTGTTAAAAGCAATACATATTCAAATAGTCACAATAATAAAAAAAAAAAAAATTAAAAAATACGATTTTTTTTTTTTTTGGTTAAAAGTAAAAAAAACGATAACTTAGTTTTAAATAATCACAGATTTATAGTTCAATATTCATTTTAAAGGTATTGACGAGATCTTTCGAAAGATACCCATCTTCAAAATTTACCCCTCCCCCTGGTGTGTGGGGGGGTACTTCCCCCCCAGGGGGTAGCGATGTCTCCACATGCACAGAAATTTTTTCCTAGTTAACTATTACTATTATTAATAGCTCATATTAACTTTACAATCACAAGTTAAAAATAACTCTCATTATGTACATTTATACGACATTTTGTCCTATACTGCCATGTTAAAAATTTAGAAAAAATGAGATCACAGCGTCACCTGTTGAGCGATTGATCCCCAAATGTAATCAGCACCAGTTTATGTCGGAGACCAACTAAATACCAAGTTTGGTTAAATTTCGTTTAAAAAAAAAAAAAAAAAACTATTTTTTTTTTCTAAGTTTTTTTTGTTAAAAGTAAAAAAATCGATAACTTTGTTTTAAATTATCACAGATTTATGGTTCAACCATTCGTTTTAAAGGTATTGACGAGACCTTTCGAAAGATACCCATCATGAAACTTTGCCCCCCCGGGGGGGTACTTCCCCCCCCCCCCCCAGTGGCGGGGAACCGATGCCCCCACATGCACAAAATTTTTTTCCCAGTTAACTATTACTACTATCAACGAGACCTTTCGAAAGATACCCATCTTGAAAATTTACTCCCCCCCCAGGGGGGGAACCGATGCCCCTACATGCACAAAACTTTTTTCCTAGTTAACCATTACTATTATCAATAACTCATTAATTTTGCAACTCATATTATTTTTGGTTCGTGAGATACAGCGTCCACAAAAAAATGATACAAACAGACAGACAGACACTTTCTAAAAACTATTAATTCGTGTTCTGGACATCCCAAAACATGTAAATCCATCAAAAAACGGAGGTCGAAAATTTTCGCGAATCCAATACTATATTACATATAGAAGAAAGTAAAAAATATGCTTTAATCCCGTTCTTGCCCCCCCGTTCTCCCTGAGGGGGGGGGGGGCGATATTAAAAAAAAATTATGCCAGAAATCTTCGCGGGAGTGTATTCGACAATTTCACAAAGTTTCATGGCGATCGGATGAATGGTGTTGTAATGGATGAAGGATAAACAGACAGACATGCATTCGTTTTTACATATACAGATTGCAATGTTACTGGTTTCTTGCTTGTACCAATATGGCCGCCGGTCGCTCTAAGCGCCTTACAGTTACTTCACTTTTCCCCATTCAAGAAAGCCGTCTGACCGGGTCTAAGTATTTCCTTAGTCTGTGGTCACATCGATTAACGCATAGACGCTTAAAACCGATTTCATTAAGGAAGAGGTTCTAAATACAAACCATGTTTCTTATTGTTGCTGTTGTTGAAATTTGTTAGCTGATAACTTCATAAGAGATGATTTAATTTTAATACTTTTTTTGTTGTCGTAATGATCTCGGCCTGAAATAGGTTTCCTTATGATTTCTTTAAGATTACAGGATACTCACAAAACAAACGTCTGTTCTCGCTCTAACTGCTGAACGCATGCAGCTACACTGGTAAAAGCTGTATGTCAATAACGACAGGGCCCGACTTAGACTACCTCGAGCCCCATTTTGCTCTTTGTTTGAATTTACCGCTGCGCCATTTCCAGCACAGCGGGTGACACGTATTCACTGTAAATTTCAATATATATGCCTAACAGAATTTTTGTTTACGAATACAGCGTATCCGTACTTTACATTTCTAAAGACTTTTTAATTTAATGTATGTTCATTCAATAGATAGTTTTTTGATTATATCGATAAAAGCAAGAAAAGTGACAAAACTTAAAAATGCAGCATTTGAGAAAAATCAACTTAAAAATAACTTGACTAGAATAAAACTGGCACAACTGTCTCTCGAGTGGATAACTTTCTAGATGGAGATGTGACTTTTTTGTTCACATTGAGTGCATGTCATGTATTTTTCAGTGACATAAATCATTTTTTGAGTTGTCACTTTTCTTGGAAGTTGTGATTTGTGAAACTGCCGTCGAACGTCTTCTGATGTTTTGCTATATGAATAAGTTTTCACTGAAAAGAGAAAGATAAAAGCTTTTTGTAAAAAAATAGAACCGACTCCAAAAAGCAAGTACTATTCAAACAACTAAAAAAAAAATTGGTATGAAATGAAACTAAGTTGCGCCTAAAAGTATAAAATAATTTTCTTCGCCAAACAACCTATAACACTACAATTAATCATAACTTTTGAAGTCGGCGCAAAATTAAATAAAAATTGATACCTTTACTCAATACAAAAAACATATCCTATTCAAAATACACATCTCACATTGTCACCTGCAAAACGCAGCCGAAAACTACTTGATTCAAGAAAATTAATAAGATTTCGTAAGCAGTAAAAATTGGCGAAGATGCTGATATCTGACGTCCTAGGTGAAAGAAAAATCGCAAAATTATCTGGCAAACATATTTAATTTCTTTGGGATATCATGATTATTTTGATAAGGTATATTAAGGAAGTAATCAAGAATATGAAACAATACTTCTTACAATATATATTATGAATATAAACATCTTGCTTGTATATTTTTGCATTACGATTTGATAGCCAAATCCAAAAGCCACTAAGGATGATAGTTATCAAAGTTATACCAAATTTGAAAAGTAAACTCTAACTTCGTAGAAACATAAATACCGAATTGTGAAGAATGTTCACTGTTCTATGTAGATGCTACTAAAGGATCTATTGTATACAGTGATAAAATAATAAAGGAAACATGAAAATGGACCATTCGAGACAACAGCATTTGTTGCTACCGATCTAAAAACAAACCCTTAAAAACTAATTAAATTTTCTTTAATTTTGCGCCGACTTCAAAAGTTATGATTAATTGTAGTGTTATAAGTTGTTTGGCGAAAGAAATTATTTTATACTTTTAGGCGTAACTTAGTTTCATTTCAGCATTTTGTCGGTTAAAGTTCAACTAAACGAAATAAAAATGAAATCAAATCAAAATCAAAATGATTTAGAACAAAAGAATATTAAACTACGTAAGTAAACAAAAACATTGGCAGTTTTGCTTATGCGAAGAACAATCTCTAAACCGTTGCCATAGAAATTTACTGAAAATAAGCTGTTACCAAGGGAACCACCGAATTCGCAGGTGCAAAGAGAGCATGTCACATGACTCATCTTGGACCTTCTCAACCACGGAGTATTATTTAAGAGGAGACGAAAGTAACGCTGAAATTTTGCGATGTTGTTTTCTAACTTTAAGAGAGGGCGCCAGCGTTCGCTATACCCTGCTTTCCAGCTTCCGTAACGTTATTCAACAGGGAAATGATTCGTTTTTATTAATTTTTTAAGAATAATATTGAGCTTAAAAAAATTCGGTTGAACGCAGATTTCATTTAATAGAGTCTTTTTGACAACAGGTTTTTTTTTTTTTTTTTTTTTTTTTTTTTTAAAGAACTATTTTAAGCATTTTACTTAGTGAGAGAACATTTAAAATGACGTTGATCTTTATGTGTAAAACCGAAGCTAAACTACATTGTTATGGAGAGATAGGTTTTTTTTTTTTTTTTTTTTTTTTTGGATATCTTATGGCAGTGAGTCTTATAATTTTTCGTTGTTGCTATATTTGACGGTGTAATAAAATAATAATAATAATAATAATAATAATAAATTAAGAAGTTGCTAGCGATTTGATTTTTTCATTCATTTCCTTTTACCAACATCTTCAAGCTTAAAATAATTCTTTGTTATGCAATTTATTTATTTATTTATTTTCTGTATAACCAGATATGTAATAAAATTACATACTGTTTGAATAAATTTTCAAGTGTTGGCATGGCACTATATTTTTCAGTAAAAGGAAAAGTTATTTTGGTTTACTATTGGTATGAAATTTCCCAATATAGTCCCGATAAAAGAATTACGTTAAAAAAAAAAAAAAAAATTAGAATAGACATGTTAAATCATACAGCAGAAAAACTCAAGATTATATGCTCGAATGAACTAAATTAAATTAACAAATCATAATTTGTGATTTGCAGTTTCAATAAATTACTGTCATTAACTCATAAATCACTAGTCTATGTTGAATATTTGAATAAATCATAAACTTTGACCATCTTGTGATTTAAACTTGAACTTTTTATTTAGTTTGGTAATTAAATTTATTTCATGTAGCTTTTATAAAATGCATTTTTTTTTTCTTTCGTTTTCTTTTTCGCACTTTAGAAATTAGTTTTAAAAAGTGATTTAAAAAATAAAGTTGTAATTTTATGTAAAGAATTCTCTCTAACATTTTCACCAATGCAAGCGAATTTTGTAATTAAGGCTTTTTTTAAATTTTGCTCTGATATATATTTTTTTAATTGAATATTTGATTAAGATTATGACCAGTTTCAACTGCCTGAGTCATTATCAGAATCAGAGACAATGAAGAATCTAAGTCTAAGCATTGCTGTATCATGTAGTGCAGCAGTACACTATTTTAACATTATACTAGTAAACCCGTGCGAAACTTACGCAATTGCATAAGTTATTAAAATTTCAGGAATTTTTTTTTTTTTTTTTTTTTAACATACAAAATTAAGTTGAATTTTTGCATAATAATGGATTATCATGAGAATTATTACGTTAAAAATAGTACATATGGAGTTGCATAAAACTGAGCCTAATGAAATTAAACAACAAAAACTAGGATAAGGTAAATGTATCAAAGTGGAGGAAGAAAGGATAGCCTAGTGAGTGAGGCATTTCATTCTGAGATCATGCTGGGTTAATAATACATTTTGTTTCTTATAATATTAGTGTAATAGGATACGTGATATTAGAAACTTAAGAGAACAATCAGTGTAACTTTTATATTTAACATACTCTAAAAACTTTCATCCAAATTAATTTTAGTAAAATTTTATTAAGTAAATCGTGGCATACAATATGGATTACTATAGCAACGGAAATTAAAAAAAATTCAGGCATAAGGTCGGAGGGAACTGCATAGTTGTAGTGAGAAGAGAAACATTAAATATTATAATATAAGAATCATTTATTCCATTTAATTAGATATACAAGTTATAAAATACTAAAACAAAGTAAAAATCATTTATAATTAATAAGTGAAAATTATCTTGCAATGTTAAATTTTAAATTCTAGTTTTGTGAATTATTAAACACAGTATTTACACAATAATAACAACAATAATAATAACTATTATTATTACAGAGTATTTATACGTATTATATATAATAATTTTTGATACTTTAAATACTGCACCACATTAGATTGCATATTGTAAATTAGTAAATGAAAAATTACCGAATTCTAATTAAAGATGTTACCCATTTTTAACATAAATCATAGAATGTCCTGCAATCGATGTCGCACTTAATAATGAAAGGCCCACCAGCGGTCGAGCGGTTCTGCGCTCAAAGCTGGTAGACGTGAGGTGCTGGGTTCGATCCCAGGTCGCGTTCGTCGGCCTAGCCGTTCGGAGTTTTCCGTGGTTTTCTCCGAAACTTGCGTAAATACGGGCTAGGACCCCTTAGAAAGACCTTCATGGAAGGCACTCCCTTTTAGACCTAGGACCCAAGAGTAGACTATCGGCCTTATTCCGCAACACCAACACACACTTAATAATGAAAAAAATATGTCAATGTTGTAACCTCTATTATCATGAACAGCATTAATTTATCTCGAGAAACTGCAGGCATTACACGGATCAAGGTAATTCATAAGCAGCAAAAACAAATAATAATAAGAGTCCTGCATCGGGTCGGGTAACCCGATTTAACCCGAACCCGACCAGACCCGCGGGTCGGGTTCGAGTCGGGTTGACAGAATTTTTTACAACTATGTAACTATGTTTACAACTATGTAACTAATTTAACCATTCTGCACATACTAGACATGTATCGGTTGGTTGTTTGGTTGGAGGATTTAAGGCCTATTGACTCCAGGTGTGTCCTAGGCCTATAGGGCGAATGCCCTCCGTTTGAGTCTTTCTAAGGTGTCCTAGCCCGTATTTACGCGTGTTTCGGAGAAAACCAAAGAAAACTCCGAACGGCTAGGTCGATGAGCGCGACCTGGGATCGAACCTGACACCTCCCATCTACCAGCTTCGAGCGCTGAACCACTCGGCCGCTGGAGGACAGACATGTACCGGAGCTTCCTATTCGTATCCGCGGATATCCGCCAGAAAATTAGATCCGTATTTGTATCTGGATCTGTTTTCTTCTTTTCTTCAACGGAACTAATATGTATCTTTTGTAGAAATTGTATGAAAATTAGAAAAGTATTATAAATCTTTCTCGACTGTTGTTAATATATAAATTAAAGGAATACAAATACAGATAACCTCGCATTTACATTCTGGAAATTGAAAAGATTTCGCCATTTACAAGTTTTTTTTTTTTTTTTTTTTTTTTTTTTAAACTTTCTTCTATATTCAGTAGAAGAAAGTATTAGATTCGTAAAAATTTTCAACTTTCGATTTTTGATGAATTTGCACGTTTTTAGAGCCCCGAACACGACTTGACTATTTCTAGAAAATATCAGTCTGTGTCCCTGTATGTGTGTGACAAAAATTTTGTGGTAACTGTTTCTCTGGAACTATTGCACATAATTGCATATAAATTTATAAATAAATGCACCTTGACATAAATTAGTGCCTATCAACTTTTGGTGCCCATCACTCAACAGATAGCGCTGCTATACAGTGATTTCCACAATTTAAGGGAATGCTATATCTCAGGAACTACTGCAGAGAATTGCATATCAATTTATATGTAGATGCATCTTCACATAACCTAGTCCCTATCAACTTTTTATGTCAATTTCTCAAAAGGTTGCGCTGTTATACAGTGATTTTTACAGTTCAAGGAAAGGCTATATTTCAGGAACTACTCAACAAAATTGCACATAAATTTATATGTGGATATACCATGACATAATTTATAGTCTTCCCACTTTCGGTACCAATAATTCAATAGGTGGCGGTGTTATACAACGATTTCCTTAATTTAAAGAAAAGAGATATCTCAAGTTCTATTGTGTATAATTAAAAAAAAAAAAAATCTGAAAAGACTATAATCAGACATTATGCCGATTCAATTTGGATGCATATCGGCCAATAGGTGGCGCTGCTCTCCTGCAATTTTCCCCGAGATGGAAAAGCTATAGCTCAACTTCTATGTCTATGGTGTATACCTGTACAAAATTTGATAAGTGAAATAACCATTATGAAAACGCATTTTTTAATATACTATTTATGGAGAATAAAACTGTCTTTCTTTGTTTCATTTCCCTAAGATGAAAATTATTTGCATTCATCACGTTAAACTTCTTAATAATAGTTTTTATAAATTATTCGCACTTAGTGAATTTGACAGAAAAATATAGAAGAATGTCTTGTGGTGGTCACAAGTCACAACATACTAGTTTTTTTTTTTTTTTTTTTTTTTTGTATATAATTTACCAACTGTGTGACAATGAAAATTTATTTTATATCATGTTATATCATTTTACCTTATTTTGCATGATTTTTAGATGAATAAGTAATGTTGATTTATTTTTCGGGTCGGGCTCGGGTTAGATAAGTCGGGTTTCGGGTTGGGTTCGGGTCGCAAAAAATTCTCTGTTGCGGGTTCGGGTTGATGAAAATTTTTTTGTCGGGTTCCGGTCGATGAAATTTTTTTTGTCGAGTTCGGGTCGGGTTTCGGGTTGATTTAAAAATCATCTGTCGGGTAAAACCCGACCCGCGCAGGTAGATGGGAGGTGCCGGGTTCGATCCCTGGTCGCGCTCATCGACCTAGCCGTTCGGAGTTTTCCGTGGTTTCCTCCGAAACTTGCGTAAATACGGGCTAGGACCCCTTAGAAAGACCCCCACGGAGGGCATTCCCCCTCTAGGCCTAGGACACATCAGGAGTCAATCGGCCTTAAATCCTACAACCAACCCGACCCGCGCAGGTCTCTAATAATAATACTTACCCGTGGAGCAGAAAACATACTCGGGCATTTCTGTCCTTGGGCTTTTCTCTTTTTTTTTTGTCACTATCATAACCTGTTTTACATCCAGGAACGAAACATTTACATGAACCCATCTCAATTAAGTAGTTTTAAGCACGTACAAAAATATTAAACTGTTTAAAATTCAAAATTCGAAAAGCACGTCAGTAGAATGAAACTGAAAACAGTAGTACTTCGCGCCGAAATATAGGGTAAAGGGACAAGTGTCGCCCCCAATAGCTGGCAGAAATTCACATCGCAGTTTTAAAGCTTCCTCCCATTGGATTTTCATCTCCTCTTTCATTAATACTCCGTGTTCTCAAGGGCACTGAGCTGAAGAACAAGGGTTACCATTTAGCACTCTACTATATATATCTCGTTGCTCCTCAGGTGCTCCTCCCCTTCTTCCTCGTCTTCAAAAAAGAGTCGGATACAGATTTGTATAAAATTAGTCATGCAACCAACCAATCAAAACTAACTTTGCAATAAAAGTTTCTCCCGCTATTCGGTATTGTTATGTAGGTTATGTATAATGAGATCTGTCACTGGACTTGAAAGTTATCGAAAGGTACGTTCTGCTACGAAAATTCGTGATGAAGTAATTTCGCCTTGTGATTTAAAAAATCAGAAACAAATATCTTGCACCTCTGCCTCTGATTATACATGTAGAAAAAACGTAAGTAACGTTAGCGATTTAAAAAACTTATTTCTTGATGAAACTGTAAAGCATTCAAATAATACTGACAGCAATAAGAATAAATTACTTCTCAATGCTTCTCAAGTATTAAGCAAACTTCAAAAAATCTGCTCAAGTATTGAAGATTCTCATAAACCGTTTATCATTGATTGTGCAAGTCATATTCATTCAGTAAAAAAGTTAAAAATCAGTTTTAAAAAGTTGAATGCTTTGTACGGTTTATTAAAAAAGCTTTTGGAAGAAAGATGTGTTTTGATATTGAAGGAAGATAGTCACTGCTGTATTACAAAAACAGAAAAACTAGTTTCTGATTTGAAGCATTATTTTCGTTGTGAATTCATAAAATTGAAAACTATGCCTGTAAAAAGTTATAATCGATTTGTTGATAGTTCAGATATTAGCTTCTCTGTTCTCGAACAACTGTTTATAAAAGTAAATAGCATATTTGATTTACATTCATCTTTAAAAAATAATTATCAGTATATTATTAATTTTTTTCATGTTTGTTTTGACATGGATCTAAACCAGATGCTTATTAAACTGAATAAATTTATGAATGAACTTTATTCTGAAGTATTTTACTGGATTAATAAAATTTTAGAGATACTCATTTTAAGACTGTGTTTAGCCGATCCCGATTCAGTTTCTCCTGAATTTTTGTGTCGTGTTTCAGAAATTTGTGAATCATTCAGTTTAATATTTTTTGACAAAAGACAGAATTATGTACATTTAAAAAATACTTTTGATAACTCATTGGATTCGTACATGCACTCAGATTGTGAAGATGTGCTTCTTTTCTTTATTTTGCGATATTTATCTCATTTTGAAGCTAAAGTTGCAGCTGAAAAAATAATTAATTATTTAATTCATGAATGTAAAAACTGCAACTTTTCAGCTCGTTATGACTATAGTAATGGAGGAGAGAAAATGGAAAATCCTACCAGTAGTACATCTGATTACTACAGTGTTTCACCCACCATTGCTGAAGAAAATGGGCATTTCCTTTCAACTGATAGTTGTAGTTTTGAAAATGTATTTTGTTCTTTTGTTCAAAGAAATCAATCTTTAATTTTAAAATATTTGTATTCCATCATATGCTTAGATGTTTTGGATCCTACAAGAGGAAAAAATGATGCTCTTGAAAACCTCTCTGATTCTTCTACAGGTAGAGTATTCAAAATATTTTCAATATGATGTAAATTATTTATTTATACTGTGTTCGAAGCATGGTTATTTTCTATTAATAACTTATAAGCCTTATCATGTATTAGATATTAAACAAAGTAAAAATTTTCAATGATAAATAAAATATTTTTGATTCAGAAAAGTCTGATCAGCACTTGGCATGCTATTCAGAGTTAAAGTCAGTTTTAAGTTAGATTGAGCCCTAAACCCAATTCAGTACTGTACTCCCTTGTTTTGAAATAATATAACCTAAAACAGAATGTGCCAAAAATTATGATGTTATGTTTAAAAAAAAAAGATGAATTTGAGTTATAGTTTTTATTTATTTATTTTTTTAAAGACAGTATATAAAAGATAGAGAACAGATATCTACATAAAAAAAAAAAAAAAAATAGGCCTGTAAACAGTTTGCTAGTGTTCGGACACTTTTGTTGCCGACATGTTTCGTTTGGTTTTACTTTTTCAATTTTGGCAACAGTAGGGTAACTTCATTTGAAAAACATGCTTGTATCTTGTAGTGGTCAATTTTTTTGTGCTAAATTATGATATATTAGTTTTATAGAAATGTGTATTTATGTAGAATATAAACTAAAAATATGTTTGGAGTAGTCTTTTAAATGGGGAAATTTCATAACTCTACATGCTTTCTTCGAAATTTTTAGCGAGAATTAAGGTTTCGTTTTTTCAAGGATTATAAATGTTCGGGGATTATAAAATTTTGAAATGGGTAAGTAAAAAAAAATCTTGTTTTTTATTTATATATTTATTATTTATATCTATTGGGTTAATTATGGTGTTTTTGTTTTGTAATGTTTAATGTTTGTTAGTTTTTGTGTATGAAAATTGTACAAATTTTAAAAATTTGATTTTTATTTGTATTTTCCTTCATTCAAGTTCTTAAAAAGTTTTTTTTACGGTTTATGTTTAGATAATTGCTTTAAAACACGTAAATCGGCCATTTAGGAAAGGACAGCTAACGAAACCGTGCTGCCAGTCTGCCATTTTGGAAAGGATGGAAGAGAAAACCGTGCAAACTTGGCGAGTTCGGAAAAACTTGCCAACAAGCATAAAACACATTTTTCCCCAAGACATATGAAGTCTGTAAAGGAAGAACTAGTGATAAACAAAGGGAAGCAGCTTAAACATGGTTACACAAATTTTCTAACATTTCTGTTTGTTTTTTTAAGATAAATCTTCACCATATCTGGAAATTTTCTTCTTGGTTCAAGATCTACAATGGTGTGATGGCATAAAAACACTAATATTCAATAGTTTTTATACAGCTTGTGCATCTGTTTTTTGCACATTGTAAATTAAGAGAATATTTTTCTAATTTTGGATCAATGTGTTCTGAAATTAAGAAATAGAGTACAGAGAGCTTCAAAACTAGTATTTTGTTTTTGTCAGGGCTGCTGGATTTTAGCCAGGTCAAAAAAAGCTGGTCGTTTTTTATTTTTGTTGTTGTGTGTTTAAACTGCTAAAAAAAGACCGGCTAAAATTAATAAAAGCCGGCTTTTATTGATTTTTTTTCTTTTTTAAATATTAAAATAAAAATTATATATATAGAGCATTAATATAATTAAATTATTACTGTAATAAAAAATTGAATGAAATAAGACAAAAATTACGCAATTCGTATAATTCTAAATTGCAAGTATGGGAAAACAAAAATAACATTTTTCTTTAGAAAACTGAGTTTATTCAATACAACTTAAATTATTAATAAATAATTATTCACCAACACTTAAATAGGATATAAAAGTATCAATCATTTGTATTAAAAGGAGACTTGGCGTTGGTGCTAAATGAATAGACGGGAAAAATAATAAAATAATATTAGTAACACCAAAGAAAATAATAAAAAAACAGACTATTGGGAAGATAACCTTGAGCATATTAGAAAGATTCTAGAAACCCTTAAGTCTTTGAATTTTTGAGCAAATTTACAGAAAAGTTCTTTTGCCATGAATAAAGTAAAACATTTGGGACATATTGTGAGTTCCAGAGAACATGGACCCGACCCAGACAAAATAGCATCCATCAAGAATTTGGAAGCTCCAAAAATGAAGAAAAGATTAAAGTCTATTCTTGGTTTATTTAAATACTACCGAGAATATGTTCCTGAATATGCTATCATTGCAAAACCTTTGACAGACCTAACAAGAAAGTTTGTGGTAAATGACATTCCATGGACAGAAGAAGTGGAAACTTCATTCCAGAAGCTGAAAAAATTTTTACGTTCAATAACAGCACTAGCCACTCCAGATATCCCCAAACCATTTGAAATTCACATCGATGCATCGTTGACTGGTATTGGTGCTTGTTTGATGCAACGGAATATAGAAGGCAAGCTCAAACCCATAACTTTTGCTAGCCAGAGGCTTACCCCAGCACAATCAAAGTGGAGTACAATTGAGCAGGAAGCGTATGCAGTAATCTGGATTCATGGAAAATTTGAAATGCGGACATATGGAATTCATATCACTTTGCACACTGACCAGAATCCCTTCAAGTACTTAACACTAAGGAATTCCCAAGAATGCCAAATTATAACATTGGTCTCTAGCTCTGTCTCGGTACCAAATATCTATTAAACATAAATCAGGAAGTGCTAATTTAGTTGCAGATGCTTTATCATGCATCGGCAAATAGAATAAATTTAAATTTAAAGACAAATAAATGCTTGTTTTATATAAAAATGTGCAATTTTATTGATTATAGTTATATGTGTCATGTAGTAGTATTGGTCAAATGTGTAAATGTATGTTTATCATTAAAGGTTGTATGGGTGGAATGTGCTTTATGATACTGTTTGGCGTCTTGTTTCCATTCGCTGATAAAGATGCCAACCTTGGTACTCTCAATGTCTATGCGTCATTGAACAATCAATGTTTGAAATGTGGTAACCTCACCATGATGTTTTGAAGCTGTGTGATTTTCACGTATCTGATTGTTGCCAAACAAAATTTCGTACATTTTAAAGATTCATGGAGTTTGTGTGTATTTAGTGATGTTTTTTTTTGGGTTCATATATGCATTACTGATCCTTGCAAAACGAAATTTTGTGTGTTTTAAACAGGGTTTTGGACCCACCCACAAACCCAAAATAAGCCTGGGCGGGTTTTTTTGGTTTTTTTTTTAAATCTAATAAAATTTTTCACTCTTTTAAAAAAAAAAAATTATTTATTATATTCTAACTGACATTATTATATACTAATTTGATATTATGTAATTATTTTTTCACCTTCATGTTAAGAAAAATCCCTTTCACTACAACCAATAATACCTTAAGAAAAGCTTTTCTAATTCAGTCTGCAATATCACTTTCGAATGAACTGTTTTAAAAAGAGAATGAGAATAGTAATTGATCAAAGTTGAAAATTTTGTATTTGTAAATCATGATATATAAATAATAATAATAATTTGCTTAAAATTCTAAGAATTTAGCAACAAATATTATTTATAACTAACGAATATAATATATTGAACTTACAAGGTTCGATATTAACAAAAAATGGGTTTCTTTGCTGCCCCTCACAAAATTCAAAGTTGTAAAAACATATATTAAAAACCTTAAACATTACTTCGTGCATCGTTGTTGTTTAAATTTTTCAATCGGGTACCTGGTCCTCTTCAGAACGACATCTTCTGTGGAAGACTTGAGCTTGACTGATCTTGAACGTGTTTTGTCAAAAGCTGGTACAGTCAACTCTCAAAAATCCACAATTCTCTAAAATCCGCATATCATTTGCAATGTAAACAAACATTGTCACAATTGATTTGTTGATTAGTGGATTGCAAAAATTCAGCTGTATTAAGAGACAAATCAGTTTTTAACTGATGCTGATGAATCACCAATCACTCAACATATTGCAGAGGAGGAAATGATAAGTGTAATTATACATAATTATTAAAAAATAAATGATAATCATTTAGAGGAAAAGGAGAAAGACAGTTTTCCTGAAAGATTTTCTCTCATGCAGATAAATACTCAAATTTTCTCATAGCACAAACTTATGTGATTGACCAAGAATTGCTGACATTTTGCAGGTTATAGGAAAATAAATATGTATGAATATTCTTACTTAAACTAGTATTGATCAGACTTTTCAAAAATCTAGATAATTTGTAACTATAATGTGAAATGTGATACATAAAAATTGTTCTTTAAATTAAAATTTCATGAAATATTTGTACTTTTATTAGACACACTTTATTTCAGCATTGTATATATAATATATAAATTGTATCTTAAAGATTTGCTGCTCAAATGAGGTTCTAAGATGTAAATAAAAGAAATTACTCTAATATCTGCAAAATTCAGAAATCCGCAAAACACTTCGTTTTAAGCTGTGCGGATTTTTGAGAGTATACTGTACTATACTACAGGGTCTGGGGCTACTGCGCCGTTGTCGTTGCATGCATCATAATTGGTTGAAATTTCTATCCATTCTCTAAGCATCATGTAATAGTAATCATCGTAATTTGCTATTTTAGTGGCTTTATCAAAATCTATTTTAATTTTTTTGTTTATTGAAAGTTTTAGCTAAGGCTGTATTATATTTTCCCATTTTTAAATCATATTTATGTTCATTAATTCTTGTTTTAATTTTTCTTTTTGTAACTCCTGTATAAGATCCTGGATTATTGTCTACATTGGTAAATGGTATTTTATAAATTCCTGCAGTTTTTAAAGGGGGGATGGGTTCTTTATCACTTCTGATTAACTGAAAAATATTTCTGTTAGGTTTGATGGGATATTTACGCCATATTTATTTGCTACATTTTTTATTTTATTGGATGCTCCGCGATTGTATGGTATAGAAGAGGTAAATTTAAGAGGTTGCTTTTGAAAGCTGGGAATATTATCAAGATTTTTAATTTTGTTTTGAATTAGTTTATTATTAACAATTTTATCTGGGAATCCTGCTTTTCTAGTAAAAACTTTGATTAGGTCTAGTTCTTTTTTAAGATCGTCGGGTTCATTACAAATTAGAAATGCGCGATTGATTTAATAACAAATTGCATTGGTTTTATAACGGAATGGTGTTTTACTCTTGTAGTGAATGATTTCGTTACTATTAGTTGGTCGAAATCATTCACTACAAGAGTAAAACACCATTCTGTTATATTTCGATTAATAACTCTAGAAAAAGGTTGCATTTATTGTTTTGCGATGAAATAACAGCGTATTTCTGCAATTATATGCATCATTGATCATAAATTTTCATAGTTAACGGCGAGATAGTTTTGTATTTCAATAACAGGACACAAAATTATTGCATATTTAAAAAAATAGTTTTAAGAAAAGGCGTGATTTTTATCGAATAGAAACGAAACAATTGCATATTTAGACAGTCGCTTCCAAAAATATCGCATACTTCGGGAATTAGTTTTAAAAAGAAAATTGTGCAAATATTATTGATTAGTAGTATATTTTTACCTAAAAATGGCTACCAAAAGTATGAAACTGGCTACCATTATTTATTCATCTGGTCGCCAGTGGTTACCATTCATAATTGTTAGCCTAGAGCAGTGGTCGGCAACCTCATTACTGAACAAAGCCAAATGTCAACAATACTACGATTAAAATATCTTTTGGGAGCCAAAAATTTTTAACCTAATTTATATTGGCTCATTCATTCTTATTAACATAATTAGAGTATTCCTAAGTCGACATTTGCTAAAATTTCAAGTGGCGAAAAATTTGCGTGTGGCTCGTGAGCCGCAGGTTGCCGACCACTGGTCTAGAGCATTAACAGACGTGCATATTACTGATTGTTGTAAAACAAAATTTCATGCAGTTTAAAGATTCCTGCAGAATGCGGGTGAGGTATCCAGTGATGTTTTATTTTGGTTTTCATGTACGCAGAGCGTACAGATGTGCACATTACTGATCACTACAAAGTGAAATTTTGTGCATTTTAAAGATTCATGCAGAATGTGGGTGTGGTATCCAGTGATGTTTTTTCTGTTTTTCATGTATGCAGAGTTTACAGATGTGCATATTACTGACTGCTGTAAAATGAAATTTCATGCATTTTAAAGATTCATACAGATTGCGGGTGAGGTATATTTAGTGAATTTTTTTTTCTTTTCATGTACATACCACTAATTGCTGCAAAACGAAATTCTATACCGTTACGAGACCAGATGTCCTTATTTTCTGAGGACAGTCCGTTTTTCTAAGTTTTAAAAAGTTTTACTGGAAAATTATTTATCATAGTTATTAGCATTTTGGTCCCCATTTCCAAAGAGTATAAAATTATATTCCTAAGTGAGGAATTATAGTAATTATTAACGCTTTTTATTTATTAAGGTACTCTACTCTGATCACCATCTGAGTTACTCATAGCACATTGCTAGTGCGACGTTAAATCCAACCTACGTACATACCTTAGTATGGTAGCCAGCAGTTTATTTGATATGTTTTGTTTGTGTTTTCTTTTATGATAATGGCAACAGTAGGCGATTTGGATTTGTGCAGAATATGCACATTTTGAATGTAGGTTTTTTTTTTTTTTATGTAAAATGTTTGTTAAATAATGGTTTTAGAGCATGCAGGATGTATTATGAATATATTTAACCAATACTTTGGAATAGTATTTAAAACTGTGCTAATTTGCCTAGTGTCGATGTTTATTTAGTTTTGATGGAGGATTCATTTTTTTTTTTTTTTTTTAATTCCGAAGGAAGTATTTTCTACAAAAGTTTGGAAATGGGAAAGTGAAAAAACTTATTTTTCATTCATGTATTTATTTGTTGTGTTTCTTGAATTATTTATGGTATTTTTTGTTTTGTAATGTTTAAAATTACCAATAGCGCAGTACCAGTGTGACGTTAAACCCTACTTGCCTTATAATAATTAATAATTAATATTTTTCCATTATGAAAATTGTGCAAATTTTTAAAATTTGTATTCTCTTTTGTTCAGGTTTTTAAAAAGCTACTTTATATGCTTTATTTTTAGGTAGTTGTTTTAAAACACTTAAAATCGGCCATTTTGAAAAAGTCTGGAAACAAAACTACGAAACTGCACTAAAATGGCAAGTTTGAAAAAAATCGCCTAGCAGTATCGTAAAGCACATTTTTCCTGGATCAATTATTGTTTCAGATTCCTAGAAATCATATGGAGGTTTGGAGAGATTAGGTTTTGAGCATCTGACTGTAAACCATAGCCTTCATTTTAAGGATCCTGAGATGGGCGCTCACACAAACACCATTGAAGGCACATGGTTAAGTGCCAATTGAGAAAGAACATTAACCGTATAGTGGGCGAGTTTGACAGCTAGTTATTCGAATATATGTGGAGGAGAATGCACGGCCAATCACTGAAGGATGAAATTTACAATGCATATTTGGTGGCTGTCAAAAAAATTTATCCTCCTCAAAACTCAGGATAAGTCTGAGTGATTTTTTTTTTTTTTTTTTTGTCTTTTCATAAAGACTTCTAGTATTGATAGCATTTTTGTTTTATAGTTTGGATTGTTCGACAAACGTTTTATTTCATATGTTTCATTTGGTTTTTCTTTTTTAATTTTTGCAACAGTGGGCCATTTGGATTTTAGTTTCATTTCACATGTCAGAGACAAGTTTGTAAATTGAGTTTGTTGCTTTTCTAATGTAAAATTGTGGTTTATTGGTTTTGTAAAATTGAATATCTATGTTGAATATATTAAAAAATGCTTTTCAGTAGTGTTTGAAATAGTGTTAATTTGGTTAGTGTACACAGTTACAGTAATTTTTGGAAGATAAGCCGCGGCTTATATGTGTTTAAAAGTTTAAAATCGGCAACTGCGGCCAATCTAACGGTGCGGCCTATCTGTTGGAGAGAAATAAAATATGGAAATTTTTTTCCTTGCAAAAATATTTTTAGAAGCGATCTTTATCAAACAAAAGTATATTTCAAAATTAGAAAGAAGAACTTATGCTATTTTATTTGTTTATTTATTATTATTATTTTCTTTTCTTTTAGTTTCAACCAGAACTCTTGATATTATTGCACAAAATCAAGCAAACAAGTTCAGTGACCGATTTTCATGGCTATATTGATAGAGTCCGTCACATTAATTCATCAGCTAATATTTTATTTTGTTAAAATAATTTTTTTTAATACAGATCCAGAAAGCAAAAATTTTTAATCTTATTAATTTCAAAAGTACAGAATGAGTAAAACCAAACGATTTTCTATTAAAACTATATCAAGTGATTTCTATTAAAACTTTTCTTATCTAATTAATCTTTAGACTTATTTGAACAATTTGTTTTGTGAAATTTTCTAGTTTATATTTTTAACTTTTTACATATAAATTTTTTAGAAGAGGTAAAAAACAACAAGCATCTCAAATAATTCTGAAAATCATTCATAATGATGAATTAAAACTTTAAAAATGGGAAGGAGATCAGCTGAAAATGTAGTTGGGATGTTATATAAAGCTTATTTTTGACAAGTTTATCTAATATTTTAACTTAATTCATCTAATTAAAAATAGTTGAAAATAATAATAAGAAAAAAACGTTGTTGTGGAAAATTAATGCAATCGAAAATGTCTGTTTTTTTCAACTTTGTACTGTATAAGATTTTATCATTTCATTATTAATGCATTAATATTAATAAAGGAAAAGAAAAATTAAATGCTCAAAAAAAATACATCGATATTTATGATATCGATGTATGCGCAAAGAATTGTTTTTGTAGTAGATTAATCATGGTATAGACCGCGGCTTATTCGGCAATGCGGCTTATTTGATGAAAGTTAATTTAATTTTGCCGATTTTTCGTTGGTGCGGCTTATCTCCCGAAAATTACGGTACTTCAAAATTTGCAGGGAAGATTTATTCTTCGTATTTCCAAGGATAGTGCTGTTTTGTGCAAAAATTCCAAAACGGGTAAGTAAAAAAAACCTTGTCTTTTATTTATATATTTATTTATTATGTCTATTGGGTTATTTATGCTGTTTTTGTTTTGTAATGTTTATTATTTGTTAGTTTTTGTTTATGAAAATTTTGCAAGTTAAAAAAATTTGTATTTTTATTTGTATTTTCCTTTATTGAATTTCTTGAAAACAGGGTTGGGTTTCTTCCAGAAGAAACTAGTTTCTTCCAGGACAGTGGAAGAAACTGGAAAAAACCGGAAGAAATGGAAGAAACCACCCAAAAGACAAAACAGATGTTAAAAATTTAAATTTATGAACAATATAAACTCAAAGTATAAATACAATGCCACATCTAAACTATAATTTAATTAATATTAAAAATATCTTTAGAAAAATGAGTTATTTGATAACAAACACTAAATATATACAGGTGATGGGTTTTTTCTTTTCAATGCTAATATTTTTAGAACTTTTTGCATAGATACTATCTCATAATATTATTATACCTTCACACAGTACAAGTGATAATAATTATGAAATTTTTAGCCATATTTGCATTTTTTTTTTTTTTTTTAAGGATACAATTTTTTGTATAAACTCAAAGCTGGTACTCATTGAACTGTATCAATAAGTAAGATACCTACTTTTCTGTCCTGCAAGTTCTCTAGGATAAAAAATAATAAAAAAAATCCATAGTTTGTATTTATCTATTTTAAGTTGAAAAATAAAGTGCATTAGTGAACTACGAAAGAACTTTTCATTTGTTTTACAGTCAACTCCCTCTAACTCTCAAAAGTTTTGTCCGGAGGTTGTGCAGATAATAGGAATTTGCAAATTAGAGATCATTGCCTTTGTTTACAGTTTTCTTTTGCAGATACAAAGTCAGTTATTATTAAGTAAATAGACATCAAAACAGAAAGAGGATATTTAATAAATTTTAGAATAAATATTTCTTCAATATTAATAAAACTAATCTATCACATTCATATATGATGGTAAATAATTTAAGCATATTCAAATAATAGGTACCTATAAAATGTAAACAAACATATTTAAAAAATATGAAACAAAATATTTTTGAAAGTATGGAAATAATATTTTTGCTAATTAATTTTGTTAAACATTCATGTAATAGTGGTTTATTTTCAGCGCTAGTCTGTATGAATTGCAGGATAATAAATATAAGAATGTTACTCTCCCCCCCCCCCCCCATCCTACCCCATTTGTGTTTCAAAGTAAGGATTATGCTAAAAGTCTGATAAAAAATAATTAGTATAAGATTTAAAAAAAAAAAAAAAAAAAAAAAAAAAACTTTTTATATACCATGTTTTTAAATTTTCTGATAAGTCATTAGTAAGATACGCGAGGCTAAAAAATAATATTTAAGCAATATTTAAGCACACAGAATCAGTTCAGTGAAATAATAATAATAGTGGGGGAAAAAAAGTTGGTTTTAAAAATAAAATATTACTCTTTTTAGAACAACATATATTAGCATCGTACATTAGCACTTATCAATGTGTATAAAATTTTAAAATTGATAATCACGTCAATTTTTGTGAAATGCATAATTTAACTTTTTATAATTTTTTCACATTCATGTTAAATTAAATGTATTTATTTTTATGTTGAAAGAAAATGAACTCGTTATTATTATTTTTTTTTTTTTGGCAACAGTTAAATTATAGCTAATTTATTAATGGCTATTTTATTGCTATTAAGAGCTTATTATTTTCATATTTTAATTAATTTAAAAAAAACTATTCGAAAATCTGACTTTGAAGTATTGTGTTGTCACCGGGTTCTGAGTAACTATGAAAGTTTCAAATGTCTAGCTAGTAGGGGAATTAGTTTAAAATAGATTGCAAGATTTGTACCGAACAAACAAACAAGAATCGAAGTTAATAAAAACATGTAAAAATGTGAATTTTTTTTAAATATGAGATGTAAATTTCTTTTGTATTAAAAAATCAATTACGGATTAGAAGGATTTGCAGATTATAAATCTGCAGATTAGAGGGAGTTGACTGTACTGTATGTGACTATAAGGAAAATGAAGTTTTTGATGACATTTTGCAATACAGTAAAAGTAATTATTGCATACTGGTTCTTTTAATTAACTGGATTACATTAAGAGCTGTTTTATCAAAAAGTATAAGCAAGTGATCCAAATTATTATTTATTACCAGTTAAAGAAATAAAATTGTCTAAATTATAAAACTTTATACTGTTTAAATTGAAATTGATTTTTTTACTGGATTCTGGATTTTGAGTATTTGGAACGTGATCATCAGATACCGAGGCTCATTAGCTCATTTTCATAAAAAAAAAAACAAAAACAAAAAAAAAAACTCATAATTATTAACTAAATATGTTATTAAATTTGTATAGGTATATTTAAAGTTACTTAAAGTTGTTTATAAGATCAATGCATCTATTGTATCTTACAAATCTGCAATTTATAGGATAAATTTTTAAGAAAAATAGTTTCTTCTATTTCTTCCGGCCGGTTTTTTCCACGTTTTTTTCCACCTTGGAAGAAACTTGCCAACCCTGTTTGAAAAGCTGCTTTTTATGCTTTATTTTTAGGTAGTTGCTTTAAAACATGTAAAATCAGCCATATTGAAAAAGTCGCGAAACAAAACCACACCAAATTGGCAAGTTTGAAAAGAATCGCCAAGCAGTATTGTAAAGCACATTTTTCCTGGTTGTATCATTGTGTGTGATATTGTGCATAATCATGTAACTTGATATATTTCATCGAATACTATAATACTTAAGGAAAATGTGTATTAAAATGTTTCAAGGTGAAAAGTTATTTCTATGTTTATTGGTACAGTATACTCTCAAAAATCCGCACAGCTTAAAACGAAGTGTTTTGCGGATTTCTGAATTTTGCAGATTTTAGAGTAATTTCTTTTATTTACATCTTAGAACCTCATTTGAGCAGCAAATCTTTAAGATACAATTTATATATTATATATACAATGCTGAAATAAAGTGTGTCTAATAAAAGTACAAATATTTCATGAAATTTTAATTTAAAGAACAATTTTTATATATCACATTTCACATTATAGTTACAAATTATCTAGATTTTTGAAAAGTCTGATCAATACTAGTTTAAGTAAGAATATTCATACATATTTATTTTCCTATAACCTGCAAAATGTCAGCAATTCTTGGTCAATCACATAAGTTTGTGCTATGAGAAAATTTGAGTATTTATCTGCATGAGAGAAAATCTTTCAGGAAAACTGTCTTTCTCCTTTTCCTCTAAATGATTATCATTTATTTTTTAATAATTATGTATAATTACACTTATCATTTCCTCCTCTGCAATATGTTGAGTGATTGGTGATTCATCAGCATCAGTTTAAAACTGATTTGTCTCTTAATACAGCTGAATTTTTGCAATCCACTAATCAACAAATCAATTGTGACAATGTTTGTTTACATTGCAAATGATATGCGGATTTTAGAGAATTGCGGATTTTAGGGTTGCGGATTTTTGAGAGTTGACTGTACTAATATTCTTGTTCTATCATATCTTGTAACATATTATTCAGATAAAGTAAGAATTACTTATAGAATCTATTGTTTATGACATTATCTGATTTACTATATACAGTAGAAGGTCTTTATAACGCAAATCTATACAGTACACTCTCAAAAATCCGCACAGCTTAAAACGAAGTGTTTTGCGGATTTCTGAATTTTGCAGATTTTAGAGTAATTTCTTTTATTTACATCTAAGAACCTCATTTAAGTAGAAAATCTTTAAGAAACAATTTATTTGTTATACATACAATGCTGAAATAAAGTGTGCCTATTAAAAGTACAAATATTTCATTAAATTTTAATTTAAGGAGCAATTTTTATACATCATATTATAGTTACAAATTATCTAGATTTTTTAAAAGTCTGATCAATAATAATTTAAGTAAGAATATTCATACATATTTATTTTCCTATAACCTGCAAAAAAGTCAGCAATTCTTGGTCAATCACATAAGTTTGTGCTATGAGAAAGTTTGAATATTTATCTTATGTGAGAAAATCTTTCATGAAACTTTCTCCTCCTTCCTCTAAATTAAAATAATTTATTTTTTGATAATTATACATAATTACACTTATCGTTTTCTTCTCTGCAATATGCTGAGTGATTGGTGATTCATCAGCACCAGTTAATCTTATCTCTTAATACAGTTGAAGTTTTGCAATCCACTAATTAACAAATCAGTTGTGATAATGTTTGTTTACATTGCAAATGATATGCGGATTTTAGAGAATTGCGGATTTTAGGGTTGCGGATTTTTGAGAGTTGACTGTATAATGCAATTTTCTATGTAACGCACAACCTCTCAGACGTAAACAATGGAATTTGCAGTTGAGAAACACTTTCTAAAAAACTGTTACTTTGTAGAGAACTTAGTGTGATACAGTTTTTTTTTCTTTCTCTCCTTAATTCAGAGCTTTTTAATAAAAAAAATTGCCTTCATTCCAATTTTTTTTTTTTTTTTTTTTTTTTTTTTTGAAAATGAGTCATACAATGAATGATTTGATGCAAGCAAATATGGACTATGTTTATAAGCTAAATTTAACAAGGAAACTTAAGATGCATCCATCTACTATTCCATGGAATGTAATTTTAAAAATATCCTACTCTGTTTTGATGTTTTAACATATTTGGCTATGTTTATAAGGTAAGTTTAATAATGTTTGAAATGTGGTCTATATAATGCAAAACCTTGTGTTTTTAGGTTTGCATTATAAAGATCTTCTACTGTAGATATTTATAAGCTCTAGCATGTGAGTAGAGTATGCAAATTAGGTTATGGCTCTTGGTAAAACAATAGGCATACCTATCTGTTACATTGAACTTTGAGTATGCATATTATTCATCGAACTGTATGAGTATAAATGTTATTCATCGAACATTTAAAATTTAGATCTTGGGGAAACCAATTTATGCATCGAACTGTATAGGTAAAATATAATTCATCGAACATTTAAAATTTAGATCTAGTTGATGTGAACAATAGACATGTCTACTTCAACTTATTGAGTTTCCGTGGGTGGATGAATCTTCATCGCACGAAAACTGGGGAAAACGTGTCAAGATTGAGTCTTGTCCTAAAGACTGTGCTGCAAGTGCCAACAAAAAAAAGCTCAACCAGCCAGTGTGTGTGTGTGTGGAACGAAAAAGGACCAGCAGCTGTACGAGACGGGGTCTCATAATTCTTCATGTTTAATTTTGCTTAAGAATGAATAATGTAGTTTTTAGTCTTTTTTTTATATATTTGGTGTTGATGTTTGTTCATGTGTGTATCATGAAGTGAAAATAAAGTTCTGTGTCTACATACCCGAATATATTCTTCAAAATAATCTACACATATATTACTACTGGGAATGCGAGCTGTTAACACCCTAAAAGCCGAAAATTATGGGAACTTTCCAGCCATCCTTCCACATAGATGGCCAAACTGATTACACGGCTCTGCAAAAAAAAAAAAAAAAAAATTTTTTTCAAGATCTGATACCACTCTTGCTGATTCTTATGTAAAATGACCTCCTAAATCTGTATATGACTTCCATTTTGACCAGTCACCCATTGTTTTCTAGATACACCACCTCCTCCCTCAATTTCTTTCCCTGTTCGATAATTTTATGACCATGAATTTGATTTGAAGAATGAAAATAATTAATTTAACACCTGAAAACAAAAATATATAAAGTTTAAAAAGTAACATTAATAAAATATAAGATATGTAATGCATAATTTCAGTGGCAAATCCCCCCCCCCTAAAGGTTTTCCCTTGTCGCAAATGTCCATGTTTTAGAATTTTCCAACTCTGTAATCCTTCAGAAGATATTTAGCGGTTAAAATAACCCTCCCTCCTCCTAAAAATCAAATTTATAGCCTTAAAATCACTGAAAAAGGATAAAAATAGGGGCTATTTGTAAAAAATTGTGGGTGATAGGACAAAATGGGCATCATATTCGGATACATTAGGTCATTTTACATAAGAATGTGCTGAAATGGTGTCAGAGGCAGATTTCATGCCGAGCAGTGTTAGCCACAGCACAGCTCTAAGCTCATGTGTTTGGTATGTTTTGGGACTAAGGCAATTGACTGTGCTAGGGTCTTAAGTCTGGTCTGACCCATCTTTCTAAGGGGACCTAGGCCATATTTATGACAGTTGAAGTCAAGAGAAGTTGAACAGCATTTGTTTGCTTGTGAACAGCTTTTTGAAAGTCAAAGATGGAAGTAATTTCTGCATCACATTGCAATTAGGGACAAAAATTGGCCTTATTACAATAATCCTAAGTGCAGAGAATTATGGAGACGTGGTGTGGCCATTCTTCCACAAACAGATACTTCAGATAGGCTGCCAAAATCATTATTCACAACTTTAAGGTCATGCTCTGCATTTGGTGGTACCAGTTTAGTGTAGTGTATTATTATCTTCTAAAACTGACTGAAAAAAATCGCATGTGATCTGTATTAAAAGCATTTAAGCCAAGAATTTAAAGACAAATGGTCACAATACAACAAGAGACACGATACATTGATTTTGCAGCATGGAAATGCCAGACTGCATCTCATAAAGTCAGTGAAAACATACTTTTAAACATTAAAATGGGACTTTTTACCTCACCCGCTGTGTTTTGTAGATATCGCTTATTTTGATCCATGGCACATGTCCTAGCTGACCAGCATTTGCATTCTTATGAAGAAGCAAAAAATTGGATTGATATGTGGACTGCCTCAAAAGATGAGCAGTTTACATGCGCGTAGCCAGGGGGGGGGGTGCCCTGGGTGCCTGGGCATCCTCCCGCTTACGCACACACATTCAGTATATTTAACAAAAACATATTAAAAACAGAAAAAAAATAAAATAAAAGATTTGAAGGTTAAAAAAAATTGTTATTACTAATATCAATGATTTTATGCAATAGGTAGACACTTTCTTAAACATGGTGGTAAAATATATTTAAATGAATAATCTAAATTGTTCATAAATACAAATTTACTTGCACATTTCTTACAAAAATTTGCAAAGTAATTTTTCTTGATAAAAAAAAAAAAAAAAATAGTATGTTGTGGCCACCACATGACTTTCTTCTATATTTTCCTGTACAAATTCACTCAGTAAAAATAATTTATTAAAATTATTATTTAAAAAAATTATCTTCCATGATAATGCAGATGATTTCCATATTAGAGAAGTAGTATAACACTATATATATTAAAAAAAAAGTCAATTTTATTGTCAATATTACATTTTTTTTTTTTTTTTGTTAAAAATTAAAAAAATATCGATAACTTTATTTTAAATTATCGCAGATCGATGATTCAACCATTCATTTTAAAGGTATTGGCGAGCTCTTTTGAAAGATACCCATCCTGTCACAGATACACACACAGACAGACGCAGACATTTTCTAAAAATGGTCAAATCGTGTTCTACAGCTCTCAAAACGTGTAAATCCATCAAAAACCCGAGGTCGAAAATTTTTACAAATCCAATACTTTCTTCTATTGAATATAGAAGAAAGTAAAAAAGAAGTATTTTGTTTTTTCTTCAAGGAAAAGCAGAAAAAAAGGCGATAAAATGATTTAGTTTATTTAAACTCGTGGCCTTAACAGTGAGTCAAAAGTTTTTTTGTCATTTCTTTTTTATGAACATTTTTTTTTTTCAATTTTCTCTTACCCTTACATGTTGGAGAATGAAATGTTTTGCGGTTCAATTTTTGAATGTGAAATAGTTTTTACTATAATAGTATGTCTTGAGGTCCGCTCAGTCGCATAACCAGGTTCTTGTGCTTAGCCTGCATGGGCATAACTCAAAAGCAGGTACTGGCAGGAAGTCTAAAAATCGTATTCAATCTACATCATAATGATCCGTGTACTATGACATACAAAGAGTTCAAATACATTATTGCTTAAGTACAAATTTTCTAGTTGTATATATTAACAACATTTTTAAAGTGAACTAAACATAATGAAACTAACATATAATTTTATAGATACAAAATAAATTTGGTATAAAAGATTGTAAGAAAAGTTAGGTTCGATTAAAAGCATTCATACCAAATTACATTGAGTCCAGTAAAAACTCTTAAAAATTATAACTACTTTCCCTTACCATGAGTTACAGAAAGTATTATTTACGAGATCGAATTTTCGAACCTAAATCCTTGCAATAATTTCAGGTTTCGGAAGTTCTTTGAATACAAAAATAATTTTTTCAGTAATTGTTGATCTGATTGCATTTCTGGTATCATAATTTAGCAGGTGAATTTTTTTCTGATTACATTGGTCTGCGAAATTGTACTTTTCAAATTTTTTATGTACTGTGTTGGGTGTCTCTGGTGTGTTTTGATACTCTGAATTCAGAAATGATTATCTTTTTTTCCTATCACATAAGAATTTTCCAAAAAGTAAGAATGAAAATCAAAAGAATTCGTCTAAAAGTTATAACAAATTCAAAATAATTTATATATAAAATACATTGATATAGGGCTATTGTTTACATATCATCTTTTAAATTTATTTCTTCACATCGAATCTCCCTTTAGAGCATTTTACCTTGTGCAAGGTTTAAGGGTTTTGTGTGTGTGTGAACTCTCCTTGTTCTTCACTCACATCGCCAAAATTTTCAGGAAAATAATTTAGATGGGAGTTGAAAAAAATTTGACTTTAAAAGCGAACAATTCCTTTTTTTTTTTCAAAACTGTACGTGAGGGAAATTTTTAAATAGGTTTTCCTTAAACAGCATCCAAAAATATCTCAGAAAAACATATCAACCTGAAGAATAAAATTTCTTCGTTGACATGTCTTATTTGCTATTTTTAAGAAAGACAACACCAGAAAGTTCAAATTCAATATTGTAATTGCATATCATTAGTAGACTTGTGTTTTAAAAATGCAGGTAGAGTAATCAAACAAAAAGTTTTAAAAGATGCAATAGACACGTGTTCCCCCCCCCCCCCCCCCCCCCCCCCACACACACACACAAAAATACATGCCAAACAAATTTGTTTCTAAAACAATTTTCAACTTTTTTTAAAGTACCTCAGAAATGGTCGGTCAAGTATAAAATATCTTATTTTTGTGACTAAACTGCCACATTTTATTTACTATTTAATTAATGTTTTTTACTTTATTTAAAAGCTATCACTCAAATTTAATAATAATAAAGCATTTTATAATTGTTAGTATTACTTTTGAACTTTGACAGGCGATTTATTACTGAAAATAAATTATTTATCTATGAACAGACGATTTTGTATTTGTAAATAATAAAGAAAGAAATTTATTAAAAATTAGGCTACAGTGTCAATATTTATTCGGATCACCTTCTCATGCGATTTTATAAAACAATTTCCTCTTACTTGAAAATCCTGGATCTGGAGAAGGTGGTGTATAATTCTATTAAAGCTGTATTGAATGACTAGAGAAAAGAAAAAACTTGTGGAATCATCTGCAAACATGTGAAGGATTTGTTGATTATTTCAACCAAGAAAAAAGAGGGAGTTTGAAGAGGAAGCTCAAGACAACACAGAAAATACAAACATCAAAGAAAGGTATGCGCAAAATATGCTCCGTTATTTAGTCTTTTAATTTTTTAAATAGCAAAGACATTTATTAAATTTGTTTATTATAACCTTATTAAAAAGTATAGCTTTAATTTTATAGCGATCGCAGTACCCGTTTCCAATATTCTGTTTGAAACTAACATCACAACTACAACAATATGACAATGTTTTAAAATATAGAAAATAAATTTTATTCATGAATATGGGAACGAATAAAATAATAATTTAAAAAAAGTAGCTACAAGATTGTATTAATATATATATATATAATATATATATATATATGTTCAGAATTTGAAACTGGTAAAATAAAAAAGAAAATAAATGAGATTATAAATAAAGTAAACATATCATCAGAATTCTATTTTATCACTTTGTGTGCGCAAAATAAGTTCCGTAGTTTAGTTTTTAGTATTTCGTTTATAACTCAAAATTTAAGATTTTATTTAATCTTTTAACGTCCATTGGTTTCGCACTGACTATTCGACACAATTTAACTTTTTTTATGCAATATTCTTTCCTTGTTTTAATCAATTTTCAAACTTCTGTTTCTTTTCTGTTAGGCAGATAGCGGCACTACTCTAAAAGTCCGAACTTTATCAAATGATGTGTCAAAGGAAGCCGAATGCACCGATTTACGCTACCAAAACTGCAGTCTGCATTTAACATTTTTTTTTTTTTTACATTGGTGTCTTTAACGTTGTGTAAATACCGATATTTCTGTTCTGCGTCAAGTCTAGTTATTTATTCTAAGAGAAAGTTACTTTATTTATATGTTAAAACATACATGTGTTAACATGTGTAACTTTTATACATGTGTTAAAACGCATACATGCTTACATATGCCCACTACGTTCATAATGTAATTGTAATTTTCAGTTTAAAATTTGGGCACCCCCCTGCTCAGAAAGCTGGCTACGCCTATGGTTTATATATGTGTATATGGATTCAAATGCTGCCTGAAAGATAAGAGAAAGTCATGCTTATTAATGGATTATATTTATAATCATGAATGTTTAACCAGTCTTTTCCAATAAGGCCTCAAATGTTAAAAAAAAAAGAAAAAAGAAAAGAAAAAAAAAAAAGAAAGTGGATGCAAAATTGTACACCTGGTAAACATAACTCATTTAAATTTTACTAATAGAATATTAAAACAAATTTATTATAACTTACCTCTAAAATATTATCCATTTACAATGCTCCAGTTCTACTTACTACCACATAATTCCTTAAGAGCACTAATAAATGTCCAAACAATTCAGTAATCTAAATTTTATTTTCATTAATTACCTCAAAATTCATTCACTTTATCAAAATTTCATAAAGTAAACCACTTTATATAAAAATTTTTCCTTAAAAATGCTTTGTAAGCACTACATTATTTTCAAAATATACATAAGTAATGAAATATTAAACATATCTATGTAAGGATTCTCCTCATAAAGATTCCACCATACATTTAAACAGATGACTTAACACATATATAGCCGGAACAGAAAATGCTCTCTCACAGTCTTCTAGCTTTGGCAAACTAGTGAGCTTTGCACAAACATAAAGTACGCCAAATGGAAGAAGCATACAAGACTTGATTTCAGCCCCATTTTCAAAAGAAAGTTAAGTTAATCAAACTAAAATAGTCATTGCTCACTCTGCCCTAGTCCTCAGCTATAGATCTAATATAATTTTTTTTTTGGTATAAAGTGATAAATCAAAATATAATTGTTGAAATAAGATAATATTTATTACTGCATAATATCCATAAATTTTAGATACTAGTATAAAATTTTATTAAGAAAATCTATCCTCTAATTAACCCATTGAGTGCCTTCTAAAAGGGTAAAATTTTAATGTTGTTTTCACTGCATGGTTTTTAAAATGTCTTAAAACAATAGTTATTTCAGTTTTAAATTAAAAATGCGACTATGGGTGTCAAGATGAACCTCATGACTATTATATGTTACTTTTATGCTTTAAAAACAAACTAAGAATGTATAATTATATATTTTTTTAATTATAAGTGTATTAAAGAAAAACTTCCTCTCAGTGTACAGAAAAATACATTCAGCCTCTCGTAGTCGGAGGACAATAATAATTATCAGAATGCAATAATAATGATATGCATTTTACTTTTTAATTGTATATTTAAAAGATTTTTTTTTTTAATACAATTGTTAGATTTCAAAGGTTTAATCATTTTTAGATTATTAATATATATCTAATTAATAATAAATTCTGAAGTATATGTTAATGTTGATAAATGCTTCACTATACTAATTATTTTAATAAATTTTTATTTTTAGTGAGCAAAGCATGGAATTTACCTCAATCTGGATGTAAAAATAAGAGTTACCTCTATTTAGAAGAGAAATATTGGATATGTTTCTGGGAAAAGGTTTTTTCATTTTGTCTAAAATTAGTTTTAGAAGTTCCATGTCATCAGTATGGGAATGCTGCTGCGGGTGTGTTTTTACTTTGGCCACATTCTTATCATAATGCAATCTTCAAGATACTAAAGTCTTCTGCCGAATATAAAGGTAATGTCTTTTAAATTTTTAATGAAAACTTGATAGATAAGATTATGAATTTTTTTGAGTATTCCTTGTCATGATTAATATCCCCTGGATGACCAAATTATCATACCAGGTCCTATTAAATTTATCTTTTTCTTTTTTTTAACACTGTTTAATTTTGGTTTTATCACACCTCTGTTTTATCTACTTGTTATTAAAATATATTCAATTTTATTTGTAATAATGCATATTTTGAAACTTTTTTCTTAAAAGTGCAGGAGACTTATTAGATTATTTAATGCAAGATAAAATTATATTAAAAAATTGAGTTAAGCATTTAAAAGTTAATTAAAAGGTAAAACTCTAAAATACATTAAAAACATTTAAAACCTTCTATAAGTTACCTATATACAAGCACTTTCTGCCGCAATCTGCAGCCTTCTTCAGGTATGTTGTCTTTAGTGAACTGCACTTGGCAGTCTTGCTACTTGTCTCCTCTCCTGTAGCATAGTGCACCACCTGACATCTATTTCCATTGGCTCCTTGTTGCGTGAGTCGTAATTCGCTACGATTTCGATGGCTTCGCACTTTATTGCATAATAGTAATTATTATAATGAGCTATTTTAATAAAGTTTTTAAGATAAAATCCACTTCTCTGAAATGACAGGTATTTACAAAATAAATTTCACTAACGAAAATGAAAAAACCGAATGCTACATAGGTATGACAAAATGAAAAATAAAAGGACACAAAAATGATATTAAATATAATAAAATAACGACAGCCCTGACCAACAAACCAAAATGAAAATATTACCATAGACTTCAAAAACTTTAATAAAATAGCTCATTATAATAATTACTGTTATGCAATAAAGCGCAAAGCCATCAAAATCTTAGCGAATTACGACTCGTACAACATGGAGCTAATGGAAATAGACACTGGGTGGTGCGCTATGCTAGAGGAGAGGCAGTGCCATAAAAACCAGCGGTGCGTCACACCTGGGCCCATGAAGCAAGGGGGCCCATAGCCAGAAAATATTTTATTATTATTATTATTATTAAAAGAAAAAATGCTTAGAATTTCAAAAATCTGCATCCCCTACCCCCTCTCACTCACACATAATCTGCCTCTAGAAGAAGAAATAGTCTTGAAAAATCCACTCTTTAAAAAGTCCTACTGCCTACTCCAATCTTTCATTTTTAATCCTTTACTCTCTGTGGACACATGGAAAATGATGTTACTATTCTTTGAAAAGAAATCGTCTTTTCTGCTCCGTACAATAGCGATGTTTGTCTACCTCGGTATACGGTACTGTCTCAAACGAACTGGAGTTTTGGAACTTGACAAAGTGAGATGATCCTGGAAATATAGCCATTGCACATGAAAGAGTCAGTTCAGCGTTCACTTTGGAGGAAATAGTATCAAAGGAATAAACTATTACTACAGAAGTCGTTGGTCTTTGTTGATTGTCTTATATCTCTCAGACATAATCTGATAATCATTTGAAAAGAAGATTAGACAAAAGTAAAAGGTAAATAATAATAATAATTATTATTATTATTCATTTTTATTCTAAATTTTATTCGGTATTAGTATTAATATATTTGGTATATATTAAATATTTCATTCAAATGATGGAACTTTGTTTAAAATTTGATATTATGGATTTAGAGGCCCCTTATTTTCTGCGACTCCCGAGTCTTTTGCAAATTTACTTTTAAAAGATTATGTTATTAAAAATTCATTTTAAAAGATGGGATTACTATTTCAATTGAGAAATATTCAGTATTAAAATTTTCATTTGAAGGAAAACATTATGCTTCAACCTTATAATTAGAGATTTAGAGGCTCCTTGTTGTTGGGGCTTTCCATATTTGCCGAAACAATAATATGAGCCTGATATGTTGTTTATTGTTTTTAGATGTGTTTGATAGCTTTTCAATGTTTGAAAAAATTCAACTGTAATGCTGAAATACTTTTAAAAAGAACTTTTGGGGATATCCGTAATTATTCATTAAATTGAAATTGTTTAAGACCCAAGATCTTAATTATTGTATCCACTGTATCTCAGCATGACTTTACAGTTTAAAATTTTTTAGAGATTATTTTTCTTAGATTGTAGAAAAATTAAGATGTACACATACTGAGAATATATATATACATATACAGTCAATAACGAAAGTGTCCGAACACTAGCAAAAATTCCTATGTAAAAAAAGTACACTTCATACGGTTTTGTTAAATAAATCCTTGTCGAATCCTGTTCTTAGTCAGTCTAAGAACATGATTCGGTAAGGATTTATTTAACAAAACCGTATGAAGTGTACTTATTTTACGAAGGAATTTTTGATAGTGTTCGGACACTTTTGTTACTGACTGTACATATAATAATGATAATCTATTCAGCATCATAGAAGCCAAGCAACAGATACAAGATCACTGAAACATCAATGACCAATAAGATTAAAAATTTCTTTATGTAGGAGAAGTTCAGAAAAATGAAAAAAAATTTCATCAGGGGATGAAATACACAAATTTAAAGAAACCAGATTTATTAATTACAGCCTGCAAAACAAATGAATCAATAAACTAATACAACAAATCTTAACTTAAAAACATAAACTATATCGAAATTTATGAAAAATAATTTAAGAAACTTAAGAAAGGAAGGATATATATATATTGGGTCATAAACCTAGATTATAGTTACTAAAATTTGCCTCTTAAGTTCATATTTTTTTGCAGAGATTTTCAAAAAAGTCTAACCTCGATAATATAGAATAATCTATTTAAAACCCAAATTCTTAATGTATCGTATCACATAAATCTTTTCAAAGTTTGAATAAAATTTAATTTGAGAGAAAAAAAAAAAAAAAAAAAAAAAAGTAACTTTTTTTGTTTATTAACCAAAAAAATTGATGGAATTTGAAATGCAAGTTGGTCTTGTGGGGTACAGGCTGTATATTATATTTCTGTGTTTGTGAGAGAAAATTAAAAAAAAATTTAAAACTGCAATTTTTAATCCCACTTCAAAAACATGTAACTTAATGTGAAGAAGCTGATTTTTTTTTTCTCCTAACGGTTTCCATACAATCTTTTGCTGTTGTCACCTAAAATTCATACATTAGTTAATTTTAAAAAATCTAATTGTCTGATCGATATGCTGTTTAATCCATTGGATTAAAAAAAAATTTCCCTTTCATTTGGTACCTTATTTGTAACGATACGACTGATATTTCTAATTTATTTTCTAATTTATTTTCCTCATTATAAATGTACAGTCGGTAACAAAAGTGTCCAAACACTAGCAAAAATTCCTATGCAAAAAAAGTACACTTCATATGGTTTTGTTAAATAAATCCTTGTCGAATCCTGTTCTTAGTCTGTGTAAGAACAGGATTTTATAAGGATTTATTTAATAAAACCGTATGAAGTGTACTTTTTTTACATAGGAATTTTTGCTAGTGTTTGGACACTTTTGTTACCGACTGTACTTTTTTTTTATTATTATTCTGTCGAAAAAAAAAAAAAAATGGCAACAATTAAATTATGTTGAGATTCAAAAAGGTAAAAAAGCTGGAAATCATTTTTTTTTCTTTTATTCCATTGTATGAAATTTTAGTACACTTTGTGGGCCGTACGCAATTTACATAGATTATCCCACCCAAAAGCCGGTCAAACAAATTGCTCCACACATACCTCTCTTTTATTCAAACTTTTCCTGTGATGTTGGAAAGTGTTTCATAACACAAACCTAGAAAAAAAATTAAATTTTGTTGGTAAACTGTGTGTTCGAGGATGCTGAATCCAAAAATGACCTCCATCTTTGCCCACCACATATACGGTTATTTTTGCAAGATATTAGGGGGTTAGATTACAAATTCTCAATTTTATTACACGGAACTAAACTTATTCTTTCTCATAATTAAGCAATCAATTCTTACATGATGTACTTACATTTTATGCTCATTCTCTTTTTTTTTTTTTTTTCAAAACCTTTTCTTCTTCTGTCCCTTTTTTTTTTTTTTTTTTTTTTACGTCCCTCTGAATGTGTTTATGTATTCATTCCTTCCACTGCCCCTTCCCCCCCTCCCCAATTTCACCTATTTTTAATTTTTATTTATTTATTTATTTTCAATTTACTTTAATAAATATTGTTTTAAAATAAGAAATAATTGTTGATCGTTGTTCTTGTAGCCAGGGATGATTGTGTGTAGGATTTTTTTTTTTTTTTTTTTTCCAGATTTCAGGATTTTTTCCAAACAACTTTTTACTAGTAATTCCTTAGATTTACAAAAACTTTACATGTACTTTATTGGTTACTATAGTAAAAAATGTTCATCGCACCCTGGTCTGTCTTTTTTTTTCTTTTTTTCATGTAACTTTAAGATTTTCAAACAGATCACAAACAAGCTCCTATAATCAATAATAGGATACCAAATTTCATAAATTTGAGTAAAACACAACTAAAAATTACAGTGTCAGACCCAAATAAGGGACTAGGGGATTCATACCTTCACACACGCACACACACACACACACACACACACACACACACACACACAAAAAAAAAAAAAAAGGAATGAAAGAAAGAAAAAAGGCACTTACAAACATTGAAAATTCATATTGAAACAGCTGATTAACATTCTGAATGAAATGATTTTATTTTAAGTAATCACAGTCAATCTGCATTAAATCAGCCATGTTAAGTAGTTATCTGTCTTAGTTCAACAAACATCAGCTATAAAACAATTTCATGTTTTTTCTTTCAATTAATTGCTAAATAAGTCAGTGTGTTGGCACGAAATTTGCGAAATTCTATGAAATAAATAAAATGTTTGTATGAAAACACCATAAATAGCAGAAATCTCTCAACAGTTGTTTCGAGCCGAAATAATAGCATGGACCTTCATCAATCGGGGGGGGGGGAATAGATGAGGGGCGTGCTATTATTTCAACTTGGAAAAATTGCTGCATTTCTTTCTATTTATGGTATTTTCATACAATGTATTTTATTTATTATTTTTCAACACAAATGCACAAGCGCATTTTTTACTTACGTTCCAAATCTATAGTAAGGAAAGTATTGTAATCTTAATAAAATTCTACTATGAGATTTTGGTGTATCAATACTTCTTGAGATCTTCTGAATTCATTTTCAATATTTACAGCAATATATATGTGTGTGTGTGTGTAAGCGATAGTGTCTAAATAATGTCTAGGAATTACTGAAATTGTTGAGTTTTTTATTTTTTTAATCCCGAGAACCCGAGTTTTTAATTTCTTCAACCCAGTATTTCTGAAGGACTTAAAAAAAAAAAAAAAAAAAAAAAAACGTGCTGGTAAGTTTACTGAGAAATATGCAAATAACATAAATTCTAACATTATACTCCAGATAGAAACATTCAGATACAATGCAAAATATATAATGAAAATATTCGTAAGGTTGCATGTTTCATTTTGGAAAATGATTATTGCTCTTGTTTTCCAGATCTATTCACATTACCTGTAATTTTCCTAAAATTGCCTGTCACAGTAGCTTTAACTGAATGGTCATTTTCTAAAATGAAACTAATAAAAAAAGTATCTGTTGAGTAGTATTTCCTTTCCCAACAAAGATTAACAAACATTTCTGTTCTAAGCAGTCAGACTGTTTGAATATTGAGTTCATTGGATAGTTAGACCGGTTTTACGTTGCACTAGTTTTACCCTATGATCAGTTGGTCATGGTCTCTCCCCCCTTCCCAAGCATGATCAGGAGACATGCCATCACAATTTGGATCCCCCAGGGAGTGGATACTCCTTCACTTCGGAGACGCCAGACGTATAACTTGGATGGGAACATGGAGTACATTGTAGCCATGACAGCTTTTACGTGCACCAGCCACCATCAGTGTATGCGATGGTCCTTGGCCGACTGGAGTATCGAACCCATAATCTTCCAATTACGAGCTAGGCATCCATTTATAGGGCTACCATGGCCCCTTGAATATTGAGCATCTAGTTAAAAAGTTTGCTGATGGCAATTATTTTTAGCTTAATTTAATTTTTCCAAAGCACAATCAGTAAAAAATGTAAAATACTAGCTTATTTTAAAGCGATTTTTAAATACTTTGTCTTTGCAATATTGTAATGCAATTACTATAGTAATATTAGTATTTGCAGTAAAAGTATTAATATTGCGTCTGAAGTAAGACAGCAAGGGAAGGAGCTCTAGAAATTCATCTTTAGTGGAGGGGTCCATAAATTCCTCACTTGCACCGGGACCCCAGCTTACTTGTTACGGCACTGAGGAGCGGAGACAAGTAGCAAGACCACCGAGTGCAGTTCACTTGAGACAACATACCTGAAGAAGGCCGCGGATTGCGGCAGAAAGTGCTTATATATAGGTAACTTATAGGAGGTTTTAAGTGTTTTCAATGAGTTAAGCATATTTACATAAAATTTTTTGTTACCCTGATTTAAAAAAAAAAAAAATGTTCTTTCTTTTGTTTGGCAGACATGCATCTAATGTTTGTGAGGCAAAAAATGCATAGAAAACATAAAATTTTGAAAGCAAACTCAGCTAAGCTCAGCTTTGTAAATGTGAGCTGAGAATTTTAATAAAATTACTCAAAGTCCAATATTCAAAAGAAAGCTTAAGAAATTACTATACAGGAATTGTTTAAATATATGGCATAAAATAAATGCGAAACCATATAACTTATGGAGAAAACATACAATCTGACAATACTAGGTCCTGTAGCTGCTTGGCAAAAGGAATGCAACTTTCATTTTGAGATACTGAAACAGTGAATGTGTGACTTGGCCTCATTGCCATCTCAATTTTGATCTCCTATAGAGTAGACAGATTGCCCTGCTTTTATAGCCCAACCACTTGCATGTAAAGTTAAACACTTAATAGTGCAAAACAGCGTAACAATGACCAGACGCCATCATATTCTTAGTACCTTCACATGCTAGTTGAGAATAGAGAACAGATTACTCTTATGGACCCTTCTTACTTCATTTTCAGTGTTGAGAGAACTAGGCTTATTCAACTAGTCCACTGTGGGACAGTACTTATTCTTTATTTTAACTAAGATAATTAGTTTTCAAAATAAGGTAGGGATAATTTGTCCTAAATATCTTTAAAATAAATAAATAAATAAATAAATACCATGATTAAAATAAAGTGCTTTAAATTAAAACAAGGAAAAAATCGTTCAAATAATGCTACACTAACTCTAAGATTTGTACTGAAAATATTGTAGTATTAATTATTTTGTCATTTTTACATATTTTGTTAATGCTATATGATTCACAGTATATATAATGATGATTATCTCTTAAACTGTTTTTAAATTAAAAACATTTATTGAAACCAAATATTAATACAGTAGAACCTCGATCCCTTGTTTTTCACGAGGTGCGTGAAATAAACTCATGAAAGTGAGAAAACAATGAATGCAGGTTAAAGTCAAAACATGAAGAAAAGTATGTTTTTGGATTAATACGCACAGTGTATACAACATATTTCTAATAAAAATTAATTTGTTACTTTCCAAACTGTCAGAGAAATAAATCACTGTTGTAGAACACTAAGTAAAATTTATTTTTAAAAATTAAAAATTTTATGTTCAGTTTTTTGTTCCTTTTATAAATTAAACAGGAATTTTTCCAGATTTCTCTGGTCTTTTTCTGTAATTTCATGTGCTTATATAAAAGCTCGTGTATTTTTAAACACCATAATTGAGTCATCGGCGTAAAAATTATCCCCTGTTTCTTCGCCATTATTTTCACTTTTTGAAATCAGACATTTCTTCTATGCTTTAGGATACTGCACGTCACAATGCCTTGATTAATGCAAATATTATAACTAAATTTTGTACCAGACGCATCCTCTGCCACATGCAACCACTCTTCATCTGCATTATCAGCATCATCATTTTCTTGTCTTTCTGTTTGGTATCTTTCATCATTTTTTTGCACGTAACTGCAGTTTGCGAAACAATTTTCTGGATTACTTTAGATGTTACTTCACACTAAAATTATAAAAATGAATAAATGGTCCAGAGAAATGATATCACAATTTTGATCCTTCATGGAAATGGGGGAAAAGATTATTTTAGGATGAAAGAAGTAATTCCAGTTTGTATGCCTTATGGAATCGCTTGACCTTCAGGAGAAAATTTTTACAAGGTCAGGAGAAAAATTTTACAACAATGAATGCGGAAAAACCACTTTTTGAAGAAAGATACATGCGGGTTTCTGTTGGATTTCATATCCATAAACACTCTATTACAAATTTAATTTACTTTAGCAAAGTGCAAATTATAAGCAGGGAGGAGTAGCTGGAGTTTTGGAGTTTATGTAAAATGAAAGAATTATTCTGCAGAGTTTAATTTCCTTTTAAATTATAATTATATTCAACTTAAAATATGAATGCATGAAGTCAAATAATAACTAAGTTTTAATTAATCAAATAAATTTATTAAAGTTTAATAAAAGCACATGTAAACAAAATATAACAAAGTACAATAAAGCAATAGTTATCTATTAACTTATAACATAAGTCTTATTATTTGAATTAATTTAGAAGAAAAACATAATTATAGTTACTTAACCTTATACACCTTAATTACAAATGATAAATAGCAAAGATATCAAAAATGGCTTCATGACCCGATAGTAAAAGTTCGTTTGTTCTGATCAGTAATAAAAATATAAAGATCTTTTAAATGATAATCTAATAAAAATTCTGCATCATATCTTTTACTTGCTTGAAATCTTTTACTTACTTCACTAAAATAGAGAAAACTTAAAAATATACTATCACGTTAAGCCAACAGGTACTCAATCCCCCATTAAACCTAATGCGAATAATAAAACACTGGTGAAAAACAAAAATAAGAAAACCCCCATCTCTAGTTCACAGCTGTCAATTTATATCTTCTTTCACCAAATTAATATTCATATCAGAGAGCAAAAGCGAAAGTTCCAGACAATTCTAAAATGGATTTGCATATGACGATCAACTGTGAACAAATTGATTCTTTGACAATCGGTAAGCTATGAGATCGGCAGCTAGACGAATCAGGAATCGCTAGTCCTACAGCGCTGCCTTCAGGAAGAATTAGGGAACTAACTCTTTGATTACTGGCTGTTATGAGTGTAGGATCGTTATGAGTGATGCTGCTGATGGAATGTAAACAATGTAATTGAAAATAAAGATTGAATTACTTTAAATTAATGAAATTCTAAAAGGTAAGTAATACTTTTTTATTTGCATTTTACTATTAATAAAGATTTATTTTACTTTTATTATGTATATGCAGAGGTAAAGATTTAAAGGGATTTTGGATGATGGGATTAAATAAAGGGGCCTATTACTAACAATCCCCCCCCCCCACACACACACATCATCCAATTTCTCACAGACGAAGTTCGTACAGCACAAAGAATAAAAAAACACTAACTCAATTCCCTTGAGTCAAACCACTAAAAACACTTAAAGACAATGCCTCTACAACTCACAGTTAAATGAATTTGTTACTTTTAAATTCGAAAATATTTTACAACTTTTACAAAAATACTGCTCATTTCTTTTTTTTACCATCAGACCATGATTACAGAACAGTCAAAATATATTAAAGTTCAATTTTTGAACTGCCTTTTTTTTTCTTTGTATGATCACAAAATTCATCAGGAATAACTAACACTAATTATAACAAACATTTAAATAATCATGTATATTTGCACACTATACAATTAACATAAGTAACTGCTAAATTGATATGCCTCTTTTTATTATACAAAAATTCATTTATTTTTATTTTTTAAATGCATATTAAATATGAAAAATATTTATGAAATATTACGAAACAACATTGTAGGATAATACCACTCTCACAGTTCATTCATCCATCATCTTTTTGGGGCCCCAATTCACACTTTTTCATTCACACCTAAAATCTAAAATGAAGAATCTATTACAGAAAAATAGTATCAAATTATATATATATACATACATCATTGTTTCAATAAAACTTAAACTATATCAACATTCTTCAACTTTTCTTTTACGGTTCAACAACTATATGTTTAAATGGTTTAATGTTAAAAGAATTAAATTAAATACAATGTCATAAGTTAAGCAGGATCTAGTGGCAGTTCCAATAACAACTAAATAAAATAAGGACTCACTGACTTAAAATTATTAACATGCCCACGATATGCCCTAGCATGACAACAAACCTCCAGTGGGCACTATCTCTTGAAAATCATCTGGCATTTACAATGAACACTCTTGCGAGACGCTTCATAGGGCTGCTCTGATTAGCTGAGAATGACTTGGTAGTGGCAATTAATCATACTCTGACAGGAAAATTAAATGCTTAACTTGATGACAAGTAAACTTTTTTTTCAAGATTAAATTGCATATCATAAATAGCTATATACTAGTGTGCATTTTAAAACAATGTACAAAATAGTCCATATTAAACAATACATTAATTACTTTAAACTTCAAAATCATTTTATAAAACAATGTACTTATTAAATAATCAATTATACAATATACTAATAAATTATATACAAAACAATTTAATTCACAAAAATATTACTTATAAATTTACCTAGGTCATTCTTGGTGAGCGGCTTGGTAAAGGCGTCAGCCAAATTAGATTTATTAGGGGGACCGGAAAATAATGTCGTTTTGAATTAATAAAATGAAACCGGAAATTTTTGTGTAACAGTGTTTACATGGTACTTTACAAATAACCATCTTATAAGTTACCTAAGAATATCTTAAATTTCATCCATGATAAATTTTCGATGTCAGTATTTTAATTCAAAATGACATTATTTTCCTGTCCCCCTAATACATTGAACAAATTGCAAGTCAAATTTATTTTCATATACCAGATCTCTGACAAAAAATAATTTTACGTTGATGAGCTTAGAGCGGTGATTTTCAATTGGGGATTTCACAAAATCAATAGTGGCCATATTATCTACATACAAAATAGGTTGAGATTTACTGCCAGATATAATTTTACGATTATAACATTCATTTAATATATTATCGAACCAAGTTAATTTTCGGGCTGCTTCAGTCATGGCTATAAACTCAGCTTCCATAGTTGATAGGCTTACACTGTGTTCTTTAAACGTTCACCAACTTATGGGAGAATTTCCTGGCAAAACTAATTGACCACCAATTGAGGTTCAATCATCACGATTGGCAGCAAAATCTGCATCTGAATAGGTTATTAATTGAATCTTTTTTACTTGTTAAATTTAATTTTAAGTGTTTAGTATGGACCACATATCCTAGTAATTTTAACAGACCATCCCAGTGGGTCATACCAGGATTAGATTGAAATTGGCTTAATACATTTACCGCATAAGCTATGTCAGGTCTGTACAATTAGATGTAAATTAGAGAAAACCTAATATGCTTCTTTATGGTAAACGAGACATTTCAGATTTTTCAGCATCAGTTTTAGAACATGCACTCTTAGTGTGTTATAATGTAACTCCATGGTTTTAGTCATGTGAGCGCACGTTCTGTGTTAAAATTGATATTAGTTTAGAGTTTGAAAATGGTTGTTGTTCTATATGTTTTGTGTTTTGTGGCTGTTGAATAAAGTTATAATTTAAACAGCTAGCAATGGATTCTATGCTTAGTTAAGCTATATTTAGAGCCTCCGTTAAACCTGTATAGGAAAAACATCACATGGTGGCAGCAGAAAAACAGTAAAAGCAGTAAAGTGAAAATACTGTAGGTAATTTGTTTTGCATTTACCGATATTGAGCGAAGCCTATTCTAAAATTTTCAACTACGATGGAAACTGATAAAATTAGTGTTGTAAGGCATTCATTTCAAGTTACACCACCAGAACCATTTACATTTTCTACTCCAGCTAATTGGTCAAAATGGATAACTCGTTTTGAACGGTATAGAGTTGCATCTGGTTTGAACAAGCAATCGGATGGTGAGCAAATAAACTCATTGATTTACATCATGGGCGATAAAGCTGAAGATATTTTTGCTTCGTTCCAGTTAAGCACAGAAGAAGCAGAAGATTATCAAATAGTCCTGAAAAAATTCAATGACCATTTTGTAGTAAAAAAGAATACTATTTTCGAGCGAGCGCAGTTTAATAAGCGTATTCAACTCGAAGGAGAAAGAGTTAATGACTTTATTACAGCACTATATCGTCTAGCTGAGAGTTGCGAATATGGAAATTTACATGATGAATTAATAAGGGACAGAATTGTAGTTGGAATAAGAGATAAAGCCTTAAGCGAAAAGTTACAATTAGATAGCGAATTAACATTAACAAAAGTTACAGAAAAGGTACGTCTTAGTGAATCCATTAAACAACAACAACTAAAACTTGGCGAAGCTGAAAGAGCCACTTCTTTAAACGTTATGGGCTCAAATAAAACTGTTCGTTACCAGAATAATTTCCAAAATAAAAAGGAGAATAAATTTAACGAGAAAAGCACAATGCCGAGAAATATTAAATTTTCACAGAAAGATGAAAAGTGTAAATGGTGTGGAAAACAAAAACACGATAAAAGAATGTGTCCTGCTAGAGATGCCAAATGTCGAAAATGCGCCAAGATCGGGCATTACGAAAAGGTCTGTTTTTCTAAAAGCCAATCTAAAGGCTCGTCGATTTCATTTTTAGATATAGTTTTTCACTTAGGGAAAATTAATGAAGATTGGACAATCGATGTTAAGATAGAAAATCAAGATTTAAAATTCAAGATAGATACTGGCGCTGATCACTCAGCAATTTCTACAACAGTTTATCGCTCGCTAGCCAAGAAAACTAAATTGGAGCCAGTTCAGAAAGTCCTATGCGGCCCGGATAGAAATCCTTTGAAAGTTTTAGGAAAATTCAACACACATTTAAACTTTAAAAGGAAATATTGTAAAGAAGACATCTATGTAATTGATGGTCTACAAACAAGTCTTTTAGGAAAACCAGCATTGATTTCTTTTGGGTTAGGACCAAATATAAGCAATTTTGATCAAGTAGTAGTCAACAACCCTAGAATAGAATTTCCAGAGCTCTTTGAAGGACTTGGACTGATGAAAGGCCGTTATTCAATACAGCTGAAGAAAGACAGTGTTCCATATGCAGTTACCTCACCTCGACGCGTTCCTATACCCTTACTGAAGAAAACCGAAGATGCGTTAAGGAAGATGGTGGAGCAAAAAGTCATAACACCTGTTAGTGAGCCTGCAGAATGGTGTTCGCCAATAGTCATAGTTCCAAAGAAAGATGGACAACTCAGAATCTGTGTGGATTTGACACAGCTTAACAGAAATGTTTTGAGAGAATTGCACCCTCTACCCAATGTTGAATATACATTAAGTCTTTTATCAGGTGCCAAGATATTTTCAAAATTGGATGCAAACTCAGGTTTTTGGCAAATACCGTTAGACGAAAAGTCTTCATTTCTCACTACCTTCATTACACCATTTGGGAGATACAGATTTCTAAGATTACTGTTTGGAATCTCATCAGCTCCGGAACATTTTCAAAGAAGAATGTCTCAGTTGTTGGAGAATTTAAGTGGCACTGCTTGTCACATGGACGATATTCTGATTTGGGGATCCACTCAAGAAGAACATGATGAAAGATTAAGAGAGGTTTGCAAGAGATTAAAAGATGCCAACTTGACTTTAAATGAGAAAAAATGTATTTTTTCAACTAAAAGTATAAAGTTTCTGGGCCATATAATCGACAGCCAAGGAATCCATCCCGATGATGAAAAAGTTGCAGCAATTAAAGAATATAAACCCCCAAGAAATAAAAAAGAGCTGAAACAACTATTAGGATTCGCCAATTATCTAGCACGTTTTGTTCCAAATTTCGCAGAATTAATGTATCCTCTTACGTCGATGCTTAGCAACAAGCGAGAATTTGTATGGGATCATCAACAGAAAAACGCATTTGAAGAGTGGAAGAAAATTTTATCTTCAGATCCAGTTTTAAAAATATTTGATCCTAATAAGGAATCTATAGTCACCACAGACGCATCATCCTATAGTCTGGGAGCAACTCTACGTCAAAAATTGGAAGATGGAGAAACTTTCGTAATCGCCTATGCATCGAGAACATTAACACCGGCTGCGAGTCGCTATGCCCAAATCGAAAAGGAAGCATTAGCTGTAGCATGGGGATGTGAGAAATTCAGAGATTACTTAACAGGGTCTCATTTCTTGATTGAAACTGACCATAAGCCGCTGATTCCAATTCTTTCAAGGAAGCATTTAGACGATCTTTCTCCTAGACTGCAAAAAATCAGGTTAAGAATGATGAGATATTCATACACTATTACTCATGTTCCAGGGAAGAATCTTTATGCAGCCGATGCTTTATCTAGAAGTCCAAGAGAGCAATCATGTGAAAATGACGAAGGAGAAATTGATGCATACATTCAGATGATCACTAATAATCTTCCAGCAACTTCTAATAGGCTGAAAGAATTTCAAGCAGCACAACAATCTGATGCTACCTGCCAGAAACTTTCTTCGTATGCGGTGACAGGATGGCCCTCGAAGAAAGATGTAGATCGGCTCTGTTTACAGTTTTGGCAACATCGCTTTGAAATCTCTATACAAGATGGTGTTTTAATGAGAGGTTGTAGAATAATAATCCCAAAGTCGCTACAAACTGAAGTGCTGAAAAAGATTCACGAAGGACATCTTGGTATAACTAAATGTAGAGCTCGTGCGAGATGTTCTGTATACTGGCCAAAAATTAACAAAGAGATTGAGGCAAAAGTAAAAAATTGTCCTGCTTGTATCAAAGAATCGAGCAACAGGCATGAACCACTAATTCCGACGCCATTTCCAGAAAGACCTTGGGAAGTTGTAGGCCTTGACCTCTTCAAATACCAGAATTCGTGGTACCTCCTTATAGCAGATTATTATTCACGGTATCCTGAAACTTCGAAACTTGAAACCTTGACTTCGGAAGAAATAATTAACCATTGCAAATCTATATTTTCTCGTCATGGTATTCCAGAAATACTCAGAACGGATAACGGTCCACAGTTCGATCCAATGAGAACACGAGAATTTAATGAGTTCGCAAGAAGCTACGGTTTCAAACAAATCACAAGCAGTCCAAAATTTCCCCAAAGTAATGGATTTATAGAATCGAGCGTAAAAACAATCAAAATGCGTATTAAGAAATCTGCTGATCCTTATCTTGCGCTAATGGAATACAGAGCAACCCCACTGGAAAACGGTTATAGTCCCGCAGAACTCCTAATGGGTAGGAGAATAAGAACAATTCTCCCAATAGCTAATTCTCAACTGCTTCCCAAATTGATCAAGAAAACTGATTTAGAAGGCAAGAAGAGAAAACGAATAGAGAAACAAGAAAGAAATTACAACAGACACCACGGGACAAGAATTCTATCAGAACTTGAGAAAGGACAGGGAGTATGGGTTACTGACAAAAGAGTGACAGGAAAAGTGTTACAGATAACCTCATTTCCGAGATCATATCTTGTTCAATCCGGAAAGAGAATTTATAGAAGAAATAGGAAGCATCTAGTACCATCGCCAGATTTCGAGCCAGAATCTAAATCAGATGATGGAATAGATATCCCCGAGAATAATCATTCAACTGATATGGGATCTGGAATAAAGTCTCCGCTAACCAACAAAACTTCTGGGAATGTATCGGCAAAATGTACCTCCCCTACAAGACCTATGACCAAGCCTTATGTTACAAGAAGTGGTAGGACTATTCGACCACCCCAGAGACTTGACTTATAACTTTGAAAGGAAGGGAGATGTGTTATAATGTAACTCCATGGTTTTAGTCATGCGAGCGCACGTTAAATTGATATTAGTTTAGAGTTTGAAAATGGTTGTTGTTCTATATGTTTTGTGTTTTGTGGCTGTTGAATAAAGTTATAATTTAAACAGCTAGCAATGGATTCTATGCTTAGTTAAGCTATATTTAGAGCCTCCGTTAAACCTGTATAGGAAAAACATCACACTTAGAATATATAGAACCTTTACTTATGGGTAGGGAGGTAATTGGCAATTTAAATTTACTAAACCTTTCATACACTTCTTCAATGTACGTTTGTTGATGTATGAAGGTCTCACCTTGAGATTCTTCAATCTCTACCTCCTCAAATTCTACACTTAATAACTTTTTAGTTCTACCCATAATTTTAATATCAAACTTATGTTTAAGCAGGTCTAATACATTATCTATTACCTTTTGATTTCTGCCAAAGATTACAAAGTCATCTACATATAAAGCTAAAACTATATCATTTTTATATGTATAGGTACAATTGCACCATTCAAATTTCTTAAAACCAATATTAAGTAAAACCTGATGCATTTCAAAAAACCACTGTCTACCCAACTGATGTAGACCATACAGAGCCTTTTCCAATTTACAGTATTTACTTTCCTGTCCTGCAATTACAAAACCTAATGGTTGTGACATATAAACATTTTCTTTCCTTTTCTTTTTCTTTCCAAAAAAAAAAAAAGATTTTGAACAAATTCTGGCAAAAGCAGAATTTAGTTTAGTATGGAAAACTATTATTTTTATTGTTTTTTTTTTTTTTTTTTTCCCAAATTGTAACATCACTTTCAAATTATTCAATTATATTTTCAATAAATTTTCAATTTCGATAAATGTCCAACTATCGTAAAACTGGTATCGTAAAAATCCATAGATAGGAGGACTAATAGTCCTCCGTACTAAAAAAAAAAAAAAAAAAATATACACACTAAATGTTCTTAAAAAACTTTGAATTGCTTGAATTATTATATTTCTATTATACTAATTATTGTTAGTATGAATTTATTTATTAGAAATTAAAATGTGAGTGTAAATTTTAAGGCACACACACACACAAAAAAAAGTATATTAATATGCATATTTTATGATTTTTTACAGTGCATATAGTAATCTTGATTATAATAATAACTTCATAATGAATCCTTTTCTTGTTTCATTTGTAGATTTCATAATATTGTTTTAATGCTTACAATCAATGGAAATTAAGATTTGAAGTATGCAAAATGTTAAATTATTTCATAAAAAAAATGCTAAACTTCTCACTTTAAAAAAATAATATTTGGAATTTTTTTATTTTTATTTTAGATATTTCTTCTCATGGTTCAAATGTTTTAAAAGAACTTCATCATCATTTATTAGTCTTTACTACTGTGAATGTTTGGGACAAACGTAAGATAGCTTTATAAATTTATGTAATAAGTATGATAGGAATTTTGAAATGATTACAGTAGAGTGTTAATTATGAAAGCTTGTTAGACAAAATCATATACTTATATAATAAAGGTTTAGGAACCGCTCAAATAATAAGATTCTTTACCAAAAAAGGAAAAAACAGATAGAGAAGGAATTTGCACATTGCATGGAATCACTCTTGAAAAGAATAATTTGCTTAATAAAAGGCTTTAAATTCTTTCTTTTATTTATTTGCTTTAATTTATTATATATGAATGTGTGTGTATATATGTATATATATATATATATATATTCAAAAATAAGATAACATAAAAGATCAAAATCCTTGACAATTGCACATTTGAAAAAAAAAAAAAAAAAAAAAAAAAAAATCTTATTAGTACTTGTTGAAATTTATTTTGATTTAATAGATTAATGAATCTAATGTATATTTCATTGCTATAATAAAAAGGAACAAAAAAATCCTTTCATCTTTAGTATTTAAGAAAATCTATTTTGATTTAACATATTGGTTAATTTAATATTCCATGGTATCCTTTTTTAACCATTTGCTTCATTTATGTTGTTAATAAGAAATTAGACTGTAACCATTATTTAAGATTTTTCTAAGAATTTTTTTTAATAATGGAAAAAAAATCGTTATTTTGAAGTTGTTAAAATAGTAAGTAACTAAAAAGAAAGTGGTGCATTTATGTATATATAGATAATTAAGAGAATCCAACAAACCAGTTTTCAAAGAATTAACACTCTACTATATTTATTATATAAGTAACTGTTTTTTATCTGAATTGCAGTGTTTTAAGAAATTAAATTTATTTTAATGCTAAAAATTTTTTATTAAAATGTGCATAAAAAATAAAAACATGCATTAATTGCTACTTATAAAAAGATACTATTTATTTACACATTCCTGCTCAAAAATTCAGCAAAATTTGCAAACAACCAATTTTTCTCAATTTAAAAACTTACATTTCGAGGAAATGTTTTCAAACATTGGGTATTTAAAGAACTGGGTCTTCCTCATGTTTTTCAGTGAAGATTGGTTTAGGACAATATTTAAGGGGGCCAGTAACAAATTGAGCAAAATCAATAATGTTTGTGATCACCCTGTGTCATTAAGTAAATGAAATTATCTGTAACTTTAGGATATATAGATCCAACACAATTTGTTTATGAATTTATGTGGTGATAGCATATTAAATAACGGATATATAAACATTTGTTTTAAAACTCAAAAAAAAAAAAATTATCAGCATGATTTTATTTATAACTAGCCGCCTTCAGCGATCAGCTGGTTTGAGAACCTTGAAAAATCTGACTTTACAAAACTCCTGCTCGGTGGTGCCTGCAGCACCTTTTTCCCATTTTAAGTCCTGCAACAGCTTATTGACATATAGGGCGAATAGTTTTATTGAAAAATTTAACCACAGCAAATTCTTGCTCAGTAGCACCTGTGGCTTTCTCTTCCCGTTTCAGTTTCTGAAACAGCCTGTTTGCTCACTGTGTTATGATCATTGGAAATTCTGACTTTAGCAAGGTCCCGCTCGGTGGCGCCTATCCTCGTTTTAGAGCTTACAACAGCCTGCTTGCTCACAGTGTAAATAGCTTTGAAAATTTTAATTGTAACAAATTTCCGCTCTGTGGTGACTAAGGCACCGCTTTATGATTCATAATTTGAAACAGCCTGTTCACTCACCATGTAAAGTACCTTTGGAGATTCTGATTTCTGAAATCCCCAACCCGATGGGGCCTACGATCACCTAATTTTCTCCCTATAAGTAATTAAATGAAAATCAAAATTGAAGATATTGAATTATTAAAATATCAAAGTGTCCTCTGGTGACTGAGACTTGCAATATGTACTCTTCAATTTCAATTTAAATGACTTTTAAAATGATATTTTACCTATGAAATTATGTTAATTAGAAGCTGAGATACAAAAATAATATACACTGCATAAAAGAAGTAGACGGACATTTCTTTACAATTTTTTAAAACCCCGTCTTTGTTTAATAGGAAATGTCAATTAAAATTCTTTAACATGTTTATACTTATCAATCTTCATATTTTTGACAGACAAATAAAAATATTTAATTATTTATAATTTTAATGTAGGGAAATGCAGAAAAGAGAAAAGATATACATTTGCACAATATATATATTTTTTTAAAGTAGACGGACACTGCTCAAAAACTGCAATTATCTAAGTGGATGTTTCTTGCGGAATACCAGTTTTGCATGTACATGTACATTTGGCATTTTGCCAATTGCTAACGTGCTTGACAAGATGGTTTTTTGTAGTTAAATTTCTTGGAGATGAATGCACCATGCCACGAGGAATTCCTCTAACTGATTACCAGAAAATAAAGCGCTGAAAAATGTTAATAAAGGAGTCAGAGAAATTAGTAGGCTACTTCTAATAAGCAAAAGTAGCATCAGCGATTTTCTATGTGCTCCTGAAGCCTTTGGCATAAAGAAAATGAGTGGTCGGCCAAAGAAACTTTCGCTTAGAGATCAAAGAAAATTTTTTACTGAGCTGAAAAAAACTGGAGCATCAATTCCTAGAGTTCGAATAAGCACAGGAATTACTAACGTAATTTCTCAGACAATTTATAATTACATTAACCACTCAGAGCTCTTTCAATATAAGAAGAGAAAACATCATCCATGCTGGAAGGATCACCATGTGCCAGAACGCCTACAGTGGGCTCAAAACCATATGTCTTGGATTACAGAATGGATATCTGTAGTTTTTCAGATGAGAAAAAATTTAATTTAGACGGCCCAGATGGATATCAATATTATTGGCACAGTTTGGAGAAAGAAGACTAAGTGTACTCTACTCGGCAAATTGGTGATGGTGGTGTGATAGTGTGGCTAGCTGTTGGCTATGGTGCAAGGACAAATTTATTGTTCCTAAGTAAGAAGCAGGCTCACAAAGATTATAATGAAACACTAAGCAGTGAGCTTTTGCCATTTGTGTGTGATCTTAGAGGAGAAAACTGGATTTTCCAACAAGAGGGAGCGCCAATACACACCGCTAACAACGTTAGAAAATGGTTTCATGAGAACAACTTCAATGTTTTACCCTGGCCAGCCAAGAGTCTGGATAAGAATCCTGTAGAAAACATTTGGGCTATACTTGTTCATAAAATTTATGAGGGTGGACGCCAGTATGAATCAATTCACCAGCTCAAAGAAGCTCTTACAAATATTTGGGAAATTTTCTGTCAAAAAGAAGATTCAGAATCTCATTGATTCGATGCCTAACAGAGTTTACGAACTTATTAAAGCAAATGGAAGATGAACCCCTTACTAAAAACGTTTTATTTTAGAGATACAAAATGTGTCTGTCTACATTTTTAAAGAAAAATTACAGTGCAAATATGCACCATTTTTGTTTCCTGAATTTTTTCACTACATAATTCAAAAGGATTGAATCTATATCTGAAAAATAATAATATATGATGTCTCAAGAATATAATTATATTAGCGAAATGAACCTCATATCTCTAATTAAAGAAATAAACGGCTTTAATGTATTACAAGTAAGTATCCGTCTACTTTTTTTATGCAGTGTAAACATTGTTATAAAAAAAATTGTCTGATTTTTTCGTGGTTTTTCTCTGAAACTTATGTAACTGTGGGCTAAATAGTGTTAAAAATTCTTAATATGAAATGTAAGCGGAGTATCGGAATTCAAAAACCTGCGTCATAATTATAATTGGAGATATTGTAATAAAGATGTTCTGGCTTTTCTGTAGTTTTCTCTGAAACTCCTGTACGGAATTTAACGGCTTATATCAGTTAAAAAGTCTGCAATATTTCAAATGATGTATTATAAGTAATTTAATCATAACTAGAATTTTAGATATTGAATTATTAAAATATCAACGTGCCTTCTGGTGGCAGAGACTTGCAACATATACTCTTCAATTCCAATTCAAATAACTTTTAAAATGATATATTACTTATGAAATTATGTTAATTAGAAGCTGAGATACAAAAGTAAAATACATTCATTTTAAAACATTTAAATACCTTTAAATATCCCTTTATTTGAGCAGTGTAGATTTATATATTTCAACTCGCAAATTCACGGTCATCTTCAGATGTTTGTTTTGCTGCTCTGTTGACTATCTTCTTCATCCGTTTCCACATCATCTTCCTCAGGTCTTATGTCATTCTGTCGTCGATATTTATCTATTACGTGTTGCCAATCCTTTGGTATAGTGCTATGCTCTCTTTCGTTAATGGCAGTGTTAGAGGCTAATATTTCTAGGGCTTCTCTTTTTAATGCGTAGTTACGTGAGTTATAAGGTGCTATTTTAGTGGTTTTTAAAGTATTAGGTATTATTGGGTTATTTATCTAGGGCTTCTCTTTTTAATGCGTAGTTATGCGAGTTATAAGGTGCTATTTTAGTGGTTTTTAAAGTATTAGGTATTATTGGGTTATTTATATTCGTCCTTATGATAATTCGTCCTTTTTATATTTATATATATAAGTAATATACATTTTTATAAAAAGATTTGTGTCTGATTTATCCATGCTTTTCTCTGAAACTTATGTAATTCCAGGTTACATAACGTTAAAAATCCTTAAGACGAAATGTGAGTGGAAATTGGAATTCGAAACTCTGTAAAATATAAAAGAATAGAAAAGTTCTATGTATAATATTCATGAATATCTTTGATATATTTTACACTCAAAATGCGAATCTATTTAGGACAATTAGAGATTTCTGTTGAAATCCATCTAAAATTTAAGAAATTCCAACACTACTTTTTTACAGCCCAGTTCAAATAAGAAAAAAATAGAAGAAAAAAAAGTATTATTATTCTGTTAAAAGTAACTTTTGTCTTTTTACATAAACAGATGAAAAAAAATATATATTAATCTATTTTTTTTTTTATAAAGTTTTTTAGAATTTATAACTGCAGACTAGTGAACAGTGAAGACATATAATTACCAATGTCTATGTCTGTTTAAATCTAACAGTGTCAGCTGCCGATCGGCTCCTTTTAAAATAAAAAAAGAAAAAAGAATTTCACTTTCCCTTGAAATGTATTTGTTGCTATGGAAACTCTTTCTCAGAAAAAGAATTTGCCTTTGCGAGAAATTCGTTTATTACTGGCATCCCCTGCCCTTCTAATAGCAGAAACATTCAGAAATAAGGTCACTATTCAGAAAATTAAAAAACTATGACTCATTAAGTTTTTAAAGTACAGTTTCAATTTTTGCAGGTCATTTTTATTTGAGATCTGTAAATTAAAAAAAAAAAAAATTGATTTATACAAATTTCTTTATTTATAAAGGATTAAACTATATAACTTGTATAAATAAAAATACAAAAGGACGAAATTAAACTTTAAAAACATTTAAAATACCTTAAAAATCCTTTATCTGAGCAGCATAACTTGTTTATATATTTCGACGCGCTAGTCGCAGTTGTCTTCAGATTGTTTACTTGACTGCTCTGTTGACCGTCTCTTCATCGGCTTCTTTATCATCTTCATCTGTGCTGACGTCATACTGCCATTGTTTTTTATCGATTTTGTGTTGCCATTCATTAGGTATTATGCTGTGCTCCCTTTCATTAATAGCGGTGTTAGATGTTAAAATTTCTAGTCCTTCTCTTTTTAAGGCGTAATTATGGGAGTTATAAGGTGCAATTTTAGTAGTGTTTATGGTATTAGGATTTATTGGGTTATTAATATGAATACAGGATATAGAGGTGGAACTTCTATTATATTTTAGGTCATTAATGTGTTCGATTTCGCGGTCTTTAATTTTTCCTTTGGTCATTCCGATGTAAGAAGCTGTTGTGTTATTATTTTCAAAATTAAATTCAATCTTATAAATTCCCGAGGTTTCTTTGGGGTCAATCAAGTCTTTTTCGTTGCGTATCCGTTGTATAATGATTTTATTAGGTTTGATGGGAATATATATACCATGCTGTGAGCCTTCATTTTTGATTTTATTCGCTATACCATTGCAGAATGGTATGGAGGTGGTAAATTTAGATTTGATCTTTTGAGCGTCATTAATTGTATTGAGGGATTTCAAGCGTTTTTTAAAGAGTTTTTGAACTAGAGATCTACTGTAACCGGCACGTTGAGCAATGTCTTTTATAAATTTAATTTCGAGATTTAGGAGATTTTTGTTTGAACATATTAATATAGTGCGATTTATGTAAGAACATATGGCGGCAATTTTTTTGTGGCTTTTTTCAATGCTAGTAGGGATGACGGTGAAAACGTCATCCACATATCGAAGCCAGATTTTACAATTTTTTATTATTAATTCGTGTGCGGAATTTTCGAGGCGACGGAGTTTAATTTCGGCAATAACACCTGAAATATGCGAGCCCATCGGCACACCTCTCGTTTGTCTGTAAATGTTATTATTAAAGGTGAAATATGAGTTGTTTAACAGAAGATTATTGGCTCTGATTAATGTTTCACTTATTTTATTACTACCATATTTTTCAATCATTTGATTTTGTATAAAATTAGTAACTTCATTTAGGTCTATGGATGGGTATAAATCCTTAACGTCAAAACTAACGAGCGTATCATCGAAATTAATATCCATGTTCTGGATAGTTTAAACTATATAACTTGGTAAAAACATTTACCTTACTAACATCCTTTTAAAAGTTGAGCAGCATATATATTTCAGACCTCAACCGGGTCCATCTTCAGTGCTCTTAGTTGACAACTGCTTGGTTTGCCTTTCTTCATTCTTCCTTTCACTGTTTCCTTCACTTCGCTTCTTCGATATGGTGTTGCCAGTCTATTGGGATTATACTGTGCTCTCTGTTGTTTATTGCATCATTAGTAGTTAATATTTCGATTGCTTTGCACTTAAGGGCATATTGATGTGAGTGATATTGGGCTATTTTTTGAAATTCAATTGTGTTGGTGTTAATAGGTTCAGTATTATTAATTCTGAAGAAAGCAGGATTGTTTATTATAGTTAATATCTGCAAAATGTTCGGAAATGCGTTATCTTTTATATTGCGCTTAATCATACCAATATAGCTAGCTTTACTATTATTGTGGAATTGAAAATTGATTTTATAAATACTGGAAGTGTCTTTAAAGTGGGTAGGGTCTTTTTCGTTACGAATTCACTGGAATATGTTTTTATTTGGTTTGATTGGAATATTAATCTTTTGTTTTTTAGCTTCATTTTTGAGACTCCTTTACAATATAGAATAACGGAAGTAATATTGGGTTTTATTTCTTGAGCATTAGGAATATTATTAAGCGATTTTAGTTGTTTTTATAGAATTTTTAAACGATGGTAGGGTTATAGTTGGCTTTTTTTGCTATATTTTTAATGAATTTTAGTTCATTATTAAGAAAATTTTTATTTTACTATCATATGGCATTAACATATAGGTTAATATAAGATCTTGAAGCAGCGTATTTATAAAGAAGAGGAGTCCTACATTTGTTATTTATAAGGAAGTTGATTTTTTTTTGAAAAGGTTTTAAGTTATAAAATGTTTTGTGAAAATATTGATGTTTCGTAAAATTTAAAATATGGATTGCTTATCTGTATTTTGTTAAAATTTTTATATGGTTTGAAAGAGGATTAAGGTCTTTCTAAAGATGCTGATCGTTAAGAAATTCAACATTTACTTATTTGTAGAGGGTGATTCAAAAAGAGACAATCAAAAAAAGAGAAATTTTGGACTTTTTAAAAAACATTTTTTTTAAATATAAAAAATCTATATTTTTCAAAAACAGTTACTCTATAGAATCAGTAATAAATGCTCTTTCTCATGGTATAGACATATTTTCAATATCTCGAATTGTTTAAGAGGGATTGCTTAACAAGAACGTGTGAAATTTTCACTCTTTTCTCCTTCCAAAATTGGAAGACTATTCGGATGTGCTTGTAGAGTTGGAAAATAGATTGAGATTGCTTTTTAATTAGACATAGGTTGATGTTTTAATTAATATCTCTGCAACTAATTAAAATTTTTAAATTCTGTTTTCACTATACCCTCAAGAAGGCTTCTGAGCATCAGTATGTCAAATTTTGTACTTCTACGTTCAGTAGGGGCTGAATATATTGATGTTCAGACAGACATCTTCTTTTATTACTATAGATATACAGAGTTTTAACAAAAAGTTTTCCCACTTTCGTATAAATTGAAAAAACAATATACTGCAATCCTACTACTTTTAAAACAATATACTGCAATCGGAATACAAATATCTTAAATATATCATGAAATATGAACATTTTTATGAGAAACATTTTCACTGCACATGCGTAAGAGATAGAAAATTTTTTATTACATGGGTTGAAAGCTAGATATATTGAGCAATTTTTGTCAAAAGTTTATTTGAATAGAGTAAAAATTAAGCAAATTGTCGGCAAAATAACGAGCAAGATTTTAAGTATTTTCCAAGAGTTGAAATTTCATAAGGGGTTTTACACATGCTGCATAATTAATTTGAAGATCCAATTATTTTAACCATGCTCCCAAAGTACTTTTTTGTGAAAAAAACCCTTTTAAGCTTTTAAATCTACCATATTTTTGTTTATTTATTAAGATTTGTGAGATTATAAAAGGTTTTTCACAAATAAGAACTTTTGCAAAGTGGTTGAAATAACTGGATCTTCAAATTAATTACGTGGCATGTGAAAAACAGAAATTTCATAATAATAATTGATTTTCAGAAATTTCATAATAATAGAAATATGAAAATTAATGTAAAGATGATATGAGGGGGCTTCTATCTACCTATGGGTGCTTAAGAATTTCCAAGGAATATACATTTCATTTTGTAAATAAAATAATCATTGCATTTCAAGTAAAAAGAAAGTTTTTTTTTTTTATTTTTATTTGATCAGGGTCATTGCAGTAAAATTAAGCTCTCTGAATTAATTAATGGATTTGTTAAAGTAGTATTGTGCAACAAAGGACTTTTAGAATAAAAATTTAAATATTGACTTGAAAATATTGGCGTACTATAAACAGATGTTGAAATTAACTAGGAATTACCTATTTATTTCCACTTAATTAAAACTTCTAGAAAATGTATTCTTCTAGAAAATGTATTCTTCATATAGAATTAGTTTCACCCCCAATAAACTGCATGACAGTTTCAGCTGTACAAACTAAAATAGAAGTTCCTATTGTCATCCAATTAACCTATTTGTAAAACTTATTTTTAAGTATAAAATTATTGGAAGTTTAATAAAACTATATACAAATTCAATAACATCACTAGAATTTAAATCAAATTGTGAATTAAAAAAATTTAACCATATTTCTTTTATAATTTCATGAGTATGCTGAATATGTATCAACATAAACAGAGAGACAATGTCCTAAGAAATTTTTAATCAGGCTGACTTTCTTTGCTCCACAATCCAGTATATAATTGAATATGATCTCAATATTCCCTTTCTAGATTTTTTGATTATACATAAAGATATTGGTAACTTCCAGTTAATTTTAACATCTGTTTATTTATCTGATAAAATAGCTGCAATAAAAACTGTAATTCATAGAGCTAAATTTTATTTTTAGTGACCTTGATTTTTTAAATGTTGAAGTGAAAAAAATCTTTTTGGCCAGAAATTAATGGTTATCCTATTTATTGGTTGAAACATATATATATATATATATATATACACTCCTTCTCATATTTATAAGGACACTTTATATTTTGAAATAACTAATGTAAAGGTAATTGTGAACAAGATCAACTAAGTGCACTTAATATATCTAGTATTCTAAAAACCAAACTTGCTATAATTTTTTTAATATGAAACAAAATTAATAAAAGATAATGCAAAATGTGTTTTTCTCCACATTTGTAGACGTTCATAATTATAGGGACAATCCAGATTTTTTTCGTTTTATTTAACTTACTAGCGGATAAATTACAGTTGACATGCGAATTTGTTAACTACTGGGCTAGATTAATTCATATATAAGCCTTCAATTTTTCTTGGACGGACATTACTGATAATTCCTCGAAAAAAAGAACGTTCATGTAGTGAAGTATGATAAATGTGTTTTTTAAGTGGAAGGATAATTTCAATCCGCCGAATTTCTAAGGGAATTTGAAGATCTAAAATTGGTGAAGGAAATGTGATCAAACGTTGAACTGTTGATTCGATAGGAGAGAGATCTGATGCAAAATCAGAGTTGTTTTACAGAGATCGAAGACTCATAATTCCTCTTACTGTTCTACTCATAATGACTGCTGCTGAATTTGCTCGTATTTTTTAACGAAAGGTTGGGGCCCACATTTATGCATGCTCAAAATAATTAATAATATGTTAAAATGATTAAAATACCTGTAATAATCAATAAGCATTTAATGGGGGAAAGCACGTCTGTGTTAAAATTGAATAAAGACAGTATTAAATGGTAAAGTGTTGCATTTTCGGATGAAAAACATTTTATTCTTGATTAACCAAATGGTTTTAACAGTTACTGGCACGATCTGAAGATAGCGAAAGACAGAGCAGATTTTTTAAATGTAGATATGAATTGGGCATTTTGAAGGTTGATCTATGGTGCTCTGGGGAGCTGTTTCTACTGAAGGCAGAAGGAATTTAGTAATTTTTTTCTATTATTATGAACATCAAGAGAATATCTGCAAATTTTAAAAGTAGAATTCTCAGATTTTTGTTAGATTTTGGGGGGTAATAATATTTTTTTCAACAAGACTTACATTTTTGCTCTACTTTTAGAGCAATAGGAAATAGTTTGAAGAAAGAAACTTCTGTATTATTGCCTTTCCCATGGTCTAAAAGTTGAAAAAACCTTAACTTATGATATTATAAATGTGCATGCAAGTGGAAAGCAAATTGAAATAGTTTAAATGTATTACGAATATCATATATGCTATATGAGATGGTATTGAAACTGAATATTAAAAAAAAAATGTATATATATATACCAGAGAGAATGTCTGACTGTTTGACCCTAAAAAGAGACCCCATAAAATATTAATTTAAAGAATAACTGAAAAAAATTACTAAAATTCGAGCTGTCCTTATAATTGTGAACATCTGAAAAATCAACTTTTTACCATATTTAAATTTTTTAAGATAGAAAAACGATAAAACTTTTTAAATATAGTCTATTAATGAAATTCAAATTAATTAAAAATATATTTGTTTAAATAATAGTGTTCAGTGTTTAGTTAATATAGAAAAACGGGTGTCCTTATAATTATGAGAAGGAGTGTATATATATATATATATTGAAACTCTAAATCTCTAAACAAACAAACAAACAACAACAACAAAAAAAAAAGTCCAATAGTATGTCAAAATTGAATAGTGTTAGTCAGTTCATGAATAAGAAATGAATGTTACTATAATGTAATATTAAGTAATAATGTTAACATTGGTATATTTATTTATACAACTAATTTTCTGTAAATGATTGGACACTTTCAATTTCAGATGTTTTGTCAAGTATTTTTAAAAATACTTGATAAATTATGTTACTTTAGGAGTGTAAATAACATGTTTTACCTGCATATATTCGAGTGAAACTTTTATCTCAAAAGCAAAAAAAAAGACCAGGAAAAAGTTAAAGGAAAAAAAAAAAGATAAATTCAGATAATATTTTTTTTTTTTTTTTTTTTTATCCCAAATGAAGATTTAAATGTCCATCGTATCAGTGCTTAAACATTTAATAATGACTGATAAAATTGAAGCATGCAATATAGTTTTGTATAAAATAAATTCCTTTTGTACAATATTTTCTTTTAGGATTGTCTTACAAATGTTTCTAATTAAAAAAATATTATTAATAAAGATTTTTAAACTGTAAATTCTTTAGTCATAAGTTGGCTGTAATGAGTCAAAATACTTTCTCACCTCGAAAGCTTTTTTTTTTTTTTTTATGATTTGATTAAACTTTTTGTAACTTAATTTTTATGTAACTTTTATTTCATATGATATTTTATGTAATTTCTGATTTAATAAACTTTATAAAGTTGAACTTATTATGCACTATATTAAATTTAAATAAAATCTTAAGCACTGTTACTTACAAAAATTAAAACTTATATATATATTGAACTTAATTTGAAAAAAAAAAAAAAAAAAAAAAAAAAAAAGAACCTAGCTTATCTCTTTGTTATCTTTGTTTTTATAGATATGTCATTTGCTTTATCTCTGATGCATAATCAGCAATGTATGCCAATACCTGTTGCTGAAAATAAGATTCGAACACAAACTGGTAATGCTCTGTGTGTATGCTTAGAATCTTTCAGAATTACTTTTTTAAATGATTCCTTCACACTGAAAAATCTTTCTTTTCAAGGTAAGTAATATATATATATATATATTTAAAATTTTCTTCTTTATAGTTTCTTTTCTTATTTCTATACTGAAATTTTCCTTAGTTTTTAAGTTTTACTATGTATCATAGGATTTTTTATAAGATAAATGATATTTTATTGTAGATATTTTCCCTCATTGTTATTTAATACCATCAGAGATTTCATTTCAGAATAATAAATATTTTTTACTCAAAACATCTTATTCAGTTAATACTGATAGTTAATGAGTGACATTTATATTTACAGTATTTAATAAAAAAATATTGAAATTAGTTTGACATAAAAAAATTTAGCAAATAATTATCCATAAATTTATTATTATTATTATTATTTTCTAATTTCTCTTAAAGATGCTTTTGAAAATTTTTGTGAAATATACCCTCTTTGCAATTAGCTAGAAATAAGAATCGTTTTAGAGAGATGACTTTCCCATAATTAGCTTATCTCCCATTTAGTGAGTATTATTGTTAATGGGAATCCCTAAAGTTAATCTGATATCATTTCACCTGAAAATGTATAATATTGTTTATATGATTTATATTTATTGCTCCCTGCTGTAGTGAATATCCTTTTAATAATTCAAAAATAATGTATGTACATAGAACTCCCCTACTATAATAAATTTTATTTTAAGGATTTATGCGATATGTAACAGTAACTCCTCATAGTATAATGGTATGTTAAATTGTGTAAGTATGAGAGACTCATTACAAATAACCATTATATTAATATTAACTACTAGCAGGCTACTCCCGCTTCGCTGGTCACTATTTTTAAATGAATCACTATCCTTAATGCATTCTCAAAATTGCATTAATTTTTATCATGCGAAAAAAAAAAAAAAGAGAGAGAGAGAGAGAGAGAGAGAGAGAAATTCTGATTGGAAAAAATGTCGCACCAGGTCCCCACTGCCTTTGGCAGTGTATGCAATTGTGTGCTGCGCGTGCACATTTATGTTCGACACTCTTAATGAATCACTATATTATCGTAAGGGAAAAACATAAATATAAAATATTTTTAAAAAAATCTTTTCCCATCGGTGGAAAAGTCGGTGCGGGCCCCCACTGCCTGCGGCAGAGTATACAGGCATGCATATTCTTTCACCTACTGTTTCCGCCCCTCCTAATTATTTTAGACTTTAAAAAATACTCACAATCGTTCTCCCAGGCAAAACCTAATAATACTAATTTCCAACATTCTATCTGAATTTCTTTATTTTTATTCCTGTGCCCGTCCACTTTCTGCCCCTCATAATAATTCTGTACTTTCGAAGATATCCACAATCAATTTATTGGGCCTCAAAACCTAACAAAACTAATTTTCAGTGCTCTAACTCTTATTTATATATTTTTGCCCCTTCGCACCCCTCCCCTTCCTGTCTATCCTAATAATTTTACAAATTCGAAAATATTCGCAGTTGATTTGTAGGTATCAAAAACCTCCATCTACCAATTTTGTGTGACCTAACTCTACTTTTATTTTTTTTGCCCCTCCATCCCCTTTCTGACCTTCCTAATAAATAACTTTACACTTTTGAAAATATCCTCATACGACTTACAGGTCTCTAAAACCTATCTGTACCAATTTTAAGCGGTCTAACTGTATTTCTATTTTTTTGCCCCATAGCCCCCCTTTCTCGCCCCACCTGGGATGAATTTCTAAAATTAAACAAATTAGTTTTTATGTATTTGGGGGGATCTATATTTTAGAGGAAAAATCTCACATATATCTTTTTTTCTGTTTGCGATATAAAGGAGTATGTGAAACTACATTTTGTGCATGTGAAATAAAGTTTTTAATATTAATATTTAATTTTGTGCACTCGGTTGCGCTTTCTGCGCTAATCAAATAAAATGAAAGTAATTATTCATTTGTTCAAAAACAGAAGTAATGAAAATTATGAGCTTACCTTTTTCTGTTCTGAGGAGTTGGCTGTCCCATTAACAAGTCGCTTCTTCTCAACATTTTCATTTATTATTATTATAATTTATGTCTTCTCTGTAAAATAATGATATAATTAATATAAATTGAAGAAACGCCATTGACACCATCTTAGTCTTTTTGCTAGTATATTTAATGAAGAAAAAGGAAAACAAAAGTAAAATAAAAAAGCAAGCGAGAATTAATCTCACTATACATAATAAGACGTAAAAACAAACTAACAACAGAATCTATACTGATCAAAACATGTAGATGTAAAGAGTCACGTGAAAGTTCTAAAAATAGATTTCACTCCTTCAAGAAAGGGAATGGAAAATTGGGAGGGTGGAAACAGATACTCTTTTGTTCTTATTATAATGTTCGTTTTTTCACGGAACACATTTTGGAATAAAGAAGTCTTTTCGAGTTTGTAATTTTCTGTCATTTTTGCCCCCCTCTTCCCCCACCCCCCTCTTGGGGACAGAATTTCTAAAATTCCAGAAATTGGTTTTTAGATATTTGTGTTAGCTATATTTTAAAGCAAAAATTTTACGGATATCTGTTTTTTTCTTTGAGATATAAAGACTTTTGTGAAATCACATTTTGCCCCCTACCCCCCTTGGGGGACAAATTTTGCAAAATCACTTCTTAGGGGGTGCTTACACTATATGTTCTATAATCTGACCCAATTTCAAGTCAGTGGCTCCAGTAGTTTTTGCTGTACGTTGATGAGTCAGTGAGTGAGTGGAAGTACTCTTTTATATGTATAGATTTATGGATGTGAAGCATAAAGGTAGGTGACAAAATAATATGACCACTTTTGATTTGATATATTTTGTTGTAAACTTACTTGATGAATTCATCTATAACTTTTGAGATATGAAATAGATGTTTGACCTCATATTTTTCAATAATGTTTTAGAAATTAAATCAGCTCCTTACAAAAAAAAAAAAAAAAAAAAAAAAAAAAAGACTGAAATTAGACATTAGCCTAAACTGAATACAATTGAACCTCATTAATGTGAACACACTTAACATGAATTAATTTTAACATGAATTATTATGAACTTTTTCTACATTCCCCGTCAAAATGAAGATTAGTTTCTGATTTATTAATAGCATGAACACATTTTTTATTCCCCTTGAGATTCACGTTAAGGAAGTCCGACTGTATGGTGAATTTTCAGTGATCACTACTGATTGGATTTATATTAAACTTCATTAATTCAGATTGTATGTACAGAATGCCTACAAATAATTGAAAGAATTTCTAGTTTTAGTCAAAAAATCATGTAAAAAAACTATAAATTTATCTGCATGTTTGAATATACTATCAGAAAGAGAATAATTGAGGCTTTGGAACATAGAAATTGATTGAACAATTACTTATAGATACAGGATTGTTAAAAAAAAAATTATTTCAAAATAAATGCTAAATAATCTATTTTAAAAAACTTTTAAAACCCAAATTCATTTAGACTGACTAAGAACATGACTCGACAAGGATTTATTTAAAAAAGCAGCATTAAGTGTACTTTTTTTACACGGGGATTATTGCAAGTGCTGGGATACTTTTGCTGCTGATTGTAAGATCCGACTTGTGATCTACGATAGCTGAGATTGTTACAATAGTATGCCTCCCTAAGAACACTATTTAATTGAATTCGCTTCTTTGTTTTTCGATAATTACTTCAAATGAATCTGCCACCGGATAACGACACGATGGGCGGGTTCAGGCTTTTGATCAATCCAGGATCGATCCAACCGGTCGTGGATCAATGCGTCCAGTCTCATGAACCGGTCTGGATCAAAGTCGTTCAGCGTAATCTATCCCATGAACCGGTCATGGATCAAATTACCCCAAAAAAAATTTCTGAGGCATTTGATCCATTGACCGATGCATTGCTATGATTGTCCATTAGTTATTGCTCTGGTTGTGCCATCTATCGGTCATTACAAACGTAAATATACATTTTTTTTTGTACATAACTGCATAATTGTTTTAGAATTATAAAAATATGCATACAATGTTGCTCCCTGCAAAGTATTTTTTAATTTTGAATTTTAAAAAATATTTTAAATATGTTTGTGTACTACTTTGTGAATTTATCGTTGAGTTAATTTTTATAAAACATTTTTATGTTTGAATTCTAAATTTTTGCCTTAAATTTCAGCATTCGAACATTAAAAAAAAAAGCTTCCTAAAAAATCTCTTCAAAAATTCTTAGGGTACTGTGTAGTCAACGTAAAACTTTCTTTTATCAATTGACATCTTTTCTACTAATTATCTGCAAAAATTAACACTCTGGACCTTCGGGGTATCGAACGCTCGACTACCGCATTACTAACATGGCACTCTAACCACCTAAGCCAAGGAGAGACAAATGAAAAAGCTTATATTTACCTTAAAATGGAGGCGCATTTTTTATTAGCTTGAGATTCACAAACATATCGTAGTGAATGACAGTAAGTATATAAGAATTTAGGGAAAAGAGAAAAAGAATTGTTAAAAAGAGTAAAGATTAGATTGTCCTTGTTTGTTAGTGTTTACTGTCTGAAATTTTCTACAGAGATAGGATGGCAATTTTAAAATGAGGAATATTCCCTGGTTTTTTCCAGACACTTCTTCAAAATTGTGATTTGGGCCAAAAAAGCAACTCTTAGGGTAAACTATTTGCAAGTTGGCAACAAAATACAATTTTAGTGTGAAGTTTTTAATTGATAATTTCATTAAATAAAGTCTTAGAAATTTCAGACAAAACAAAATATAATTTGAAAATTAAAGAAACCTTACATACTTCTTGGAAATAAGCCTTAGTACTTGCGGGTAGGGGCCCCTCCCATCGTCAGAGGCAGCACTGTGGAGGCTTGCTTTGTTGTGATGACTTGTTCTCTTGCAGTCTTGATGATTTTGCACCAGTTACGGTTAATTTCTTGTGCTGGGTCGTTGCCATTACAGATAGGAGGATTGAATACAACCATAGTACAACAGTAACATCAATTTTTGATATGAGAAAATTCACAAAATTTTATCATTGTCAGATAAAGACTATAATTGCTGATATAGATGCTTTTGATGAAAATATTAAAAGCGAGCTATTAAAAATTATTTAATTGCTGATAATGCTGAAGATATTAAAGGGTTTTTTCAAGTTCTTTATTTTATCCAGCACTTTAGTTTTACTGATTCATTGTCGAATATTGTAATGCTTTTAAAAGTCTTCATAGCTCATGCAATTAGTGTTGATTGGTTCAACAATCCTTTTCAGAATTAAAGCTCATCAAAATCTACCTATGGTCTAGATCTGGAATTAGCCAAAAAACGTTGACTAATACATTTATATTACCTATAGAGCAAAACTTTATACTTTATGGATAAAAATAATTTTGGTCTATTGATTCAAGAGTTTACAAAGAGAAAGGCAAATAAATTCCAGTTGCAAATACAGTGAACTCTCGTTAAAATGGACAATTAAGGGCCAGCAGTTTTTGTCCATATTAACGAGAGTCCATTATAACAGGAGTTTATAAACTGAAGTTCTATATGAACTCTAAAATCACTATTTTGTGCACATACACAGTACACGAATGAAAATTTGTTTCCTCAAACCCTTTTATTCACTAAAAATATAAAAGCATGAAAACCGATACTTAATTTCAAAACTTCTTTTCTTCATATAATACAACTTGATAACAAAATCCTTTGCTCTGTCTTCACAACAATGGTCAACAATTTGCACCTGTCCCACAATAGAAGTGGAGACAGGTTCAAATTGTTGACCTCAACGGTCACTGTCAATCAATACTATTTACCTCCCACAGTGTAATAGCACAGAGTGAAAGAGATTAACCCTTTTATTATTGAACCTTTTCATTTAAAAAAATATATATATTGAATTTGAAAAGATTTTTGGAACTGACTCTTTTTCGAAGAAAGTAAGCTTTGAGGGGGAAAAATTGTCCATCCTAACTTATGAATTATACATATTAAGCGATGTTTATTACATGCAATTCCTATAGGCCTTAGCCGGGGATTCTGTTTTTGTGTGTAATAATGAGAAATCCATCTTAAACGGGGCCATCTTAACGAGAGTTCACTGTAGATAGTTTTTACACACAACTTCGTTAACATGCACGCATTACTATTGTAAAATAAATCATTTTATTTTCTCCTTCACTAATCACTTTTGGCAACCAACTAGTTCGCAACACCTGAAAATTCTGACTGTAGCAAATCTCTATTTAGTTTAGACTGCTTAACTTTCAATTCAGTGTTTTTCTTTAAACAATTCCGACTGTAGTAAACATTACCATTTTGTTAGCGATCCTTCAAAATTTTGACCACAGCAAATTCCCACTTGCAGTCGCCTGTGGTGCCTTCCATGTGAGCAAACATTTAGAAATTATCCATTCACCCATCATATACAAACAAACACTTACTGGCGTCCGTAACTCATTACACAGTACACAAATGAAAATTTGTTTCCTCAAACCCTTTTATTCACTAAAAATATAAAAGCATGAAAACCGATACTTAATTTCAAAACTTCTTTTCTTCATATAGTACAACTTGATAACAAAATCCTTTGCTCTGTCTTCACAACAATGGTCAACAATTTGCACCTGTCCCACAGTAGAAGTGGAGACAGGTTCAAATTGTTGACCTCAACGGTCACTGTCAATCAATACTATTTACCTCCCACAGTGTAATAGCACAGAGTGAAAGAGATTAACCCTTTTATTATTGAACCTTTTCATTAAAAAAAATATATATATATTGAATTTGAAAAGATTTGATGACCAGCTTTATATACTACTAGGAAAAAAAGTTATATCAGTAAAATTATTTACTGGAGATAAAAACAAAAGTAAAAGCTTCAAATGCTCTAAACAATTTTGATCATGGGAAAAATCATCAAGCTATTTGTGACCCCTAAAATTTCAAAATGTGGAAAACTCCCGTTTACAGAAACCTGCAGAACTTTTTACCCGAGTCAGACATATGCACTAAGCGACAAAAAAAAAGGCGCACTTGAATATTTTCCTTTTCACCATCTACAATTTCACCATTTAAAACACAAATTTTCGAACAGATTTTATTATGTTATCCTCCACTCACACTTTAGCATTGAGTCCAGAGTTAAAAACAAGATGCAATTGTCAGAAAAACTGTAATTTTAGAAATTATTTCAAAAATGGTAAGAATAAGGCAAGTAACGATGCCACAAAAAGTATTAATTTTTTAATGAAAATCAAAAAATATTTTAATACGTGAGATGACAAAATAATTAAATGTTAACGAAATATTGGTAAAATGGTTTTTAGCAAAATATAAAATTTTTTGGCCGTTTAAACTGGAAATTTGGCTTTAGGCGACCATGTTGCTCATCCAAGCAAGATAACCGCAAGTTAAAAAGCGAATGTTTAAAAAATCTATTTGTATCATGTTTAGAACTCATAAAAGATTAAAAAAAAGTGTATAGTAAATTACCTTCTTCAAAAACATTGCGGGAACAATTAAACAAAGCAGGTTAAAGAATAGAAGATCTGTGAAAAAAGCCATTATTAAGGAAAAGAATTAGAAAAAAACAATACTTTAGTTGACCAAAAATTTAAAAAGATTATCAGTTAATTATTAGGATGTTCTCTGATTAATGAAGTTTTCTTTATTTCAAGCAGTTGAAAAAAGCTAGAACAAGGATGAAAATGTGTCCGACTTAATGAAAATCGCACTCTTAAAACAGTGACATTTTCTCCATACATTATGGTACGAAGGCACTCAATTTTTCAAGGAATCGGACAAATTTTCATGCTCAAGGGATCAATTAACTCAAAATAAAACACGGTGATTATAAAAGTGGCGACTGACCGACTATTTTAGAGGTATTTCAGACTTTTTTTCAAACAGCATTTCATGATGATAATGCACCTTGCTGTACAGCGTCTGTGGTACGTCAATTTGAATTTAATTGTTAAAATTACCTATCTGTTACCATGAGCACCCATAATTCTGTAAGTAATAATATCATTTTCACTCTAAGTTAAATCCCACAAAGAATATCATAGAATTTTTTCTTTATTAGACTTGGAAACAGTCCTAATCTCCATTCGCTCGAAAATGTTTAATGATAAAAAGGCGCGGGAAGAGAAAGGAGGATTAAAAATTTGCAGCCTACAACTTTGCAAGAACTAGAAAAGTTATTTACAATATTTAGCACAGTGAAATTTTTGAGATTTACATCAAAAAACGGTATAATGCTATGCCACTGTGCATTACAGCAGTAATCCCATATAAAGGTGGAATTAACCCAATGCAGAATACATATTTTTATTAAAAAATTGCTTAGGTCTAACACATAAATAGTTTTATTTCATATATTAAAATATAACTTGTTTATTTCATATAATAAATCATAATAGAGTACAAAGTGTATGGTTATTGCATTATGTTTAAAAAGAAAGTTTTATGTAGATTTTTATAAAATACTTCGTAGAATATAATAAAGTGAATTATTGAATCGAAAATGTACAGTCGGGGAAAAAAAAAACGCAACACTTTACGTAACTTCGTTGCTAATCGATGTAGAAAAATGTAATAGGTATCATTCGACAGGGAATTGTGAGTAGTTTCAGAAAATGAACTGAAATTTTGAATTGGGGGTCGTCTGCATATTAAAACGCGCACCAACTTTGATTTTTTCAATATTAACACCCTATTTTTATTTTATATTTGAATTCCTGGGATCGCGACAACCCGAAAAAGTATATTGGTTGTATATTTTACTTATTTTTTCACAGAGTTATAAGCGTTCAAAGTTTGAAGGTGCTAATGTTAAATTCATATTTCAAACTTTTATTAATATCTTTACAAAAAATAACTTGATCGATATAATTTTTTTTTACAAGATACAGTGAAGAATCCCAAACATAATCCATCATTACTTTTGATTCTGAAAAATATTTTTAATTCTGAAAAATATTAATAAATTCATATTCATAAAAATTATGAATTATGACCTATATTAATTTTTACATAAAATGAATCCTAATGCTGAAAAATATGGGTGTGCAAATTTTCAGCTAATTCCAGTTATTAGTTTTCGAGATATAAATAAATCTTTCTTTTGGAGTGGTTTAGGGGGCCGTCTCTTATAAAGTTTTGCATGAGATAACAAATCAAATCTTAAAAAATAACAAAGAAAAGTAAACAAAATATTTTTATTTTTTATTTACGGGTCAAATTATATAACAACAACGTCAAACGCAAAGAAATTTACAAAAAAGATGATTTTTAGACATTAGTGTTAGCATCAAGAATTCCTGTTTTCTAAAGAAGGCAAGCCCCGCCTTCATCGTTATTCAAAACAAAACAATACAAAAAAGAAAATTAAATGTGACATTGAGTATTCATGTTAAACCCCTTATTTTATGTTGAAAAAAAATATGCACAAGTGGTATTTACTTCATCGATTAACTGGTGATAAATTTTGAATCTTTTAAACAAACACTAGAAGAAAAAAAAAAAAAAAAAAAAAACTAAATAGGCGGAGTTTACAGTTTTAAATAGAAAAATATGTTTAATGTGAAATTGTCAAATATGAACAACAAATGGAATTGGAATGCAAGACAGAATTCTAAAATCGTTTCTTAACAACCGTTAAAGTTAAAAATGGCTTAATCTTTTGCTTCATATATTGCTTTATTTTATTTTATTTATTTACTTATTTCTTTATTTTGTAGGGCGACGATTATTATTTTAAGGACACTTTAGTCTTTAAAATTTTATTAATATATTTTAACTTTATACATTTTTAAAAACATACTTAACTTTTATAAATATATTTTAACGCTTTTTGCGACTGCAGGATTTTGTCTTTTTGACAGTAAAACCCACCTACGGGCGTTATACTCTCAAAATAAAATATTTCAGAACATTTTTCTGTATTCACAATTATATTACAATTGGATATACATTATAATTATATTCTTTCTAATCAATATATTTCTATCCATAGTATATTTTATTGCAAAAATATGAACACTGGGTACGCACTTAAGAAATATGTAACACACAAATTATGAAAAAAACGCCCACTGACAGAGTTACAGATTTTCAAATGGCTTGAATCTACGTAAGCAGTCACGAAAGGGTTAATTAAGAAATTATATTTTCATAGAAATTATAAAACGAATCGTACAGTTCCAAAGAGTTCAACTGACCCGAAACTGGTAAGTGCGATTAAAATTGTTTAATATTTACTTCATGAACGCTTACAATAATTTATCCGAAAAGATTTAGTTTATGCATTGTTGTATATATATATATATATATATATATATATATTATTTCATTTCGTATATTATGTTACACCAACGAAAGAAAATTTAAGCTTTATTGGTGACCAGTACAGACATAATAGACACTTTTACTTGAAAAATATTGCACTTTTTTCAAAGAGTACTGTGTGGACTAATCAAAAGCGTAACGTATTTAAATAGATCTGAAACTATCTAAAAAAGTACTGTATATACAAATCTAAAAAAAATGAATTCAGGATAATTAAGAAACTGGAGAAAAAAGCAGCGTTTTATTAATTTCTATATATCTTTTTTCCCCTGAAAGTTTTCCGGTGTGAAACATTAAAATTTTCTCTATTTCTTATAGGATCTTAACTTTATTTTTCTACATTTATAGATAACCCCCTAACACATTTTTGATTATAACTCTATAAATACTAAAGATAAAGTATACAAACAGTATACTTTTCCGCACTGCCAGACTCTCAGAAATTCGAAAACGAAGTCAAAATTGGGTGTTGCTATTGAAAAAATCAAAGTTGGCGCTCATTTCAATATGTTGATGACCCCTAATTCAAACTTTGACGACATATTCAGAAAGTGCTTTTAATTTCCTGTTGAATGATGTCTATTAGATGTTCCTGCGTCAATTAATAACGAAATTACAGCCGGTGTTGCGTTTTTTTTTTCCCCGACTGTACATAGGTATCTTTTCATCTTTTTGGAGTTATGCAATCATGACAGTTTTATTTGTTCCAACATTAAAGTTATTACAAATAAAAAAGGTATAAGTCATTTTTACTGCAGTGTGGCTTTTTTTTTTTTTTTTTGTCGCTTAGTGTTCACTGGCAGAGCAGACACCCGTTCGCTGGTGCGTCCAACTGGCCGTGCTGCATTAAACATCAGCCATAATGAAATGTATTGAATACATTGAAAAATTTTGCCAATGCTTTGATGAAAATATTTTAAAATGTATTTTGTTAAAATGTCTGTAATACGTGAATGATTGAGTTGCATTTAAAAATATTTTGAATATAATAGAAGTATATGAAATTTGCAACATATGTCATATAGAAGTCTAGCAGAAAGGCATCAAATGTAAAAATTACAAAGTTTGCATTAAACATTTAACAAAGTTATATTTTTTCTTTTTATGTTGCATTCCCCACGTTTCTCCGATATACCCGATTGCCAAATTTTATTGTTCTACGATGTCTGGATGTTCACATACACTATAGTTGCACAGGCAGATACACAAATGCAGAGCTGCCAACCTAATCCGGCAAATTGTTAACGCCTATTGAAAAACGCCCCTTTTTCTACACCACTTAATTTTTAGAGCAATTCTCTTCAAATGTATCTATGATGAATTAAGTAGAAAAATACTCTAAAAATTAAGTGGTGTAGAAAAAGGAGTGGTACTAACAATTTGCCGGATTAGGTTGGCAGCTCTGCAAATGGAAAGTTATATTGTTTTATTAGTATAAACACCTACATATATACCTGTATTATCCAATTTTTGGCATTTTTAAGTATTTTTAGACTTTTTAAGGGGCGGCAAAATAAACATTCGTCCCAGGCGGCACTTTGGCTAGTTATGCCACTGCCTAAGATATACACTGCACTTTCAGTAGCATTAGTTATACTGAAACTAATATGATTAATGCTGCCAAAGATGTGATATACATTGTTTATTTTAAATTTTTGATGCTGATAACATTCTTTAATCTAGCAGCTAGTATCCTGCTAGTTTAAATCTGAAAATATATATTTTTCTTTTGTTAGTGTATAAAGATTGTTTTACTTAACTCAAAAATCCATTTATTGGTTTGAACATTATCTAAAAAAATCTTTACATTCTGTTTAATAATATTCAAATTTTTATATTTTTAACTAATGATTTTAAAATTAGTTACCGATGTGCAATATTAATAGATACATATGTACTCTTGGGAGTGTTTGTATGCATTTAAAGTAATGATGCTCATCCTCCTAAAATGACAGTTTGGCTTATAATCTGGCTTATAATAATGCTTTGGCTTATAATCTGAATGTAGCTCATGTTTTTGAAGAAAAATCCAATGTAAAATTTTTATATGTAAATGTATTGTTTTTTTTTTCTCCTTCGTGATATTCAACGTATTTACAGTATTTTTATCAAATTTTATTCCTGTTAATTTTTAGTGCTTTTAAATAAACTTAATAGCTTCAAATAAATCATGAAATTTTCATTAATCTATCTTTTTTTTTTTTTTTTTTTGAAAAACTATTTTTTGGCAACTACATTTAAAATAAATAAATAAGAAAAGATTGTCATATTGATTTTGTGTGTATTTTAATTTCATTAAAAAGAAGAAAAAAAAAAAGAAAGAAAGAAAATCTGTAAGAATGCCGTACATTTACTGAAATTTCTTCCTTCTGAAATGAGATAAAAGTTTAAATATCCATCTATATATATATACAGGTATCTATATAAATGTATAAAAATTATATTGATTGTAAATATTAATGAAATAATAGAAGCTTTTAGAACTTTTTCCTTGCATATATTGTAAGCTGTTATATTAAGGTGATTATCATTTATTTATTATCATCTGCATACTGTTATATCAATAAAAATTGCTATAAATTTTAGCTGTTTCAAACTCATAATTTTTTATTGTTTATTTCTAGTCTTGTATTCTCTTCAAGTTACCTTAGACTGTTTCATAATTTTTACTGTTATCAAGACTAGATCTTCAGTTTGTTCAGGTGATTTATCTACATTTCTGCTAATTAGTCTTTCAGATTGTGGGGTAAGTACAAATTATTCAGTATATATTTTTATTTTATGTATCTTCTTCTTCTTCTTTTTTTTTTTTTTTTTTTTTGTTAAAATATTTAGGAATGTGAAGAACTGTAGTAAAATAGATAGCTGCATAGCTTTTTGATCTTCTTAAAAATTACAATTGCAATGAATTTGTACTACATTTTCTTTGTCTTGTTTTTTCCTTTTCTTTTCTTTCATTCTTTCTTTTTTAAACTGAGTACTATTTTAGAATATAAATAATTTATAAGGAATACCTGTGGTTAAGTAAGACATTATACTCTAAGTTTGTGACGGAAAAAAAGATGTAAGAATCTTACTGTGAGAATATTTTGAAAACATTCATAGTTGATTGCAAGCATTAAGTCAATTCTATTTGAATAACTATAGGTAGCTATGATACTAAGCAGAATTTATTTTACTTGATGAATTCATTGTTTACTCATGCATTTAAGCAAAAATTTTGGTCAAACATTACTAAAATAAAATGTTTTGGTAAATTAACATTATTTCCCCTGAAATTTGTTATGTTATGCTTAAGTGTCTCTATCCATATCATATTATGCACACTCACACCTACAAGCAAGATTTAATTTGCATAGGAACTCAGTTCCAATATTTCATTGAAATTTTACATATTAGATGGAATGTATGGGAACGTATTAGTATTGCATACTGAAACTCGCCAATGCATCAAAACATTATCACTGAAAACTCAAAGTCCCTGAAGTGTTATTTTTCTCCTCTGTAATCCTTAATATTCTTTTCTTAAGAAAAGTACCTAAATCTGTAATTTAATTTGGTAGGCAGTCTTTTTCTTTCACCTAATTTTTCCGTCAGTAGGTGGGTGGTTTTTCTCTCCCACTTTTCATACAATGGCCAAAAATTGTTGGAATTTACCATAAGTGGAATCTTTATATATTTTTTCTTTTACTGAACATAAAATACAAGCATGATTTCAAGTTATATGTATTAAAAGGAAATATGAAATCTAGAGAGGGAAACATACTTTGTTTTCTAACAAGAAAACAATCAGTTCAATTAGAATGTCTTCCTGATTTTTGTAAAATTTCATTTGTAATTTTGAAAACTGGAGTGAATCTTTTCAATTCAATTGATAAACTCATAAAAGGAGAAATACTTACAAACATATAAGTTCTAGAGAACATTAGCATTCACAATTTATTTATTTATTTATTTATTTTGGTCAGAAATTAAACATTATTTATGTGTATCGTATGCTAACTAAACCTAGGTGCATGATTAGTTCGAATAGTTAAAAACTCTTAGAAAAAGTGTTTCAGGAATCACTTAAACACGTACTTAATTGATGGGTCATGCATGATTTTGTAGCCAAAGATTTAAGCTTCTGATGCATTCATCAGGATTTTTCTAAGTATTACACACAAAAAACAGAAAAAAAATCTATACCAACTAGCTTCATTTTCCTCTATAATTTATTATTTTTATTTTATGTTTTGTATACAGTCAAACCTGTCTATCTCGAATCTCTTGGGAGTAAAAAAAAAAAAATTCGAGATAAACAGGTTTCGAGATACACAGGTTTTATGAAAATAGAAAATTTCTTTACACAATACAAAAGATTGAAAATTTGAAGTACTTTTAGTTTTATTTACATACCTTACAACAAGTAATCCGTTAGGAGTTTTTGATGCAAAACTTTTTTAGACTGTACAATTTTTTGCAGTTTTGACACAGTGGAGAAGCAATCCTGATCAATATTTTCTTGGGATTCAAGAAAAATTCTTAATGTTTCAATGGCTTTTTCTGCTTCTTTTGGCGTAACAACTCTTTCTATATTGATGCTGTCCTCTTTATCATCATCCTCTTCATCATCCGAAGTTCCACGAACGTTTTCTAAAATTTCGGAATCAGTTAATAATTTTCCATTCGTTACCACTGATTCATCTACTTCTATAAAATCTTTAAATGAAGTGTCAATATTCAGTTTCTCTCTGATAATCATCCATTCCTTCGGGTTTTCATCAGTTTCCTCGGCCGGTTGCTCTTCGGTTTCTTTTCCGACTGTGCATGATTGCTCGAATCCAGCTTTTTTTAAAACAATTTTTTATAGTTTTTTCCGTGACACAGCTCCAAGCATAGTCTACCATCCTCATTGCATCCAAAACAGTTATGCTTGGAAGTTTTTCTCCGTCCTCAATCACACTGATGAGTTTTCGAACAAGTTCTTTACGATATTCTGCTTTAAAACTCCGAATGATGCCTTGATCTAAAGGCTGAAGTTTCGAAGTTGTATTCGGGGGTAGGAATTCTACCGTAACATTTTTCGTTGTAGGAAGATTCTTGTGGGAGCCGCAGTTATCAATGAAGAGGAGAATTTTTCTTTTTTTCAATCCCATGGATTTATCGACTTTCTTCAACCACTCGCTAAAAATTTCGCTGGTCATCCAAGATTTTCTGTTTGATTTATAAACAAATGGAAAAGATTTCACTTTTGAAAAACATCTTGGTTTAGCTGAACGACCAATCATTACTGGCGAAAGTTTTTCAGTGCCATTTTGATTCGCAGCTAGAAGTATAGTGACACGCAATTTACTCTGTTTGCCCCCTTTGCATTCGTCTCCTTTAAAAATTGCCGTTTTATTCGGCAAACACTGGAAAAAAAGGCCAGTTTCATCGGTGTTAAAAATATCAGCTGGATCATATCCTTGCAACAAAGATGGGAGTTTTTTAAGCCAATCGTCGATGGCACTTATTGGTACAGATCCGCTTTCTCCACAAAGTTTTCGGAAGACAATGCCATTTCTCATTTTAAAGCTTTCAAGCCAACCATTACTTGCTTTGAAACCGTCAAATCCGAGTTCTTTAGCAAAGTCTTCAGCGTTTTTTTTTTAAGCATTAAACCGCTGATAGGAACTCCTTCTCCACAATATTGTTCAAACCATTTTCTAACGCATTTGTCCACATCAGGAAAAGAGCATGTACGGCTTTTTTTCATTGTTTTGCAGCCGTTTTTGAAATTCTTTTGTATGATAGTTTCGTTTTTCATGATGGTGGAAAGAGTACTGGGTGGAATTCCAAATTTAGCGGTGACTACGCTTTTCTTCATAGAATGGTTTTCCTTCAAAAAAGACAGAATTTCCATCTTTTTTTCGATGGTTAAAACGTTCAATTTTCTTTTCACACCTGCCATTTTTAGCTCTAAAATCGAGACAGCAAAAATGCGAGATGATACTTTAGTCGTTAGGCTAAGACAAGACTGAGAAACAGTTCTACAAAATTTCTTCTCCTGTCTCCTATTCCCCCATCCCTTATCATTCCAGAGAAGAAAACCCGTTTTTAGTACAATTCCCACGCAGTCCCTGTCCAAAGCACCCCCGATGTCCTCACGTATTTCGCGGACATGGGGACTGGTGAGATTGTCAAGGTCAATAAGGTTCTAAACTAGAATGTTGTGTTTCTTACGAAAATTCGAGATTGATAACAGGTTTGGGAAAAAAATAATTTGAGATAGGTTTGGAAAATGCGTTAAAATTTTATTGAAAACATAGGGAAATTCAAAAAAATCGACTACGAAAATTCGAGATTGACAGGTTTGAGAAGAAAATAATTCGAGATAGATTTGGAAAATACGTTAAATTTTTATTGAAAATGTAGGGAAATTGAAAAAATTCGACATAGACAGGTTTTCGAGATAAGCAGGTTTCGAGATAGACAGGTTTGACTGTATATATATTGCTTTCAATTTATACTTATATGTATATAATAGTGATAATGCCTAAATTAAGCAAATTCAAATATATGAAATTCATGTATTTTGTAATGTAAAAAAATATAATACATTAAGATGTAATAAGTGAAATTACTAATTTAAATTTAATAGAAAAAAAAATTCAAGGTAATACATTCAAAATACATGTGCAATTACCACAGTTTTAATTTTAAATGTAAATATATTAAATTATTTTTTAAAACTTAGCAAAAACCAGAGTAACAGTAGATTTAATGCCACTGTATACCACTTAAACCAGTACGAATTAATTTTAACCAAATTAAATTAACCTGTGATGACTTTAATTAAAAAATGAAAATAATTAATACTACTAGCTCTAATAAATTTAATAATTTAAAATTGCAACAATCTTTTCAAAACTTTATTACTCGATAATTATCTTTAATGCAATGTGTGATATGTGGTACTTTATGATGAATTGAAAGTGAATCGAAACAAAAAAAGTAAACAAGCAATGAGAGTATAAACTTGAAAGGACTAATTAAACACATTTTAAGACAAATTAATTGGGGGAAAAAAGCACATAACTGTAAAGATATCGCTTCTGGGAAAACCATCTCTACAGTTGAGCACCAGTAAAATTCAAGATTTCAATTGCTGGAGCTATTAAAGCAAAATTAGTAGCAGATTTCCCGATCTTTCATTCAAATCATTAAAATGAGTGAAAGAAAGTGGAAAAAAAAAAAGTGAGTTATATAATAACAAAAAGAAGTATAATGCAAAATAAACAGATAATTAAATTGCCGTAACAACCCACAAAAACTGAATAGGTTACTAGTTAACTAAAATAAAAATATTTAAATAATTTGATCAGTAATATTTTAATCTAGATATAAAATTAATTTTCCCTTCTGAAAAGCATAATTTTTATTGGTCTTCCCCATGCAAAGAATAAGTACAACAGCTTGTATGAACACAGAATGTTAAACAAAAGAGGGTTAAAGTTATTAAAATATAAATGCGAATATCTCAAAACTAATAACCACTGATAACAATAACTGATCACCAAAATGTAGATAACAGGTTCTTATGCATAATTCACAGCATTCAAAAATAAACTTTAAGTTTATAATCAACCGCACTATAACATTCTAAATTATGGTTTGAATTTAGAATTTATTGCACTGTTCTTTAGATAGAAAGTTATTAAAAATTAAAGTTTAAACATAGATTCAACCATAAAACAGAAAGATGAATGAAATATTAACACAACAATAACACAGGGAAAAAAAAAAACCTCTCAAACAATAAAACATTACCAAAATTATCATTTGTGTTAGTACTTCAATCAAATTGCATATTAAGTCATTCAAAAAAAAAGTGATTTTTTAAGAATTAATTAAAATAAAAATAATTAAAAATGTAGGTTAAATTGCCATTAAGAATTCAAAACATTTTAAAATAAACTTTGACTTTAGAATTGACATTAGCTTTTGATTATAAACTTTTAACTTATAATCAACATAACTGTAACATTCTAAATAAATGTTTCAACTTACAATCAACTACAATATTAATTAAAAAGAAAGTTATTTAAAAGAATTAAAGTTTAGACACTGGACTAACTGCAGGAAACAAATTTTCTTGAAACAAAGAATTTTATTAAACCGTCAACAACAGATGATAGAAATCTGAAAATGAATGAAGTATTATATGAAGGTAGAATTTTAACAAAAGGGAGAGAATAAAATATCAATAATTCAAAAGCTGAACTGTACTGTTCTTGAAACAGTTTCCTTTTTTAAAAGTCAGATGCCAATGGTAGTGACATTTTATTAAATCAAATAACTGAGAAAAATAAATTTATTCTGTATTCTGATGGCATTTTAGCAACATTGATGTCTGAAATACTGAGATATCACAAAATGTTTTGGTTCTGGGGGATTTATAGATCGCATATGAGCAAACATTTTTATGTCCATATGTAATTTAATCAAAACTTCAAAATTTTCAATGGATGCAGTGTTAAGTTGAGTACAGTCTAAACACTAACCAAGTATCATTCTTAATCGTTATAAAATTGTTAATGAGAAATCTGATTCCTCTTTGCTTCAGCTTGGAAAAACTTGTTTAGTTCCATTAAATAATTTTCTTTCTTTTTGTTTAATAATGTAATAAAATTATAAATTGTAAAATAAAATAAAAATAATTAATCAATATATAGAATTTTTTTTTCCCCTTTCTGTGTGTGTGTGTTTCTTTTGTCTCCATTTTTTACTGTTTTGTCTCGTTCTATTTGGTTGCTGCATGCAGCTATCCCATTTGCTGGTTGTATTGCACCTCCCCCTTGTTTTTTTTCCTTCCTGTCTTTCAATCTTGCTTTTGCCTTCAAGGTACTAGGAAGTGTTTTTTTATACCTGAAGAAGAAAGGCCGCATCCTTTAGAAACCAGTAGTGCTTCCCTTTATTTCATAGTGTGTAAAAAAGTTTTTATAAACAAATATCATTCTATTCCGTCTAGCTATTTTACATAATACCTTGATTAAAAAAAAAAAAAAAAAAAAAAAGTATTACATACATATATATATATATATATACATACAAACACACAAATAGGGAAAATGTATTCTGAAGACATTTTTGGCTTTCTTGATGTCTGAAATGTAAAAATATCACAAAAAAATTTAATTCTATACAATTTATAGCTAAAAGTCTTATTTATATAAATGTTTAAGTTCTCCCAAGAACAAAACAATTATCATACTTTCCTGCCTATAGTCTGTGGCAGCGTATAATCCACAGAGGGCTATTTTCAGCTTGATGCAGTACAAATCGTAATGAATATGTACTGCGGACACCAGTGTGGAATATCCACACTGGTGCACAGAATTTTGATAAACCACTATGCTCTTTATTCATCATAGCTGTTTATTTAAAAAGTAATTATATTGTAAATATAAATATAAAAGATTGTATCTTATAATAAAAAAAATTATTGTCACACTGCAGTTTAAAAGCCCCTTCATGCAAAATCAATTCCGTTTTTAATAGCAAGTAAACATAAACAGAAGCATGTTGACATTAGGCTAGAAAAGTATATCCTGAAAACGGAAGCCACTTCTACTAGCACAAATACATCATACATGAAGCAATCATTATTGGTTCTGTGATCGGTGAAGTAGATACACAATCTGAAGGTATTTGTTTACATCTTGTTGATGTAAATTTCTCATGATATCTATATATGATGTATTTCCGATGATCAGACAGTCGCTGTACAAAAAATTTCAGGAGATAATCTGCAGATTATATGCCAGAAAATATGGTAATCTTTTGATACTTTCCTTACACACATGTAGGCTCTGATTATCTGTAGGTTCTAAATTTAGCAATATATATTACATGTTTATGTATTTTTTCTAATGTGTAAGAACTTACAATTTTTAGTATATTTTGGCAATACCAACAGAAATTTTAGATTTAAGCTCACCCCACTTAACTATCTTGCTGCTTATAGCTATAGTCAAATCAGCCTATAGGAAAATAGTATTATAGTCAACTTGAATTACTGACTGGATCAGATTTGGATAAAACAAGCTACCTGACTGCATGCAGGTCTCTAAAAAGGCAGTCTTAAATTTTAGTATATGAAATCTCTGCAAGTTTTAAAATTTTGTGTTATAAACCTTACTTCTATATTTTTTTATTGTACTGCTAGATTTTAGTTTTAAGATTTGTAGCTATTGATAAGTCTCTATTGATTAAAACGAAAAAAAGAATCTATAATTTCTTATTAGTATATGTAAACAACTATTAAAAAACTACATTAAAGTGTATTAATAAAATTATTAATGAACCATTATTTTATTAATTAAAAAAGCATCCTTATTTATCAAAATAGACAATAGATGCCAGATAATTATTATTTTTTTTCTCTCATTATTTTATATACTTTTGTACACATATTAATATAGTCATATTATATATTTCTTATGCTTGTACTTTACGTTTATTTAAAGGAATGATCATCTTAAATTTGTTTTTCTTTTCTCTATTCTTAGCATGCTTTGAAGTTACTAGAAAATAGAAATGTCCTAAGCATTCTTAACCAATTTGGAAATTTTAAATGTATTTTCTGGTCAAATAATTGGAAGAACTATATTTTAAAGCAAATTGAAGTGTTATCAGTAAGTATTTATTTCAACAATGCTGCTGCTTTTTTATGCATTGCTATTTAAAATATTTACACAAAAATACTGTACTGTTAAAATATTCATTTAAATAAAGTCAGACCTTTTTTGATAGAGACATTATCTTCAAGAATTTTGATTATAACATTTTTTCATACATCTTTTTAAGTGTCCATAATACGACAAAAAAAATAAAAAAAAAAATCATTTCAACAAAAAATTTTTTAATCAGCATGTTGATTTAAGTTCCTTAGCTTAAACCTTTTGCTGATTTTGGCAAACACTCGTACAGGTAAGTATATAGCGTCGGTTAGGTACCAGCAGATTAAGCCAAGTCTGCTTGGAGAACCAGTATTGCCATATCAGCCTTTTAGGGGAATACATCTTTCTTGGATTCTATGGGGAAACACTTGGAATTATGCAAGCCTGTATGTAATGTAAAGTTTCTTTGCTCAGCAAGGGGAAATAGCCAACAACCTGTAAAATTAACTTTAGCACTGCAAAAATCTTCAGCTGTATATGTCTGTGTGCAATGAGGAAGTTTATTGTGTGCCACTTGTGTATAGTGACAAAGTGAATTGTCAAGCTTAACAAATTAAGAAGCGTTAGAGATGTAACAGAAGCATTTTCTTTTTGCTCAGTTTATTAAAAAAGGTTTTGATTAAAAACGTGTAATTATGTTGCATCCTCATTAAAAACTAAGTTTGCATAACTAACAATATTTATTAAAAAAAAAAAAAAAAAAAAAAAAAAGTACTAAGTGTTGCCATTATATCTGCCTAGAGGATAGCATGAAAAATAAATTGTTTTCTCTAACAGTGTTTCTACATGTTGAGACTTGTTTATCCAATGGCAAACATAAAAATAATGATCAAATATTGCTGGCTACTCAAGTCCTCCATGAATAAAACATAAAAAATAATTTAAATGTAAAAATACTTTTAACAGTATTTACTATGTATCACATTATTAGTTTAATCTTGCTATTAGACTCTTCTTAAAATAAAAAGCAGAAAAGAATAATTTACTTAAGAAATAACATGAAAAAGGGCTTAATTTTTACAATAGGGTAAGGCCAAACCTATCAAAAATAAGCTTCGTCATGTAATATTTAAACATATTGCTAACTTAACGCTGTGGCTGTACTTCTGCCATGCAGCTGTTACAGTATCAACTAAGAGCTGTGAAAAAACATTCCCACTAGTTTGTTCTTCAAAATCTTTTTTTTCAATGTGATTAGTGTAAACAAGAATTAATTCTGGTGCTAAATGAATGCTGTAGATATGATTATTTACTTGAAATTATCAGCAAACATTTGATATTTAATGTTTAACACACACACAAATAAATAAATAAAAATTAATGAACAAAAACATTTAAATATAATACTAATAAATGAAGACCTTACATACTTCTTGAATAGAGCCTTAGCACTTTCGGGAAGGGGCCCTCCCATCATCAGAGGCAGCACAGTGGAGGCTTGTTTACCATGCAGCCTCTGATGATAAGGCTCTATTCAAGAAGTATGTAAGGTCTTCATTTATTAGTATTATAATTTTGCTTCTTGCTTGTTGAAATCTTTCATTTAAATATAGTTGAACCTCATTAATGTGAACACTGTTAACATGGATTACTTTTAACATGAATTATTTCAACAATCCCCGTCAAAATGAAGATTAGTTTCTGATAGCATGAACAAATTTTTTATTCCTCGTGTGATTCACGTTAACAAGGTTCGATCACATTAATATTTATGTTTTAATTTTAAGAAATCTGACTTGTATCATAATAGTGACAGATAATATAGTAATTTATGATTTATCCATGAAATGTTGTAAATTGCTTTCTAAATACCTCCCCCCCCCAAAAAAAAAAAAAAAAAAAAAAAAAAAAATCCATGTGATAATAATTTAAAAGGAAATTGTTAATGTACATAGTTTTTAAACTAAATTTTCAAAAATTTCAAAAATAGCAAAAGCAGTTACTGATAAAAGTTGACCTTTTTTATTATTTTTAATAATTGTTAGTTTATTTTAAAATAATGTTATCATGTTCAAGAAAATCTGTCAAAAGCAGATAAGATCTTTCACAAAAATCATGTAAACAAAATATGCTTGTAATCACTTTAACATTAAATCTATAACTATAATAAAATAACATTTAGAAATAAACAAATATAATGTACAATAACTTGTTATTACTTTATAATAAATCAGAGCATTCAAATTAAAATTTCCCTAGGTTTTTCCTCGATTTGTAATGGATAAAAATTTGAAGAAATGTGGATTTAAATAATTATTTAAAGTATATGAAGTTATCAATAATTATTTTTCAAAAATTAAATATCATATATATTGAGTATCTTAAAATGCAGGAAAATGTGTGAAAGATGGAATATTGAAAAAATCATATAAAATTTCTCATCTAGTTTAAAAATACAAATTCTCCCCCACTCTAATTCTATTTAAATTTACACAAATAGCGAAATTCTATTCAAGCATGCTCTTAGTTTCAGCAATGGTAGTTCTTTACTGCAAACACCAGGTCCCCAAGACATTAGTCAAGGATTAAATTGGCTAATTTCATTGAAGTGACTATGCTTAATGGTACTTGCAGACACCTTCACTAATTTTCCTGCTATTGATTCATCTATTTGTGTTTCAGTGGGTCTCTACATTGGATAACAGGTTTGATAAAGTATTGGTTCATTAACAAGCAGTGGCGTAGCGTAGTTTAAGATCGCCCAGGGCAATTCAAAATTATGCGCCCCCTTCCTTCTCATGATGATGATATATATGTAAGCCAATTGACTATGTGAGAGTCCTAGGCCTGCATGCGATTGGTCCTCATGGAGAATCTTTCTAATAGAGATTCTAACCTGCATTAACGCGAGTTTCAGAAAGGGGAAAAAAGCAGAAAATTAAGAACTGCTAAGCAGACAAGTACGACCTTAGTTCGAATCCGGTACTTCCTGCCTCCTATCTTCGAGAGCAGAACCTCTTGGATACGGGTGGTTTACTTCTATGGAAATGAAGTTAAATGTGTATCTTTATTATGATTTTTAACCCAAACAACTAATTATATTTATAAACAATCCAAAAGTAATTTATAAATTCACATTTTACTTATTTAAAAAAAATTACTTTCTTTGCCACCATCACTACAGTGGCATATCCAAGGGAAGTAAGCATAGGGGGCTGAAGCCCCCCCCCCCCCCCCCCCAAAAAAAAAAAAAAAAAAAAAAAATTCCATTGGCATTCACAAAACTTATAATTAAAGGAAAACAACTGAAATTATATTGGAATGACTGAATAACATTTTCAGTAAAATCAATTTAAATAATTATCTGTCATAGTTAAGTAAACATCAGCAATCAAAAACTTCTCTAAAAGTCCACCTCTATTTAAGGACCAACTTCTATGAGGATCAACTTTTCTCGCTCCCAGAATTTTCTTTTTGGCTTTAATACTAATTTACCTCGATTCAATGTCCATGTACACAGTTGTTTAACTCTTGATGTAAATTGACCACTTTTCGTATATTCCTTTCAAAAAACCCTCTTATCCAGGGCTTTAGTCAAAAAAATTTTCGAGGGAGGCTTCAAACTTTAGTACATAATTTTGAGTGTTAAAAGTGAAGTTTATTTCAAAAATTTTCAACAAACCTGCGAAATGTTTGGGATTGTTTAAACTCCCAACCCCGCTCCCCTTCTCCTTGCTACGGCCTTGATCATATTGCTTCCCAGATTTGAAATTAGATATTTCCTATGGATTTGTCGCTAGAGAAAGAAGTGTTTAATAGGAGTTTATAATTTTTAATGTACATATTATAGGGGAAAATCAGGCTTGGAAAAGTGAATTTTGTGTCCTATCAATATTCAAGTAATAATTTAAAAAGCCTTTAAAAGAGTAATGCAGTGCTGCCAGGCTTTGCGACTTTTTTATTCAGTAGTCAATAATAATCTTGAGAAGTGATATTTGATATACATAATAGACGATTTTTCGATTCTATTCTTCTGTTATGTATATCAAATATCACTTCTCAAAATTATTGGTTACTATTGAATAAAAAAGTCTCAAAGTCTGGCAACACTGAAGTAGTGTTGAATTTAAATAGCAAAATTAAAAATATTATGCATAGTTTAGATTGAAAATTACAAGCTAAACCGATTATTTTTACTAAGAGTTTTTAGTGGGCTTAATAAGACCGCTTATTCATTCAGAAATGATGTTAAGTTGATTAATTTGATCTAGGACATAAAAGAATTCTTAGAAACAAAATTACTGCAAAAAAGCATTTTAAATTAACCCTTATCGCTCGTATGTCCCTTCTGAGGGGACATTAAAAAATCGAGCCACGCCTTAAGGTGTTCCTCTGCAAATGAAATGTTATTTTTCTAAAACGTGTAACTATAGGTTACCTTTCGGCTACCAGAAAATTTTAACAGAAATATTTATTTTATTTAATGATCAAGTAAAATAAAACAAATTATTACAATTTTTCGGTAGCCAAAAGGTAGTAAGTTGGAAACTATACGTGTGACGTTTTAAAGGAATGCCAAAAGGGGTGTCTTACTGTTCAAAATAGGAAAATATGCCAAGCGTTAAGGGTTAAAATTAATATATTAGTGACTCATTACAAAGCAATATATAAATAATAATAATGTAAATTTAAATAATTAAATCCATTTCATTCATAATAATTTTCGTAGGAATTATGATTTTCTGAACGATTTCTAATAAAAGGTGACTCTCAATTATTTTTTAACTTTCCAACAAGTTGAAAAGTGCTTATATGACTTCGTTTTGTCTGTCTGTCTTTCCGCATTCTAATTTTCAAAAATGGAATTCCTTGAAACTGATATACATTGTTCAAGCTCACTTTGGGATGCTCCCTGTTGAAATTGAGGGAGTAAATACTGCCGCTGGTTTGTCTACAGGAACATCAGAGAGAGAGAATTTCAAAACATTGCATCCTATGAGAGGTATTTCTATAAATCATATTTTAAGACTCTTATTTCGTGCAAATCATAATGCAAATTAGATTCATTTCATTCATAACTAGCGGCCTTCAGCGAACAGCTGGTTCATGATTCTTGAAAAATCCGACTTTAAGAAACTCCCGCTCGTGGTGCCTTTTTCCCCATTTCCTACAATAGCTTATTGACATATAGTGGAAATAGCTTTATTGAAAAAAATAATTACAGTAAATTTCCGCTTAGTAGCGCCTGCCCGTTTCAATATCTTAAACAGCCTGTTCGCTCACCGTGTTATGATCTTTCAAAATTCTGACTTTAGCAAAGTCCCGCTCGGTGGCACCTTATTCCTGTTTTAGAACTTACAACAGCTTTCGCACTCATAGCGATAATAGCTTTGAAAATTTTAACTGTAGCAAATTTCCGCTCTGTGGCGATTAAGGTGCCGCTTTACGTTTCATGATTTGAAACAACCTGTTCGCCCATCATGTAAAGGACCTTTGAAAATTCTGATCGTAGCAAATGCGCAAACTGGTGGGGCTCACAGTATCCCAATCTTCTCCATACAAGTAATTTACTCCTACTCAGAATTACAGATAATGAATTATTAAAATGTGAAAGCGCCCTCTGGCGAAAAATATTTGCAATACGTACTCTTCAATTTCGATTTAAATGACTTTTAAAATAATTTTTTACCTGTGAAATTATGCTAATTAGAAGCTGAGATACAAAGGTAATATAAGCATTGTTATTAAAAAAAAAAAAATGTGTTTGATTTTTTTGGCGGTTTTTCTCTGAAACTTGCGTACTTACAGGCTAAATAGTGTTAAAAATCCTTAATATGAAATATGAGCGGAGTATCGGAATTCGAAAGCCTGCATCCTAATTAGAATTGGAGATATTGTAATAAAGGTGTTCGGGCTTTTCTGTGGCTTTCTCAGGAACTCCTGTACGGAATTTAGCGACTTATATCAGTTTAAAAATCTGCAATATTTTAAATGATGTGTTATAAGTAATTTAATCATAATTTGAATTCTAGATATTGAATTATTAAAATATGAAAGCGTCCTTTGGCGAAAGAGATTTGCAACATATACTCTTCAATTCCAATTCAAATAACTTTTAAAGTGATATATTATTTATGAAATTATGTTAATTAGATGTTGAGATACAAAGGTAATATAAACATTTTTATAAAAAGATTTGTGTCTGACTTACTCATGGTTTTCTCCGAAACTTGCGTAATTCCGGGCTGTGTAATATTAAAAATCCTTAGTACGAAATGTGAGCGGAAATTGAAATTCGAAACTCTGTAAAATGTAAAAGAATAAAGGCGTTCTGGGTTTTTCGTTGTTTTCTCTGAAACTTTCGCTCTTTTTCTATATTTTTGTCCCCTTATTCGCAATCGATTTATCTTGCATTAAAACCTAATAGTAATATAAATTTCAGCCGCTGTAACTCTTTTTTTTTGCTCCTTCACCCCCCCTCCCCCGCCCTCCTTAAGCCCTTCCTAATAATTCTACACTTTCAAAAATATTCACAATTGAATTATCGGGCATTAAAACCAAGTATTACAAAATTTCAACGGCTTATTCAATTTAAAATACTACAAAATATAAAATATTAAAATACTACTAATATTTCTAATTTATTTTCCACTTTTCTGCATTTAACTCCGTTAAAATATCTATCTTTATGCAATCGCGGGGAATTCTCAGTCATTGAGGTCGCTTTTTGAGTAAACATAGGTAGACATTTTAATTAATATCTCCACAACTAATTAAAAATTTTAAATTCTTTTTTCACTATCCCCTCGGGAAGACTTCTGAGCACCCGTATGTCAAATTTTGTACTTCTACGTTCGGTAAGGGCTGAACGTATAGATGCACAGACAGACAAAGAGGCAGACATCTCCTTTTATTACTATAGATTTTTGTCTAAACTATGATTTTCTGAATGATTTCTTCTAGAAAAAGCAAATTTTAAACACTTTTTTTTTTTTTTTTTTTTTTACATCATCGTGAATGGCTTTCTTACAAAAGTTTTGTATTTTATTTTTTATTTATTTATTTATTTTTTTTTAACACATTCCAACATAATTGAAAAGTGTTTATAACTTTGGTTTATCTGTTCGTCTGTTCGCGTTTTAACTAACCGGGGTACATATATGAAATTGCTCAAAAAATGGTGCAATTATGCCGTGCTCTTCAAGATTTTGTGATAGTTATATTTTTTGTCACCTGTGGAATGAAACTGTATCAAATTTCATACATAAGTTATTTTATAAAATTAGGATATTTCTATACTAAAGTTTTGTATTGATTGTACTATAGTGTGCCGGCTAATTAGTGGGTGTAAGGTGTATAACTGAGAGGAGAGTCCATTAAAATTAGCACCCACATCATAATAATCACCAGGTGAAAATTTTAAAGCTAGGATGCGCCCAAAATATTTTCATTTATTATCATATCAAGAAGAGTCCGATAAAATTGTAATGAAATAGAAAACTATCACAATGACCACTTTTATTTTTTAGGAACAATATTTGGCACCCCCTAAAATTCCGTGCCCGGGGCAAGCGCACCCCTTGCCCCCCGCATGCTACGCCACTGTTAACAAGTTTGGTAAAGTATTCGTCTGATAGGACTGCTTTAGCTAGGTGCTTTGAGCACAGTTGCCTCTATACTTCTCTGATACCCTCAGTGCTGCTGGGTATTTGGTCTCTTCTGGGCATTGCCCTAAACTCTGTTTTATGATCTTGATGAATAGGATTCTATTGCAATGAATATACTTAGATATTTAGGGTTTCTATTGTAGGTCCAAATAGGAACTTATAGATCTGGGACAGTCAGGTGGTGTGTGCCACCATTAATAAAAAGTAAAGACAAAAAGGAGGATGGCATTATGAGAAAAAGTTTAAAAATAAAATAAAAACTAAATAAATTTTGTTATTTTGTAAGTTTTTGTTACATACTTTTTGCCCTTGCAACAAAACAGATTTTTTACTTCTAATAAAATTTTTGTTTATTAATGCAATCTAAATATCTCATCAATCATGCTTTGTAGTTTTAGACATTTTTCTTTTCTGACTGAAAAAATTTGTTGAATAATGTTTAGAAAATGTTTAGTTTTCAACCAAACCTGTCAATTTTAGTTTATTGAGCAATTGTCAAAAGTATTTCGTAGTGAAAGAGAAAAAAATAAGGAGAGTATTATTAGCTTAATAATAATAATTAGGGGTGGGAATCGATTAAGAGTTTTAACTGGGTTAATCGTATTTCATTAATCAATTAATCGGTCGATTAATCTGATTTTTAATCGGTTTTCATTTTGCTTTATATAATTTTATTTCAATGATGAATAAAACTCTCATATTGTATATATATATATATATATATATTATTCATAAGTTTGACTGAGGAAAAAAAAAAATTCAAAATTTTTTGTCTAATCAATTATATCTGTTTCATAGCTGAAATTTAAATCAATTTTCAGAGTAATAATTGGTGACTTTAAGTGTTAATTTAATATAAATATTTTCACTTATTCAATTTTTTTATATTTTTTTAATGAATTAATCTTTCAATTAATTTTGAAAGAAGCATTAAATGGTTGGATGGTTTGGTTTTACGTCGCACTAGTGCTGTGCAGATGGGCAACTGGTGACGGTCTGGGACACACCCCTAGAGGTGGTCCAAAGACATGCCATTGCAATCTTGATCCTCCGTGGAAGGGATGGCTCTCCTGCTTCGGTGACCCCCAGAGGTATAATTTTTGATGGGAACATGGAGGACATTGCGGCCACGACAGATTTTACATGCACCAGCCACCATTAGTGTACATGGCGGTCTTTGGCCGGCTCGAGTACCGAACCCGCAATCTTCCATTTACGAGGCCGGCGCTCTACCGACTGGGCTACTGTGGCCCGAAACATTAAATGAATTTACACATATTTTAGTTTTATATTTACAGGCCTTGTCCATCTTGCTTGTCACTATTTTTAAAAGAATTATCAAAATTCTATATCATTATCATAAAAATCTCAAATTCTTATATTTTAGTACTTCTTTGTCACTTCAGACTAGAACACAGAATGTTATTTACTGTTTCTACTTCAATAGTTACTATCAGCAATTCTGAACAGACAATAAACGCTTGAAGATATTGTGAAAGTCTGTTGACTTTTTCCACATAAGAGGGATAGTATAAATCTCAATTCCTTCTTTTTTTTTTTTTTTAGCATTTCCATTTTTTGAAAGCTTCTTGTTTCTGAGAATAGCCAACACTTTCTGTAGAAGGCTACAGACAGGTGGTGTTGCTCCAGCATGCACATGGAGCGGCATTTTGTTTAATAACTGTCCTCTCCCTTTTCTCTATCAACAAAAGTGCAACAACTTCTTTTGAGAGGTTTTATTTATTTTTATTTATTTATTTATTTTATTTTATTTATTTATTTTTTTCTTTGCTTTTTCATTATTTGATGGATGTTTCATAGAATGCTTGTTAGCAAAATATGCAAAAAAATATTTTGTAGGCAGAACAGCATTTTTGCTTTAATTCGTAGTTTGAAAATTTTAATCGAATTAATCGATCCGATTAACTCGATTAAAAAAATTGATTGGGATTAAGCATTGATCGATTAACCGAACCGATTAATCGATTAATCGGCACAGCCCTAATAATAATTTTTAAAAAAGTGCACTATCAAAATGATAATGCATGAAAGCATTATTACCACTTTAATGCCACGCTTTTGTCTTTTTTTTTTTTTTTTTTTTTTGAGGGAGGGGGGGGCTGATGGTTATATTTTTTTATTGAAACAATTGTTATGAGTTTTGTAGTTTAATATTTTCTTACTAAGTTTTTATTTATCATTACCAGTATTTTCAGTATTTTGGTGCTTTTATTACAATCTACTTTTATGAAAATCATTTTATTTATTTTTTTGCATAAAATTGTATAGTTGTTCACTCTCATTTTATTTTTCATAAAATTCTAGGGCTGTATTTCTAATGCTCCATTTATCATACATGGAATCATTTTTGATGTTGTTAAAAACAGTTGCAAATACAAAATAAAAATGAATTCCAGATGGATTCTGCATCATGACAGTAAGTATAATATTTTCTAAAGATTTGAAATAGCTTAAATTTTATATGCATAATTTATTTATTCTACAATAGGTCTTTAAGACTGATGCTCTTAAGTTTTCTTTCTTTCTATTGGTTAATAAAAAAGATAAATAGTATACAAAAGAAAGAATTTAGTCCTTTCTTTTCTAATATATAGAAAATAAAGTTGAAACCCAAAGTTTAATCAGAGTATATTGTGAAACAAAACTTATAAATATTTTTGACATTATAGGAAAGTTTTGAAATAAATATCAGCAATAATTGCATCAAATTTTATTTTGTTATAACATAAAATTACTTCACAGTGAAGAACTGCACATGAGGAGTCTATATTTGAGTACAAATAATAATAATAAAATAATAATAATCATTGTCTACAATTTTGGAATTTTTAATTTTAAAGGGAGGAGGGAGAAAATCGATTTTCGGGTGGAAATTTCGTAAATTCCTGATTTTTGAGTAGAAATTTACCAAAAATAGTACAAAAATGTTGAAAACAGCCATGCATCTTCTTTAGGGTAGTTCTAAAAACCCATTTTTGGTGTCTATGTTTTTTTATCTTGGGGGGGGGGGGGGAGGAAATTCGAGATCCCTCTTTTAGGGCTAAATTAGTCCTGGAAAATTTATGGGACCTGCGATCACGAATTTTGGTGCTTGTATTGTTTAGATGCATCCGATGCCTAGGCAAAAAACACTTTTTTAAGCATAACTCAGTTCCAAGTTACTTCACGGTGAGAAAAGAATTCTACTAAAAATAGTACAAAGAAGTTGAAAACAGGTGTGCATCTTCTTTAGGATGTTTTGCAAAACCCATTTTTATTTTTTTGTAATTTTCGATTTTGGGGAGGGGGTGGCGTAAAGAGGGGGTAAATTCGAGACACACACATCCCTCTTTGAGCACTAAATTTTTCATGTATAATCTATGGGAACTGTGGTCACATACTTTGGTGCGTAAATTGTTTCTATGTATCCAACACCTATTGTAACAGGATTTTATGAAATCCTTCTTTTCCTTCCTTGAGACCACTACACATTTCCCAGCGTCACCTTACTCCAAATTATCTCAGTAAGAATAAATTTTATGTGTAGATTAATTGTTTTCGAGATTGTTTTGTCATAATTACCAGTAGCATCATTGGAACAATTTTTTTCTAAATTTAAAATGATCAAAAAATACTTACACTCCACAACGGCATCAGACAGATTTTTAAATTTTACATATACATCAATAGCATAAGAAATTTTAAATCAAATGGATATACATTTTTCCAGAATACACAAAATCTCAAGCAAATAAATTACGTTTCACTAAATAACATTATCTGTTTAAATGACCATGTAATCTACGTAAATTAAGAATATACAATACAAAATATTAAAATTTATTATTAACAAATTATTATTTTATTTGCGTATGAATTTATCTATTTATATCTGTGAAGTGTACAAACATCGTAGCAAAATAGTTTAAAAGATTTTTGTATCTTACTAGTATATGGAAAAACACATATAAATTTATATACAAATTACATAAAAAGTTTAGATAATGAATAATTATAAGATGACAAATAAACTTTTTATATACAACGTTTTTTAATTTTCTATTGAATCATATAAACTTGACACATTACCCGAAAAATTACAATTGCATTGTCATCGTGTTCTGATATATTCTAAAAGTTTTAAATGTCTAGCTAGTTGATAAGTTAGCTAAAAATCGATTGCAAGATTTGTACTGGAAAAACAAGAAAATGAGTTGAATGTGATATAAAAAAACATTGGTTTTAAAAATTAAATATTAATCCTTTTAGATTGGTTGGTTGGGTTTTACATCACACCAGTGTTGCACAAGGGGAAATTGGTGATGGTCTGGGACTCACCCCTAGAGGTGGTCCAGAGACATGCCATCAGAATTTTAATCCTCTATGGAATTGATGGTGCTCTCGCTTTACCTCCCAGAGTAATCCTTTTAGACAACATATGTTAGTATCATGAATTACATTAGCACTTTATCAATGTGTAGAAAATTTTTAAAGTTATAATGACGTCAATTTTTGTGAGATGCCTAATTTAACTTTTATATTTTTTTAATGTTCACGTTTAATTAAAGGTATTTATTTTTGTGTCGAAAGAAAATAAACTTGAATTTTTTTTTTTTTTTTTTGACAACAATTAAATTATAGCTAATATTTAAATGGCTAATCTTAAAGCTATTAGGATGTTATTATTTTCATATTATAATTAATTAAAAGAAAACTAATCAAAAATTCGAAAATTGGGTTCGAGGTATTGTGTTCTCATCGTGTGCTGAACTATTCTAAAAATTTCAAATGTCTAGCTAGTCGGGAAGTTAGTTAAAAATCGATTGCAAGATTTGCACTGGACAAACAAGCAAGAAAGCGAGTTAATAAAAGCATAGTAATAAAATGGGCAAAATTTCTTTCATTAGATGCTTTTTTTTCCCTGTTAAGTATTTTTTATCCATATTTACCACGAAATATTTATTGTATGCTCCTATTTTATGTATTTATAAATTTATTTGTTCCTAAAAAAAAAAAAAAAAACTTCCATAATTAACCAAATTAAATCTTGCCACTATATCGATAGTTATATATTAATATTTGATCTTAACAGTATTTTGAGAGCTTTCAACAAGGAAATTAAAAAAAGCAGTATTCACTACAGATTTATTATTATTATTATTTTTTTTTTACTATGAGCAATTCCACAAAAAATGTGACATCAGTCACACAGAGAGATATTTCTGCTTCCACCAGTAATTTCTAATAAGAATCACTATCCTATTTAATCACAAAAGTTACTAAAAACATGCCATTATTATTTTTCTATGGTAATACTGGTGTTAAAAAAGAGGAAATTTTATTCTTTTGTGTGACTGATGTTACCCTCATCCATGGAATCACCCCTATGAGTTCTAATTTTATATACTTATAAATTCCATTTATCTGTACTAGTACAAAATGTTAAACTCATTTATATGTGCAAACATACTGCAGTAGTATGACTAATTAAAAAAAAAATTCATTATAGTATTTTAAAGAGTTAAACCACTTTCCTAAATGAAAGGTGTTGTTGCAATAAAAGCAAATTTACAATTAAAGGGCAAATTAGGAGCAGTTTGTTAAATTTTAACGGGAGTGGGGTGGGAGGTGATTGTCAGCCTTGCATACAGACTTGGCAACTTAGCGATAAATTTGGTGACAAGGCAATCAAACTTGGCGAGAAGTAATAATTTAGTGTTTCCAAAGTTTAGAAGCTTAATATTCAATAAGAGCTGAATTCTGCAATTTTCTTGATTCATCAATTGGTTTCTGGCGCAGAATAACCTTGAAAATTCGCCAAATCACGACAAGAATTATAAAAACAGAAGAGACACTCCCAAAGAGATCAGTTGTATTCGGACATTTGTCTTGAATGTCCGTTTTGGTTTAAATGGTTTATATTTATTCTTAAATGAGTGAAATTCCACTCCATCGTGTTCTTAATGTTATTTTATGACTTTTTGAAGTATGAATTTGAGTACGATAATTTACTGGCTTTTTTCGAGAATAATCCTTGAACAAAGTGTGTCTTTCAATAAGAAACTGCCTGTTTCTTTACAATTACTTTTTCCATGCAAGAAAATCGACATTTTGGTCGGACAATATGAATAGAGACGGATATTTTGGATCAGTATGATATGCGTAATACTCAAAAGGTGTAATGAAGTGAGGGAATGTTTAGTTTATTAAGATTATGTTTTGTGTTTAAATATTTACTTAAAAATTAGACCCCCCCCCCAAAAAAAAAAAAATAAAATAATAATAATAATAATAATAATAGAAACAATTACATTTAAAGCTCTCACCTAAGCAATCTATTGTAGCTCCTCATTTCTGTATCCACATTCACACTAAATCTGCCAATTTTGGTTTCCTCTGTTTGCCTTCACAGTTGCACCTCGTGTTTTTTGTAAATCCCCAAATAAGATTTTTTTTTCTTTCTGCAAGATGCACTTTTTATTTGTTTCTTTTTAAATTTAATTTTATTTGATACATTTTTCTTTTTATTAACCATTCAATAAACTTAAGGTTCGAGATTCAATCGACTTGCTGAATAATAACTTTATAATTTTTTTTTTTTTAAGATAACATAAGGCACCAACTGAAACTCTGCACACAGGCGCCTGATAATGTTGGCACGCCCCTGAACAGCTGTGAAATTTAATTATGATGAAATGATCAAATAAAGCATATTTCCAGCTGAAAATGATGTGTGTAGTGAAAATAGTTCTCTTGAATAGTAACACATAGGATGTTTTTTATATTATGTTCTGTGGATGATAATTGTGTTATTACTGAAATATGAATACCACAAACATTACAAAATGTTATAAGAAGTGACTTCAAGAAGTTAAAAATTTCATTCTTTGGTGCATATTTTGGGTTATTTTGATTAAGGAGGGGAAGAAAACAAATAAACAGAATATACATTGAAGGATATTATACAAGATGATTCATAATTTAAAAAAGATCTAAAAAATTGCATTAAAGTAAAAATAATAAAATGAAGGAATAATAAATATGAATATTTTCTGAAAAATATGAAAACAATGAAGAAAGATGATGTCAAATGATTTAGGCCAGAGTACACTGTCACCACAATCTTATCACAGTTATTTTTTTGTTTAGACAAAAAAAAAAAGGAGAGAGATGTTTATTAAACAAAAATTATGACATTAGTTATCAAAGTTATAAATACTTTTGAATAATAATCATCTCCTTATTTAAAAAGAGAAATTCTATGATAATCAAAATTTACTTTTTAAAGTAGTGGTAAGATAGTGGTGACATATACTTGGAATCACTGATTGTACACCACCAACTGTACATTTTGTGTACATCTATTTAATATATATATCAAATTATTTTAATTAGTATATGAGCAAATATTTTAAGAGGTATTTAATATAATTTAATTTAAAAAGGGCAGTTAAAAAAATACTTAAAATAGTGATAAATATGTTATAAGGGTTTACTGACCACTGACTTAAAATTCAAGTCTATATCTCTAGCTGAGATTTCAATTTTATGTCAGCATTCATTATCTATAACTTGTTCTCTCATGTCCTTACCATTAAAAGTATAGATTATTTATTTCAAGTAAACTTTGTAGTAATATACTATGTATCAATGTGATTTTGATATATTCATCATACATCATGAATTAAAATTAACCTCACGGAGTTAAGAAATTCCTGTACTTGATATTCAAAATGTATTTTTTTTGTTACTTAAACTAATATTTTGAGAATTTCAAAAGAAAATTTTACTTTTATTCCTTATTTATATGTTAGTTGTGAAAATACAACTCCAAGTTCTTAGTAATAATCTTTAATCTTTTTTATCCATTCTTTTAATTATAGATTTATCTGAAATGGAAGGATTTCCTTTAAGTTCTATTGATGAAGTACTAAATTCTTTCATTGGTATTCATCATATTTGTGATAAAAGCAGTATATTATTTGCTGTGATATCTGCTACAGCATCTTCATTGCTTTCAGTTTTGCAAAGTATAAGGAAAAGTATTAGGTAACTGTATTAATATTTCTTAGCACTATTAGTATAACTAAGAAGAAAATTTTATTGAAGGGTAATATTTATTAATAAAATGATATGTTTTTAATTAAATAAGAATCTTTTTCTCATTTATAAAACAATGCAAACTATTACAAACGAGGAAATGTAAACAGGTTGGAGGAAATGTAAAACAGTTAATATATGCTGAAATATCTATTTGTAGTCTTTTCAGTGTGTACTAACTGAAAGTATCTATACTTTGCAGTTAGTATTTACTGGAAAGTATAGTCAGTTAGTACAGAAAGGTTAGAAACAGTTCAAAAATTAGAGTATTGCAAAGTAAAAAAAAAAAAAAAAAACTAGCAAAAAGTAAGAAATAATTAAAAAGCTTGAAAATTAAAAAATAAATACAACATTTTAATAGCTGTTATTCACTATTTTAAACTTTTTTGTTATTAAGCATGAATAAATAATAATACAATGAAACCTCCTGTAAGGGACACCTTTATTTAAAGGACAATTTCTCTAGTCCCAGTCCCTTTGAATAGGAGCCTTAATGCATTTACCCAAAAATTACAAAATGAATTTTTTAAGACTTTAGCGACAATTTTGGGCAAGTGAAAAAAGGTTGTATGATAAAAAAATAAAAATTAAAAAGAGTGAAATTTTATTATGCCTTCTATTTTGGAGAATAGTTTTCATTGTAGAAAACAGAGCAATACTGGAAGATGCAGCCAAACCATTATCTTAAACTTATAATGATGATCCACTGAGAAACACATGTGCTACGAGCTCAAATGTATTTCTCTTTGCGAAATGACAACATTTTGAAAGAGTGGGTTTTCAAACTCCTTTTTTAACTATGTTTGATACTTGATCAAGGCATTGAAGAAAAAGAAATGTCTGAACTTGCCTAAATAAGTTACCCAAATGTTGAAGTAAAAGAATATCTGGCCATTGATGAAATTTGTGCACTGATGAGACATATGAGGATATCAGATTTTTGTTCTCTCTAGATCATGAAACATTGGAGAAAAATACCTAGAGGATACCGAGAGCAGTTAAAACGGGAATATAGGGAAGGAAAAGTGTGGTGTCAAATGCTAATAAGATGCCTTAAATTACACTTCACGATTAAAATGTTCATCGTAAATAATGGTGATTATGAATGTCTAATAAGTGTGTGTAATATCCATTGTGGGGAAAAAAAAAAAAAAAATGCTTCTAAACAAACCTGCATAACGTATTATTTAAAATAAAATTTTGAAAGTAAAAAAAAAAAAATTTCTCAGTTTCTTTCATAATTTTAATGATTTCATTAATTGAGAGATTTATTTGTTATAAATGAAAATTTTAAAGACTCGTTATAAACTGGGCACTGTGTTACACTGCATTCTGAGTCGTTAAAGTTTGGTATTACCAGTATTTCTATTTAAAATTCTTAAGGACTGCTTGATTTATATACCATGTATATTAAATCATACCTCTGAAGAAAAGACATCTCTGTTTAAGGGACGAAATGTCTGGTCCCTTGGGTGTCCCTTATTCAGAGATATTACTGTACTATAAAAAATTATATAAATATATACCAGGTGTCCCAAAAATGACTGATGTATTTTGAAAATCAATAAAAATATTTGGAATGTGAGAGAAATGTATTATTTGTGGCCTTGTGGTTGAGAAACTAGAGAATTTTATTTCATCAATTTGCAAATTTAGTTAACATTTCTGTCTAAAGATGGTGCTGCAGGTATGCAAGAGCTGCAAAGTTGAGTCTTTGTCATCTTTATCCAGTATTTTGCAACACAATCTATTAGTGAGCGCTTGTGAAAGAGTATAACTGTTGAAAATAAATTACAGTGGCATTTCAGCTAGGAAAATGGTTTTGTATAGCCTACTTTGATGAAAATTTTAACTAAATTTGCAAATTTATGGAATAAAATTCCCTGGATTCCCAAGCATAATATCGCAAACAATATATTTCTTTCATGTTCTGATTTTTTTTAAATTAATTTTCAAAATTCCTCAGCCATTTTGGGAACATTCGATATATTCTTATCTAACTTTTTTTATTTAGTTTGACTATAATTCTCTGCAGATATGTCATAAGTGATGCAGAAGAATAATTTTCTATTATTTCTAAATCAATAGTTATTTTTTAAGTGAAAGTATTAAAAAAATATTTTTTTCTTTCTTTTTTTCAAATAAGGGATGAAATGCCTTTTCTTTTATTATTATTATTAGAAAATTAAATCGGTTTCCAAGTTCCTGAGAACATTTACTCATACATTTAGGAATTTCTTTGTGTATGATGACAGTATTAAAGTGAATAATAGCATGTTTGGATAATAGTATCTTTTGTACAAAGCTAATTTTTGTATTACTTTTAAATTAGATTTCTAATGGAAAAAGTAGTAAAGCTATGAAGCATAAATAAATATTTAATTTTTACCACTTTTCTTTAGATTAAAAATAACTTTCTTTTAATATAATTATTTATATAATTAAATCTGTGCACACTTTTACGAATATTGAGCTGTACATTTTTACATTTCTTTGTGCATAATAGCAGTGAAATAATAATAGTAATAAATAATAATGCATTTGAATATTTGTTGTTGAGACTGCTTATAATTTGGCTTGTTTTCTTTATTCAAAAGATTTTTTTTTTTTTTTTTTTTTTTTTTTTTTAATGATATAATTGGTTATGTTTATTTCTATTTCATCTTTTTATTTATAATTCTTTAATCATTTAATTAAATAAAAATATAACATCTCAAATAGTATAATTACATCCTATTCTTACTAATATTTCATCTTAAAATTTAAAATATAATGTTAATCTTTCATAACAAGTAAAATACACTTGCATATTATAATTATTCCTGGCATTTCAAAACTAGTTAAACTTAATTTTGTGCTTTGCCAAATAGTACAGTAAATCATTAAAAGAGGTATATTGTTATTAAAGTATCACAAATGTAAAACTAGAAATAATGATGCAAATTTACTTATAAGATTATATATATATATATATATATTATATATAAATAATAGTTCTGTAATTGTTATAAGACACTTAAATTTTTGTGTCACCATTTGCATTAGACTTTACATTTAAATCATCCTGTAAAATGATTATATTTGAAGAATCCAAATTCCTGTGCTTGAAATTTAAAGTTTAGAAATAATTCATTTCACTTATAAAAAATTTTAATGTGCTAACATAAATAAAAATGTGTGTAAAAGTACTATAGGTTAAAATGATGTCTGATAATCCTATGAGATTTTTGAAATAATTCAGATACAATTCCTATGACAGGAAAGGATTTTTAATAAGCTATTGTATATGCATCTGAAAGCAGGATATAAATACTGCAATTTTCATTAATACTAAACTTTCGCAATGGATTTATTTATTTGTTTGTTTTTTACTCTGAAAATCATTCTTTGTTTTAATGTTTAAATATAGAAAATAAAAGTAGAAAACTGAGTGAAAGGCATAGTGGAACTTTTCAAAAATATAAATAATTGCTGAACTGCGTTAGTATGATTAACTGTTATGTTTAATAGGCTGACATATTTTCCTTCTGTTAGTGATAAATTAGTGTTTTTTGTTGTTGATAATGTAGGGAGTGGGCACAAAAATGTTTTATTATTATTAATTTAATATAACAGAATTCGAAATAATTTTCTTATCATATTCTAATCATGGAGTGGAGTATCTTTTTAATATAACTTTTATATTTTTTAATATAATGTTTACAAAATAGATATTTTATTATTTTTTTTTAAGGATTAAGCAAGTATTTAAACTTAAAAACTTCTTCACACACTATAAAATTAAGCATTACTGGTTTTGAAAAGACTTGGCCTGTCTTCTTCAGGTGCAAAACACATGCTATTATCTTGTAGACAAAAGCAAGACTCAGCAAGAAATGGTCTTGCTTTTTTGTACCTGAAGAAGAAAGTCTACGTCCTTTCAAAAAAGGTAGTGCTTTCTTTAATTTTATGGTGCAGGAAGAAATTTTTAAGTTTAAATATTGACTGTACACAAGTTCTTTAATTTTGTATTAAGCAAGTATTTATTTATATTTAACCATTTTTTACTTTAATATAAATGCACCAGAAAATTGGCACTAAAAAGTAATAAGTAAAAAACTTTGGATAAACACCATAAAATTTAAAAAACATGCAACAATTGTTTCGAATCAAGATGAAACACAACCCTTTGTCAAGCAAACAAAGTGGCAATGCTCTTCCTGAAACAATTATTCATGCTTTTTGCATTTTATGGTTTTTATCCAAAGTTTTTTACTTATAAATTTTTTTTTTTACTTTGTTATATTATATATATATATATATTGTCTCAGGCCTGGACTGGCTCCTTTGGGGGTCCTCGGCTAGAAATTGAAAAGGGTCCCCTTATTGAAAAGTTTAGAGGGAATAGGATATTAAATATATATTTTTTTAAAATTAGGTTTACATGCCTAAAAAATTAAGTGAAGATGTTCAAGAGGGCCTCCTGATAAGGTTGCAGGATCTCCAATTAGGGGGCCTCAGTGAGACACTCATCCTGGGCGTCGAGGATTGTAGTTTTGATCTAGATGAAGCATAAAGCAGTGTACTCCAAGAATGAAACATTCTCGACTTGTCTTGCACATGCATTCTAGATGAAAACAATCCAGAAAGACAAGGTTTTTCATTGCAAAGTTTCAGTACTTGTTTGCATTTAAGTTCTTTGTTTGTGAGCTTGTCTGAAATTCTGAAATTATGAGCACTGTGCAACACGAAGATTAGTTAAAATTGATTGTAAATTCATGAGATTATTGATAAATAGTAAATATACATAAAAATCAAAAAACATATCTAATAGTAAAAAAAATATAGTAAAGTAAATATTTAAATTACTCTGATGTAACTAATTATAAAGTAGTATATTTTGAGACTTTTCTGGGGCCCCCTTGGGCTGGGGGCCCTTGGCAATCGTCTACTAGCCGACCTGGCCAGTCCGGGCCTGTATTGTCTATTAAGTAACTTTCAGACTTTTAGCTTGCTTAAAAAAAGAGAATCAAATAGATAAATTCATATTTTCATTTTGTACTTTTGATTTATTTATTCTTTATTTATTATTATTTAGCTATAGAAAAATTCAAGCAATAAAAGAAATTTTGCTACAATTTTTGAAATGGCTGGAAAAACTAGATATTGATGAATGCTATTTCAAAGAACTCAAAAGTGCAATGTGTTTACAAAAAGTTTTTTGCATAATCCATGTACTTGAATTATCGTTATCATCAAAATCAAAATATTTTCAAAGAACTGGAAATAAAGTTTTTCCTTTATTAACAGGTAATTATCACATATTGACCTATAATTTACATGAAAGTTGTAGAAATTGTAAACTGTTGCAGTGTTTTGTTTTAGAATTTAATTCATTTTTAAGTTTATGTAAAAAACTTAAAAATGAATTAAATTATACACAATATTTATTGTATATAATTGAAAAATTTCTTTTTGACTCTAACCTCTATCCATTTTCTATTTAAAACTATAATTGACACTGTTAGTTATTTAGAACATTTTAGCATGTTACTGTGTTTGCTCTCTCATTAAAATACTTATGCTTATTTGCAATAATTAATATTTCACTGCTTATAGGTCATGTAAAGCAAATTTCAACAGATTATGAGGACTGAAGTTTTATGAAACAAAACTCTTGATTTAATTTAGTTATTCTAAATCAAAAATAAATTGTTCTAAAGTACTTAATAGATGATTAAAATTGTTCTTCAAATTAAAGTGGCAAAATTAATAGTTGTCATTTTAATATTAAAAATTTAAACTATCAAGTATGGAAACATAAAGTAGAACTCCTGTCAATTAAAGAAGGTTTGTAGAATGTAGTAATAGAAGCTAGGCCTATGAATCAAATGATTAGTGGGGAACAAATGATGGAAAGGCACATACTATAATAGGATTGCTTGTGGAAGATAATCAATTATCACATATCAAAACATGTGCAACATCAAAGGAAGTGTAGGAATCTCTTTAGAATAATCATTAAGAGTCAACCCTTTCAAATAAAGTTAGTTTATTAAAGTGTTTATGCAACCTCAAGATAAATGAAGGAGATACAGAAAATCCCATTAATAAAGTGCCAGATTTGATTCAATCAACTTTCTGTATTAGATGAAATTTTTGCAGAACAACTGACTGTTGCATTATTATTGAGTAATCTACCTAAAAGTTTTTCTGCTTTGATTTACAGCATTAGAAAATAGATCAGAACAAGATTTCAATCAAGAATTAAGAAAGAAAAAACTTATTGAGGAAGATAGGGTAAGTGCACCACTGATTGACACTTTTAGAGCAATCTCTGATGTTTTTAATGTTCTAGTCATCAGAAAATATTTTTAGAAATCTTAAATTAGTACATAGGCTATGAAAGATATTCAGAACCACATATATGTTAAAATATATACATATGATAACAATTACTTTTTTTATGAATTTTTATTTGACACCCACTCAAAGTTCCAGTAATTGACACTGCCGGTTTTTCATTTTACCAGTTATTAGCACGCTATGCTCCAGTGTTTGACATAAAATGTTAAAATTCTTATATGTAAAATATGATTTTATTATTTTTCTTATTTATTAATTATTTCGGGATGGATGTCAATTACTGGAGCATGCCAATCACTGAAGCACCTACCCTATTAGTAAAAATGAAAAATTTTATCAATAAAAATTAAGAAAAAGCATATAAAGCTAATTTGGATGCATCTCAGAAATTTCTAATTAAGAAAAGAACTTGTTTGTTTTTTAAGAAGCCTGACCATAGTAAAGTTAATGGTATGAAATCAGGGATCCGTCCAGAGGCAAAGCACCCTTCACAAAATTATTCACCCTAAAACAAGATCCTTCACAAAAAATTTTTATCCTAAAAAGGACCCCTCACAAAATTTTTATACTAAAAAACAGACTTTTGATAAATCTCTTTCATTTTAAAAACTAATCTTCAATGGAACAAATAGACTGCCTGAATAATCATACGTGTTTTGTTGTATTTTTCCCAAAAAGCTGATATTCAATTTCTAATTTACAAAAGGCATTAAAACTAATTTATAAAAAACTAATTAATTTATTAAAACTAATTTACAAAATGCATATATGTGAGTTTAGTTCTGTAAAACTGAACTGTCATTCTCCAAAATGAAAACTTAATTGTAATTTTATTTTGCAAAATTACATTTTTCACAAAAAGAGGACCCTAGCCAAAAAGTTTGGAAGAACTTTATTTTTACACTAAATTTAGATTCACAAAATAATGTGTAGAATTTTTTACAAAAACAGGACCCTGTGTGAAAGTCTGGACAGACCCCTGGAAATATAAAGAATGGTTACAAAAACAGTATACTTATTAGAGTAAACAGGGAAAACACAGTCATAAACATAATAAAGTTGATAAAATAGACACAGATTAAAAAAAAAAAAAAAAAAAAAAAGAGATGACATCTCTCTATGACTTTTGATTCAAAATCTGTCACTGACAGGTATATAGATTTAGTTGCAAGTTCACATATGATAAACAATTTACAGTTTTTCAAACTAATTGATAAAAGTGTTCAAAAAAATATTTATTTAGCAAATGGAAAATGCACCATTACATCTGGCAAAAGTGAAGAATAATTATCATGTAAAACTAATCAAAACAAGGTAAAGAAAATTCTTATTAAAAATGTTCTGTTTGCTCTTGATTTGCATAGAACTTTATTATCTGTTGAATGTCTAGCTGACGTAGGTTTTGAAGTAAATTTTAATGATAGAGAATGTTTTGCAATATAAATAATAAATTTGTTACTGTTGGCAAAATTGAAAATTAATGTTTTATGTGCATAAAGCATTGTATGTAAAAGATACTTTTTGCAGTCATGAGTGGCATAGAATGCTTGGCCATAGGGATTTTCAAGTAATAAAATCTTTAGTGACTAAAAGATTACCTACGAGTATCAAGATTAAGTCAGGTAGTCATAATAATGAATCTGAAATTTACATTAAAACAAAAATGACAAAGATGATTTTCCCAATAAATCAAGTTCAGAAACATTAGAAATTCTTGATTTAGTTCATTCATGTATGTGTGGACTTTGTTATAATGATAATTGTTTTATTCTTAGTCTTATTGATGGTTGTAATAAAATATACTTACCTTTATTTACTTTTAAGAACAAATAAAATGTACCAGATAAAGTTACTGTATTAAGCAGAGGAAAACAATGTTTGGTAAAACCAAGAAGTACAGTTAGATAGAAGTGGTGAATATATGAACGCCCCATATATACCTGACCAGAATGAAATTGTTAAATGCAAGTATAGATATTTGATTGAAATAACAAGATGTTTACTTATAGAATCTGAGCTTGAGGAAAAATTTTGGAGTGGAGCTGTTGTTACTGTAAATTTTCTACTAAATAGATTTCCAACTAGAAAGAAAAATAGTATAATAAAATGCCAGATTTAAAATAAGTCAAAATACTTCTGGTTAAAGCATATTCATTACAGTGGAGGACATAATTATAAGACACCTATCTAATTTGACAAATAGTGAAAGAAAAGATTCAGAGCTTAAAAATGTTTTATCAAATATGTCAAAAACATAAATTTATTCTGTTATCACATGTAATTGTTTTACAGAAATGATATTTTTATAGAGTTTAATAAAAAAAATTAAAAATACCATGGACAAAATTATAAGACACCCAAACATTTTAATTAAAACACCTGCTTTTTTTCAAAAATAATATGCAATATGCAAATTTTCTGCACGCTGTTATGACGTCAGCAGTTAACTAAAGCAGATGATAACCGACTTCACGCATTTACAAACATGCCACGAGGTACAGAATTAAAAGAAAGTTAAATTCTCGAAATTTGGAGATTAAATGGAACTGGTGCCTCAATTAATAATATTTCAAAAGTTATTAAATGCTCTAGATGTGCAATTAGAAATGTTTTGAAAAGAGGAATTAATGGATTGGTGAATAAAAGATCTGGACATACTCCTTTCTTGTCCTCGAGAGACAGATGCCATGTGCTTTCGCTCCCTACACAGAATAAGATGACCACTACATGCATTAAAAATGCTTTGAAACTGAATTGTTCAAGGAGAACCATTCGCAGGGTGTTGCATAATGCTTCCTATGTGAAATATAAAAAATTGACGAAAAAACCATCGCTTCTAAGCCGGCACAAAATGGAGCCAGTGGCGGATCCAGAACTTGACTTTTGGGGGGGGGGGGGGGGGGGGGCTAAGATTTTTCAAAGTGTTATTCTAGACCAATAAAAAATTTACAACTGCAATATTCAATAGTGAATGTCAGTGTTTTGGGGGGGGGCTTCAGCCCCCTAGCCCCCCCCCCCCCCTTAAATCCGCCACTGAATGGAGCGTCTAAACTTCGCTAAACAAACTATGGCCTGGACCTCCAAATGGTACTCTGTGTTATTTTCTGATGAAAAAAAGTTTAACCTGGATGGTCCTGACGAGCTTCAATATTATTGGCATGATTTATAGAAGTCCCCTCATGTACTAATGAGCCGCCAAATGGGTGGAGGCTCAGTAATGGTTTGGGCTGGTTTCTCGGCTCAAGGGAAAATGGATATTGTTTTTGTGCATTCAAGAATGAATGCCAAAAAGTATAAGAATCTTCTTAAAGATCAACTAGCCATATACGATGAACTTCTTTGTGGCGAAAACTAAACTTTCCAGCACGATAAAGCGTTGATTCATGCATCCAGCAAAACAAAAAAGTGGCTTTCAGAGCAATGCATCAATGTTCTCCTGTGGCCTTCTCGCTCCCTAGACTTAAATCCCACCAAAAACTTGTGGGGCGTCTTAGCTCGTGTGGTTTACCAAAATGGGAGGCAGTTTATATGTGTCGATGACCTAAAGAATGCAATAAAATGTGCTTGGGAAAAACTGTTGTGTGATATTTTGTTAGAATTGATAGATTCGATGCCAAATCACATCTTTCTTGTTATAAAAAACAATGGGGGCTCCACCAAATATTGAATAACCATGTTAGAGGATTTTCTTTTAGACCATTAGTGTCTGCTAATTATATTGGCCACTGTATTTGGAAAAAACGGTTGGTGTCTTATTTTCATTAAATTGTATGAAAATATCATTATTATAAAATAATTATATATGGTAACGGAATTTTTTTTTTTTTTTTTTTTGATGCATTTTATAAAACATTTTTAAGCTCTGAATCTTTTCTTTCACTATTTGTCAAATTAGATAGGTGTCTTATAATTATGTCCACCACTGTAGTTCTACAAAATCAATATAAACTCAGTGAAAGAGTAATTAAAAGAAATTTAGTTTGTTATGAAGAAGGAGCCAAAGCTTACAGATTCTTAGATCTAAAGACAAGTAAAGTTATCAGTAGTGAAAGTGCTGAATTTAGCAAATCAAAAAGCAGAAATTAAAACAAATGCCAAAAGAAGAAAAACAAAATTTTTAAAAAAAAGGAAGATACATGAAAAATTCAGGAATAAATATTAATGAGGAGCAGGATAGAGAAGCAATTATCAAAATTTTGGATGAAGAACTTGAAAATTATCAATTGATATCAAATTCTCTCAATAAGGAGCAAAATACGTTTTAACTGATGATGACAATATAGTATCTGATTCTGAGACATTAAAAAAAAATCTACTCAAATTGCTAAAAAGAATGTGCCGGAAAAGTTAATAGAAACAAATATAGTTAAAAAAAAAAAAAAAAAAAAAAAAAAAACAGAACTTACATCATATAATGAAACAATTACAGTCGATGAAGCTGTTTATTGGAAAGCAGCAATAAAGGAAAAATTTCAGTCCTTAATGAAAAATAAAATTTGGGATTTACTTAAACTTCCACCTAATATACAATCAATCAAAAACAAGTGGGTATTCAGAAGAAAATTAATAAAAAAGGAAATATTGATATATATAAAGCGAGATTAGTAACCCAAGGATATTCTCAAAAATATGGTGAAGAATATGATGAAGGTCGGAAATTTACCAAATACCGTTTGCGAATAATCAAGACAATAAACCAGGTTCATACATCGGTGTAACGAAAAGAATGATTAAAACCAGACTCAAAGAACATAAGAACGATATCAAAACAGGAAAAATAAATACAGCTTTAGCTAAAACTTTCGATAATGAAGAAATTAAAATACATTTTGAAAAAACGAAAAAGATAGTGAATTACAATAATTATAATTATGCGATGTTTAGAGAAGCCATAGAAATAGCAACAACACTGGATGTGTGCACTGACAGTGACGCAATGGCTCCTGACCGGATGTGGAATCAACTCATGAAGTCTATAAAAGACCACAACTCTAACTAGAATATTTTCCTGGTCTTTAACTAATGTTTGTAGTTTGAGAAAATCAAATCTAAAGTTTCGAAGTAACATTGCTGCTCCTGTTATATAATGGCTTTCATTTGTTCAGCCTCCAAATGTCTGCTAGCTTGATAGACTTCTAATTCTAGTAAGGCATTTAGCTTAGGCATTGCACATTGCATACCTGCCAACATTGAAGAATCAAAATAATGGAGATTTTGTAAGTGGCATTTTCAGACCTATAAAACATTGGTGTGTTTTCGACATATGACAGTATTTTAACAGTTTAATGCATGGCGTAAATTATCAAAAAATTATACAGGTACATTAAATTTAATTATGGATGCCAATTGTTTTTGTAACTTTCTTTACTTAAAGAATGTTACATGCTCCTTTTTCTTATTGAAAACACTTGATTTATGACACTACAGTTGAACTTTGCAGATTACAAAGTTGATAATATTCACATCTTTCCACTTTAAACGTTTTTTTTTTTTCACTTTGCTTAAAAAACTAGTCAATTATATGACTGTTTTCCATTTAATTCGAAATATCTTCTAAAATACTTTGAGCACTGTATGTGAATGTAAATCCTTAAAATAAAAGTATCTTGAAAGATATACTGAAGATACACAAAGGTAATCCAGAAAGTAAGTTTAATTAAGTAATTAAATAAAAAGAATGTATTATTAAAAAAACTCTTTTATTCTATAAAGAACTACAGTGCTTAGATTATTTTTTGACATAGTTGCTACAGTTTTTGAAGTATTTATCATAGCGGAGTATAAGCTTTTATATGCCCATATCATAGAAAGATGTCACTTGAAATTTCTAAAGCCATAGGCAAAGGGAATTCTGGGGAGGTTCAAATTCCCTTTAAAATTGTGAAATTGGTCGATAAATTTTGAGTTATACATAATTTTTAACACAGGACATTATGTACAAATGTTGGAACCCCCTTCGTAATTTTTTTTTCTTTTTGCTATGTCCATAACCTTGCAATTTCACAATTTATGAAGAAGTGAAACACAATTTGATAAAGAAGGGAATGTGAAGTTTGAAGAATATGCATTGACAGTGTTGTAAAGTTGAATCTTTGGTTATATCTTCTCTTCTATTTCTGTAAGCAAATCATCATCAATAAGAGAGGGCCTCCTACTTCGTTCTTCATGAACATTTTCCACATCCTTCACTGGAATTTCACACCCACCACCTTTAATGTGTGTATAACTATAATAATAAATAATAGATATATAATAATAACCTCCGTAATATGCAAAAATTATTTTACATTTAAAGTACTTCTGCATAACTTTTTTCCAAGCAGAAAAAAGTACTGGGTGTCCCATAAGTCTAGACATTTTAAAAATTCATAAAAATTGAGGGAATTGGCAGAATCAAATATAGTTTGAAAAAAAAAAAATTCTTGTGAAGGTTTTTTTTTTTTTTTTTTTTTTGTAATGAGTAATGAGAAATATGCAAATCAGAATCCTATAAAATGCATGGTTTTACAATTAATGAAACTTCTTAGTTTGTTTCTTACTTGCACATACATGAAGTTTTAATTGCAATGCTGACTTAGTTGATAAAGTGTTATTGGTAAAAAAAATTTCCCTCGGGTAGGAACCACCAACTGAAGTCACAGTTAGTGATGTTCAAGGGTGTAGCAATTCAAAAATCATGGGAAGAGCTGAATTTTTTTTTTTTTTTTTTTAATTACTTTAAAATTAATCTTAACAAAATCAGTTAATATTTAGATGCTAATTAGTATTCACTAATTATTAGTATTAATTATAAAATCTTACCAATTATGAGTATTTATAATACATTAATTTTGGTTTTAATTTGGTAATTCTTTTATATGGCATTAAGAGGAAATTTTGTAATAATCAATTGGGGGGGGGGGGGGCCTCGAGCCCCTCCACTTTCTTTACCCCTGAAGGTTGCAAACTGTAATTTGTAGCAATGGCAGACACATAGAATGGGATTTGTATGCCTGTAAGCATTTGCATGCAAATGAATATAGTTTTCCACAGAATGTGTGATGTACTCATGTACAGCACCCTCTATTTACAAAAATTATAACTATTACTTTTTCTTTACCAAAAAAATAAAATAAATCCCCCTTCACAAGAATAACTTTTTAGCAAACTGCATTCAAGTCTACCAATTCCTTCAATCTATATAATTTTTTAAAATGTCTACAGACTTATGGAACACCCGGTAGGAATTCAGCATGAAAAACAGCAATGTATGTCTGCACTCATGCTATTTTTTTACCTATTGAAAGATTATGCTTAATTATTTCATATGGAAACAGTTGCTGCATCTTTGTTTTATTCATGGTGTTTATTTACAAAGCATTCATCCATCATTATCCAACATTATTATTTTGGTACATTTTTCTTTAATATACAAGTTGCTTGGTTTGATATTTAGCAACATAAATCATTAAACTATAAACTGTGACATAAACTTTGAGATTTTTTGTCTTGAGTTCCTCTAGATATTAGGTCTTAAAAACTTCATAATTGGCCTCTTGACAACATTCTGTTACTGATCAAAGGCTTAACTAAAACTTTTATTCTCGTGGTGTATCATTCCATTGTCAGTGTTGTTTCACATTCTGAAAAAACAATTACTAGAAATAAGGTAGTGACATTTAGTAGGAAAAAATTTGGTATCACCAAGTAGTGGTAATCATTAACTGTCATAGGTGAGTCTCCCAGAAATCCAAATCAAAAAGATGGGGACAATGTGTAATAATATGAGGTGAAGGGAAATGAAGCTAGTGGTTCATTTGACTGATTAAGTAAATTTAATTTAATTGTAAAATAAAGCATTACTACTAATTTATTAATACAAACTAAGTAAAATATCTGCAGTGTAAATCTTCCTTCACATACTTTATGTTATCTAGATTAGCAGTATATTATATACTAGGCCTGTCCAACCTGAAGCAGTTGGTGGGCCGCATTGGAAATTTATTTTATTCAGGCGGGCTGCACCATATGTATATATGTGTATATATTTGTGAGTGTAAGAATCGTGTATGTATATACTTTTTTCGGGGGAGGGCAGGATGAAGATTTGTAGCAGAATACATTAATTTATTTTCATTCATAAATTAACAATGGAATGGTAAAAAAATTATGATTATACATAAATAACTTTAATAATAATAAAAAATAATAATGGATCTAGTAATATTTCATTACAACAGTGTGTTTCTTTAGCTACCATAATTATTAAAAGGTATTTTCACTCCGAAAAGTCAGAACAGATTTGTTAATTTTTGATATGTTAACCAAAATTGTGAAACTTTAAATACTGTTAGTCTCCTTGTGGGCTGCAAAAAATTAAATGGTGGACCGCGGGTTGACCACCACTGTCATATACTGCAGTGTATATTTCTCTTTACATGGATATTTAAGCTTTTGTACATTTGTAGAGATACTTTTAAATGAAAATATTATCTAACCTTTCTCTCTCTTCTAGAGTTTCTCATCTTTCCAATATTTTTATATCATGATGTGTTATGGGAATCTTCATCGCAATTTGTATCTTTTACAAATCTTTATTACAACTTGATGCTCTAAGATATATGAAAAAAATCGGTTTTATACTTATATTTGTATACCATTGTAATCAGTTTTAATTATATTGTGAATGTATTAAAATGTTGAATAGATGCAAAAAGTATTGAAAAGAAAATTTTTTTAATAAATCTTTATTTGTGTAAAAATCAATTTATGAGTAAATAATTAAAATGTTGTACAATTTTTAGTCATATTTAATATTTTGTGTTTCAGATTCTGGTCTAGAAGAAAGAATGGTCTTAACAGAAGAAGAACTGTTGTACTGGAAGACATGCCAAAAAAACCGCTTTCTATGTTGAAAGATTTAATTTTTGCTGTTAAATGGGTTCAGAACTGTCCGCTACTTATTTAAATTTTAAAGGCATATTGAATATGATAAGGTATATAATTAAAATTGAATAAAAGTCTTCACTGATGTACCTGCTATACCACTGAAGTAAAACTGCACATATGAAGAAGAAATAAAATGAGATGTGTAACTTCCTCTCATTTATTACTCGAATATTTTAACCCTCAGTTACCATACTGGATTAGTGTAATCCAAGAAACTTTGACTGCTAATATCTTTTGTTCTAATTATCTGGTTTCAATTTTGTTTGCTTTATAATTATTGGGTATGAACTCGAATACAAAAGTGATATTCAAAAGTTTTGAAAACTTTTGCACCTATCAATATCACGCTGTGAATGATTTTTTTTTTTTTTTTTTTTTTAAATCTAGAAAATATGTTTTAATTTTCAAATTGATAGTTTTGCATTTAAAAAAAAAGAAATAATGGAATAAAATGAAACCCTTTGAGCATTGAATACTTCAATACGTTAAGATTCAAAATGTTAAGATTTTATAACATTGATGATTTTCTTTTAAAAGAAAAAACATATTTTTTTGGATGAATGAAGTTAGACAATTTTTTAGTATTACCCAGGGCTCCACATTCCCCCTAAAATTCCTAAATACTTTAATCATTCCTAAAATTCTCCTACATTTCTTCCATGAATCCTAAAAAAATGCATCCAAGGCTAAACTAGATCTGACACTCCCACGCTAGCATGAATACAATCGGAATAAATTGAAGGAATGGCTAATCAATCTTTTACCACAAGTCAGCTTTCAACAATCTAGACTAATAAAAATTAAAAAACTTGATGACAGGAAAAAAAAAAACAATGAAGTTGCCACTTTGGAAAAGACAAATAGTTTTTTTGGAAACATTATAAGTGGCGCGCTACACACTCCCCTCCCAGTGCAAACGATTAGGTGACATAATCTTGTAAAGGGGCCAGAAACATGGGTGTCAGCAAAATCTGGCGACCCCCCCCCCCATGAAATTTTTTCTGGCGACGTCACTGGCTGAAAACCTGACTTTTCTTCCACTGCATGTAGTAGCCAGTGGATCCTTCTGAAGCAAGGTTCCTTCCTCATTTTTGCACTGGTAAAGTGAATCCAAATCATTTCTGTGTGTGGAAGTTTCCGATGCATGCTCTGCATTTTCGTTTATAATGTAGTATGGTTATAGTCTGTCAATTGATATTCTTTTGACAGTTCCATTTATGTCTATATCACAGTGTTTTGGTGCTCGGTGCTTGATAACATAAGGACCAAGATAAACTGGTTGCAAAGAGGAAGTGGCTGCATTATTGTATACAAACACATGAGAACAATTCGAAAACTGCTTTGGAATGAAAACAGGTTTGTTGCCATGAGTAGTCATTGCAGAAGTTTTCATGCTACGTATAATATTTTGTAGCTTCTGAACAAAATCTGAATACGAAACACTAGGAATCTCGGTAGCAAACTCACCAGGTAAACAAAGAGGGCCACCATACAGAAGTTCAGCTGAAGAGTAACTGATATATTCTTTTATAGCAGTGCACAATCCAAGAAGAACAAATGATAAAGCATCTACCCAAGATTTGTTTTTCTGTAAATGACACTTCAAACTAGCCTTTATGGTTCTGTGTTGTTGTTTAATTAATCCGTTCGATTGTTGATGGTATGCAGTGGTCCTAGTGGTCTGAAAGCCAAAATATTTGCTCAGAGATAAGAAAAGCTGACTTTTGAACTGTCTTCCCTGATCAGATGTAATACAACAAGGAATTCCAAAACGACATGTCCAAGTCGATATCATGCCTTTTGCAACGGCCTCTGCCAATTGTAATTGATCTGCTATAGGAAGGGCTTCTACCTATCTTGAGAATCGATCAATCATTGTTAGTAAATATCTGAAGCCTTGGCGTAAAGGTAAGGGTCCAACAATATCGTTGTGGGCATGTTGAAAACGTTCGAGAGGAACTTTAAAGTTCATTACAGCTAACTGAATACGTCTTTGAATTTTTTATCTTTGACATTCCAGACATGTTTTACACCATAATTGACAATCCTTATTGATATTTGGCCATGTGAATCTTTTCATGATTATTTTCTTTGTGCTTTTAATTCCAGGATGTGATAGAGTATGAATAGACAAAAATATCTGACGCCGAAAATTTGAGGGAATGTATGGGCAGTTACTATTGGTGGAAACATCACAATAAATTGATTTATCGGAGCCTGGAATGGGAATTTGAACCATTTTTAGACTTGGGGAATTTTTTAATATTGTTAAATCTTCATCTTGAAATTCCACTATGGTTACATAATCAATTGGTGATGGTGCATAAATGGTATTAATTCTAGAAAGAGCATCAGCTACAATATTTTCCTCTCCTTTGATGTATTGAATATTTGTGGAAAACTGGGCAATATAACTCAATTGTCTCGCTTGTCTGGGAGAAGCTTTATCCAAATTTTGTCGAAAGAGAAAAGTGATAGGTTTATGGTCCTTGTAAATGATGAAAGATCTCTTTTCTAATATGTGCTTAAAATGTTTTATTGCAGTGTATATGGACAAAAGTTCCTGATCGTACGTACTGTATCTTTTCTGTGTATCAGATAAAGAGCGGGAAAAGAAGCTTAGTGGCCACATCTCTCCATGTTCAATTTGATGTAAGATGGCCCCTAAGACAGTATCGGAAGCATCCCAATTGACAGATATAGTAGCATTTAGTGAGGGATGAACGAACATAGTAGTATGACAAAGAGTGTTTTTCAGGTTTCTAAAAGCATTACGAGCCTCTCCGGTCCACAGCAGAGGTATTTTGCTGTTTTTGCCTTTTCTGCTAAGTAACGATGTCAAAGATTGTTGAATTTTGGCACAATTCAAGATGAAACAGTGATAAAAATTAATCATTCCCAGAAACTTGCGCAAGCCGGTGGCTGTCATAGGTTCTGGTACACTTGTTATGATCTTAACTTTCGTCGAAAGAGGTTTGATCCCTTCAGTTGAAATTTTATATCCCAAAAATTTTCTTTTAGAAGTACCAAAAACACTTTTTCCAATACTGATACATAAACCATACTCATTTAATCTTTTAAAAACTGTGCATAAATACTGTCGATGCGACTCTGCATCTGATGATGCAATGAGTGTGTCATCCAAATAGTAGAATGTAAAATCCAATCCTGATAATACCATATTCATGAACTGTTGGAATGTTTGGGCAGCATTGCATAACCCGAACATCATGAAAGAAAATTCAAACAGCCCAAATGGCGTTATACCGGCAGTTTTTGAAATGTCAGCTTTGTGTACTGGAATTTGCTGATAAGCTCGAACTAAGTCTATGGAGGAAAAAAATCTTTTTCCCGTGCAAAATTGAACCACAATCAATGAGAAATGGTAGAGGATAGTGGTCTGGAATGGTAACACTGTTAAGCACTCTATAATCTCCACATGGTCTCCAGTCACCAGATTTCTTTAGGGTGAGATGCAGAGGACTAGCCCAACAACTTTTCAAAGGCCTACAATGATCTTGCTGTAACATGAAATCAAATTCGATTTTTGCTGCTTTCAATTTTTCGGGTGAGACTCTTCTAGTCTTAGTGGTAACAGGAGCTCCTTTAGTTTCAATAAAATGCACAATGTTGTGATCCATGATTTTATAATTAACAATTGTTGGTCTTAAAAGTTCAGGAAATTGCTTAAGAATAGCTTCATACTGATTTTGTACTGCATTTAATGTTGGTGTATCGACATGATATGATAACAGGGAATGCCAATAGAAGATAATGAGGTTATGCCGTCAATAAACTTACAATTTTTACTGTCAATCAAGAGATTAAAATGAGACAAAAAGTCAATACCTATTATTGGTTTGGTAACATCCGCAATCACAAAAGGCCAATTAAACGATCTTCTCAGCCCCAAGTCTAATTTTATCAACTTTTGACCATAAGTTTTAATTTTGGTTCCATTTGCGGCGAAGAGTTCCAGCTTGGCGAAAAGTTTTTCTCTTGCAATAATGGTGGAATCACAGAAATTTCTGCACCTGTATCAATCAAGAATTGAGTGGCAGTCTCTTTGTCGTGTATAAAAAGATGACACAACTCCCCCCTTTGACTCTGTGTCGTTAGTGAGAGTTGGTGGTCCAGTTTTTCTGCTGCCGAAAGTCGGTCTTGTTGTGCCAATTGCATGGCTTAGTACATTTGAAAGACATGTCGCCAAACCTTGAATGATAATAACATATATTGCATTCTCTGTTTGTACATCTATTAATAGAATTGGTTGTAGAGAAGAGTTTAAATCGCTTTTTATTGAGCTCGCTAATTTAAAGTGATAGTTCTAAAATTTGCTCCTGAAGTTTAACCAAAAAATTGTCATTATTGGAACATGTAACAGTAGCATTTTGATATGACATGGATTTTGTTTCCCAAATTTTATCAGCCATTATTGCCAATTTTGATAACTCATCATCGCTGATTGATAATATGCTCCTCATTTTTACTGGTAATCTTTGAAGCCAAAGGGTTTTAAGAAAAGATTAACTCACCTTATCAGTAGCCAAATTCTTCATTTCACATAATAGCTGAGAAGTTTTCTCACCCAATTCTACTTCGGTTAACAACTTTTGAGTTTTTTGACTTTCAGTGTCCGATAAGATAGAAATAAGCCTGTTTTTAATTGCACTGTATTTGTTGTCTTTTGGTGGATTAATTAAAATGTCTGACACTTGTGATAATATTTCAGCTTTAATGGAGCTTACGAAGTAATCATACTTTGTTTGGTCTGCTATTATTGCGTCATGTCGAAATTGTGCCTCCTATTGGAGAAACCATATTTTAGGATCCGGTTTTCAAAACGGAGAAGTTTTAATGCTAACCCTAGCAATGGCTGCTGTAGGAGTATCGCTTTCATTTCACCAATGAAGGGATGGCTAATCAATCTTTTACCTCCGGTTAACTTTCAACAATCTAGACTAATAAAAATTAAAAAACTTGATGACAGGAAAAAGAAGAAACAATGAAGTTGCCACTTTGGAAAAGACAAATTGTTTTTTTAAACATAAGTGGCATGCTACAACCAGGGCCGGCTCTAACGTTTTTGCCGCCGTAGGCAAACCTCAAAAGTGCCGCCCCCTCTCCCCCAAGCTTTAAAAACTTTTAAATTAAAAAAAAAAAAAAAAAACTTTTATATTTAAAAAAAAAAAAAAAAAAAAATCACATAAATGGTCTAACAGAATTGAGCTAAGTAAATAATACTCATATAATATTTACTACTATTTCTTTTTCCTTTCTTTTTTTTAAGTTAAAAACACAATATCTTTGAAAGTAATACTAGTACAGAACAGACAATATTTTCTAAACAGCGAAGAATAAAGAATGCTAGTACAATATACGAAATTTAAACCTGAATAAAATAATCTCTTTTGAACCTTTTTTTGGGCAAATCTCAAATAACTTCTTATCTAATTTGTTACTCAATTCATATTCAATGTCCAACATTTCTAACCCATTGAGTCGATTTTGACTAGATATGGTTTTAAAATATATTTTTATCATTTTTACTTTCTCTTATTACTTTCTCTTACCCGTAAGGTAGAGAAAGTATTGTTTTAGGATCAAATTTTTGAATGTGAGTTTTTGTTATATTTACACGTTTTAAGGTCCCCTGAATCCGAAAATCATATTTCTAGCGGTTGGTCTGTGTGTCTGTCTGACATCAGCATATCTCAAGAATAAATTGTAGCAGAAAGTCCAAACTTGGTATTCTAAATGTGTATGGTACGGGGATGTTACACTAAGCTTTTTGTTGAGATGACGCATATAGTTCGTGTACAGGGACACCCAAGATAATTCAAATACATTACGTCTATGAGGGAAATTTCAGGAGAGTAGAGTAGAGTTTAACATCTATAGACTGCACTAAACCAAAATGAAATGAATATATATTTTTTATATGCATAAAAACATGTCTCATGTAGAATATGGTAAGGAAATCCTTCACTGTTCATTTACAGGGCTACACAAAAGAACTTGATTATAGTGCAACAATAGCTGAAAATTGATGTAACTGTATTTCAGGTTGTGCCGTGTATCACTACTATAGGATTATATTTAGATGCACCATGTGGTCTGTACATAATCTTCAAATGATATACAGGGCTGCAAATATTATGCGATAACATTCTTTTTTATTGTTAGTGGAAGTTCTTTACTGTAATATTTTACCATTTCCACCAAAGCTGCCCAGAAATTGAAATGAATTCCTCACAGACATGATAAATAATGTATGTTTTTAAGCTAAATATTCATCTCTTGTTTTTTGTATATTTACACGTTTTAAGGCTTCCTGATTGCCGAAGTAAAGTTTTTTAACGTTTGATTTTTGTCTGTGTCTCTTAGAGTAACTTACAAACGAATAGTTTCGGGAGATCCAAAAGCTGTATTTTCAAGTTAATATAAGTTTGTTGCTGGAAAAGTTTCAAGGAATGTTACGTGTGAAAATTATCTGTATAATTTTAACGAACTTTCAATTTTAATAACAGATTTAAATTCTATATAATGTAGGTGCAGTAATGAATCGTGGGGTTGAGGGGGCGGTAGCCCCCCTCACATAGAACTAATTGTCACATAAAACTTTTCCGAAGCCACATTTTAATTGTTTTAACATAAGTTACCATAACACTACTCGTTGTCTTACTTCTTAATCTCCAACCTGTATTTATGGTATTAAATTTCAAAGTAAGAGAAAGTTGTGTGAGTGACACACCAGATTATTAGTTTAGAAAAATACCTTTCTCCGTCAGCAAAATTTATCGGCAAGGTTAACAAAATTTTTAAAGCAGTGCTTAAATTCGGCCCAATATTAAGGAAGGTAATGAATTTAAAGACGTCAAAACTGGACATTCTTTTTTTTTCAAAAGTGAAGAAAATAAAGTATAGTTTACTAGCCAATTTTAAAATGTTAAGATTTAAACGACTTAACAGAGGAATCACCATCTGTTAGGTCATTTCCCAGATCTTTACAGTGTGTCAGTCTCAGTAATTCCTTTTTGCACGTGTCTTTAAGTTTGTGGACATTTCATAAAAATTCAAAAGAATGATTATGATTATTCAATAAATTTAATCTTAGCTTCAGTGCACTTATCGTCTGATCGCTGAAAAGAAAAAAAAATCTATTTTATATTTTTCTTTTGAATTTTCTATAGATTCGTCTACACTTTCATAAGAAAAATTTCATTTTTATGATTGAACATGATGGTGTGGTGTAGTCAATTCAAAGTTTTTTCTACGTCTAGCTAATTTTTCAGCTTCTAAGATAAAGGTTTCAAAGGATTCAACTGATCATAATTCTTAAAAAAAAAATAATAATAATAATAATAATAATAAGCTATTTAATAGATTAATGGCTTGGTATAAATCAAAAACTTTTGTTTTACATAACTTACTTAATCGGATTAATATAATTAAAAATTCTGTGTCAAATGACGATCAAACATAAAACATTTAATTGTTTTGTTGTACAATCGGCAGAAAAATTACTGAAGCACACATCCACATTTTTCATGTATATATATATATATATATATAGTTTGGTCGCTTCTTTTTATCATCAACTTACTTTTTTATAAACAGTATCAGACTAAGATTATGACTCGACAAATATTTACTTAACAAAACAGTATAAGGTGCCCATCTTTTAAGTAGGAATTACTTATAGTGCTTCAATAATTTTGCTGCCGACTGTAATCAGTAAACAACTGCCTCATTTTGAATCATATTATCTATCTCTACATTTTTGTAATTGCTTAATAAAGCATCATAGATATTTTCTAATTTAAGAAATAAAGATATTAGGGAATCTATACATTTTTTCCTTCACAGTCATTCATTAACTACTAAGTTTAATAAATGGCTGCTGCAATGTGCGTGAAATGCTCTCGAATTTAAAATTGTAATCCGAAATTGTCACCTCTCATATTTGAGCAATTTTCATAACCTTGACCTCTCATATTTCCTAATTTTAACCCTTTTTTATTCCAACTCTTTTAATAAAACGTTAGACAGTTCCTTACCACTAGATCTTTCAACAGGAAGAAAACCTTAAAAATGTTCATTGAATTTGCATTGAAATGGTGATTGGCCAATGGAAACATACTTTCATCAAAAATTTATCCCCCCCCCATTCAATGAATGTGATGGGCGTTATTGCATAAATAAAGCATTGCTTTAAATCTGACATCACTGTTGCCAATTCAAACTCAAATTTTGCCGTGTTATTTTGCCGTGTTTTTACGGACAACTCAAAATGTCCCTACCTTATGGCTGAGGCTGTCCTAGGACGTTCTTTCATACTTAGGATATACTGATAATGTCCTGTTGAGAAAGGGTACCTCCAAATAATTCCTACATGCTGAAGAACACTGCTGAAAGTCCCTACAATTGTCAAACTCTTGACTTTCATTAATTAGAGGGCAAAAAGATCTTGGTAAAATAAGCGGCGAGTGTGCATTTCTCCCTTCGCGTCGCGGCTGCTCATACAATACATACTGTACAGAACTTACAAGTTTGTCTATTCTTGTCTGCATTTCAAATTATAGGAATGGGCAGAGAAGCCTGTAAATTCTTCTTATGATTATTTACTTATTTTTTTACTTACTTCTTTATTTATTTTTTGTAGTTCAACTTGCGATTTTGCCGCCGTAGGCAGTTGCCTACCTTGCCTACCGCCTAGAGCCGGCCCTGGCTACAACATGAACGTCGTATCCAGTTTAGTTTTGAACGCAGCCAGTTTCTCCCATGGAGTCATGACTCCGTGGTTTCTCCTATCTACGGAGATGAGTAAGGGGATTGGGGTCGAGAGTACTATTCATTCCGGTCTGATACATATCGATTGCTCTTTACTTGTATCTTCTGTTTACCACTTGCGCTTGCAATTTATTTTATTGTATTAATTCTTGTTGCATAGTTGCATTGAATGATTTGTTAAACAATAATTTTCTGCATATGGTTATATTTTATTTGAATCTTTATTAAAATATAGGTAAAAGTAAAACAAAATTTCAAGATTCGTGGTTGGAAAAAAAATTTGACGGTGTTTTGCTAAAAGAATGACTTGAAGCTGTAAATGGCGATATTTATTCCACTAAACATATTTTATGTTCTGAAACATTTTGGATATCAAATAGTGGAATTAAACAGGAGGAAACACACCACAGAGGCAAGAAACATCTCCTGAAAGTTAATAACAGGTTTAAAGATCAGTGTAATTTTAGTAATTTAAAACATAAAACTTCTGGTGATGAGTCCCTGAGTTACCAAAACCAAGTGGCTCAGGGATTTCCATCTACTCTACGGGCATTGCATATACAGTGCATTGCATGAATATAAACGCACCTTTTCCAATAACCAGAAATAGAATTTTTTAAATTTTAAAAGAAGAAATGTGACTTACAGTTATTGCATATGACTAATAACTGAATAATGTGCATTGAGCACGTATGTTTAGGCTCATATAAGCTTATGTAAATGAGTGTTTAAGCATTTTCTTATTTTTCACTGTTTTTCGTTTGTTGCGCAAAATTAAATGCACTTTGTATTTTGCATTTAAAATTTAACAGAGCCACCGGAATTAAATTAAAACATAGATAGTCATGTTGCTAAAGTTCTCTTAAAAACAGTTTTAATGCTTGAGTGCAAAATTTACGAAGTTTGTTCAGGATGGCAAGAGGGAAAACTTTGACAGTAGATGAGAGGATAAAAATCAACTTTATGCATGGTAAAGGCTTTAGCAATCATGAAATTGGCTGCCGAATTGGAAGAGGTGAGAGTGTTGTGCGAAATTATATAAAGAAAGAAGCAAATTATGGGAAAAAGGCGTATAAGAAGCGAACAGGAAAGCTCACCAGTCACGACAAACGTCGAATATGCAACGCTACAAACAAAAAGAATATTTCCTGTGCGAAAATAAAGGCTCGATAGAAGCTGGGTGTTCATCAGACAACCATATGGAGAACTATCAAAGCTGCAACATTCATTAAATTTAAGAAAATAAAAGCGAAACCCCCCTCACTCAAAAGCACAAAGATATGCGGATGGAATGGGCAAGAAAATGGATTCTAAATCGACTAAATTGGGAAAAGTCATCTTCTCAAATGAAAAAAACTTTAATCTCAATGGCCTGGACGGACTTTATAGCTACTGGCACGATTTGAGAACCGAAAAAATGTACTGTTCAAAACGTCAATCTGGAGGTGGATCTGTTATGGTGTGGGCAGCCATAGGTTTTAAAGGGGCTTTCGAATTAGAGTTCGTGAAGAACACTATGAACTCTGTAGATTATGTCCAGATGCTCACAAAGAACATCTGCCGTCAAGCAGTCAAGAAAGCTGGAAGAAATTATATTTTTCTGTAAGACTGTGCATCTGTACAACAGCACATATCGTGAAAAAATGATTCCGTGACAATAAAATTAAAGTTCTGGATTGGCCCTCAAAAAACAATGATTTAAACATAATACAGAACGTATGGGGTATTCTGGTTCGCCGTGTTTAAGTAAACGGAAGGCCAGTTTAACAAGAAAGATGAAATAAAATCGGCCATTCTATTAGCTTGGAAGACAACCAGCTTGGATGACCTCGTGCCACTATATCAGACAATGGCAAGGCGTTTACTGGCTGTTCTAGAAGCCCATGGTGGCTTTACAAAGTATTAGATACAGTATTTGTCAGTCAGTTATTTATTTTTGACATGTACGTTTAAATTCATGAAACATGTATTTTTGTCATAAATTCAATAAAATTAAAAAAAAAAAAATCATATTGGTCTTTCATTGTTTTGACTCGTATTTTCATTTCCTGAATCATACACATACATTTTGCATCAAGTGTCGCCTATTAATTTTTTTTTTAATAGACTTCTATACCATTCTAATTCTTAAAGCTAAGGTGCGTTTATATTCATGCAACGCACTGTCGCAGATGGAAGTATTTATTTCAGATCATGTACAGAGACGGTTGATTTATTTAAAGTAATATTTCCTAATTCTCCCATCTCAGCAGCCATGCAACTTAAGGAGAAGAAAACAGCTTACATTGTCACACATGGCATTGCAAAACATTTTGAAAAGAATTTGATAGAGGACATTACTAAGAACACAACTGAAATTACTTTGGCATTTGATGAGAGCACTAATGTGCAAAATAAACACCAGTTAGATATGTATTCCCAATACTGGTCAAGTGAATTGAATCTGGTGAACACTAGCTATCTGAAAGTATTTCTTGGCCATGCTGCAGCTGATGTTATTGTGAAAGAACTTTTGAACTCTTTATCTGCTTTCAACATCCCACTAGAAAAAATAATATGTTTATCTATGGATGATCCGAATGTGAACAAGAGTGTTTTTAAGTTTTCAGAACTTGATAGAAACTTCATTACTCCCAAATAACACTGGCACGTGTAATTTGTATGTTGCAAATAATGCGTTTAAAGCTTTTCTTGACACTTTAGAACTAAATTTTGATGAATTTTCTAATGATGTCTATTTTTTTCTAAAAAAAGAACAATGCTGTCTGCAGAGAGGATTTCAAGTGCATGTGCATGGAAGAGGTGGCATAGAAAGCTGCACAGTTTTTATTAAATCATGTGAATAGTCAATGGCTTTCAGCTGGACCTGTTGCTCAGAGGTCAGTTGAGCGATGGGCTAATGTGTCTGAATATTTTTTGAATTTCCTGCCAAAACAAAAAATGTTGGAAAAACAGTTACATGCTTCAAGTAGATATAAGTGTATTCATGAAAATTTGCATAAGCCATCTACACTGTGTTTTTTGGCTTTAATTGCATACACACACAAATATTTTGAATAATTTCCGCTGTGTTTTCAGAGTGAAGCACCAAAAGTTCATCTCTTATTTAGTGAAATGAATAAATTAGACAAGTTATGATGAAGTTTATTCAGGATAATATTGTTGCTTCTAAAGAAGGCACAGAATTGAGGATGCTGATGATAGCAAAAACTGGGGAAAATTAAATTCTATTGAAATTGGTATGTCAACCAAAGGTTTTTTTGTATCTAACTTATCTGACAATAACAAAAAGAGTTTTTTATTGAATGTTCGTTTTGCTCTAAAGAAAACTGTGACATACTTAAACTCAAATTTGCTTTTTTATGATTAATTTTTTAAGGACTTAGAACTTTTTTGACCTGAAAACTCTTAGTTCTTACCGTGTGTATGGAATAACAAGAATTGCTTGCTATTTGACTTTTACAGATAATGTCATTGACAGTATCAGAGAAGAATGGAAAGTCTTCACTTTTGACATTGAAGTCCATGAAAAACTGTCTTCTGAATTATCTAAAGCTAAAACAGCTTGATGAATATTGGAGAGAATTATTTACTATGAAAAATAATTGTAAAAGTTTAAAATATCAAAATCTAGCAAATCTTATCAAAACTGTCTTTATTTTGCCACACAGAAACTCTGATCCAGAGAGAGTTTTTTCTATCAATAAAGCCATGGTCGATGCAAATCCCAATGAAAATCCATTGTATCACTTCGACTAGTTAGATAGAATTTGAAAATATGGAAGAGTATTGAAGGTACCTCTCAATTTATCATTGTTAAAGGCAATACAAGAATCTCACAAATTATACCAGGAACATCTTAGAAGTTCAAAAAAAGAAGAAAAACTTGAAAAAATTAAAAAAAAAGGGGGGGGGGAGAAACTCTTGAAAAAGAAAAATCAAGGAAAAGGAAAAATTATCTTGATTCGCAAATTTCTGAAAACAACAAAAAGATTAATGAGCTAAAAAGAAATGAAGAATAAGCTCTAGGACTAATAAAAAAGGGAACAGAATGATTAGTAAAGGCTGCAGTAGCTCAAAATACTGTAGAAATTAGTTTTACAAAGTTTGATAACTGAAGGAATAAATCAGATACAAAAATTTGAGTCTGAATTATCCATTTTAGAAACTGACAAAGAAAAGTTTTGAAAAAGAGACTGAAAATATTTTTTTCCCCTTATTTCTATTTTTCTTTTTCTTTTCTTTTTTTTAATGCAGTATTTTTAAGCTATTAATTTGCTTTTCTTTTCAAAATCTTTAAACTGAATAAAAATGTAAAATTAAAGTCAATGTTTTTTTTTTTTTTTTTTTTTTTTTTTTTTTTTAAGCAGCAGAGGGAAACAAAAATAACTAATTGAAAAGTTTTTTTTTTTTTTTTTTAATAACAATATTTTTTTTATTCCCCTAATAACAGTTTAAACATTAAAATAGTATTACCTGGGTATTTAACATTCAGTGTAAAATTACACTTTTTCTAATGTTGTACTATTATAAGTATAATCAAATAATTCTACATGATTGATTTTTGGAATATGATAAAATTCATTATATTTTATTAATGAGACTAAACTTCTGGCTGAAATATTTCATAGGCATTTAAGTTTGTAGGATGAAATTAAAGATCATTCAAGTAACTCATAGGGGTATGTTAGTCTATTTTTAATGTTTGTTTTATGCAAATGTGTGATGTAACTTATTTTGATATTAAGAATTGGTAAATTTTCAGTTGCCTAAAATGTTAAAATTGCTATAATATGTAATTTTCTTTTTAAATTCAGTAAACTGTTTTTTTTTTTTTTTTTCAATTTATTACTGTTTCCCGAATTTAAAAAAACCTAGGTTTATTTAAAAAATATATATAATTAGGTGAGCTTTATTTTACACAGAATAACACTATTGAGTTTGAATTTTTAGTTTTATATTATTCTGAGACTATTTTTTAGTCTGTAAGAAAAGAAAACTTTTATTACAAATTAATAGTTAAAATATAGGTAATCTTTATCTGTTCAGTTTGATCTAAACTGAATTAAAGAAGAACATGAACTTTTATTTCATTGTATTTAGTATTTTATCACAATTTAAATTTTAATCTTCATTTTTAAATATTTTTGTAAAACTAGTTACTGGTTCGAATTATACAAACAGATTTAAGCAAAAACAAAATACACTAATCCTCCCATAAATTATTTTTATATTATAGAATATATATTTTTAATGTATTAAAAAGAAAATTTTTAAAAAAGCAAAAAAAAATCTTTTGTTTTTAAAATTTTATTGTACTGATACTGAAATATTTTATTCATATAAGAAAACTTAAAGGAATACAAAACAGTTTTCATTGCCTGCACTGTATGCTTATATGTTTTCTTTATATCTATATGCTATTGCAATTTTAGGCAAATTGTTTGAATTTTTTTTTTGTTTATTTTTGTGAAAAAATTATCAAGGAAAACTCTTCATTTTATTAGTTCAGTGGGTCAATCCATTCAAACATTGGGTCCCTTTTTCTGCCCCTTCACAAAATTTTATATCATTAAAAAAGGACCCTTTACAAATTCAAATTTATAAAATGAGCCCTTTCACAAGAGTTTATTTTATAAAATGCTTCCACATTTTCAGTATTTTTAATTAATTGGTCCAACAAAATTCTATTAACTTGATATTAAACACTGTATAGAATAACTGTTAAAATGGTAGGTTTTACATGATATTTTATTTTTCACAGAAATAAAAATTTTGCAATAAAAGACTCAAAAATTAAAACTTGGATCAACCCCTGTTATTGCTCTACATAATGTTCCCAATAGCATAAGCAGTTCAGCATAGCAGCAAACACTGCAGATAGATTGTTAAAGCTCTACAGATCAGTTTAACATCTCAAAAAAGAAGTCGGACATGAAAACATATTTAATTTACACTGTCTCCAGATTATTGTATAATTTATTTTTCTTTATAATTTTTACGTATTTTATGACTTGACTAATACTTCTTGCAATACCAAATTTTGTCCACTTTTCCTGAATTGCAGACAAAATTTCTTTTGCTGCAGATAGATACAAAAAATTCTGCTACTAGGTTGATATTGAATAATGAGCCCAGAAGCAGAATTTAGGCAACATTGTCGCAGAAGCAAAAGATTTTCTTGGAATTGATTCAGTGGTATACAGAAACTCATGTCCATGTCTTACATTAATAATTCAAAATTCTTCTACATTATAGTAATAATATTATCTTTTTAATTAATTATACATGTGTAAAAAGTAGAAAAAAAAATTATTAAATCATCTTGTTGTGAAGGTTTAACCTATTTGGGAAGGGTGTATCATATACAATATGGCTGGAAATGTTCCCTCCTAGCTGGGTGTTTCACATATGATACAGCCTTTAAATTCTTTCTCTGGACGGACGTAGCATATCAAACGTTCTATTTAAGGTGCCTGCCTATTGTTGAAGATGATTTTTTTAAATAATTGAAAAATTGCCTATTTATGTACATTATATGATAGAATATAGTAAAAAACGCTAAATAACCTGAAAAAAGTATGCAAATTTTAAAATATTTTGATATTTAGGCTCAAAATATGCATGAAATTTGCGAAAAAAAAGCACTTTTACAAAACATCATAAATCAAATTTAAATAAAGATATTTTTATTCTGTAAATTTATTTAGATTATTGAAAGGTCCTTAAGGGAGTTAACTACTGTCAAAACTATAACCATGTTATTTAATATTTTAGAGAAGATAACATTTTTATATGCTGAAAAAATAATGAATATACGTGACAGTTCATAACTTCTATCGACCAAAAAAAAGAAAAAATAGTTTAACTAGATTTATTGTCGTAGTTCAATCCCTAAAACAACTGCTCTAGAGTATTTTATCAAAAATTCATAATGTTTCAATTATAACTTTTGGAGTTACGATGTATTGGGATAAAGCAAAATGTTAAAAATCTCATTTTGAGAAAAAGCAGAAAACATATTTAAAAACCAGATTTTACCTATTATATAAAAAATAAATTTTAATAAGTTCCTGATTTATTTCAAAGTTTTTTATTTTCTTTTTTAAATTCATTTTATATTCAGTAGCAAAATTTTATGTTTATATTGAGTAAACATTTATATAAACAAATATTTACGGGTCATTTCGGGTCGCTTCCGGTTTCAAAAACTGGCGAGTGACTAATATTAAAATGCCTGTAACTCAAGTTCTAAGCAAGATAGAAACAAAATTCAAACTGATTTAGAAAGCTAAAATGCCAGACTTTAATACTAACCCAAAAATAGAAAATCAGAGTTTTGACTGAAAACTGCATTTTAAAGGTAGGCAAACACCTTAAATATGATACATACGCCTGTACAGAGAAAGAATTTACAGACTGTATCATATGTGAAACACCTGACTAGGAGAGAAAATGTACAACCGTATCATATGATACAGTTGCAATTAGTCTATCTTGCTCATCCCAAAAGGCAAACAAGGCATGTCACAGAAAGCATAAAAATTTTAAGACACAGGGATATCAAGTTAAGGGTTTCGTTGAGCCAAGTAATGTAGAAATGCAGAAAGCATGATTTACATAAAATTATTTTGTAAAAGGGCCGGCTGTTTTGTAGATTATTTAAATTCTGATGGAGGAAGGGCCCTTAATTTTGCCTGGCTCGACCTCTAAATATACAATATAACACACATTTCCAATTTAACAAGTCAATTATTACCCATTACAGACGTAGGAGTTTTACAATATCATCGGTTTACCCTAAAAATTTCCTAAAATTCCTCCCTAAAGTTTTAAGAAGCCCTAGTACTAGGCCTGATTACTGTAACTACTTAAAACTTGATTTTTACAATAATAATAATAATTCATGGAATGCTGGAAATGGACTGGGTTAATTAAGAAACATTAAAATGCATAATGGAAATCAAAATAACTTTATTTGTCAAACTTTATACATATTTTGAACATGCTTGACAAAATTTCATTACATAATTATGATAATTATTGCATTTAAATTATTATACACTATAGAAACTCTGTAGACTATTTTTATGCTGAAATCAAATTTTTTACTTACATTGCTATTTCATGTTTTTATTTATATTTGTTTATTTATTTTATTTTATTATTATTATTATTGTACTGATTTTATCACATTGGGTAAGCATAACCCATAGGTGAAATTCTGAGATATGCAATCTGTATATTTTACACAAAATTAGGTGGAGTGATTCATATGTTTATAGAGAAAGGATGAAAGCTTTATCATACCCCCTCCCCCCCCCCCAATTCACTCAAAACTGACTCCCTCCCATTGTTCAAGTATACCACACTGCAGACAACTCGCTCAGGTTAGTGTAACCCAGTGTGGTAATTGAAGGTTAATTGTCTTCTCTTCTTTCCAGTTTATCTGCATTAAATCAAATTTGTCAAATATATTTTAACTAAAGTATTATTTCTCTAACTTTCTAATGAATCTCTATAATAACTTCATTCCTGTGCTTTTAGTTAACTTGCAGATGGCTTTTACTCGATATCTCAATTTATGTAAAATTTTGTCTGTTTTTAATGATTAAAAGATATGTACTTTCATAATGACTTGTGTACTTTCAAATTATTGTACTGTTTTTAAATTTTGCTGTATTTTAAATATTAAAATTTATGTAAATAAATCTGGTTTATATACTTCTAATGTTATTAATTTTGTATTATATTAAAATAAATTGTTTTCTAACTAAAATTTTTAAATATAGACCTTATGAAACATAAAAAGTAGTAAAATATTTTAATTCAAGCAGTATTACTGTGATAATATACAAAATATTGCAGTGCATGGAATGCAGTTTTTGCTTTGTAAATTAAAGACAAATTGAGGTCATTAAAGCAGAAAATAAAAACCATTTTTTAATGCCTTTTACAGATGAAAATATAGAAACAGAAAAAATGTCCTTTTATTAATGTCTAAATGGTATATCATTAAATATCGCCAGTATCATTATATTGTCACAGCTAAACCACAATCCATCTGCTTGGTCCAAAAGTTCTGCGACATTTCATTCAAAGTACTTATTTTTTTGCATACAGGTAACTTTTTTTATTTAATTAATAGTGTAAACAGACAGAAAATAAAATCTCAGTATCAAGGAGGTGTGTAGATAAATGAAATTTTGAAAACATAATTGCATATTGGAAAAATGATGCCTATTCAAATTTTACAATTGGTGAATAAAAATGGTACTAGTAGTGCTGTTATGATCATGCAAATCATATTTACATTCAATTAAACTTCCTGTGCATTATTTACTGTCCAGATTAAATGTAGTGAATAAACTTAAGTCAAGAATGCCTTTAATCCTCTCAGCATGTAGCCTCAAATGACATTTCTACTTAAAACATAATTTTATTGTCTAAAAAAAATAACCTTATTGACTACTCTAGCTTCATGATTTTAAGTTACAATTTTACGTCTTATACGATTTGGAGATAGATCTTTTGCTTTACACAAATTAGGCTCAAACCGTTTCAAATGTGTTTATTTGAGTTACAAAAATCCGGTTCAAACGCTTAGAGGGTTAAGAAGACAGTATCAGCAACATGAGGGGGAACAAGGCTGTAAGAAGAGAAGGTGAACTTTCTTTTTACAATATTGCTGAAAGACATTGCAGGGATATCTGCTGTACCTGATTGTTTTGGAAACATTGGTCATGGATTTCAAGAAGACTGGGTTTCAGCCACACATATGACTCATGGGGAAGACTGCCATATTTGGCAAAGTAGAAACAAATTGTATGTTTGATATCCCCGATTTCAATAAAGTAGAAGGTCTTTATAATGCAGTTTTAAATAATACTTGCACCACTTCTCAGACATAAACAATGAATTTTGCAAATGAGAAACACTTTGTATAAAACTTTTTTTTTGTTGTTGTTGAAAACTAAGTGTGATACATTTGTTTTTCTTTATCTCCTTAATTCAGAGCTTTTTAATTAAAAAATCGCTGTCATTATTATTATTATTAATATGTTTTTTAAAATATGTAACATAATGAATGATTTGATACAGGCATACATAGACTGTGTCTGTGTTTAAGTAAATTTAATTATGAAAGTTACGATCCACTGAATTTATGTTCCAAGGAATATAACTTAAAAATATCCTAGTCTGTTTTAATATGTTTCAGACATATTTGACCTTGTTAACAAGATAAGTTTAAATGATGTAGGAAATGTGATCTATATAATCAAAAGTTCCATATATAATGACCTTGTGTTTTTAGGTTTGTGTTATAAAGATCTTCTACTGTATAGGGACAAAATTGATTCACTGATAGGGACAAAAGTGATTCACAGAAAACAAGTTTCATGCAAAAAGGCAAATATTTTACAGTTTCTGAAATGTTTCATTTTATTAATGCCAAAATAATTTATATGTATAAAAAATTCCTAAGTATAAATTTTCTTTTCTATGAAATGAACAAATTGCTGACAAAATGCGCAAAAGAGATATCAGGAGGATTTCTGTTCTTTAGGCAAGAGATGCTTGGGATGAAATCAGTTTGAGATTGTAGTCATCTTTGAATTAGTTACCTTTTAATCCATGATCTGATGAACTAAAGATCTACGTCATAACATCCAGTTATATGCATTGACGACTGGAAATGGTGGTGTTGCAGATTCACTTGTAGGTTTTGTACTACACTCATGTCCATAAATTAAGGATAATTCAGATTCACCCTGAAATCGAACTTTAATGCAAAAATTTCACCTGTAGAAATACCACACACATCTTTAAGAATAATATGCGAATTATAGGAAGCCATCAGACAACGCTGATATGATGATACAATGATGAAAGTGTAAGAAGGGCTAGATAAGGAATGGGAGCAAAGAAGGAAAATTGTTGACAAGCGTTCTGTGTGCCGTTCAGTGCCACAACCGAATGGCTATGACACAGAGAACGCATGGAGATAATTTTTTACATGGTAGAATAATCGGCCGACTAGAATATGGGCGTACTCAGATAGAAGTATCGGGGGAACTTAGAATTGCCCAAAGTGTCATCTCTAGGCTTTGGCAACGATTCCAAAATGATGGAAATGCTAGTCGACATTACAGTACTGGTCAGCCCCGAGTTACAATGCCTAATGACCACCGGTATTTGACAGTAACTGCCAAAATAAGCAGATAAAACGCAGCATCAGACCTGTCTCGTCAGCTGTCTGCAGCCACGAGTGCCACAGTTTCAAGACAAACCATGTATAGACATTTGGGTGATATTGGTCTATATGCTTGCAGGCCTATTAGATGTGTTCCACTCACGGCAATGCCCTGTGCCACAGTTAACGTGGAGTAGAGAACGTGTAATGTGGACAGCGGTACAGTGAGCTTATGTGATGTTTTCCGAAGAGTCCAGATTTAGCTTGAAGTGTGATTCACGCCAGACTTTCATATGTAGAACGTCAGGAACCCGTTGCCACCGAAACAACATCATTGAACGACACCGTTACTGTGGGGCAGGAGTGCTCGTTTGGGGGGGGGGGGGGTCATATTGGGCACAAGAACAGATCTGCATGTTCAAATCGGAAGAATGGTAGACCAAATTTATTGGGACATTATTCGGGAACAACATGTACGTTTGTTTAGGGGTGCCATGAGCTCAGAATTTGTGTTTATGGATGACAATGCGCATCCTCACCGTGCAAACGTTGTACACGGATGCCTACAATATGAAGCTGTCACCCACATGGAATGGCCAGCATTCTCACCTGACTAAAATCCGATAGAGCATGTGTAGGACATGCTTTTCCGACAAGTTGTAGTTTGTCAACCACCTCCTACATGTGTACCGGAACTTCGGAGAGCATTGCTTACTGAGTAGAGTAATCTTCCCCAAGATCAGATCAGTAATTTAATACTCAGCATTCCTAGGCGTTGTAAGGACTGTATTTCATCATCTGAAAGACATACAATGTATTAACCATCATACCAACCGTGTAATGTTAAGATTTTGTAAGGGAGATATTTTTTGTAATTGCTTCAGGAAGCAAAAGCCGTAGTTTTTATAAATGGTATCCCACATAAACCGCCTTTTTTTGTTCTTGATCTTTTGTTTAATAAATGGACTTTATGAATAAGTCGTATTTGTTTTGCTTCTGAACCTTTATTTGTCTCAGCTAGCATTATCCTTAATTTATGGACATGAGTGTATTTGAGTAGGTATTGCTGTACATACAGGGCTGCTACTGGCGACTAAAAAGGCAACTAAAGTGACTATTTTAAGGAAAAGGCAACTATGGTGACTATTTTAGCCAAAATATAGGCAAAAGCAACTTTTTTGATAGTTGAAAAATACAAGCAACTATTTTAAACATTTAGCTACTAAAAAGGACAACTTCTGTGGTTATATTAAAAAAAAAAGAAAAGAAAATCATAGTCCAAAATTAACCCTTCACAAAATTTTATCTTAAAAGCATTCCTTCATAAAAGTTGTTTATTTTAGTAATCACACAGAAAAGCATTGCATATTTCTTCAATCGGACACCATAAAAGAAGTTTCTTGATTTGGGACTAAATAATATTTTGGAAATGAGCTATGAAAAGAAATGCAAATTAAGCTAAGCATTGAATTAATTGCTTTTTTACTTTCTTCTATATATATAAGAAGAAAGTTTTGGAATTGCAAAAATATTTGATCCTTGATTTTTGATGGATTTACATAATTTGACCACTTTTAGAAAATGTCTCTGTGTGTGTCTATAACAAAACTTTTGTGGATGCTGTATTTCATGAATCAGTGGACGGAATTCAATATAAAATTATATTTGGTAAAATCTTAAGTTGGTGCTGATAAGCTTTTAATGTGTATTACTTTACAGGTAGGGCTGTTGTACACTCTTTTCAAAACTTTTAATGTGGCAGCATAGGATAAAATTTCATATAAATTTACAGAATGAGAATTATTTTTAACCAAACTTTGTAAAAAAAAAAAAAAAAAAAAAAAATCATTAGGGTGAAACTTTTTAGGGGCTACCTTTGAATTCAGAGTTTTTGATAACTTTACTGCCTCTGAATTTCATGTTAAATTACTTTGTTTTTATTTATTTATTTATTTTTTATTATTTGTCTTATATATTAAAACCTTTAAATTATCATTTAATACAGATATAAAAAAGAATATATATTTTTTAACAACTAAATGATATACCATTAATGTGTGTCTGCTCAACATTCATTCTGCATACAAGTAGCAGTTTTCAATGTTTTTACATGTTAGTTTCACCTCTGGTAATAATGAATTAAGATAATTTTTTTGCATAGGTGTATCACTTCTTTGTCCCTAATTAACAATATCTTTAAAATGGATGGTTCTTTTTTTCATCATTTAGTGTTGTACTTTCCTGATATGCAAATCATCTCTATTTACCATGGTAAAGAAAAAAAAAAAAAAAGTAATTTTGATAAGTAATAAATTTAACAAATCATTATTTATATTTCCTATATAAATCGTTAATTTATATAGGAAAATATGGAAAAAGTTTTGTGATGGCCATAACATACAAGTTTAATAATTATCTGTGAATATAAAACCTTTTTATTTAAACAATTAACTGTAGTTAAATGTAAATTTTGTAAATGTTTTTCCAGAAATGCAGAAATTTTAATAATTTGCAAAATAACATAGTTTGGGAATCAGTTGTAATAAATATATAAATTTTATTGGCTGTCAAAAGAAATATTTGCATATTTCAGTATGTAATTGTTAATTAGCAGTGAATTACTTCTGTTTTGATAACTTGTGGCAAAAATATAGCTCTGCAACAAGGCTTTTTTTTTTTTTTTTTTTTTTTTAAGGCTAATTTAATAAATTAGATAGACCCTTACATTATGAAGGTTTTTCATAAGAGTGCTTGATAATGTGTTTTCCTATTTAATTCTTTAACCACTCACTGTATTATACATCATGAAAAGATGAGTATATATCTTTTTAACACTTTCCAACAAAGTTGAAAAGTATTTATGACTTTTATGACTTTGGTTTATCTGTCTGTCCGTGCTGTAACTCCCGTAAATATTTATGGAATTTCTTGAAACTGATATATGTTATTCAAGTTCACTATCAGACGTTCCCTATTGAAAATGGAGTTTATACCTCTACTTGTTTGTGTACAGGGACACCCGAAAGTATTTCAAAGCATTGTGTTCCATGAGAGGCATTTCTATAAGCCATATTTTCATACCTTTGCTGTAAACATATCTAAATGAAATTGAAATATGTTATTCAAATTCACTATCGGATGTTCCCTATTGAAAATGGAGTTTATACCTCTACTGGTTTGTGTACAAGGACACCTGAAAGTATTTCAAGGCATTGTGTTCTATGAGAGGTATTTCTATAAACCATATTTTCATACCTTTACTGTAGACATATCTTAATGAAATTGAAATATGTTATTTAAGTTCACTATCGGATGTTCCCTATTGAAAATGGGGTTTATACCTCTACTGGTTTGTGTACAAGGACACCTGAAAGTATTTCAAGGCATTGTGTTCTATGAGAGGTATTTCTATAAACCATATTTTCATACCTTTACTGTAGACATATCTGAATGAAATTGAAATATGTTATTCAAGTTCACTATTGGGTGTTTCCTGTATAAAATAGAGTAAATACCACCATCGGTTTATGTACAGGGACACTCAAAAGTATTCCAAATCATTGCGTTCTATGAGAGGTATTTCTATAAATCAAATTTTAATAACTTTACTTTCCACGAAGTTTTTGGAAATTGAAATATGTTATTTATACGCACAAAAGAATGCTTTGAACAGAATATAACAGGATTAGCATTAGATTTACAGGGTGGCACAAAAATATCCAATTACATTAAGAGCTCTTAATAAAAAATTGCTAGAATTGTACTTTCGTTTACGTTAAGCATTTTTAACACTTTCTAACATTTTTTAAGTGTGAATATGATTTCAGTTTTGTGTATCTGCCTGTCCGTCTGTCTGCCTGTCCGAGTTCTAACTCCCGTAAATATTTATGGAATTTCTTCAAACTGATATATGTTATTCAAGTTCACTATCGGATGTTCCCTATTGAAAATGGTGTTTATACCTCTTCTGATTTGTGTACAGGGGCAACCGAAAGTATTTCAAAGCATTGTTTTTTATGAGAGGTATTGCTATAAACCCTATTTTCATACCTTTACTGTAGACATATCTGAATTAAATTGAAATATGTTATTCAAGTTCACTATTGGATGTTTCCTCTATAAAATGGAGGAAATACCACCGCCGATTTATGTACAGGGACACTTAAAAGTATTCCAAAGCATTGTGTTCTATGAGAGATATTTCTATAAATCAAATTTTAATAACTTTACTTTCTACGAAGTTTTAGGAAATTGAAATATGTTATTTATATGCACAAAAAAAATGCTTTGCATAGAATATAGCATGATTAGCATTCGATTTACAGGGTGACACAAAAATATTCATTTATATTAAGAGCTATTAATAAAAAATTGCTAGAATTGTACTTTCGTTTACATTAAGCGTTTTTAACACTTTCTAACATTTTTAAGTGTGAATATGATTTCAGTCTGTCTGTCTGTCTGCCCGCGCTCTAACTCATGTAAATATTTATGGAATTTCTCGAAACTGATATATTTTATTGAAGTTCACTATCGGATGTTCCATATTGAAAATGGAGTGAATATCTCTTCTGGTTTGTGTACAGGGACACCCAAAAGCATTGTGTTCTATGAGTGTTATTTTTATAAATATTTTCCTTATAGAATGTTCCCCATTTAAAATGACATTAATAGGTCCTGCACAACTAGTTTGTTTAAAGGGACAAAAGTTATATTTAAAAATCTTTCGACTTTAAAAATCATAAAAATATTGTAGTGTATTGTTAATATTCTGAAATAATGTTTTGTATAGAATATGATATGATTAACTTTCTGATTTACAGGGCTACACTAAAATATTCAGAGAGATCAAAAGCTGTAATTATAATCTAATGGCTGCATTTTCTTTTGCGTTAAGCCTTTTTAACACTTTTCAAAATGCCTAAGAGTAATTTTAAAATCAGTTAGTCTACCTGTTTGTTTTTCAGTGCTTCTGTCCGTAGGCAAAGAATATTAAAAGTTATTCGATGCAACAATTACGTACAGTTGGAAAGTGTTACTAATCAATGCGTACTGCATGATTTTTCTTTCTTGTTTCAATTTTGTCATTGCAATGTTACTTTTCATAACAGGTCTCTGTAGTAATATTTGCTGGTTTTTTAGCAGCAAAATACTGTGCTTAAGAATAAAATCCTTTTTCTATGCAAAAATAATGTGGCTTACTTTTATAGAAGTTAAAAAAAAAAAAAAAAAAATGTATAAACACCATAATTTGCAAAAAAAAAAGTGCTGCATTTGTTTCAGATCAAAATAGCATCCTGACCCATCATCGGGCAAAGAATAAGGTAAATATGGGTGCAGGAAATAAAGCAGCAATTCATGAAACTTAGTTAAGTGACGAGATAAAATAAATGAAAATGAAAATAATTATAAATATTATTGGTATGCCAAGAAAAAAATTATCTGGTGTGTCACTCACACGACTTTCTCTTACTCTGCATTTCAATACTATAAAGATATTTTGCATACGTCTTGAGATCAATAACATAAGATGATAAAGTTGAATGAACTTTAAAAATAATCTTAAATTGGTTTGGGAATGGTTTTATTCGACATATAATTCTATGTGAGGGAAGGTACTATCCCTCCTGAACCCCCACCCCCGTTTAACAACAGTGAATACAATTATTTCAAAAACATAAAAAACAAGGCTGTTATTAATTTGACTTCAAACTTACCAGTTTTGATAAAATTTTTGCAACCTAATACGAACTTCAAAATATCAAATTCAAATTTCTTGCAGTTATTTGTTTTTAAATTATGAGGATAATGGATATGCATGCAGATTAACCCTTTGCGGCGCAAGACAATTCAGATCATTTAAATTATACTGCCACCGGAATTCATGAACTAAATTAAACTAAAAGAAATTTTAAATTTTAAGGTTTAAAAAAACGGTCTTTTCTGATATGTTATAAACGTAAATTTTTGCTAAAAAGTTTCCGGGATGAATTTTTGCAGCTGGATCTTAAATTTTGCGTCCTCGCAGCAAGGACACCGCGCGTTAAGGGGTTAACCACTAAAAATTAGACTTTCGTAATCAGGGCATCTGAAAATGGAATATTATAAATAAAAATAAAGTTGAAAATTGAGCTTCAAAAAATACTTTCTTTATAATATGGGTATAAAAAATTAATTTTCCTTTCTGAGCAGTGTTTGTTGACATTGTAAAATGCAGCAAAGCACTTCCATCAATTATATTCAGTAGAAAAGATGTTTATCTCTATTTTGGTTAGCCCTGTATATTGCCTATAAACAATACGCACTATAAACAATATTGTGTACTTAAATTTAGTCTTACTTGAAAAACATTTAACACAAATTGAATTACAATTTTTTAAGTCAGTCTATAGATGTTATACTGTACTTACTCAAAATCTTCCTATAGACATAATGTATTTGAATTCTCTTGGATGTCCCTGTACACAAACCATTTGCTTGATTTCAACAAAATGTTTAGTTTAGCATCCCTATGTGATACGCATTTAGAATACCAAGTTTGGACTTTCTGCTATTATTTGTTCTTGAGATATGCTGATAACAGACAGACAGACACTTAACAGACCAACCACTAAAAACATGATTTTCTGATTCAGGGGACCTCAAAACATGTAAATACAACAAAAACTCAATTTCAGAAATTTGACCCAAAAACAATACTTTTTCTACCATACATATGGGTAAGAGAAAGTAAAAAGAAAGATGAAAAAAAGTATAAGTAAATAAATATAGATGTGACTATAGGAAAAAAGAAAAATTGCAAAAAATAAAGGGCGGGGGGAGGGGAATCAAAAGCGACAATCAAGAGAAAGTTATGTGAGTAAATTCTAAGCGTCAGACATGAAAAGCATTGAAGAAAAAATAATACGATTATACATAATAGAAAATTAAAATAAATCATATAATAATTCACATATTTTAATTAAATGGTTTTAAATAAAGGTTATTCATATATAAGATGTTATACATTACTGTAATATTGCTCAACAGGCAGTGCTGGACAACAATGGCCCCTGTAGAGCAATATGCACCAAAAGTTAAGAATTCAATTTATATTAAGGTGTAGCTATCTATAACTTTTTTATATAACTAAATATGATTTTTTTAAAAGCATCTTTTATTTTTATTTGTTTATTTTATTTATTTTTTTTTTTTAATGAAATAAATCAGTAACTTTTTTAAAAATCATCATAGAACACGGTTCACTATTTGTTTTAAAGGTATTGACGAGTTCTTTTTAAAAATACTCATATTAAAAATTTACATTTTTAAAGGGAATGGGAAGCAATACTCCCACATGTACAAAATTTTTATCTGGTTGACAATTATTATAAATATTTTTTTTTTTTAATTTTATAATGATTCATTAAAAATAATTCTCATTGTGCACATTTATACAAAATTTTGTCCTACACTGTCATATTAAAGTTTATGATCAGGCTGGCAGTGCCATCTTTTGAGCGATATGCACCAAATGTTGACAGACAACCAATTTATGTCTAGGTGACACCTGTAACTTTTTACATAGCTGAATATAACTTTGCAAACAAATAATTCTTTTTATTGAAAATGAAAAAAATTAATGCATAATGATTTTATTTCAAATCATCACAGATGCCTGATTATACCATTTGTTTTAAAGGTTATTTTTAAAATGTAAAATGTTGAAGACCTCGACTTAATTGTGTTTAGTCTGTTGGTTATGGAGTATTGTACCTGTTTGTGTATTGTGTTGTTTGCATCTTTTTAATTTTCAAAATTTAATTGTATTTAATTTTAAATGTTCTTACAGTAGGAGTATCAAATGAATTGGCATACTTTTTTTTGTGTGTGTGTTTTCAAATTTTTAAGCTAATTGGGCTTTGTTTTCCTAATGTTATGGAGGTCAGATATTAATCAGTATAAGATTTTTTTTTTTTTTTTTTTTTTTTGATTAAATAATTAACCCCCGTTTCCGTTGTTCAGTAAAATTCATAAGAGTTTTTTTTTTTTTTTTTTTTTTTTTTTTTTTTGGGGGGGGGGGGGGGGAGGGATTCTCTTTTGGTGCTTCTTAATTTTTATTGTTCAAAAAGCCAGCTTGTGTTGACTTTGTTCTCTCTTTCTTCCTATCTTTGTTTTAAAATAAGACTCCTTTTTCATATTTTACCTCCTGTTTATTAAAAAATTATTTCAGTGTAATATCACTGATAAACTTTTTAGTCAGTGGAAAAATTTTAATAAAAATCTAGCAAAATCACAACAAAAAGTTAATTTCTTTAGCAATTGTAATTTTTTTTAAATAACCCTTAGATTCTTAAGAGTCAACAATAAATTTTTAACCCAGGAATTCATAAATAATGTCCAAAAATTCAAACAAATGAAATTAAGTAAATTAATATGTAAAAAAAAAATTGGAATTTTTTAAAAACAGAGGAGAATGGAATGAAATTTGTGAAAACCTTATTAAAACTTGCGATAATCAAGAATAAACTGTATAAAAATAGGCCAATACCACACAGCTGAAAGAAACACTATCACCAAAAGACACATTAAAAGACTTAATTTCTGGTTAAAGAAAAATACAGTAGAAGATCTTTATAAAGCAAACCTAAAAACACAAGGTTTTGCGTTATATAGTATTTTGCATTATATGGATCATGTTTCACACATAATTAAATTTACCTTGTAAACATAGTCAAATATGTTGAAAGAGAGATGCAGAGTAGGGTCTTTTTGTTCCATTCCTTGGAACAGTAGTTAGATGTGTAATAGGTTTCACAGTTAAATTTAGTTTATAAAAATAGTCCATATATGCCTGTACCAAATCATTTATTATGACACACTTAAAAAAAAAATAATGTAATGAAAGAAAGTTTTTTTATTAAAAAGGTCTGAATTAAGGAGATAAAGGAAAACAAATGTTTTACATTAAGTTCTCTACAAACTAACAGTTTTTTTACAAAGTATTTCTTAACTGCAAAATGCATTGTTTATGTCTGAGAAGTTGTGCGTTATATAGAGAATTGCATTATATAGAATTGCGTTATAAAGATCTTCTACTGTAGTATTAAACCAAACGCTAAAACTGAATACCCATATATTAATCTTTCAAAAACCCAAATTAACAGCCACCAAAATGAACTTTTAAAATTAGAGCCTAAATATATCTTCGATCAACCAGTTAATATTAAAAATAGTATAACTAAAATAGAATCCACTATCAATCATATTCCTGAAGAAACCAGAATTCCTATTAGAAATATTGCAGTTAATGAAATCATTAAATCCGTACAAAACCAAAACATTAATCATGAAGTTCTTTGTATGCTAAAAAATCTTAAAAGAAACAAAGACCTCACTTGTACACTCACCGATAAAATGCGGAAAATAGCTATCTTAGGTAGAAAAGAATATATAGCAAAAATGGAGGAAACAATGAATCGAATAAACATGCAGAATTATCAAAGACGGAAAATGGAATGACAAACCACCAAATATTAATAATCATGCACCTAATACTCCACAAATTTTTGGAAGGTACAAAGATCATAAAAATCCACCTAAATTTAGACTGATTGTCAGCAAAAGTGAAGTCCCATCATACCCGTTAGAAAATATATAGCCAAAATTTATCATGATATTCTTCCCCCCTCACAACATGCCTTGGAATCTACCAAAAATTTTATTAAAAAAAGTAAGAGAAATTGAAAACAATTACTGTTTCGTTAGTTTTGACATCAAGCTTTACCTCTCCATTAATATAGAAGAAATAGCCCAATGTTAATAGCGCCATTAACCAAGAATTTCAAGATTCCAAAATAGCCCAAACTCTCACCACTACCACTAATTTCCTTTTAAATGAAAATTATTTAAAATTTAATAATGAAATTTACCAGCAAAAAAAGGGGGTCCTTTTTGGCGGAATTCAAATTAAGACTATTAGAAAATAAAAGTTTTTAAACTTTGGGGGATAAATTTTTGTTTTGGGTTAGGTATGTGGAGGGCATTTTTGCCATTATTGATCAGGACAGTAATAGCAATCACATATTAAGTAATTTAAACAATCTTGAACCTAACATATAGTTCACATGCAAGGAAGAAATAAACAAATAAATTATTTAGATTTCCAAATCACCAGAATGAACAATAAAATTAATACAATTGCCTATCGCAAACCAACAAGCAGTAACGAAATCATACATTACAAAAGTAAAACACCTTTTTGCTATAAAATAAGTGCTATTCATTCATTCATACATTAATCATGCAATCTTAATTTGTAATGAGCCTAAAGACCTTGATGATGAGTTGAACCTAATAAAACAGTATACTAGAAAAGCCGGGTACCCCAATAAATTATATAAAAATCGATTGAAATCTCTTGACACAATCCGTAATTTTCAAAAGCCTCCTCTGAGATTAATTTCCTCTATTCCTTATGATTGTGGTGCCTCTAACAAAATTAAAAATGTCGCAAATAAATATAATATTAATATTCCAATCAAGCCAAACCATAATATTTTCCAACTCATCAGAAATGATAAAGACCCACTTCCCCCCACTAGAAATGGCAGGAATTTATAAAATACCTTTTATTGATCATAATGAAAAACCTAAATGTTACATTGGTGTGTCAAAAATAAAAACTAGAATTAACGAACATAAAAACAATATAAAAACTAGAAAAATTACTACTGGCTCAACTAAAGTTTTTAATGAAGAGAAAATTAAAACTGACTTCAATAACATTAAAAAACTCACTAATTACAAGAATCGTAAATACGCCATGTTTCAGAGAACCATAGGGATAATCACTGTCCCTAATTCATGTAGTGACAATGATGTAGTGGATCTAGATGGAATGTGGCACCACTATCTGGTGGAAGCAACATGTTAATGTTCACACCATCAAACTTGGACTGAGAAAGAAGACCGCCGATGTAGTAGTTACCGCCGATGAGAGCAGGACGTCCTGCAGCTAATATTCCAGCCAAGTATGAGGCAAGTTTGAGGGTTTTTTGTAAATAATTTAATGTTTTAAAGATGTTGATTAATTTCTTTGAAAAATACTCATATTTATAATTTATATCCTCGATGTGGTGTGCGAGAGGATTATTAATCAGGATTGACTATTTTATTACAAAGAAATTTATTTTTACAGTAGTTGATTAAAAATAATTCTCTTTATGTACACTTATATGAAATTTTGTCCTTTACTGTCAGGCACCTGGCTTTTCTGTGAAATATACCAAGTGAATGCCAGTTCTCTAAGGTGAAAAAAATTACATATTTATATTCTGCGTTGCTTTCTGAACAAATACAATACAATTTCTTGCATTTATGTTGTATAATAAAATATCACTCGCGAAGAAAAAAAGTATTACATTCTGCAAGAATTACTCTGATTTAGTACTAAGATGTCCAACTTTCTGTCAATATCCCATCTCTCCTACTATAGAATCTCTACATACAAGGCTAAACTAGATATGATGTTTGCTTGTACTGATATCTGCACAGTTATAGAGCATCAGATCTAGTTTAACTTTGCTACATAAAATGGGATGAGAACAACAGCACAACTTATGGAGCAATATGTACCAAATATTTTTGGACATCACTGTATCTAAAGAAGAAACTATAACATTTTTTATAATAAAGAAAAAAATGTCCAAAATGGCAGGAAAAACATTTTTTTTTATTTCGTAAAAAATGAAAACTATAGATAACTTGATGCATAGTTCAACCTTTCGTTTTTTAAGGTATCTATGAGTTTATTTCAAAAATACTCATATTATTAAAAATTTATACCCCCAAGGAGGGGGAGGGGAAGAACTATGCTCGTACATATAAAAAAAAAAAAAATTTTCCATTTTCGAATATTACTATTATAAATGTAGTTTTTAATTTTACAATAATTGATAAAAAATAATCCTCATTATGTGCATTTACGCAAAATCTTTTCCTGTACTGTCATATTAAAGATTATGATAAATCGAGATGATAGCACCAACTTATGCACTGTATGTCAGGCATAAAAATTTTTAGACTTTAGTCTGAAATCCTCCCTTTTGAAAGCCATGTTGACAGTTTCTGAGATCAATGTAAATTCAAAGAGAAACCATAACCAAAATTTATTTAGGAGGGGTGAGTATAGTAAATTATGTTAAGTTCACGAAGTATGTGATTATTTTGCTGAAAAATAAATAAATAAATACTGCTTTAATTTTTATTTTGCTGCAAATTACTAAAATAACAAGATTATTTTGCTGTTAATTGTAACAAAATTTTGTACTATTTTCAGAGTTGATTCCAGAAATAAAAGATTATTTTAGTGTAAAATAAAATTTTTGCTTTTTTGGTAGCAAATTTCTGAAATATGCAATATTTTCACAGTTGATTGGGGAATAATGGGTTTATTTCACTTCTGTTAAAAAGAAAAAGAAAAAAGAAATTACATTTATTTACAGCTAAATGCTGAAATTAGGGATAACTTTTGCTGCCAATTTCCAAAATAATGAATATTTTGGTACTATCTGGAATAATTTTTTTTTCTTTTTTTTAATGTGTGTGTGTGTCTGAAATATGTAATTATTTCATTAAAATTTCTGCTTTTTTTAAATGTTTAATAAACGAACATTCAAAAATTGCTGATTCTTTTTTTTTCTCCCCCCCCCTGCTTTCATCGAATTAACTGATTAGTTTACTGTAAATTAACAATTGTACGTTTTCGTGTCTTAATTCCCACGATACATATTTTTGCATTTTATTGTGATAAATTTGTATTGTTCGCAAATTCAGACTTTTGACGAATTCACACTTTTATGTCTGGTGCATTTATATACACCTATGTGTCAGTGGTGTATCTAAGGGGGGAGGGGGGGGGGCTAAGGGGCTGAAGCCCCCCCCCCCCAAAAAAAAAAAAAAAAGCACTGCTATTCACTATTGAATATTACAATTGTAAATTTTTCATTGATCTAGAATAACATGTTGAAAAATCTTAGGCCCCCCCCCCCCAAAGTTAAGTTCTGGATCTGCCACTGCTATGTGTGCCAAGGTGCAGCTAAATATGATTTTTTTATCAATTCTTGTTCACCAATTCTTGATCTAGAGCTACAACAAAATTCTTGTCAAACATATTCAGACAGTGTCTAAAAATAGTCAAATTATGTTCAGAACATCTCAAAACATGTAAATCCAAATGGCGAAAATGTTTTCGATTCCAATACTTTCTTCTATTGAATATATAAAAAAGTAAAACATGCAAATTCTGTAAACTGATCACAAAAAAATGACATATTTAATCGATTAGTGGTGAAAGTATAATTATCATATATATATTAAGAGCAGATAGTGAAAAGGTTAAACAGAGTTTCACAAAACTTTCATTTTTTCATAAAAATAGAACCTGTCATAAATAAAAACTATACGAAGAAGAAAAACGAATAGAATTCTAATTACATATTGCTTATGCTCTACTCCAACAATGATATATTTTTTCTTAACAGAGTTCATTTTATACTCGGCTTTATAAATAAATAAATACATTTTTTTCTTTCAATTGTCATTAATAAAGTTCATAAATATTTTTGTAATCAAGCCGATAAGAATATATCAGGCATGTGATTTTTCCGCGAATTCGCGGAAATCCGCGAATTTTTTTTTTTTTTTTTTTTTTCCTGATTCGCGGAATTCCGCGAATTAATTTCTTCCGTTTTTAAAAAAGTCGCGGATATCGTTCGTTTAAAAAAGAAGAAACCCCATTAAGGATCAGTGATCAAATGCTGTAAGAAAGCCTCCCTATTCCTAATCTTTCTCCATCCGCAACCTAAATGTGAATATTCATTTTTAACTTGCTCTATGAGATTCTAGAACCTATAAAGAAATAGAATTGTTAAATATCTCTTGCTCATGTAATTATTTTTTTCCCCTCCCCACCCCCTTTTTCTTATGTCCAACTAGCGATCAGCACTCAAAAGTTCTGCAGAAGTATTTTATTTCCCAATCTTCCTTCATCCACAACATAAATGACAATATTCATTTTAAACTTGTTTTATTAGATTTTAAAAGTACAACTGAAAGAATATCTCTTACTCATGTAATTATTTTTTTTTATTCCCCCCCCCCTCCCCTCCCTCTTTCTCTATTTCCAAATAGTGATCAATTCTAGAAACAATAATGTGATAAACGTGCTCAATATTTCTCATATGTGTATTTATTTTTAGACTTTATTACTAAACTTGATGAAACTATTTATTTATCCTCAATTAAATATTTATATTTCTTATCTATATCAAATGAGTAAACAAGGGAAAAAATGGATAGATTTTTCAGGTAGAAATTTGTTTTTTCTAAACCAATTTAAGAACATTAATACTCAGTTGGTTTTGTGCACGTTTGAAACTGATAATTAGTTAGTACTGTTACTTTTTTTTTTTGTATGATTAATGTACATACATAAAAATTATATTCTATATTTGTTTGAAAATTTTGTTTTTGTGTTAACATGAAATTTTAATAAGGTTTTATGTGAATGTAAAAGTTATTAATACAGTATTTAATTTCTTTTTATGTTAAGGAAAAAATCCTGAAAATGTTTTTATGTAGATTTGGTTTGGTTTGATTTGATGAGTACTGAGATTTATTGCTTGCCTCTAAGGCCGCTTATATCTCGAAAAATCCACACCACAAGGGTTTACAAGTTTTTATTATACAAGTACACAATATTTTGAAGACATAAGACAACACAAACATCCATGCCCGCACCAGGATTCGAACCTGGGACCAGTAGATTCGGAAGGCAGCGCCCTACCGACCGAACCACCTGGCCGGCCTTTATGTAGATAAGTTATATGTATAACTGTTTAGGTAGTCAATTTATTAAAAATAACGTTATCAATATTCAACCAATCAACCAACCAATCATGTTAGCGAGACATTTTCAGCTAATTTCTATTTTTAGCAATCACATGTCTGATATATTTAATTACACAATTTTATTTGGAATGTTATGTGTAAGTAGATGAGAGAAGAGAGTATGTTACAACATAGGAAGAGATAAGAAAGAAACAAAGGATCTGAGAAAGGAGTGAAGAAGAAAAAGGTGTGTTAATTTAGTCTCAGCAGGAGGAGATAAGGAAGGTTGAAATTTGTAATTTTAGTAAGTATTTAAAAAATGGTAAGGATAAGGCAATTAGCGACGCCACAAAAAATTAATTTTTTAAAGAAAATAAAAAAATATTTTAATACGTGAGATGGCAAAAGAATTACATGTTAACGAAATATTAGTAAGATAGTTTTTAAGCAAGATATATATAGATTATTTTTTTTTGTTTTTGTTTTTTTTTTGGGGGGGGGGGGGCTGTTTAAACTGGAAATTTAAATAAAGGCGGCCACGTTGTTCTTCCAAACGAGATGACCACAAGTTAAAAGCAAATGTTTGAAAAATAGATTTTGTATTATGTTCAAAACTCAGAAAAGATTTTAAAAAAGTATTTAACAAAACAATTTCTTCAAAAACAGTGCAGCAACAATTAAACAAATTAGGTGAAAAAACCAGAAAATCTGCGGGAAAACCATTATTAAGGAGAAGAATTAAAAGAAACAAGTCTTCAGATGACCAAAAAATTTAAAAAGAAATATGAGTTAATTATTCTGCTGAACTGGTTTTCTCTGATGAGTCAAGTTTAATTTATTTCGAGCTTCTGGAAAAAGCTAGTAGGACGGCGATGCCCGTGACCGAATAATGAAAATTGCTCTCTTAAAACAATGACACATTCTCCGTACAATACGGTACGGAGGTGCATAACTTTTCAAGGAGTCGGGTACATTTTCATGCTCCAGAGATCAATTAACACGAAATAAAATACAGCCATTGTAAAAGTGGCACCTAACCTACTATTTTGAAGGTATTTCAGACTTTTCCGCTAACAGAATTTCAAGATAATAATGCACCTTCCTACAGGGCGTCTATAGTACGTTTATTTGATTCAAATTGTTAAAATTATCTATCCATTCCCATGAGCACCTATAATTCTGTAAGTAATTGTATCTTTTTTCACTTTAAGTTAAATCCCATAAAAAAATATCATAGAATTTCTTTTTTACCAGACCTGGAAATAGTCCCAAGCTTAATCCGCTCGAAAGTGTTTAGTCTATAAAAAGGCGGGGGAGAAGAGGGAGGATTCGAAATTTGCAACCTACAACTCTGAAAGAACTAGAAAAACTTATTTATGGTATTTGGCTCAGTGAAGTTTCTGAGATTTATATTAAAACTAGCTGCCTTCGCCCGCTAGCGGGTCAGTATTTTCAAATGAATCAGTAAAATTAATGAATCACTAACAGTAACTTTTAGTGTTAAGAAAAGAAATTAAAAAAAAAATCATTTCTGATTGGGTAAAAAGTCGGCCCGGGTCCCCACTGCTTTCGGCAGCACAGTCCCAGTGCGCGCTGCGCGCGCACAACTTAAGGGATATACGCGCCGCGCGCGCGTATACCTTCCCTGACCTTTCGTGCCCCCTAAAAAATCATTTCTGATCGGGTAAAAAACTCGCACCGGGTCCCCACTGCCTTCGGCAGCGCAGACCCCATGCGCGCGCACGTATGAAGGTATACGTGCGCTGCTCGCACATATTCCTCCTGAAGTCATATTTTTATTCTTAAGAAAAGAAAATTTAAAAAAATCATTTCTCATCGGGTACAAAGTCGGACCGGGTCCCCACTGCCTTCGGCAGCGCAGTCACGTGCGCGCTGCGCACGCACAAGTTCACGGATACACGCGCTGCGCTCGCGTATTCCTTCCCTGACCCTTCGTGCCCCCTAAAAAAAAATCATTTCTGATCGGTTAAAAACTCACACCGGGTCCCCACTGCCTTCGGCAGCACAAACCCATGCGCGCGCACGTGTGAAGGTATACGCGCGCTGCGCGCATATACTCCTTCTCAAATCAAATTTTTATTCTTAAGAAAAGAAAATGAAAGAAATCATTTCTCATCGGTTAAAAAGTCGGACCTGGTCCCCACTGCCTTCGGCCGCGCAGTCCCGTGCGCGCTGCGCGCACAAGTTAGGGATACGCGCGCGGTGCACGCCTATCTCTTCCCCACCCTTTCAGCCCCTCCTAATTAACCTGCGTGTACCAATTTTGAACGGTCTAACTCAATTATCTGAGATGGAAAGGAAAACCTAATCAGGACACCTCAAAACGTGTAAATCTGGTGAAAACTTTCGATAATTTAAAAGAACTTTAAAATATCTTTCGAATGATGTATTAAAAATAATTTAATCATAATTAGAAATTGAAATTTGAAAATATTACAGCGCCATCTGTCGGTAGAAATTTCTGTATTCCACTGTTCCATTCCAATTCAAAAACGCTTTCTAATGATGTATTACTTATGAAATTATTTTAATTAGTAGCTGAAATACAAAGAAAACTAATTCAGGATACCTCAAAACGTGTAAATCTGGTGAAAACTTTCGATAATATAAAAGAACTTTAAAATATCTTTCGAATGATATATTAAAAAAAAATTAATCATAATCAGAAATTGAAATATTGAAATTTGAAAATAATACAGCACCATAAGAAAAAACTGATTCAGGACACCTCAAAACGTGTAAATCTCGTGAAAACTTTCGATAATTTAAAAGAACTTTAAAATATCTTTCGAGTGATGCATTAAAAATAATTTAATTATTATTAGAAATTGAAATATTGAAATTTGAAAATATTACAGCGCCATCTGGCGGTACAAATTTCTGTATTCCACTTCGATTCCAATTCAAAAAAGCTTTCCAATGATGTATTACTTATAAAATTATTTTAATTAGTAGCTGAGATACAAAAGAAAACGAATTCAGGACACCTCAAAACGTGTAAATCTGTTGAAAACTTTGAATAATATAAAAGAACTTTAAAATATCTTTCGAATCATGTATTAAAAATAATTTAATCATAATTAGATATTGAAATTTGAAAATATTACAGCGCCATAAAAGAAAATTGAATCAGGACATCTCAAAACGTGTAAATCTGGTGAAAATTTTCGATAATTTAAAAGAACTTTAAAATATCTTTCGAATGATGTATTAAAAATAATTTAATCATAATTAGAAATTGAAATATTGAAATTTGAAAATATTACAGCGCCATGAAAGGACACTGATTCAGGAGACCTCAAAACGTGTAAATCTGTTGAAAACTTTGAATTATGTAAAAGAACTTTAAAATATCTTTCGTATGATGTATAAAAAATAAATCAATCGTAATTAGAAATTGAAATACGCGTATTAGAATATTGCAAAAATGTCCGGCGTGTAAAGATAAAATTTAATTTGCAATTAAAATGTAAATCTTTTGTTTATTGACCAAAATCGATGAAATTTGAAATGCAAGTTTGTTTTGTGGTGTAAATATTATATACTAAATAAAATGTGTAAAATTTGAAAAATTGAAAAAAATAGAAATTTGCAATTTTTAATCGCAGTACGAAACACGTGACTTCATTAAATACCAGATGTGTTTCCGTTGAAGACTGCTGTAGACGAAAAGTCTGCAAAGCTAAGATTCTTGTGATTTGTTGCCAATATTTTTTTTTATAGTTTCGTTAATTTTAAAAAATCTAATTGTCCGATCGATAAGCCGTTTAAACCATCGGTTTAAGGAAAAAAAGCCCTTTCCAATGGTATCTTGTTTGTAACGATACGACTGATATTTCTAATTTATTTTCCACCTTTTCCGTAAAAATGTCGCTTTTTAAGCATTTAATCATGAATTCTGGATCATTTTTCGTTAGACAATGGTCGACATTTTAATTAATATCTCCGCTAATTAGGGTCGCATCGTTTAGCAAATTACATATCGTACATCTGCGATAAATTCTCTGTCCGACGGTACCTGTTCGAAGTCCGTGCGACCGTTAGCGGCGGAGCCTTTTCCGTTTCAAGCCGTTTCTCACAGACACACACACACACACAGACAAAAACACACACGCGTACAGATTTTAATAATATAAGGAGATACTAAATGATACGCATTAAAGCAAAAATTCCATATAAAGGTGGAATTAACTCAATGCAGAATACATATTTTTATTAAGTTATTATTTAGATCTAACAAATGAGTAGTTTTATTTCATATACTAAAATATAACTTGTTTATTTCATGTAATAAATCATAATCGAATACAAAGTATATGTTTATTATATTACGTTTAAAAAGGAAAGTTTTATGTAGATTTTTATTAAGTACTTCGTAGAGTGTAATAAAGCGAATTACTAAGTCGAAAATGTACATAGGTATCTTTTTATCCCTTTGGTATTATGTAAACTTGACAGTTTTATTTGTTTCAACCATTAGTTTTGAAGTTATTACAAATAAAAAAGGTATAAGTCAATTTTAATACAGTGTGGATTTTTTTTTTTCATTGTGTGTGTGTGGGGGGGGGGGGGGGGGGGTCCTTTAGTGTATATATGTAGTATAATGGAAATGAATATATGACGCTCATACCAGTGTGATGAGAAAAAGCAAAAGTTTCCTATGGATTTTGCAAAAGCCTGCTTCAAATTATTAAACTGATTAATTACTAGAAATTTAATGATGATAATGTTTTTGAGCTTAGCAAACACACTAGAAAAGTAAAAATAAGTTTAAAGTCGACTGCTAGGACAGTGGCAGTTCGAGAACTTAACATTTTTTTTTTTTTTTTTTTTTTTTTTGGGGGGGGGGGGAGGGCTAAGATTTTTCTAGATGTTATTCCAGATCAATGAAAAATTTACAATTGTAATATTCAATTGTGAATGTCAGTGCTTTTTTTTTTTGGGGGGGGGGGGGGTAGGGCTAGCCCTTAGATCCGCCACTGTGCTAGGATGAAATTGCTGCAAGGACTTGCAGAATTTTTAGAATTTGAACCTGGTGAATTTTATAATGAGGGGGTCCTATACATAAGTCTTTATGGTCTTCAAAAGCTCATTTAAAATCTTTATACTATTGGGTTCTTTTTAAAGTAGATTATAACTAGCGATAAATATCTTTAAGTTAAAATCATATTCATTATTATTTATCAACTAATTATCGAAAAGGTACTCACCCTTTCTTTTGTTCTTAGCCGACTTGAAACATGGGGAGTTAGAACAGGATATCGATGACACAAAATAATATTTCTGGAATTTTGGTTTTTTGACATTTAATTAAATGATGATGATGTATTTACACTGGAATGAACTATTTACAAGAAGTATTAATTTTAAAATTAATTCGATTCATTTGTTGTTCACATATTAATGATTCTCTCAATACTTAATATTTTGTTTTCCCTTTTCTTTATCTTAACTAAATCATAATAATAAATTTTAAGACACAGGAAAAGTGCCTTTCTTATATCTAGTCTACATCTTTCAACAATGCCCTTTCGAAAGTGCTTCTTATTCCAATGAAAACAACAACAACAACAAAAAAAGCATTTCCGCTGTCACGCCAGGTGCCGAAAAGACAGGAGGGGGGAATGGGGGGAAAGCACTGATGTTGCAACATCCTCCCACCTTGATCATGGAAAGATTCTGTACATGCTCAAGAAAATATTAAAGAAAAAGGAAAACTGTTTACATTCTAAAATATTCTTAGTAAAATAAATAATAATAATAATAAACAATATAATATAAAATCATACACAAGTTTTCTTAAAAATAAAAATAGTTCAGAAAAAATGTCCTTTCGAACTTAGAGTTTTAGAGTCAGTTTATATATTAATGTCTTTTCACTGGTTTGATAGGTCTACCAACTCTAGAAGTTTGAATTTGATTCTTGGGTATAATTGTATCACTAAGTTCTAAATGATAAATCCTCTGTAGTGGTCGTAAAATTTCACCATTCATGGTTTTCAGTTTGGCAACACGAACTTGTCCATCTTTACCAGGATAGAGTTCCACCACTTTGGCCAATGACCACTGAATGCATTTTAAGTTGTCATTTTGAACTAAAACTAAATCTCCAATTTTAATATTGTTGTTAGGAGGTTTCTTTACATTGTTAAATTCTCGAAGAGATCCCAAATATTCAGTTCTAAATCTCTTGCGAAGATCGTCTTTTAGTTTATGTCGGTATTCAAATCTTTTTTTCAGGTTATTTCTTTCTATAAAATCCAAGTCAGGTACTCCAGTTTCACGGAGATCTTTCAAAAACATTTCAGGTGTGAGAGGTGTTAAATCTTCAGTATCCTCAGATACATATGTAAGTGGTTGTGAATTCACCATACTTTCTGTGTCGCAAATGGTAGTATATAATTCTTCATAGCTCAAATGGGCTTTTCCTAAAACTCTTTTCAACATTGATTTGATAATGTGAATCAATCTCTCCCAAAATCCACCCCACCACGGAGAGGCTGGAGGGTTAAGTTTCCATTTAATTCTTTTTATAGTAGCAAATTCTTCAATCTGTGCCCAGTCTACTGAATTCAGTTCTTTTCTTGTTGCAACTAAATTTGTTCCATTATCACTGTAGATGATATGAGGTCGTCTTCTACGTGAAATGAATCTTCTCAAGGTCTGTATGAAATTCTCTGTTGTTAAGGAAGTCATCAATTCTGAGTGAATAGCTCGAAAAACTGCACATGTATGCAGAACTACCAGACATTTGCTGCCATCTTTTAAGAATAATGGTTCAAAAAGATCTGTTCCAGTAATTTCAAAAACACCAGCTTTTCTCACTCTATCTTCAGGCAGGGGTGAACTTAGCACTTCAGCAGCTTTCGAAGAGAATCTCTGACACTGGACACATCTATGCAGAATCTTTCTAATGGTCTTCCTGCATCTTATTATCCAGAATTTCTCTCTAATTGCTGACATAAGAATTTGTATTCCTGCATGATCATTTTCAATAATTCTATAGGTTATGTTATGGTTCGCTGGCAAAACTACTGGATATCTAAAATTTTCTGAATCTTTTCTCATTGATATTCTAGTTTGGACTCTGATGACTCCCATTTCATCAACAAATGTACGCAAAGAGGATAAGTTTTTCTTAAAATTTAAATCTTGATTCTGAACAAACTTCATAATCGTAAGTTCAGCCTTCTCGATTTCTTCAACTGTTAAATTGGTCATTACTCTTGCTTCTTTAGGCTTTTTAGCATTTTCTTTAAATCTGAGTGTCCATGCTGTGACCTTTAACATCTTTTTATACGAGGAACATTTCTCGTAAAAGTCTATTTTTCCGATGATACATTGGCTGCCGAAACCATTGTTTTTCTTCTCTCTGATTCTATTACATTTAAATCAGGTTCTAAAACTTCATTAGGCCAAAATTCTGAAGATTTTCTTAACCAAGAAGGTCCTTCCCACCACTGGGATTTTAAGAGAAATTCAGCAGTACAGCCCCTAGATGGCAAATCAGCAGGATTGAGCCTCCCTGATACGTATTTCCACTTCTCTGGATGGCTGAGGGATCTAATTTCTTGCACTCTATTATAAACAAAATTTTCATTTCCCAATTTTCATTTCTTTTAATCCAAAATAGAGCATTCGACGAATCTGTCCAAAAATGTGTTGGAATACTCGGCTGTCTTAAATCTGTTTTTACACTTTGCGCTAGTCTTGCTCCTATGGTACAGGCAAGAAGCTCTAGTCTAGGAATGGTGACTGACTTCAATGGGGCTACCTGAGATCTGGCTTGCACAAGTTGGCAGTTAATGGAATTAAAATTTTCTGCTCTTAAAAAAATGCAAGTTGCATAGGCTGCTTTGCTTGCATTGCAGAATACACGTAGGCTCATTTCCGTATTCTCCGGATCAGGTACAAGGAGTCTTGGAATAGCAACGTCGTTCAACTTATGTAGTCTCCTTTTCCATTTCTGAAATTTTTTCCCAACACATTCAGGTAATTCAGAATCCCAGCTCACTTTTAGTTGCCAACATTCTTGAAGTAAAATTTTTGGTGCTAAGGTTATTGGACAACTATATCCGATGGGGTCGAATACTTTATGGGCTACTGACAATATTTGTCTTCTGGTAACTGTCTTGATTTCTTCTTGATTTTCTCGCAAGTCTATACTTAGTGAATCATTGTTTAAATCCCACAATAATCCCAAAACTGGAACATTTCTTTTCTTGGAGGGAGTAGAATTTTCTTCTGTTGGATTGATAATATTATGCTCCCACCCTCTTAGATCGAATTTTGCAGTACTAAGGATATATTTAGACTCCGAAATAAATTTTTCAAGTTTTTCGGCACTTTCTACACTTGTGACGCAGTTGTCCACGTAAAATGATTCTGCTAGTTTATCAGCAGTTTCTTTTAGTTCATCGTTAACCTGTTGCAAGTGGTACTTTAGAGTTGCTCCTAACAAGTAGGGACTACAAGTAAGGCCGAATACTACTCTTCTATGTTGAAAAATTTTAATATTTGAAGGATCACCCTCCTCCCACCACAGGAATCTAAGATATGGTCGGTCTACTTCGCTGAGCTGAATTTGTAGGAATGCTTTACGAATATCTGAAATTACCCCAATTTTCTTAAAGCGAAATCTATTAATTACAGAGGGAATTAGTTCGACTAAGTTGGGACCTTTTCCTAGACAATCATTAATAGAAGGCGAACCCTTTTCTCTTGCTGACCCATCAAAAACTGGACGAATTTTAGTTGTGGAATTTTCTTTAATTACAGCTCTATAGGGCAGGAAATGTTCATTTAGATTATCACTGTATGGCTCAACTTCTTTAATGATTTCTTCTGCAAGCCATTCATCAAAAACTGCTTCGTAATCCTCTAATCTTCCAGATTTCTTCAGTGATTCCACGCAATTCTTCAATCTTCGCTCAGCAATTGGTCTAAAGCTAGGTAGTGGAGGATGGCCTTCAATCCATGGAAGGCTTACTTCATATCTGCCGTCTTCAACAGTTTTAATATTTTGGTTAAAATATTCTTCAGTAGCTATGTCTAATTCTTCTCCCGTGTTCTTATTTCCTGAATCCAAAATTCCTAAAGTATCCAGGGACCAAAGATCTGAAATCTGTGCATTGGCCACATGAAGAGATAAAACAACATTTGTACTATCATTGGAACTAAATTCTTCAGTTTTACCCATCAATGTCCAACCTAATTTTGTTTTAAAGGCCACTAAACCCTTCGATAGTAATTTACTTTTCCCTGTGAAAAGTTTCCCACATACATCTGCACCAATTAACAAATCAATTTCTCTATTTTTATTCCTTCTAAATTTTGTTGAGTTCTCATAATCCGAAAATTGAATTCCCCGCCTTCTTGCTTCGTTAATCCATGGCCCATTTTCTAATTTAGGTACTTCTGCACAATTTTTTTCTTGATCAAGAACTTCAAAATTACACAAATAGTTTTTATGTAAATCACTCAAATTTATTCTATACCGTAAATGATCATGTGTTTGTTGTAACCCACCAAACAAACTATGGTTTAATTTTTCTTGACCTGTAGGTGTATAACCAATTTTCTTTATTATTTCTTTCTTTAAGTAAGATTTCTGAGATCCTGAATCAATTAATGCTCGAATAATGTATTCTTTATCTTTATTGATTAACCTTAGCGTTAAAGTTTGGAGTAATACCTCTTTATTACAAGTTTTATTGGACAAGGTGGTATTTTCGTTTGTAACTTGTTTGTCGGAATTATTTTCTGGACACATTATATCGAAATGATGGCGAGAACAAATACGGCATTTTACAAAGCAGCGGCAATTTTTTGCCAAATGACCTTTAGAGAAACAAACAAAACGATGACCACGTTTCATCAAAAAATCTCTTTTTTCACTGAATTGTTTAGTTTTGAATTCTTTACAATCCTGCAATAAATGTTTTTCACTATTACAAAAATTACAGAAATGTCGTTTATTGCCTGAAATATTATAAAGGCCAGCTGCAGTTGATGGACGAATTTTGTTTATTTTTGGTGATTCATAACTTTCTTTCTTATCTGATGTGGTGGAAATATGTTCTGAGTGTTGGGCGTTTGAATTTAGTGCAGTAGCTTTTCCGCGACTAACAACTTCAGTTTTTAAAATTTCAATCGTTTCTGAAACTTTCCACTGATCATCATCGCCGTATTTTTTCGTTATTTCTAAAACTATGTCTGCTGGTAAAAGTTTTATGAAAATTGGTCAAAATAACGTGCAGTAATTTTCTTCTTTTATCCCTAGTGATTCTAAGTTTCTTATCTCTGTCTGACATGTGTCCAGTAATTTTCTTAGTGCAAATATATTGCTCGATTTTTTCACAGGAGATAGGTTTAATAATTTATTTATGTGGGAATTAATTAGTAATGTTTTTTTTTTTTTAACAAATCAATCTTTTAATGTTTCCATAGCCGCGTAGTAATTATTGTTTGTTAGCGTGAAACCTTTTATTGCATCAGAAGCTGTACCAATTAAATAGGATCTCAAACAATTAAATTTGTCAATGTTTGATAAAACTTGATTCCTATCGATTGCTGCTTCAAATTGATCAATAAATCTTTGAAAATCCGTTGGATCACCGCTAAATTTATCAATATTTAATCGATGAAGATTAATATAACCTTGATCTAATTTTGGTCTTCTATTACGGGACTAGTCGATAAAATGTTAGAATTACTATTTTTTATTTTAATCATTTTACTTTTTACTTTAGTTTTCCAAATCAAAATGTTTGAATTATATTCGTCACATTTTAAAACTTCCTCTTCAACCTCTTCTACTTTGATATTTTTCTGTATCTCATCATCTAATGAATTAAGTTCTCTGTCTTTTAAATTTAATTCTTCTAAATATTGTTCTAACTCCTCTTCTCCAACATCAATTTCTAATAACCTGCCTTCGATTTTATTAATTATCTTGGTGGTTTGCGCTCTAAGAACACTTCTTTTTTGCTTTTGAATTACACTCATTATGCTAATTATAAATAACAAATCTCTAAAAATATTATTATTCGATCAATTATCAAATAAAATTTCTTGTCAAAGTTGTTGATTAAACGAAAACATTTCAAAGTTATGCATTCATCATATTAAAATATAATGCAATAATTCAAAACACAAAGTCATGCACAAACCAAAACTAAAATATTCTTTCATTTCATTTTTATCAAAGGAACAAATTTCAAGAACAAAAACATCAATATAAATATCATTTATTATTTATTTCAAATGTAAATGAAACCAAAACTTTTTCTTTGAAACCAAAACTCTTTCTTTTTCTTTATAATATCATCAAAAAGAACAAATTTTTAAATATTCAATTCAAATAACATTTTTACTTATTTATTTCGATGCTGAAGAAGGTAATCAAAGTCGGCCGTCCCTGTTCTCGGGCGCCACTAATTTAATATAATATTTATACCATTGGGTTCTTTTTAAATTATATTATAACTAGCGATAAATATCTTTAAATTAAAATCATATTCATTATTATTTATCAACTAATTATCGAAAAGGTACTCACCCTTTCTTCTGTTCTCAGCCGACTTGAAACATGGGGAAACACAGGATATCGATGACACAAAATAATATTTCTGGAACTTTGGTTTTTGACATATTTAATTAAATGATGATGATGTATTTACACTGGAATGAACTATTTACAAGAAGTATTAATTTCAAAATTAATTCGATTCATTTCTTATTCACATATTAATATCTCTCTCAATACTTAATATTTCGTTTTCCCTTTTCTTTATCTTAACTAAATCATAATAATAAATTTTAAGACACAGGAAAAGTGCCTTTCTTATATCTAGTCTACATCTTTCAACAATGCCTTTTCGAAAGTGCTTCTTATTCTAATGAAAACCAAAATAAAAAACAAAAAAGCATTTCCACTGTCGCGCCGTGCCGAAAAGACATGGGGAAAGCACTGATGTTGCAACAGCTCTTATGCAGCTGTTCCGAATACAGATTTTAAATTATTGTACATATATGGTGATATTATGGAAAAACAAATTTTAAGAAATATAGTAGTGCCTTTACTGTGAGTGATCTCCATGAAAGGACAAGATGGTGATGTTGTTCACAAAGTGTTTGATAGACCTCATTATTTCATATTTTCGCAAAAGAATTTTCAGACCACTGCAACTGTTATAAGAACATACACAGGTAGATTGTTTTCATTCGAACGGCAACAGTTGATAGTGAAACTTCATTTTCGTCAAAAATATCTCTCATGATGTTTGTTCCTTACAAATATTATGCGAAATGTTTTGAAGATTGTCTGCATTGCAAAAAAGTTTTGGATTCGATGGACCATTTCAATTCCTTTTTCGAGTGGCAATAAATTTCTTCAAGCCACGGGCCAAAGCTCATTGTTTTATACCAGCGTAGATGTGTTGAATGACCTGTCATGTGGAGATAACATCAAAGAAGCCACCAAGCAGCGATTAAAAAAAGATTAACAATATTTGACAAAATAAATGGCTACTCAAATGAAAACAGTGATTGGTTCTGATCATCGAAGTAAAAAGAGGAAGTGTTTTAACAAAGTCGTCATTCGTTACAAAATTAAGAAAGCAAAAACACACAATATAATTGCTTAAAAAGTGTTCGAACTTATCCACAAACAGGCCCTGACTAACGGCAGGGCATACGGGGCAAATGCCCTGGGCCCCCTTCTGGAAGGGGCCCTTTAGAGGCATATGCAGAAATTCTGCAACCTAAAGAGCTTTTATGCCACTGTAAAGGGGCCCCCAGAATAGGCTTGCCCCGGGGCTTCAGGTAGTCTAAGTCGGGCCCTGTCCACTAAGACTCTGCTGCTTGCGCTAATCAGAAGTGGAATTACTTTTTATTCCAACCATGCAGACTACTATTGAAAATGCTATTTTATAGAATGCCACCACTTCACAAATATACGTGATGGGGAACCCACAGAATTTAACATTTCCGGCAACAGCGAAGATTATACAGATGTGTCATCATCTTACCTCTACATGAAAGTAAAAATTACCAAAGCAGATGGAATGGAGTCACCTGATAATGAATCCATTACAGCAGAGAATTTATTTTTGTATGCCTTGTTTTCCCAATTTGATGTAAGCTTGAATGAAAGAAATATTTTTGTCAAGTAATACCTATCCCTATTGGGCTTATTGTGAAATGCTGTTGAATTATGGAAAAGATGCCAAGAAAATTTATTATCTTGTGAGTGTTTTTATAAAGATAATAATTTAACTATTTCAGATCCAACACAAGCTTTTCCTGAAAACCCCAGACTGAAGAAACATGCACTTACTAAAAATAGCAAATCATTGGATATGTTCGGATCCTTACACTGTGACTTTTTTCCAACAAAATCGACTTTTAATAAAAATGATTGATTTGAAAATTAAAATGATCCATTCAAAATCCAACTTTGTTTAATGGCTAAAAAGTCCACTGTCCTTTATTAACCACCTACAATTTATAAGCAGATTTTCGAACATACCTCTTCATTTATTTAAAAAATGAAAGTAAGTCCCAGTGTGCTATCAGGGCATACCAAGACCAGTGGCGGATCCAAAGGGGGGGGGCTAGGATACTGAAGCCCCCTCAGAAAAATATTGACATTCACAAAACTTATAATTAAAAAAAAACAACTTAAATTCATATTGAAATTGTTGAATAATATTTTCAGTAAAATCATTTTAAATAATTATCTGCCGTAGTCCAATAAATATCAGCAATCAAAAACCTCTCTAAAAGTCCACATCTATTTAAGGACCACCTCCTATAAATGTCAATTTTTCTCACTCCCCAAATCTCCTTTTTGGCTTTACTATTAATTTACCTCGATTCAATGCCCATGTACAAATGTATATGTTTGTTAAGGGCCACGTTTTGCCAGAGCAGGTAATATTGGTTAATTCTTGATGTGGACTGACCACTTTTCGTATGTAACTCCTTTCAAAGAACTCTCTTATCAATACTGTAGCCAAAAGAATTTCAAGGGGGTTTCAAACTTTAGTACACAATTTTGAGCGTTAAAAGTGAAGTTTATTTAAAAAAAATTCAACAAATCTGCTACATTTCATTTTCTGCCTAATGGTTATCTGAGTGAGTAATGCTGACCGGTTGTCGGCCTGGATAGCTCAATTGGTAGAGCCTTGACCTTTTAAGTCAAAGATCCGGGGTTCGACTCCCGGTCCAGGCGTTATTTTCACTCAGTCGGAAAAATAAAATTTCAATAAAATATGATTTTCTTCCACAGTTGATTGTGTGATTTTAATAAAAATTGTATTTCAGGAATTGTTTAAATTCCCTTCCTCTTCCCCTTGGCTACGGCCTTGATCTTACTGCTCTCCAATTTTGTAATTATAGCAGATATTTCCTATGAATTTACTGGTAGAGAAAGTAAGTGTTTAATAAAACTTTTCAGTTTTTAATGTGCATATTATAGAATTCAGGCTTGTAAAAGGGAATTTTGTGTTCTACCAATAATCAAGTAATAATTCACAAATCTTTTAAGAGATGAGTAGTAGTGTTGAACTTAAATAGTAAAATTTAAATATTATACATAGTTCAAATAAAAAATTAGAAGCTAAATCTATTATTTTTACTTGGAATTTTCAGTGGAACCCTATATTCATTCAGAAATGATGTCAAGTTGATCAATTTGATCTAGGATACAAAAGAATTCTTAGAAACAAAATTACTCCAAAAAAGCATTTAAAATTAAAACTCATATTAATGACTTATTACTAAGAAGTATAGACAAATAATGTAGATTTGAATAATTGAATCCATTTCATTCATAATTTTTTGCCTGAATTATAATTTTTTAACGACTTCTAGTAAAAGGTGACCTCTTTACAGGGCCATTTATTATAGCATCATGCGTAGCATTCTTACGAAGGTTTCACTATATTTCTTTTTTTAACACTTACCAACAGCGTTGAAAAGTGTTTATGACTTCAGTTTGTCTGTTTGTCTTTCCACATTCTAATTCCCGTAAATATTCATGGAATTCCTTGAAATTGTTGTACGTTGTTCAAGTTCATTATGGGATGCTCCCTATTGAAAGTGGGGTAAATATTGCCACTGGTTTGTCTACATCAAGGACACCAGAAAGAATTTCAAAGCATTGCATCCTGTGAGAGGTATTTCTTTAAATCATATTTTAATACTTTTATTTCGCCGAAATCATAATGAAATTGACATTAACAATACATATGCATTAAAAAAAAAAAAAAAAAAAAAAAAGCTTTCTATAGAATGTACACACAGAAAAATGGAAAAGCGAATCTTGTCAAGAGACTTGCCATCTTTGTGATATTGGACGTTTGCCAAGTACATTGACAAATTTGCACAAAATTACGATCAAAACACTACATGACACCTAGTTAATCATCAGATACAAAAGTCGTTTTATTTCACTATGTATCTTTAATAATGTTTCATCTGATGATCAGTTTTGGCTCTAAAACTTGTCAGACGACCAGTTTCCCTGGTACAGTTTTCATTTTCCTCAAATTTGACTGGTTAGTCAAATGAGAGGATAAAAATAAAATGTTCCAATCTTGTCAATCGATTAAGAAGAATTTTTTAAGTGTAGATTCTGACTAACTTACCTTGTCTGGTATATGCGGTTGTTGACTAACTCTCCTGGTCCGATAATTACCATTGTCGACTAGCCTTCTTTGTCTGATAATATTAACCTTTCTAATCTAGAGTATTATTTTGGAGAAAAATCAACTAAACACGCGTCATAGTAAGAACAGATGGTGCTGTGGTATCGTGTTTGACTTCTGGTACGAAGGTCCTGAGATCGGGTCCCCGCAAGGGCGTTTTGTATTTTAATTTTTTTTTTTTAGTGTATATTCTGACTAACTTGCCTTGTCTAGTAACTGTGGTTGTTGACTAACCTTACTGGTCAGATAATTACGATTGTCGACTAGCTGTCATTGTCTGATAATATTAACCTTCCTAGTCTGGGGTATTGTTTTGGAGACTAGTTCAGTTAGTACACTTTTTAACTGAAGTTTCCTAGTCAGCTGTTTGGGTTAGTCAATTCTGTATTGTCAACTGAGCACTTTGACTGGTCACTGTGACCAACTTTTTTTTCTGTGTGTAGTGTGATTAGCATTAAGATTTACTGGGCCACAAAAAATATTCAGTTGCATTAATGGCTATAATTGGAAATTGCTTTAATTGCATTTTCGTTTGCATTAATAGCTTTTAACAATTTTTGACGATTTTTAAGAGTGATTATTATATGTGATTTTTAAGAGTGATTATTAAGTCTATATCTGTGTTTTTGTCCGTCTGCCTGTGAGCTCTCTGACTTTCGTAATTATTCACCGAATTCCTTGAAACTGAACTGATATACATTATTCAAGTTTACTGTGGGATGTACCCGAATTAAAATGGGGTATATGCAAAAACTGGTTTGTACAGGGACATCTAATAAAAAAAAAATCAAAACATTACGTGAAGGTTATTTCTATAAATGACATTTTAATATTTTTATTTTGTACAAATCATGACTTCAAATCGTAACTACGTGCAAATTTTGTAAGTAATCATTGTTGAACGTATATATTACATGATATTGTCTTTAAAAAAAAATTATCCCCCCCCCAATAGAAACTTTAATTACATTTTATTTTTTTAATTGCAGTTCACGATAATGTATTACATACATGCATGCACACATGTATTAATTAAAAAATTTTTATCTTTCAAAATTTTTCCATATGGATATAATAATTATAAATAAATTATTGAACAATTTCTTAATGAAGCCTAATGTATCTAAGGAATGCACACTAATACTACGATTGTAAATTTTTCATTGATCTGGAATAACATCTTCAAAAATCTTACCCACCCCCCCAAAAAAGGGGGGGCAATTGTCGTTCTTGCCAAAAATTTGTTGCGATGCCTAGTGATGCCACGTGGGTGTTAGTAGGTCACAGACGACCTTTCCCTACCTTACCAATACTCAGTTTGCCTGGGTAATTTTACTGTGTGGTTGTACGCTCTTTGCTCCCGCCGACCAGTATTTCGTTCATTTGTTAAAAGTTTGATAAACTGTATCGTTATTCCTACTCCGCTCAACGGGTAGGAAGTAGCTTAAAATGGAAACGAAATCACGTGCCTTGAATCCAGTAGTTGCAACAGAAATTTCCCGACGGGGAGACACTACCTCCCCGACAGGGGGGCACTATATAGAGAGAGTTTATTGTATGATTATTCATCAAAAATAGCAACATTATTATTAAAAATATTACTGTTAATATTAATACCATTCCATTTGTTAGTACTCCTCGTGGTTTTGGAGATCATCGGGCCTTTCTCGGAGTGCATACTATTTGCTTTCCATTGAATGAAATAGGTACAGGGTACATGAAGGAAAATTCTTTAAAAATTAATCTTCGTATCCATTGATCGCGGATATATATACAATGAAATTTTCCTAAAAGGGCCACCCATCGTGCCATAGAAAATTGGCTCTCCAGAGAGGTAACTTATTGTATTCCTATTCTGAGTAAATTACATAACAGCAGCTCCACCTATCGGCCCATATGCCCCAAAATTGAATAAGCATATTGTTTTAAAATGCCTCTCTCATATACCAAGTTTTATGCAATTATATACGATAGAATCTGATATATAGCCTTCCCGTTTGCGAGAAAATTGAAGCACGGGAGCGCCATCTATCTGGCTGTAGCGCTCAAACTGATTTCACATAGTGTTTCATAACGTCCCTGCCATATACAAAGTTATTTGCAATATTGTACAATAGAAACTGAGATATAGCTTTCTTGTTCTTGGAGAAAATGGCAGCAGAGCAGCACAACTTTCCTGCCGATATGCACCTAAATTAAATCAGCCTAATGTTCATAATGGCCCTCTCACATATCAAGTTTTGTTCTATTATACAAAATAGAAACTGAGATACAGCCTTCTGTTAAATAAAAGAAATTGCAGTAAGGCAGCCGCCACAAACATTAACAGACACTAATTTATGTCATGGTGCAACTACATACAAATCTATATGTAATTCTGTTCAGTAGTTCTTGAGATACAATTGGAACAAAATTTTTGTCACACATAGACAGACAGACATTTTCTAAAAATGTCATGGTCAAAATGTGTTCTGAACCTCTGAAAACATGTAATGTAATATCATAGGAAACCAGAAACCGACAATTTTTACGAATCCAATACTTTCTTCTATTGAATATAGGAAGTAAAAACTGGAATGATCCAAATTTGTAAAAGGAAGAAAAAGCTGCTAACAGGAGAAAAACTAAAAATTTTGTAATTCCCCATCCCCGGCAGATTTTAGTAATATACCCCGATCCGATGGGGGGGGGGGCTGTACCCCCCGGCCCCCTAGCTGGCGTTACCCCTGCTTGACTCTGCTAGAGAAAGGGATCGCTCTGATTGATGTAGCATGTAGCCAGATATCTTTCAGTTCATTCTAGATAACGCCAAATGGAGCCGTCTGGTAAATATAACAAGAGATCCGTGATAAACGGCTGCAGATGGTAATAAAATGTAAATCTGAGATAACAAAATACTGACTGCAATGTAATATTTAAAATAAACCACTTGAATGTTAAGATTATGACTTAAATGTTTACTTTTTATTGACCTTGTAAAGATTTTCTGCACCTGGCTACATCTAGAATGAACTGCCAGATCTTTGGCTACATCAGTCACAAAGTCCAATTTCTCTAGCATAGTCAAGCCACGGGAGTTCTCTTCCATTTAAAGCTTCTTTCGACACATTGTGGGAGTGGGAATACCGATGTAGGTTCTCAAACTTTTAACAAATGAACGAAATACTGGCTGGCTCTGGAAGGAACAAAGAGCATACAGCTTTACTCGAAAAGTCCACTAGGTGAACTGAGTGTTGATAGGATAGGGAAAGTTCATCTGTGATCGACTAACACCACATGTCTTCACTGGGGTTTGACACACTTTTATGGCGGGAACGGCAATTGACATGTAAATTTTTTTTTCCCCGCTCAAGTGTAAAGATTTTTTTCCCGGCACTGTATATATATATATATATAAATATTTTTTAAATGTTTTTTATATTGAATTAAATGTTGGGCATTTTTTTGATTTAAAACTTTGCCAGCCCTAGTGCTCTAAACTGCTCTAAACAGTGTTGCCAAATTTTTATTCAACTATCACCCATAATTTTGAGGAGTGATATTTGATATAAGCAAATAAACTTCGAAGGGATTAGGCAACCGTTACAGCTAAAATTTAGTGGTAGATGTTACATTAACCCTTTAACGTTCACTACTTAAATTATTTAAAAAATTACTAAACTAATTTTAAAAAGGGCTTTTAGACACATAGCCGATCATAAATATTTAAAAAAAATAAAAAATTAGCATTCTTCCTTTTCGAGAAATTTTCGGTTTGAAACATCTGTAAGTAAACGTTATTAAATTCAAACAATATTTAATTTAATAAATAAATCACTTTATAAGTAAACATTATCGACAACAAAAACTCGTAAAAGTTGCATAGATCCCAACATTTCAATTTATTCCGGAGTATTTTAACCCTTTGCGGTGCAAGGTAATTCGCATCATTTAAATTACGTTGCCACCGGAATTTACGAACACAATTAAAATACAAGAAATTTTAAATTTTCACAATAAAAGAAGGGCCTTTTCTGCAACGTTATAAATGTAAATTTTTACTAAAAAATTTCCGGGATGAGTTTTTACACTTGAGAATTAAAATTAGGTGTTCCATCAGCGGGAACACTGCGACTGAAAGGGTTAAAAAAGTCCCTTAATTAGACAACACTGACCAGAAGAATGAAATTAAATAGGACTGGCAAAGGGTTAAAGTTGTTTAGCCATAGCCACCAACAATCTATTTAGTATACTAACAACAATCTACTAACTGTAAGTGCCTGCCTTTTTTTCTCACCAGTCTTTTTTAGAGTATTATTCTTATTTAATCGTAAATATATTTGGAGAAAGTTACTCTAAAAATAAAGTGTTGTGGAAAAAGGGGCGGGTACTAACAATTTTACGGAATATTAATTAGATAGTTTGAGGTTCTGTCAGGGGGTCGCACTCTCCTCCCATAGCCTCCTTAAGTAGATGCCTGTCGCGTAGCTCGGAAACTAGGCAACAGTTGAAGCGGTAGACATCACCACCTAGTACAAATTATAAGTTTTTTTTTTTTTTATTCAACTGTCACCAATAATTTAAAGAACTGATACATGATATATATAATCGACGTTTCTTCAATTCTATTAGCCTTTTATGTATATCATATCCCACTTTTTAAAATTTTTGGTGGCTGTTTAATAAAAAAGTCACACAATCTGTACCAGGTGGCGCTGTCTACCGCTTCAACTGTTGCCTAGTTTCCGAGCTACGCGACAGGCATCTAGTTAAGGAGGCTATGCTCCTCTCTTTTTTCTCGACACTCTCAGAGATAAGAAGTTACCGCCTTATTTGCTACCACTCATTTCACGCAGAAATATTTTTTGGTATATTTATATTAATGCATACTTGCCAATCTAACCCAGAAGATTCTTAGTCTCGCCTCTTCCCGCCTAATTTTTCACCCCAGTCTTTTTTTAGAGTACTTTTATTCTTATTTAATCGTAAATATATTTGAAGAGAATTACTCTAAAAATTAAGTGGTGTACAAAAAGGGGCGGGAACTAACAATTTTCCAGGTTAGGTTAGCAAGTTTGTTAATGTGGCAGGGTTACACTGGGTAAAGATTATTTTATAAAAATAATGGTAGCAATAAATTTGAAAGTTTCTCATTCATGAGAGTGTCCGGAAAAGAGGGCGGAGAATACGACCCCTGGCATGTTAAGTTATTTAAATTTCATCGTATGAAGTACCATAATAAAATATTTATTTATTTTTAAATGTTCTTTTTTCTACTTCCTTATACAAAGTATAAGGAAGTATAGTGACTCTTTCTCTTCTCCATTCGGCCTCCGTGCGCATAGTAATTTCCCTCCCAGTTAGGAGTATTTAGACTTTGCCACTTCAAAGACTTCTAAATTTTCGCTATGCGCCTAAAAACTATCTTCCATCCCCCAGTGGCTTCACGAAATTAATTTTTTTTTAATAATCTCATTGTTCCTTACTCGTTCAGCTTGTCTTTCTCAATTCTTAAGTGTTGTCCCCTTCCCCTTTTCAAATGGCCTCCTCTTTCGGTTTTAATTATTGCGTGCACTACCATCTTTAGCGGCTCCCCCAGCGATTTTTTTTTTTTTTTTTTTTCTCCCTCCCTGTCTAAATTCAAAATTGTTTTAATTTTGTTGAATTCCGGTTATTTCGACTCTCAGCTAGTAAGTGCACTTATTCCAAATTCCTTAACATCCTGGAGCGTGTCTGTGCGTTCCCACTGTGGCTATCTTGGAGGGTGTGGTGTACAAATCGAGCTATGTGTCCAAAGCAGAAGTCGATACCCTGCAATTCCTGAGCTTTGGCGTTCTAGTTACATTGCTGGCCACAGCTTCCATGCGGTGATCTGGCGATTTATTCGCTCCGGCGGACGGCATCCAACCCGTTAAGCTTGGCCGAGCCCAGGCAGGCAGGGGCCGTCCAAAGGTTTCAAAGGAAGTATAGTGATCCCTATTCGCGAAATGGATTTTGCATTTCGCATAGCTCAAAATCAAATGATCGTAGAATGTTGCAAATTTATATGTGGGACTGTCATGATGTCTAGCTGTACACCTACAACATTGGTTTGAATATGAGCTCCTGTTTCACAGATATCAACGACTTTACACGAATTTTCGTGACATCTGTATGTATGTAAGTATTTGTGTATCTCGCAAAACTCAAAAATAATTGGACGTAGAACGTTGCAAATTGGTACATAGGTTTGTTATAACATAGCCTCCTAAACTATAAAGAAAGTCCAAAAAGGGAGATGCACAACTAGATGTTATAACCATAGCCTCCTAAGCTAGATGCCTGCCGAGTGTCTCGGAATCTTAGCAACAGTTGAAGCGGTAGATAGCGTCACCTGGCACAGATTGTGCGACATTTTTATTCAACTGTCACCAATAATTTTAAGAAGTGATATATGATATATATAATCGACGTTTCTTCGATTCTATTCGCCTTTATGTGTATCATATCCCACTTTTTAAAATTTTTGCTGGCTGTTGAATAAAAAATTCGCACAATCTCTACCAGGTGGCGCGGTCTACCGCTTCAACTGTTGCCAAGTTTCCGACCCATGCGACAGGCATCTAGTTTAGGACGCTATGGTTATAACATCTAGTTGTGCATATCCCTTTTTGGACTTTCTGTGATTTTCCGTTTTGGAGTTATTTAGAAAAATTATATTCATAATGACCAAAAATACAAAGGTTTTGGCCATTATATATACCATCATAGAGATTTCAAAAGAAACTAATGATAGAGATAGTAATGGTATTATTATGAAAGTTGAAGGTATTTTTGCGTGTAGAAAGTTATGCTTAAAGACGTAAGCAGGTTCTAGTAGACGAATGCATTTAATTTAATGGATATTTAGCCCTTAGCTAGAGCCCACGTAATGATAGTGTTATGAAAGTTTTCTACATTTTTACGTATAGAAAGTAATTTCTTAAAGATATATGCAGATTCTTGTCCCCTAATGCATTTTCGTTAACCCCTTAATGTGCACAGTCTTTGCTGCGAGGACGTAAAATTTAAGATCCAGCTGCAAAAATTCATCCCGGAAACCTTTTAGCAAAAATTCACGTTTATAACGTATCAGAAAAGGCCGGTTTTTTCGCCCTCAAAATTTAAAATTTCTTTTAGTTTAATTTAGTTCGTGAATTCTGGTGGCAGTATAATTTAAATGATCCGAATTGTCTTGCGCCGCAAAGGGTTAATGAATCTTCAGCCCGTGGATAGAGCCCGTAATATTTTATTACTGTGAAAGTTGTCGACATTTTAGAGTGTAGAAATTCATTCTTTAAGACAGAAGTACGTTCTAGTCTACTAATGCGCTTAATTTAATGAATACTCAGCCCGTAGATAGAGCATGTAATGATATTGATTTAAAAAAAAAATGTCGACATGTTAGCGTGCAGAAATTAATTTTTAAAGACACATGCGGGTTCTAGTCGACGAATGCACTTTATTTAACGAATATTCAGTGCTTAGATAGAGCCCGTAATGATATTGTTATGAAAGTTTGTTCTAGTCGACGAATGCACTTCATTTAATGGATATTCAACCCGTAGATAGAGCATAGAGAGTGTAATGATACCGATAAAAAAGAAAGTAATTCTTAAAGAAATAAGCAGGCTGCAGTCGACGAATACATTTTATTTAATTAATAATCAGTAAACAGTTGAATAAATCTCTCTATTTGTGCTACAAAAATTAATATTCTTGAAACAATCCAATGAAGCGGTCATTTTTACTACAGAAATCAAATAAACATTGTAAAATACGCTATAGAGCATAAGTTTCGCTAAATCAGGAACAACTGAATGTATTGAAGTTTGAATGGAATTTGAAGTCATCGAGAGTATTGTTAGTGGTTTATGGATTTTTCAAGGTAGCTCTGCGCGAGAAACCAATGCATCATTACAAAATTTCCAGAATTAGATTGCTAGTGAGGTTAGAGTTTCCAATTTTGTGAATCCCTTACTACCACTTTTCGCAACATCTGAATGCCTAATTTGACGTCAAGTCAAAGCCCACCTTCGTAAAAATGAAAAACTTTCATCTGTTTCCACTTTTACTGTAATACCGTATAGGGAAAAAAAAAAAAAAAAAAAAAAAACACATAAAGATATAGGCAGTCATCACCAATCATTTCAAATCAAATCTTTTTTTTTTTTAATAGTCTTGTAAGTCATTTATAGAACTTTCGAAGAATTTAGTTCTGCGCTATAAACTAATGAATGTTTCCGGAATATTCCAGGACTCGGTTCTTATTGAAGTTAAAGCTTTCCAAACTTTGGCAACCTTAAACTACAAATTTTCGTCAAATTCGATGCCAAGACCAAAAATCTACACTGGCTACAAATTTACGGCTTTGGCGAGATTAGCGATAAATGTTTGAGTCAAATATAGTTTCAGAATAGCCGAAAACCCTTTCTCAATTTTAACTGAGTTTATTTTTTTGGTAACATTTATCGTTTCTCGTCACTAATTTTTGCCAAATAGAACAAAATTGGTCCATCCACACTCGAATGATTTTCATTGTACTCTAAGCTGTACATTTATTTGGCAATGAGAGATTCTGTAATAAGCCATGTGTTCGTGACTTTTTTGGTTGGAGTAACATTTTTTTTCTTTTGTTTTGTTTTAAGGAATCTTCATGGACTGGAACCTGCCTGTTTATTTACGAATCGGTTACCTCACACAAAACTGTGAATGTTTTCATAACAATATGCATATCCCTATGGTTGTATAAGGAAGTCATGTGGGGTCCGCATAAGATTTTTTATATATTGAATTAAATGTTGGGCATTTGTTGATTTAAAGTTCTTTAGCCATAGCTGCCAACAATCTAATTAGTATTCTGTAAAACTGTAAGTACCCGCCTTTTTTCTAGTAATTTTCTTCTTATTTAATCGTAAATATATTTTGAGAAAATTACTCTAAAAATAAACTGGTGTGGAAAAAGTGGCGGGTACTAACAGTTTTACGGAATATTAATTAGATAGTTGTCAGGGATGCTTTAGCCTTTAGCGTACAAAATCTGTTATCGAAAGAAAAGCACAATGCTATTAGGGCTACTACAGGTGACATTAAAAAAAAAAAAAAAAAAAAAAAAAAAAATTCTACTACTATTTCCAAAAAATAAAATTTATAATACAATTACGCAGGTAAATCTGCAGTTTGCCTGCATAAATGTATTATAAATTTTATGTTATGGAACTCAGTAGTACGAAAATAAGTCTCCTGCGGCAGTCCTGAATTATTTATATCCGATTAATTCCAATCACAGTGTAAATTTCACATCTATTATAGAAAATAATTAAAAATAATGTAATATATCAGTTACGAAGATGTAGATGTAAATAATGATCCTGCACTTTTCATAGTTCGGAATTCAAATAAGTTTGGGTGCACACAGAACATCTTTAGTTTTTAATCTTCATTTTATTTAAAATTATCATTCTTTTTTCCGTTAGAATCCGGTTAATTTTATTTACTGCGAATTTTCTATTTTACCATGCTTTTATTATGCTTTCTAGTTTGTTTGTTTGTTTGTCCAGGTCCAGTACAAATCTTGCAATCGATTTTTAACTAACTTTCCATTTGAAACTTTTAGAATAGTTCAGAACATGATGACAGTGCATTCTTTTAATATTTTTATTCAATTAATAAATGTTTGAAAATTTCTTATAATTGCTGTCTTTATTATGCATTTGATAATTTTCTCCCAAGTTAATGGGATAATTCATGATTTTTTTTTTTTTTTTTTAAGTGTTTAATAATACATAGAATTGTCAAGTTTATATGATTCAACAGATCTTTTCATCTTCTAATTATTTTTGTTTTTTTCCATATTTTTGTATTTGATTATTGTACGATTTGTAAGTCTTAAGTTATTTAAACTTTATTGCATTTAGTAACATTATAAAATATTCAATTATTATTATTATTACATTGAATTAAATATTGGGCATTTGTTGTTTTAAAGTTTTTTAGCGTACAAAACCTATTATCGAAAGAAAGAAACATTTATTTTATTTATTTATTTATTTTTTTAATATACCCTATTAATTCCTATCACGACATAAAATTCGCATCTTAGAAACAATAAATAATATGACTTATCTGTATTAGATATTTGTATAACTACCATAGGCTTTGCATACTTAGGAATCCAAACAGTTCTTCAAATAAGCTTATACATACAAACACAATGTATTTAATAATTTAACTTCATTTTATTTTATAGATAAAATTTTTGTCAATTTTTTTCGGTTTGATTCTTAATATCTAATTTACTTTTTATGCACGATCATAATTTATTTTTTCTTAATATATGAAAGGACATTAATACATTTTCGCTTGACATTCCATCAAGAATTTATTAACAGTTCATAAATAGTAACTTTTTCTGAACTGCCTTGATCTCAAAAATTTGAATATGGAGTTAAAAATCTGGGTTGCAATAAAAAAAAAAAAAAAAAAAAAAAAAAAAAAAAAATTAAGTTGATGCCAGTTTTAATCTATAGACAATCCCCTAAGCAAAATGTAATTAATTATACCGTTATAAACATAAGCAAACAAAATAAAATATAAATAAATAAATAAAATAAATGCCACCCTCCGATTAATTTTTCTGTAAATCGTTGTAGTTGTCGTAAACATATGCGGCGTCTGGTGCCAATCGATTAGTAATAACGTCTAATTTTTTATGGTGTACTTAGATTTTGTTTATAGGGTGTTTTTGAGGTCGTCTGTATATCAAAACTTGCATCCTCTTTATTTTTTCAAATATTAATATCTATTTTTGACTTTTTTTTTTTTTTTTTTTTTTTTTTTTGTTACATGGATCAAATCATCTGGAAAATGGTATAGTTTATATATTTCTCTCAAACTGTCATAAGTTTATGTGCTGTGAAAGTCTGGGGATATTAATGTTAAACAAATGTGACAGACTTTAATTCATATCTTTCCAGAAACTTGTTAAAATAAGATTTTTTTTTTTTTTTTTTTCAGGTGTGGAAAATTGGCGGTGAACTCATACTGGTATTTATGAAAAGGAAAAAAAAAAAAAAAAAAAAATATATATATATATATATATATATATATATTAGTATGAGTTCTGCGCCAATTTTCCACCCCTGTTTATTTATTTATTTATTTTTTAATGCATGTGTATGAAATGATCCAAACATATTCCTCGGATATATTCGATTAAAAAGCTTATTTTAATTACAATTATTAATAAATTCATATTCCAAAAAAATATGAATTACAATAATCAGGGATGGGAATTTGAGGCAGAAATCATATCACTATTTACCGAAACATATATATATATATTTATTTAATCTAAAATTTACAAAGAAGAACATTTCATTTTGTAAGCTATAGAATGAAATTTGCGACAAATTTCTATCCCTATATTAATTTTTGCGCGATTAGGATAAACATGATAAAAAAACACTGTTTTTTTTAGATTTACAGCTCATTCCTATCATTAATTTTCGAGTTATAATGATACTTTTTTTTTTTTTTTGGGGGGGGGGGGGAGGGCTTTAGAAGACCGTTGCGGTGTTATCATTTGTATGCATAGCTGGCAACAGTCTTATTAGTATTCCGTAAAACTGTAAATATCCGCCTTTTTTATACACCAACCTCTTTTTAGAGTATTTTTCTCTTTATTAATCCAGAGCTGCCAACATTTTTAACTTTTAATACAGAATTGACACCAATATTTTTAAATGGAATAAGTTATATATATTTTCGACCAATATTACCAAAAACAGCTAAAAAAATTTTCCGGTTTAAAGTCTCCCTTGAAAAACGGAGACTTGGCATCTATGTTTTAATCGTAAATATATTTGGAGAAAATTACTCTAAAATTAAAGTGTTGTGGAAACAGAGGCGGTACTAATAATTTTTCGGAATATTAATTAGATAGTTGGCAGGTATGTGTATGGATAAAGGCATAAAAGCGGATACTGTTTAAAATAGGAATATGTTAATGCTTTTTCTTAAATAATCTTTCCTAGTAATTTCCCGCTAATTTTTTGTTTTAATCTTATGATCAATGGTTTTTTATTTGAATACTGCAGAGTTTGTACGTCTCAAGTTAAATACGTTTTACAGAGAAACGAGTTAGGGCGGGGCTTACTGTTAAAAAACTATATATGTCCAAGGACAATAGGTTAATACATTTTTCTAAAACAATAAATATTTTTCTCCTGTTTTTTCCCATAACTTTTTGTTTTAATATTGTTATCCATAGTTTTGTATTTGAATACTGAAAAGCTCGTCTCGTGCGCCTCATGTTAAATGTAATGTTTCAGAGAAACGCTTTAAGGTGGGGTTTACTGTTCAAAACAGTAATGTAACCAATGACATTTCTCCACTGATCAAATATAGGATATTTGGTGTTTGAAATATTTTAGCGTAAAAAATCTAATATCGGAAGAAAAAGAAGTGCAACATTATTTATTACAAATTAAATCTGAATGATCACGTCATAAAAATCACATTTCTTAAGAAAAAATACTTAAAAATAAAGTAATGCGATTTATCTGTTTTTAAAGATTTAGGTAATAATAATTTTACACCTGCATGCATAGTAATTAAATATCTTTTCAAGTACAGATACTATATAACTATATCCAGTATAGATACAATTTCGTTATTAGCATTCAATTTTATATATGAAACTTTAGTTTATTTACTCATAAATTTAGTGTATTTTACATATAAAATTATCATCTTTTTTTTTTTTTTTTTCCCGGTTAATTTTTGAATGAATATACTATTTTTGTGTAACATCTTAATTTAACTTTTCTAAATTTATGGACAACGTAACGTGAGCTGAGATATTAAAATGTGTAAATTCTATTTTATCGAAATTAAAATTCAAGCATTTAAATTCAGTGTTATTTTGTGAACAGGAATGTATAGGTATAAATATTTTTTTAGTTCTATTATAAATATAGACTAACTGATATAGAAAATGTTGCGCTTCCCGTTTTCTTAATTTTTTAAAAATCGTGCTATTCGAAATCCAAAATCACACGAAAACAAGAGCAATGGGTAACAAATTGAGTTGTGATCATTAGAGGACAGTCCCTATTTTGAAATCTTTTTTTAAGTTATGAAATATCGTAGCAAGAAAACTATTCATCACAGTTTTAAAATTTTTAGTCAGTCCTCATTTACATAGAATAATAATATTAAAAAAACTTCCTTATTTGAGTAATTGTAATATTTTTAACACTATTTAATTATAAAAGTGCTCTAATATGATCAGCATAGCTAATTCCTTTCATACGATTTTGTTTTCTCAGTATTTTAAGATAGTTCACAGAAAGTTTATCGCAGAAGAGAAGAAAAGTCATTCAAATAGTTGCGTTACTTCCATTTTTTGAAAAATTCTGTTTTATATTATTATCAGAGAACGCATTGAGTTCATTGTGTAAGAGTGAGGGGGGTGGTCGCGAAGCCACAGTACAGCGCCAGAGTGAAATTTAAAGTAAATCATAAATAGTGTCATATCATGTTTATGAGTCATTTTTTTTCCTCCATGATTTTATGCTTGTGGATGTTTCACTTGACGTCATGATAACGGTGAAGTGAAAAATGGCGGAATGCAATATATCCCGTTGCTCTCATGAGCGACGTCTGTTTCGTAGGGAATTACATAAATGGAGTAAAGAGATATTATATATATTGGGTGAGTGATTGAAATTTGGGGTCACTAAATTATATTTATCTGTTGGTTTTGGCGAATCCTATTAAAAATCTGTATGAATATTTGGCGCTATCTTGAAGACTTTAAAAAAAGATTTTGTTTTGATTTTCATGTGTAAAAAAAATAAATCCTAATTTGTGCGCAATTAGATTACTTGTTCACCTTCACTGATTACTCTCTAATTATGAGTTACTTAAAAAAAGGGCCTTTGATAATTTAGGTACCTAGAAATCTGAATTACGTTTTGTATTTTTTTTCTTTTGGTTTCGATTTTGATGCATTATACGTATGAATGTTTACAATATGTTTATTCAAAGTATGCTATGAAGTATTGAATTATTGTTTACACTGTTATTATAGGGAAAAAAAATATATATATATATATATATATATAATGCTGAAATTCCTGGTAGGTTAGACAGCATTAATTTAAGGTAACAGATTACTCTAAGATTAAAAAAAAAAAAGTTGTGATAAATCTTCAGTTGAATAAACAACAATTATTGAAATTTTCAATTTAATGAAAAACAAATGATAAAGTGCACTTATAGTTCTTGCAATTATCATTACATAGCTACCAAGTGCTCAAGTTTTTATGAAGTACTTATTGCCCCTATTTTTATGTAATAAATTTTTGTACAGTTGTTAGAGAATTAAATGATTACAAAATTACTCTTAAAAATGTTTTATACTGATTTCATGTAACCTTTGCTTTTATATGACTGAAATAAGTATGCAGAATTCATTTATTATGCTAAAGTTTCAATATTTTAACATGATATAATATTTTTATGGTTGTCCATTACTGACACCACAAAATGTCATCATGACTAGTAGTAAACAGTCATGTGAACTACTGACTCATTTGACTTAAAGCAAGAGACAGTAGTAGACACAACTCAATATTTTCCCAAATGTAGATTGAATATCAATTTATTTCTCTTAAAACATGATCAGAATACTGTAATATATACTTAATAGGTCACTTTTTTCTGAATTTTGGGAAGAGATTTACATTTTTTTTGGAAATTCCACACAGGAATGAAGTAAATACCTGAAAGAAGACTGGCTAGCCTTTATATTTGTTAATATATATAAGATTACCAATCAAGGGAATGATTAAAATGTTACGTACAATTTAAGATTAATTTTAAGTAAAATAATGTGTTATTGCAAACTTCAACATTTTCAGAGATAATTTGTTAGATATCAGTTTATGTATTTTTTCATTCTTTTAATGCAATAATAAAACAGAAAATACCTTTTGTTAATTAAATATTGATTTTCAGGGGGCTTCCATTATTTCATCATTTCTGAAAAACTTTAAAGGTATCCACCACTGGTACAATTTAAGCTCTCAGGAAAATTAATTTTTTGAGCATAAAAATGATTCAGTTAGCATTTTTTCGCAGTACAGTTATGCACCGAAAGAGTTATTTGAAGTGTGGAATACTGATTATAGTTTACAGCCTCTAAAATTAAGAACATTACACAGTGTACAAAATGTACACTATTGGTGCAGTTATTCTATATATTGATGTATATTCTATAATATACTCATTGTTTCAACTAAATGTAAAACGTAAATGCCCTTGTCATTTAATTTGCTTTTCTGCAATTAATTATATTTTCATAATTTCTCTCAAATATTTATCTTGAATTAATAACTTATCCAAACTTAAAGGGCAAAACATTTCTGTTCTATATGTATATATTGCTTTAATTTTTAATAATGTAACAGTGTTTCCTATGGTGATGTAATTTATATGTATGAAAGAGTGGAAAATAATTGATAGATAGTAAAATGATTTTCTATAGTTTTCTTATTTATTTCATATCTGTCAAATCAATGTATTGTTTTTGCCTATTTATATGCGTTGTTTGTGTATTTAATACAAGTCTTCATCAAACTTTATTATATTAGCTTGTAAATAATAAAGGTGTTCAATACTGAATATTTGGGAATATTTCATATAAATAATAAAAATCTAACTTAAAAAGGATATTTCCAAAAATTTATGAAACATCAATTGCTTTGAGGAATAATTTTAAGAAAAAGTTATGATAATGAGTAAACACGTTGACTGCCAGGCTGCAATAATTCAACAGTAAAATTATTTTAATTGTTGGGAGTTATCTCGTAGCCTGGCAGTCAACATGCTGTGGTGCTGAGTCTCTCGTTTTACAATGGAGACTTTATACTGGAATTTTTTTATAATTGATTTCAGTTTTATTTAATCATCAAAAAATGTATGACAGATTTCTTTTTAGAAATACTGTTGGTAAGTCTGATTTTAAAATTAGAAATGGTGGCAGCTATGGGCTATATTTTCATTTTTCTCAGAAAAATCCAATTAATTGATATACAGTAATAAAAACATCCATTGTATTGACGTTAATTTTTATATATATTTTCTAAACATTCACTATTCAAATTAAATTTCTGTTTTTAATTATATCTGTAAAGTGCAGAGTTCTCCCTAAGTTTGGAAAAGGGCAGGGTTCTAGTACTTATGAAAAATGGAGTAAACTGCCATTAGTAAAAGAGGGCTTATTTGTAGAGGTATAAAGAGGCAGCATTTACAAAAAAGGGTATTTCATTTTGTGAAAAATAGACATCAGTATTGCAAAAAAAAAAAAAAAAAAAAAGTTTATAAATGCAGTCCTTAACGGCCCTCTTCACTTACCGTCGCCGGAAGCCCGAGCCAATGTTATTCTATGGGGAAATTTTCTTTCCAAATAACTTATTAACTAATACATAGTTTTAAATTCCGTTTTCACATTCAGAAAATTCCCAACTGTTAAATTGATGGACCTTTTTTAAAAATGTATTTTTTTAATTTTTAATATTTTATTTTGAAATTGCAAAATGAAATAATTGAAAATTCGTATTTTGCAGCTTCAAAATAAAATATAAAAAATTGTAAAAATATTTTTTAAAAAAGGTTCGTCAATTCAACAGCTGGAAATTTTCAAAATGTGAAAACAGAATTTAAAAATATGTATTAGTTAATAAGTTATTTGTAAAGAAAAATTTCCCATAGAATAACATTAGCTTCGGTTTCCGGCGGCAGTGAGTGAAGAGGGCTGTAAGCAATTATTGCTGTCACCAGGGGTGCAGAATATGTCCGAACGCACGAATGATGTTCGGGGGGAAATTTTGAACATTTATTTTCCTAGAATAAAATGAAAATGGAAAAAAAAAAAATCTACTGAAGAAACAAACTTGCTAATATCAAACAAATTAACAGCTGAATTCTTCTGTTACAGTGTGAATATATTTTATAAAAATTCACTATTTGAATTAAATTTCTGTTTTTAATTATCTGTAAACTGTAGAGTTCTCTCTAAGTTTGAAAAGGGACAGGGTGCTAGTACTTATGAAAAATGGGGCAAAATGCCACTAGTAAAAGAGGGCTTATTTGAGAGGTATAAAGAGGCAACATTTACAAAAAAGGGTATTTCATTTTGTGAAAAATAGACATCATAGTGTTGACTCTAGGCGGATTTAGCAGGGTGCAGTGCCTGGCGGCCCTTTACTAACACATTTTTGCACCCCGCGGCCCTTACTAATTTATTTCTAGCGCCCGGCGGTCGTTAATAACTCATTTTTAGCGCCCTGCGGCATCAATCAGTCTTTTTTCATCATTTATGTCACCAGACACAAATAAATTCAACAGACTACACATCTAAAGTATTTTTTTTTTTTTTTTTAATGGAAGTTAACTACTACTATAAATTTATGCTTCTTCATCATTAATTTTAACACACATTATTACATTTTCGGGACAGATTTTTTTTTATTTTAAAAAAGGGGGGAAGGAGGAGCATTTACTTATTGGTTGTTACTTTTTCAGTTTTCAATCTTCTCAGATAGATAAATCTATAACCACTTACTAATAGATTATTTCATGATTTTTCCAATAAAAAAATAAGGAATATACTGTGGGTTACATTATTGAGAAATAGAATGGGAAATTTAGATCTCAAACAGAAATACATATAAAAACTAAAATTTCCACCCCCCCCCCCCCCCCCCAAAAAAAAAAAAAAAAAAAAAAGTTTTGGAAATGCCAGTTTTGCGAATTACACAAATATTTTTTCTTTCTCTTTTTTTTAATTTTTTCTCTGCTGCTGTTGATGAATGTGACCTAAAATGTCTGTCCTTCCGCGGCCGCAAATTGATGGCTACTGGGCTGCAGGTTGTGCACCTCTACATTAAAGAATAATTTTCAATTTATGTTTTTTTTTTTTTTTTTTTTTTTTTTTTTTTAAACCTAAAACTATGTGATTGATTTGACTATACTTATTGTTATTTAAGTTGATTTTTATCAAATGCTGCATTTTTGAATTGTCATATATATATATGTAATATTTTATTAGAAGCAAAAATTCTAAATTTCCACATACTTATACAGAGCACACATTTCAAAATTGCCTGTTATTATAGCTTCTATAAGAATATTCTCGATTATTCTATTCAAGGAGAATATCCTAAGAAAGATTATTCTCGAAAATTGTACAACTCTATGTGAGCTATATTTTAGAACAAAAATCTCACATATAACTTTTTTTTTTTTTTTTCTTGCAATATAAAGGATTATTTGAAATCATGTTTTGAAATAAAGTTATTTGAAATCAAATTTTTGCATTTCTGTCTCATAATGAGTAAAAAAAGAGGTAAAAATTTTCATTTTAATAAAATTGAATATAATCAATATGTCTCATTACTGTATAAAATCAAAGTAACTTTAAAAATTAGATAAAAAAATTAAAAAAAAAAACACATTGTAATTAAAAACATAAAAAACACACGACAGATGTTTCAACTAAACATTAGCTTCTTTAGTGTCAATATATATACATAGCACAACAGTTAAGATAAAGAAAAGGGTTGCATTCTCCCTTGAATGAGGCTAAAGCAGTTCCTCCCGAGTACTTGATCTTGTTGTGATGTTTTATGACATTATCTTAACTATTGTGCTCATCGAGCTTTAATTTAGGTAGAGAGCGAAATGGCAACCCCTTTGTGTGGCCAACATCATCGAGAAGTGTCACGTGACAATAACTTTGAGATTTCTCCTTTCTCCTGTGCGCGTGAACTACTACTGTATTGTGTTAGCCGAAAGCCGAATCATAGAGGTATTGCGTCCGCATGGTTTGTGATCTTTCCTCGTTGTGTGTAAGCACATAGCGTCAAGCCACAGTGTGCACCAAGCGTAAATTCTCGCCAAACTCACTTAGCTCCATAAGCTCCATAGAGGTCTGCCGCTACAAAGAGATGCTAGTAACATCGAAATATAGTCTTGATTTTCAATTCTCATAGGAATTATGTATTAAAATAATATTTTTAATTTTTATTATTGACGATATTGGCATTAAAAAAAAAAAAAAAAAAAAAAAAAATTATCATTGTCATAAAAAAAAAATATATATACCCATCAAAAATCGGAGCAAAAATTTATAGGAATATAATACTTTCATCTTATAACTGTAAAAGAAATTACATTATAATAATATAAAAAAGAATAGGACAGATTCTATTTTTTAATGTCTTCATAATATTTTTATTAATAATCTAGATGCATCATTATTTAAGATATTTGTTTTATTTATTATTATCTTCTTTATATTTAAGAAGAAAGTATTCGATTAATGGAAAGTTTTAGTCACTGGTTTTCAATGAATTTATACGTTTTGACATATCCTGTACACGATTGCAGTATTTTAAGTGTCTTCGTGTGTGCCTAAACTTTTGTGGATTCTCTATCTCATAAATAAGTGGACGAAATTTAACCAAACTTGATATTTAGTTCTAACATCGAAAATTAGTCCTTATAAGCTGTTACTGAAAATCGCTCACCAGCGACTCCACGCTCAAAGCTGGTAGACGTGAGGTGCCGGATTCGATCCCAGCTCGCGCTCGTTGGCTTAGTTGTTTGGAGTTTTCTGTGGTTTTCTCCGAAACTTGCTTAAATATGGACTAGGACCCCTTAGAAAGAACTCCCCCACAAAGGGCACTCCTCTTTATGCCTAGGATCCTAGGATAATCAATCAGCCTTACTTCCAAAACACCAAACGCCCAATAGGTAGCGCTGTCATCCCGTATATATTTATTTTATTGTATTTATTTATTTGTTTCAACAAAGTATGAAACTTCGCATAAATATGCACAGTGAGAATTGTTTTTTAAAGAATTTTTGTGAATTAAAAAGAATTGTTTAAAATAGTAATAATCAATTATGAAAAAAAAAAAAAAGGTAAATGTAAATGCATTACTTTTCACTTGAGGGAGGGGGGGGGGGGTATGTAAATTTTTAATATTAGTGTTTCTGAAAAGAACCCATCAATACCTTTAAAACGAATGGTTGAACCATAAATATAGAATAATTAACCCGATCAAGTTATCGTGGGTCGTTGGAGACCCGAGCCATTTTTCTTTTGTCTCAAACCTAAGAATCCATATATAGAAGAAATACCTATCCATCGTGTCCATGATTTTTTCCGTACAAATACCATTTTTAAATTTTATTATGCAATCTGAATTTTTCAAATATCTCAATTTGTTCAAAAGTTATGAATAGAAGACCCATGATAAACTGACAAGGTGCCGAAAAAAGCGATAACCTGATCGGGTTAAAAACAAATTTATCAGGTTTTTTTTTCGTTTTTTAATAAATAAATAAAAAACTTATGGAGAAAAATTCAGTTTTTAAAATATGAATGTGGTCTATAGGACACATAATAAACTTTCTTTAGCCATTATTATATATATATATCTGAAATGAAAATCATTTGCATTCATCATGAAAAGAAATTTTAATAAAAAATTATTTAGTTAATATCTAATTTACATTGTGTGTATTTGTATAGGAATAATATAGAAGAAAGTTTTGTGATGGCCACAACATACTATATATTTGAAATATTTTTATTTCTATATTTTAATCAAAAGATTTTTTTAAATCTTTTTTTAAAATTGTAATTTATTTGAATAAAAATCGCTTAACAGAGTTTTCATTGGAAAAGAAATAATAATAAGAATAATAAATACATAACTATTCTAATATATTTGTCAAAGAATATCTAATGAGATAATTATTCTTTGGTATTTTCAACCTAAAAATTATTTTTAATGGGAAACAAAATATTGCCAAGAAGGCGATAAGTAGCGAAAAAAAGTTAGCACAGCGAAATTTCACATGATACATGTTGGACGCGTTTTCTTCCGTAGAAAAGAATAGGGATTCTCCCTCTACAAGTATATCTGTGCTATGTATTGTGCTATGTATGCATAGTATTGTGCTATGTATGAATATTGATACTGAAGAGGGCTAATGTTTAGCTGAAACGTTTGTCATGTGTTTTTTATGTTTTTAATTAAAATGTTTTTTAAAAGAAATTTTTCTCATTTTAAAAAGTTACTTTGTTTTTAAAAATTTTCATTAGTATCCAAATTCTATAGTATGATAAAAAGCTAAAAATGTCAATAAATAAATAAATTCTAATAATTTGATTTCCCAGTGTATATATTAATTGGTTCCTACAGTAAAGTTGGTAAGCATCCAATTAATTAGGTCAATTTTATGTCTTCATACTATCTTAAAAAAAAAGGTACATGTAGTAGTAAGTAATGAAGTCATGTGGTTGTTATACATAAGATTTTTAAATACAATAAAACATGTAGTACTATTGATGCTTCTCTCTTGCAAAGTGAAATGCCCTTTTATAAAATATGCCATTCTTCATTTCCACAAATATGCCCTGTTTTTTAACAGCACCTTGTCTCTTTTTTGATTAGTAGCAACCACATTGTTCCTTTTTATCCATGTAACAGCTGGTAGATGTGCTAGGTTCAGTCCCAGGTTGTACTCATTGGTCTAGCCATTCAGAGATCCATTGTTTTCTCCAAAACTTGTATGTAAATACAGGCTAGGACCCTTTAAAAAGACACCCATGGAAGGTACTCTCTTTCAGGCCTAGGAACCTGGGACAGTCAGTTGGAATTAACTGGCCTTAACCCTAATACCACTCCCATGTAGCAGTACTGTACCCTTTTTCAAACATGGGGAAAATTCTGCTTTACAGCTATTAATTACTTAGAGTATATGATCAGCATTTATTAGATTTACATAATGGCAGCATCTGAAACCTTTTAATCATTATGTTAAATTCTAATGAATCAATATAATATAATAAATATAGCAAAATTAAAGAAAACTAAAAAGTACTTGTATTAAAAATATTGGGTGGAAAAAACACCCTGTAACTTTTCTTCTTATGTGTTAAAAGACTTTATAACTCTCTGAGAAAGCGTACATTTTTACATTTCTTGCTTCATTACATATCTGTGACATATTTATTAAATTTTATTAGGTTTAGAAAGGCTTGCTGAAGAATTAATGGGAACATGGAAATGGAAAATTTTAGTGAAACCATTTACAGGTATTTTTAAAATTTTCTTTATTCCCTGCAATGGCAAGCATACTGATGTATTTTTTAATGCATTTTTCATAAGTTTATTTTTTTTTTTAAATAATTATTATTAAATGATTAAAAAAAAAAAAACTGGTAGAGCTAACTTATGTTCAGATATAAGGCTGTTTTTGTAGCTGTGATATTCAAAAATATTTTTCTTAAAATTGTATATGTGTATTGAATAAATAATATTAAGTTCATTAATAGTGTTGTCTTAAGAAAGCATACACAGAAAAATGTTTCTTTTAGAATTATTTTTTGATATATGTATTGAATTTCTTTTCTAATAAAAAATTCACTAATTTTAAATGTTTGTCAGTGTTGTAAATTCATACTAATACACTCATGTTTGTGAAAATTGCGACACCAAGAAGAAAAGGCAGTATCAGAATGATATTTATTGGGCACATACATTATAGTAGGAAGAACAGTTGATTAAAATTGGAGTAATAAATAGTGATAAAACAGTACATAAAGCAGCAACCTCTGTGAGCAATGACAGCACTTATCTGCCTAAGCATTGAATCAAACAGCGATTGGATGACATGTACGGGTTAGAGGTCAAGACTTACAATTTTTGTAAGTGGCCAGTGGCCACTGAACATGATTAACTCAGTGGCCACTCGCGAGTAGACGTTACACCTGATATTCACACACATAATTAAAAAATATATATCTATATACATATAAAGGTATAAAACACAGATGATATGGTCAGGAAATTAAGAAATAGTGACCTTTATTGTGTTATTTTAATAATAATAAAAAAAAAAAGTATGCACTTCCACAGATTAAAAAAAAAAAAAGATCTTAAAATATTGTTTGAATATAAATATATTTTTTTTTAACTTTCATAGTTCTCCAGCTTAAAATTTTTAATATCTGAAATGAAAGCAGGTGGGATAAAGACAAAATTGGCTGAGAAATCAAATCATTGAAAAACGATTCGATTTTTGAGAGAAGATATGATCTTGTTTGAGTGTTTATGATTTTATACTTATTAGTATTTCAAGAGTGAGTTTTATAAACATATAGGGTAGTTATAGTAGCATATAATGCAACTTTTAAATGCTATTAATAATTATAGTATTAGAAAGTAGATTTTAAAGTTTTAGTAATGAAGAGAAATATATGGACTTTCGTAGTTAAGTATTAATTTCATTTCGAGGCTAAGATTTACTATAGGGCACCCATTGCTTATTGCCATTGCCGATGTTTTGATCACGTGATATGACGGTGATTCGAGACCCGAATCAGACTATCGATACTTTTTTCTGTTGTATCGAAACGTAACATTTACTGATTCATGCATCGCTAATTAGGGGTATCCAGTGATTTTTTTTTTTTTTTGGTTTTAATGCTCGTGAAGCGAACAAACAGCAGAAAACATAGTGACCGCGGCGCCATGAATTTTCATGCTTTTACTGATTCATGCTCCACGAGTTAGGGGCGTCCAGTGATGTTTTTTTTTTGTTTTAATGCTCGCGAAGCGAGCAAACAGCAGAAAACATAGTGACCGCGGCTCCATGAATTTTCATGCTTTTACTGATTCATGCTCCACGAGTTAGGGGCGTCCAGTGATGTTTTTTTTTGGTTTTAATGCTCGCGAAGCGAGCAAACAGCAGAAAACATAGTGACCGCGGCTCCATGAATTTTCATGCTTTTACTGATTCATGCTCCACGACTTAGGGGCGTCCAGTGATGTTTTTTTCGGTTTTAATGCTAGCGAAGCGAGCAAACAGCAGAAAACATAGTGAAACATAAAAAAAATGTTTCATAATAATGAAAAGCATTGTTTCATGAGATTTTGATTCGATTCACGACGTTGTGAACCGATTCGCAGTACCGACGCACAAACCGAATCAAAACACCATCATACCACGTGATCAAAACATCGGCAACGGCAATAAGCAATGGGTGCCTTATAGTAAAGCTGTTCCCATTTCGATACAGAAAACAGCAGGCTATAATGATGACACACTAACAAAATAATGTTATTTCTCATACACAATTTGTGTTTTGCAAGAATATTTACTTTGTCTTATTGAAAGAGAAATACAAAAATTTGATTCATTTAATAAATTTCACCTAGTGTGACATCTCCATACGGAAAATAGATGTGATTAGCATTAGAAGAAAACAAAATTATTTTGAATCTGAGGGAAGGGGGGGGGGGCAAAAAATCTTTTTGGCATATTATCTGAGATTTAATTATATTAACAGACATGCAATTGCTAAAATTAGAAATTAGCTGGAAATTTTTTACTAACATGATTGTTTGGTTAATTGATTGAACATTGATAATGTCACTTTTAATAAATTAACTACCTAAACAGTATAATATATATATATTTATAGTCTTCTATCTACATTACAAATTTCAGGATTTTTTTCATTAGCACAAAACAATTCTATAATATTATTGCAATAAGTTTTATATCCACATAAAACCTTATTAAAATTCCATGTCAACAAGGGGGAATAAAATCAAACAAATATATAATATGATTTTTATTTATGTACATTAATCATACATATTTAAAAAAAGCTACAGTAGTTAATTATCAGTTTCTAATATGCATAAAACCAACTGAGTATTAATTTTCTTAACTTGATTTAGAAAAAATTTTCCTACCTGAGTAATTTAGTCTACATTTTCCCCCTTGTTTATTTAAACATTTGGAATGGATATTAAATATAAATATTTAATTTAATTGAGAAAAAATAAGTAGATTTATCAAGTTCAGTAATGAAGTTTAAAAATAATTACATATGTGAGAAACATTGAGCACTTCTATCTCTTTATTGTTTCTAGAATTAATCACTGATCATTATCTGGAGATGTTTGGGGGGGGGGGGGGAAGAGAATAAAAATTAATTACATGAGCAAGAAATATTTAACTATTCTATTTCTTTATAGGTTCTAGAATCTCATTAAGCAACTTTAAAATGAATATTGACTTTTATGTTGTGGATGGAGAAAGATCATGAATTGGGTGACTTTTGTAGCGAATTTAATCGCCGATCGTTAATGGGGTTTCTTTTTTTTTTTTAAACGGACGATATCTGCGATTTTTTTTTTTTAAGCAGAAGTTAAGAAGAACTTGCGGTCGTGCATTGTCCTACTTAAGTATTGCACTTCGGAGGCCTTGAATATAGGGCAGAGCGATGGGCTTTAACTCGTCAGAAATGTAATGACTAGCATTCAGAGAGGCGGGGATGAAAACAAGAGGTGATCAAGACGTGTATCCAATGGTATTGCATACCATGACTCCAGGTGGTGACCCAGTATGCAGCTACCAAAATTTTGATTACCCTCAAAACTGCATTGCTGTTATAGACACCTTTAATGTGTGATCAACGACAAACCTGGATGCAGGAATGGTGTAAAGTCGCCTTTCAGACAAAACAAAATCCTGTTTACAGGATCAGGATTGCCTTATCCGCAATTAACGTCATTGTGAATAATGCACATTGCCAGCTAGGATTTGACATCGTCACATTGTCCATCACCTGCAGTGATAGTATGGGGTCCCATTGGGTACACGTCTCGATTATTTCTTGTTCACATTCCCGGCACTCTGAATAGCGGCCATTAAATTTCTGGCGAGTTAAGGCCCACTCATCTTCTCGATATTCAAGGCCTCTGTTGTGCAATTTTCAAGCAGGATAATGCACAGCGACAAGTTGTCTGTATTGTCTGGACCTTCCTTGATACAGAATGTGTTCAACCGCTGCTTTGGCCAGCGTGTTCTCCTGATCTCGCACCAATTAAAATGACTGTTTAAACATTGAAAAGCGAGTCCCCACCACCACCACTCACCAGCTACTACAATCGAGGAATTGTGAAATCGTGTTAAAGCTTCATGAAATTCTGTAATCGAATATGTCATCCAATTGCTGTTCGATTCAATGCCTAGGCAGATAACTGCAGTTATTGCTCCTAGAGGTTGCTGCTTTATGTGTTGTTTTCTCAGGATATATTGCTCAAAACTTCCTGGAAATTTAATCAATTGTTCTTCCTACTATAATGTATGTGCCCAATAAATATTATTCTTATATTCACATTCCTTCTTGATGTTGCGATTTTCACAAACATGAGTGTGTATATCCTACCACAACATCTGAGAATTAAATTATCTCAGAATCTCAGATAAATGCCAAAAAAATAATTTTGTTTCCTTTTCCCCAATTTCATTGTCAATGCTGTTGGAAGTGGTCCACTGCTGTTTTTGCTGTCATGTTTAACTAGCTGTTATGCCCCTATTTTTGACAATAATATGGTTTAGCACTTCAGATTAAAAAATAGTATGAGTATGATTGCTTAAAAAATTTTCAAATATTCCTTACTTAGTCGCCTTTGGCATCATGTTGGTTTTCAATTCTTGAAAATTCTGATCATTGTCATAAAAATAATTTGGGATTGGAGCTTATTTATGTAATATTAGACTTGTCAAGTCTCCGGATTTTTTTACTTTATTTTAATCTCCGGATTCCTACGGAAAATCTCTTTTTTCGATTGCAATATGCGAGTTTCATTTCCATTCCGTGTAGCAGACGAGTCATCGAAGAACCGCTCCGCATGATGACGTCCTTGAAGAACCACCCCACTTGTTGATGTCGGTCAGTTTCTCTTGCGTGCAAGAGAAACAGACATTTCTGTGCATTCAAAACCAGAAATAAATTTGTTGTGTTAAAGGCTAAAGTAGTTCCGACCGGATTTCGTTTAGCTTTTTAGAAGGGGAAAAGAGTTTATGCAGGACTCCCACTAGGTCCGTTATTGGGAAATTGGTCTGTTCTTCAGCTTCAAATCTGTAAATGTCCATTTTTTCGATACTTGGTTCATAAAGTCAGTTTTTACAAGCAATTAACCGACCGTAAAATTTTAATCAATGCTCAGCTAAATGCCGAAAATCGTTAAAATTTTAACAGCGAGAGCCAACGTTTTTAAGCTGATCATTTTATATAGAAACAAAATTTAAATAGATTTAAGACAATGTACTAATATCTTATACTATGCAGGGGTTAGAACCTCCTGCTAGTCTTTTTAAAAGTTTCCTCCAAATCTGCCGATTTTACACTTTTTCCTCTTCCTTTCTCTCTTCCGATAATTTCTATCACATGCGCGTAATTTGAAATTACTTTGTGATTCCGTAATCGTGAAAGTACACTTACTAAAAATGCAAATAAAATTATTCCTTCTAATTACGTTATATATCTATAATTTTTTTTTGTCTCTCTGAAAAACGAAATTCTTTGAATAATCATCGAAATTGCTTAGAGCCGAAATTCACGAGTTCGTCCTCGCAAGATGGCGAGATTCTCATCAAAATTTAAAATATCCGTCAACAAAAATTCCGCGAGTGTAAGACTCTGCCCCTCCCCCTTATATATATATATATATATATATATATATATATATATATATATATATGTAAAATAAATTATCAGAAGCAGTACAAAACTGTTTCTTACTTAAAGGTTTATATATGATATTTTTTTCAAATACGGCAGAAGTTTACACTGATAGGACAAATGAAATAATTGCATGGATCAAATTAGGAAAAATTAGTTTTGGAAACGTACACTTAACTACGATTGATGATCTCAAAATGAGCTTTCACAAAAATCGGCTAAATTAAAATAAATATCTTATAAAAATATACATTTAAAAATTGTTTATTGAAAAAATTCGAATATAAGAAAATTACATGTTAGCCAAAAAAAAAAAAAAAAAAAGAGATTGTAATTTTTGCGGTTAGTGGCTAATTAGTTGCTTATTTTTGTAATATGATTTAAAGGGAAAAAATAAGTCTGGGGATTAAAAAAAAAAAAAAGTGAAATAATTGTTCATTTCAGCAATAGATTTAGAAAAACGCGCAAATTTTCACAATTGGCAATGAAATGGTTCTTTATTTCAGAAATTTACTTAAATAAATAAATAAAAGGAGTGGATTTTATCAGTAAACGGTGAAATGATCGTGTATGGGGTTGGTCGCAATTTTTTTTGCATATTTCGGGAATCTGCTTTATAAAAAGTGAGTTTTATCAATTGTGAAATGATCGCTTATTTTAGCAGTCTGGGCAGCACAATTATCGCTTATTTCGAGAGTCTGCTTTGGGAAAAAAAAAAAGTTATCGGTGAATTGTTTATTTCGGCGATCAACCGCAAAATTATCACCTATATCGGGAATCTACTTTGAAAAAATGCATGAATTTTACCAATTAGCAGTAAGATAATCATATTCAACAGTAGGTGACAAAATTATCTATTTTGGGAATTTATTTTGAAAATCAGCGTTGATTTCAAGTCTCTTTTAAATGATCATGCATTATGCTGATCAGTCGCAAAAATACTGCGTATTTTGGGAATCTGCTTTGATCAAAGTATGAATTTTATTAATTAGTGGTAAAATGACTCAGTATTTCGACAATCGTTGCAAAATAATTTGCATATTTTGACAGTTAGTAACAAATATAATAGATTTTAGGAATCTGCATTGAAAAAGTGTAATTTTATCCATTAATGTTTCAGATGATCGAGTATTTCGGCAATCGATTGCAAAATTGCTGATTTAGGATAACTGCTTTTTTTTTTTGTTTTAAGAGCTAATTTGAAAAAAAAAAGGGGGGGGGGGAAGCACAAAAATAGCACTAAAAAATAACCGTGTATTTCAGGAATCTGATTTGAAAAAAAAAGTGCAAATTTTTTCATTTAGCGCTGAAATGATCGCCTATTTTGACGATAGTTACAAAATTATTTGCTATTCTGGGAATTAAAATAGAGCGATTTTTATGAGTTAGTGTTGAAATGATCATATATTTTGCTGATTGATTGCGAAATATCGCATATTTTGAAAATTAGCTTAAAAAAATGAACTCAAATTTTAAGGTTTTGGGGCAAAATAATAGCCTATTTTCCACAATTTCAATTAAATACAAATTTTGTGATTTAGTGGCGAAATAGTCACTTACTTTGGCAATCAGTTCCGAAAATGTTACATATTTCTCTTATTATAATTTGTCAAATAAATAGCATCTAAAATAATCGTCAGCTGATAAGATAAAACAGTATAAATTGGTAACGATGAAAAAGTGTTGAAAAGAAAGCATTCTAGCATGATTAAGATCTTTTTGCCATGAAGTAATTAAACAGTTTCATTCTATATATACATTTTTCCCTATGAGATAATACTCTCCATTAAAAAAAAAAAAAAAAAAAAAAAAAAAAAAAGGCTGGACTCTGCATCTAGTGTGTTATTCAACATCATATAAAACTTTCAAGAATCATGTGCTGTGTGCATGGGCGTTGGCAGAATGGGGCAAGGAAGGGGCACTTGCTCCACCTCCCTCCTGGAGCATTTTTTTCTTTAACTTTAAAACTATGCTCTCAGAATTTTATTTAAAAAAAAAATATTTTTTCAGGTTGTGCCCCCCCCCCCCTAAAATTTTTTCTGGCGACGCCACTGGCTGTGTGAGCTAGAGGTCTGCACGGGCCGGAATTTCCAGGCCCGGGCCCGGCCTGGCCCATACGAAAACTTTGCTTACCCGGCCCGGCCTGTTATGAAGTCAAAAAATGCGGCCCGGGCCTGGCCCGGACAAAGAACGATAAAACCAGGCCCGGCTCGGCCCGATTCAAAAATATGTAAAATAACAACAACAACAAAAAAAAAAAGAATGCCTTTTTATGAAAAAGATTTTTAGTATGTGTTTTGCAGAGGTTTTATATAACCAAACAATAGTACATTCTTTAACAAAACTGCTGAAATTTTACAAGACAGTTATATATAAACAGAAATTCATTATTATAGACAAGGCACAAAGACAAACAGAAAGTCAAATCGAAAATATTAGCATTCATCAAACAATATAGGAAGGTATTTAAAATGGTTAATACTACTGAAAATGCACTTTCAACCATTTCCTCTTATATACCATAATGTATCCGAATCTTTCATGTGCTCCGTTAACCCTTTCATTCCCAAGATTTTTCCTCCATAAAACAATAAATCTTATATTTAGTCATAATTTTTTTTCCGAAGGTAATACAGATAGATATTTATTTTTAATAGGAGTAATAGCAGAGTACGAATTAATATAGCTAACAAAGCAACTGAGAGGTGTTTGTTTATGTTTAATATAACCAGTGATGCCATTTAAAACCATAACTTTTCAATAGATAAAAATATCAAAATTTTGGAAGAAATACATATAGCAATTAATTAAAATACAAAATATAAACATTAAAAAATAAAATAAAAAATATTTCAAACAGTTAATTTACTTAATTTGCCCAAAAGAGGAAACTGATTCTGATATTATTATCAGAATAGAGTAAAATATATTTTCAGTTATCGACAAGGATTGTGAAATCATCTAATATACATATTTTTCGGTAGGAAAATGTGTATAGATTTTAATATTGTTCATTTTGAACCAGCGGGAGTGTTAGATGGTAAGAAAGAAACGCTGAAATGTTATGATTCCAATTGGCATCACGGGGAGTGAAAGGGTTAAACAAAACTTTAATGTTAATCCAACCATATTCAATAGAAAAGTTGCTTTTGCCACTGATAAAAATGAAGCTACTTTCGTCCACTGGAGAAAAGGAAATGGAGCCTAAGAGAAAAAGTTACAGCGGAAAGTTTTTTATAGCCTTTATACCACCTAAACTCAACAGGTCATAAGAAACAAACCCTTATACACAGTAATGAATCTAATTTCTTTTGTTATGTACCTGTACGCAAACTGGTAGTGACATGCATACTATTTTGAATAGGAAACCATCTAATATTATCGTAAATAAAATATATTAATTTCGAGGCATGCTAAAAATATTTGCGAAAAATCAGATTTCGGATAGACAGACTGATAGACAGTTAAATTGACGTTACAGACACATTTTTAACAAAATAGAATTTTATGTGACATACAAGCCTGTAAAATTACGTAAAATAAATGACGAAATATTTTATCATTTTCCTTTTTCGTTGATTAACGAGGGAACCAGAAAAAGATTCGGGCCGACATGGCCCGGAGAAAATTTCCTTCAGGTCCGGCCCGGCCCAAATATGCAAAAAAAAACTGAGCCCGAGCCTGACCCGGCCCGAGAACAAATTCAAAAATTCGGCCCGAACCCGGCCCGTGTAGACCTCTAGTGTGAGCATGTGATAAAAATTTTTTCTATTAGATTTGATGATGATGTGTACATGAGCAAACACATAGCTATGGGGACATTAATTTTTGTTAGAAATAGCAAAAGTATGTTATTAAAAAACTGGATATTTTTCACCACAAAATACAGTTTTGCTGTTCCGAATTAAGAAATCTGCTCTTAAACGGCAATTTGATGCTCCAAAGTGATTTTTTTTTTTTTTTACACCAAAATGGTTCCAAAAATTTTAGCAATTAAAACCTTGCTTTTGTCTATCATTGGCATAATGATCCCGCATTTCAGCAATCAGCTGCCAGACTATGGCACATTGATTGTCAGTTAGGCACACACACAAAGAAATTTTGAGGATTTGTAGTGAAGTGATCACATGTATCAAAAAAAGCATTAAATTTGAAGATAAGCAATGAAATAATTGCTAATTAGTTGTAATCAAAATTACAGCATGTATTTCTTCTAAAAATAAAAAGTTATTTTAGCAATTTGATAAAGAGTTTGTACATAATTTATCAATAAAAAAAAAAAATAATTTTTTTTTCTTTTTTTTATTCCCTTTTTGGCAGTGGCATAAAAAAATGTTTTTTCTTTGTGTATGTAATTAATAATTACATATTTAGGGATTCAGCTTAAAATAATAATAATATGAGCTCAAATTTTGCCAGAGGCAAAAAAGATCTCATGTTTCAACAATCATTTGCAAAGTATCGTGTAATTAAATTTTTTAAATGCCTAGAAATTATTGAAATAAAAATTTCAGTTTTCTAGAATTGAAATGTTTTATGCCTTATTTTTAACTAATCATTTAATTGTAGCATTCTGGCAATGTTTCAGACTCAAATTATTGAACATGGCTTGGCTTAAACTTATAGCAAACAATCTTTAATGCTTAAGTCATGAGTCTGAAGATAAAAATGCCGGTAAGTCGATAAAGTAACCTGCAAAATGTCTCGGGCATTTTCATTTTGGAAACTTGGCAAGTCTGTAATATGCTGTGGATGAAGAAAAGAAATCGTAGCTTTTTAATTAGATGAGTAGGTGGAATGGAAGGAACAGGTGACCCTTGGATTATTAGGCAGTGATGTGATTGTAACTTCTTTCTCTCAGGTTCTTCTTTAACGAAATATCATTCTAGGAACACACTTCCTTAAGTCAAAGAGTAATAAATAAATAAATACAGTACATTACCTTTTTGGTAACAGAAACTTACATGAAATCTTACTTCTATTTTTTAAATAGAAAATAAATCAGACATAGGTTTTAACTTGAAGAGACATTAACTTTTAAGATCTTGAAAAAGGTAGACTGGTCTTTAGTTGTTCTTATTCCACTTTTTTTTATTTTACATAGGTTTTCCACTAAATCACAGGATCGCGAGAAACTCTCATGATTTTTTTTCATTTTCTCACATAAAATTTTTAACATTGAGAGAAATTTGTGCACTCTTCTGGGGCAAATTTATTGAAATTTTTGATCCAAAATAGGTCATTCATAAAAATTAACAATCTTGAAATGAAGAACCTTTTACCTTTCACAAAAATCAGCAAATTTAAACCCTTCACAAAAGTTGAATGATTATAAAAAGTCTTCAAAATACTTGGATATAAAAAAATTTTATTTTGCTAATTCAGTTGCTAAAATACATTATATTTCTATATTGAAACACCAGAAAAACTGAAATTAGTCAAATAATCTTGTATTGGAGGTATATATATATATATATATATATATATATATATATAAAAATCTTTTAAATTTAAATTTTAAATTTTAATTTATGATGACCGCATTATAATGCTTATCCTTATAGTTGTGCTCTTTGGCATTATTGCTTGTAATTATGTCTTCTTAAAACTTAACACTTAATAATTTGACTTCAAAATAAAAATCTTAAAAATTATCTTAATCTTGCTGTTAATACTTCTAAATTATCTTAATCTATCAGTCAATACATCTTAAATAAAAATCTTAAAAATTATCTTAATCTTGCTGTTAATACTTCTAAATTATCTTAATCTTTCAGTCAATACATCTTATATAACTGACTTAATGTTATTATAGATAACCGAAAGATGGCGCTTGTACTTAGTAGTCTTTAACCTTCATTCTTCAGTCCTTATCTTAAACGATTTAATTATTAATATTTTTGGTACGATTTAATTTAACTCTACTAGTATTAATTTTAACATTATCATTTAATATTTACTCTGTGTATTTTATCTTTAATGTAATTGTTCTGAAGTATTTTCGATTAATCGATATCTGTCGAGCTATTATTTTAACTTCAATTTAGGTTTTGGCATCAACCATTTTTCCAGTTTGTGTTAACTGTTTTCCATGTGGTTACTCTGCTTATTTCATGTTATTAATTTGGTTTCCTTTAAGATTTTAATTAATATTTATTTATCCTTTGTTTTAATTTAATTTTTCACTTTTTTCTCATTCTTTATGGCTTTTTTGCTGCATTGATCGGGGCGTGAGATGATATAAATTGCTATGATTAGCAATATCGTTTTACGAAATCATTGCAGCTTTCTCTGCTTTATGAAGTATGCGCCCCTTGATAAGTATACTTCTAATTTTAAGCATTTATATCCAATTGATTATGTGGTTTATTATCTTTTTTCTCTTTCACAAATTTAATGGTCCTTTTTATTATCCTTCAGGTCGGCGTAAGTATTTTTAGTTAATATGGTAACTCATTGGTTCCTTATCTATCTCGCAACTTTTTGTGTCATTCTTTCCTCTATGTTAAATTCAGTTCTATATTTTAGTGTGCTGTTATTGTTTTAGTTCTATTAATTGCTAAATTTTAAGATTAAATTTTATTACGTTATCTATTATTTATATATATATATATATATATATATATTTATTTTTTTTTCATTAATTTTGATAAGTTTATGGTTTTAAGTTAAGATTTGTTGTGTTACTTTATTGATTCATTTGTTTTGCAGGCTGTTAATTAGTAGATCTGGTTTCTTTACATTAGTGTATTTCATCCACTGATAAATTTTTTAAAAATCTTATTGGTCATTGGTGTTTCAGTGATCTTGTATCTGTTGCTTAGCTTCTACTATGCTTAATAGATCATCTTTATTTTATATATATATATATATATATATATACTAGCAGGCTTTGCCCACTTCGCTGGCCACTAAATTTAAAGGAAACTTGTTTCTATATAGCTTTATAAAAATAAAATAAAATAAATTACTGAAATTGTTCAAAAGCTCGCTCCAGGTCCCTGCTGCATTCAGTAGCGATTTGGTCATCAGGCACTTGTCCCTATTACCTGCGACAATAGTTTACCAATGAGCTTCCATTTAGGTGCTTATTATATAACAGTTTCGAAATAGATAGTATCGAAAAAATTGGAGTTTCCCTTTTATATTTGAATCCGTTACATGTGAACAACACTATACGTGTTGTTCACATGTAACTCGGACTGGACTCAAACGTAACTGGGTTTAGACAACATAATATTTGCTTTTACATTATTTCATATGTTTTTTTTGTTTATCCAATCAACCATTAAATGACAGCAATTTCACGCCAAATATTACAATATTCTGTGACCGGCTACGTCTGTCGCATGAGACAATTAATTTTTTGTGTTTATATATAATTCATGGGTTGTAAACCTGATAGTACAGCCTTAATATAGTTCTCTTTGGCGGCTTTTGAATTTTTGTTACCATTTTAGACTTAATCCATTGTAACAATAAGACTTAATCCCTTGTAACAATATGCTATGAGTGCTATTTCTGCCGTATTTTAGACAACTAATCTTTTTATTGTTATATATATTTCCCATTAAACATATTTTTATTTATTTATTTAAATATTAATTTGAATTTTTGAAATATTTCTGTTCGACAGCGTGAGAGTGCAGTAACACACAGAGGTTCATTTGTTTGTATGATGAATTAGCATAGTGATTATTATATAAAAAAATAAATAAATAGGTAAACATTATCGTGTTACACAAATTTATTATGTCACTCCATTGGCGGCTTTTGAATTTTTGTCGCCATATTAGCGATGGGATTTTTTTTTTTTTTTTTTTTTTTTTGTATGAAAAGGGGAAGACTATTTTGCTAATAATTTTATCAGACTCTTTTTTGTTTATACAAAAGAATCCTTTATATTCTGCTTATATTTTTAATGCTTTTTAGGTTTAAAATAGTGCTTGTTGAAATAAATTTCCTATCTTTAAAACTGCATTTGTTCTGTAAATTTTGTATAAAAATAAATCATTTATGATTTTATATATTTGATGCGCTACTTAGATTAAAATGGCTGTTGCTATATTAAACTTCTTGTCGAAAAACATTCGGTGTACTTCAACACCAAAATTTAAAAAATCGCCCAGCAGGATCTGTTAATGAAGCTGATAAAATAAAAATATGGTTCATAGAGTTTAAATAATCTATTTTAAATTTTTTTTAAAACCCAAATTATTAATCTATCGTATCACATACATAGATATAGTAATAATATATAGATTGATCATTGGGGACAAAAAAGTGATTCCTTTTCACTCGGGAAAAGACGGCGATTTTACCAAAATATGGCAGTCTTTCCCCGAGTGAATACACACGGGAATATGCACGAATGTTTTAGCAAATAAAATTCATGAATAATTTATTTACTAAAGGTGAATGAAAAGCCCCAGATATAGTTTCAAATTCATTCTTCTTCTTTTTTTTTTTTTCCTTCAATACCACTTAATGGCTGATTCCAAAGCTTTTTTTTCGGCATCAAAAATCTTTGCACGATAATATGGGGATGATAGATCTATATATATTATTATATCTATGATCACATAAATCTTTTCGAAAATAGAATAAGACTTAATTTGAAAAAAAAAAAAATAATAATAACTTTTGTTTATTAACCCATATTGGACCACTCATTAAACGAATCATTAGAAAAATGTAATTTTTTAAAAACATGGTCAGTATAAGATACTTACACATATAAAAAATAAAAAAATAAAAAATTATAATAATTTTACAAAAATTTTTATTTTGTTTGTTAGTCCAAAAAACAGTCTCTACACAGTCCAAAAGTGAGCATTTTGCAAATTGTAAAGATTTTTACGAATGGAAGTCCAAAAAACAATCTCTACATCCAACATTACACATGTTGCAAATTGTACCAGGTTTTTTATTGCATGATTTCAGTTGACATCGTCTTTGACGACCATTTGGATTTTTCACTAGCACATGCTCTCTATTTAGCAGAAGAAGATCTTTATTATTCTGCAGCATTAATATTTTTTTCAAATTCCATTTTTCACAGTAATTTAATTAATTTAGTCTATTTCTAAAAATTTATGTCAAGTTTTTAGCAGATTTTAAATGTTTATTTTACATTATTGACATTTAATTCAACTGTCCTATAAATAGGACGGCGGTCCAATATGGGTTAACCAAAATAATTGATGAAATTTGAAATGCAAGTTGGTCTTGTGGGGTAGAGGCTGTATATTATATTTTTGTGTTCGTGAGAGAAAATTTAAAAGAATTTGAAAACTGCAATTTTTAATCTCACTTAAAAATCATGTGACTTAATGTGAAGCAGATTTTTCATTTTTTTTTCTCCTAACGGTTTCCATACAATCTTCTGCTGTTGCCACCTAAAATTCATACTTTAGTTAATTTTAAAAAATCTAATTGTCCGATTGATAAGCTGTTTAATGCATCGGATTTAAAAAAAAATTCCCTTTCATTTGCTATCTTATTTGTAACGATGCGACTGATATTTCTAATTTATTTTCTAATCTTTCTGATTTATTTTCCTCGTTTTAAATAAGTGTACGTTTTTTTTTTTTTTAATTATTATTATTTTGTCGAAAAAAAATGGCAACAAATTATGGATAAAATTTTAAAATTTAAATGTCTTGTTTATCAGAAATTAGAAGGTTTTTATTTTCACATTTTAATTAATTAAGAAAAAACTAATCATCCGATTGATAAGCTGTTTAATGCATCGGATTTATAAAAAATTTCCCTTTCATTTGGTATCTTATTTGTAACGATGCAAGTGATATTTCTAATTTATTTTCTAATCTTTCTGATTTATTTTCCTCATTTTAAATAAATGTACGGTTTTTTTTAAAAATTATTATTATTATTTTGTCGAAAAAAAAATGGCAACAATTAAATTATGGATATGTTAAAATTTAAATGGCTTTTTTTATCAGAAATTAGAAGGTTATTATTTTCACATTTTAATTAATTAAGAAAAAACTAATCAAAAATTCGAAAATCTGACTTCGATGTGCACAATGACCCTTCGGGATGCACCTTTGTGTTAAATCTCGTGACTGTCCGAGCTGCCGTTTTCGAGATCAGGGAAATATACATACAAATATTGCTCACTTAATAGTATAAGATATAAATATTTCAGCAGTTTGCAGTGTAATAGTTGCTGATTTCAGTAATTGGCATTAAAAAAAAAAAAAAAAAAAAAAAAAAAAAAAAAAAACATAATTAAATGCGATTAAACTCAAATTACACTAATGTATTATAAAATTAGATATTAGCAATTTACATTAATCCAGAATTTTTTTAGGTATATTTCTGTTTGCATTTTCTTTTTTAGAAATCTCACTTTGTTTCTGAGTAAGGGTGGAAATTCTCACCCAGTTTGATGAGAATGAGAACCCTGTAACAAGGGTGCAATGAAAAAAAAAAAAGAATGTTGATTATAGCAAATGATTCAGATTTTCTTTGAATTTACAGCAGTTGTGGTTATTTAAAAACATTTATTTATTTATTTATTTTTTTAATCAACATCTTTGTGATGCATGCTGTAAATATAAATAAATAATAATTATTGTAGAACTATAACCTATTTGATATGTACGGTGAGCAATTACTTAGATTTTAAAAATTACAACATGTTGATATGAGCAGTGAGCCAAAACTGAAATTTTGCCTGTGCTTTTACACTTTTTTTTTTCTCAAGACAGTCACTATTTCATAGTATCGGCTTAGCCAATCAAAAGTTATGTGAAATTAAAAGAGACAATTGATTTCAAGGAATATATATGACATAAAATTAACAACTGTTGTGAGAATATCCTAGGTCAAATTAAAACTGGAATAAACTGAAATAATAAAGTACTCAAAAAAAAAAAAAAAAAAAAAAAAAGTGGGGGAGAATCCCTTTCTGAAACGATATGATTAAAGGCTAAAAGACTGAAAAACAATTACAAGTTTTTTTTTTTTTTTTTCAAAATGGCTATCACAAAATACCAAACAAAACTTATTTAACGAAGCTTAACAAAGCTTATTCAACTAGGAAAGCATGATAAAAATATCATAATTAAATGAAAATATCTCAAATTTAATATAAATAAAGAAATTTTAATAAAAAACATATTTTACATATTTAATTAATGTAATTATTATTTATTTTAATTCAGTAATTTTTAAATCTTTTAGTAAAAATTTAGTAGAAATAAATAAATTGAAGAAATGTCATGACCTTATGACAACCATATTAAACTCCTGCTTAGTGGCACCTGCGGCACCCTCCTTTTTTACTTTCTGAAAATGCATAAGTAAGGAAAGTATTGTAATCATGACAAAAATTTGACTTTGTGATGTTGGTGTATCTACATGTTTTGAGGTTCCATAAGTTCATTTTTGCTACTTTACGATGACGTAGAGTGAACACAATATTGTCTAAATGCTTTGTTCAAATGAGCTAAAAATTGGTACATATGTTACAGGTTATCGTAGCACAAACTGTATATAGCTTGGAGAATCTAGCACAGTTTTTTTTTTTTTTTTTTTTTTTTTTTTTACCAGGATGCAAATTCTTTATCATTATAGCCTATGGACTCAAATAATTTAAAGTGTGATAGCATCTGAATTCCTTATTCAATTCAGTTGAAACTTTATATACATGTTATTGGTCACTGTCGAATGAATTGTGTAAATTTATTTTGGTGAATCTAGCATTTATAGTTTTTTTTTACAGGGAAATAATGAAAAGTTCTGTAATTTTATAGCCTATAGTCTGAAATTATTTAAAATGTGATGGTGTCTGAATGCCTCATTTGATTGAGCTTTAAATTTATATGCAAGTTATAAGTATATGTCACACAAACTGTATACATTTTGATGAATCTAACACTATTAGTTCTTTTACAGAAATACACAAAAGAATTTGGATACATTCCATTCCATTAAACCAGGGCCTGAAATTTCAACTTAGATTACACTCGCTGAAAAAAAAAAAAAAAGTTACTTGCCACAAAATATGATTAACTTACTCTATTTTTTACGTATAAGGTGATCAGAATTTTTTATTGGAAAAAAAAGGGGAAATTAATTACGCAATGATTTTATTTTATAAGAAAATAGAAGACATTCAATTTTGAAAAAGAGATCATTTTAGAGGACACAAAATTGAACGAAAATGATTATAAAAACTGATTCAAAAGCTACTTTACACGAGTGGTGGAAACATTTTTATCTCAAATGATGAATTTGGATCAGTACATCTTAATTTAAATTAATAATATGCGGATACGAGAGGAAAAATCCCTAATTTTTATAGGTGTTACTGGACAACATAGATTTTTATTTATTGTTACAAAATTGTAAATAATTGTGTTTATTTTTGTATAAATTCTTTCAAAGAGGCTTAGTAAGTTGATAAAGTGCTAATTTTGTGCATTTCTAGTCGTTTTAGCATTGAAATAGCCTTAATTTTCCTTAAAAACGCATTAAAAAGCCCCAATAAGGCAGTGGTGACTTTTTCCCACCTGGCGACCTTGGCGAGAAAATCCTTATTAGGGATATACCAAATATGGAAGCTGTAAGTTGATTGGTTGACCACTTTCTAGAGTTTTCTCGAAAAATCTGGGTTCCATGAACAGTATATAAGAAGCGCTTTCTCGCCAAGGCAGTTCAGTTCAGTCTGTGATCAGAGTCGGTCAGCTTGCATTGAGCCTCTTCGAAAGAGACTTGCTTTAAGTGTTATTGCTATACAGTTTGTACTGTGGATTTGCTATTGACAGCTGTTGTTTAAGCTGTGTTTACTGGTCGAATTGAAGCTGATACTTGGTTTATAGACCTGTATTTTTCTGGAACTTTCTGTGAATAAATTACTGAATTTTTGTACGTTTGGCCTTTCATTCTCGGACAACTCACGAACCCCCAAGTACGCAACATTTCTGGTGTCAGGAGCGGGGTTGTCTGTGAATGGTGATAACAAGAGCTATGGAGGAAGAAATAAAAAAAAATTCTAGAAGGTCTCACTGCTCAGATGAATGAGTTAAGATCTGGATTGATAGAGAAAATGGAAACAGGAAAGGAGAAAATGGAAACATCGCAGAGAGAGATGAAAGATAGCCTGAGTCAAGAGATGAATAGAATGAAAGAAGGACAAAGAGAGATGAGAGAAAGTATGGAAACGGGACAAAAAGAATTGAAAGACAGTTTGGGTGAAGTTCAGGGAGAAATTAAGTCAATCCAAGAAAAAGTTGAATGCAATCAAGAGGAGATGAAGGGAGAACTTTCAGCAGTAAAGGAAGTGATTGAAAGTAAATTATCGGATATGGAAAGCAGAGTTGATGGAATAGAAGAGAAAGTTATAAAGATAGAAGAAAATTTTGAAGAGAAAGTTTTGAAAATAGAAGAGAGTTTTGAAGAGAAAGCTATGAAGATAGAGGAAAATGTTATGAAAGTAGAAAGGAATTTTGAAGAGAGATTTATGAAGATAGAAGAGAGTTTCGAGGAGAAAGTCATGAAGAAAGTAGAGGAACATCTTGAGAGAAAAGTGGAAGAAAAGTTAGAATCCATGCCCAAGGAAACTGAAAAGAAAGAGAGAAGAATCCAGAATCAGGAATTTATTAAGTTATCCACCTACGACGGCAGTTCCTCCTGGCATGTATATAAGACGCAGTTTTCCATCGTAGCTGAAGCTAACGGCTGGGACTCCACCGCCAAGTCAGTCTACTTAGCAGCAGCATTACGGGGAGATGCAGCCGAGATACTGAGAAATGTTTCTAAAGAAGAAAGGAACGACTTCGAGGCCCTGACTAGAGCACTGGAGCTACGGTTCGGAGAGAAGTGTTCTAAGGACTATAGTCGCCTCCAGCTAAAATCCCGTTACCAGAAAACGGGCGAAAGTTTGCAAGAGCTGGCAGCAGACATTCAGAGATTGTCACACCTAGCATTCTCAGACTGCCAAGCTGACACTCGAAACGACTTAGCTCTTCAGTACTTTATCGATGCTGTTCGGGATCCAGAAATTCAAAAAGTGTTGAGACTCTCCAACATCAGAGACGTAGAATCAGCTTTAGGCTATGCACTTAGGATAGAGGCAGCCCAACAAGCCTCCCATAAAGACCGCCATACCATAAGAGCAGTCTCATTCAATGATACGCCTGCTGATGAGAATGAAATGAAGAGAAGTTTAGCAGAGATCTTAAAGAGATTGCGCAGCCTGGAAAATAATATAGCAATAAAGGATCGGAAGATAAAGTGCTGGGACTGTGGAGGGGACGGTCATGTGAAGAAGAACTGCCCTGTACGACCAACTATAGGAAATCACCCGGCTTCACCATCACTGCAGGGAAACTAAGAGGAAGCCATCTCGCGGGGCGGTGGTTGCCTAAAATTAAAGAGCCCCAATTTACAGTATTTCATGTTTCATCGATGGACTTCACGTCTATGGCCAAGTTAACAACACCACCTGCCGGATGATTCTGGACACGGGAGCCAACGTGACCATCATTAGAATGGATTTGGCTCCAGAACTAAAAGAGAAGATCATCTGGATGCCACCCTGCATTAAACTCCAGACTGTGACCAGAGACGAAATCAAAATATATGGGAAAATGAACATGACTATCACTTTTGGGAATGCCAGTTACCATCATATGGCATATGTGGCAGATATAAGAGATCCTTTAATCATTGGAATTGATTTCCTGAGAAAATTTAACTTTCAGTTGGACTTCAAGAATAATGAACTGCATTCGAGTTCGGAAGACATCGCTGTGTTCCACACTGAAAATCAAGACATTCAGACAATTTGCCAGATAACAGCCAAGTCTGAAATTTCCATCCCTCCACACACAGAGAAAATAGTTTCAGGAACACCTCCCACAAAGCAATACTTCCGCTATGGACTCATTGAATACTCGGATACAGGCAATAGCCCAAGAGGAGTTCTGGTAGCTTCATCTCTAGTTGATCTCTCAAAGAGTACTATTCCTGTGAGAGTCGCAAACGTCAGCGATAAGGTCCGAACAGTGAAGAAGGATGAGGTGTTAGCAACCTGCACTCCTGTTACATGCATCAACCGCCCCACGCAATCAACCGAATCCAAGTCTTCTGAACAATTAATAACGGAATTACTCAAGAATGCAGAGTTAGGAAAGGAACAGAGATGTGCTGCGGAGAAGCTACTCCAAGAATTTAGAGACCTTTTTTCTCGAACACCTAAAGACGTCGGGAGAACGAACATCACCCAGCACAGAATTGATACAGGAAATCATCCTCCAATCAAACAACATCCAAGAAGACTTCCATTTGCTAAACAGGAAGAGGTCACTGAACTTCTAAATGAAATGCAGCACAATGACATCATTGAGCCATCAACGAGTCCTTGGGCCTCTCCCATAGTACTAGTGAGGAAAAAGAATGGTTCAACAAGATTTTGAGTGGATTATCGTCGTTTGAATGACATCACGAAGAAAGACAGTTACCCTCTTCCCAGAATTGACGACACATTAGACACACTTGCTGGCAATAAATGGTTCTCGACTTTGGATCTGAAGAGCGGTTACTGGCAAGTAGAATTACATCCTGATGATCGTGAGAAGACTGCATTCACCATGGGACAAGGACTGTGGCAATTTAAAGATATGCCGTTCGGATTATGTAATGCATCTGCCACCTTCGAACTCCTGATGGAGACAGTGCTAAAAGGACTTTCCTATGAAGCCTGTCTGGTGTATTTGGATGATATTATCATTGTGGGGCGCACCTTTGAAGACCATCTACGAAACATCCGAAAGGTGCTGGAGAAACTCAGAATGGCTAACCTGAAATTGAATCCAGGCAAGTGTAACTTGTTCCGTCGTGAAGTGAGCTACCTCGGCCATATCATCTCTGCCGAAGGTGTGAGAACTGATCCTGAGAAGATCTCTGCAGTCGAGAACTGGAGTTGCCCTGAAAATGGACACCAACTACGAAGTTTCCTGGGGTTATGCACTTACTACAGGAAGTTTGTCAAGGGTTTCTCAAATATTGCCAGACCACTCCACAAGCTGACGGAAGCCAAACAGAAATTCCTGTGGACAGATGAATGTGAAAATGCGTTCAAGCGACTTAAAGAGGCCTTAACATCATCGCCTATCTTGACGTATCCACAGCCCGACAGACAGTTCATACTTGATACAGATGCCAGCTATGAGAGTGTCGGTGCTGTTCTGTCGCAAGAAATTGATGGTCAAGAACGTGTCATTGCCTATTGGAGTAAATGCCTGTCTAAACCAGAGCGAAATTACTGTACCACCAGGAAAGAGCTACACGCCATCGTAAAAGCCATAGAACATTTCCATCATTACCTCTATGGCAGAAGATTCCTGCTCCGGACTGACCATGCATCTTTAACGTGGTTGCTCCAATTCAAGAACCCGGAAGGACAGATTGCCAGGTGAATACAACGCCTCCAGGAATATGACTTTGAGATACGTCATCGTAAAGGGACTCTACATGGTAATGCAGATGCCTTGTCACGGAAGCCCTGCTCGGAAAGCTGCAAGTACTGCTCTAGAGCCGAACAGAAATACCTGCCGATAAATCCAGTTGCCGGCCAAGTCACTGTCTCAACACCATCAGAACAAGATCCCGATCCATGGAGTGACGAAGAACTTAGACAAGCCCAGTTGGAAGATCCTGACATAAATCCAATATTACAGCTGAAGGAGACGACCAGTAACAGACCTACCTGGCAGGACATTTCCAGATTTAGTCCCATTACGAAAAGTTATTGGGCACTTTGGGACTCTCTTCATATCAGAAACGGCATATTATACAGAAAGTGAGAATCTGATGATGAGAAAAGCTTCAGATGGCAGATTTTATTACCAAGATCAAAAATTCCAGCTGTTTTAGAACAACTGCATAGTAGCTCTACCGGAGGCCATTTTGGGGTAATGAAGACTCTGCAGAAAGTTCGGGAACGCTTCTACTGGTGCAAGGCAAAGGAGGATGTGGAGAAATGGTGTAAATCCTTTGATGCTTGTGCGGCACGTAAAGGCCCGCAGAAATGAAGTCGAGGAAGACTGCAACGGTATAACGTAGGCACACCATTTGAATGGATTGCAATCGACATCTTGGGTCCTTTGCCACGGACCTCCAGTGGAAATAAATACATCCTCGTCGTGATGGATTATTTCACCAAGTGGCCTGAGGCATATCCCATTCCCAATCAAGAGGCATGCACAGTCGCAGAGGTCCTAGTGCAGCAATGGGTGTCAAGGTACGGCACGCCCCTACAACTTCATACCGACCAAGGTAGGAACTTTACCTCTGATGTTTTCAAAGGACTGTGTCAACTACTCGGCATAGACAAAACCCGGACAACACCCTTACATCCCCAGTTGGACGGCATGGTCGAGAGGTTCAATCGTACCATCCTGAATAACCTCTCTCTTCTAGTATCAAGGAACCAGCAAGATTGGGACTTGAAGTTGCCATTGTTCCTGCTGGCTTATCGAAGTGCTGTCCATGAAACCACCGGCTATACTCCAGCCCAGATGCTGTTTGGGCGTAAACTTCGTCTCCCTTGTGATCTCCTGTTTGGTTGTCCACCCGATGCGCCTTCATCGCCCGAGGAGTACATCCAAGATTTCCAGGCACGATTTGAGGACGTACACAACTTTGCTCGGGAGCGGATTCACATGGCAACAGAGAAAATGAAGACGAGGTACGATCTAAAGTCTACCCAACATGAGTTCCAGGAAGGAGAGAAGGTCTGGTTGTGGAATCCTGTTTGATGCAAAGGACTCTCTCCCAAGTTACAGTGCAACTGGGACGGACCATACACAGTCTTAAAAAGGCTGAATGATGTAGTGGTGCGGATCACTAAAACACCTTCGTCAAAACTGAAGGTGGTGCACTATAACAGGCTAGCCAAGTACCACAAGTAACGGTAATATTAAAAATTAAAAATGTAAATACTGGTAAAATTTGCACATGCGTAATGTAAATATTTGTATATAGATACTTGCACATATTTGTGAATTTTGTAAATATTTCTCACTTGATTTTTGTTTCTATTTTGTCGTTATATGCAAATTAGTTTTGTATTTGAGATTGTGTAAATTTGGTTAGTTTCGCCTCTTAACCAAGGGTTGCACTGCCCAGGACGTGCAGTCCTTGGGAGGGGGGGCAGTGTTACAAAGTTGTAAATAATTGTGTTTATTTTTGTATAAGTTCTTTCAAAGAGGCTTAGTAAGTTGATAAAGTGCTAATTTTGTGCATTTCTAGTCGTTTTAGCGTTGAAATAGCCTTAATTTCCCTTAAAAACGCATTAAAAAGCCCCAATAATGCAGGTAATGGATTTGGTGCCAAATTTGGCGACTTTTCCCCACCTTGGCGATTTTTTTGGCGACCTTGGCGAGAAAATCCTTATTAGGGATATACCAAATATGTAAGTTGATTGGTTGACCACTTTCTAGAGTTTTCTCGAAAAATCTGTGTTCCATGGAACAGTATATAAGAAGCGCTTTCTCGCCAAGGCAGTTCAGTTCAGTCTGTAATCAGAGTCGGTCAATTTGCATTGAGCCTCTTCGAAAGAGACTTGCTTTAAGTGTTATTGCTATACAGTTTGTACTGTGGATTTGCTATTGACAGCTGTTGTTTAAGCTGTGTTTACTGGTCGAATTGAAGCTGATACTTGGTTTATAGACCTGTATTTTTCTGGAACTTTCTGTGAATAAATTACTGAATTTTTGTACGTTTGGCCTTTCATTCTTGGACAACTCACGAACCCCCAAGTACGCAACATTATATTTTTTTAATTGTTAATTTTTGCTATAGACAAAAACTTTTTTTTTTTTTTTGTGGTACTTTTGTGTAGTTACATAAAAAAGTTGGTAGACTTTTCTTTATTAAAATCATAATCATAAAAAAAAATAAAAATAAAATTGGCAATTGAAAAAATAGAATTAGTATTCGGCAAATGAAACAATTTGTTTTAACGGACAGTCATTCTTTATCAACAATTTACAAAAGTTCTCACAAGTATAACCTAAATTAGTCTTAGTAGCTGATAAGTTTTTAAAGTAGGTATGTAAAGGGGCTTTTTTCACATGTCTACATTTTGTTCATTGAAGAAAATAGTTGTTTTGTGGGAGCGTGTTTGCCAGGAGGACATAAAATGAATTCAGCTAATTTTTGCATATTTTTGTGAGGTGGTGGTAGTGTTATCATTAATGCCAAATGGAAATAAAAAATGTGAGTACGTCAGCTGTGGGGATTATAAGATATAAATAAATCTCTCTTATTATTAAACCAGCCAATCTTATATATGCTAAAATTTTGAATTAGTAGCTATATATATATATATATATACATACACAAATATTATCTCAGAAATGGATCTAATAATGGATAGATAAAAATTCAGGGTTAAGGGTATTTTAAGATGGGAAATCGATCTGACAAGTGGTCATTATCAGGAAAATTAATTTTCTCCCATTACTTAGATTAGCTAACTAAGTACTTAGATTAGCTAAGTAAGGAAATGCAAGTCTAGCTCGCACCATAAAATGATCCGAGCCACAGTCGGCTCCTCTTTGGACTCTGACGTCTAACAATTTTAACTGAGTTTTTTGTTTAATAATTATATAGTCAATTATTGTTTTTAGTTGTCTAGTATGTTGGTACCACGTATATTTGTGAATATCCTTATGTTTCTAGAAACCATTTGTAATCTTTAGATCATTTGTTCTGCAAAATTCAATAATTCTTCTTCCATTATCGTTGACTATATCCTCTCCGAACTCTCCAACAACATCATCCCCTCTCTTGCTTCCACTTCTTCCATTAAAATCGCCCATCATTAAAATTTCTCTTGTTCCTCCAATTTCATCAATAATTTCTTGTAATTTTAGATAAAATAAGTCTTTGACTTCTATATTTTCATCATCATTTGGGGCATAAATTCCCAGAATAGTGATTCTTCTCCCAAAAATATCCATATTGATCTTTAAAATTCTTTCATCCACAGCCTCAAAATTCTTAAGATTTCTCTCAAATTTCTTTTTCAATAAGACTGATACTCCTCGTTTTGCTCTTTCATCCTTAGGAACTCCTGAGTATAAATGAATAAATTCTACAATTTTTTTCTATTCCTGATCCTTTCTTCTTTGTCTCTGTTAAAACAATCAAATCGATTTTCATCGTATCAATTTCTCTCATTACCTCAATCCATTTTGATCTAATTCCTTGTACATTCCAGGTAACCATAATCATAGTCCTTTTCCGTAGTCTAAGTCGTTGACCATTAGAAGCATCCGGTTTATTATTCCTGTAGATTCTTTTTGCATGAGAGTTTTTTTTACATGAAATAGGGTGCAGGCCTATTGTCACAACCCCCAACCTGGAGGACCAGGGTGTCCATTTGGTCTGGCACCTACCCTTCGACCAATCCGGCTTGGGAGGCCCTACCAGTAGCTACGCTACTGTCGGCATAGCTCTCCGGGTCAGGGGTGCACACAAGCCCACCCACCATGACAAGGTAGAGACACCATGATTTTAATTCATCTAAAATATGCAAATTTAAAAAAAAGAAGTGACCTAAAATCACAAAATAATAGTCTGTCAAATCTAAAAGCAGAACGCTTAGCACAGAACGATAAAATCTCAATTTTAGTGGTTATGATAAGCCTTAATAGTTTTATTTTATTTTTTAATATCAATTCTTATGCTTATGTGTCATTTTTTATATTTAGGTTAGCAGAATATAATGTGCAATATTGTCTGAACTAGTTGCTTTGTCTGCCTTGCTATGCATATAAATGACAAAACTTATTAAAAAAAAAAAAAAAAAAAAAAAAAATGCAAAAGAAAACTGCTTAAAAGTCATTATTTATATATATATATATACAGTCCCTGGCCAAATTATTAGACGCACTGTAAGATTCTATGTAAAATCTTAATTATCAGGTGATACTATACAGCTTTATTGTTTTTACTAGATACAATGTATTTTTTTTTTTATTATCCACCTTATTACCTGTTTTTTAACACAAATAAAATACTATAGTTATAGAAAAAAATATGTATTTATTAACTCTTGAAAAAATTTGAAATTAATGCAATTAAATGTTAATATTTTGTTGAACCACCTTTAGCAGCTATGCGAGCTTCAATTATGCATCTGAGGATGGTGATTCCACACATGAATGACCTTTTCTAAGAGTTGCGTTTTGTTTATGATCACACCTTTAGCCGCTTCTCTCGTCATCAGCTCCCTCACGTTTTCAGTAGGTTTCACATCTGGGCTATTACCCGGCCAATCCAACAAGGGATTTTTGGCACTTCCAAACAATCTTTAACAGGCCGTTCTGTGAGGCAGGGAGCTCCATCTTGCATAAAAATAAATGCGGTTATCCATTTAGAAACCATTCTCTGAGCTGCAAAACATGTAATTATTAAAAAACTATAGTGCGTCTAATAATTTGGCCAGGGACTGTATATATATAAATTAAAAGAAATAAATTGAAGAAATCTACATCTATAAAGACAGATCTCCTGACTGACTTGCTTGTTCACTCAGCAATGCTCAGTCAAGCTAACAGAGATACAGATGTGGAATTTTATGAGATCATTTCTTTTGTGACATAAAACAGAGAGCAAAAGTTGTTCCTTGAATTTTCCACCATATCTCAATGAAAGAAAAAAAAACAAAAAAAAACAGATATTCAAAAGCCGGATATCCGACGGTATTTCGGATATTGAAAAATCAGCCGGATATGCTGGATACCAGAAATTTTCCGGATATCCTGTCCATCCCTAATAAAATTAGTTTTTTTAAAAATCACATAATCTCCTCTATCCGGTTATATCATACCATCGGCTATATCGCACGTTTTTATTATCTCCTGACATGCGCGATATAACGAGGGGCTACTGTATAGGTAATTGTTTCACTGAAATTTCAAACAAAACATTCATGCATATTTGCCATATAAAATAATTTCATATTCTTCATTACTTTCTCTTGCCCATGTATGATAGAGAAAGTATTATTTTTGAATCAAATTTTCAAAAGCCTAAGAATAGTCAGGGAATTAGAATTTTGATTCCAGGTATCAGAGAAATCTTATGGAAAATGAAATTAAAATGAAGAAGCAGTTTAAAATTTTAATATTTTAAAAAACGATCATATTCCCAATTTTGAAAATATTAAAATTTTAAACTGTGGATGTAATAATTAGAATTCTTGTATTTTCCTTGAAGGTTGGTATACTGTCAGCCAACTACACATAATGAATGAGGCATGCACTTCAGCATCTCAGTATTCTATTTTACTGGAATAAATTCTTTGAGTGTATGTGTAAGTTTATAAAAATGTGTTTTAATACTGATGAAGAAATTCAGATAAATTTTAATGAATGTCTGTTTACATTTTTAATTGTTTTTATATGTATATTCTAATTTAATTATTTGTCTCATGATAAAAATGTTTATTTTTAATATACATATATATATATTTATTTTTACAATATTGCAGATCTCTTTTTAGTTCTAGATTGGTTATAAAATTACTTCAATTAGGAAATTGTCTGGGAACTTTAGAAATCCGAAGAAATGCTCTAATAAAAAAAATTTAATTCTGAAATTATTTTTGTATTTATGATGGACAAAGTAATATTCTTTCAAATTAGTTTCAGTATAATGTGGAATAGATGTAAAACCGAACGTGCAGTTAAACAAAATTATCTTAACAAAAAAAAAAAAAAAAAAAAAAAGAAATGGCAAACATGATTATTATTCCTGAGTGTTTTAAGAAATGTTTGTTTAATTATTATATAAACATATTTCTGTTAAAAGACCTATTTTTCAGTTGTTAACCCATATTTCACCATCGTCCTAAAAATAGGGCACCATGCATGCATAAGTGGTATTTATATAAATTCTTTTGAATATTTTAATTCAAATTAAAGGCGATATATTATTTAAAAGTCCAATAAATACATATCTATCTTTATCGTTAGTTTAAATTAACGTTTAATATATTTTTTTTAAATTTTTAAAATGACGATTTTTGAAGATTTATTTATTACATTTTCAGCACATTATTACTTAAAAAGGTTTTACGTTTAAGAATAATGGACGTATAAATTTATTGAGGTAATATTCTACACTTTTGTACTGGTAGAACAATTATATAAAAAAAAATATATCTAGGTGGTCTGTTTTCCTTATATATCTGACTGTCCTGAACCATTGTCCTTTTTTAGGACAGCCTGTACCAATTAAGCTAATGAAAGGTTGGTAAGTTTTTTGATTTTGTGTCATACATAGGCTTAAAGAAACATATATTTAAGATTTTATAAAGAAAAAAATATTTTTTCAATGCTTGGTACAATATGGGTTAAAACTAGAAGTGTCTGTGTTTTCTTGTTTACTTTTATAAAAGTTTTACTTGCAAAATCACCAGTCTAAAAAATTCCTTATTTTTGATCAGCCAAATAATTTTTTTTTTTTTTTTAATAAATTAGAAAACTTCAGACTTTTGTCTCAGAATGTACTGGAAATTTTTTTTTTCAATTATAAAAACTTTGTAAATAAAAGCAGTTGAGTAAAAGAATATTTAATGTGTTACGTTTGGCATCTTCATATTGAGAGTTAGTGTATTTATTAGAGTGTTAATTTCAAATTGCAATGTAATTATTGTAATTTACTTTTATTAAATATACATAAATACTAAGTTATTTTTATTTTATTATTATTATTTTAAATAGATTTAGAAAGTAACAGTCCAGTTGATTGGTATCCTGAAGAAACTTGCTATTTTTGTTGTGCTAAAAAACAACCACCTTATGTAAGTACCTTTATAAAATTATCTTTTTTAACTTAAGTTTTATCTACCAGACAGAATAATAATAATAATAATAATAATAATAATTTTTTTTTTTTTAAGCATGTGCATGCATGGGTATATAGATGGGCAGCTCTGAAAGAAAGAAGGAAAGAAAAAAAAAAAAAAAAAAAAAAAAAAAACTGTGCGGTTTCTGTAACAAATAATCATTAGAAAATAATTTGAGTGTCTGTTAATTGGAAATGATGTGTAATACTGTTTTAAGATTTTAATCAGGAGGCTATTTTCACATTATGATGGACTGAAGTTTTATATTTTCCCACATTATTATCCAAATTTGCAAAAATAAAATAAAATGAAATCTAGTTTTCAACAAAAAGTCCTTTCATCCAAATGTGGATTTATATTAGATTGTCCCCTAGGCCAGTTTTGTTATGGTGTCCCATGCCTATATTTTGAAACACTATGTATATACAGGGTGACAATTGTTGAACTATATGAAATAAAACAGAAATTACTTACAAACTACGGCGTGCACACACTTTATTCAACATGTAAACGTCACTACAGATATTTGGATTTAGGTTGTGACATGTTCGATATGCCTGCCATCATTGGCAATGATGTGGCGCAGACGAATAGCAAAATTCTGCATGACCCGCTGATGTGTTAGAACATCGATGCTGTCGATGACCTTTTGAATGGCTGTTTTCAGCTCAGCAATGGTTTTGCGGATATTGCTGTACACCTTATCTTTAATATAGCCCCACAAAAAGAAGTCGCATGGGTTCAGATCCGGAGAATATGGTGGCCAATTGAGGCCCATACCAGTGGGCTCTGGGGTGGCCTCTGGGTACCCCAGAGCCAGAATGCTGTCCCGAAAGTGCTCCTCCAGGACATCAAACACTCTCCTGCTTTGATGGGGTCATGCTCCGTTTTGCATTAACCACATCTTGTCGAAATCAGGGGCACTTTGGGTAATGGGTATGAAATAATTTTCCAAAACCTTCACTTACCATATAGTATTCATCGTGCCGTCAATGAATATCACACCGATTACTCCATGACAAGACATTGCACACCACACAGTCACCCATTAAGGGAGGAGAGACTTCTCGATCACAAAATGCGGACTCTCAGTCCCCAAATGCCGATGAAAACAAGGTGAGTTTGGAAGCACATACTAATTCCCATCATGTGCAGCGGCTAACCATGCAGTTTGAACGTCCTAACACAAACTGTTCAGAAGTTATGACGATTTTATTTCAATAATTGTCACTCTGTATATTATAATAGTAATTGTAATAGAACTAAGGAGAAGACCTAATATAACTGAGAAACAGGCAAACTTTACATTTATATTTTTAATAAATAATATAAAAATTATTTGGTTTCATAGATAAGCTGCTATGCTTAATATCTTTACAACTTTGCATGTGCTATTTTATGTTTAAATTATTACATAAATTATTTTAATAAATAATTTTACTCCCTCTACACATGCCTTACAAGCCTACATATTAATCCAGCCTTGGATGTTCTATCGCTGTATGAAAGTAGCAGCATTTCACAGTTAAATACAATTGTTGTCTGGTTTGGCTAATCAGTCATCCAAATATAGTCTGTATCCTTGTGTTTCAGGCCATTAGGGTAAAATTCTTTTAAATTGGAGTTCTTTTTCTTATTTTAATCGCCTAGAAAACTTAAGCACCCCTAGGCCAAGGCACATTAAATGTTTTGGGCAGTAAAACATGAACAGTAAAATATCCTCCTTTGACACGTGTTAAAGATCAGCACACAAGATCACCACCCTCGAGAACACCATAAAGTTCACTCTCTTATCGCAAAACATGTACTAAAGGTAGATAACGACTGATGACGTCAATGATATGAGCAATGACCTTTAACACGTGTCAAAGCAGGAGATTTTACTGTTCATGTTTTACTGCCCAAAACATTTAACGTGGGAGTTATTGAAAGCAAACGTCGTACAGTGAATCGGTCAAACTTTCTTGCGAGGGCTTTGAGACTTTACCAACATTTTGAAAAAAATTTCACTGTATAATTTTTATTATTTGGGGTGTTTTGGTAAGAAAATGGCAAACTGAAAGCTGGAATATGTAAAAAATAAGAAAAATATTGCAAAAAAAAAAAAAAAAAATGATTGTTTTTATTGATTTTCTTTTGTTTTCTGAGCACAAATCTCCTCAAATTTTCTCCTTACTACGAATGGTAAAGTTTGGCGCAATATATCCAATTTTAGATCTTGCGCCACAAAAAAACGAACTAACCAACCAATCTTACTATAAATGTTCGTGTTTTAGAACTTTCTACCTCTGTAGTTCCACAACTCAGAAGACATTTAACGGTTAAAATAATCATCGTTCCTCTCCAAGTCAAACTTATGGGTATAAAATTACCAAACAATGATAAAAATGAGGGAGGGGTGTATCTAGAAAACAGTGGGTGATTGGGCAAAATGGTGGTCATATTCGGATTCAGGAGGTCATTTTACATAAGAATCTGCAACAATGGTATCAGATCTCGAATTTTTTTTTTTTTTTTTTTTTTGCAGAGCAGTGTAATTTGTGGCCACAACATGAAAAACATGATGTTGGCTGTGTAGTGATGTCCTGCATAAGGCCAACTGTGTTTATGCCACTTCTGGGTCACCGACCATTTTTCTTTATGCCCCTATCACTACTGGATGCCATAGACGGCACACTGCTGGAGTTATGTGGGGCAACCGGCAACTGATGGTAAGTGCAGGATGCCAGCAGTAGGCCATAACAAGCCCATCAGTATAAGTTTTGCTGGTCAGTTTGTATGCTATATGGAACCCCTTGTTCTTCAGGAGAAAATTTTTACAAAGTCAGGAGAAAAATTTTACAACAATGAATGCGGGAAAATGACTTTTTGAAGCACAATACATGCGGGTTTTGTTGTTATTATATAAATGCAATTTGTGCAGGGACCATAGAAATAAAACATTCAATGCGGGAAAACGATGGATGCGAGAACGATAGATCGGGGTTTCACTGTATACTACTTGAAAGCCTATATTAAATGCTTTCTAATGATACCAAACTTATGCTTCTAAGTCAATTAGGGAACAAAATATAGGTACATTTGTAATACAAGAATTTTGAAAATTTGTACTATCTATTTTTGTAGCCGTGTACATCAAAAACTGAGAGGTAGGAGTTATTAATTGGTATACATTCATTTCTCCATAAGGCAAATAAATGAACCCAATTTCATAAAAATCTAAGGGGGGGGGGGGTCAGGTTGTAAGTTGTATTGATTTGACATCATGGAATGACCATCACTCTAGTGGGTCACCATTTGAATTGAATGATAGTTTTGGTATGTTATACAAATAAAAGATGTATATAATGCACAACTTCTCAGCCACAAACAGACAATGAATTCTACACTTAAGAAACTCTTGCATTCTCACATTGTGAAAAACATTTACACTGTAGAGGACTAAATATAATACAATAGTTTTTCTTTATTTCCTTGATTTGGAGCTTTTTATTCCAAAAATTGCTATTATTACAATATTATTATTATTATTGAAAATAAGTAATATAATGAATTATTTGTTTTTGTTTATAAAGTAAATTTAACAATGAAATTTATGATCTGCCCAACTTCTGTTCCAAGGAATTAACTTAAAAATACCCTACTCTGTTTTGATATGTTCCAAACATATTTGGTCCATGTTCATAAAATAAGTTTGATAATATGTGAAGCATGATCTATATAATGTAAACTTCTGTATAACACACGACCTTGTGTTTTAAGGTTTACGTTATAAAGATCTACCAGTGATGCCGCTAGTCTTCCAAAATCGTGGGTCCCTGGGACCCATGAGTTTAAAAAATCTGGGTCAAAAACTGAAATTTTCGGGACTTTGATAAATTAGCAATGCTTAGATCTTCGCTTATAACTAATACCTTTTATCATTCAAAATTCAGTCCGAAATAATAAATTTTCTGTTCCATGTGTCCTATAGTTACATCATTTTCAACAAAGGTTGTAGATATTTAACTCTCCAATTGTAAACATTCATCTAAGTTCTCTTTTGCCCAAAGTTCCCTCATGTATTTGCTGTCTTTTTTCCTCTGTCGTACAATGAAAAAATCTAAATCTAAAAATTTTAGACGTTTTTTCAGTTTTATTTGTTACTACAGCTTTCTGTTGCAAAATAATAATAATAATAATTTTGACTTTTCCTATCCTCATGTTTTCAAGTCAAATGACAAGAATTCAAAATATGAAAAAGGAATTCCACTTTTTTTTTTCTGTAATACTTTGATTATTCTGATATTGGGACCAAAACAGCAGGACCAAAATTTCCTTGGGACCAATTCAGCGGGATTAGAGTGGTGGGACCAAAATAGCGGGACTAAAGTGTGATGTACCCAGTTAATGAATAAAACTGCTGTTAAATATTGAAGAATAAGAATTTTGTAAGCATACTTCATAGAATTGTAATTTTGGATTTTTGTTTAGCTTGGCTTAGTTTATTTATACAGAGTTTATGGCAAAACATGTTAAAAAAATTTGGAAATAATGTTTGAATGAAAATTCTGAAAATCAATATTTTAAAATTCTTTTTTAAAGTAAAGATTCAGCTTTATGTTTAGTTTTAATGTAGTCACATTTTAAGGTTTAAAAATCATTTTTAATAATTATTTCTCTTATGTTGTGTTTATTTATGCTTTAAACAGGATCCTGCCAGTGGTATTATCCCTACAATTGACAATTACAGTTCATTAAGATTAGATACAGATGAACACTCTACTTCATCTGATCAAGTTAAATTATCAGGTATATTTTATAGTATATTTTTAATATTTATATTTTATTTTGATGGTGATTTAAGGGTGGTGAATGTTTTAAATCTTTTATTATTATTACAGACATGTTACTTTTCAGCCTTAAGGCTGAATTCATCCTTTTTAGGCTTGAAAATTATTATTCTTGGGATCAATGCACATCTGCATTAAAACTTTTTCGACATGTGTAGTAGGGGGGGGGGGGAGAGGTCAGCTTGAATTTCTGCAATATATTATTAGCAATATCTATGTGATTGGCTTTCAAGAAATTTCAAATTCAAACTTGGAGAAAATGAAAAAGAAATAGTACTTGAACTGCATTTTCCTAATGAACTTGAACTACATTATTTTGATAATCAATTGCCCCAGCAAGCAATGCTAGAATAAACTTATTTTAAAGTATGTGTAATAATTTTGTCTGTTTTTTAAGCACTTACAACTACTTTAATTATAATTAATATGATATTTAATATAAGATTTATCGTTCTGATTTTGTTTATTGTGTGTATATGTATGCAATCAGATTTAACATTATTTTTATTATTGTAAAATTTATATTGTGTTAGTTGCCTGATACCACTTTTGACAGGGGGAGGGGGTCGTGAAAAGTTTAGCTTTTTTTTCTGTAAGCTTGTACCATGTCTGTTATTATTACTGACTGAAAATTTATATATAGTAGAATCCTGGTTATCTGAAAATTGGCTTAGCTGAAATACCCTTGTCTGGGGTTCTAGAAAACAGTTTAACTAAAATAGGGGTCGATCCAGGCAAAAATTGGGACCCTTTTGCGGCCCCATCATAAAATTCAAATCCATAAAATGGGTCCCTTCACAAAATTCAGATTTATAAAAATAGCCCTTTCACAAAATTTTGTTTTATAAAAGTAATATTTTTGTAAAATTTTTTCATTAACTTTAAAAATTAAAATAATAAAACTACGAATATAATTTATAATAAAAACAAGACCTTACTTTCAGCTTTACAGATGTAACTTTTAATGGCTTAATAATAATGGCTTTTAATAAGTACTTTCATTCAGGAACCCCCCCCCCCCCCCTCTCCTTATCTTCAGCACCAGTTACTCCATGCTGTGTAGTTCTGTGAAGATTTCTTTTTTGACAGTTCAATTGTCTTCTCTCCTTCAGGAGGTGGTGCCAGGTAGCATCAATAGCTGCCGTTGATTGGTTCAGGTTGCATGCATTAGGATGATCTATGATTTTGATTGTTTCGCAGAATGTTTTCATTTCTGTGGGTTTGAGCTAAAGCCGTGCTGTATCTTCCAAATTTAATGTCATTAATAGATTCTTTAATGCGTGTGTTAATTTTCCTTTTTGTCATTCCTATGTAACATCCATTGCTATTGTTTTGATGTTTAAAGGGAATTTTGTATATACCAGCAGACTAGAGGGGGGATTTTGATCTTTGTCGTTTCTAATGATTTGGTAAATGATCGGATTTGGTTTGATTGGAATGTTTATGTTTAATTTACTGGCAATGTTTTTAATTTTTATGGCGGCTCCGCGATGTTTTAGTGTATGTTTGTAGTGATTCAGAATCCACATGAAGCCATAGGTTTTGGTCTAATGATCTTTAAAGGGTGCAATACATAATCCTGCAGACAGCTGTGGTTCATGTTATTCTATCTATGGAAAAATTTGTTCCCACAATTATTCATTACCTAATGCATTTTTTAAAATTCTGTTTTCACATTCAAAAAATTCTTATCCATTAAATTAGTACTCATTTTTGAAAAATTGTTTATTTTAATTTTTACATTTTAATTTTTAGTTCAAAAATGCAAATTTTTACTAAATGCATTTTTCTCATGTTTTAGCCACAAAATGAAATACTAAAAATTAAAAAAAATAAATTTTTGGAAAATAAATACTAATTTAATGATTATGAATTTCCTGAATGTGAAAACAGAATTGAAAAACATTCATTACATAATGAGTAATTTTGGAAAAAAAACTTCCATAGAATAACATGTGCCACGACTGTCGACGAGATTAGGTATTGTCTGCTCTTAATGTAGAAAAAATGACTATAGATCAACAACCCCCTCCACCCCTACCCATAATCTTTTGGTGTGCTTCTGTTTAAAAATTGGTAGAGGAAACTATCAATTTCTGTGTCAATTATTTCTCTGAAAAGTATGGAATCATCCTCACGATAAGGGGAAAATATTCACCCATGAGGTTTTAGTTAGGAATAATTGTTTAAATGTTTAATTTAAATATCTGTTTTGTTATGGTATTGTTAGAATTTTGCCTAAGCTGAAGGAAAGGATTTCGTATTACCCCCTAAGTGCCTAGTGCTAAGTAGTGTTAAGTTTTGACAGATGTTTTAACAAAAGCTGAAATAGATTTCAGGTTATGGTGTTGCTGTGTAGTTTTACTTATATCAATTATTCTGTTATTGAACTTCTTAATTTTAGATTATTTGTGTTATATTTCAAAGCAACTTATGTTTTTTTATTACTTTGTTCCTTGTTTCTAAGAAAGATTTTTTTTTTTTTTTTTTTTTATTATTAATATTTAAAATATAATAAGCCAACAGTTATTTATTTATATAATACTCAATCTTCACTTCAAATATTTTAATCCAATTATTTGACCTCTTATGATACTGTATGAAGATTATGAAATTGATTATTATAGAACAAAATAAATATTTAGATGTCTCATATTCATATATTCATCTAAAGTAAATTAAAATAATTTAATATGTTTCTTTAAAGCAGGTTCCTTCATTTCATGTTCTTCAGTTGTTTCACCTTGGAGTGTTCCTGCCTTATCAAATGTGTCAAGTTCATCACCTCCAATAGATCAACCCCTAGACTTAAGTGTAGGTACTATAAAACAGCCAATTTTTGAAGGAATTTCATGTTCTGTGAATGAGAAGCATTCCAATCACATCAGTAGTACTTCAAATGAGAAATCATGTGTGAAATCTGTATTAAAAGTGCCACAAATTCCCTTAAAGCATGGGTAAATAATTTTTAATAATAATAATAATAATAATAATAATAATAATAATAAAAGTTGATTTTTCTGTAAAATTTTGTTATATTTTTTAAATTATTGATTAAAATCACAATTTAAGCATTTAAATTATTTTATTTTAGGCTCCGTAAACGAGTTGATACTAATTCCAAACGTTCATACACAGAAGAAGAACTACAGGCTGCATTGAGAGATATTCAGAGTGGAAAACTAGGCACACGGAGGGCAGCAGTTATATATGGTATTCCTCGCTCTACATTAAGAAATAAAGTTTACAAGTTAGCTAATGAATCTAAGAGCAGAACTCATTGTAAAATTAACCAGTCCACTGGAAATTCAACGAAGACAGACAGTAATAAAGAGAGTAAAGAGAGAATTGACTTAGATGTTCCTGTTTTTGATAACTTGCACAAACAAAATATAACATCAGCTAGTAACTCTTTACGTCAACTGTTGAAGCATACTATTACCCAGAAAGCTCAAACTTCTAAAAGTTCAGACAAAACAACAAATTCATTCCCTCTTTTATCCAATATTGATACAATGGCTGAGCTGCAAATGCTTGGAAATTTGGAATGCAGTCAAAGTCTTGGCCCAGTTCTGTCACATGTAAGCTATATTGAACATATAGTATTTAAATATTTTGTTTTTATAAGTTGAAGCTTAAATTATTCATACTTTAGTATTTTATTCAATTAGTTTGTTCATTTATTTCTGAAGTTTTCTTCTTGTTAATTCTTTGTGATTTTGTAGTCAGACTAGTGGATTTATATTATTGTAAGTTTTCCTATTCTATTTTTTCTGATATAGCTTGCTTATATTTCACAAAATCTTTTTAATTGAATCAAATTTTTTATTCCATTATTAATAAATGAATAAGTTAAATCTTATTATATTGAATTAATTCATCTTCCACATTTTAACTAAAATTAAATATACCATAAAGTGAACAATATTTTATTTAAAACATAAACATTAAAATAATAATACCGTATATTTCTGAATATAAGCCGTGTGTACATTTTCCCCTGCAGAAATTTGCCCAAAATTGCAAACCCAAGCCGAATTGAAAAAATACTCTTTTAAAGTTTGAGTATATCGCCAAAACGGCGAAAATATTGCCGATCTAAAAAACTTTCAGGATAGTCTAAATGTAAATAAATAGCATTTTTGTTTCGTTACACGGAGCGTGGGCATGTTTGGAACTAAAATCAGCAAAGAAATCGCCATGCTTAAAGAAATAAAATGTCTTATTACTTACCTTAGAGAGTATATTTTAAGTTTGAGTAAAATATTGTTATATTTAGTTTAATAATATCATACAGTCTATTTACACAAATAATTTACTTTTCAAATATAATAAAAGTTATTAAAAAATAATATAAATTCATATTTTTGTTATAAAAAATCTTTAAACATTTCTAGTAATGTTTTTTGTTTTAATTTAGGTTTGTGTGCAATTGCAATGACATCAACTCATGTTCAGTGATGAAGTTTCTTTGTTCCAAAATTTTCATTATCTAATGCAGCAATTAAATTTTCTGTAGAAATTTTGTCGTTTTAAATAATTTCCGATTAATTTTCAAAATCACTCATTATTTATATTTTTCTGAATTGCTCAAGTAAAAATTGATTGTTACAGCCATCTATCGGCATAAAAGCAAAACAGAAATTACAAATAAAATATAGCAATTAGCTTATATGCATATCGATTTGGGAATGCTTCTTTTTACTGTTGCTAGAAATCTTATATGCTGAAACAAAAAACAAAATAAAGATCTAGAAATTTTCACAAAAATCCTGTATTAAAATAAGCTTTAAAAAAAAAAAAAAAAATTAGAATTGAAATCATTCATGGTTGTAAAGAAAATTGTTTGGTGCTGCTATCTATCAGCAAAACAGAAAAGCAAAAATGGCCATAAATGTGATCTTTGGCAAAAAGTGCTTCATCGTAAAAAAAAAAAAAAAAAAAAAAAAGAAATATAAAAGAAATAAAACACACGTGACTACATCGAGCTGCACTAGAAATAAATTTAAAATTGCTAATTTAAGAGTTTTATATGTGATAATTATTTAAAAATAAGGTTTAATATCACTATTTTACTTTATATATAGTTTTTAAGCTTAAAATATATGTATTCAATTATTGTTTCTAATGTACATTTTTTGCTAAAAGTGTTAACTCATATATAAGCCGAACCTCGTACTTCAGCTTCCGAAAAATTTCCAAAAATTCTCGGCTTATACACGGAAATATACTGTAACCTTTTTAAATTTGTCATAGGCTAAAGTTGTTTCAAATGGTTTTAAAGGTTATTAAACAGAACTTTAGTCTATAATAGTTTCCCTTAATATTGAAGTTAAAGACTGGTGAACAAAACTTGAGAATAAAGAAAAAATGAACATACAAATGAAAAGAGTTTCTACAGGTTTTAAAGACTACATATAAATGCTTAATTTTATCTTCCATTTATATATATATATATATAAATCTTAGAAGTATTTATTTATTTATTTATTTTTTTCAGTAGTCCTTTGAAAGTACTAAAGGCAATATAACTTCTTATGAGTTTGATATTGGCAAATATTCAGAAATAAACCAGCTGGAATAACAACCATTGATACCAATTCAAAAGAATTTATATTATTATCTATATATTAAAATCCATTTGCTTGTCTGGCTATCTTCTCATGAACCCCTGAACAGATAGACTTGATAGACCTTCAAAATGATAATTTAAGTTAAATTATTCTGATTAGTTAAAAATATATTAACTAAAAAAACCTCATAATAGCATTAGAATTATTAAATGTTTAATTTCAAGCTAATGCCAATAAAAAAAAAATCTTTAGACATTCTTTTCTTTAAATGAAAAGAAGTATTAAAATTAAAAATCTAAAGATGTACTTTGAAGCTTCTTGAGGCATTTCATCGCAATGGTTATGTACTGTTTATTTTTCATTCTTTCTTAGTAAGTCATAAGATTAAATATAGTTTATATATAATCATAATTTTAATATGGAAATGTCACTTCGATATTTTTATTCCAATGTTTCAATTGTGTTGAATTGTGATATCTTCTCCTAAGCAAAGTGATCATTAGGTTTTTTTTAAACTAAATAAAATGGGATATTTCATTGCAATCATTATCATTTCAAAACAACTGTTTATATGGAGAGAGGAAGAAATCCTTTGGAAGGGAAATTATTTTAAAAATCCTTTTTAATTTACCATTTCTATTGAAATGAAATGGTGATATAATGAAAAAGATCAAACTTATTAAATTTTAAATTTTATTGAAATGTATAACAATTAAGGTTTATAATTTTTATATTATTATTATAAAATTCTTTTATTTATAACTTAACAGAGTGAAGGCTAGCAAAGCTAGATCTTGCTACTAGTCTTCTTGCTAATACATGGTGCCATGACTAAAATGTTCATTTGTTGCTGAGATGTAACATTCTGTGAAATTGTGTTTCTTGAATAACAACAGCACCACCTGTCATTCAATAAACACTCAAATTGAAGTACTTAGGTATGGTGCTAGCACAGGCAGTAGGGACCCAGATATAACATACTATGGGTGGGGAACAACACACTGTGGATCCAAAACAAGGTTTTAGACAATTTCAGCAGAATTATTATTATTATTATTATTATTTTTAATTAATAAAGTGATGTAAAAAATATAGTGATTCAGTTTCTTTGAAAATTCATTTAAATATAGTGATCAGTGAAGTGGGCAAAGCCTGCTAGTTTTTACTCAATCCTGTACATATGTTATTATTTTGATGAACAGAAACTTTATAAGCAAATGCCATAAATTCCTAAAATACTTGAAAATTACTTTCAAAGTAATTCATGAGCTCAAAAAAACTTCTTTTGCATCAATTGATGAAATATGTTTCTTTTCTTTTTCTGTATTTTATATTTTGTATCCTTGTTTTCCTCACACTCATTATCCTTAGCAAAGCTTGGATACATATAATTATAGTATCTGTTATTCTCTTATCAGACTACATAAAATAGGGGAGCCCCTCCCCTAAAACTATTTTTTTTAAAAAGTAAGCTTTTACTTTTGTAAATATTGCCTTTGGTTTTATTTTATTACTGCTATGGCAATTTTTATTTATGATGAATGTGATGAAACAGTTTGTCATTCAATAGTTAACTCTAATAAATAAATAATATCTATATTTTACCTTTTATTTCTTAATATCAAAGTACAAAATAATAAATATTCTTGGAATAATGCTAAATATTTAAAATTTACCATTTTCAAAAATTTTCTGGAAAGAAATTGTGGCAGTCTTGAGAGAGAGGAGGAGTGGGGGGGGGGGGGGGGGGGGGGGAAGAAAAAATTTACTTATAGATTCTATATAAATAAGCTGAAAATTCTGGGGAACAGTATGTGTCTTCTAATGCACTGCAGAAAAATCCTCATTGAGGTATCTCACCTAGGCCTAAATCTCTTGAGTAGACAATTAATGGATTATCCTTGATGATAATAGTAGAATTCAGACTTGTTTTACTCTAATACCAAATTTCACAAAGGTTTAGGTATATTTCCCTGTTCTATGTAGTATATGATGATGCAGGAATAAATATGAGAGATGAACTATAAAATGATAAGATATTATAAAAGTTGAAAATCTGTAAAATTTAACTTTTTATCTTTTTTATTTTTTAGGATTAATAAAATTTAGTTCTGAAGGATTTTTTTTTTTTTTTTTTTTTTTTTTTTTCCGGGCTTCTTCTATTATAGATTAGTAATAATCGGAAAAGGGTCTAGCAGGATAAGGTAGGGTCAGCTGCCCAGAAATGTATTAAAAAAATAATAATAAAAAGACGCAACTCAAAAATCCAGCATTTGACAAAAATCAGCATGATATAAACTCAAAATTACATTTTTTTTTTTTTACTTGTGTCACTTTTCTTGCTGTGGTATCATATGTTTGTTCCTTCACCGTATATGAAAGGCAGTGAAGTAACCACGGAATGTAAGTTAGTTTTCTTCATTCTGGATGTGATGTGTAAATAAATTTAACAGCTTAAAAAGATGCTAAGATTAATATATATATATATATATATATATAATAAAGATGATCTATTAAGCATAGTAGAAGCCAAGCAACAGATACAAGATCACTGAAACACCAATGACCAATAAGATAAAAAAAAAATCATCAGTGGATGAAATACACTAATGTAAAGAAACCAGATCTATTAATTAACAGCCTGCAAAACAGACGAATCAATAAAGTAAAACAACAAATCTTAACTTAAAACCATAAACTTATCAAAATTAATGAAAAAACAACCCAAGAAACACAAGATAGGAAGAAGGAGGCAGGCGGCAAGACTTGTGACTTGCCTGTGGGGTTACACTAGTTTTACGCCGGCAACACTCCCCCAGCCTGCCACAACCAGAACAGGAACCATATGGATTTAAAAATGCAAAATTTCAAAGCAGATGAACAACAATGAAACCACGAAGCCACAATGAAATTCACTGATTGATCACATTGTGTTTAACAGTATAATTAGAACATTAAATATAGTTGACAACTCAAAAAGGAAAAATCTGAAATTTTATTGGAAAATGAAAATTTGCATAGTAATACAAAGCAAATGCAACAAGCCTTCTACTCTTTTTTTTTTTTTTTTTTAATTTAATTTCACAAACCCACCCAACCATCCAGCCTTACAACACCACCCCACCTCCGTAATCAAACATCTGCCCACCCAACCGCCACCTTTTTTATTGTCTTTTATTATTTTATAATATAAATAAATAAACTTATTTTAAGTTACTAGATTACTATACAGAAGTGAAACTACCTAACATACAAAAACCCTGAAAACTGCTATTTGTATGCAGAATGAATGGCGAAGGGAGACTTGTAAATGACATATCATATAGTTATTATTAAAAATATTTATTTATACCTATATTAAATCATATTTGAAGAGTTCTTAATACATTATAAGGCAAATTAAACATTCAAATTGATAAATTTCTGTAAAAACAAAGTAATTTAACATGAAATTCAGAGACAGAAAATTGTTCAAAAATCCTGATTTAAGGGATAATCCGTGAAAAGTTTGTCCTGACTATACTAATACTTTTCTTTGTAAATGCAAATTTTGCTTATTTTACGAGTTGTTATTATTCATTACAATAATAAACTTGGACAAACATTTTTAGGTCACAGCTAAATTTCGTTTTACTGCAGGTGCAGATTGGTATAGAAAATTTTGCTATTGGGCATATCATGTAGTACATGTAATATAACAGTTGTTCTGTCCTAAGTTGCCTTGCTGACGGGTAAGATTTTTGGTGAATTCCCCACCTCGTTATATATGTGTCTAATGTTTAATTAACTTATATATCTAATCTGTAATGTTTAATTGTCACTACAGTAATATGCATTAGTTTCATACCTTTGTTCATTATATTCATTTATAAGGGGAAAATTTGTCTCTTTTATCTCTTTTTCAAGAGCATTTTACCACTCCTAGGCCTGTCATTTCTATTTCTAAGGAGCTTCTGCCGTATCTGAAATTTTGTCTTAAATTTTCTTATCTATTTCATTTCTCCCCCTCCCCCCCCCCCTAATGTAATACAAGAAATCTGTGGTTGCTAATCAGAATTTTGAATGTCCTTTCAACAACTTTGTGTGAATATAATTATAAAGCCTTTGATAACATAAAAAAATGAGAAATACCAATGCCCTGCTGAGCTTGTATCTGTTTTGTAAAATATTTATTTGATAAATGGAGGTACGACGATGCTTTTGAAATTCAGGTAACAATTCTGATTTAGATCACCTCATGGTCTCTGGTTCTGAGATTGACTGACTCAGAAAGTTAGAGCACTGTCATAATCTTGGTTCAATATTCAATTTAAAAAAAAATTTTTTTTTTCCTTTTCTCCCTATTCCAACTTTTCGGAAACACGTGACTGAATTTTTTAAAACTAATTAAAAAAAAAAAAAAAAAAAAAAAAAAAAGACACATTTTAGAGAATATTTCTTAGAATACTGTGGTAATTAAGAGTAATATTAAAAAAAATATTATTATTAAACACATGCAATATGAAATAATTTAAAAGCAACCCCACCTGAATTCCCATCAAATGCACCCATTTATACAAATGTTTAACACACTGTTTTATTAACTTTTTCTTAAATAATAAATAAAGGCAGAAAAGGCAATTTCATAGCATTATCCTAAGTGTGTGTGGGGGGGGAGGAGAACACTTTTTTGATACTGATTATTATTAATTTTCTTTTCTTTTCTTTTTCTTGAAAAGAAAAAAGATTTTGATGAAATTCTGGCAAAAGCTGAATTTTGTTTAGTACGAGGACTATTATTATTTTTTAAATTATAACATTGCTTTCAAATTATTCAATTATATTTTTGATTTTGATAAATGTCCAACTATCGTAAAACTGGTATCGTAAAAATCCATAGATTGAGACTAATAGTCCTCCGTCCTAAAAAAAAGGAAGAATAAAATGTCTTAATTACAAAATTGGCATTTAAAATTTTAAAGAAAAACTTTATAGTACAACTTTATTTTTAAATATTTTATTAGTTTTTGAAGTGAAAATAAATGTACCCCCCCCCTTTTTTTTTTTAAGCGTATGTGCTTTTTATGGAAGTAACAGGAAATGCAATTAATTGCCTAAATAAAAAGCTGAAATTTGATTAAAATTTAGGGAAGCATAATTGATAAAAGGAATGGCATCGTAACTTGCTGCTGGAGGTCTATTTAAAAAAACTCAATATTTCTTCATTTACATAAAACACAAAATTTTGTACAAATGTGCATAAAGAGAATTATTTTTTAATAATCATTATAATTTAAAAGAATTATTTGTAATAGAAATAGTCAACTGGGAAAAAAGAAATTGCATATGTAGGAGCCTCTCCTTTCCCGCCTGGGGGGGAGTAAATTTTCATGATGGGTATCTTTCAAAAGAGCTCGTCCAATACCTTTAAAACAAATGGTTGAACCATGGATCTGCGATAATTCAAAATAAAGTTATCGATTTTTTTCATTAAAAAAAAAAAATAATAATAATAATATTGACAATAAAATTGACTCTTTTTGGATATTTAGTGTTATACTACTTCTTTAATATGGAAATTGTCTGCATTATCATGGAAGATAATTTTTTAAAATAATTTTAATAAATTATTTTTACTGAGTGAATTTATATAAGAAAATATAGAAGAAAGTCATGTGGTGGCCACAACATACTAGTTTTAAGCAAGATTTTGCTAAAAAACCTCAAAAAATCCAATCTAATTCACAGCTTATTCTAAATTATTCTAATCAAATATTTAATAGCATTAATATATCATCCATTCTTAATGATAAAACATGCATGTTTCCAATTAAAGATATTCATATTTCTCGTACCTTTAAATATCCTATTACGCTTGGTCGTCTGCTTTTTAACTATAATTCAGTCTCTAAGTCTAATTTATCTTCTCATGTGACTTGTAGTTGTGCTCATCCCTCTTATGTAAAATATGTTGACAGAGATCATGCACATATTATCACTGGTGATCTTAATATTATTAATGACTCTAAGTTAAAGAAATTTATGGAATATGGTACTAAATATCGACTCCCTTCAAAAACTAATATTTCACAGATTATACAACAGTCTTCATATGATATTGATTTGTTTATTTATAAACTCTCCATCTCTTATAATAAACCTATTGAATATTTCAATCAATGGAAATTTTTAGTGATTTCAAAACTTAAAGATGAATTAATTCAACAAAAATCAAATCTCACACATTACAATAAATCAAATCTCATTAAATCTATCAAAGAATTGCAACAAAACTTTGTTATTACTTATGTAGATAAATCTCCTAATAATTATGCTATAATATGTAAACATTATTATCTTTCTTTACTCAGTTCATCTATATCTAATAGTACTAACTTTCATCCTACAAATCATGATCTTAAAATCAATAACCGCAAAATTCACTGCTTTTATAAATTGCTAAAGCTACCATATAATAATTTTAAATATCCTTATATTGTACTTATCCCTAAATTTCACAAAAATCCTATTAAATTTAGAACTGTCACTGTAGGGTGTAATACTTACAACAATAACGCTAACAAAATTCTCCTTGATATTCTCAAACAAATCTATGACTTAATCAGTATATCAAAAAATTTCTTTTGCCTTAAAAATAGTTATCAACTTAAAGCCAAGGTCTTATCTATGAATAATGTGACTGATATCATGACTTATGATTTTGCTGACCTGTTTAATAATATTAATTTAACGGATCTTCATCATATCATCTTTAACCTTTTTGAAAAATTTAAAAGTCAAATCTCTTTACCAAAATGCTTTTCGGCAGCATCATTTAAGACACTTTTAAATTTTATTATTCATAACAATTACATTCTACACTGTCATAAGATCTATATTCAAAAGGTCGGTATTCCACAAGGAGGATGCAGCTCGAGTATGTTAGCTGACTTATACCTTTACCATTATGAACAGGGATTATGTATTAAAAGTGTCTATTTTTACCGATACATTGATGACATTATAATTTTTTATGTCAATAATTTTTCCCCTAATTTATTTAAATTTGAATATCCTTCTCACCTTACCTTGACTCATAATCTTCTCAACAATAACTGTATAAATTTCTTGGATTTAAAAATCAAACTTGATGGTAGTCAAATTTATACTGATCTGTATGACAAAAGACAAGATTTCAGTTTCAAAGTAAATTTATTTACTCACTTTACTTCTTGTCTTCATATCTCTGTTTACAGAAATATCCTACTCAATCACCTCTTTCGTATACATAATCTTTGTTCTGTTAGGTTTAAAAACAAAAATATCTCTCACATAATTAATGTTGCTACAAAAATGGGTTATCCTAAAAAATTTATTTATTCACTTGTTTATCATAAAGGGTCTTTGTCTAACACACACACAAAAAAAAAAAAAAAAAAAAAAAAAACTACTAAGGTTTAATTAAAAAAAAAAAAAAAAAAAAAAACTGGTGGATGGGTGGGCAGATGTTTGATTAAGGAGGTAGGGCGGTGTTGTTTGGCTGGTTGGTTGGGAGGGTTTGATGCTGAATAAAATTAAAAAAAAAAAAAAAAAAAAAAAGTGTGGGGGGGATTACTCATAGTTACATGATTATATTTCTGGTTGATACTATGTATTTTGAAATCTTATATCCTTAAATTTAATTTTGTACATCTGGCTACTTGAGGCTTCCCTTGTTAAGTTTGAACAATCAATCTATATGCATAACAAAAATAAGATCTTATATTATTGAAAAAAAAAAAAAAAAAAAAAATCTTTTAAATTATAATTTTAATTATTAATGACTGCCCTATAATGCTTATCCTTATATGGTTACTCTTTGGCATTATTGCTTGTAATTGAGTCTGCTTAAAACTTAACATTTAATACTATGATTTCAAGATTATTTAGTTTTGGGTTAATCACAAAAGTTCAATTCTTCTAATTACTTAATTGGCGCTAAAAATTATCTTAATCTTGCAGTCAATACTTCTAATTACCTTAATCTTTCAGTCAATACATCTTAATTTCCCTTATTGCATTGGATTCTTCTCCTGAAATAATTTTACTGACTTAATGTTTTTATAGCTTACCGATAGATGGCGCTAGCACTCTAATCTCTTATGCTTTTATTCTTCAGTCTTTAATTTAAATGATATAATATTAATGTATATGGTACGAATTAATTCAACTCTACTAGTTTTAAAATTAATTAAATGTAAAATCTATTTTAACATTATCATTTAATATTAACTCTGTGTAATTTATCTTTAATGTAATGCTCTGAAGTATCTTCGATTAATCGATATCTGTCGAGCATTTATTTTACTTCAATTTAAGTTTTGGCATCATCCTTTTCTCCTGTTAGAGTTAATTGTTATACATGTGGTTGCTTTGCTTCATACATGTGTTCACTTTGGATTCCATTAAGATTATATTTAATCTTTTTTAATCTTTGTTTTAATTTAATATTTCAATTATTTCTAATTCTTTATGGTTTTGCTGCATCAATCGGGGTGTGAAACGATATTAATTGCTATGATTAGCAATATCGTTTTACGAAATCGTTGCAGTTTTTTAAGCTTTATGAAGCATGCACCCCTTGATAGTATGCTTCTATGTTTAAGCATTTACATCCAATTATTTCTGTGATTTATTATTTATTATTCGTTTTCACTCTCATAAGCTTAATGGTCATTTTTATTATCATTCAGGTCGGCGTAAGTATTTTAAGTTACTATCCTAACTCATTGGTTCTTAATCTACATTGCAACTTTTTGTGTAATTCTTTCCTCTATGTTAAATTCAGTTCTATATTTTAGTGTGCTGTTATTGTCTTAGTTCTATTAATAGCTGAATTTTATGATTAAATCTTATTACGATATCTATTATTTATATATATATCTATATATATATATATAAATATATATACTGGTAATTAGAGAAAAGTAAAAAAATAAAGTAAATTGAAAAGTTATAATTTATCTTGTCCATTGAATGTTTTTGTGGTCTCAGATCATTATTAGTTTTGAGCCCCCTATATAATACTAGCAAATTAACATAATTTAACCCATTAACCGCCAAAACTAGAAATAATGATTTTTTTCTAAATACAAACAATAACACTCATTATTTTGATCATACATAACAATAGTTTAAAGTAAAATTATGAAAATTGGTCTTATCTTACTAAAAATAGAGTGCTGTATTTGTAAAACTTCAAATGAATAAGAGTATAAAATGAATACAAATAAATGTTTAGGGAAATTTCCTTGAGGGAGCATAAAACAGCAAAAACTTCAGATGTCTTCAAAAATAATTATTTTATTATGAATTTTTTTTTTACAAGTTATATAAACTCTTTCAAATATGAAGATTTTGAAAAGTTTTGATTTGAAAACTGCTTCAAGTTTGAAATTCATTTTTAAACATAAAATTATCTTTCAGATCAAATTTTTGTGTAATAAAACAAACTCTTTTCGTAGTTAAAAACAATACTTAATATAAAATAACTTTTTTAGTTCACTGTTAAATGCAATTATTTTTGGTGTTATGTAAATGCAACACCAGTCGGTAATGGGTTAAGGAAGAAATACCACTCTACAAATATCAAACCCAAAATGAAGAGAAAATACTGTAAACGCTGTACATTTTTAAAAAACACAACATATGGTGTAATCGCTGCAGTAAAGTAAATGTTATTATTTTCAATTAGTAAAAAATATCTTAAATGTAGCACATATTTATTGTAAATAGAACAGTGGCATTCATAAAAAATTAAAGAGAAACTTCTTTAAAAGGCCACCTGTATTCAAGGATCCCCTTCAAATTCTTAAAAATTTTTTGATGATTTTAATTCTAATTTATCTCCTTTAAAAAGGACTGTGCACAAATGTGTACTTTTCTAACTTGTTGCATTTTAAGTTGGTTACATTTTGAGAAATTTTATGTGAATGTATTGTTCCGTGAAGAGTCTGTTGGCGAAATATGGGTAGAAGAGGGAATTCCAGAAGTAACCTTAGAACCCCTATTGTGAGGTATGAAACAGTTTGGTGGGCTAATTGATTACTTCATTTCCAAAAATTTGAAGATAATTAATACACAGTCTGTTTCTTTATTTTCACAACTATCAAAAATAGAGTAAAAATTTCGACATATTTGAATTTTTTGAAAAATTTCACACCAGATACGCACAAAGCATATCAACGAAATATGTAAACTAACAGGAATAAGGAAAAATAGTTTGGCTTTTTTTAATTATTTATTTATTTTTTATTGTAGTGATAATATAATTTCCATTCATCTACGTATTAAAATATAAAATATTTTTATCCCAAATGCAAACAACTAATGTGGTGTTTGCATTAATTTATACTTTGCAGTATATACTAAAAATTTTACTTTTTTTCTTTCTTTACAAAACAATAAAAGAAAAAATAATTATTTTTAATAACAATAATGATAATGTAAAAATATCAGACTTATATTTGTAAAATTTATATATAAATGAGAGAGAGATAAATTATTTAAAACTGAAATTACATCAAATAAATTGAAAAATTTGTGAAATGTATTCCTTTCATTTATATTCCAAAGAATAAAATTACGAAATGTTTTCCCTTTTTCTCATATATAAAATTCACAATCTATCATCTTAAAAATGTAATGATAGTGAATGTTTCAACTCAGTTTTTTTTTTTTTTTTAATAACAATTCCAAAAGTATGTTTATCAGCATTAAATAAAGACACCAGGAAGAATTGCATTTATTTGTAAATTAAAATTCGTTTTCTGCACACATAAATTATGAGTACCTTAACTTTACTCAGAAATGAATATAAAGAATTTTTATATTCATATTTAGTATAAAAAATTGGGTTGTAGACAAAATAAATGCATAAACAAATTTTAAATAAAAATTGCCTCTGCATATGAAAATCCACTATATTTATTTGTTAATTTTTGTTATTGCATTTTTCATGAATGCATTAAACTATTTCCACTCTCTCATTTTCCTACTACTTTTAAAATTTATTGGTTTACCTGTAAATGATAATGCAAATTAGAAATCTATTACCTTTTGGTGTTTAACATGTTAACAGGGCTTGCGCGCTGACCTTTTGAAAAGTGGGGTCCCAAGACCCCATTACTATGAAAAATGTGGGTCAAGTTTTCGAAAAATGGGGACACTCCCCCCCCCTCTTTTTAGAAAAGTAAATTCTGGTATTAAATATTTTTAAAATCGGAATAAAAAACAAGAAAAAAAAAAAAAAAAATACAGATTCTGGATTTTGGAATTCTAGATAATCGATACTATATTGTTTATACTATATACTTTATACTTTAAAATACTATATACTTTACTATACACTTTAAAATTAGAAGATACTATATACTTTAAAATTTCCTCTAAAGAAATTTATTTATTTATTTTCATGAAATAAAGCAGCAGAATTCACTAGTATTGCAAATTCTGCAGCAAATCTCAGCAGAATTTGCAAATATTGCAAATTCTGCTGAGATTGATTCTTCTAACTAAACAAACAAATCCCCCCCCCCCCCAAAAAAAAAAAAAAAAAAATCTTCAGCCTGCTCTTATTTTCTGCTGATGCTAGATTTCGGTCACTTGACGTGCTCCGTCACGGCATGGCCATGGCTCTGCCAGACAGAACGCGCAAGGAAAAAGTGAAAAGTGAAGTCATTGTTTTAACGACTGGAGCAGATGCAACCATTGGCGATTTGTTTGCTTTTGAAGGAAAAAATAAAACTGTTTCTCCTATTCTTCTAAATTTAGAGCTAGTCCAGTAAAATAAATTGCTTTAAAATGATGACACAAAATTAAATAAAAGAAATTGTACTGTTTTAGAATAAAGGATATTTTTCAAAAATTCTGCATCCCTTTCATTAAAATATGGGACTATAGTGTGCTACAGCACACCAACGTGAACCCTGGCTTAAACATCTGAGTGTTTGTGTGGGTTTTTATTTCTAAACCAGTTTTCCACGGCAACACATTCAGCAAAATATATTTCTATTCTGCAAAGTTATACTATGTGTTATGATTTTCTTCCATGCACACACAAATTATTCAAATACTTTTATCTACAGTCAAGATAATTATGTTTTTTTTTTTTTTTTTTTTCTTGTAAAAGATGAATCAATTTAGAATTAGACAACCATTATGTAATATTAAAAATATTAGATAGCTTTTTTTAAGAAAAATTGTTTTAGATTTATAGGGGGGGGGGAACCCTATTTTTTAATACAAATAAAAAATAAAAAATATTTTTATCCCAAATGCAAACAACTAATGTGGTGTTTACATTAATTTATACTTTGCAGTATATACTAAAATTTTTACTTATCTTCTTTCTTTACAAAACAATAAAAGAAAAAATAATTATTTTTAATAACAATAATGATAATGTAAAAATATCAGACTTATATTTGTAAAATTTATATATAAATAAGAGAGAGATAAATTATTTAAAACTGAAATTACATAAAAAAATTTGAAAAATTTGTGAAATGTATTCCTTTCATTTATATTCCAAAGAATCAAATAACGAAATGTTTTCCCTTTTTCTCATATATAAAAATCACAATCTATCGTCTTAAAAATGTAATGATAATGAATTTTTCAAATAGCAATTGCAGAAGTATGTTTATGAGCATTAAATAAAGACATCAAGAAAAATTGCATTTATTTGTAAATTAAAATTCGTTTTCCTCACACATAAATTATGAGTACCTTAACTTTACTCAGAAATAAATATAAAGAATTTTTATATTCATATTTAGTATAAAAAATTGGGTTGTAGACAAAATAAATGCATAAACAAATTTTAAACAGAAATTGCCTCTGCATATGAAAATCCACTATATTTATTTTAATTCATGAATAAAATATTTCTAAATTCATGAATAAAATATTTCCACTATATTTATTTGTTAATTTTTTATTACATTTTTCATGAATGCATTAAACTATTTCCACTCTCTCATTTTCCTACTACTTTTAAAACTTATTGGTTTACCTGTAAATGATAATGCAAATTAGAAGTCTATCACCTTTTGGTGTTTCACATATGTTAACAGGGCTTGTGTGCTGACCTTTTGAAAAGTGGGGTCCCAAGACCCCTTCACTATGGAAAAATGTGGGTCAAGTTTTCGAAAAATGGGGACACCCCCGCCCCCCCCCCCCCCCTCTTTTTAGAAAAGTAAATTCTGGTATTAAATATTTTTTAAATCAGAAAAAAAAAAAAAAAAAAAAACTTCATATTGATTCTGGATTTTGGAATTCCAGATAATCGATATTATGTTGTACTTTAAAATTTCCTCAAAAGAAATGTATTTATTTTCATGAAATAAAGCAGCAGAATTTGCTAGTATTGTAAAAAAAAAAAAAAAAAAAAAAATTCAGCCTGTTCTTATTTTCTGCCGATGCTAGATTTCGTTCACAGGACGTGCTCCATCACGGCATGGCCGTGGCTCCGCCAGACAGAACGCGCAAGGAAAAAGAGAAAAGTGATGTCATTGTTTTAACGACTGGAGCAGATGCAACCACTGGCGATTTGTTTGCCTTTGAAGGAAAAATAAAACTGTTTCTGCTATTCTTCTAAATTTAGAGCTAAATAGTCCAGTAAAATAAATTGCTTTGAAATGATGACACAAAATGAAATAAAAGAAAATGTACTGTTTTAGAATAAAGGATATTTTTCAAAAATTCTGCGTCCCTTTCATTAAAATATGGAACTATAGTGCACTATAGCACACCAACGCAAGCCCTGGCTTAAACATCTGAGTGTTTGTGGTTTGTGTGGTTTTTTATTTCTAAACCAGTTTTCCACAGCAACACATTTAGCGAAATATATTTCTATTCTGCAAAGTTATACTATATGTTATGATTTTCTTCCATGCACACACAAATTATTCAAATATTTTTATCTACAGTCAAGATAATTGTTTTTTTTTTTTTTTTTTTTTTTTTTGTAAAAGATGAATCAATTTAGAATTAGACAACCATTATATAATATTAAAAATATTAGGTAGCTATTTTTAATAAAAATTGTTTTAGGTTTATAGGGGGGAAAAAAACCCCTATTTTTTAATACAAATATTTTATAAATAAATAGATACCTAGTAATAATTTATGTAATTGTAAATTAAATTATTTGTTTCAATGGATAATTTATGATTTGAATACTTTAGCTATTTGTGAATCGTATGTGAAAATAAGTTTAGCTGTACCTTTCTGTATTTTTCTTTTTTATTGAATCACAAAACCTGTGAAAAAACTTTTCTCCTTTTAGATTTTAAGGAAGGAGGGGGAAGGGGGTGATTACATCATTTTTTATTGCGGAAAAATCTTCCACGACTATAATTCCTACATATTTAATTCTCTTCTACAGCTTTAAATGTTAAAAGTATCGAGAGGAGAGAGTTAAATCTTCCTTAAATCTATATAATAGTTTTAGGAATTCAATGATTTTTTTTTTTTTCTTGCCTTAATTAAAAATATAAAACATTAATAAAGAAATGTTGTATTCTGTAATATTATAAAATACCGATACTGAAGATACTGCATATAAATCACAATCTGAATTTTATGTGAAATAATTTTATGCCAAAATATATTTCAAGTATTTTAAAAGTACAGTTTTAAATTTTAAAAAAGAAAGAAAAAAAGACAAAATATACCTAGTTGTGCCATCAGTTCTGATACATACAATTATAAAAGGATTAAAATAAAAAAAACTCTGTAATTAAATTTAAAACTAAATCTTCTTGAAGTTTTATTTTACCTTTAAATTTAATATATTGCACCTTTTTACTTCACTCAGTCTTTAAGTCTCTTTGGTTAATCATCTGTCGAGGTACGCACTACCTCCAGGGAAATTTCCATCACTGCTTTCCTTAAAGAATGTTTAGGACTTTTCGAACTGGGATGTCATTTTTGGCACATCTTTGCCTCAAACACTGATCACAATTTATAGTCAAGCAGATTCAAATTTAGACTGCTGGAAGGCCAATCTTTGGCTTCTATGAAGTCTGGTACATTTTTTTTTTCAACCACCGTTGGGTCATCTTCACTTTATGAGTTAGAGCGTTGTCCAGTTGAAAAGCCTAATTGTGTCCATTGATCAAGTTTACATTCAGGGACTTTACTATTGGTTCTAAGATAGTATCTTCATAAACTTTTACCATAGTTTTCACTCCTTTCTCACAAAAATGTATCTCTGCGACGCCTTCATAGCTAATACCCCACCAAACCATTACAGAAGCCAGATGATGAGTTCTCTGTAAACATTTTTCTTCTCTTTGGCTTCTCGAACATTCCTTGCGTATACACGATCATTCAGATGATTGAAAGATTCTTCGTATTGTCAAAAATTTTTTCGTCAGTAAACAGAATTCTCGTGTAGCCCTTATGAGTGTACTGTCGCAACAGTGCATTTGCTTTAAGGTACCTCTGGCACTTTAGTACACTTGTAAGAAAAGGGCCAGTTATTCTTCGATAAGCTCTTAGTCTAAGGTATAATATTGCAGATAATCTTCAACAATGAAATTTAAGATATTATTTTATCGTCTGCTGCGTTTGTATCACAGCAGATGATCGCAAATTTTTGTATCAGAACTTATGGCAAGATTTTTTTTTCTTTTTCAAAATATTTAATATTTATATTTTTTCAAAGTATTTTTTTTTTTCTCAAGGTAAAATTAAGTATATTACTCAGTTTGTAGTAATATGGATTCACAACATATTGTAAGTAAACCAATTTAGTGTAAATTCATTTCTAAAGAAAGAACAAAAATATATACTCTGAAAAAATATTTGTAATTTCGTTAAAAATAAAATAATAATAATAATAATAACAATTTCTCAAATCATCACTAAAGTGCCAGATTTAGCAACCCTAATTAACTCCAAGTGTGTAAAAAGGTCTCCATTGCCTTTGTAACACTATCAACTTTAGTGTTCCCTTAGTATAAAGACCTTTAAAATGTTATAAGAGGCCACTTGATACTAAAATATTTTTAAAAGGTCTACTGGGTGCTAAATTGAGTTTTAAAAGTGCCACCCGGTGCAAAATGTGTTAAAAAGGGCTGCCAGGTGAAGCACCCTGCCAAATTAGCCTAGAGTCAGCACTATAATTGTGTACAGCAGTATACAAACTCTACTGCATGAAGCTATTCTTGTTGTGTATCACAAACATGGATTAATATATAATTAGTATAAGTAGATAACTATGGCAAAATGTATTAATTTTCTGAATTTGTGTACAAGATCTACACTGGAAAATTCTATGTTCGTAATGTAGTCTTTGAATGTAATGGCTTAGTGAGAATGGGTGTCATTAGAAAGTGAGGCAACATAACGATTTTAGATGTATACCCTATAAGAAAGAAGGCTTGGAATTATGCAGTAAATAATAACATTGTGATAAATATTTATAGAATTTATTTACAATTGAAATATTTTTTCAAATATTGTCTTCTTTGGGGCAGAGTATAGCCCAAAGTATAGGGTGGGCATAAAATAATGTGAGGTGTTTAGAGCCCTATAACTCATAGTATAATGAGCCAAATGTGATAATATACATATATATTTCTTAAATTATTTTACAGCAGAGTGTGCTACTCCAATTTCTAAAGAAAAATTGTAGTGCAAAAAGTCGCTGATAGGAAATGGTTGCACTATGTTTTTTTTTTTTTTTTTTTTTTTAAAGAAAATTGTTAAAAAATTGGATAAACATGTTTTGTGTGTAGTGTTCACGAAAATAAAAGATGAGGTTGGATAAATCTCATTTTTCATAGATGATTTTTTTTTTTATGATGTTGAACATGGTGTTTCAACATGGCCATGCTTTATTAGTTAAGCTGTTTTATCAGCAGAAGGAAAAATGGCAGTGTTCCCCTTCATAAATTCCAGTGATTGAAAAATTCACAAGGAACAATAAGCATAATAAACTTACTGAAAATGATTGAAAATGTTGAACCTATTTTAATTCTAGGTGTGCAGTAAGGCCATCAATGCAAAAGAATCAAATAGCAATAAGTTTAAATGTTATAACTGCTGTTATGAAACAGCAAATGGCCAAAGTTCAATCTACTATCAGTGCACAAGCAATATCAGGTCAAAAAGATATCTCATATACGATAATGAGAAAAGTACAACATGTGCTTCTGAAATTTTATCCCTGTAAAAAGCAATTAAGCAAGCCCCATTAAGAAATTGTTCCTATAGACAATTATATGCTGTTAATATATCTGTTGAAATATTTGAAAGATTAACAGTATACAAAACAATTTGTTTTTCTATTTTTGAGGCTAATTGTAGTTTAATATGTGTAGACTACTTTAAAATTAAACTCTTTAACTTGCAGTGTTCTCACCATATGGGCACAATTACAGGCGAACCTTGTTAACGTGAATTACTTTTAACATGAACTGTTCCCACAATCCCCATCAAATGAAGATTACTTTTGTTATATGAAGATTAGTTACTGATAACATGAACAAATTTTTTATCCCCCTTGAGATTCACGTTAACGAGGTTCGACTGTACATTCCCAATAGCAAAAATTCATCTCAGAAAATTCATCTGCTTATTCAATACAATTTTACTTCTCTAACTCGGAGAAGAAATTTCATTTATTTCTTTTAATTTTGTTTGTAAATTCTGCTGGCTTTCCATTTTAAAGAAGCATATTTACCTTATTCTTTAAAGGGTTAAACCAATATCATTTTAAATAAATATAATTAATTAAACCAACAAACTTTTGTTCTAGAATATCTGTTTTATCTTTTGTATAAAAATAATTCATATGAATTAATACGTTTCCTTTTTTAATTTTCCTGGAGTATCTTTGTTCACAATTTTATTATTTACTTTTTTCAAAACTGAACATCAATTAATGATGAATAAATAAACTTATGTTTCCTAACAGTTTTTTAAAATATCTTCTTGAGCATATTTATCTATGGAGAAGAAAATCTATGTTGTTGTCTTCTTTCAAAACTATGTATTCTCATTCCTCTCTTATTTTATATATTTACAAATATTTAACTTTTTGAAATGAGTCTCAATTATGTTTTGTTGGTTTGAATTATTTTTTAAAAACTGCTTTGTTTGTATTTTCTTTCATCTTTTATGTTATATACCTGCATTTTTGAATCAAATATTTGAAATACTTCCTTGGAATGAATGGGATTACTTGTGAAAAAATGTCTTATTAAACTTTTATTTGTTTATATTTATTATTGTTATATACTGTGTTGTACAACTATATTTTTTATTTATTTTTAGGTTTTCTCAGATATTCAAAATTTAGCTCTTGTTAAGTCGAAAGAAAATTTTCATGCTGCAAGTCAGTCACTTAATGCCTTAAAAGATGAAATGAAATTGCCTCTTTTACCAGATTTAATTCGACGACTTGCTGAAGAACGAATTGAAATAGAAAAAGACATCCATAAAAATGATGATGAAATCGAACAGAATGAGTCTGCAGATATGTCATCTTATTCTCAATCTAATGTGATACTGAAAGTTCCGTCCTTCAGACCAGTTAAATCCTCATCTAATAATTTTGATGTTGAGAATCCCTGCCTCCCTGCTTCATCCTCACCTCCCCCACAAACATCTAGTCATTCACTCTCAGGGAATAAGGGGATTGCAGTTTCCTTAAAGGAGCTAATTGCTAGAAGTATTAGTCAAAAAGTAAATAATCATTTAAAAGAGGAGGATCAAAATTTAGACTATCCATTTGGTTCATCTAATGCAGATGGTCAGGGTATTAGTTCATCTTGGATACCTGATCATGCACAAAGAGATGAAAAGGAAGGTTTGAATAATGCTAATAATTCTTCTAATTCTTCAGACAGCATTAAGTCTGAAAAACGCACTCGTCCCAAAAGAGGTCGATATCGAAATTATGATCGTGATAATCTAGCCCGTGCTGTACGAGCTGTTCAAAAGGGGGAAATGAGTGTGCATCGTGCTGGAACATTTTATGGTGTTCCACACTCAACACTAGAGTATAAAGTTAAAGAACGCCATCTTTTAAGACCTAAAAAAAGGGATGCTTTTAATAGTTCTTTATTATCAGACTCGTCTGAACCAGTGTCTGTAAGTAAATCAAATAATTTTTCAATAGAAAATAATGTAAGTCTGAAGAACTTGAAGAATAATCTCAGTCAAATGTCTTTTGAAGCATCTGCTGATGCTGAGCTGATTCACCGTCCAGCTATGGACTCTTACCCGTCCCCATTATCAATATGGCAGAGTTTGCCTTTTTTATCTCTAGACTTTGCTCAGTTGGGGTCAGATAACTTTTTTGCATCACAAATGATGCGTAAGCTTCAAGAAAATGCTAGAATTCATGAAGAAACCCTTATGAAACAGAGGAAAGAAGATATTGGTATATTAGAAACATTAATAAAGTCCACATTAGAAAAATCAATCACACCAGATAATAAATCTCCCTTTGTTTTATCTTCTGATACAGCTCCAAATTTGTGCGATTCCGAGAAAACTGAAAACCTAGATGGTAAATGATTGGCTTTCCTTTAGCCATATTGGTCCTCATCCACATGTAGCTGTTATGACATGTAGTGCTCTCAAAGCACTCTAAACAGCTTGCTTTTGATAATTATATATCTCTGTTTCCAGGGTGCCTTTTCATGTTGATGGCCAATTTGTTATCTGGCCTTGGATACCTACACTAGTCTTAAATCACTGTGATCTAAATGAAATAGACTGACTTTTCCATTGGAATCTTCTCAGAAGACTGTGCTAAAATATTGGTTGTGTGCTGACATATTTTTGTCTTTGAACAAATTATTAAAGTAAAAAAAAGCACATTTAAAATGAATCATTATCTTTTGACAGTCTAAATAATTGAACTTTTCTCTACAATGTCTGTTATTGATGATTGTAGATAAATAATCCATATAAGGTATATTCAAGTGTCAAGTTTTCACTTTTTCTAAATGTATCATATATGTTTGCATGACATTCTGAATTATTTACAAAAGGCTTATTTAGCCTCTAAGGCAAATACGATTGCATATTCTGTGCAGAAGGTACAGTATTGTTTTATCTTTATCTTATCTGGTTCTTTTATTTATATGAAAGAAGCTGCCATCTTTTAAATACAGTTGTGAAATATGAATCAGCGGCCTTTGTAGGTTATATTTATATAGTATATATTGTGTGTATTCACACATACTGTGTGTGTGTGTGTATATATATATATATATAAAAATCTATATATGTGTAATATATATATATTTATACACACACATATTCATACTCTTGTCATGAAAGTGTTTTAAATAAATATATATATATATATTCTCTATCTATATTTTCATTGTATATATGTGCATATTATATTCAAATAAATATAAACACATATATACATTATATCTGTTATATTAATAACTTCATTGCTAAACATACTATCATAATCATCTTGCACTATAAACTTGTATGACCTGCCTTTTGTCTTTAAATTTTCATTATAAAATGACTTAAAAATTCATATCTATCTGTGTAATAGTGTATCCTATAACTCATCAAGTGTTGTTTCTTTAATTTTTCATACTTTTAATGTAAATTTTATGTTAAAATTTTGCATGTTAGTGCATTTATCTGCACGGTATAGATGTATTGTTATTTACAAGTAAGATCTCCTAAAATTCATTATCTGGTTTGATCATTTCTTTTTTTTCCAATCATTTTTGTGATTGTTATGGACATTCCTGTTATACAAGAATGTAAATAGTGTTTTCAAACAAATTTCTTTCAAATTTTTTTAGATCTTAGAATATTTTTTTTTAATTTGACTTTTGACATCTTGCTTTTGGTTCTGCTTGTTTGTAATTTTGACATTCCTATTACAAGAGTTTAAATATTGTGTATTGATTTTTTTAAAATCTGATTGTCAGTATTTGTAGATCTTGGAACATTTTCTTTAGTAGTATGACTTTGATGAGGCCCCTTGAATGTAAAACTAATTGAAGATGATTTTACATCTTTCATATGTCTCCTGACATGTTTCCTATTTACAATGTAATCGAATGTACCTTCGACAGAACAGTGCATCGAAATCTGTTAAACTTTTATCATAAAAGTATTTAAATGAAGTATTATTTAAGTATAAAGGAAAAGATATTTCTATAGAATGAATGAGTTGTCTGAAAGACTGAAGCACATGTGCATTCCGTGAAGACTTGTGCGTGCTTGTGATTTAGATTTTAAAATGAGAAAATTGATATATTTTTTAAGAAATTATCACATCCAGTAAACATTCCATGTTCAGTCTTAGTTTTTTAATAATGTTGATAATTTTTAAATATGTGTGTGGTGTATGTCCCAATTTTCAAATCTGGTGCAATAGGTTTATAACAAAGTCAATGTATTGATTTGGTATGTTATGTTGTACATTTTCACTAGATTTGATACTGGAGCAAGAAAGTGGTGAAAAGATTCAAATTTTATTTTCTTATGTTGGACTTTCTTTTAATGAGTTGAACTTTATTTTAACTCCAAAAGTGTAATGAAAAAAAAAAAAAAGTTTATATATTTTAACTATGTTAGTTTTTTTTTTTTTTTTTTAATTTCAACTTATTTTTAATGAGTTGAAGTTTATTTAAAACACCAAAAAAGAAGTTTAAAAATTTTTTGTTTATATATTTTAAGTATGTTGATTGTTTTCTTATGTTCAATATTATTTTATATTTTAATAAAAATTATATATATTAATTTGTTATTGGTTATATGTTATATTTATGATTCAAAAATTTAAATTGTTGATGTTATGGAAATTTTATTTTTTAATACCTTGGATTTTATTTTACTTTTCCTTCCCTCGATTGTGATAACCTGGAGTCAAGAATATCTTAGATTATTAATATCCCTCAGTATAACATACTTTTTTTTTTTTTTTTTTTTAAGTATTGTAATATGAAATAAATTACTGTAGCTTCTGTATTAAGGTTTTATTTGAAAGTTCTTTAATATTTGGATATTTGCAAAGAATATTCTATATAAATATGTTTTTTATATTTCTTTTCAAAATTCCTTATCTTGCATTTATATCTGATGAATGTCATAAATATTGGGACTTATTTTATATTTTGTTATCTTTATTTTTTATACTGCTGCTTATACACACATATTTATGTAAATCTCCATCCATTTATTTTTATTTTAGAAAACCAATTCTTTCTAGTAAATTATTAATCAGTATTATGGAATAATTAGTACATTGTTTTAAAAACAGGGTTTTAGTATGTGTGTCATGAAAAAGATCAAAAGTATAACTTCTAAATGATAATAGGTTCAATTTTCACCTATTATTTACTTTAATCTCTATGAGAATTTAACTTAAACTTTTCTGAGCAAATTTGTCATTTAGTGATGATTATTTGAAAAATTACAAATTGTAATGAAAATTGTACCTTCTACATTTAGATTATTTTTAAGTTATATATTTATAAATAAAAACAGCAGAATCTAAATAATTTTATATTAATTTGATGGTTGTAAATGTCTGTTAATGAACAGTTGGAATTTCCTGATATAGAAAAAAAAAAAAAAAAAAAAAAAAAAGCTTATAAATCACTAGATTCATTGTCTCTCCCCCCCCCTTTTTTTTTAAATATTGGTAATTAATGCAACATATTGCCAAATATGCATATATAGTCTAAAATTATCTTACTTTTTTAAAAATAAAATTTTTGATAGAATTTAGCTTGGCATTTATTTGGGACATAACACATTTTTTCGATATATGTATATATTGCCAATGCCTAATTTTGGTTAGTCCTGATTCATATAATTTTAATTTAATTGAAAATTTATACTTACTTGATTTTAACTTTGCAGATCTAATATATAACCAAGATATCCATAGTTATTAATGTTTAGAGTAATATTTTTCTCAATAAAATTTTCTCTAGTTTTGGTTTCTATTCTTATTAACACATTCGCAACCGCTGATGCAAATTCATGTCATTTTAACTTCTATCACTAGCTGCCACTTATCTAAATTCATGTTTTTTAAGATTCTGTTCCTGGTTACCACTGGCGTGAGAATTAACTTCATTTAAAGTACTTCTATCGAAATAATACTCTAATACTGGAATTATGTAATTGTATACCGGTTGTTAAAACTTAGATTACTAAAATTTCATTGTGATGACTCTTTTGAGCTTGGATTTTGATATTGCTGTACTTTTATATTTAAATGTTCACTTTTAATAATCACAGTAAAAAATTTTTAAGTATATGCTGATGAAATGTCCCAGGATAAAGATGAATCTGATGATAATGACGTGGACAGTGATGTATTGATACAAAATAAAAGAATACATGAAAGCTCTGACAGTGAACACAGTTCTACTGAGGAAGAACTGTTAAAATTTAATTACATTTTTTCTAAATAATAATTCTGGTAGCAACTCATTTATTTGTTGTGGATCAAATAACCCCCAGCGATGTTCTAATACTATATGACTAATAATGACAAGAGTAACATTTCAAAACATTATATCTAATTTTTGTTCATGTTTAAACATCAAAAGTTTGTGCTAACTAGCTGAGTTTACTTCAGTATTTCCTGGCAATGAGCATTAGAAAAGAGAAAAATATGCTGGTCACAAAGCTGTTAATATAGAGCTGGTTTAATATATTAATGTGGAGTTTTCTGTATCCACAAAATTAGTTTAGCATAATATGTCAGAAGATTATATAGCTTTATCTTATTTGTTTTTCTACACTTTAAAATGCTGTTTCTATGCTAATAACTTTAAGAAAATATTTTTACAGCAACTTTTAATTACTAGAAACTGGACAAGGAAATAGTAATGAAAAAGTAAACTTAGGTAGAAAAATGTACATCAGGAACAAATGTGAATATGTGACAAAATTAAAAAAAAAATTAGGTTCTTGTTATCAGGGGTGTAGAATATATCCAAGGTTTTGGGGGAAATTTCTACTGACTGAGGAAATTTTGAATATTTTCTTAAACTAAAAATGTAAGTGTAAAATAATAACTTGTTACTTTGCAGTGCTTATAATATAAACTAACATCTGTATTTTTATGTTACAATGTATACTTAGTCTCTTAACCATCTGATCGCTGCTGATGAATATATTTGGTCACTGTGCTGTTATTTTTTCCACAACACACTTATAATTCAAAATTATATAAGTTTATTTTTTAAGTTTAAATGTTTTAAATAATTGCTATAAGGATTATAATCATGTACACAGTTACATTTTTAATTTCAAGTCTAAAAAAGCATTAGTTAAATACATTAAGAAAACTGTGCTGTGAAGAAAGCATTACAATATTGTCCTTTTTAAGGCGGTCAAAGGATTAAGCACTTATTACATAGAATAAATGACTTTGTATAACAAAATAGATTTTTGCATTTTAAGGGAAATTTAGATTGTGTTTGGAGGAAATTTCTAAATTTTGAACATTTTCTACACTTCTGCTTGTTATGTTACTCTCACAATTCTAGATTACTTGATAACAGTAGAAAATATAAATACTATTTATCGAGATACATTTTCTCTCTGCACTGGTTTTTACCTTACATAATATCATACAAATTTTAATAGGGATAAGAATTGTGAAATTGTTTGAACAGTTAACATTTCTTCTGTTCATTGAGAACCCAATAACATAGAAATATTTTTTACTATCAATATGCTCATGGAAACTGAGTTTAGAATGGTTTCTAGAATTAATTTTTTCCCCATAGACATTAAGGGTTTTGAATGGATGAAACATATTAAACTTGGCTCTAATAAATTGGCCTCCACACTTGCTCTGCTACAAAGAAACATGGCTAATATGACATTAATCTGCAACTTTTAGGTAGAGCAGACAATGTATTACACTTAACAAAAACATATTACATAACATTTTATCTAATAAAAATATTTGGTCAAAAACACAAGGCTGGGACATATGTATATACACACTCACATACCCTCTTGTTAAGTATTTGTTTTCTTTACTTAATTTTATTTTCATTATAGTATTTTAACAAAATACTAATAATTTTAAAGTAAGACTTTAACCCTAAATGTATTTACCAATAGAATTTTGTAAAACGATAAATTAAAGGTGGAAATATCTAAACAGTGTCTTCATGCTTCAAGAGTTAGATGTTAATGAATTCAGATTTAACTGAAAATGATAAAGGTTACAAAACTCTGATTTATTTTGTAGCTATTTCTTTGGGAAGGAGGAAAAAAAAGTTTATTACTGATATACATGAGCAATCTGAATTATTTTACTGTTAATATTATATAATAGGGTTTTAAATTATTGCCAAGATATATATAGTTAAAAAAAAATAATAATAATTTTAGCCGTTTTAGTAACAGGAGTGGAAGTTTCTCATATTTAAATTTTAGTATTTTTCCATCTAACCACTGCTGATGGATATATCCCTTCACTGAGCTTTTATTTTTTTCCACAATACACTTATAAATATAAATTATATAATTAGGAATTTTTAGTTTATTTTCAAAGTATGGTGGTAATAAATAATAATAATGACTGTTATCGTCTAGCACCTAGTTATATTTCTAATCTGAAAGTTAAGTCAGTAATTTTTTAGTACATTGTAAAAACTATACAGTGAAAGCAACATTGCCCTTTTCAAAGATGGTTAGAGGATTAAATTAGGAAATTTTCTCTTTCTAAGCCTAACAAAATATAAATTGCTTGCTCTCTTAACTTTGTTTCTATTTCTTATTTCCTATATTTACCAGATTCAATTATTTTAAAATGTCACTTTTTAAAAAGCCAGTGTACATGTTTTACTTTCGCATAAAATTGTGGCAAAAATATCCATCTCAGAATAATATTGATCCTGTGGCATTTGATACTTAGATGTTTTATTGTATGGATATGAATATGGAATTCTACTTTATGCAAAGACTATCAGGTTTTCAGTAAAGTCAAAAAGCCTCAAGTAAAAATAAATTTCTATGAAAATTTGCTATAAATTAATATTTTATTTAATATACTTCTCATTGTACGGCTTGCATTTATTTATGTGATTTCAAGTTGAGAAATTACTGCAACTTTTTTTTCAATACTTCATTAATTTTAATATTTATGATTTGTGACTTATTTTCATGATTACGGAAGTTTCCAATTTAAAAATTAAATTATTGAAGTATCCTTTGATTAATATATTTATTATTAAATAATTTTTAATAAATAGAAAACTTCACTTTTAATCTATCTAATTTATAAAATTATATTTTATAATTTTGACACGAAAAATTATTTGAATTCTGCTGTTTTTAATTAATTAATTTTGATTGATAAATCAATTAATTTTAGTTTTATGATTGAAATTGAAGTTAATAAGTATTTGATACATTTTTAAGAACACTATAATTTTATCATTTTTGACTATTTTGCCTATGTAAGGAAGTGCTCAGTTTTCAGTATAGAACTGAATTTTGTCGTACAGTTAATTGATATTATGGAAATTTGGTGGATAGAATAGTGTGGACTATTTAGTTTTTCATTGATTATATATCAGAATTATTCTGATCCCCCCAACCCCCAACCCCCTTGTCATTGTATATACAGGGGGGATGGAAATACTGCTGAATAAGGAGATTTTTCTTTTTTTTTTTTTTAATTTATTTATCTTGGTCTAGATTGATTGAAAAATTTTAAGTTAATCTTTCTGTGTAATATATGTGCTTGTTATTTCAAAATAAATTAAAACTAATATTTTGATTTCATATATAGACCCATGGTAAAAATATATCCAAGAAAAAATGTTATAATTAGAGTAAAAACTGTATTTGTAGCAACTAATTATCTTCATATTTTAGTTGCTATCTTTGTTGATTTTATCTAGATATTAAAATTAACTTTTGCATACAATTCCTTGAGATATCCGTTGTTTGCAATTTGTTTAAAAGAAAATTCCATTTAGAAATTGTGAAAAAGGCTAATGATTATTTTAGCTAGAATTAATTTTATTCATGTTAAATAATTAATTAAATTAAAAAGTAAAGCTATGAGTATAATAATAAAATTCATTCCAGAGTACTTATTTAAGCTCATTGAAGAGATAATGCTTAAATTTTATGCTCCTGTCATTGGTTTTTGATAAAAAATATAATTTAATAAACTATAATAAGTATGACAGAAAATGTAACGGATAATTAAACAGGTTCTTTAAATATAGGTAAGGTTTTTCTTTTAAATATTTCCAGTTTTTTTTTTTTTTTTTTTTCCCCTTAAGAAAAAATTAATTTTACTAAATCTATATTTTTCGACTACTGTAAGAATAAAATCTTGCCCCTAAATTAAATACTTTATTGAAATATGTTAAATAAAAATCTAGTTCTGGGGGTCTAAAACTATTATTTGACACTTTAAAGTGTTATTCAGTTATTTTGAAAAAACTGGTTCATATATCCATATTTAATTAAAATATTCCTATGAGCTTATTGTTTAGCAAGTAGTACTTTTCTTTTTTCATTATTAAATGCTGATATGTTTAATATACTTTTGTTAATAGGTAGTCATTTATAAAATTTTCAGTTGGTCCTCACATTTTTTTTGGTTTCTGAATTTAGTTAGCAATTATTTTTATTAAATATGTTGTTTACTTGTTTATATGCTGTTTTTCTTGAATGGTTTGAAAATACAAAACACAACTTAAGCTGTTTAAAAACAAATAAGGAAATCAAATAAATACTTAATACACTTAATATAACATATAATTGGAGTATTAGTTTACTTTTTTTAATGCAAAATGTTTATTTGGTTGTAGTAAGCTATATTCTAGCTAGTAATTCAGATTTTCCTTTTTATGTTCTTAGTTATTCTCATTTTTGTATTTTTGCAAAAGAAGAAAGTAGTTAACAGTATTAGCCAGATTATTAGGAATGTTTTAACATTTTCTGTATTTTCTGAAAAAACATTGAATGGAATGATCTTAAACTTCAGACATACAAAGACCATTTACAAACTCATATTTTCCATCATCGATTTAATCACAAGTGCAATTACAGGGACCAACCACAAATTGTAGAAAAACACAAATACTTTGGATTACCTTGCATCATAAAATGCTGCAAATGATTTATAACTTTAATATATAATTTCACATACTATGTGTAATATTTGTATGCCTGTTTGGGGGAATTGTATGATTATTTAGACTGATATAATTTTTTTTTTTTTTTCAATAATAATTAATTTTTTTGGTTATAAAAGAATGGATTTTAGCAAAATTTTACAAAACTTTTAAAAAACTTGACAGAATATTAGAAAATCATTATTCTGAAAAATAAAATGCACACATGTAATTTTTGTTGAGATATGAGTATTTGTACACTTATGCTCAAAAGTTTAGCAAGATTTGCAAATGACTAGTTTTTCTCAATTTAAAAACTTACCTCTTGGTGAAATGTTTTCAAACATTAGGCATCTAAAAAACTGAGTCTTCCTCATGCTTTTCACTGAAGATTGGTTTAAGTCAACATTTAGGGGACTGGTAACAAATTGAGCAAAATTAATAATGTTTGTGATCACCCTGTATTGTTAAATGAACAAAATTATTTGTAACTTTAGGATATGTTAATATAGACCTAGTACAATTTGTGAGACGATAGCATGTTAAATAACAGAGATATAAGCATTTATTTGAAAACTCCCCAAAAAATTGACAAGTTTTTTATTTATAATATGCAGAATTTTAAACGAAAGTTTTTCACATTTTTAGATAAATTGAAAAAGCACTTTTGAAACAATATTCTGCAATCGGAATACAAATATCTTAAATATCTCATATAATATGAGCATTTCAAAGAAGTTCTGTTTAGAAGAGATCATATATTTGGGTCATCTCTAATTTTGGTTTATATGTGCAGAAATATAAGGGACCTTAAAGAAATAAATTTATTTCTTAAAATTTAAATTATTCAAATTGAATTTAAAAGTATTACAAAAATTACTTCTATTTTAATATTTTGACATATGAAGTTAATTATAGCATATTAATTAAGATGTTTGGTTTTAGACCAAATACACTGCTGGCTATTAAAATTGCTACACGAAGAAGGAATGATTGTAACGGAATGATATTTATTGGACACATATATTATAGTAGAAAGAACAATTGATTAAAATTTCAAGCAATTTGGAGCAATATATATGCTAAGAAAACAGTACATAAAGCAGCAACCTCTGTGAGCAATAACAGCACTTATCTGCCTAGGCATTGAATCGAACAGTGATTGGATGACATGTACACTTCATGAAGCTTCAAAATGATGCCACAGTTCATCGATCATAGTTACTTGTGAGTGATGGTAGGCCAGTCGCTTTTCAACTATTAAACAATCATTTTCATTTGTGCGAGATCAGGATAACACACTGACCAGAGCAACAGTCGAACACATTATGCATCAAGGAAGGTCCAAACAATACAAACAGCTTGTGGTCATGCATTGTTCTGCTTAAATGTTGTACGACCGACGCTTTGAACAAAGGGCAGAGTGATGGGCCTTAACTCGTCAGAAATGTAATTGCTGTTGTTCAGAGTGCCAGGAATGGAAACGAGGTGATCGATACTTGTATCCAATGGTACCACATACCATTACTCCAGATGATTACCCAGTGTGCAGTTACCAAAATTTTGATTAACTTCAAAGCTGCATCTCTGATACGAGCGTCTTTAATATATGATCAATGATGAACCTGGATGCAGGAATGATGTGATGTCGCCTTTCAGACAAATCACAATCCTGCTTTCAGCATCAAGATTACCTCATCCATATTTAACGACATTGTGAATAATGCACATGGCCAGCTGGTATTCGACATCGTCTTACTGTCCATCACCTGCAGTAATGATATGAAGTCCTATTGGGTGTATGCATTAATTTAAAAAGATTTTTTGGTAGAAAAAAGCTTTTATTTCAATATAATGATACAAAATAATTCATTCAAAGCATTATCATCACTAGCTATGACCTTTTCCCCATCTTTCTGGCAATTTATGGATTCCGGCCCAAAAAACTCCTCACTTTTTGAGTTCAAGAATGAATTGAGACAGTTTTTGATACCTTCAACTGAAGTGAAGTGTATTCCAGAAAGGTCATTCTGCATGGATATTAAATAGATACAAGTGGTAATTGGATGGTGCAAGATCTGGACTATATAGTGGATGGGACAAAACTTCCCATCCAATATTTTGCAAGTAAGTTTTCTCAGGTTGTGCAGCATGTGGTTGGGTATTATTGTCATGATGGAAAATCAATTTGTTGTGCCTAGTCTCCCATTCTGGTCATTTTTTCTTTATTGCTTGGTTGAAACACATCAATTGTTTTCAGTAAAGAGGTCCATCGATTGTTTGAGAACTTCTTAGCAGCTCGTAGTAGACCATTCCCTTCTGAGCCCATCAAATACACAGCATTACCTTAGCAGCATGAATATTTGGCTGGTTGGCCATATGATTATCTGCACTTATGATTATCATAATAGATTCACTTTGTCGCCAGTAATAATGCAATACAAAAAAGACTTTTTTTTATGGCGATTAAGCAGCATCTCGGACATGCAAAATCACTTTTCGACGTCTCTCAGCTTTAACTCGTAAGGTACCCAATTTCCTTGCTTTTGAATCATTCCCAGTGCCTTCAACCATCTGAAAATTGTTGCTTAGTCAACATATAATGATTCTGCAAGTTCTTGTGTTTGACACGGATCTTCATCAAGTACTGCTTCCAATTCTTCATCTTCAAACTTTTTTGGCTGTCCCAGACGTTCCTTGTCTTCTGTGTCAAAATCACCACTTTTAAAGCGATGAAACCAGTACTGAAGTTCGAAATTGATGGTGTATGATCACCATAAGTTTCTAATAGCAGCAACCTTTCAGCAGCACTTTTCTTCGAATTAAAGAAATACAGTAAAACTCCCCGCAAATGCTTTTTTGTTGGCACATATTCGCAGATTAAAAAAAAAAATATGTTGTTTACACTTTGGCACGTGGATACATACTACAAGCTGAAGCCAGATGACATAGTTACAGTATGGTCGGATACGTATAATACTAGTAGCGACATCTCTTAAAAATCCTTCAAAATTAATGCATACAATACACCCAATAATTTAATTATACACATATGTATATAGTATATATAAATGTATGTATTGGAACTTTTTTAAACATTACCACTGGAAAAAACGATATATCACATGAAAAGGGGAAAAAAAAAAAAAACATATATATATAATATAATTCAAATGAAAATATACACAAATGCGAACTATGTGTACATATTATTACATACGTGTTAAAATACACGCACACACATATGTATAAAGAAGGTCATTCTCACTTTATGGAAATGACTTTAGTAGTTGAGTTTTATATATAAATGCTGTATTATTTGCTTCGATTTGCTTCTGTCTGATAGTCATGATTCTTGAGAATAGTTCTAGCTCAAATTTTCCATGAAAGTAAACTGTTTGTCAATTCTATCCCATTCCTCTTGTACCATTTTCCAAAGTCCATTCAATGTTCTTGGATGCCGTTTTCCTAAAGCTTGTTTTAATAAACCAAAAGCACGGAAGTACATTGGAGAAGCGTCGGGTGATTTTAGAGGTATTTCTTTAAATGGGATACATTTTATTCCCATTTCTGATTCTTTCTTTGTGTTTGCCGAAAAAGCGACAGTTGATTTAGGCATGTGACTAGAGACTTTGTCCATATGAAGCTTAAATTTACCAATGTCCTTTTCATATAAAGCTGGAATTTCTTCTTTAAAAATTGGTTTGGTTCTAAAATATTCTGCGAATAGTAGAGTGAATTAATTTTGGTTTTACTTGAGACTTCTTTTTAATTTTTAAGTTCCTGTTTTACAAAATCCTACAACTATCTTGAATACCTTTGGGAAGTTTCCTGTACACTAACGGAGCCATTTCATACGGTCATTCCCGTCAGATGAGTAATAGAAAATTTATCTTTTTTATTGCAGTCATTTAAATATGCCCATGCTTCATCGAGTGTTACTACAAATTTCTATTTTTCAGCAGCTAAATATTTTTCATATAATTTTCTACATTTTTTCTAGCAATATGCTTTGGTAATAGCAGATGAACTTTAGGTTAAACATCTTTTTTAACTTTAAACCTTTATGAATGATTTTACTTACAATGCCAAAAGACATACCTAGTTTTGATGCAGTGGATCTTTGAGTTGGCGGATTTTCTTTTAGGATCAGAGACTTCACTTTCTTGATATTTACCTGCATTTGAACAGTCTTAGGATGAGGTTTCGCGGTCATGTTTTCATTTTTACTTTCACTTAGACTTTTTTCCCCCTTTCAAATTTAATATATTATAAATATCTTTCTTAGAAATGCGATACCCGAGATTTTTCCACCGCTTTATAATTTGGTGATACGAATATTTCTCCTCGGAAAGTACACCTACGTAACATTCGATCCATCTATCAATTTTCAAAGCCATATTCAAAATAAATCTTTAATTTTTACATTCCAATCAAAAGATAAAAGTAGCAGACGATTATTCAAAAGTTGCCAAATTTTTTATCTCAAACTGCAAAAGAGAAAAATAAATTATAAAATTGTTTCCTTAAAGTGTGAATGACTTTCTGTGAGTGTGTATAAATATATAGAGTCGGCAGCAAAAGTATCTGAGCACCTAGCAAAAATTTCTATATAAAAAAAGTACATTTAATACTGTTTAAGTGTAATTAAACTAAGTGTAATTACTAATTAAAACCATGATTCCAAATTTTGATAGTTTGAATATTGATTTAATTTTCTAAAAACAAATAACTCAGGTAAACACTTGACGGCTGTTATCAAAAATCTTTCATAAAAGTTACTAACACATTTGCTGCTCTACCCACTGAGCCAACACATACAAATTTACGAAATTCTGAAAAATACTATCATCACATAAAACAAAAGCCAAATGCTTAACTGAACAACATGACACAAGGACCGTATAGTGGTTTGATATTTATTTAAATTTTACCCATTAACATTGCGAATTCAATTTCAGCCAGTCAGGTCTTAAAATTTTAAGAAAGAATCTTCCCAAGAGATAGTAACAAAAATTTCCCTTTTTACCCTTTTAAAACAAGTTAGTGAATTAAATTTAAATTTTACTACTAATATTAACAAACATTAACCCCAATTAAAATTAAAAAAAAAAAAAAAAAAAAACTTTAAGCTATTTGCAAAGCTTATAATTTAACCTAAACTGAAAAGATAAATAAAGCAATTCATCTCCTCATTCCTAACTTGCATAACTTGGAAAGATCAGGAATAATAAAATTGTAAATTTTTACAATTACCAGATCCAGCCAAGATTATACAAGTTATCTCTCCAGATGAAAATTGCTTTGCAAAATATGGGAAAGTTATAACTGAAATACTTGAGATAATATAAGAAAATTTTACAGTAAGCAAATATGCACAAGCTGGAAAAATTCACTTCCCATAATAAGTATTTACACAATTTTAACTAACAAGAATTAAACTGCTATTTAAAAAAAACCAAAACAGTTAAACTAAATTTTTAACTGATCAAAAATTTAAACAATCGCAAAATTAGATTTTTCTTTAAAACTGAACATTAATCAAATTTAACGATAAGGAACACATTTGAACCATTCCAGTGAGTGCACATTTACCAAAAAAATAAATAAATAAATAAAACTGAAGATTTAAAACATTCATAATTTTAAATTTTAACATTAAATAAAGTTAATTCTGTTAAAAGACCTGCTATACTACTGGCTGAAATAAGTGCAATAACCAAACTCGGCTAAAGGATATACCTTCATTAGAAATTAAAAAAAAAAAACTGTAATCTATAATCAAATTTCTGAAAACCAATGACCCTAATTTTTGATAACTCATTTAAAAAGGTGCATTCTCATTGGTAAAACTAACACAACCCCCATGGAACAAGATTATCACCCAGTCCTAAATTAATGACCCATTTCGCCTCAGGTGACCAGGTAAACATTCTCATGCATAGAACATTCCGGAAGACTATTTAAAACATGCATTTTGACATTAATGAATTTAACTGCCATTACCAAATCGATTAGGATTGTTAACATTCCCTTAGTAGAGCTTAACAGCAACCGCAAAAGGCATCTGCTAAGAGCAACGATGAATAAAGAGAAAACAGCTGATTCACAGATGCGCCTCGCCAGGAGGGTGTCGAAAGTAAATGACCCAGCCGTTTGTCTGAGAAGGCGAAAGACAGGATTTCCAAGCAAAAAACGAAAACCAGATGCACTGCGCACATTCAAAGAAAATACATGCAGTAAATACGAACTGAATACAGCGGTACAGATGCTTAATGATTATTCTTTTTTTCTTTGGCACATGTCAGGAAAACACTTAACATACCTTTGACCATTTTAAATTGAGAAGAAAAGAGATTAGCAGAAACTGTTTTTCAAATGCATGGGAAATGATTTAACGCTCAATTAAGGAAATAAATTTTCCTTACAGGTTTTACTCCAGAAAAAAAAAAAAAATCTAATATTTAATCTTCTAATTTCTTTTATCAATAATTTTGAAAAATGATAACTGATTTGCACTAAACTGTCATAATACTTTATGGCATAAGTTACATTTACTCTAACAAATTGCTCGGGCTGGAAAATTTCTCCAGTAGCTGTTTTTAATTGTACATCAGCAGAAAACATTTTATGTTCTGGAAATAATCTTCGAAAACGATTTATCGGTACAGTGGAAATCGCTGATCCTGTATCTAATTCCATTTTTGCTTTAGCTCTATTTTCTATCAAAACTCAAATTTTTATAGGTTTAGTGCCTTCAGATTGTAATGACAAAATGTCTACAGTATCAAGAACGTTTACATTTTTCTTTTGAGTAACATTGTTTTGTGCGTTCCGACACACCTTACTCAAATGTCCACGGTTTTTACAAAAATTGCAAACTGCATTAATAAATTTACAAACATTTACTAAATGAGAACTATTTCCACAACGATAACAATGAGTTTTACTTTTATTTGCACTCGCAGTTTTGTTCACATTTTGTTTACTTATGTTATTTTGAGAATAATTTTGTTTTGGTTTTTTAGCATGAACAGAAACTTTATTTAAATTTTTATTTTGTAATTCTACCATATCATTTTCAGTACTTTGCATATACTCGGGGAAAGCAAAACTTGACAGCACTGTATATGCTACAGAGACCTTTTTACGCACTTGGCGTTAATTGGGTTGCCACATCGGGCGATCTAACGATGATTTGAGAAAGGTTTTTTTTTTTTTTTTTTCGATTAATGTAAAAATATTTTTTCAGAGCATATTTTTTAATTTCTTTACACTAAATTGGTTACTTACAATTTATTGTGAATCCATATTACTGCAAATTGAGTAATATACTAAATTTTACCCTGAGAGAGAGAGAGAAAAAAAAAAGTTTAATACGTAAATACTTTGAAAACGAAAAAAGAAAAAAAAAAAATCTAAATTAAATATTATTTGTATGTATATTTTTTGTCTTTGTTTCCTTCAAAGAGAAATTTACTTTTTTTTTTTTTTTTTTTTTAAATTTAAAAATATACTTTTAAAATATTTCGAATATATTTGGCAGAAAAATTATTTTATCATAAGATTTAAACTGTGATTTATAAATGGCAGTATTTTCTCAAGAGAAAATGAGCAAAAAGTTATGAATGAACAAAAGGTAATAGATTTTCAATTTGCATTATTATTTGCCGGTTAATCAGTAAATGTTAAAAGTAGTAAAAAAAATGAGAAAGTGGAAATAGTTTATTGCTTTTATGATAAATTCAAAAATTCAAAAAATATTAATTTAAAATAAATATAGTGAATTTTCATGTGCAGAGGCAATTTCTGTTTACAATTTGTTTGTATATTCATTCTGTCTGTAACCTGATTTTTTAAGCTAAATATGAATATGAGAATTTTTATATTAATTTGTGAATAAAGTTAAGAAACTCACAATTTACGTAAAAAGGAAACGAATTTTAATTTACTTATAAATATGACTTTTCTTGATGTCTTTATTTAATACTGATAAACACATACCTTTGCGATTGCTATTTTTAAAAAACTGAGTTGAAACATCTATTTTCTTAGCATTTTTATGAGGTTGGAATGAGATTTTTATAGATGAGAAAAAGGGAAATGTTACGTTATTCAATTCTTTGGAATATGAATGAAAGCATGGCATTTCACGCATTTTTCAATTTATTTTGATGTATGTAATGGATAAGAAAGCTTTGATATTAATGTGATATTATATTTAAAAGCAATCTTAAAATTTTCAGAAACAATGTTCCCAATTTTTTTTTTTTTTTTTTCAGAACTATTTTTTTCAGACAGCATAGACTAAATAAAAACGATTTATTTTTTATTTTGTGAAATTTTTTTTTCCTTTGGCACAGTTAAAAAAATATTAAAGGTAAAATTGAGAGATAATGTTCGACAGAAATTTTCAGAAAATTATATAGTTACCGTTTCAAAGGGCTGCAATTTATAAATAAAGTTAAGGACCCCTCCCTTTTTTTTTAAGGATATCTGTATATTTAAATCGAAAAATAACTATTGTAGTAAACTATTGAGCAATTGCAGCAAATGAGTGAAAATTCCGTCATACTTGATACTGAAAAACTTAGCAACTGAATCGATACCAATATTGTAGCCATTTGGAATTAATTTAGATATCTAAAAATAAAAGTTTTTGGCTTTGTGTAGCTTTTGAAAGAACTTCGTGGCATTTTTATGAATATAGAAGGCTTTTGGCTCTAAATCAAATCTCTAAAAGATAGATTTATAAGGACGAGAGAACTATTTCTTTCAAAGAGCAAGTAATAATGAAAATAATTGTGCTGTTAAATTTTGCGGTAGACTACCTTGATTAAAGCAGGCAGTGTCAGGAATACAGTCTCATGCATACACAATAAATAAATAGGCCTCTTTTAGAAAATTATACTATGTGTAGGACAGAATTTAAATTTCATTTCAATTCATTTGACCACTATCAGCCTTTATTTATTTATTTATTATTAATTTAATTTAAACATAATGGTAGTTAAATAATATAGTTTTTATTCATTTGAAGAAATTATTATTTTACCAACTAAATCCAAAGAATTATAAGTAATAATTCTATTCGATGTAAGCTTTTTCTAATCAACATTTTTTCTAATGATATCTTTAAAAGTAAATATTTTAAACTACAATATATAAATCGCTACATAATTGCTCTATATATGTTTAAAATTTTGTAATTTCTCTCCAAGGTATCGATCTATTTGTTATAAAGTCTGAAACAATATTTATTTCCTAATTAATTTTCTTTAAGTAAATACCCATTAAAATAAAATTTGTTTTACAAAGGAATGCTTGCTAATTATGTAATTTCGGCTTTAAATAATTGATCTGTCTCTCATTTATACATAAATTTTACATACATAAGTCTGATTCTTTTTATATTATTAATATTATTATTAAAGATAATTATGTTTTTCTTTTAATTGTTTTGTTAAGGAAAAACAAAAAGAAAGTAAAACCTTTAGTATATAATACATAGTATAAATTAATGTAAACACCAGATTAGTTGTTGGTATTGGGAATAAAAATATTTTATATAAAAACGCGCCGAATTGAAATTATATTATCATTGTAATAATAATAACACAAAAAAAAAAAAAGTATTTATCGAAATATAATATATTTTTCCTCATTCCTGTAAGTTTGAATATTTCATTGACATGTTTGGTATGAATCTGTTGTAAAAATTTCCGAAACGTTCAAATCCGTCAAAATTTTTTCTCTATTTTTGATAGTTGTGAAATTAAAAAAAGCGGACTGTACATTAATTATCTTCAAATGTTCAGAAAATAAAGTAATCTATTAGCCCCACCAAACTTCTTCGCACTCACAATAGGGGTTAAAAGGTTGCTTCTGGTATTCCCTCTTCCGCCAATATTTCGCCAACAGACTTTCTTCGCGAAACAATACATTCACATAAAATTTATGCTTATCTATTATAAAAAATACCTTGTGTTAACATAAATACGTTTAGTTTAAATAAACAATCATTTTTCAGTTTACCGGAATAAAAAGAATCGAGTAAAAAGTTTATTACGCTTAAATATAGTAAAGAACTATTTTCTTTCGCGGAAGTACATTTTCTACAGGCTTCCACACACTGTCAACTTATGCTTTCCCCGAGTATAGTTACGGCTTGTTCTACTGCTTTTTCAAAAGTTAAATCCTCAACCTGCGACATTAATTTGCTTTGGATTGTTTCATTTTTTAATTCACGTAAAAATTGTTCTAACAAATTTTCTGACAGCGAATCACCCATAAATGCGCAATATGTTGTAAATTTCTTTAAACGAACACTGAAATCCTGAACTGATTCACTATCCCCTGAAAACATTTTCTAAATTTAATGCGTTCAGTAATTTTGATAGGGGTCTTACACAGATGTTTTGTAAAACATGTACTAGTTCAGCATAAGTTTTCGATTCAAAAAGATCTGGGAACAATAAATTTGTCAGTAAATTATATAATTTCGGTCTGATAAAGGTAATCAAAGCACTAAGTTTTTTTTCGTCCTATATGTTGAACAATATGGAATTTTGTTCCAATCTCCTGATTTAAGCAAGACTCAATAGAATCATTAAATTTTTTAAAAATTTGAAACACTTTTAATGTAAGTATGTTACTTGCATACATGAATACAGTTTGCTAATAAATACATGCAATCAAATAAAAGAATGGAAAAGAACGAATAAAAATTAAATGTAGGGGAGAGTGGGGTTGAATGGGACGCAGGATGAATGGGGCAATAGCAAAATTTTTATGTTTTGCAAGCACTGGAAACTTGACAATTTTTCTTATATATGGCATCACTGAGGTCATTCATCAAGTGTAGTTTCAGAGTTGTGCTATCTATAGAAGGGCGGAAAAAAAAATTAAAGTGTCTTTTTCTGCTGACAAAGTAAGTTTTTACTGATTCAATTAGGTAGTAGTTAAGACATTAAGTATTTGCTCAAAGTTAATATAACTCTTATATAGTGAAAAGGCATAATCTTTTATTGTGTTTATGATATTCAAGATGAATATTGACAGTTGTTGATTAAGCCTATTTCTTGTTTTATATGATCATGTGGTGGTTGGGATGAATGGGACATTCCCCACTATGTGCTACTTTAAAATTGTACACAAGAATTACATTAAAACAAATCTTAAATAGATTTTCAATATTTTTATAACTTGTAGTTTAGTAGTTATAACATGGAATTATAAAAGTAGCATGGATTTAGAGAAATAGATTGAAATTAACTGTTCTGATTTTTGTTCATAATAATTATGATTAAAAAATTATAAGTTAGAATATTCAATGCAACTTAAATCAATAATTGAAAATAAATAAATAAATAAACTAATAATCATTTGATTAAAATCACAATTTCAAACAAGCTAATTAAATAAATCCTGGTGATTATATTGCAATACAGTATAGAATGCTGATTTTTCTAGATTAGTTGGAAACAAAAGTTTATCTGGATAATTTGTACTCTATTATAATGATTTATCTCTTTCTAGTGTCTTATTTATTTATTTTTAGATGAGGTCTTATTAGATTAAATTACCAAAGCCTAGAGCACTAGGAACTGTGCGAACCAAAGGACTTTTGCCTTTTGACGTTAATTTCAGTAAATTCATAGTGTGTAATAAAATCACATAAATCAATTTAACTTTAAAAATTTATTTACTTTCCATTTTGTTTTCTTTTCTTTGTTAACTCCAGTCCTGTCCCATTCATCCCCAATCATGTCCCCATAGGTGGGGATGAATGGGACAATGCACATGCATGTAAAAAAATTTATTACAGTGCAACGCAAAAGTTTAGACAATGACGTTATTCATCTTTAAAATTTAGAATTATGACGTCAGAATTACGAAAACCTGTACATATGTTTAAAATATGTTTTAAAATGCTATAATCAAAAGACAGTCGTTTGATTTGCAATAATTTTAATTTTTTTGATAAAAATAAAAATTTGCTTGTCGCAAAAGTTTAGACACGATTATGAGTTTCTGTGAATATTTGCTGGCATATGCAAATTTAAAATCGATGATGTCACAGATTTTGAGTACTTAAGTTCTGCAAATGATAACGCTTCGTAGTCGACATGCTGCGAGCTAAAAAAATCTGGAGTGACTCCACTCGACTTTCCGAATATTGAGTAATTAACAGTTTTCAGATAAAGTAAAGAAAGAGTAGTTGTTAAACAAACAAAAGAGAGAAAAACATAATAGAGTGTTTGAGTATTTTTCTCCATATATTACACTATGTTTTATTTAACGCTACTGAACTTTGAGCTCATAGATCATAATGATAAAGAACTTTTCGTTGTGTTCCTGTAAAAACCTATAAATGCTAGATTCACCAAAATGCTTATAGTTAGTGCAAAAGTGATTTATAATACTCATATAAAATTTCAGCTCAATTGAATAAGGCGTTTAGATGCTATCGCGCTTTTTAAAATTTGGTCCCATAGGCCATAATGATGAAGAATTTTTCTTTGTGTCCCTGTAAAAAAAACTGTAAGTGCTAAATTCACCAAATCTATACAGTTTGCGCAACTGTGACCTTTAACATGTGTACAAATATTTTTCTCAGATTAATAAGGCGTTTAGACACTATCACACTTTTAAAAATTTGGCCCCATAGGCCATAATGATAAAGCATTTTTCCTGGTGTCCCTGTAAAAACACTATAAGTGCTAGATTCACCAAAATCAATAGGGTTCGTACTATGGTGACTTGCAATATACGCACCAACTTTCAGCTTATTCGAACAAAGCGTTTAGACACTAGCATGTTCACTCACAGACATACATACACACGGTAACAAAAGTCTCCAAACACTAGCAAAAATTCTTATATAAAAAAAGTACACTTAATATTGTTTTGTTAAATAAATCCTTGTCGAATCCCGTTCTTAGACTGACTAACTCCTCTTTCTTTACTTTATCTACAAAACTGTTAATTACTCAATGTTCGGAAAGTTGAGTGGAGTCACACCAGATTTTTTTAGCTCGCGGCATGTCTACTACGAAGCGTTATCATTTGCTGAACTTAAGTGCTCAAAATCTGTGACATCATCGATTTTAAATTTGCATATGCCAGCAAATATTTACAGGAACTCATAATCGTGTCTAAACTTTTGCGACAAGCAAATTTTCATTTTTATCAAAAAAATTAAAATTATTGCAAATCAAACGACTGTCTTTTAATTATAGCATTTTAAAATATATTTTAAATATATATACAGGTTTTTGTAATTTTGACGTCATAATTCTAAATTTTAAAGATGAATAACGTCATTGTCTAAACTTTTGCGTCGCACTGTATTAATTAAAAATGATAACTTTAAAGTTAGTATGTTTATATGTAACTGATTACTGAAGTGTACTTATGAGCAATGTTACAAAATTCTAAATTACATATGGTGAACGTTATCAGTAGAAACATGAAAAATGTCCCATTCATCCCCACTCTCCCTTATGAATAACTTTTTTTTTCCTTCTCGAAAAAATAAAAAATTTCAAATTATCTCAGCCAATAAATTACGATGACGCCAATCCTATTTCCGCCGCGACAGTAGACAAAGACTCACCATCTGCCCATCTCCGATCACTTTACGTTTCATTTGAAATATTAATTTCCTTTATGAGACAGATAGATTTTTGAATAAACTGATATTTAGAACACATTTCGTCCTCTTTTTTATGAAGAACTGCAGATTGCATTACTAATTATTTTGAAGTAGACATTATTAAATGTTCAAGAGCAAAAAACTTTTTTTTCTTTTTTTTTCATTTTATGATCATTGCCATTTTACTATTTTTTAGCAGGAAAGAAGATTTATAATTAAACTGTAACTATGATATGACGAGGCGTGCTTCTTATATTTTTACACACAGAATTTAATAAACGACTAAGAACAATTACAGCTGACATACACGTACTAGATACATGGTTACATTTTAAAGACTGATCTGTTTTAGCATTAATACAAGTAAAGGGGAATTAGCAGATCATTGATTGGACAATACAGTTCACAGGTATAGTCAGTAACAAAAGTGTCCGAACACTAGCAAAAATTCCTATGTAAAAAAAAGTACCCTTCATACGGTTTTGTTAAATAAATCTTTGTCAAATCCTCCTCTTAGTCAGTCTAAGAACATGATTCGATAAGGATTTAAATCTTTGTCAAATCCTCCTCTTAGTCAGTCTAAGAACATGATTCGATAAGGATTTATTTAACAGAACCGTATGAAGTGTACTTTTTTTACATAGGAATTTTTACTAGTGTTCGGACACTTTTGTTACAGACTGTACCTGTACATTTATGTGACATCACTTACCAGAAGACCAATGAATTTAATCAGGAACATAATAATGAAATACATCATATTATATACAATATTTGTAGGAGTTTTTATAGGAAATGCACAATTACTTAGACATATATATGTTAAAAAAAAAAAAAAAAAAAAAAGGCAAGTCTTTGCTTATAACTAGAATGGATTTCAATAAAATTTCGAAAAAACTTGGCAAAACATTAAAGAAACTGTGTTGTGAAACACAAAATGCACATGTGTAATTTTTGTTATAAGTATTTGTAGTAAATATTTTTTTACTGTGCATGCACTAAATATAGACATTTCTTTATTATATAGGTTGAAAGCTAGATATAATTAGCGACTTATGTCAAAAGTTCATTTGATTAGAATGAAAATTAAGCAAATTATCAGCAAAAGAATGAGCTAGATTTTAGATATCTGGTGTTGAAATTCCATAAGGGGTTTATCAAATAGCACGTATTTAATTTGGAGATCCAGTTATTTCAACAATGTTGCAAAACTTCTTTTTTGTGAAAAACCCTTTATGAGCTTGTAACTTTAACATAATTTTATTTGTTTACTAAGATTTGTGAGTTCGTAAGGGGTTTTACCCCAAAAAGAACTTTAGCAACGTGGTTGAAGTAATTGGATCTCCAGTTTAAGTACGCAGTATGTGAAAAACCCTTTATAAAATTTCGACTACACTACAGGTTGATTCAAAATTAGTGTGACCAATTTTAAAAGCATGTAATTATTTATGGTAAACTTTAATCGCTTTACCACCTATTTTATTTTAAAAGTGAAACGTTTAAATTACCAGTTTAGCTATTTTTATTAGTGGGAGTAAATTATGGCTCCGAAATTAGATCCTCAAACCCGAAACGAAATTTTAAAGCTTTTGAAGGATAGTTGCTCATATTCTGTTATAAATAAAGCATTTAAAAATCAAAAAAGACATTTTTCTAATGGATTACTATCTAAACTTCGAAAAGAAATAAAATTTGGCTGGCAATCAAAAGCTTCAGGAAAAAAATGTAGACGAAAGGAAGTCCTTGGTGAAAAAGAAAAAAAAGAAGCTGGAAAGACTTATTGCTGTAGAAAATCCTCTGCCTCAGAGAACTTTAGCAATGAAACTACAGTTATCGCAATTGACAATGTGTCGTCAGATAAAGAAAATTGGCTATAAAAAGGTGAATAAACCAGTATGTCATCAAATGCCTGCTAAGACCGTAGAAAAATGAAGAAAACGTTCTTGGCCTCTGTATTTAATGTTACGCAAAGGTAGATACAAAACATGGATAACTTCGGATGAAGCACTGTTTCATCTGTCATCTGTCATCCACAACTGGCAAAACAAAGGTACAATATATTTCACGCGAAAAGCGTCGCAAAGACGCAGCTGTTTTGCAAAAGGCAAGTTGGCTGTCAAGTGTTATGGTATGGATGGGAATGTCCTCTCAAGGCTTAACAAAACCATTTTTTGTAGAACCAAAGGCTAAAATTGAAGCTAAATACTATCAGAATAAAGTTCTGAAGCACATGATCAAAGAAAGTAAACGTCTTTACCCCAAAAAAACTTTGTTTTTCACCAAGATTCTGCACCAAGTCATGCAGCAAAATGAACTATAAAATGGCTGAAAGATAAAAAAGTAAATTTTCTTCGTCCTGAGAAATAGCTACCATGATCAGTGTTGCCAGATTTGGGGACTTTTTTATTCAACTCTCACCAATAATTTTTAGAAGTGATATTTGCTATACATAATAGACGTTTATCTTTCGAAGTGCTTAGGCAACCGTTACAATTAAAATTTAGCGGTGAGGGTTGAATAAAAAAGTCCCCAAATCTGGCAACACTGACCATGATCCCCTGACTGTGCTTGCGATTATTTATGGGGATACTTAAAAAAACAATTAAGTAGACGTAAAATAAAAACACTTCAAAGGTTTCAAAAAACAATCAAAGAGGAAGTTGAAAAAATACCCCCCAAAAATGGCGAAAAGCTCTTTTGGCTTTGCCTAAACGTTTATTTAAAGTGTACTATACTAAAGGAAACCACATAGAAAATTTCATGTAAATAACTTAATTCAATAAAAACTTCTGATGCTCCAAAATTGATCACACTAATTTTGAATCAACCTGTACATCATCTTACAAGGAAGGTATGCATGCGGATGCTCTCAAAAATATACCAAAGAATCTACTCACCTAACTATACATAATTATAAGAAAAATATCGGCCTAATTTAATTTATTACATCTTTTAAAAAATATTGAAATTTTCATTAAATGGCGATTTGTCGCTCTTTTGGCTGCACAATGAATTTTCAAGACATTTTCTATGATACTCAAGAATGTTATAGAATACCACTTAGAAAGATGATCATATATTCGCACACAGTTTAAAGGGTTTAAAAACAATATTCTCTCGAAATCCTTTATTTCGAGGAATATAAAACTAATCCAGTTTGCTTGTTAAATTCATATACTCGTTAAAATAATGTCTATCAAAAATAAAAATTTAATCCATAAAAAAGATATAAGAAACAGTTTACAATGACTATCTTTTAATTTTACTTCATACAGAAAAAAGAAAAAAAAAATTTAAAACTATCTTTGGATTTTAGATGCAGATAAGCATAATGCGGAGATGATTTAAACTGTCTTCTTAGTTCCATATTCTTTTAAAAATTCTGTCATTTGTTTTTTTAGTTAAATTTTCTTCTCTGAAATTTCCGTAAGTTCCATATTCTTTTCTATATAATCTTTGTATATGATATCCATACGGCATTTAAAGTGTAGACATAACTGTAACCACTAAATTAAGAAAATTAATCTTGTTTTTATCTTAATATAAAATAAACCGAGTAAAATTAATATAAATAATCGTTTGCAGTTTGCAAAATATAATTTAAATGGCTATATATCTAAACTCAAAAGTCAAAATCAAAAATTTAATATAAGTTTAAAAATTATTATTTTTGTTAAAGTTATGTAAAATTCAATTAATGACTTTACAATGAACATGACATTTAAATTTTATATTCATATGTTCACTAGTTTAAAAATTATGTGCAAAGGAATAAAACGGGATAACAAATTGTTCCTTAACTTTTGGATATGAGTGTAGTTGTACTGCTTTGTAACCTCAGCCCTCGCAGTATTTCTAAAATTTTACGCTCATTTTATTATATTTAACCACTATTTTAAAACAATACTTTTTTACTTAATATTTTAGCATTAAAACATTCAAGAAATATTTCGTATTGATAGTTGTGTTGACAATGTAATAAAATGCGAAAAAATTTCAGGAACACTCCCGAATTTTTGTCAAACCTCCTTGAAGTTAGTGATAGACCTTCATATAATCCACAAGCTCCATCCTTAGATTAAATAGGTTTATCACATTTGTCATCCGGAGTTCAGATCCTAGTCTAAGCCCAGAATTCTTTCCAACATCAAAATCAGTTTGTACCAAGGAGGAATAGAGACGCACGTTTAAGCTAGCAATGACACGATCACGCACATTACTAAATATTAGATACCCAATTTTTTTTTTTTGGAATAAAATGTGACGCTCAGTGGATAAAGGTCAATTTTTTTGGCAAATAATCTTCATTGATTCTGGGAACCAAGCAAGTAATGGAAAGTGGAACTGTTGAAAGTTATGATATGCTTGTTTGGCAAAGTTTAATTTTTCCTGTAAAATATTTTTTTTAGGGGAGTAAGGGACAGTTGAAACATATTATTTTAGAGGGGGGAGGTAGAGAATGCATTCTCATAAATGAAAAGTTCATTAAGTAAGGGGACTTATTGAAGTGAGTTGTCCTATTCACATTCTAAATAACTGCATACAGTATGCAATAGGGTCAAATGATATTAATGAACAGTCCTAATTAAAAAAGAAATTTTAGCTTTTTCTCGATATTCACAGTAACTTCTGATTCATAGAAAGAGTTACTGTGAGTCATTAGAGCTCAACTAAATGATAGTCAACATTTTCTGTTATTAGTGTTGATAATCACTGGTCTGTTGATTGATTTAAATGTTTCCAGCACTAAATAATTTTTCGCTATCATATCAAACCAAACTACATATCTATTTTTCAGTTCGATCATATTTTGTAATTAATTACCTTGAAATAATCTATAACGTTTCAATTTCTTTATGGAAATCCAAAGGACAGATGGAAAATTAAAAAGAAAAGATTTAGTTATAATTGAATATTATTTGTAATATTCGAAATCAAAACATTATGTTTCAAATGTACTAAAAGACACCCCCCCCCCAAAAAAAAAAAAAAAAAAAAAAAAAAAAACGCCGCACTTAGATAATATATTTTTTCTTTGAAAAACGGCCAATTTGATAATTAAAAAAAAAAAAAAAAAAAGAGATGAAATGGATAGTGTTTGTGCCGTATATCGCATATTCAATATCACAAAAGGTAACTATCAATTGAGGAGATAATCTTATTATGAGCTAAAAACAAACTTTAAAAAGAAGTACAATTGTAAATTATCACTGCTTAGCCTGAACTTAATACAAAACATATTTTTTTTTTTTTTTGGATAGTGCAGATCTTTTTAACCAATAGAGTAGAAAGTTTATTTTTCTAAAATATTCCAGGTTCTTATAAGTAAAAAAAAAAAAAAAAAAAAATCGCTTTATGCATATCCTTTTTAACAAATAATAAAATTGAAACTATAAAAAGAAGTCATCCAGAAGTTGATGAAGAAAAAGGCGATAAAAGTTTTTTTTAATGAAATCAAATCTTTAATTTTAGCTAAAAAAATGAAAGTAAAGATAGCGTACGAAACATTAACGTCTGGCTCCACATGGTATGGACAAATAAGATAAGCACAATCCAATTGGATCAGGTTACTGGTAAGGCATCAAAAAATAAAATAACTACTCCCAAATTGTTTAAGGCTTCTAAAAGTTATATATTAAGTTACTTATTAATATCATATTTAATCTTCATTTTAAAGCTGGGAATAAAACGTGCCAAACCTACGGCTAGTGCCCGGTCACATGCCGACGATCGTCCCTTGCTGCTTTTCAGCCCAAAATACTGACTATTCAAGACTGCGCGCTTTCTCCTAACACGGAAATGCACGAACGTCACTACCTAGAGCAACCAATGGGGAAGAACCATCCCAGAGAGAAAAGGGGTGACGAAAAACAAATCCTAGCCGCCGTACGCGAGACCGGGGGAAAGGCGAACCTCAAATGAAGAACCGAGAGAGAAAATACGCGGAGTGCCGATGTAAAGCAAACTTACGGCGTAATAACGGGAAAGCGTTAAATCCTTAAATAAGTTTGATTAGATGGGGGTGAATATTACCTATTGCCGAAAAAGAAAAATCTTATCATGCTTTATGACACTCTCCCCGAAAAAGGAGTGCCCCCCCCCCAAAAAAAAAGGGTATAGCACGGAAAAGGAGCGTCCAAGCATGTGGAGCAGACACTTAAAGAATAGCCATCTACAGGAGTTTACAATGAGACACACATCTTGTCAATGAAAATATGATTACATTAAGTGCAAGAAAGCAGGTTTCGTGAGACAGTGTGACATACATACAACTGCACAAGTAGGTAAGTATCCATTGCTCTTGTTATTACAATGAAATAAAACATTTTCTTATAATTTTGTCCTGTCTCATTTATTTTCACATAAAAAATATTGCACATTTGCTTACATGATCTTATAAAGGGAAAAAAAACTACCTGCAACAGGAACATAAGGAACAAGTAAGTACCTATTATAAACAATGTGAGAAAAAAAATGCTGTAATAGTTATGAAGAATCTATATACATATATGACAATCTATGTAACACAATGAAGATTATATATGTGTTGAACTGAAACAAAACATACTAATGAAAACTAAATCTAAAATCATGATAAGTAATAAATAGTGTATAAGACTACTGTATACATAAAAATGAGTGACAAACAAAAACTATTGTAGAACACATGTATGTCAGAAACTGAAAAAACACAAAATAAAAAAATAAATAAAAATAAATAAATAAAAAGTGACATAAATTAGAGAAAAAAAGGTCTCTCTTCAATACATGAACAGTGACTAGTATGATCCTGGATTGAAAAGGAAACAAAAAAAGAGCAGCAACATTGGAATTACATCCCTGAAGAAGATGGAATTCCGACGCAACATAACGCCGAAAAAGGGTAATTAAACAATTTTGTAAATTAAATTTTATCTGGATGAGAAAAAAAAAAATCTATTGAGCAAAATAAATAAATATAAAAAAAAATGTGTAACATATGATGTGAAGGTAATGTAAACTTGTAAACAAAACATGAAAACGACCATTACTTGTCCATCTAGTGATAATTTCGAGCACCTAAAAATATTGGTTTTAAACTATACCTAAATTTAAATACTGGAAAATTACCAAGTTTACTTAATAATAAGATATAAATTAAACATAAATGACTGATATGAATTATTATTAAAAAATATAAATGGTATAACACTTCTAGGGTGACATGTCAGTTTGACTTACAGTAACAAATAATACTTGTGTAAAAAAATATACATATACCTGAATGAGAAAAATTGAGCCAAATTATGTACATATATCAAAATACAATTATAACATAAATACACGAAAAATATCAAGGTGCATTATACAAGTCACGTATAGAATTGAAAGACATAAACAAAAATAAAGATAAAATATGATACATGAACATGCTCAGTTGATAGTATAAGATAAGTATGGAATATATAAAAATATAAATGAAGTGGAAAGTATAGTGAGTTGTTTAAAAAAAAATATTACATATACAATTGAAATGAAATATATATAAAACAGACATACTACAAATTATTATTATCAAATATTTAAAAGTAACTTCTTTTTTTTTTTTTTTACCTAAAATTTTAGATACCTACAACATAAATAAATATATGAGAAATAAATGCATACATGATCACAAATTGTAGATTACTGAGTGTGTCGGCCTTAAAAAATATATAAAAGCATGTTACAAATAACTTAAAAGTTTGACAATTTTACAGACTATAGTTACAGGAAGTTTCACACTTATTGAGAAAAAACTTGTTAATAATAACATTTCAAATGATTTGTATATCATTAAGTAATCTGAAAACACATACAAAATTGAATGCCAAATATTACCAGTTATAGCATTTCACTATTTATACATATATAAAGTGGTCTGCATGTTACTATTTGAACTTTGTATCATATAAGTAGAACATTAAATTAATTTGTTGAATGATAACGTAAAAATATAAATCTAAAAACAAAGTGGGATCCACAAATATTTATACATCTAAGTACAAACATTTCTGATACACAAAAATATTATCTAGGTATGAGTATCTATGCAACAAACTACAAATGAGAGCCTCAACCAAAAATTGGAGTTGGTAAATAATAAATATAAGAAATAATAAAAGGAAGGAAGAATGAGTTGTAACTCAAGGGGGAAAAATATATATTACCTGTTTCTACTGCAGAAGTTATATTTTCTCTGTGGGATAATTTGAAGAGGAGGACCCACTATTATCGAAGATGTATTTTCATCCAGTGATATTTTTTGCTGGTTCACCGGATTATGTGTCGGAGATACAGCCTCTTGCTCAATTAAATTTTTGTTCCTTGGAGGAGCACGGACTAATCTATTAATATGTATCATTTGTGCTTTTGCACTAGGTTCTTCTAAGCGTTTAATTTGGACAATAACTTCGGATACAGTCTGGTTTATGACAAATGGTCCTTCAAATGATTTACGAAACTTACTATTATTTTGTAGATACACTATATTGTTAACTTGAAATTTACGTAATTTTGCTTTTTTATGAGTACTTGAATTCTGTAGCTTTTGATAGTTTACTAAATTTTGGTGTACAAGGCCATAGAGATGTTCTATATTTTTCATGAGGTAGATATAGTCGTTGTGTACATCTAGCCGAGGAGTATATTCTTGTGGTTGAAAAGTGTCAATCAAAGAAGATATGGCTCTCCCAAAATGAATTTTATTTGGAGAGAATTTGATTGTAGAGTGAAATGTATTATTATAAAGCATTTGATGAATTTTTATGGCATACTCAAATCTATATCCTTCTTTTTCTAATGCACAAATTGTGGATTTTATGGATGTGTTGTGCCGTTCGGATACGGAATTTGCTTGTGGATGAGCTACAGTCGTGTATGATAATTTTATGCCAAACACTCTGTTGAACTCTTCAAACATGTGAGAAGTAAACTGAGTACCATGGTCGCTCAAAATTTTTTTTTCAGGTCTACCAAATACAGACACATAATCAAAAATAGCTTCAATAGTGTTCATCACTGTAATTTTTCTTATTGAATATAGAGATGCTTTGAAAAATGATCAGTGATTGTGAGAATATGACAACCATTGTGAAACGGTCCAACAAAATCAAAGGAAACAAATTGTCCAGGTCTGATAGGAATAAATGCGTTTTGCAGGGGTGCTACAGGAATCCTCTGACGTTTGCTAGTTATACATTTTGTACAAGACTTTACGTATTATACAACATCTAAAAATAATCCTTTCCAAAAGAATTTTTCACAAATGTTTTTCTATGTTTTTTCAATCCCATAATGGGGTAAATGAGGAATTCTGAGACACTTAGGTTGCAAAGATTTGGGCAATACAATTATATTTTTAGCTGATTTCAATGGATCACTGTTATCTTTGGAAATAAATAAAAGAAGTTTTGATTTTGGGCATACAAGGTAATTTGTATTTTTGAATCTTTGTTATCTCTTATGTCATTTAAAATTTTACTTAAATATTTTTCTTTGTGTTGTTCTTGCAAAATGGTACTTTCGGAGATGTCAAGCAACACGTCTTGCATATCAACAGAATTTTGTGCTAGAGTGTTGATATAAACCTTATTTGAATTTGGTTGAGGTTTGTCCATTTCAGTTATTGGAAAGATTTCATCAGTTGTTAAAATGGATGGATCTTGAACAATATCTATTGTTGGTTCATTTACAGGTGTTCTATAAAAGAAATCTGCAAAAATATTTTCTTTTCCAGGTATATGACAGAAAGTGAATGAATACTCACTAATATCTAACAACCATCTCGTAACAATATCAGCAGGCGACATGGTTTTCTTATAAAACTTAAGGGGCTTACTATCAGACAAGATAACAAATGGACGCCCATATAAAGTATTTCTGAATGCAGCAATACCTTTGACAAATGCCATCAACTCAAGTTTGATTGCTGGATTTCCGCATTCTTAAGTGTTTTTGAAAAATATGCGACTGGAAGTAGATTATCACCTTGCTTTTGTAATAAGACAGCACTTATGGCTATATTGGATGCATCCGTATTTAGAAAGAAAGTTTTTGTGTAGTCAGGTTGTTGTAGAGATGGTTTTTTGAAAAATATATTTTGTAACTGCTGAAATGATTCTTCTTGAGCATTAGTCCATCTAAATGGAACTTTCGGTGAAGTAAAAGTAACTAATGGTCTGGCAACCTGTGCAAAAGCAGGAATGAGAAATCTGTAAAAGCCGCACAAGCCCAAAAATTTTTTAATCTGAATGTGCATTTATTTAGGTTTAGTGTAAGATTTGAGTTTATGAAAACTTTTAGTAATTTATCTAATTTTTGCATTGTTTCATCAAAGATATTGCTACATATCAGAATGTCGTCTTGATATACAAAAATTCCTGGCAAGTTGATTTCCTTTACAATCGAGTCCATCAATGCCTGAAAAATGCTGGCAGAGGTTTTCATTCCAAATGAAAGGCGGCAAAATTTATATGCGCCGAAAGGGCTAGTAAAGCTTACTTTCTCCCGATACTCCTCTGGAAGTTGCACCTGGTGGTATGCAGAAGGCATATCAAGGGAGGTGAAGAATTTAAAATTAGCAATTTCAGATATAATGTGTTGTATTTTTGGGAGGGGGTAACTTAAATGTTGAATGATAGAATTGAGGAGCCTCAAATCGAGGACGAGCCTATATTTTTGTTTGCCTGACCCATCCTTCTTTTTTTTTTTTTTTTTTTTTTTTTTACCAGGAGCATCGGGCAAGCCCAAGTTGCAATGTTTTTCTCTGTAATCCATGCTTCCACAAGTTCATCGATTTGCCTTTTTGCTTCCGCCTGCAGAGACTGAGGAATAGGGAAAGGCAGGGCCTTAATTGGTAATTGACTGTTGAAGCTAATTTGTGGTTTGACTCTGTCTGAATGGCCTATATAGATGATAAAGTAGTTGATAATGCCTGAAAATGATCTTTTAAAGTGGTATATAATACATCTTGTTTCCTGGGATTCAGATGCTGAAGGTTAATTTTTGCCTCATTGAATTCAATTTTCCTTTTCTGGAGAATTCGTGGAGTTGGTTGAATCATATGTAAAAATTCTTGAGTATACGGTGGAGGAATTGAGCAATCAAACTTTTTATTTTGATTAAAAGCAGGTATTTAAGTCAGAAATTTGTTTTATGTGGCCAATGCTTGTATTTTTATTTATGTGAACATATTCTTCTGATAAATTTTCTACAAAAATATGAAAAGTAAACTGTATACTCTTTTCATTTTGTACAATGGGTACAGAATCACCACCTCCGGTGTTGTCTGCGAATTGATGAATGGATCTTGTAAACAACACAATAGCTTCATAAACTGTGAGTTTTTTATTCCTGCCTGGCGGTATAAAAAATAGATCCTTATCTTGAAAACTAGGTTCAAGTATCACTCGAACTTTGACATAACTATTCTCATGAGGGTGAATCAGTAATTTTTGTATTAAAGTTACTTGTTTATTTTGCAGGATGTTACTTTCGGTTTGACTGTCTTGACTACAGGGAACAAATGGTGGTACATGTATTAAATCATTAAAGTTAATGTTTTCACTTTTTCTGTTTGCATTTTTGTCTGGTATAACTTTCTTGGTAAAATGCTGTGCATTTATGTTTTGTTTTAAACTCTTAGAAATATTTATGTTTGGATTTGTTTGTTTTGCATTTGCATAGAAAATAAACTCATCTTTAACCTTACAGAGCTCCAATTCAGGGAAAATAGTCGCATTGAATTTCTGAATGAAATCAAAACCCAACAAACCAGTAAATGACGAATTTTTATCCAAGTTAAATAAATATAATGGGTGTTTAAAATGCATTGTTCCTATTCTGATTGCAATTTCAACGCAACCCTCAAATTTTACTTGAGAGTTTATTGTGGATATTTGGACGGTTCTAGATAGATATTTGTATTTCACTTTCTGTTTTATGGACTCAAAATGTTCCTTCGACAAAAGGGATATGGAACTGCCAGTATCCAATAAAAATGGAATATTTTGGTCCGCAATCTTCACGGGAGCAAGAGGGATAAATGGGTTAATAATATTAACATTGGCAATTAAATGTGATGGTTGACTTGAAAGATGAGAACGTCCTTGACTATTTATAGGAGATGTATTAGGAATAGTGTTTGGTGCCTGAATGATATGAGAGCAACTCGCACCATTAGTTGTCTTACACTTTAGTTTGGGTGGTTGTCTATATTAGGAGCACCTGAAGTATTTATAGGATGCATTTTGAGCAAGGTACAGTTTCTAGCAGAGTGGCCTAATGATAAGCACCACTGGCAAGATATATTTGGATCAACTGGTATTTCAGACCCAGGCTGATTTGGTAAGTACTGATTAATTTGACCTTTGTTTATGTACCTTATATTAAGTCTTTTAGCTCGGAAATTAAAATTATTTCTGCCTTTGCCTCTGAATTTAAAGTTAGATGAATAGGTATGAGAGGTGTGATTTTTAGGTTGATATTGTTTCACAAATTTTTATTTGGGCTTTTCTTGTACTGACTTTGTTTTTGAATGGTCTCCTTAAGAGTGTCAATTTCTGTATGTAATTTATTAATAGATTCCGTTTTGTCACATGTAACATCTTGGTCTAATAACATATTAGATATTAGTCAGTCCTGGATGTTAATGGCTTTATTAACAACCTCATCATAATTGTTAAGAGAACATGGAGACGAATCTCTCCTGGAATAGCCTTAATAAACTTGTTTAATTTTACTTGATGAAGTGCCGAATTGTCCATCTCAGGATAAACCCTATGACAAGTAAAAAAATGACTTTCTTCAGTATTCCGACTTTTACATGTCTTTTGATGGAAAAAAAGCATTTCGGTAGATCGATTTTCAGGAGTCATACCCAAATTATGAGTGAAAATAATAACATCGTAAATAAACATTTACATATTAATTTGTGGCTTATCTTCCAACATCATTATTTAACTCTAGTATTTTTATTATTATTATTATTTTTAATACAATACTGAAATTTTGTATTATATATATATAATAAATATCTGCCCTGGTATACTGGAATTTTCCCGATTACAAAATTTGTAGATTGTTGGTAATGATTGTCGTCAGTATATCTACAACTATGTGGTTTATATAGACTTTTGTCAATTGCGTTAAAATTGATATTTTTTGTACCATCTTTAAATGTGTATAATTTTTTTTAAAATGAGAAAGTTAATAAAAAACATTCGAAACAAAAATATAATGTACTCTTTATTTCTCAAGCATCAAAATTTATAACCAACCGAAACAAAATATATTAGTTTTTGCTCATATATACAATATATTCTTACGGTAACAGTTCATTGATGGAAAGTTGGAAAATGCCAGCATCTTCTTTTCATCTTATTCTGATTAAAATTATGTAAGACAGTGAAGATGTATAAATGATGTTATGTAAGGCAGCTAACACGTGAAGACTTTTTGGGTTACCTGGAAAAGGGAGCAAACATCACAATTGAGAATTGCACATGTTCTAAAAAAGAAAAGAAAAGAAAAAATTTGTTTTTATGTATAAATTCTGAATGTATTTTTAGTTAGTAGAAATAGTCAGATTATTGTTACTTCTCGAAAACAAATTTTCTTATACCTGTTAGGGATGCAAAAGCATATAAAATAAGCAGCTGTTTTTATATTTAACGAGATCATATTTGATCTTTATAGGAATGAAAGTAAAAAATTGGAATAAATAATCAGTGTGAATCTTTTACCCTTAATTGACCTTCACGAATAAGGTTCTTTTTTTTTTTTTTGGGGGGGGGGGGAGGAAGTGGGACTTTAAATAGTAGGGATATACTTCAATATTTCATAACCAAACCGGCCAAATGCACTTCGGATCCAAAAGTAAAAAAAACTGCACATTCAATATTTTCAAAAAAGCTGTCTAATGATGCCTAAATTGATAATCCCACGTTCACCTCAAAGTTTCAGTTGGAAAGAAACTTTTAAATTTTAAATGAGAACATCTTTTTTTTTATTATTATTATTATAAATACATTCGAAATAAATTATAAATACATTCGAACTGTATTTACTCATTACATCGTTTAACATTCAAACGTATTTCACCCGCGTAATGACGCTTTAAAGTACATTTTATATTTTATTGTGGAGTAAAAAAAAATCTTTCAAAAATTAATGGCTTTACTTTTAAAGAAAAATCATATATCGCTTTTGTGTAGTCCTGTATATTGTCCGAAAACAGCAAGGTTACAAATATATATTTTGTTTTTAACTATGGAGGGAAAAAAATCTCTTAATTGCATCTTAACATCTTTATTTCAAAAAAAAAAAAAAAAAAAAAAAAAAAAAACACCGAAGATTGCTTTTGTGTAGCCCTGTATATTGCCTAAAAACTGCATACCCACCATATAACGTATAGAAAAAAAATCTTTATAATACTAAAAATTTATAGTGAGGCATTTTCACTTATATCGCATAATGTACATTAACAACATTGTGGGGTCCTGTAAACCAATAAATTAAGCTAGTCATATTTTATTCTACAAGAAAAATGGTTTTGTGTATTAAAATAATGGGTATCGAATTCGCTACGTTGTTTACAGTATAAAGATATTAAAACATGCTTTAGACCTTTTTGAAATAGTATATACAAACCAGCTGTGCTATTTATAACATGCCACATGAACTTTAATAATAATAATATATACTAGTTTCAAGACATTCTGAAAATATTTACGGAAATTAGAGAACGAATAGACAGACATATCACAATTCGAAGTTATAATTGTACTATTTCAATCCAATTGTATAAATGTCAGGATAGTGTCTCACGAATCTCTGAACGCACAAAGACGCGAAAGGTACTAAAAGATTCGAAATAACATAAGGATACCGAGTTGATAATTTAAACTCCATTTAGTTAAAACTAGAAAAGCCCAGGTTCGGGAACGAACAGAATTCCGAATGCAAGAATTTTTTTAAAATGAAACTCGAAATGTACAAAACTCGGCCAGATGCTGCTTGCGTGCCAATAGGTCAAAGTTTGTTAATGAAATCACTTTTAAATTTATGAAATCAATGAAGGTAGCTAATCAACGAAGGTTTTCATCGCTGGTCACTATATTTAAAGGAAGCTTTTTTTTTTTTTTTTTTTTTTTTAATATATATATCGCTTTATAAACAAAAAAATAAAAATAAAATAAATGAATGAACAAATCATGAAATTGCTCTAAAGCCCACTTTGGTTTCCCGCTGCCTTCGGCAGCAATCCTCTCTTTCGCAGACTCTCGGGTGCCTGTGTCTGTTGTCTGTGACAATAGCTTACCAGTGGGCTTCTATTTGGGTGCTTATCAGATGGATGACACGTTCGAAACGGACAGTATCGAAAAAATTGAAATAGCAGTTTTATATTTGAATCCCAGTTACATATGAACAACACTATACGTAGTGTACATAATGTTTTCTTTCACGTTATTTTCTATATTTATTTGATTTATTCGATCAACCTATAAAATGATAACAACTTTGCTCCAAATATAATATTACAATGTGCTATGATCGGTTACGTCAATCGCATGAGACAATTTTTGGGGTTATAACAGTAGTTGAGTTAGTTAATAGTAGTTATTATATAGAAAAATAAATAAGGAAATATGTAAACCTGATCATGGTACAGCCTTAAGATAGCTTCCCTTGGCGGCTTTTGAAATTTTATCGCCACATTAGACAAAAATACATACTTTATGTGATTATTTTTTCTGTTTCTTTCTTTTCTTTTTTTCTTCCTTGCCTGTTCTTTCTCTTCTGTTTTTCAATATTTTATAATTTATTTATATTTTTGATGCACTACTCGGCTTAAAGTGGCTTTTGCGAAAGTGGAGTCCTTGACGAAAAAGTCCTATCTATTTCAGCATCAAAATTTTAAAAATTACCCAGGATTATCAATAAGTAAAGCTTTTTAATATAATGCCGAATTAGCTTTCATGCCAAGCGTGATTCATCCGTGCCAGAAACATACTATTTAAACAAAAGAAAAAAAAAATCTAAAATTGAGGTATATTATTATTATTATTATTTTTTTTTTTACTCCATTTTCATATTTTTATTTTTTTATATGCATGAGCAAGTTTAATATTTAATATTTTTTTTATTTTTCGTGTGAAAGCATACTTTACTTTATGTTTTTTTTTTTTTTTTTTTTTTTTTTTTTAAGCTTACATTTTTTTTTTTCAACAATTAAAAATTTAAAAGTCCAATTTTTAAGCTATTACCAGGTTATTATTTTCATATTTTAATTAATTTTAAAAAGTTCAATCAAAATTTCGTTACAAATTAGGTACCAAATAAAAGGGGAAATTTTTCTGAATCCGTCGGATTAAACAGCTTATAGATCGGACAATTAGATTTTTTAAAATTAACTAAAGTATGAAAATTTGGTGGAACTTGCGTTCACACACAGACAAACAGAGTCCAAGGAAATCTCTTAGCCGTTTATATATAGAGATGATATTAAATCCCAAAGCGAGCACACGATAAGATTACGCTCTATTAAAAAAAATGTCCGCCTACAGCAGCGCCAACTGCCTGAAGCAGTTGGGCTGCAAAATACAATCAGCGGCAACAGGATAGGTTAAAGAAGCCTTAAAGTCGAAAATTATATATAATCACTCGAAATGAGGGTTTGAGCAATTTAAATGAGATTACTTTCAATTTTTATTTATAAAATAATATTAAAAGTAGTGATTTTTTTTTTTAAATATTCAAATATTAGTAGCAAAGCAGGTAAAGCCTGCTAGTCCCCTTTAAAATTGGTTGAAAAGTGTTTAAAAGGCATATAACACAACTGAAAATGCACTTCCAGTTATTTCTCTTAATGTACGGGAATACTTTTGCAGGTCCTTATGCAAACCAATCATTAATGTTAATTATACCATATCCTATAGAAAACATGATTTTGAGCATATGAATAATGTATATTATTTGCATAATATTTTCGTGAGGTGCAAAGGTATGCTTTATAGAAATGTTTCTCATAGAACGCAATGTTTTTAAATTCTCTTGTGCGTCCCTGTACAGAAACCAGCCGTACAGGGACGCATTGTTCTATTTTCAGTAAGAAGCATTACAGAATAATAAATTTGAATAACATTTCTATAGCACGTAGTCTTAGTCATTCAGAAGGATGAAATTTCTGCATTTTGTTTCTTCTATACATAAAAAAAGAAAGTATTGGATTTGTGAAAATTTTCTAACTCCGGTTTTCGATGCGTTTACACGATATGAATTTTTTTTTAGAAAATGTCCTTCTGTTTGTGTGCATGTATCAAAAAATTTGTGGACCAGTGGATGAAATTTAACCAAACTTTACATTTAGCTTAATCTTGATTTAAATTGATGCTGATTACATTTGAAGATAAATCGCTTAACAGGAGTCGTTGTCATCTCATTTTTTCATAGTTTTTAACATGACAGTACAGGACAAAATTTTGCATAAATGTACATAATGAGAATTATTTTTAACTTATCAATGTGAAATAAGATTTTTTTTTTTTTTTTAAATTTCTTTTATGTGTGTGTGTGTGTGTGGGGGGGGGGGGGCGATCGCTTTCGGAAGTACCCCTCCTGGGTTGTAAATTTTCAATATGAGAATCTTTGAAAATATCTCCTCCACGCATTTAAAACAAAAGGGTGAACCATAGATTTGTGATAATTTAATGGTTTTTTTTCCCTTAAAGAAAAAAAAAAAAAAAAAAAAAAATCAGATGTTGTCACAAAATTGACATTCTTTCCTCATTTACATTCATCATACTTCACTAAGATGAAAATAGTCCACATAGTCCCCATTCATCATGAGAAATAATTTGCGGGAATTTGTATAGGATAATACAGAAGAAAGTTTTATAGCGCCACATCATAGTAGTTTTTTTCTACCACTATTACCATACAGAAATCTTTATTATGTTTTATAGCATTTTTTTTAATGATTAAATAGTATAGTGATTATTCTTAGAAAATAGTGGGGGAAGCGGAAATATCTCTGTATGTGCTGGAGATGGAATACAATACTACATTTTCCATGGGATTACTCACATTAGTTTAAAGGCATTTAAAAAATATTTACACAAATTAGAGTATGGAAAAACGCCTCTAATAACACAGCCTTTATACAACACACTTTTTTTTTTTTTTTTAATTTTTTTAACCAAAATGTATTTTTCAGATATTACTATTTTCAAACGTTCATACTTCTGTTTCATTGTTATTGGTTATAACGCTATCTAAACAAAATAAAAAAAAAGGTTATTTGTAGGGCGAAGTAGAATGATTTTCTTCTGCACGCTCCAGATCTTCAATAAAACAAAGGACTTCTCCCCCGACATTTTAAAGGAGTATCCAGCCATCCCGCTGTGAGGAAAGAGATGCTATAATTTTGGTCTGATTAGTTAGTCCCCTATTTTATAAAGTATTGAACACGTAGTGTTTCATAAAAGGTGGACAAAATTTTAAGAGGTGATAGTAAACTTCCAAATAAACAATTTTCATCCAAGAATGCATGATCGGAATTAAAATGCAAAAGTGCTGGCTCATTTGGAAATTTGGTTCATATAAACGTTAAAGATCAATTCCTGTTGCGAATTAAAAGGTTGGTTGGTTGGGTTTTACGCCGCACTAGTGCTGCGCAGATGGGCAAATGGCGACGGTCTGGGACCCATCCCTAGAGGTGGTCCGGAGACATGCCATCACAATTTTGATCCTCCACGGAAGGGATGGCTCTCCCGCTTCGGTGACCCCAGAGGTATAATTTTTGATGGGAACATGGAGGACATTGCGGCTGCGACAGATTTTACGTGCACCAGCCACCATTAGTGTACACGACAGTCTTTGGCCGGCTCGAGTACCGAACCCGCAATCTTCCAATTACGAGGCCGGCGCTCTACCGACTAGGCTACCGCGGCCCGCGAATTAAAAGGGAAAGAATGACATTAATAGCATGCAAATGAAATATGGAGAAGAAGAAGAGCTCGTGTTCAAATTTTCGCCCCGATTAAAACATAAAACCCTCTGATTCGAGAGTGTAACTGTCAGTCGCTTCGGTAACGTATTGGAAGATGTTGCTCTTCACTAAGAGAGAAAAAGCTCATATGGATCTTAACGAAAACGGGTAACTAATTTAATCTGTTCCGGTGAAATTATATATATAAGGGGTGTTCAAAAAGTATCAAACCTTATTTTTTTTTCGCGTAAACAAATGAAGTGAAAGAGACTTTCTTCAATGTAGATGTAGGTGGGACACTCATGCGCAGCTGTGAATATTTTCCCGCCCTCAGAAAGCGTCAATAGCTGGCAGTCGGCCAAGAAGTGAAGACGTGTAGTGAGCGCTCGTCGGATTTTAGTTTTTGTAAAATCAGAAAAAAAAGTTGAGCAGCGATATTGCATCAAATTTTACCAAAAGCTCGGCGATACCCAAGCGGATACCAATCGTAAGATTCAACAAGCTTTCGAAACGATGACACCTAACGCATACAAATTGATACAAACGCTTCAAAAATGGCCGTGCACTAGTGGACATGTTGACGTTTTCCTTGACTTTCGCGGTGTGGTACATCCTGAGTACGCATCACAAGGCCGAACTATCACAAAGGCTGCCTTTGTGATGTTGTGCGTTGCAAACGACCGGATCTGTTGTCAGCGAAAACTTGGAAGCTCCATCATAATAATGCGTCTGTCCATTCTGCGCATTTGATTCAGACTTTCATCGCCAAACACAACATTCCTACGGTTCGTCAGGCTCTCTATGACTTTTGATATTTCCCAAGCTGAAAATTCCGCTAAAAGGGTCGTTATTTGAGTCAAGAGAAGACACCATGCGGAATGAGACGGCACAATTGCTCCTCATTCCAAAAACTGCGCTCCGCAGGTGTTTTCAACAATGATAGGAACGCTGGGAGAAGTTTGCGAATTACCAAGGTCAAAACACTAATCCCCTTGAAGGGTTGGTTGATTGGTTGAGTTTTACGTCGCACTAGTGCTGCGCAGATGGGCAAATGGCGACGGTCTGGGACACACCCCTAGAGGTGGTCCGGAGACATGCCATCACAATTTTGATCCTCCACGGAAGGAATGGCTCTCCCGCTTCGGTGACCCCCAGAGGTATAATTTTTTATGGGAACATGGAGGACATTGCGGCCACGACAGAATTTACGTGCACCAGCCCCTTGAAGGGAATTGTTGTTTTGAATTTCCAAATCAATAAATTTATTTTTGCCAACTAAAGGTTTGATACTTTTTGAAAACACATAAGTTATTCACCCGTGCTTTCATGAAACTATACTGAATTTATTGCAAAATTATTCTATATGAATAATATGCCTATTAGTCTCAAAATTTCCATAAATGTGATAAATAGTGATTTCTTCCGCCAAAAATTTGCAGTGCATGATTGCCAAATTTCCCGCTTCTTTCATTTAACCTGTAGATATCTTAATTTAACCTACAAATATTGGAATATAGCAAATCATAGCTCATTATTTCTTTATAAAAATTGAGAGCTCCGCCTCGTTTTAATCGTTCATTCAACTGATGGATTTTGCAATTCATTCCTGCTGTAGAAACAAATAATTAGTTAACACGTTCGCTGCCGGTTTCACGTGACTAAAATTTGAAATGACGTTTTTTTCCTTTAACCCGCCGAATGTGTTTGACGTGTTGCACAAGAGCGCTACATCGCCAGATGTTATAGGCTTTGTGTTTACCTTTGCTTGTTTGCGTCATGTGTTACGTCAATACGCTGTATTACGTCAAACGTGTAAAAATTCATCTGCTCGTTACAAGCAAACTCTGGAGTTAATGAGTAATAAGTTAAATTTCCATTGCAAATAGTTTCGTTTGTACTGAGCAGATAAAATACCTCGCTGACGCCATCACTTCGGTTGCATATTGATGATACGTGTTTTATTAGAGAGAAAGTATTCTATTTTGAAATACCCTTCCATGGAGGATCAAATTTTTGATCGCATGTTTCCGGACCACTTCTAGGGCTGAGTCCCCTACCGTTGCCAATCGCCCATTGCGCAGCACTAGTGTGACGTAAAACCCAACCAACCATCTATTTTGAAATATGAATATTTGTGATGTTTGCGTTAGTACTGTTTGGCTGGTTGAATAGAGTTGGAATTTAAGAGGTACTTTTGAATTTAAGAGGTTGGTTTGTTGATTGTGTTTTACGTTACACTAGTGCTGCGCAATGGACAATTGACGATGGTCTGGGTCTCACCCCTAGAGTTGTCCAGGGACATGCCATCACAATTTTGATCCTCCACGGAAGGGATGACTCTCTCGCTTCGTAGACACCCAGAGGTATAATTAATATGGGAACATGGAAAACATTGCGGGCACGACAGATTTTATGAGCACCAGCCACCATTAGTATACACAATGGTTTTTGGCAGGCTCGAGTACCGAACCCGCAATCTTCCAATTCCGAGCCCGGCGCTCTACCGACTGAGCAACCACGGTCCTGAATTTTAGAGGCATATTTTTGAATTTCATGCCAATACTGGCTGCTACAGTACAAAATTTTGTATACTTTTTAATTTCATGCATTTTGAGATAGGTGTATAGTGAACAGATCAGAGTACCATTATAATAGAGAATCGTTAAAATTTGCTATAATTATCCAGTTGCGGATTTATTTTTTCATTCCTAATGAATGAGGACTATAAATAAAATATTAATGATAAATAATTTACTTTATACAACTTTTGAAAACTTTTAAATTTAAAATTCCTAAGTAAAAAAGTATACTTCATACTTTTTTGTTAAGCAAATCCTTATCGAATCCTGTTCTTAGTCAGTGTAAGAACATGATTCGATAAGATTTTTTTAACAAAACCTTATGAAGTGTACTTTTTTTACATAGGAATTTTTGCTAGTGTTCGGACACTTTTGTTACCGACTGTACTGATAGCTGTTAAATTATTGGAAATAAAAAAACTATCATCTAAACACTTATCATCAATTACTAAAGCAACACACTTTTCAGGGACATTTGGTATGATTGTATAATCTAAGTTTTATTTTTGTATTTGTGATTAGTTATAAATTCGTAATTATTTTTTTTTCTTTTAATTCTATTTTATGAAAATTTTCCGTTTGTCCTATGTATTATTATTATTCGGATTTTTTTTTCAAGACGCATTTTCTTTTTAGGTTAGATCGCCGGAAAGCTCGCTTTCGTATACCGCCGCTGTAAGGTTGCTATTCGGAACACGATGCGAAATGGCGCCGTCTTGGCGATTTTCGAAATTTCGCCAAGCGGCAGCCTAAAGTAAACTTGTACCTTTAAAGCAATACGTCACATCCCGCGCTGGCGCGGGATCGGCAGCGAACGTGGTAAGAGACGAATAAGAACTTTGTAAACAAATATCTTAATCTATATGAAAATGTGTTTGTGAATTTTGTGGTGCTTGTTTAGTGTTGGTGTTCGGATTAAAGCCAATTTTCTGCACTAAGGACCTGGGCCTAAGGGGGATGCCCTCCACGGGGGTCTTTCTAAGGGGCCCTAGCTCGTATTCACGCGAGTTTCTGGTGCTTGTTTGTAATGTCGAAAATAGTGTTTCAATTATTTTTGCATCATTCAACAAACGTTTTTTGATGTTTTTTTTCTTTAAAATATATCGTATTTAGCATATCAATACTGTTTAATTTTATAGAAATTGAATGTTTAAGGGGACTCTCTACTTATCGTGGCAGGAAGCTAAAGTCAATGTTATTCTGTGAGTAATTTTGCTCCACTACATTACTTTAGCTAACACATATTTTTAAATTTCATTTTCACAATAAAAAAATTCACAACTATTAAATGTTTATCGTCGTTCTCTTAAAATTGCTTTTTTTTTTTTTTTTTTTCTTTTTAATATTTTATTTTGAAGTCGTAAAATGCGAGTCTTCACTAAGTGAAATAATAATATGCATTTATAAGTGCATTTTAATGATTGTTATCAGTTTACAATTTTTAAATAAAATACTTACCAAAATATTGTATAATTATTACATGTTGCCAAGTGGACAAATACACGTAGGACATGCAAAGTGACTGAACCTCACAACTTCACAACGTCCTCCACACGGAACATATGGACATTCTCTGGCAAAATCTAAAGTAAAATTAAATATAAAATTAATTAATTTATCACGCTTCAGATATTTAAAAATGAAATCAAAAATAAAACTTTATATAAGTGGAATACATACACATTGTGACACATCAAAATGGCACAAGATAAAAAAGTCCCAACAAATGAGCGAACTTGACAAAAGATTCCTAAAAAAGAGCCCCACAAAACAACTCCAATACAAAATAACCCTTACAAAATAGCCCGAGGACACAATAGCCGGAAAAAATAACCTCTCATTGTAGTCCCAGGATAAAATATTCCGAGAACAAAACAGACTGAACACAAAATAACTCCGATACAAGGACAAATCAGCCCAACAAAATGGACTGAGGACAAAACATCCCAGAAGAAATAGCCATAGCCCGGTAATAAAATAGCTCGAGAACAAATTAGCCCGAAGACAAAATAGCCCCGACAAAATACCACCTTAATAAAATAGACTGAACACAAAATAACTTAAACTAGCCCCAGAGATAAGACTGATCGACAATAAAATATACCCGACAAAATATCTCCAGGATAATATAGCCCACGGGCAAAATAGCCCAATAAAAAAAAAAAAAAAGTAGATTAAATAACACCGAGGATAAAGTAGCTCAAGCATAAAATAGTACCAACAAAATAGCAAATGGAAAAAACAGTCCGAGGATAAAGTATCCCGAAGACAAAATAATTCCGACAAAATATCTCCAAGATAAAATAGCCTAAAGAGAAACTAGCCTTGAGGATAAAATCGATCGACGATAAAATATCTCGTTAAAAGAAACAACAGCGGACAAAATAGCCTTGAGGATAAAGTAGCTTGAAGATGAAATAATTTGAAGAAAAGTAGCCGAAAAAATAGCCCAGGAAACTATTCCAGGACAAAATACGTCGACATAAAAGCCTGAGGACAATATAGCCTTGACAAAACAGCCCAAGAATTTTGTGTGGCAGCCCGGGGATAAATTAGCCTGAAAATAAAAGATCCTCGATAAAATAACATGAGGATAAAATAGCTCGAAGACAAAAAACACCGATAAAATATTACCAAAACAGACGACAAAATAGCCGGAGGATAAAATATTTCGAAAATAAAATAGCCTGAGGACAAAATAACCCCAACAAAATAGCCCCATGCAGAAAAGATTCAGGAAAAACTAGACCTCTACAAAATAGCCCGAACAAAAAGCTCAAGGACAAAACAATCAGAAAAATTGCTCGAGCACAAAATAGCCGGAAAAAGTACTCCGACGAAATAGCCCCAGATAAAATATTCCGAGAACAAAATAGGCCAAGGAAAAATAGTTCATGAACAAAATAGCATGAGGTCAAAATATCCTGATAAAATATTCAGAGGAAAAATTAGCCCGGTGAAATAGTTCGATGATAAAATAGCCACTGGACATAATGGTCCGAAGATAAATTGCTCCGAGAAAATGGCCTCGACAGAGAGCCCGAAGATAAAATAGTCTGACAAAATATTAAAAATAGCTCGACGACAAAATAGCCCGATAACAAAATATTTCCAGGATAAGACAGCCTACCCACAAAATAGCCCAAAGACAAGCTAGCCCTGAGGATAAAATTGATTGATGATCAAATACCACGAAGAAATAGACCCGACAAAATGTCTTCAGAATAAAATTTAAAATTTGTGTAATTTTTTATTCCAAATATAGTTTTTGTTAATTATGTTAATTAATGGTTATTTTCTCAGAGCTTTGTCCTGGGGTTATTTTGTAAGTGCTATTTTGTAATGGGGCTATACAGCCGGTGCTCTTTATACTTGAGACGGAACTATTTTGTCGGGGCTATTTTGTCTTTAGGCTATTTTGTACTTGGACTATGTTGTCGGGCTATTTTTCCTTTAAGATATTTTGTTGGGGCTATTTTATCCTGGAGCCAGTTTGTAATTGGGCTATTTTGTCCTCGGGTTAATTTGTCTGTGCCATTTTATTATCAGGCTATTTTTTCGGAATATTTTATCTTTGGGCTATTTTGTCGGACTTCTTTGTTCCCGGGCTTTCTCTCGGACTATTTTGTACTTTGACAATTTTTAGGGCTATTTTGTTCTCAGTCTTTTTTATTCTTTGGTTATTTTGTCTTTGGGCTATTTCATCCAGGAACTATTATATTGGGCTATTTTTTCGATTATTCTATCTTCCGGCATTTTTGCCTGGGCTATTTTGTAAAAAACTATTTTTTAATCGCGTTATTTAATCGTCGAGCTATTTTGTCCTTGGGCTATCTTTTCCTGCAGTTATTTTGTTGGGCTATTTTCTCCTGATGCTATTTTGTTGGGATATTTTATCTTTGAGCTATTGTATCCTGGAGCTATTTTGTGCTTGGGGTAAACTATCGGTATATGTTATTCTGGGTCGGTTTTTTCAGACAATTTTCTACTCGGGCTATTTTGTCGGGCTTGCGTTAATTTGACGGGGTACCATTGACAGGGTTGTAATAAATTTCCGCTATTAATAGCATGCAGCACTTAAAACAGGAGAAAAAATGGCTATTAAATTTGTTAAGCGGACAATTCATGAAATGCGCTCAAGGAACAACAAATAAATAAACAAATAAAAAATAAAAAAAATCTACTAGGCAGTGCATTGCATGAAAAATACGGAAATTACACAAAGGAAATGACTGATATTCACTGATTAGTTTATATCGACTTTTCTTCCCACGCAAAGCGCTATCTGTCGAACGTCTTAAAGCTGCATAAAAATAAACTTTTGGAGCGTATTTTATGAATCATCTACATAAAAAATTTGATGACAACAGTCCTTCCCTGTCGTTTAAGCTGAAGGTTATTGTTTATAGTGGTTTAGTTATAACCACTCTGTTCATGAGCTATATCTTTATCTTTTGGTATATAAGTAACCATTGTAAAATATAAAAGTGATTGACATAAAATAGGAAATAAATCTGTTGATAATAAAAACATTACACATTATAAGTTTTTTTACGACCATGGAAATGGCAAAATTAAGGATATATTCTTAATTTACAAGATAATTTTGTAATATTGCATGTCGGTATATGTAAACTGAATGAATAATAATGAAGGAAAAACTGCTTAAACTACATTTTAATCCTTTTAAAAATCTTAATTTGTTGATGAAAATCGATACCATCGTTCCTGACGTGCTTTTGATCAAAAATGAATTAATAGGTTTGTAGACATTTCGGAGGACTTCACGGTTTCGAGAGCCATACTAAGCAAAACAGAGATGAATATTCCAATTGGCCCGTCAGGACCGGCAAAACAAAGAAGAATTTTTTGTCGATTCAGGCCGGCAAATCTCAAATGACAATTATATTTTAAAGTCTGTAAAAGTTTTTTTTTAAGTAAAAATTAATGGATTTGTATGTTTAATATAAACATTGTAATAAGTTAGAAAATTTAAAGAACTATCTATTGAAATTAGTGTACGTTATAATATTATTTCATATAGATATAAATTTTTTATTAGTTACTAAAAATTTAGCCCATTGATATGCAAATTCAAGTGAATCGTACCTCTACACAAACCAACCACTTTTTTTTTTTTTTCCAAATGATGGTTTTTTAATAGATTCTACAGCTTTGTGAGCAAGAATTTAATTATTCATGAAACGTTTAAACTTACGTAGAGTTCATTTATAAGCTGTTTTAAAATCCCTGCTTTTCACAGGGCATCTGTTTCCAAAAGAATACCTTTTCTTATTTTATTTTTAAATTATTGTAATATTTCAATAAATTTTGTTGGACATTCATAATTTTATTTTATACGTAAATGAACTAAAATTGATACCTAGTACGAATCATCTTGTTTAAGAATAATTAAGAGTTATTAATCAAGCAGTACAAAAGTGACTGAGTAGCGTAGCTCTAGGATATTCGTCTTTTACCCAGACGATTCTAGTTCCAATCCCAATAAAACAAAATATGAGTGTTGTCATATGTGATTTCGTTTTTTATGAGTAGCAAACAATTACAGCAAATTTTGCTGTTAAAAATAATATATATATATATATATATATATATTTCCTCAGTGTAGTTTTTTTTTTTTTGTACAACATGGTCATATTAACACAAATAACGCAAGTTACAGTTAATTTAATAATAAAAAAAGAATAAATAAATAAGTTAAATTAAGCATATCAAATTAAACTTTAAAAATGTAAAGTCACAATAACAAATTTAATATTCTAACAAGTAATAGTACGTAGAGGTTTATGAGGTGTCAAATGTCAATCTGAAACATGAAAAATTCTGAAAAAGAAACTTCATTCTGCAACTTTTTAAATCAGGAACTGACTTCTGCTAATTTTTTAAAATAGTTTTTTGTGTATTGAGTGCATGAAAATGTCTATTATAAATAATTTATGGATGTGGATAAAAAAATATATAGATAGATATATATACATAAATTTCTTACTTTTAAGGCATTCGCAAGTTGGACAAGGTTTAGCATCGAAATTCATGTTACAATCCGGAGGACACTTGACAATTCCACATTGCACACCTGTGGATGCTAGAATATAAGAAAGAAAAAAAAAAGTTTTCGTTAAGATTGCTTCATAAAGATTCATTTTATATTGCATTTAGAGTGTGAAAATTTAATAGCATTTTAAAATGCACTTTTTGTCAAGAATTACTGTTAATGTAAATAAAAATGGTATATTAAGATGAATTATTTAATTTAATTATGATTTACCTAGTGTTTATTTTGCATTAAGTTGTTTCACATAAGCAATAAAAATAGATTTAAAAAAAAATTACATTTATAGTATTTTTATTTCCAATTACGTAATAAGAAAATGTTTAAAAGTACGGTATAATTTATACGAAACAAAACATAAGTATTGTAGGGGGGAAAGGTGCAATTCGAATGGCTTATATGGGCATTGCTAATCATTCGATTGACGTTATTCGACACTAGTTACAACCATGCATTAATGACATGAGAAATAGTATTTAGATTTCATTCAGTAACATGCTTTCCTCACCATCTCAATGCCTTCCTAATCACGAATAGACAATAGTAAGTGTATATTTGTAATAGAATGGTGTTGGTGTTGGGTTTAAGTCAATTGACTAAGTGAATGTTGTAAGACTGGGTGGTGTGCCCTTCCTTTGGAGGGGTATTTCTAATAGGTTCTAGTCCGTATTGATGAGAGTTTAAGAGAAAATCACAGAAAATACCAAACGGATAGGCCGACGAGCCCGACCTGGGTTCATACCCGGTACCCAGTTCCCATTTATCAGGTTTGACAGCACAATATTTCGACCACTAGAGAGATCTATCTGTGCAAGAGAATCTTTTTGGTCTAGTTTAACGAAAAGCTTATAATTTGGCTATCACACATCAGAAAATTACTTTAAAACATTGAAATAAGATTAAAGTGAGATAGCATTAAGAAATAAGAAAAATGTACCAGTTATGGATACTTTTAAGTTTAAACTTTAAAAATAAGCTTTCTAAGTTTTACGTAAGTTCGCCACTTATTCAAGGTTGTTGTTACAATCTTTCACTATTAATGTATTGAACTGCGATGATTTCAAGCCATCAGTTTTAGAATGTAATAAATACAGCTTTTTGACATCCTATCATTATTTCCTGTTGTGTGGAATAAGGTAAGCCAAATTTTGTTTGTTTTGATTTGCTTATTTCGAGATGATTTTTTGTAGGGGAGAGTCGGGAGGGATGGGACACCTAAAATTATTCTTAAAATAAACATTGTTTTTAATTTTTGACACTTCCATCAGGTGAAGTAACTACATCCCCATATTTGTTGCTGTGTGCCATTTTAGTTGGAGAAGTTTATGTAACAAAAAAAACTATTTTATAACACCAAAATTAAACAATTGCTTAATTTTCAAGGCAAGTTTTCAACGTCATTCACTGATGTTAGCATAATTACTTTTCATATTTTATATACCTAATAATATAACTTTTATAAATTAGTAGCTAAATTAAGCCTAAATGTAGCATGTGTCTAATAATAAATTATTTTTAAAAAAAATAATGAAAAGGGAGGGATGGGACATGTAAGAAAAGGAAGAAGAATGAAGATTCTGATACTCCTTAAACAGAAAATATCAAGAGGCAAATGAATGAATAGATGGAAGAAAAAATGCACGAAACAAATTCAAAATCATGGAAAGTAATTGGTGTGGCACTCAAACGACTTTTGTTTACCCTTTTAACTTTTAAAAATACTTTATTTACCATATATGTATGAGGAATTAATTTTCATTCCTGAGCAGTTTTCCTGCACATGGTAAAATATACAAAAGAAATTACATTCACCAATTACAATTAGGATTTCTTGGTAATATTTGTACTTGAGATGTGCTGATAACACACACAGACTAGCCACTAAAAACCTCATTAATATTCAGGGAGCCACAAAACATGTAAATATAACAAAATCTTAATTTTGAATATTTGAACTAAAATACAGTACTTTTTCAGCTAGAAGTAAAAAAAAAAAAAAAAAAAAAAAAAAGAGCATTGATTGAGTATTTGAAATTTTTTATTTAAGTGGTACATTATACTCTAATGTTGGATAAAATAGATGTTATTAGTAATTAATTAACATTACATATATCGTGCCCCACTGCTTTTGTCATTTTTTAATAGTATGTCTGTATATTATGTATTTATTTTAACTTTATAAACGTGTCCCATCCCTCCCTCATATAAGGGAGGAATGGAACATTTTTATGACTATGTTAATTGGCTTATAAAATTAATATTTTAATAATTACCATCAAATTTATAATTTTAAAAGATGTTAAAGTGTTTCAATTTGTTTCTCTGAAACTTACAGGGTTGTACCAGTAAAAGTAAATTTGTAAAAAATATTTTTGTCCAAACTGTCCCATCCCACCCTACTCTCCCCTTCATAGCTGCTAGCAATCGAATTAATATTCCGTAAAACTATAAGTACTCGCCTTTTTTTATCACATCAGTCTTCTTTTGGAGTATCTGTCTTCTTATTTAATTGTAAATATATATGAAGAAAATTACTCTAAAAATAAAGTGATGTGGAAAAATGGGCAGGTGCAAACAATTTTACAGAATACTAATTAGATAGTCCGCAGGTATGCTTGTATAATGTAATAATAACGGTAGTTTTTAGAGCAGAATGGGCTGCCACCCATTTTGCCAGCACATTCTGTTGTTAAAATTGCCGTTATTTTTTACAGTGTACCATCTATATTTATATGACTAAAATAAGTATGCAGAATTCATTTATAATGCTGAATTTTTGTTTTTGTAATAGCATATAACATTTTTGGGGGTGTCCACTACTGGTACCAAAATACGTCATTATTGCCAGTAGTGGACTTCTCGGGGATTGCCCTGTCTTCTAGATCATTTTATTTTGAGAAGGAAATCCAGTAAAGGGCACAAGATGCATTTTTTTTTTTTTTTTTTTTTTCAAAATTAGCAATATGAAACGGAATGTGAATTCATTTCACTGAAACTCAGATCGGAATAATACCTTATTATATTGATGCCAAGTCCTTTTTTTCATATTTTTGGAGAAGATTTTTCGTTTCTTCTAAATGACTCGCAGATTTCCAGCAATTATCAGAAAGCAACACTTACATTCGAAGTAATTAGAATAATTGTACAAGTACTGGACACTTTAAAGACATTTTCTGCTATTTTTTGTATACTGCTCTTAATTCAAGAGGCTGTAGCTACTAATGTTCGAAACCTCAGTTAAACTTTTTTGTACATAACTATACTATGAAATAAATTCATTAACTTTTTTCATGCACGAAAAATTATTGTTCAGACAGCTTAATATATTTTAGTAGTAGACTCTTGAAAACCCAATAGAGGAAACTTTGTCAGTTCCAGTAGTTGACGCCTATGAATTTTTTCAGAAATGACGAAATAAAATGAGCATTGACTGAAAATATATGTATTTAAGAAAAGGTATTTACGTTCCTTAATGTATCAAAATAAGTAAAGTAATTACAAGATAAAAAGAACTTTTATACACCATGTTTTTAAATTTTCTGTTGAATCATATAAACGCTACTGAAGGCATCAAGAACCCGGAGAAATTGGATAAAAGTATTAAAAATATTCCTTGCTATCGTGTTTTAAGCTGTTATAAAAGTTTTAAATGGTTATCTAGCCGAGAAGTTAGTTAAAAGTTGATTGCAAGCTTTGTACTGGTAACGCTGCCGAAGGCAGCAGGGTCACGAAGCAATTGGTGGTTAAAAATATTTTTGAAATGCATTTTCACCGTATTCAGAACCATTGTGAAAGTTTCAAATGTCTAGCTAGTCGGGAAGGTAGTTAAATAAATTTTCTGTTGAATCATATAAACGATGCCGAAGGCAGTAGGGACCCGAAGCAGTGGACTAAAAGTATTAAAAAAAGTATTGTCACCGTGTTCTGAGCTATCCTGAAAGTTTCAAATGTCTAGCTAGTCGGGAAGTTAGTGAAAAATCGATTGCAAGCTTTGTACTGGTAACGCTATCGAAGGCAGCAGGAATGCGAAGCAGTTGGTTAAAAATATTTTAAAATAGCATTTTCGCCGTGTTCTAAACTATTCTGAAAGTTTCAAATGTCTAGCTAGTCGGGAAGTTAGTTAAATAAATTTTCTGTTGAATCATATAAACGCTGCCGAAGGCAGTAGGGACCTGAAACAGTTGACTAAAAGTATTAAAAAAATGTATTGTCACCGTGTTATGAGCTAGCCTGAAAGTTTCAAATGTCTAGCTAGTCGGAAAGTTAGTGAAAAATCGATTGCAAGCTTTGTACTGATAACGCTGCTGAAGGCAGCAGGAACCCGAAACAGTTGGCTAAAGGTATTACAAAAATGTATTTTCACCGTGTTCTGAACTTATTCTGAAAGTTTCAAATGTCTAGCTAGTCGGGATGTTAGTTAAATAAATTTTCTGTCGAATCATATAAGCGCTGCCGAAGGCAGCGAGACCTGAAATAGTTGACTAAAATTATTAGAAAAATGTATTGTCACCGTGTTGTGAGCTGTCCTGAAAATTTCAAATATCTAGCTAGTCGGGAAGTTAGTTAAAAATCGATTGCAAGATTTGTCCCTGACAAACAAACAAATAAACAAACAAACATACAAACAAGAATCGAAGTTAATAAAAACATGGTAAAATGTATTAATTTAAATCATAAATTGTAAAAGAATTACATGGTAAAAATTTAACGGTTTCAATAACACATTTTTTATAATTAAAAATGATTTTTAATTTGTAAATAACACTTTTACCGACTCTTTGTTTGATAATTTTATAAATACCAAGGCTAGCCGGCCTTTCTTTAAGATATTTGCTTGCATTATGTGTGTCTTTAAAAAAAAAAAGAGAGACAGAAAAATGTAAATCTCTTCTCAAAATTTGGAAAAGAAAAAAATGACATTACCCATTATGAATATATTGAAATATTCCGATATGATTTTGGGTCAAATGAAATACTATTCCGTACCACATTCCGACTTTTTGAGAAAACGGCCTTGTTCTCTCCTCAAAACCAAATGACCCAATAGTGGATAAGGTTATCCAATATTGGCAGTGATGATATTATGTGGTACCAATAATGAACACCCATATAAACATTATATCCATTTACAAAATCAAAACTTTAACGCCATGAATGAATTCTGCATACCTATTTTAATCATTGGAAATCAGTAGGTACAAGAAATCAACTCGAAATAAGCGGATGTAAAGAAAACAAAATTTGATTGTCTTTTCTCAAAGCAACAAGAAATAATGAGTAAGATCTCGAAAAATTCGCTCTGTTTAAATAAAACCGATCTCATTCTGAGTAGATGACTTAAAATCTTTGTATAATAATTCAAGACATTCACAGTAGAAAGTTGTAGTTGTGGTTGTGGGATTTAAGGCCGATTGACTACACTAGGGTCCTATGCCAAGGTGTAATGCGCTCCTTGGGGGTCTTTCTGAGTAGAAGGTTGTAACACCAGACTGAAATGCTGGTTGAATCCATGCACGGCTTAAAAAGATTATTTTTTAGAGTTTAAATTTAAATGCATTCGCTACTTGGACAGTGTCCTGTCCACCATTGATACACACACCTTATAAGATTATCACACAAGAGAGTATTAAAATGTCTTTGACGAATAAAGTCTCAATTTAAATAAATCAATTGAAATACTGCAAATGAATGTGTCACTGAAACTGTTCAAAATTTCACAGGAAATTTGTTGTGATTGTATGATACAAATTTATATATATATATATATATATCATTTTTTACTCCATTAATGCAACTGAAAATGTTTTTCGTTAATTAAATAGTTTCTGTCACCAATTGGTTTGTACTTTTTTCATTTTTGCTGAAAAACATTAAACGTGTCCACTACTGAAAGAAAAAAGCGTCATTACTGCGAGTTTTAAGCTGTCATACTATTAGCGTATTTGGAGCTCTCTGAGAAAAAAAATATTTGCTTTAAATATAAAAATGATTAAATAAGTACCTTTAGTAGTATATTTGTGTACAGGAAGGGATAATGAAATTTTTGAACATTAATTATATTCATAATTTCTACACAAAAAATAGGCAAAAAAATAGCCCTTAAAGTCCATTTTTTTTTTTTTTTTTTTTTTTTTTTAATGGAATTGATGGCTTAAAATTTTTGTAACTTAAGATATCAATTGTAGAGGATTGTAACATAAAATTTAAATAAGCAGCGAACTCATGCATGACTTAGAAACCTTTTTTAGAGTTTAATTTTAAATGTGGCAACTGCTAGCACCGTGTCTACTACAGGCACACTTACCTTATAAGGTTATCAGACACGAGAATGAAAATGTCTTTCACAAGTTATGATTTAATTTAAATAATTTGTATACTGTGTTACTGAAACTTTTAAAGTTTTCAGAGAAGGTTTATTTTTCAGTTTGTGATACTAGTTGATATATATACATTTTTTTTTTTAATCGCATTAATGCTGCTGAAAACACATTTGTTAATTATGTGTTACCAATTGGTTTGAACTTTTTTCTTTACTGCAAAATTTAAATGTGTTCTCAACTCACAAGGTTTTCACGTGCCCACTACTGGTGCATTTTAAGCAAAATTATTATTAAAAAAAAAAAAAAATTAATAAGCGTCTTTCTCAGTAAATTAGTATACAGGAAGAGGAAATTTTTTGATGATTTTTTTATAAAATATTGTTTAAATACTGTTCTTTTGTATACTCAAAATTTTCAATGAAAAATATTGTTTATTATATATATACATATATATATATATGTATATATATAAAATAAAGGAAGTATATATATATATTTTTGAGCTTTCAAAACTCAGGTAACACCCTAAGTACTTTTAATACTACATTACAGTTGTTTTAAGTTTTGACGTGATTATGAAAGCTACTTTTGTTGGAAGTTTCTCTGTGCTTTTAAAACTTTTAAGTGAAATGTATAATCAAACAGCAAAAACAACACTGTTACTTATTTCCAACTATTTTTGTTGCAGTCAATAGCGCAAAAAGACAATATATATATATACATATATATAGCCTAAATGCCAGAAAAAATTAAAACTGAAGCCAAAGAAATACGATAGCAAGTAAGAATCATATAGGAACATATGGTCGCATGCGCAATCCAGATGCCCAAGAGGGCGCTTGATGTCTCTAAGAAAACTGGAAAGGATGAAGTGATGGAAAGTTTAAATTTGATGTATAAGCATAAGGAAGGATGAATCGTTACACGAATAGAGAAATGGAGAATGTGCATCTCGTTTACGGGGAAGTTAATCGCAGTTGAACAGCTACTAGGAAACTAGAATAATCGACCTCTACTTGCTGCCATCGGAATTCGAGGGAGATACTGAGCTTTCTCGCCCAAGTCCTTCAGAAATTGTTCAGCGATTTATCGATCCACATGCAGCAGCGGATGTGGTTTTAACATCATGGAGCTCCAACGCCTTTTTCCTGCATTGTCTGCCAATATCTGGACAATAAATTCTTGGGACGATGAATTGATTGCTCTGGACATACCAGATGGTCCCCTCTTTCACCAGATCTTTCCCTTCTTGATTTTTTTTTCTTTGGAGTTATATAAAACCTAGTGCTTAAAATCACTTTGAATTCGGAAATAGAATTTTTGGCACAAATTGATGCTGAAAGTGGAATTATTGCCGATATACAGCCGGCATTCTGGCGAACTTTCGTCGATCGATGCGTCGTTGTTACGAAGCGTGTATTAAAGCTGCAAGTCGCAACTTCGAACTCCCTATAAACTCATCTGCGTAATAAATTATCATTATTTGAGATCTGTTTCGCACCTTTCAGTTTCTGGTTTCTAGGTGTCGAGAGCGTCTGAATTACGTAAGAACATCTATAAAAAAGCGTCTCCTTTACAGATGTTTCTGCTGCAAATTATTCTTTTTAACAGCAGAATGTGCTTTCATCCATTTTTGCCAGCATCTTCTGCTGGCAAAAAAATAATAATTACACTGTAAAAAATTACACTAATTTTTTACAGTGTAATAGCAAAAACAAAGCAGTCACAATGAAGTAATTTTCAAAAATGGAATAATTTTAAGCTCATAAATTTATGTATATTCATAAAATCACTGTAATCATAACAACAAAAATAATAAATACTTACTTCCATTACATTTACAAGCTGGACAAGGTTCTGCAGTATAATCAATCTCACAATTTGATTCACATTTCGGGGGTGTGCATTGTACAAGCTTAAAAGCTGAAATAAAAATCATTAATTACAATAGCAACAACAACAGCAAAGCTATATAAAAGTTTTATTTATTTTTTAACTAAAGTATGTATACTACTTATTTTCTTAAATACCGTATTTACAAGTAATTTTAGTGAGAGTATGTCCAATACTAGATTATAAAACAGTTCGTAATATATATATGTGAGTTTGTGTATCTAATATTTTTCATTTGTTTCTGTGATATGTTCAAAGAAGTTTATATATATACTTTTATCTACTATACTATGTATAGTATACGTATAATAAAGTATAGTATATAAAAGTTCGACAAAAATAGTTTATGTAAATATTTTTTATTACATGTGAATTATTTAATTGCGTATAATGTTATCAGTTAAAAAAGAGATTGATTTATTTATTTACTCATATGAATGAAAAGCACTGAAATAAAATTCTTATTCTTATTCTTATTATTTATTTTTTGAATTGTTGTTACATCACATTAAAAACACATAGAAAATTATATATATGTACAAGGAATTATATATATGTACAAAGGAATTTTGTAGAAATTTTGTAAATTTGTCAACAACATATCTTTTGTTGCCATAACAAAACTCCTTTTTTAATTTTAATGAACATTTGGTTTTAAATAACGAAATAACCTCAAGAAAACATATTTTATAGTTTTAATCAAATTATCTCTCTGGGTGCATAAATATATAAATTCGCGCATTTTGTATTTCTTAAAAAGTAAAAAGTAATTATTCTTGCATATTAAAACAATTATGAAGATTTCAGTTTATTTTATATTTAAGAATGAGTAGTAGCCAATTTTAGGCCAAAATTTGCAAATCACATGAAATTTGCATGAATCACGAGCACGGTATGTCTATTTAAGGTAAAATTTGTCAAATGATGCTTCGAAACCCGCTAAATGTTTTTCTTTGTCATATTATTATTTTCAATTTTGATCTTTTCAAAACAAAGTAATCCAATCAAAATTAATCTGAAATTATTACGCTTCTCGAGCTGTTTTTTTTTCTTTAAACGAAAAAATGGAACGCGTAATAATGTGTGTTCCCGACAGTTCTATGGTGCACCATTTTCTTAAAGTGTCTGATCTATAATTTAGACGTATTAGGAAAAAAAAATCAATTAGTTGTAAAGATAATTGATGTAATTGTTTATAATTTAAGTACCGGGTGATCCAAAAGTCAGGACAAACTTTAAAAATGAATAATTCGAAAACGAATCAAGATACAAAGATACGGTTTGCACCAAACGGATGAAAAAGAAACCGGGTTTTGTGTGGCAAAGGAAAAAAAATTAGTTCTGTTGGCGACCAACAGATGGCGCTATAGTGTTTTATTTCACCAAAAGATGATTTACAAATGAAAAAAAAAATGACAACTTACAAGTCAGCTTAATTACAGTTAATTAGTACTACTACAGTAACTGTTCAATGCCCATCATTCAGAAGTACAGCTGTGAGATGATTCACCACATCGTTCACAGCATTTAGTAGCATTTCTTGCGTTATGGCAGACACATTTTGGCGGATGGAATCTTTCAGTGCCGCTAGTGATGCCGGTTGGTCGCGGTACACTTTTGACTGCCAAGAATCCCCACAGCCAAAAGTCACAGGGTGTCAGATCGGGAGATCTTGGAGGCCATGCGTCATTAAAGTAGCGACTGAGAATGCGATATTTCGATGCATATAAGCTTCGACTACCATTACCTGCTGTAGTTGTTCCTTTTTATATCGTTTGTTGCTTTGCATAATCCTACATCAGAAATACCACAGCGCCATCTGTTGGTCGCCAACAGAACTATTTTTTTTCCCTTGCCATACAAAACCCGGCTTCTTTTCCATCCGTTTGGTGCAAACCGTATCTTTGAATCTTGATTCGTTTTCGAATTATTCATTTTTAAAGTTTGTCCTGACTTTTGGATCACCCGGTATACAGTTCTAATTTTATTTTAAAGATTACTCGAATTAATTATAAAACATTTATATAATATTAAAATAATCGATTATACATACATACATACATACATACATACATACATTCATATATATATATATATATATATATATATATATATATATTATATTATATTTGATGTATTATATTTTGTGCTTTATTTCTGAATTTAATTGCTTTTTATGCTATGTATTAATTAAAATTCGTTTGCTGTATGGTCGTGCTTCCATCTGTGAGAAGTTGGGGGGCTAGAAACGTGTTCTTTGGTTAAATTACCAGCGTTTCGTCAGAAACTTTTCATATTCCTTTCCCTACATGGGGGAGCTCCCCTGATGAAGGCCCTCATGTGTTTTGGGATTAAAATTTTGATCTGGTTTTGATTATTTTGTTTATATATATATATATATATATATATATATATATATATATATGTAAAACTTTTTGATATTTCTTAAGTGATTTGTTTTTGAGATAAATTAATGAAATAAAAATTAATGAATTTGAAATAAATAAAAACTCTCTCTATATATTTATTTTTATTTATTTATTTATTTTTAAATGATTGTTTGAATTATCAAGTTTGAATAAATAAATACATTGTTATTTAATTCAAAGCAATGGAAATCTTTATTTGATGTTTAGAAATCTATTTTTCAAAAATTTACTATTAGTTGTGGAATGTGAGTTAATGCTTCAAAAGAGTTCTTTTTTCAGGAAAGAAATAACATTTATGTACAACTTGCTTTAGATAGTTAAAACAAATTGTTTTATATTTATGAACAGTTATTTTTTGTTTTCTTAGCGGGAAAGAAATAAGAATATAATAAAAGAGAACTTTAAGGTAGTTTACATTTCTCATGTGTACATTATAAACAGGAAAATACTTTTTAAAAATGTTAAGATTTCATATTGAATAAAATAGTTTTTATTAAAATTTTTTATGCTATATAATTTTCTTAGATTTTTTTTTTTTTTTTCAGATGAGTTAGAATTAAAACCGGTGTTTATATGTCGTAAATAATGTTTTGAAAAACAAAATAATTACTTTTTTATTACATAAGGTAACGTTGACATATTGATAAGGTACATTGATGGAAAAAGTACATTTTCTTTAAAAAAAAAAAAATCTTCAAATATGTAATTTATTTAAGATAAAAATCGATTATAATCAAAATAATAGCTATTAGTTTAATGTTAGTGCATTGGGGTGAAAATTTGAATTATTCCCTCTAGATTTTGATATTTTACCAAATTTATTTTACTTTCCCGAAAAAAAATTGTAATATGTTTTTCCAAATCGCATAAAATACATTTTAAAAACATTTTGCTGCGGGTGACAATGTTTCTATTTGTCGGGATAATACATCAACCTATCACAAATTCTCCAGATACAAAAAAAAAAAAAAAAAAAAAAAAAAAAAAAACAACTACTTTTTTTAGCGGGGGGGGGGGGGGGGCGGGGAACGATAAAGATGTTAAAAATATTATTGGAAAGATTTATAATCTAAAATGGCTTTATAAAAATAATAAAACTTAAAAAACAATACCCAAAAACACGTTAAGAATGAAATTTTTATTGAAAATTAATGATGCTAAGAATGAAATTTTGTTTTATAATAGCGTAGATGAATCAGAAATTAAAATATAAAGTTTATTAATATACCATTTAAAGAACCTTTTATTTGTTTTTCTGAATTATGAAACTGGATAACTGGAATGCAAGAGTAGTTATAACAGATGCTATTTAATGCGAAATTATGGTAAAATTCACTTACATAAATCACATTCACAACTCGGGCAAGGTTTGGTGTGCGGATTAATGCGACATTCCTCACTGCACTTTGGAGGTGTACAAACGGGTGGAACATCTGAAAAATTGCATCAATAATTATTCTAACTATTTCATCTTTAAAAACTAAAAATGGTATGATTTAATATACACATAGTTATAATAATAATAATATTGCATGTATTTATAAAATTGCTTTATATAAAATATACGCATAAGACTAAATCTCAAAATGTTTAAACATACTTTACTTTTATTTTCAGTACAAAACATAAATTTTAAAAGAATAAAGAATAAAAGTACTCGATCAGTTTAATTTAACTGGCATTTAAACAAAATATAAAACTGTCATACAAATTATTAGACTGTAACAGTTTAATAAATGTCTCTAAAAAGATTTTCAATTCTTTACCAGTTCAGATTTCACCAATGGTTAAGAAAAAAAAAAAAAAAAAAAAAAAAAAAAACGAAATTACTGTGAGAATATTTTCTGAAATTTGTACTTCGTTGAGTTTTGTTCAATCTGATAGAATAGTGTTTTCTTGTAAGCACGTGGCTAAAATTCATAAAGTTCTTCTCTACTTTTATCTTGTGCATTAAGACGCTTGCCTTCAGTTACCAAGTGCTGGGCTTGAATCCCGATTCAGGCACGGTAGTTCCTACTGGGCTGTAGGTCACGGTAAAATGAGACTTAATGTGCAAAAATTACCGTTGAGTGACAACCTCAAATCCAAACACTGTGCCCCGAGGTTTATCTTTTAGAAAATTACTTTTTTCTAAACTCTCACAGGTTTCGAAACACGATGGGGTTCACGTAATAAAGTTCACATAATATTCAATGTTTATTTTCTTGAATTAGAATATAGGGATTTTAGGATCAGAATACCGATAACTGGAATAGAATTTCACTTTATAAATATAAATGTATCAATACGTTGCTGAGAATATTATCTGAAAATAGGAATTTTAGCAAAGTTGTTTAGCAAAGTTGGATACAGAGAATGTAATAACACTATGTGAGAACTAAGTTGGTTATTATTAAACTTCCAAACAACCAAGGTGATTACAATTAAAATTCCGGTATAAACTGCATTCTGCAAACCATGAGATGCATTCAAAGAATTTCAAAAGCAATTTTTAAGTTCACAAATGTCTACTATGTGGCGTTTTTTGTGAAAAACGGAAACATAAAAGGAAACAACTCTTACGGAATACATAAGCTACACTACCTACCAATACGTACAGTCAGTAACAAAAGTGTCCGAACACTAGCAAAAATTCCTATGTAAAAAAAGTACACTTCATATTGTTTTGTTAAATAAATCCTTATCGAATCATGTTCTTACACTGACTAAGAACAGGATTCGACAAGGATTTGTTTAACAAAACCGCATGAAGTGTACTTTTTTTACATAGGAATTTTTGCTAGTGTTCGGACACTTTTGTTACCGACTGTATTTGGACACTTTCCAATTTAGACTTTTTGTGAAATATCTAGAGAGATTCTTAAGGAATCACATCTAGAAACTTCGGGAGTATAAAGAACATGTTACACATCATATCTTTCAGCAAAAGTTTTTCCTGAAGAGGAAAAGGTGACCAGTAAAAAATTAAAGAATAATCAAAATATTTTGCATCACCCTGTAAAAAGTAATTGTTAAAATGCATTTTGGCTGTATTATGTGATTATGAGAATTTTTCTAACTATCCGCATAAATTTTTATGAGGCTATCACATATATTCATGGAAATATAAGTTTTTTTTTTAATTGTAAGGGGAAAAAAAAGCGCCACTATTTTAAATTATAACACGAAAGGCATTAAACCCAGTGCAAAGTCATTTTTAGGAAACTTGGCATACTACATTAGACACAGCATAGTGTAATCAGAATGCAAAAATACTATCTTATGAAACGTGAGCAGTTTTATTAAATACGAAATCTTACGAAGTATGAGCATTTTTACTAAATAGTTTTTAACTACGCACGCGCTAAATTTATAAAAATTTCATTTGCATAATTTAATAACCAAAATTATTGAGCTACTTACGTGAAAACCCCAAACAAATATCGTGTAAATTCAAACAGTTATGAGTTATAGAATGAACAGAATTTCAGTTCATCTCAAAAAAAGGAAGATGATAGGGGCTTTATCAATATTTATTTACAATCAGCGAATTATTACCATTGGGCATTGATTGAATCAAAATTAAAATGTGAGTACATCCCCTTATAACTTTTATTTTGAGAGGAACTGAAATTCTGTTCATTCAATAACTGTTTTAGTTTACACGATATTTGTATGGGGTTTTCATATAAGTAGCTCAATACTTTTGACTATTGAATTATGCAAATGAAATTTTTATAAAGTTTGCACATGCATAGTTAAAAATTATTTAGTAAAAATGGCCATATTTTGTAAGATATTTAGCATTTTTACATTCTGATTGCAGTATGCTGTGTCTAATGTAGTATGCCAAGTTTCCTAAAAATGACTTTGCATTGGGTCTAGGAAAAAGAATTATACCTGACGTTTTATAATTAAAAAAGTGGCATTATTTTTGGGGGGGGGAGGGGGGGGGGCAAATTTTTAATAGAAACCGTTATATCTCCATAAATATATGTGGTAGCCTGATAAAAATTTTTACAGATAATTAGAAAAATCCTTATAATCACATGCTATAGCCAAAACGCATGTCAAGCTTTCCTTTTTACAGGGTGATGCAAACCCTTTTGCAATTTTTTACTGGTCCCCTTTTCCTTTTCAGGAAAAAACTTTTGCCGAAATATTCAAATATATGACGTGTAACATGTTCTTTACACTCTTAAAGTTTCAAGATAATTCCAAAAGAATATTTCTAGGTATTTGACCAAACGTCTGAATTCGAAAGTGTCCAAAATATGTATTGGTTGGTAACAAAAGTATTCGAACACTAGCAAAAATTCCTATGTAAGAAAAGTAGAATTAATACTGTTTTGTTAAATAAATCCTTGTCGAATCATGTTCTTAGTCAGTCTAAGAACATTATTCGACAAGGATTTATTTCACAAAACTGTATTAACTCTACCTTTTTTTACATAGGGATTTTTGCTAGTGTTCGGATACTTTTGTTACCGACTGTACTGTATTTGGACATTTATTTATCGATTTTCAACCGCGTGTTGATCTTTCCTTTTGTTAAATTTGCAATTTTTTCTATGCAAAGCGCCACCAGATGAACATTTCTTTAACTAAAAATATTTATTTATTTGAGAACATCTTATGCATCGTCTACATACCAAATTTAATGGCGATTTGCTCGCCTGTTTTAGCGGCAAGATGCTGCTTAAATCGGAAGTTTAATGAAAACCATGTTGTATATTGATAGTTTTAATACATTTCTTTATTTTTGAGATATAATTATTAATTTTAATATGACATAAAGATAATAAACGTAATATCTATACAAGAATTTTTTGAAAAATTTTAATTAAAACAAAACATGCCTACCATCATCACATTCACAAGTAGGACAAGGTTTACTTTCGTAATTTACACGACAGGCCTCATCACACTTAGGTGGTGTACATTCTATCTGATGACCTAGATTTAAAAGTTACAATATAATATTCCTTCTTTTGGAAAAAAGAAGTACTATTTTTAAGATACTCTTTTTAAAATACCACAAGAATAAAATAAGTGAAAATATATATAAGTATAACAATAAGAGAAATTTAGGAAAATATTCTTAAAAAAAAGTGAGAGAGAGAGAGAGAGCATTTGCTTTTGTGTCGTGCTCATGTAATTTTTTAAAAATCACTCCAAATAGAGCTATAATATTTGCAATAAATAGAAAATGAACCAGTATTTTATAGTAAAATAAATATTACATAAGGATTAGATGGAAAAAATTATACAATGAAAGTATTAGGTGTATAGCAAGACTTTGCATTTTGTAACAGCATTACTAAGGCTCTTTTAATATTTTTACAATAAATAAACTAAATGTAATTGCCATTCAATACGACTAAAGAATGTTTCTTTAGAATAAATGGCAAGTTTTACAATAACAAATTAATCTTATGAAAAAAAAAATGAACTTACGCCAAATGACAAATAAAAGGAAAAAAAAAAAAACCCTATTTATGACTTTGAGTTTTCCTTTAGATCATAGACAATGTATATAATCAGAAATATTATATATCTATAAAAGTAAGGATCTTATTAATACGATACATTGGGAAATTTAATAAGGATTACTTAAGTATATTTTAAGATAAATGTAAGGGTCTTATTAATACGATACATTGGGAAATTTAATAAGGATTACTTAAGTATATTTTAAGATAAATGTAAGGATCTTATTAATACGATACATTGGGAAATTTAATAAGGATTATATACTCAAGTATATTTTAAGATTTCTTTTTAATCTGATTTTTTTTTTTTTAGTGCATGTTTGATAGTTGATAATAACAGCATAGTAGCAGTATTTCACTCTAGATTAAATTGAATGATGTGTAGATGTTAGCTGATACATTTTTTTAAACACTTTTCAACAAAAGTTGTAAATTGGTTTGCTGTTCTTTAGGCGTTCTAATATTTGTTAATTATGTTATTTAGGCTCACTGTGGCATGTTTCTTTTTGAAAAGGGGATAAATAACCTCCCTTGTTAGCCCTACTAGGGACTAAGAAAAATACGTCAGATGCATTAAAACTGATGAGAAATATTTCTCTGAAGCACATAATATCTTTATAATGACATAACATAATGAAATAAATATTAATCAGCTGCACAAAAGTATGTTTGCTGAATTTGGTATGGTTAGAATTAACAATTGGATACCTGGATAACACAAAAATATCCAGATAAATTGAGAATAAAAGTGAAAATTGTTTGAAGTTCATTTTCAGTTGAGTTATATGATCTTAACACTTTCTGACAAATTAAAATGGTGTTTATGATTTTGGTTCGTCTGTCTTTGTCTGTATGAGTTCTCACTCCGGTATATAATTTTAGAATACTTTTAAAGTAATATACTGTTAAAAAGAGATCTTTAACTTTAAAGTGATATGTTATTTAGTATTTTGAGCTTTAATGTAGAATGTTGCTTAACGAGAGTTGTTGATGTAGTAAAACGGGTTTGTTTATAAGTACTGAAAAAGTATTTGGATTATTAGAGTCTCAGAGTAGTAATTTTTTTAAACATATTTTAGAATATTTATACCAAGCAAAATGAAACGAAATAAAGATGCATGCATCAGATGCAATAAAGAGCGTTTTCAACAGAAAAAGTTATGATTAACATTAATAATACATTAACAGGGTGTGAGGTGAAAGGCCTAACGCAATCGCTTTCGGATTCAAGTGCTTGAAATCGCATCTAGTTGTCCATGTAATATTATATTAGAAGATCTAATACTCCAGTAGTGAGAGAATGTCTGTTCTACAACAAGAGGTGGTGAGGTAGGTTGCGTTGTTGCGTTGTTGCGTTAGGGGAATATGCTAAGGGAACGCAACATTCCCATTCACTACTACCTATTCGTATGATACAAGCTTGAAAGTAACCTTCTATAGTATATAACATAGCAATTTTAGGTATTGCATCATATTATAGTATTTAAAAAATAATTTTTTAAAACTTATAATCAATTATAAAATTACTTTTCCTAATATATTTTTTCCGCTAAAATTTTCATAAATCAATTTCCCCTTTTCTTTTTTTTTCTTTTTATGATATTTCAAAATAATTCACACACATTCTAAAAAATGCTGACTTTGAAATAAAACAGACACAGTTTACAGTTAATAAAAAACCTTTATTTTTTACAATATTTACAAGTATTACTCATCTAATAAGTATTGAATATAATTTCATCAATAAAATTAAGTTTGCAATATTAAATCTTAATCAATTTCGCAATGTCCATATGCTAAACTTGTTATTCCATCTTCAGCAATGTATCGTTTGTCATCAAACGGACTGAGACTGATTTTATTTTGACAGATTGTATATAGTTTATGTTTTTCTTGGCCTATTTTTAATTGTTTTTCTATGCTTGTTTTCTGTTGCAGTAAGCACTGTAAATAGTCTTCATGACTAATTTTATGTCTAACAACCCTGGTTGACACAAATTTAGCTCTCTTTTTTTCACTTTTACTTGATTTGATAGAGTACATTTTAGCCTTCAGTCCTACAAATTCCAATGCTATTTCACCACTCAATTCATCTTTAAATTTCCCTATAACTTTTTTATTATCATCGGAATAAAGCGGGTGAGTTTTGGGATAGTCAGAAAAGTCAAATTCAGATGAATAATTTTTCATGTCTTTATATATATCATCGGTAGTAATATGGTATGTAAGCGAGTCTGTATCTGTAAATAACAGTACAGCTTGGTTGTTATACATTGGTTTTATATAATTATAATGAAAATTATACATTAGGAGTTTTGATAATTCGAGTATTGTAAACCCAACGTAAATAGGTCGGTTCATCAGAATGCTTGTTTTAAGTCTTTCTACAGCGGTTAAATCTTCATCGTACGTTTTAAACGATTTAAAAGTAGGTGATGCTATCAATTTTAATGCTCTCTTAGAGGTATTATTACAAAGTTCTATATTACGTCTTTTTCGCAAGTTTTCCATAGTCTTGCCGTATACACTATTATTAAGGAGTTTAAAAAAGTCCTTTTCAAAGGATGATGTTGCTTCTTTCCTTTTATTGGTGTTAAATAGTATATACTTTTTCAACCATGGTGCTTGTTTAAATTGAATGGCTTTATGCACTGATGTAACTTTTAATCCCAGTTGCAGATAAAGTTTTAAATTTCTATAGTGCACAACATAATTCTTTTTATTACATAAGTTAGGTATTAACTTGGATGTACCAACATATTTTCTGTTTTGCAGCATACTTTTAGCATAAGGTGATAGCATTTCTTCATTCAAGGTTAATCTTTCAGGGGCAAGCGGATAATCGTTATGTAATGTATGAAGGTGGTTAGGATAATGCAGATCAATTTCAAATATATACCCTACACTGTTAAAAAAATGCAGAAAAAATACAGAAATTCTCTGTAATTTCAGAAAAAAAAGTCGTAAAATACGTTTTGTCTACGTAATTTTTCCGTAATTTACGCCTTTTTTTCTGAAATTACAGAGAATTTCTGTATTTTTTCTGCATTTTTTTAACAGTGTATATCTGATTCATCGTCAAGGGATAAAATCCATTCTTCATTAATATTATGTATATCAACCCATTCAAAGTTGCCATAAGGTAGGTACTGAGACATAGCCCAACCGTAAAGGTTGTTCGCGTCCCAGTACATGATATAACTATTAGGCTCATTCGGGTTATAGTCGTTCATATAGGGATTATTTGCTCTAGCCAATCTTCGACTAATCATGCTAATACCACCTCGTATCCCTTTTTCTATAAGCAGCAACATGTTAATATCTGTTAAGAGCTCTAAAGGTGTTTCAGTCATTTTCAGGCACGCTTGCCATGCAAGTCCTGGAGTTGTAAAAAGATGCGCGCAATCAATTTCATAGTATTGCTGACATAAAGTTCTAAAATTTTGAAATACATCCGCGAGTAACAAAACATCAGTTTTTACATATAAATTATGATAATCACCCAATGTCTTCATATTAAACGTGTTCCAAATAGTTTTGGCGTGTTGGTAATCGTCATCATCGATAATTTCATCATTCAATGTATTATAAAAGGCGCATGCTGGAGGTAGTTCGGTTTCTTCAAACTTATCAAAAGAAGTAAAGTATTCATAGGGATAGACTCCTTTCCTCGTTAGCATATTCAACGGTGTATTAACAGGGAAATTCTCTTTCAAAATATTAAACTGGGATGAATCAAGATTTTTTACTAGTTTTTCTAGCGATGTGGGTAGGAATTGAAAGCTGTCTAAAAAGACTAATTGTACAGGATCCTTAGGTTTCTTCAATCTGAATGTAATATAGTTTTCCAAACTTGTAGCAATAACCTCTATCTGATGATTGTTATACTTGCCTAGTTTCGTCATGATGTGATGTCCATCATAGTTTTTTAAATTATGAAAGATAATCGGTATTTTTTTAGATAATTTGAAATTCAAGTTGCAGGCGTTATGAGCTGCACCCCTAAATTCTCCTGAAATGTGACAATGATCTCTTCGACGATCCTCAGCTAACTGTTTATGGCATATATAACATACTTTAGCTTCTTGAAACTCCTTTTCCTGTGCTTCCGTTAAGACTATAGGCTTGATTTGTGATAAAATCTTGGTGAGTTCTTCCTTTTCACTCATCATCTTTTCTAAAAAGTGTTCCACAGCGTCTTCTCCTCTATATACTTGAATTGGTTTAACGGAGCGTCCATCTGGCCCGATAATAACATATGCATATCCACAAGGTACATGATAGGCAATTTTTTCACTATGTGAATTATCAGATGACGGTGAAACCGAACTAACAGGAACAAGAAGGCTTTCGAAATCTGCATAAATACAGTAAGCGACAGGATGTTGTAAGTGCGTACCTGTAAATTTTAAAATGTTATTTTCCTCAGAGGGCATTTTAACAACCTGCACTTCATGTTCTTGACAGTACTGAATGTGGGTTTTCAATAAATCCTCTCTGCTAAATCGGTGTAGACATCTGAAACAGTAATGGGCTTTTAAACAATGTTGGGTTAAATCACCAAGTAGACGCGAAAAGTTCCGAATCAAGCAATAATGTTGCCTTTCTTCATCAGAAATTAATAATAAGCTGATAACATCACAATCATTTTTTGGAGAAATATAGAGTGGGCACACTTCATTGTCTTCAAAGCCAAAGACATTAATCCGTACATCATTTAATTTTTCAATAAGGGGTATCTTTGTTCATGGCACGGGACATGTTACATTACCTAGTTTAATGGTATTTTCATATGGCAGGTAGTGAGATACACGATGGGGTTGCTGATTGAAATGCAAATTCAGTTTATGCGCGATCAAACACCAAACAAGGCATTTTTGATCTTCGTTTTTGATATTTAGCACAGCCTTTTTCAAAGCAAGTTTCTGTGGTAGTTTAATATAGCTACTAGCAGCTAACGGATGGTATTTGGCCATTTTTAGTTCCAGATAATGAATTTTCTTAAAAATCCATCCAGATCCTCTTTGGATAAATTCATCTAGGGACTTATTAATCTTTGCATATCCTTCACGAATATGATGTTCAATAGTATTATCCAAAAGGTCAGTAAAACAACAACTTCTAAAAAAAGTTTGAATTTCTTCCATTTCGTCATTACCTCTTTTACGCTCCAAGCTCACTTTCATGACCATATACCACTTCAAAGCATTTTTTTCACGTATCTCATTCAAAAGTTTTTCATTTAATGCACCCTGTATATAGGTTTGAAATACTTCCATATCACATTCATTGCTTTCGTTTGGATAAAAAAGCTCTGTATTAAACGCATTTGAAGTGTTAATCTGTTTTTTAGCTCTTTTAGATTTTACGACAGGTGCAGCTATCTTCCGTTTTCCAGTAACAAGTTCATGCTCTTGTCGCTTATGGCATGTTAATTCAGCTTTCATATTAAACATTTTATCACATTCACTGCATGAATATCGAAAACTTTGATGAAATTTTAAGTGCCTCTGCAAGTTGTCCTCGCGCGTAAATACTTGCTCACAATGCTGACACTTTATCGGTGTTACTTCATCTTTACTGCGATGTATTAACATATGTCGATTCAGTAACCATTTCTGTAAAAATTCCTTATTACAAGAAGCGCAATAAAAATTTTCTGACACTCTCTTATCACTCGTTTCAGCAGATGAAGATTGATTTTTACGATTATGAATCATCGTATGCCGAATTAAGCTTGATTTCACTCCAAATGTCTTTCCGCACGTATCACAACTGTATAACTTTTCATCTAAATGTATCTTTTCATGACGACACAAGTCCCATTTTCGCGAAAATTCCTTATTACATGTAGAACATCTGAAAACACTAAACATTTTCTTATCTGACGGTTCCATAACTTGACTCATTTTTTAAGAACAAGAGATAATCCAGACAACATTCATAAAATTTTTCATGCAAATGACTTGAAATTACAATCACCTTCAATTTATAGCATCGGAGTAAATACTTACTATTCTCTCATTGGCTAATTAAAGCTTCAATAAAATCAAAGCTTTTGATTGGCTAATGAAATTCACATGACCTTGAAAATATTTGCATCTCCAACGCGCTTAATTTCAGAGCGATAATATTATGAATTTAAAACATCATAAAATCACCGTTTGTGATTGGTCGAAAAAATCACGTGACCTCGAAAAATATTTGCATTCACAAAATTCTTAATTTCATAATGCTAATACTATTAATTTAATTTTTAAAAAATCATTGCTTCTGACTGAGTTAAAAATGTCTACATAAAAAACACATATGGCTAATAGCATGAATTAAAGCTTCAATAAAATCAGAGTTTGTGATTGGATGGTAAAAATCACGTGACCTTTAAAAAAATATATGTTTATAAACACCACTTAATTCCACTAAATTCTTAATTTTATAATGGTAATATTAGAAATTCAAATCTCCCACATGTAAAACTTTCTAAAAAAATAAATAAAAAATAAAATTAATGATACCTCAAAAGTATCTGTATAAAAAAAACACTTAATTTTATAATGATAATATTAGGAATTTAAGTTTCAACTCTCTCACATACATAAGAATAATGAAAATGTTAGTTTTCGTTACGTCAGAAGGTTCTATCAGCGTATGATAAAACAATAGATAACTGTTATCTATCATTTCATCCTGCTCGCTAGAAAAACAAAGACGTGATATATCTATTCTGAAGGCAAGTCTTATTAAAGTCTTATTAAACATATATTATTTATTAAAATTAGGAATATAGTATCAAGATATTAATTTTAAATAAGCTTTATATATATTTCATTTATCAAAATGCTTAACTTATAAGAATTTTTAATGAATATTCGAAATGAAAACTCTTTTAGTAGTCTTTTTAACTTCAAAAGTGAAGAAAATTTCCACTTGTTTTAATGTAAGTCCAAATTTACTAAACAACTTAGTTAAACAGAAAAGTTAATAATTTATTCCATTAAATAAAAAATACAAATTTTAATCATTCGTTTTATTAAAAATGAAATTAGATTAATATTTTTATTTTTTATTTAATGGAATAAATTATTAACTTTTCTGTTTAACTAAGTTGTTTAGTAAATTTGGACTTACATTGTGGAAATTTTCTTCACTTTTGAAGTTAAAAAGACTACTAAAAGAGTTTTCATTTCGAATATTCATTAAAAATTCTTATAAGTTAAGCATTTTGATAAATGAAATATATATAAAGCTTATTTAAAATTAATATCTTGATACTATATTCCTAATTTTAATAAATAATATATGTTTAATAAGACTTTAATAAGACTTGCCTTCAGAATAGATATATCACGTCTTTGTTTTTCTAGCGAGCAGGATGAAATGATAGATAACAGTTATCTATTGTTTTATCATACACTGATAGAACCTTCTGACGTAACGAAAACTAACATTTTCATTATTCTTATGTATGTGAGAGAGTTGAAACTTAAATTCCTAATATTATCATTATAAAATTAAGTGTTTTTTTTATACAGATACTTTTGAGGTATCATTAATTTTATTTGTTATTTATTTTTTTAGAAAGTTTTACATGTGGGAGATTTGAATTTCTAATATTACCATTATAAAATTAAGAATTTAGTGGAATTAAGTGGTGTTTATAAACATATATTTTTTTAAAGGTCACGTGATTTTTACCATCCAATCACAAACTCTGATTTTATTGAAGCTTTAATTCATGCTATTAGCCATATGTGTTTTTTATGTAGACATTTTTAACTCAGTCAGAAGCAATGATTTTTTAAAAATTAAATTAATAGTATTAGCATTATGAAATTAAGAATTTTGTGAATGCAAATATTTCTCGAGGTCACGTGATTTTTTCGACCAATCACAAACGGTGATTTTATGATGTTTTAAATTCATAATATTATCGCTCTGAAATTAAGCGCGTTGGAGATGCAAATATTTTCAAGGTCATGTGAATTTCATTAGCCAATCAAAAGCTTTGATTTTATTGAAGCTTTAATTAGCCAATGAGAGAATAGTAAGTATTTACTCCGATGCTATAAATTGAAGGTGATTGTAATTTCAAGTCATTTGCATGAAAAATTTTATGAATGTTGTCTGGATTATCTCTTGTTCTTAAAAAATGAGTCAAGTTATGGAACCGTCAGATAAGAAAATGTTTAGTGTTTTCAGATGTTCTACATGTAATAAGGAATTTTCGCGAAAATGGGACTTGTGTCGTCATGAAAAGATACATTTAGATGAAAAGTTATACAGTTGTGATACGTGCGGAAAGACATTTGGAGTGAAATCAAGCTTAATTCGGCATACGATGATTCATAATCGTAAAAATCAATCTTCATCTGCTGAAACGAGTGATAAGAGAGTGTCAGAAAATTTTTATTGCGCTTCTTGTAATAAGGAATTTTCACAGAAATGGTTACTGAATCGACATATGTTAATACATCGCAGTAAAGATGAAGTAACACCGATAAAGTGTCAGCATTGTGAGCAAGTATTTACGCGCGAGGACAACTTGCAGAGGCACTTAAAATTTCATCAAAGTTTTCGATATTCATGCAGTGAATGTGATAAAATGTTTAATATGAAAGCTGAATTAACATGCCATAAGCGACAAGAGCATGAACTTGTTACTGGAAAACGGAAGATAGCTGCACCTGTCGTAAAATCTAAAAGAGCTAAAAAACAGATTAACACTTCAAATGCGTTTAATACAGAGCTTTTTTATCCAAACGAAAGCAATGAATGTGATATGGAAGTATTTCAAACCTATATACAGGGTGCATTAAATGAAAAACTTTTGAATGAGATACGTGAAAAAAATGCTTTGAAGTGGTATATGGTCATGAAAGTGAGCTTGGAGCGTAAAAGAGGTAATGACGAAATGGAAGAAATTCAAACTTTTTTTAGAAGTTGTTGTTTTACTGACCTTTTGGATAATACTATTGAACATCATATTCGTGAAGGATATGCAAAGATTAATAAGTCCCTAGATGAATTTATCCAAAGAGGATCTGGATGGATTTTTAAGAAAATTCATTATCTGGAACTAAAAATGGCCAAATACCATCCGTTAGCTGCTAGTAGCTATATTAAACTACCACAGAAACTTGCTTTGAAAAAGGCTGTGCTAAATATCAAAAACGAAGATCAAAAATGCCTTGTTTGGTGTTTGATCGCGCATAAACTGAATTTGCATTTCAATCAGCAACCCCATCGTGTATCTCACTACCTGCCATATGAAAATACCATTAAACTAGGTAATGTAACATGTCCCGTGCCATGAACAAAGATACCCCTTATTGAAAAATTAAATGATGTACGGATTAATGTCTTTGGCTTTGAAGACAATGAAGTGTGCCCACTCTATATTTCTCCAAAAAATGATTGTGATGTTATCAGCTTATTATTAATTTCTGATGAAGAAAGGCAACATTATTGCTTGATTCGGAACTTTTCGCGTCTACTTGGTGATTTAACCCAACATTGTTTAAAAGCCCATTACTGTTTCAGATGTCTACACCGATTTAGCAGAGAGGATTTATTGAAAACCCACATTCAGTACTGTCAAGAACATGAAGTGCAGGTTGTTAAAATGCCCTCTGAGGAAAATAACATTTTAAAATTTACAGGTACGCACTTACAACATCCTGTCGCTTACTGTATTTATGCAGATTTCGAAAGCCTTCTTGTTCCTGTTAGTTCGGTTTCACCGTCATCTGATAATTCACATAGTGAAAAAATTGCCTATCATGTACCTTGTGGATATGCATATGTTATTATCGGGCCAGATGGACGCTCCGTTAAACCAATTCAAGTATATAGAGGAGAAGACGCTGTGGAACACTTTTTAGAAAAGATGATGAGTGAAAAGGAAGAACTCACCAAGATTTTATCACAAATCAAGCCTATAGTCTTAACGGAAGCACAGGAAAAGGAGTTTCAAGAAGCTAAAGTATGTTATATATGCCATAAACAGTTAGCTGAGGATCGTCGAAGAGATCATTGTCACATTTCAGGAGAATTTAGGGGTGCAGCTCATAACGCCTGCAACTTGAATTTCAAATTATCTAAAAAAATACCGATTATCTTTCATAATTTAAAAAACTATGATGGACATCACATCATGACGAAACTAGGCAAGTATAACAATCATCAGATAGAGGTTATTGCTACAAGTTTGGAAAACTATATTACATTCAGATTGAAGAAACCTAAGGATCCTGTACAATTAGTCTTTTTAGACAGCTTTCAATTCCTACCCACATCGCTAGAAAAACTAGTAAAAAATCTTGATTCATCCCAGTTTAATATTTTGAAAGAGAATTTCCCTGTTAATACACCGTTGAATATGCTAACGAGGAAAGGAGTCTATCCCTATGAATACTTTACTTCTTTTGATAAGTTTGAAGAAACCGAACTACCTCCAGCATGCGCCTTTTATAATACATTGAATGATGAAATTATCGATGATGACGATTACCAACACGCCAAAACTATTTGGAACACGTTTAATATGAAGACATTGGGTGATTATCATAATTTATATGTAAAAACTGATGTTTTGTTACTCGCGGATGTATTTCAAAATTTTAGAACTTTATGTCAGCAATACTATGAAATTGATTGCGCGCATCTTTTTACAACTCCAGGACTTGCATGGCAAGCGTGCCTGAAAATGACTGAAACACCTTTAGAGCTCTTAACAGATATTAACATGTTGCTGCTTATAGAAAAAGGGATACGAGGTGGTATTAGCATGATTAGTCGAAGATTGGCTAGAGCAAATAATCCCTATATGAACGACTATAACCCGAATGAGCCTAATAGTTATATCATGTACTGGGACGCGAACAACCTTTACGGTTGGGCTATGTCTCAGTACCTACCTTATGGCAACTTTGAATGGGTTGATATACATAATATTAATGAAGAATGGATTTTATCCCTTGACGATGAATCAGATATACACTGTTAAAAAAATGCAGAAAAAATACAGAAATTCTCTGTAATTTCAGAAAAAAAGGCGTAAATTACGGAAAAATTACGTAGACAAAACGTATTTTACGACTTTTTTTCTGAAATTACAGAGAATTTCTGTATTTTTTCTGCATTTTTTTAACAGTGTAGGGTATATATTTGAAATTGATCTGCATTATCCTAACCACCTTCATACATTACATAACGATTATCCGCTTGCCCCTGAAAGATTAACCTTGAATGAAGAAATGCTATCACCTTATGCTAAAAGTATGCTGCAAAACAGAAAATATGTTGGTACATCCAAGTTAATACCTAACTTATGTAATAAAAAGAATTATGTTGTGCACTATAGAAATTTAAAACTTTATCTGCAACTGGGATTAAAAGTTACATCAGTGCATAAAGCCATTCAATTTAAACAAGCACCATGGTTGAAAAAGTATATACTATTTAACACCAATAAAAGGAAAGAAGCAACATCATCCTTTGAAAAGGACTTTTTTAAACTCCTTAATAATAGTGTATACGGCAAGACTATGGAAAACTTGCGAAAAAGACGTAATATAGAACTTTGTAATAATACCTCTAAGAGAGCATTAAAATTGATAGCATCACCTACTTTTAAATCGTTTAAAACGTACGATGAAGATTTAACCGCTGTAGAAAGACTTAAAACAAGCATTCTGATGAACCGACCTATTTACGTTGGGTTTACAATACTCGAATTATCAAAACTCCTAATGTATAATTTTCATTATAATTATATAAAACCAATGTATAACAACCAAGCTGTACTGTTATTTACAGATACAGACTCGCTTACATACCATATTACTACCGATGATATATATAAAGACATGAAAAATTATTCATCTGAATTTGACTTTTCTGACTATCCCAAAACTCACCCGCTTTATTCCGATGATAATAAAAAAGTTATAGGGAAATTTAAAGATGAATTGAGTGGTGAAATAGCATTGGAATTTGTAGGACTGAAGGCTAAAATGTACTCTATCAAATCAAGTAAAAGTGAAAAAAAGAGAGCTAAATTTGTGTCAACCAGGGTTGTTAGACATAAAATTAGTCATGAAGACTATTTACAGTGCTTACTGCAACAGAAAACAAGCATAGAAAAACAATTAAAAATAGGCCAAGAAAAACATAAACTATATACAATCTGTCAAAATAAAATCAGTCTCAGTCCGTTTGATGACAAACGATACATTGCTGAAGATGGAATAACAAGTTTAGCATATGGACATTGCGAAATTGATTAAGATTTAATATTGCAAACTTAATTTTATTGATGAAATTATATTCAATACTTATTAGATGAGTAATACTTGTAAATATTGTAAAAAATAAAGGTTTTTTATTAACTGTAAACTGTGTCTGTTTTATTTCAAAGTCAGCATTTTTTAGAATGTGTGTGAATTATTTTGAAATATCATAAAAAGAAAAAAAAAGAAAAGGGGAAATTGATTTATGAAAATTTTAGCGGAAAAAATATATTAGGAAAAGTAATTTTATAATTGATTATAAGTTTTAAAAAATTATTTTTTAAATACTATAATATGATGCAATACCTAAAATTGCTATGTTATATACTATAGAAGGTTACTTTCAAGCTTGTATCATACGAATAGGTAGTAGTGAATGGGAATGTTGCGTTCCCTTAGCATATTCCCCTAACGCAACAACGCAACAACGCAACCTACCTCACCACCTCTTGTTGTAGAACAGACATTCTCTCACTACTCAGGTATAATCTAACATCTTTTATTTTGTTCTTTAAACAGAAGGGAAAATGAGACTTTCACATAATTGCTTAACTTAATTAAACATAAAAATATATCTGTAAATTAAAAATATCAATAATTTTATCTCTTACTAAAATTTACAAAAAAGCTGCGAATTTTAAATTCCTAACTTGCGATGGGGATCATAGTCAAAATACCTTTATCTTTCACAGCGATTACACATCAAAGACTGCGTATCGTTATTAAGCGCACAAGCACGATCAAATAACGGGGTCCAAAGACTCCAACTAAAGCACACACTTCCTTAATTCGGAAGTTTCATTTCAAAGAAATAAATTGGAGAGCGATTCACTTCATTTCCATTAAAAGATCCATCTTAAAAATACGAATATCCAACAAAATGCATTGGAACTTCCCTTTAACTTTATATTTCCACTGGAACCAAACGCCATGTTAAATTTGAAAAACTGGCAACCTTCATTTACACCAACCCAAATACTCTATGCTCAACCTTACACTTTCACCGAGACCATCGCTAGCTAACGCTAGATCCAACTGGTGACTTGGATCTAGCGTTATCTGGAGTAAGTAGTGAGAGAATGTCTGTTCTGCGCCAAGAGGTGGTGAGGTGGGTTGTGTTGTTGTGTTGTCGCGTTAGGGGAATATGCTAATGGAACGCAACATTCCCATTCACTACTACCTATTCGTATGATACAAGCTTCAAAGTAACCTTCTATAGTATATAACATAACAATTTGATATTGCATCATATTATAGTATTTAAAAAATAATTTTTAAAAAACTTATAATCAATTATAAAGTTTGTAATATTTAAATTGAGTCATAAAATTACTTTTCCTAATATATTTTCCCACTAAAATTTTTACAAAGAATTTCCCCTCTTCTTTTTTCTTTTTATGATATTTCAAAATAATTCACATATATTCTAAAAAAATGGTGACTTTGAAATAAAACACATACAGTTTACAGTTAATAAAAAACCTTTATTATAACAATATTTACAAGTATTTACAAGTATTACTCATAATTTCATTCAATATAATGAAATCTTAATCAATTTCGCAATGACCATATGCTAAACTTGTTATTCCATCTTCAGCAATGTATCGTTTGTCATCAAAAGGGCTGAGACTGATTTTATTTTGACAGATTGTATATAGTTTATGTTTTTCTTGACCTATTTTTAATTGTTTTTCTATGCTTGTTTTCTGTTGCAGTAAGCACTGTAAATAGTCTTCATGACTAATTTTATGTCTAACAACCCTGGTTGACACACCTTTTGCTCTCTTTTTTTCACTTTTACTTGATTTGATAGAGTACATTTTTGCCTTCAGTCCTACAAATTCCAATGCTATTTCACCACTCAATTCATCTTTAAATTTCCCTATAACTTTTTTATTATCATCGGAATAAAGCGGGTGAGTTTTGGGATAGTCAGAAAAGTCAAATTCAGATGAATAATTTTTCATGTCTTTATATATATCATCGGTAGTAATATGGTATGTAAGCGAGTCTGTATCTGTAAATAACAGTACAGCTTGGTTTTTATACATTGGTTTTATATAATTATAATGAAAATTATACATTAGGAGTTTTGATAATTCGAGTATTGTAAACCCAACGTAAATAGGTCGGTTCATCAGAATGCTTGTTTTAAGTCTTTCTACAGAGGTTAAATCTTCATCGTACGTTTTAAACGATTTAAAAGTAGGTGATGCTATCAATTTTAATGCTCTCTTAGAGCTATTACAACAAAGTTCTATATTACGTCTTTTTCGCAAGTTTTCCATAGTCTTGCCATATACACTATTATTAAGGAGTTTAAAAAAGTCCTTTTCAAAGGATGATGTTGCTTCTTTCCTATACTATTAGTTATATCATGTACTGGGACGCGAACAACCTTTACGGTTGGGCTATGTCTCAGTACCTACCTTATGGCAACTTTGAATGGGTTGATATACATAATATTAATGAAGAATGGATTTTATCCCTTGATGATGAATCAGATATAGGGTATATATTTGAAATTGATCTGCATTATCCTAACCACCTTCATACATTACATAACGATTATCCGCTTGCCGCCGAAAGATTAACCTTGAATGAAGAAATGCTATCACCTTATGCTAAAAGTATGCTGCAAAACAGAAAATATGTTGGTACACCCAAGTTAATTCCTAACTTATGTAATAAAAAGAATTATGTTGTGCATTACAGAAATTTAAAACTTTATCTGCAACTGGGATTAAAAGTTACAGCAGTGCATAAAGCTATTCAATTTAAACAAGCACCATGGTTGAAAAAGTATATACTATTTAACACCAATAAAAGGAAAGAAGCAACATCATCCTTTGAAAAGGACTTTTTTAAACTCCTTAATAATAGTGTATATGGCAAGACTATGGAAAACTTGCGAAAAAGACGTAATATAGAACTTTGTTGTAATAGCTCTAAGAGAGCATTAAAATTGATAGCATCACCTACTTTTAAATCGTTTAAAACGTACGATGAAGATTTAACCTCTGTAGAAAGACTTAAAACAAGCATTCTGATGAACCGACCTATTTACGTTGGGTTTACAATACTCGAATTATCAAAACTCCTAATGTATAATTTTCATTATAATTATATAAAACCAATGTATAAAAACCAAGCTGTACTGTTATTTACAGATACAGACTCGCTTACATACCATATTACTACCGATGATATATATAAAGACATGAAAAATTATTCATCTGAATTTGACTTTTCTGACTATCCCAAAACTCACCCGCTTTATTCCGATGATAATAAAAAAGTTATAGGGAAATTTAAAGATGAATTGAGTGGTGAAATAGCATTGGAATTTGTAGGACTGAAGGCAAAAATGTACTCTATCAAATCAAGTAAAAGTGAAAAAAAGAGAGCAAAAGGTGTGTCAACCAGGGTTGTTAGACATAAAATTAGTCATGAAGACTATTTACAGTGCTTACTGCAACAGAAAACAAGCATAGAAAAACAATTAAAAATAGGTCAAGAAAAACATAAACTATATACAATCTGTCAAAATAAAATCAGTCTCAGCCCTTTTGATGACAAACGATACATTGCTGAAGATGGAATAACAAGTTTAGCATATGGTCATTGCGAAATTGATTAAGATTTCATTATATTGAATGAAATTATGAGTAATACTTGTAAATACTTGTAAATATTGTTATAATAAAGGTTTTTTATTAACTGTAAACTGTATGTGTTTTATTTCAAAGTCACCATTTTTTTAGAATATGTGTGAATTATTTTGAAATATCATAAAAAGAAAAAAGAAGAGGGGAAATTCTTTGTAAAAATTTTAGTGGGAAAATATATTAGGAAAAGTAATTTTATGACTCAATTTAAATATTACAAACTTTATAATTGATTATAAGTTTTTTAAAAATTATTTTTTAAATACTATAATATGATGCAATATCAAATTGTTATGTTATATACTATAGAAGGTTACTTTGAAGCTTGTATCATACGAATAGGTAGTAGTGAATGGGAATGTTGCGTTCCATTAGCATATTCCCCTAACGCGACAACACAACAACACAACCCACCTCACCACCTCTTGGCGCAGAACAGACATTCTCTCACTACTTACCTGGTTTGTCTTTATTTGCATTATGTAGATATTTAAGTAGTTAAGATAGGAAAAGCAAATAGGACTGAGAACAAGCCTTTAAAAGGGTTACACAAAAGTATTTGGATTCATTACAGGAAATAGTGCACTATGCATTTTAGTTGTGTTATGTAAATACTTTCCAAGAAAGGTGAGAAACATTTATACGATTTTGGTTGGTTTGTCTGACAAGGAAGCATTCAAAAGGTGTCATCTTCAAAAAGTATTGAAAAAAATATATGTGATTCTACTCTTCATAAAACACCAGAAAATGAAAAAATTATCGGCTGAAATTAATTACAGCGACCACAAAAAATTATCAAAATTAAGCATATTTGGCGATTTAGCGCTGTTAGGCGATACGTTTGCTAGACCCGAGATTGCCGTGTACGAACAGAACCGTGTTTTGCTTTTCCGCCAAATACTCAAAATCAATCGCCTAGCAGTATGAAATCGCCAAATATGCTTAATTTTGATAATTTTTTGTGGTCGCTGTAATTAATTTCAGCCGATAATTTTTTCATTTTCTGGTGTTTTATGAAGAGTAGAATCACATATATTTTTTTCAATACTTTTTGAAGATGACACCTTTCGAATGTTTCCTTGTGAGTGCATTCTCCTCATATCAGAAACTAATATATGTCATTTAGGATCACTATAACATATTTCCTATTTAAAATACTATACATAGTACCTACTGGTTTGTATACAGGGACTCACGGAAGAAATCCAATACATTACGGTCTTTTTTTTTTTTATTTATTTTTTTCAATGGCACATTAAAAGACAATTGAATCAAAAGAGATAACAACAAATCTATAAATGAAAGCGAGCTATCCAGTAGCCGTTCCCAGATTGATATCCGAGGAAAAGCAGGGCATCTATATAGGTGAGGCAAGTCCATTTCTTCGTGGAGATCACAAAGGGTGCAAAAAGGGTCAGGAACCCCGTTGATACGACCTAGATGTTTAGGTAGGCAATCGGTCATAACGGTCTATCCGACAGACATTACGATCTATCAGAAGTGTTTTTTTTTAAAAACATATTTTTACATCTTTATATTAAAAATATCTATATATATGTATCGAAATAAACATATATTATCCAGATTTATACAAAAGTATGTTTCCTGTACAATATAGTACAATTAGCATTAATTACTGGTTTACAGGGCAGCATGAGTACATTTTCAGTTGTGTTGAAAGATTCTTTCTTCCTTTTTTACTATAGTAAAATTTATAGCACTTATATTGCCCACAAGTAATTTTTAGATAACAAACAAAGAATTTTTAAACAGTAAGCAGATACATAAAAGAAATCTATTTTAAACGTTCTTTATAAAAAGTAAAGCTACAAGGACAGTTTTTGGGAGATTTCTGTCTACATAATTTACAATCATTTTCTTATATTAAACAAGTTAATCACGTGACTTGTTATATACGTATGTCTTGGGGATTTCGGAAACAGCTTTAACGATTTTGATGGAAGTTTGGGGATAGGAGTGTTTTGGGTAAAATTTGATTGGGCTTATCCTCATCTTCAGGAAAATTCGTGTTCGCTGTCAACCCTTCATCGGCCGTTTGCAATATATGGCACAAGTTGGGTTTACACAGAAATATATGTAATGGGTTTAAGGTTAAGTGTGTAAAGTTTAGGGTTAAGTGTTTTTTGGGGTGCTAAATCAATTACAAATATCCTCATTCTCAGGAAAATTCGTTTTCGATGTTAACCCTTTATTCGCCGGTTGCAAATTTGGTTTACTCGGAAATGGATATAACGTTTTTACTGAAAGTTTTAGGTTAAGTATTTTGGGGGGGTGCTAAATCGATTTGACATATCCTGTTTTTCAAGAAAATTCGCATCCCATATTAACCCCTTATTCGCCGGTTGTAATGGTAAAAATTGGGTTTACTCGGAAGGATATAGGGATTTTGATGAAAGTTTGAGGTTAGGCTTTTATGGGGGTGCTAAATGGTTTGGACTTATCTTCATCTTCAAGAAAATTCGCGTTCGGTGTTAACCCTTTATTCGCCGGTTGAACCATATTGCAAAAATTTGGTTTACTCGGAAATGGGTATAAGTATTTTGATGAAAATTTTGGGTTAAGTGTTTTTTGGGGTGCTAAATCAATATGTCATATCCTGTTCTTCAGAAAAATTTGAGTTCGATGTTAACCCGTTATTAGCTGGTTGTATCATATGATAGAAATCGGGTTTACTAGGAAATGGATATAAGGAATTTGATGAAAGTTTGAGATTAGGTTTTTTTTTGGGGTGCTAAATTGATTGGACTTTTCATCATCTTCAGGAAAACTCGTGTTCTATGTTAACCCATATTAATGGGTTATCATAGCACCGGATTTATTGGTTGCACCATAAGACAGAAAATGGGTTTACTCGGAAATGGACATAACGATTTTGATGAATGTTTGGGGTTAAGCGCTTTTTGCGAGACTAAATCGATTTGATTTATCTTCCTCTTCAGAAGAACTCGCGTTCGATGTTAACCCTTTATTCGCCGGTTCCACCATATGGCACAAATTGGGTTTACTCGGACATGGATACAGTGATTTTGATGAAAGTTTAAGGCTAAGTGTTTTTCGGGGTGCTAAATTGATTGGACTTATCATCATTCTTCGGGAAAACTCGCGTTCTGTGTTAACCCATTAATCGTCGGTTGCAACATATGACAGAAATAGGTTTTACTCGGAAATGGATATGCCTATTTTGATAAAAGTTTGGGGTTGAGTGTTTTTCGGGTGCTAGATTGATTAGACATATCTTCATCTTCAGATAATTCGCATTCGATGTTAACTCTTTTTCTTTACTGGTTACCATATGTCAGAAAATAGGTTTATTGAAAAATGGATATAACGATTATGAAGTTTGGAAGTTAAGTGTTTTTTGGGGTGCTAAATAGATTAGATTTATTCTCCTCTTCAGGAAATTTCGAGTTCGATTTTAACCCTTTATTCGCCGGTTGCAACATGTGAAAGAAATTGGGTTTATTCGGAAATGAATATAACGATTTTGATGAAAGTTTGGCGTTAAGAGTTGTTTGGGATAAAAGCTACATTAGACTTATATTCATTTTCAGGAATATTCGCGTTCGTGTTAACCAATCATTCGTCGGTTGCAATATATGTTAAAATTTTGTTTACTCGAAAATGGATATAACGATTTTGATGAAAGTTTGGAGTTAGAGGTGTTTGGAAGCGAAAAATCGATTAGATTCATTCTTGAATTAGAAAAATTCGTCTTTGCTCTTAACTTTTTATCTTTCTTTGACAAATAATGGTGTAAATTGGGTTTACTCGGAAATGGATATAATGATTTTGATGAACAATTGGGGATTAAGTGCTTTATGGGATAAAAATCGATTGGGGATAAAAATCGATTTAATTGCCTGCAGACGTCTCATAATGTCCCTTTCACTGAGGTACGGCTTGCGCATGATGTGTACACATGTTTTAACCACTGAACTCATTAAAAATCTTTGTGTTCCGAATAAATTAGTAAAAAATTACAAATTTTCGCCCTATGTCGATTATAAAATGTATACCCATAAATATATAAATGCATTATGAGAGTATTAAGTTATTAGCATCTTAAAACATTTTTATCCAAATATTTCCAAATCAATATCAAAGTATGAACTTTTAATGTATGACAGATATTTATCTGCATATCACTAAATAAAATGCATTAATAAGCAAGCATAAATACAATTGATAAAACTGCACTTCATATTTTAATTGCATATTTTTTTTTAATATTAAGTAATATTTTTAACTGCAGTCACCTGGACATTCACAGGATGGGCAAGGTTTTGATTCATAATTAATATGACAACCTTCTTCACATTTGGGAGGACTACACTGGATACCAAATAAAACTGAAATATTCAAATGAGTATATTAGAAATTTTTTATAGCCTACAAATATCATTGAACAGTACAGTGGAGGAAAAAAGTACAAATGTAAAATTATATTTTTAAAAGTATATATTGAATTATTCGAAATAGACAAAATTTTTACACAAAATAGCATTTCAGTTTGTTAAACAATAATTAGTTTAAATGACGAATAACAGCGACATGAAGGTCATATAACTAATCTTGAATTTCATTAAACAAAAACTGGAATTGGGGCCCCAAACTTATTAATAATTAAAAAAATCTTATTTTTCTTCACTGATTCAAATGAGTCAATGATATAGATCTAAACAGTTCTTTTAGACAATGTTAACATATTAACAATCAAGAAAATCGTATTTTCTTCACTGATTCAAATGAGTCAATGATATAGATCTAAAGAGTTTTTCTAGACAATGTTAACATATTAATAATCAAGAAAATCGATTTTTTTCTATGATTCAAATAAGTCTTAATGACATGGATCTAAACAGTTCTTCTAGAGTAAGTTTAAGAGTACTACTCCAAGCCTCACATACAGAAAAAACGCGGTCCTGCTTCTTTTGTAATTTTGTACCATTTTTATATATTTTTCGAAGCAGAAGCCCCACAGAATTTTCATGAGGTTGTAATTTGGTTTCTTAGCTGTTTAGTCAAATAATATAATAGAATTGGCTTCAAACCGAAACCTAGCAGCCCTGAAAACGTGTATTCATCCCATTGTTTTATTGAACCATTGTCTTATTGAAACTAACTCTCCCCATAAGTTGTAAATCGTGCTTCTGATAGAAGATTATCGACTAACATGTAATCATACATCTCCATGTTCATTTTAACTTGAATGAAAGCAATAGGTGTTGTTCCTTTGGTTCCAAAACCATCTCATACTATGTCAGAGTCACCACCAGATTATGGCTTGGAGAATATGGTCTTTCTTTTGAAAATATATTGTCAAAATAAAAGTATAAAAAATCATCCAGTCCATTTAATTTGAATATCTTTTCGTATTCTTTACATCGAAGCTCCCTTTAGAGTTTTTCTCTCTTGTGCACGGCTTGAGAGCCTTGAGGTGTGTGTGTGTGTGTGTGCGTGGGGGGAATATTCTCTACGCAGCATCCAAAAATAATCCGCTATCATGTTAACACGCCATCGTCCCTGACACCTCTTCAACATTTCTTCGATGTCTTGATAATTTTTTTTTTTACTAATGGCGCGGCGCATATGCCACAAGCATTGGCCGAGAGGTTGCCGAAATGATGACCATTTGTGAAGGAGCATCCGATGGGCGGTCATCGCTACCCCTAACAGGGACAACACATCCATGCCTTATCCGGGATTCGAACCCAGGCCCAATCGTGTAGAAGTCAGGGAGCGCTTACCACCACATTGTTTGGGCGACAATCTTGATGAAATAACTCTCCTTGTTCTTCACTCACATCACCCGTATTCTGGAAGATAACTTTCAAGGAAACATTCAAAAGGTGTCGTCTTCAAAAAGTATTGAAAAAAAAAAATATATGTGATTCTACTCTTCATAAAACACCATAAAGTGAAAAAATTATCGGCTGAAATTAATTACAGCGACCACAAAAAATTATCAAAATTAAGCATATTTGGTTATTTCACACTGGTAGGCGATTGATTTTGAGTACTTTGCGGAGAAGCAAAACACGGTTCTGTTCGTACACGGCAATCTCGGTGACAGCGAACTTATCGCCTAGCAGCGCTAAATCGCCAAAAATGCTTAATCTTGATAACATAGGTCGACATGTAAAATTTGATTTTATAATTTTGGCTGATCTTTATGTTTTTTGGTGTGCTGAAACTGAAAATGAAGACAGTTTTTGTCTATCACGTATAGATTTTTGTCAATACAGGGTGTCTGCTTATACAATTTCTTCCATTACTCTTCCACCAATATAATTCTATAGTAAGTTTTATAGTATGTTTCCATGATTAATTAATAATAGATGCCTATTATTGTAATTGTGAAGCACTAGTGTATCTTAAAACCATATCAACCAACCAACCAACCGATTATTATGATGGTATATGTAAGAAATCGTGTCGGTAAACACTCTGTATTGATAAAAATCGATACGTGATAGAGAAAAAGGGGCTGCATATTCGGTTTCAGCATGTCAAAAAACATAAAGATCAGCTGAAATCATCAAATCAAATTTTGTCAACTTCATTTTTGTCGGTCTGTGTAATTTTTTGTGGTCGCTGTAATTAATTTCAGCCGATATTTTTTTTTTCACTTTCTGGTGTTTTATGAAGAGTAGAATCACATATATTTTTTCAATATTTTTTGAAGACGACAACTTTTGAATGTTTCCTTGTTAGATGGGAGTTGAAAAAGTGGAGCTATAAGCTCAAAAGATCCCATTTTTTTGTGAAAACTGCACGTGGTGGAAATTTTTGAATAGTTTTTCCTTAATCAGCATCCAAAAATACACTAGAAAATTCAATGTTGCCAGACTTGGGGACATTTTTATTCAATAGTCACCAATAATTTGAAAAAACGTCATTTGCTATACATAATAGACGATTAATCTTCGAAGTCACTAGGCAACTGTTACAATTAAAATTTATTGGTGAATAGTGAATAAGAAAGTCCCCAAATATGGCAACACTGAGAAAAACACACCACCTTGAAGAAAAAAATTTCACCGCAGACCTGTGTAATTTGGATAACGTCACCAGCAGTAGACACTCTAAGGACATTTTTTGGCTATTTTTCGTGTAATGTTTTTAATTTAAAAGACTGTAGCTATAACCCGTATTCGATATCTCATTTAAAGTTTTCTGTACGTGACTGTATTCATAAAATTGTTAATTGAACTATTTTTATATTTCAATAATTAATTTTACACAGAGCTTAAAATGTGTCAGTAATGGACACTTCAAAAAACCTAATAGTGGACACCATTGGATATTTTCAGAACAGGCGAAATAAATTGCGAACTAATTGGAAATGTATATTTAATTAACAAAGAGTATTTTTTGTTTAATGAATGAGCTAAAAGAATAAAAAAAAATTATGACTGCATCATAAATTGAAAATAATTTATCTCTGAAAAGTTTAGCGGCTTTAATAACACATTGTTTTATTTAAAATAAGTCATCATTCATCACTCTCTTGTATATTAATCTTGTCAAGGTTAAACAATCATTTTTCGAGATGTTTATTTGAGCTCTGCATCTCATTTCCAAAAAATGCAATTCTCTTCTAAAAATTTGAGAAAAAAAAAATACCTCTTATGAATATACTGAAGCATTCCGATTAAATTTTGAATGAAATAATATTCGCTTCATATTCCTAATTCGGAAGAAAACTGAGCTGGTTCGACTACTGTATCTAACATAAAGTTTTAAATTAACCAGTTGTTGACAGGGCTATTTACTACTGGACATGACGAAATTTTTCGGTACCAGTAATAAATCATATTTAAATGGACACCAATAAAATATTATGTGTTAATGCAAAATTAAAATTTTTTGTAAAATTGACGAATTTTGCGTACTTATTTTAGTCATATAAGGGCACAAGAAATTAGTTGAAAATAAGCAGATACAAAACAAACAAAATTTTATTTCCTTATTTAAAATTACAAGAAAGAACGGCAAAATGAAAGAAAGTTAAACATTTTTCAGCTATACCAGTATTATTCTAAAAGTGATGGCTGGGAATATTTGTGTTGTTCAATACATTAATAGTAGAGGATTTAACACCAAACCTGAATGTTGCTGAAACCTATTCAAGAATTAGATAAATTTTTTTAGTGTTAAAAAGTGTCGACTACTGGTTCAGGGGCAATTACTGGTGCTATTACCCCAATATTTGTTTTATGGTGTTAATCAGTTTTTGTTGTAGTGTCATAAAAACCTATACGAAGTGATTCAATTTGTTTGATAAAAGGGCGTATCTTTTAAATTATTGATAACCAATTAAAGATATTATTTATTTATTTTTAAGTAGCATAGTCTGTTTCCAAGTGCAAATAAAATTATAATTGTAAAATATAAACACAAAGCACTAACAACATTTATTATAAATTAAATTATTTTGCCTTATAAATTTATGTGATTTGAAAAATGTATTTTTTTTTTTTTTACATCAATAGATTATAGATGGTGCCAAAACTATCATCATCGATGCTCGATAGATTTTATTTTCATGCAATGTAACAAACTACATTTTGCATATTAAATAGTTTGAAGAAAGAAAAGCTTTTTTTACATTCGTATGGCAATAACCATTTAACTATCTTTTTTAAACATTGCACAGTAGTAAAATTATTTTAAACAAATTCACATTTTTGTTTAAGTCACATCTCATAGTTAAATAAAGTATTTAAATACGAGTAATAAAATACTGTTGTATAACGCTATACGTTGAGATATTTTGCTTATGCCCCGTTCCCTGTTTCTTTCTTATCTTGACCAATGTATTTTAAACCCATCATCTTGGATTTAAAAGGGAATAAAGTTTGATTTCTATCATTTTAGTGACCATTCCATGGGTTTTCCATAGTTTTATTCCTAAATTTACATACTCAATACTCTCATAAATTAAAAATAAACAATTCATAGGAGATTGGTTGGTTGGTTGGGTTTTACGTCGCACTAATGTTGCGCAATAGGCAATTGGTGACTGGGAATCACCCATAGAGGTGGTCCGGAGACATGCTATCACAATTTTGATCCTCCGGAAGGATGGCTCTTCCGCTTTGGTGACCCTAATTAATAGGAATTCATAGGAGGAAAGCGTAATTTCATGTATGATTTATTATTATTATTATTATTACTTTAAAATCATTTTTCAATATATTTTAATGTGTTTCTGTCTGAACTTTATTTTCAAACCACCATAGTTGCATTTCAAAGATGAGCCTTGAAATTGATTTTTATCTAATCTTTACTTTTAAAATATTTTGATTTGATGATTTCTTTTAAAATTTCCTAATGCACGATTGTTTCATTTGGAAGAAACATTTTAAGTTATTTTGATTTTATATTTATTCTTAATACATGATACATTATAATATTCTTGATATTGTCATTAAATATAAGAGTTTAATTTATTTTTTATTATTTTAAAAAACGGATTCTATAAAACTGTTTATGAACTAAAATATTGTGATTTTTATTTCAGTAAAAACAAATTTTAACTTTATTCCGATTTGCAGTTTATTTTTAGAATGCAATGAATTGATATTTTGGTTTAAAATCAAATATAACAAATATGGGAATCAAAACTATTATTTTACACTTAAAATGCACTTATTATTGTCTTGGCAAATTAGAATTAATGATATATTTTGCAGCTAAATGTAATCTTTGTCTTTCATGTCTTTTATTAAAAAACTCTGAACTGTTACCGTTGACAGTAAGTTAATATAGTTATAATCTGGTTGTAAATCTTTATATTCTTTCATTTTGCATTAAAAGCAACGAATAAATTGCTCAGTAAACATGAAAGGAGTGTAGTTCTATAGATTATTAGTCGATTTGGTGTGAGGGGAAAAATTCTATTGTGAGATTAATTTACATGCTTGATGCTTTGGTAAGCATTATCCCAGATATTGGTACTATCTTATTAAGAAATATTGATCCTTTCGATTATTTACATAAATTCTGTGTTTCTTTATATTACTCCTAACATTCTTTTGATCATATTTAGAGTAAAATTAGGAAAATGTTGGGATTTTATTTTTATTTTTTATTATATGGAGTATGCTTAAATTCCGTATATTGAAATTTCATGAAATTTATCCCTTCCCCCACCAACTAAAAGATAATTGATTAAAATATGGGTTTTAAACTAGTTAAGAGCAATGTGAAATATTAAAGCAAGGGTGTTTTAAACTTTATGCCGTGAAAAAATTTTAGTTGCACATCACCCGCCAAATTGTGACGGGTAATAACAAGTATCATTATATTTCCAATTTCAAAAAGTTTTCTAATGATGAGTAATTACTTTTCATGCCATACATTTTATAAGGGACCGTTTATTTTAAAAAAAGTAGAAAAATAGTTTTTTAACGTGACCCTGTATACAAAAATTTCAAAATTAGAAAAATGAAGCCTTACTCTTGAATATCCATTCACAAAAAACTACACATGTATAAATATAATATTACTAAAGAGTTCTATGTTGATGCTTACAGTTTAATACTGTTAAAAAATCATTAACACTGTGACTGTGTGAGAGTATGGCATGTAATTCCTGACAGAACAAAACCATTTTGATTAATGTGCTCAATAAGGAAAGTTGTATTATCCCCTTCAGTCAGTGAACAGTAAAAATATTCAAACAGCTTTATTAAAAGAAAAGAAGAGAGTTACAATTTTGTAAAAACCTTATCTCAATTACTTATTTATTTGCAAGCGTATGCTATAATTCTCCAAATTTCATTTATTAATTACATTAAAGAATCTGAGTTAACTGAAGCTTTCTGAAGTAATAATGATTGAGATATGTGAAAATTTGTTACCATCAGAACATTCACATGAAGGGCACGGTTTCGCATCATAGTTAATTCGACATCCAGGAGAACATTTTGGTTCAGTGCACATAATACTTGGGATATCTGGAAAAAAAAAAATCATTCATAGGTACAAAATTTATTTTTAAATTTAAATTATTTATTTATTTTACTTATTTATTTATTTATTTTATTATTATTATTATTTTTTTTTCAGAAAAACATATAAATGTAGTACCCAAGACTAAGGATGAAAACACTGAATAATTGGTTGAAAAATAAAGATTAAAGAGTTTCGATCAGTGTAGATAAAACAGATAAATATATCCCTAAAATCTGAAAAGACTTGCATATTTTGCTCACGTACAGCACCCTTATTATTATATTATATATTATATTTTTCTTTACCAAACAAGATTCCCCTTCACGAGTAGCCACCGATTTATAAAATCACGTTTGTTTTCATCAAAATGATTTTATTAAGCGGCTGATTATTACATCCGGCGAACATTCCCGAATTCAATAAAAGAGTATTCATTACCTAAATATGGAACGAAATTCTTCTTCACCCTTCCATCTATCAACTAGCTATCCGTAGGAATGGAGTTTTTGTTACTTAAAATTCATGTAAAATTTTCAGCTTTTGAGAACAAAATTACGTAAAATATGAAAATTTTCTTCGACCTGGCATTCCTGTACCTATCTAGAAGTACTGCATTGATGACTTCTGCTTTCCCTATTCATTTTCGTTTGTTGTTGTCTCATCCGTTTGGTACAATTTATAGGCACTAATATCATCTTTATTCTTATATTTACATGAAACAAATCGAGAAATTTCAAGCTTCGACGTTGTTTCCTTTGACTATACATTTGAAGAAAACCATCATACTTTACCTAAATTTTACGCTTTACCTTAAAAATAAAAACTATCCGCTTGCATATCTTGAAGCAAGATAAGAACTAGAAACTCTATTTGAATATTTAAAGACAGAAAAAAATACTCATTGGCCAATCATTTGAAGAATTCATTCCTTGAATTCATAATTACAACACATGGCGAGGCGGGTTTTTCTTTCTTTCTTTTTCTTTTGAGGCGTAAAATTATACAAAGAGTAATAACGTTATGGGCTTGCTATGTTTTGTTTCTTTTCTTCTTTTCAGAAGTTCAGTGAGGAAATATAATTCATTGATTAGCTTACATACATGATCATTTTTACTCTTAAAGAGATTTTCTTTCGAGTTTATTAACCGGCGATGCTGATTTTTTTAAACAGTGATTTTATAAAGCGGCGGGTACTGTAAACATATATACATATCATATGTCAATATCATATCACATACACTTTAAAGAATTTTTCTTTCATAAATGATTATTTTTTGTTCAGTATTCAAATTCAAATTAATAAAACATGGCAATTATAAGGTAATTTATAATAGATATTGTATGTGAAAATCCCCAGCATTTTGAAGCCTGCAAGGCACACAGATCACATTATTACAAGGTCATGGATTTCCTATATTAAACACAGTAAAAGGAAATAACTAGTGGAATTCATTTTAATATTAGCATTGGATACGTTTTCAAAGTCAATGTTTGAAAAAAAATTAGATTTTCTTTGAAGTTTCTTGACAAACTGCTTACATGTTTCATGCAGAAAGTCATTTTTATTTTTATTCAATAACATTTAGAGATAGTTTTTACAAACCATTGCTGTTTAACACTTTAACGTTCACTACTTAATTTATTTTAAAAATTACTAAACTAATTTTAAAAATGGCTTTTAGACACATAGCTGATCATAAATATTTAAAAAATAAAAAATTAGCATTGTTCCTTTTCCAGAAATTTTCGGTTTGAAACATCTGTAAGCAAACCTTATTAAATTCAAATAATATTTAATTTAATAAATAAATCACTTTATAAGTAAACATTATCGACAACAAAAACTCATAAAACTTGCATAGATCCCAACATTTCAATTTATTCCGGAGTATTTTAACCCTTTGCGGTGCAAGGTAATTCGAATCATTTAAATTACACTGCCACCGGAATTTACGAACATAATTAAAATAGAAGAAATTTTAAATTTTCACGTTAAAAAAAGGGGCCTTTTCTGCTATGTTATAAATGTAAATTTTTGCTAAAAAAATTCCGGGATGAGTTTTTGCACTTGAGAATTAAAATTAGGTGTTCCATCAGCAGGAACACTGCGACTGAAAGGGTTAAAGTAAATTATTCCCATAGATTGCGTAGGTAGTATTGATTTCAAATGTTTCAGAATATTTTTTCTAAATAATTAGTATTTCTAAATCCCTCTCCTTAATATATATATATATATATATATATAAGACGTAAAATCTGCATAATAAAATACTTTCAAATATTATTATATTATTCTTAAAAAAAAAAAAAAAAAAAAAAAAAAAAATCTCTCTTTTACACTATAACAGATAATCAAATATTTTAAATTTATTTTGAAGAAATGTTCGTAGCTGCTTTTTTTTTCCCATACCGCTTTTATGAAGTGTAATTTTCTTCTTATTTAATCGTCAACATATAGAAGAAATTTACTTTACAAAAGAAAAAAAAAGTTATGTGAAAATTTCGGGTACTAACAGATCTGTGGAATAAATTAGAAATATTGGCATATCTGCTATGACATAATGCAAAATTAAAAACTTTAGCTTCATATTAAAATTAGTCTAATGAGTAATGTAGTACAATTAACACTAATATATTTTCCCTTTTAATTTAATAACCAAGTCATAACCCATTCACTCAAGTTTCCAAAAAAACTGTGAAAAACTTCGAACTGCTAGGCCGAATAGCGGAACCAAGATTCGAAAACTGTACACCACGTCTACCACGAGTAGAGAACAGCATTGAGACCAAAACCTTTCTGTCTTTAGTGGTGTTGGAAACACTGATGAAGTGTTAAAAAAAAAAAAAAAAAAAAAAAAAAATATATATAAAACTCTGTATGAGATTATTTTTAATAAAAACTAAGTATTTATTTATTTATTTATTTACAAACTAATTACCAAATTAAAAAAAATTATTATAATGATTAATATAATAGTTGTTATAATTTGCCATAATGATTAAATAATGTTTATAATACTTCAATAAACGATTAAAAAATAAAATTAGTTAGTTTTAATACAGAGTAATTAGTAATTAAATAACAATTATAATATTTTAAGGAACAATTAAAAAAATAGTGCTAATAAAGAGTATTAACTATTCATAAAACATGTTTATGAGTTCTTAAAGGGCTGCAAAGCGGATGAGATATGTCAAAATAAATTTCAATGGGGAAAAGAATTCCGAACGAAAAAAAAAAAAAAAAAAAGTGTATATTATTTTAAAACACATTTAAATTATACTTACAAAGTTTATCAACATCAAAAGAAGCTTAAAAATATTTTAGAAAATATTAAAACTTGCAATAAATATCACATTTCTTAAAAGAAAACAATAACAATTTTATCACGAACATGTTAATATATGCATCCTATTAATACTTTTTTTTTAAATTAGTGTGCATATGCATACTAAGATAGAGATAAAATATTCCTACTTTCATCAGGGCAATGACATGATGGGCAAGGTTTTGTTTCAAAATTCATTTGACAACCAGGTCTACATTTAGGCATGCTGCATTGCAGATATAAAGGAGCACCTAAGAAAGTAGTAAAAAAAAAAAAAAAAAAAAAAAAAAACACCAAGTTTTTATTGTATTTTGAAATAATTGTATTCGAATTAAAACGTAATAAAACTAATATATTATTTGAAATATTTATCATATTGCATTTTAATACCTTTAGAACAATCACAAGACGGACAGGGTTTAGTTTCAAAATTGACAGAACAGCCAGGTTCACATAGTGGTAGAGTACACTGAACTTTTGGTGTATCTAAAATTATTAAAAGAAAGAAAAAAAAAAAAAAATTAAATACATTAATCATGGCTTATCTTATCATGCGATTTCATACGCTTGAATTTCATTGCATTCTATGTAGCCCCTACATTAAATCAGTATAGCAGTCACTTTGGAAGTAGTTAACTGTTTTTATTTAATTTAAACATTTATACTAGTACATTCTCGCATCGAAGAATATTAACGAATACATTTAATCACCATTTGTATATCTAAATGTTCAAAACAATATTCAGCAGAATTAATTCTTTCAATAAAGAGGTTCAAAAATAGTACCTAAAAGAAATCGTTGATAACATTTTTTAATTGTAGGCCAAAAATAAAATATAAAAGTGATAGGAAACAGGAAAAAAAGAGAAAGAAATGAATAAATAATAAAATCTTTTTGTAAAAAAATAGAACCGACTCCAAAAAGGAACTACTATTCAAACAACTAAAAATGAAAGAATATTGGCAGAAAATGGAACTGCAAATTGCGCCTAAAAGTATAAAATAATTTCCTTCGCCAAACAACCTATAACACTACAATTAATCATAACTTTTGAAGTCGGCGCAAAATTAAATAAAATTGCATTAGTTTTTAAAGGTTCGTCTTTAGATCGGTAGCAACAAATGCTGCTTTCTCGAATGACCCATTTTCATGTTTCCATTATTATTTTATCACTATATGCAATTGGTCCATTAGTAGCATCTACATAGAACAGTGAACATTCTTCACAATGCGGTATTTATGTTTCAACGAAGTTAGAGTTTCCTGTGCAAATTCGGTATATCTTTGATAATTATGATCCTTGGTGGCTTTTGGATTTGGCGATCAAAACGTAAGGCAAAAATATACACGCAAGATGTATATTTTCATAATATATATTGTACGATGTGTTGTTTCATGTTCTTGATTACTCTCTTGATATGCCTTATCAAAATAATCATGATATCCCAAAGAATTTAAATATCTTTGCCAGATAATTTTGCAATTTTTCTTTCGCCAAGGACGTCAGATACCAGCATCTTCGCCAACTTTTGCTGCTTACGAAATCTTATTTGTTTTCTTGAATCAAAGTAGTTTTTGGCTGCGTTTTGCAGGTAACAATGTGAGATGTGTATTTTGAATAGGATTTGATTTTTGTATTGAAAAAAGGTATAAATTTTTATTTAATTTTGCGCCGACTTCACAAGTTATGATTAATTGTAGTGTTATAGGTTGTTTGGCGAAGGAAATTATTTTATACTTTTAGGCGCAATTTGCAGTTCCATTTTCTGCCAATATTCTTTCATTTTTAGTTGTTTGAATAGTAGTTCCTTTTTGGAGTCGGTTCTATTTTTTTACAAAAAGATTTTATTTTTCTCTTTTCAGTGAAAACTTATTTATATAGCAGTGCATCAGAAGATGTTCGACGGAAGTTTCACAAATCATAACTTCCAAAAAAATTGACATTACTCAAAAAATGGTTTATGTCACTGAAAAATACAGGAAATGCACCCAATGTTATTCTAGTCAAGTTATTTTTAAGTTGATTTATCTCAAATGCTGCATTTTTTAGTTGTGTCACTTATTCTTGCCTTTATCGGATATGAGCAAAAAACTATCTATTGAACGAACATACGTTAAATTAAAAAGTCTTTAGAAATGTAAAGAACGGATACGCTGTATTCGTAACCGAAAATTCTGTTAGGCATATATATAGAACTTTACAGTGAATACGTGCCACACGCTGCGCTGGAAATTGTGCAGTGTAAAGTTCAAACAAAGAGCTAAATATGCACTGCAGCTGATGGACAGAAGTTTCAACATCGATACTTACATACTGCTTTTACCAGTGTAGCTGTATGCGTTCAGCAGTTAGAGTGAGACCAGACTTTTGTGAGTACCCTGTAATTTGTTTATATCTTAATGAAATCATAATGAATCCTATATCAGGCCAAGATCATTACGACAACAAAAAAAAATATTACAATTAAATCATCTCTTACGAAGTTATAAGCTAACAAATTTCAACAACAACAACGAGAACCATGGTTTGTATTGAGAACCTCTTCCTTTATGAAGTCGGTTTAAAACCTCTATGCGTTAATCGATGTGACCGCTTACAATAACCATACTTTGAATTTTACATAGCATAAATGTCACCCTCTACACTACAACATATGCAATGTCGTTCAAGTGTGAACAAAATAGGAAATTGTGAACAAACAAATGCACGTTTTAAGCGTTCTGTTTTTAGCATTAATGTCTAAACTATCTTTGCGTACTACACCGATGATGCTCTGCAATTTTATAATTCAACTTTTTCTCCTGTCTTGAAACGTTTCCGAGATAGAATCGCTAACTCCCCTCTTTCCCACCAGGTGGCGCTTTAGGCGGTTGAAGTATTACATGTCCACTTTACTGTACCTACATACCACTTTTATGACTATAGCTGTACCTGTTCAGCAGTTAAAAGTGTCGGGACTGACTTTTTTGGGCAGCCTGTATTTTCGTTTGATCATAAAGATCTTACAAATCAGACTATTTCAGACCAAGACCTTTACAATAAAACAAAAAGTGTCAAAATCGGATCATCCGTTCAGAAAATATGAGCTAAGAAACAAAAACAAAAACAAAAAAACATACGCTTTGAATTGAGAACCTCCTCCCTTTTGAAGTAGGTTAATTAGAGCATCTCTTACGAAGTTATAAGCTTACAAACAGCAACAGCAACACATAGCTGGAATTAAGAACACCCTCCTTTCTGAAGTTGGTTCAAAACGACTTTGCACTAATCGATGTGACCGCTTACAGTAACAGTACTTTGAACCACAGAGTATACGTGTCATCCGCTACGCTGCAAAGTGTGCAACGTAGTTCAAGTGTGCACAGTGTAGGAAATTGCGAACAAACAACTGCACGTTTTAAGCGTTCAATAATGTCTAAAAACTGTCTTTTTGTAGAAAATCGATGATGCTCTACAACTTCGTAATTAACTTTTCTCCCATCTTGAACCGTTTTTGAGATAGGAGCGCTAATTCCGCTGTTTTTCACCAGATGGCGCTTTATTTTCTTTAGATTGTAAAGATGTTATAATGGGACCTACTTCAGATGAAGATCTCTACAACAAAACAAAAAGTATCATGTAACCCTATATTGAACTATATAGCGTATGTCTCACCAGCTACGCTACAACGTGAGCAATGTAGCTCAAGTGTGTATAGTGTAAGAAATTGCGAACAAAAAAATGCACGTTTTTAGCCTTGTATTTTTAGCATCAATGTCAAAACTATCTTTTCGTACTAAATCGATGATGCTCTGCAATTTTATAATTCACTTTTCCCCCCTGTCTTGAACCGTTTCCGAGGTAGGAACGTTAGCATGAATGTCTAAACTATCTTTTTGTACTAAATCGGTGAAACTCTTCAGCTTTGTAATTCATTTTTTCTTTAGAACCGTTTTCGAGATAGGAACACTAACTTCGCTGTTTTCCACCACGTGGCGCTGCAAGCGGTTTAACCTTGCACTGCATGGCCACTTTGCCATACTTACATACTATTTTTATCACTATAGCTGCAACCGTTTAGCAGTTAAAAGAGTTGGGACTGATTTTTTTGGGCACCCTGTATTTTCTTTAGAGCGTAAAGATATTACAATGGGACCTATTGCAGACCAAGACGTTTTCAACAAAACAAAAAGTATCAAAATCGGAGCATCCGTTCAGAAGTTATGAGCTAACAAACATAAAAAAAACATACGGTTTGAATTGAGAACCTTCCTTCTTTTTTTGAAGTCGGTTAAAAAGCAGCTTAATAAAAATTGGTTTAAAAGAACTATCTAAAAAGGTAATTGCTATTTTGCGCATTAATATTTTAAAATTATAAAACTAAAGATAAACATAAAAAAATTGTTGCTTTAAAAATCTATATGCCTGACACTCTATCAAGATCCCCCCCCCCCCCCATACATTTATTGTTTTGTTCAAACTTGCTTTATATTAAATCACAGTGGAAAAAAAAGTTAATAAATCTTAATTTTCTCTCAAACATCAGCAGTTTTTTTTTTTTTTTTTTTTTTTTTTTTTTTTTAAATATATCATTATAAAAATTACTTTAAGTAATTGTAGTTTAAGTATTGTATACATATTTTAACTTTTTATACAGCCAACTACAACATGTTTTGGACAAGATCTTCCATTGGAATAATTTAATGTATCTCTATACTGATAATTTTTTCTTGATTAATTTTAATTCAAACAAAAAGATTGAAGTATTATTCTCTTCGAATATTCATCACGATTCACTTAAACTAAAGTTCTAAGGTACTACTGTTTTGCGGCCTTCTCTTAATATTTAATATTCCTTCATCAGTTGAAGAAACCAAAAATTCTTCTATTTTTTATATTATAGAATGCACACACACACAAATATCAGAAACATTTCCTGATATAGAAGAGATGTTTGTAAAGAATGCAAAATAACGTAGTAGTTACTCATGATACTGGATACCTTTCACTTATCTTAAGAAATTTTGGAAAAAGACTGTTTTCCCATTTTAGAACAAGACTTAAGTAATTTAAGGAAACAAAGTAATTTATACAAGGAAATTCCTTCTCAATCAAACAATTTTTATATTAGGGGGAAAAAAAAAAGACATGTTTCCATGGGTTAAAATGATTTTAGTGGAGTATTACTGCAACACTGCATCATTATATTGGCATCACAATGGAAACATTTATAATGTAATATTTCGACAATACTGACATCAAATTTGAGACTTTAAAGTGTCTAACCATAATTGCCGAAATATAGGCATTTTAATTATAATTTAGTCTAAATACGCCACATTTAAATGATTACATAGATAATATTAATTTTATTATACTAGGTACTTCATTAATATGATATAAATAATGCTGAATAGTTGCAGTTGTGAACAACCGGGATATAAATACCTTAATATGTGCAGAAATGGTACCAAAATTTCACATACGCTGCTGTCCCAAAACCAAATTTAATAAAAATAAATAAAAACGAGTTAAATTTGGTGAATTGGTTCAAAATCCCTTATGGAAAATCATTTGTCGAAAAGGAAGCATTGTCTTAATGCAAAACATTTCAAATCGACATGTCGCCATGCACATAACATTCGTCGGAACGTCTAGAAACAGGCTTATATGACATAGTCATTTGAGATAGGTTTCGTAAAAGAGTTTAAAAAAAAAAAGTTGTTAACGATTAAACGCGACGAATAATGGCTCAGAAGCGTCAACTCTACATGCTTGAGAAGAGGGGAATCTTTGGAATGGCGGAACCTGGACATTTACTAAAATTTATAACACAATTTCTCAATGTGCCTCAATGTGTGATTTCGAGACTAAGGAAAAGGTTTCAAAGTAAACGAGATACTCGTCGACGACACATAACAGGTTGGCCAAGAGACAAATCTAAACGCCAAGCCAAGACCGATACCTGCCAATAACTGACCGACATAAGAGGAATACTTGCGTCGGCGTACTGGGTTCAGATTTCTCACCTTACACAGGAATGTGAGATTTCAAGTAAATTCTTTATAGAAAACGTTATTATGTTCGCTTCTATGCAAAAGTCAGTTTACATTCTCCTCATGTCAGCCCTCGAATTCCCTCTTTTATTCAGGATCTTGGAATATCAGCAATGAAATTTGTGTGTGTGTGTGTCAGTACGCCAACTGGATGTTCAATAATGATTCTCCTTTTAGTCTGAAAATTGACTTTTGTCGGGTAACTTCAGGAAAAGAACATGAAGCTCGGTATCATTCTGAAAACATTTTTTTTTCTTGGTTTGTGTTGTTAATTTACAGTACTATACATTATGGCTCACTAGACTTTAACTTACGGCTTAAAATGCATTCCAACCAATGGATGTTCGAACCATTACGAACATCCATGCCTGAACCAGAACTTGAACCTGGTCCTTGGCAACTGAATAACACAGAGCTAACCATTCGTCACCAGAAGGGAAATATCACGAAAACACATTATTTTCTGTCGATCAGAGTCATAATATAGGCAGACATCATGATGAACGATCCCACAACCCCCAAATTTATGTGAGAAGGTCAATGGTTATGTTCGTCTTTTTCAAAGAACTTCGAAGTGTATTCCTGGATCATTAGTTGTCGGTCCTGACATTCTGTCATAGACAATAATGCGCGTTTTAATCGTACGGCCTTGATTAAGAATCCTAAAAAAGAGAGCTGACTCCCAACTGAAATTGTTGCCCACTGCTCTTGTTTTGTAAGACTTAGATCAAACAAAATTTTGAAATTATAGATGGTTTTTCAATTATTAATTGTTCAAACCATTTACAGAATGTATCTCTACTGGCACGGTTTCAAAAAGTGAAACAAGGAGAAAGTGTTAAATTTTTGTTTGTGCAACATTTTCGATATGTGAGTTGTCCTGTGTTTATAAGGGGCTCTAGCTTTGATCAATAATTTCTTTAAAACATTGGATTTCTACTGCATACCGTGGCCTACTAAATTACCAATTATGTTTATATTTTGTACAACAAATTTGCAACTTAATTACTGACGGAATAGAAATTTAAAGCTTCTTTTTGATTAGAAATAATATTTTTTAAAGATTGTTGCACATAAAATTTGCTACAATGATAATCTGTACAATAAAATACAAGTAAAATTAACATTTTTATAGTTATGAGGAAATAGTAACATCTCCGAAGTTTTTCTAAATTTTTATGTTAACTGAAATACAAGTATGCGCAATACCATTTCTAAAGATACTTAATATTCCAAAAGGAAAACATCCCATAAACAGAAATTTTTTATTAAAATTCTTTTTAAAAGGATTGAAACCAGGTGATCAGTATTGTCTAATAAAAACTGTTATATTAGTTTAATGGAAGTATTCATTATTTCTAGTACTTTTTTTTTCTTTTCTTTTTTAATATACAAAAAAGAAAATAACCTTAAATAGTTCTTTAACATAATCCTGAAATGCAAGAGTTTTAAATTGATTTCTTTAAAATCTAAACATTGTAGTCACTAATCTATATATATATAACGAAAAAAATATCATCACGATATAATCCGAAAAAATGAATCAATTCAAACTTAAATTAGACCGTCGACTTATCTTAGAAATACAGATGCCTACTAAATTCCGTTCAAAATCAGTAGTTTTATATTAGTTACCAGTGCTGATACGAAAACAGAATACAATTTAATTCCCTATTTCTTTCAGCTCTTTTTGAGTAAAGAATAAAGATCAAGAAAAAATATTGGTATTTCAACTTGAGTTGCATTTAAATCCTATGCTAGAATAAATAACACATTCGATAAGTTTTTCTCGAGCTTTTCTCTGAAATCTCTTACCTTAAAAAATGCTTTCGTACAGTTAAAACATGGAAAGTATTTAAAATAAATATACTTATGCTTTGCGTATTTAAATGCACCGAAATTAACATTAGAACGACTGGATCAGTTATTTTGACCGTGAAACTGTATAGCTTTGGGTTCAAAATGATAACTTTGGTCATTCTAGTGTTTTAATACGAATTTTTCGAATGATTAAATTAGTGCCCAATGTGTGCATTTAAATATGTTGCACTTAAAATATATATATATATATATATCAACACATTTTCCTTAAGGGTACGGAATTATAGTTGCTTCTAACAGTAAAGATAGTTTTCAATACACATACCTAATAAAATCCGAAAAAATATATATTATTTCCGTAAGACATTTTTGTAATTTCTTCATCGTATCAGATTTCATTCTGTAAGAAGTAGAATAGTTTTCTTTACTAATATAGAATACTACCTTTATGAGTAAGGGTAACTAGAATTCCGTGCATTAAAAGAAAAATGACTTATGAGTATAATCTATCTATCTATCTATATATATGTGTGTGTATACCTTATACTGTAAACTCATGAAACAATATCATCAAATAGATATTTAACAAATATTTTATATAATTTTAAGGCACACAGAATATATGGAGATTAATTGATAATAGGAAGAAGTTTCAATAAATTAAGTACCAAATGAATAGCTTGAATTTTGCTGAAATCTATTAAAAAACATCAATTAATTTTTCTTAAGGTTAAGGAATTGTAGTTGCCCTTATCCGTAAATATAGTTTTTTGTACTTACATCGAATGAGGGTCTAAAATGTATAATTTATTCTTTTTCAATAAACACTATTTGGGCTTACTTTATCGTATCAAATTCATTTTTAGAATAGTTTTCTTATCAATAGCATTCTTAGAATAGTATCCTTAAAACGTAAGTACATCCAGTCGTGACCGAAGCTAAAGTACCTTATCGGGGTTATCACAACAGACCGAGAATATCTTTTGTAGTAAGGGCAAGCAAAGTGTATACTTCAAATTCTTATAAAATTACCGATGTTCAAAACGTAATTAACACTTTACAAAATAATACTTCCAAAAAGTTTAATATTGTGTTCGTACCCTGTTAAATTTCAAGTAAACGTTAATTTTGAATGTATGTATTTGGAGTACTTAATGGAAGGAAGTAAAAAGTTCGTCCATGAATGCTGTATCATATCATAGTGCATTACATATACTTCAAATTATTTTAAAACAATTAAAATTAAAGTTTTAACAATTTAAATGTTATTCGCTTTAGATTAAATGTAACTACAATAAATTATTTTGGAAAATCTTTTGAAAAATTTTCATTTTATTATAAACATTTAGCCAGAAAAAATAGAAATAAAAGTACGTTTTAACCCTTATCGCTCGTATGTCCCTTCTGAGGGGACATTAAAAAATCGAGCCACGCATTAAGGTGTTCCTCAGCAAATGAAATGTTATTTTTCTAAAACGTGTAACTATAGGCTACCTTTCGGCTACCGGAAAATTTTAACAGAAAGATTTATTTTATTTAATGATGAAGTAAAATAAAACAAATTATTACAAATTTTCGGTAGCCAAAAGGTAGTAAGTTGGAAACTATACGTGTGACCTTTTAAAGGAACGCCAAAAGGCGTGTCTTACGGAAAATATGCCGAGCGCAAAGGGTTAAAGTATGCAAAGTTGAAGTTAAATCAAAAAATATGTTTGTTGTCTGGGTTAAATTTGAGAAACGAATAAATCGTATATTCTATACTCAATCGTGATTCTATACTCAATAAATGTAATATTCGACTATAAATTAGTTTCTTAAATTAGTTCTATTTTTTATGTCTTAAAAAGTATTATTAAAATCTTAAACAAAATGAACATTTTGTCTAAAAATTAACCGGTGTTTTTAAAACAGTTTTCGAATCCACTTAAAAGTTCTCTATTTTTTTGATGTTTTCTGACTGTAAAATGTGAACTCAAAATATAATATAAATTCTAAAAATATTTTAAATAAATGAGCTCTGCTAAGTTTCCCGTCTCATATTTGTTCATATACTTCAACCATAAGCCATAATATACTCGTAATAAAAGCAATGAATTCCTCTTGTTTCAGGCCCAATCGGAGATTAAAATATTCCACCCACTAAGTTATCCTTTTCCGGCTTCGAGACATTTACCTTATGTTTTGCGGTATAATTATATGAGGGTTGATTTCATGTTTCAGTTTTCAAGCATTTCCATATTCTTTCAATGCAATAATCCCCATAATGCACATAATGCAAATGACTAATGTGAAAATTTCCCTATTCTGTCATGAAAAAAAAAAAAATAATAAAAAATAAATAAATAAATAAATAAATAAGTTTTTGAAATAAAATGTTGATATTCAAATTTTTTTTTAAATCTTAGTATTATAAATTATATATTGTTCCGACATCTTTACGCTAAGGACAATCATCACGATCCATGTTCATGCGAAAATTTGTCCTATTCTGTCATGTTAAGAAAAATTTAAATTTAGAATAATCTATGAGGTTTGCAAGTAGGATGATGAAATCATTAGGGTTCAGCTAATACCATAAATGATATCTAAAAAATGGTACGATCCCTTTACGATCATTCATTGTTGAAATAATGGTCACACACACTGTCAATTTAACAAACTGACTAACATACAGAAGAAAGCCACATCGATTTTGTAATTTTCGGATTCCCTATATTCCAAAACGCGTAAAAACGTTAAAAAACCGAGGTCGAATTTTCCCAAATGGCATAAAGTTCCTTATATTTTTAGATATCTAATATTATGATAGGAATAATTCCTCATTTTATGATATGGAACTAAAATGAGGAAGGCTTTATTGATTATTATTTTAATATGCCTCGGAAACCTTTGGACAGCCCCTCCCTGCCTGAGCATGGCCAAGCTTAACAGGTTTGCTGATATCCTCCGGGGCGAATAATCGACAAATCACCGCATGGTGACCGCCTACGCTAGGTGATACTGAGAAGTTATCTGTGTTCCAAAGCTTCGTTCAGACTTCAACAGATGAACTGCCATCGAGGACTGCATCTGCTGCTTCTGCTGGTTTTCTTCTGAGTTACCTTCTAACGCTGTCTTCTTGGACATAGAGCTCGACAGGCACACCTGCACCTCCAAGATAGCACAAAAGGAGCGCACAGACATGCACCCGGATGCTAATTTTGAGCTAAGTGCACAACTTGCTATTAAAAAAATAATAATAATTTTGAGTGGGGATTAGGCCAGGGGTACCGCTGAAGGTAGTTGTGCACGGAATTTTAATGGCCAAAATGAAGGTTTGAAAGGGGACAGGGGAAAAGGGAAGCGACGACATCACGTCAATCAATTGCTGAATGAAGACACAGGAAGATGGCCTGAGAAAAAGCTTAAAAAAAAGAAATGAGTGGGGAAAATGTATTGTTGGGTGTCACTTGGGGAGGAAGGTAAATTTTAAGAGCATAACAAAATAAGGATTTTGAACAGTTTCTACGTGACTTAATCCGAACACGGTCGAGAGAGGCGATAGTTATGCTCTGGAGGGCTGAGATGAGAGAAAAAGAGGGACCATCACAATTTAGATCCACCACGAGGCGATGGTGCCCTGCGTTTGTAGCTGGAAGAACTGCTAAACGACCTCATCGAGCACTTGACGGTGCAGCATATATTAACGAAGATCAGACATCGCCACACCCTCTTAGTTAAGAGAGAGAAAAAAATTATAACAGGAAGGGGAGATCTTAATGAGCAGGATACTATCGCAATGACGTGGTTACAATCGCATCGACAAGGTTATTATCGCAACGACAACAGTTAGCAAATGGTTACTGGGTTTCGCAAGGTTACGGAGTTAGTTTTATGGAATGAGTGGCTGAAGAAAAAGACTGTTGTTAAGGCAAGCCTGGAAGAATGACTAGCGGGAGGGAGAAACTGGGAAGAGAAATGTTACAGGGGAAGAAGAGAAAAAAAAAGGGGGGTACACCAGCAGAGCAAAACTTGGCAGAGGGGGGGGGGTAGTGTATAAGGGGGCTATTAAGGAAGTGTTAAGCTTCCTTCAAACTCTGGCAGCATACAGAGCTTCAAAAGTCATAAATTATCCATTGTCCGAAAGTGACCCTTGAAATTTTGCACATATTTACAATGAAGGACATTACTTTTTATTGCTCTTTTACAAAAGAGACCCCCTTCTCATGCAATTATCGCACTAAGAAGTTTGTGAGCTTCGATTCTAGCGAGCGTCGATCTCCTAAACCACATCAAAGAAATATCAATAGAGCCGCACTTGAAGCATTCTAAGTTGCCAGAGTTTGAAGGCAGCTTTTGAAGAGGAGAGTAATAATAATAAAAAAAAGAAATTAGGAGGGGGATCGTGGAGGCTGGTGGTGGATCGGACTAATATATATATATATGTATAGAGAGATAGGTAATCAGAACGTACAGTAGAAATATAATATTATCAGTATATATATATTTATATATATATATAACATGCTTCATCTTTACAACTGTAAGTCAATATCATTAAATCATTGAATGTATCATTTTGAATGAATATTACCAAGTTTAATTGTAGGCATAATATTACTGGTTTTTAAATATACAAATATGAAGTTTCCCTCCAATATATTAGTTATAACAATGAAATAATATATTTAACAGTTATAAATTACTGTATCAATAATAATAATAACAAAATTACCTCCGGGACAGTCGCATGACGGACATGGTCGTGAGTCATAGTTAATTTCACATTGAGGCTCACACTTAGGAATACCACACTGTATATTAAAAGGAACTGAAATTTAAGGAAATAAATAAATACGTACACATTCACATAGCAATGAGGAAAAAAAATCTGTATAAACTCACACCGTGATAAAAAAAATTCTGCTATTAGTAGTCAGAGACATTATTTCATTCTTAAAATAAATAAATAAGTAAACAAATAAAATAAAATAAAATAGAAATAAGTTCGTAAGGAAGGAAGAATTTTTTTTTTAAAACATTAAAAAGTTAAGAAAAAAAAGGATTATAGTTCATACTTATTAATTAAATACCTTATTAAAATCCTTAAAATTCCGAGCTTTTCTATATATTTCGGCACACCAGTCGGGGCCATCATCAGAGCTCGTGAATGACTTAAAGACTAATGCTGGGTGGTTTGTTTATTCTTTGTTTCTTCTTCGCTCCCCTCTTCACTTCGCTTGGTTTGATGGTATAACGGTTGCCATTCGGGTGGAATAATACTCTGCTCGATATCATTGACGGCGTTGTTAGAAGTTAGTATTCGAATGGCAACCGTTATACCACCAAACCAAGCGAAGTGAAGAGAGGAGCGAAGAAGAAACAAAGAATAAACAAACCACCCAGCATCAGTCTTCAAGTCATTCACGAGCTCTGATGATGGCCCCGACTGGTGTGCCGAAATATATAGAAAAGCTCGGAATTTTAAGGATTTTAATAAGGTATTTAATTAATAAGTATTTATTTTTTTAATCGGGACGCCAATATTAATAGAAAGCAATGTATTCCACTACTTTTAAGTATACTCCTATACATAATTGATATACTATATAAACCACAATATATATATAATAAAAAAGACATCCTCAGTTATTTTTACTGATAGACTGTAACATATCTAAATTATTTTGTGCGATTCTGTACACACAGTACAGTATTATTATTATTATTTTTTTTTTTTTTTTACAGATTTATGAGATTTTATTTCGACCGCATTTGAAGATTTGTTTGTTTAGAAAACAGACAGTTCAGGAGATTTTCTCAAAAAATAAGCGCAACGCTAAAACGTGTAAAATTATTTTAGTATATAAATTAATTTTATAATTCACGAGTAAATGAATATATTACTTTTTATGAAAAAAGAAAAAAAAATGGGCAGGTTTTATTTCAATAACAAAAGGGATGCCAAAGGTAAAATTCTTTTTGAAAAAGGTTAGACAATTTCGTTCTGACGGGAAAAATTAATGTAGTGCGAACAAAGAAATTTTTCTCCAAAATTCGTTGGTTGTACCATAAACTATTAATCTACTAACTATTAAAAAAAAAATTAGGAAAACATGAAGTCAGTTTAACCAGAAATTTTTAGCACTTGAAAATTTAATTTCTTGATAAAGTTTTGTTTCAAATTTATTATTCACGTAAAAATAAATATATTTCTTTTCATGTTAAAAAAAAAAAAAAATCAGGAGAATTTTTCTTTTTTCTTTCTTTTTTTCTTTAAATAAATGAACTTGAAGCTAAACATAAAATTGTTTTAGCGAGATCAATCGAATTTGCTCTGAAGGGAAAAAATGTATGTAAGGCAGCTATAAAAGCTTTCATCTAAAAAATATTTGTTCTAGTGAACACTTGAAAAGCAAAGGGAAGAGAATAAATAAGAGCACAAATCTAATATGCGACTCTGGCTACTTCATTAATGGATAGCCTACCAGTGACCGAGAAGTTCTGCTCTCAGAATTTGTTGGAGAGTGTTGCAGGACCCGAACATAGATCACGCTCGTTGTCCTTGCTGTTCGGTGTATTAGGGTTAAGACAATCGATTACCATACCATCCTAGGCCTGGGTGGTGTGCCTTCCGTTGGGAGATGGTCTTTCTAAAATGTCATAGATTATATTCATGTGAATTTTAGAAAAAAAAAAAAAAAAAAAAAAAAAAACATGGAAATCACCAAACCATAAGTGTTTTGAATTTTCATGATTTTCTCCGAAACTCGGGTGAATATGGACTAGGACTCCTTGAAAAGACACAGAGAGCATCTAGTTCCCAACTAGATCTCTCGATCTGACAATCAGTCTTAAGCTAGAATCCTTTTTCAAAGATGGAACGGAAAACTGATCTAACTGATATTTGATTTAAACTGGATTGTTGCTTTTGCCCTCCCTTTTTCTTACATTAAAAAGGAATGTTTTTTTTAATTTATTATTATAGCCTTGAATAGCCCGCATACTGGATTTATTTCTCTTACTTTTGCTTTATAAACCATTTCTTTGCTTGTGAAGTATTTCACAAATTCGCATAAAAAATTAAATGTGTACTTACATTTAGGACATTCACAAGATGGACAGGGTTTTGCATCATAATCGATGAAACATCCGACATCACATTTTGGAGGAGAACATTGCACCTCTGTGAGGAAAGCTGAAATATATTTTTTCATGTAATACATATGTTTTTGAGAGAGAGTAAAAAAGACAACGTCATTCTAAACAAAAAGATCTCGTGCTTTTCTATGTTTAAGTCATTTTTTAAACATAAAATATTCAAAGTTAATATCAATTTAAGTTTGACTTTATTCTTTAATTTTGACTTTAACTATATCTGGTACGATTTAATCACGAATATTTGTACATAAAATAATTATCTAATTTTTATTTAAAAATAATATGTGTTAAGGATCTGTAATATTTACACAGTTTGTGTACCAATAGGTGGACGATCTGAACTCAGCATTGTGGTTGTGTGGTATGGCATGAAAAAACCAATTACAAGCTATATTCACCATTTTACCACACGGAGTTCAATTTTAATATTACGTCTGACTGTTGAAAGCTGAAATATATTTTTTACATGTAATAACACTTGCTTCTGATTGTGCGGTAAAAAAAAAATATATATATATAATAATTATAATGTCAGTCTAAACAAAATTTCTTGTATTTTTCTATGAGTGAGACATAATTTTAGCATAAAATCTTGAAAGTTAATATGCAGTCCAGTCACATTAATGTGAACACGATGAAAATCCAGATAAAACCACCTTTAGCAATGCGTACCGCTCCAAGACTTACTGGAAGGGAGTCATTGAGGTAATCACAGATATGTGTAGCCATGCCGACTCCAGTGTCATGGCCAATTGCGCTAGGTTGAGGATCCATGACGCGAACAACGCAATCGAAGTGGTCCCACAGATTCTCAATTGTTTTTAATTCTGGGGAGTTTAGTGGTCAGGAGAATACGTTATACTCGTCCTCGTACTTTTCGAACTACGTACATACACGGTGAGCTCTATGATACATCGAGTTGTCTTAGTGGTAGATATCATCATGCCGACGAAAAATAATCTGCATGTAGGGACAGTCATGGTCTGCAAAGCCAGATTCGAACTATTTATGATCCATCGTCCCTTCCACAACGATGCGTGATGGACTCCCACAAAAACATATCCCAGACCATAATGCCCCCTCGTTTAGCTTGGACCTTCCAGTAATTGTTGCCGAGTGTTTGTTTTCTGATGTTTCTTGCCGTTCACGCTAACGTCCACTTGTCCGACGGAGCCCTGCACATGATTCATCTGAAAAAGCAACCTGTCGCCACTCAGTGAACGTCGAGTTGCAGTACTAGCGTGCAAATTTCAGATTTTGTCGCCGATGAACAGCAGTCAGCATAGGTACATTAACAAGACATGTACTGCAGACAATATATACGCAGCAAAATTCGCTGAACAGTCGTTAAGGGTACACTATTGGTAGCCCCTGTATTCATCAGTTTGGTCAGTTGGCCAACGGTTGCACCTCTACTCGCCCCAACACACCACAATAGCCGTCGTTCGCCTCTGTCATCTATGTTTCGTGGTGCACTACATTTGTCACATCGTTTATTTTGGACAGTGCCATTATGCAATGCTCGGTGTGCTTTTAGCACGGCGGCGCCCGAACAGTTTGCAAAATTAGCCGTTTCAGAAATGCTTCCCTCCTTAGCCTGGAAGCCAATGATCATAATTTTTTGGACATCGGAAAAATCGATCGGTTTTCGCTTTGTACCAACGATAGCAATGTTTTCTACTTCCTTCCAACACGCTAGTGCTGCCACCTCACTTCTGGAATGGTTATTTCAGGTTGATGCCGAAAGCAGATGGCGGCCACGTTAATATGACTGGACTATGTATCAATAAAAATTAAGTTTGACTTTATTCTAAATTTGTGATTGACTGTAGAAAATATTGAATTATAATAAATTTGAAATTGTTTGGATTGAATATTTATAAAATGTAAGTTTTTGAAAAGAATAAACTGTAATAATTTAAAATTCTCTTAATATTTTTGAAATAATATAAATCATTATTATTTATTTTTTCAATAGTATTAGAAATAGTCCTTTCCATATCGTTCTTTTTCTTTCTTTCTGTTTTTTTTCATCAATTCAAACATTAATGTTCCAATAATATATTTATTTTTAAATATAACGATTGGCACGAAACTTCTAAAAACGTCCAAAGTTTCAGTAAACGCATGTAATCAATGTTTTGTGTAATTTAACCCCTTTAGGGGTAGTGGTTAAAAGATCTATTCATCCAATGAAAAATTCCTTTGAAGTGTGCTGTGTATTGAATCCGCATACATCAGAAGACAGATGACTTGTAAAATCTCTATAACAATTGGCTGATATATACGAATTCAATTTATAGCGAAACATTTCTAAAGTTGGGTGTTCGGTGGCTATATATTGAATTCATATATATCAGAAGGTGGTTAATGCTTTATATAAAATATGTGTAATTATTGGCTGGTGTATGCAGATTGAATTTATGTAGAAATATTTCTACAGTTGGTGAATAGACATTTTAACCATTGTCGCTTAATGGTTTAACGTTACTAGATATTTTAGCAACATTGATGAATTTTTGAATAAGGATATAGAATTCCCACTGATTTCTAAAAATAAATTTATTTTATTGCTGAAAAAGAAAATTTATTTTAAAATCTTTTCTTGTGATATTCTTCTGGATTAAAAAAAGAAGTTAATTAAAGAAATGGTGTCTGTATTTTTTTTTCCCAATAAAAGGTTTAGAAACTTTACATTTAAAATACACATAAAATGAACTACAGGTACATTGAAATTTCATAGCTGAAATTTCTATATGAGTACAATGAAATTTATGTATGCGTACATTTAGAATGTAGTTTTATGTCTTTTCAACACTTAAACAATTTTTTTTATTATAAAATTTCCGAAGAAGTTATTAATTTGGCTTATGAACAACAACAACGAAAAAAAGAAAAAAGTAACAGAAATAGCTACAAAGGCAAATCTTTAACGCTTTTTGAATATTTTGTAAATTAAGATCAAATCTTTTGTTCTTAGAATCATTTCTTAATTCTAAAACGAGGTCAAAATATTAGGCGGGGAAAAAAAAAAAAAAAAAAAAAAAAAAAAAATGAGGGAGGAGAAAAGAAAGAAACACACAGAGAGAAGAAAGAATTGGGAGAAGAGATGGGGAGGATTGGGGGGGAGAAGAAATTATTCATTTAAAAAAAACTTTGATACTTGAGAATAGTTTTATGTTGTGCAGTTTTATAACATTTTGAACACTTAATTTATTACTAAATGATATAATATAAAAGAAAGAAAACTGTATTACTGTCAAATTTCGTATAATATTTATTTAATTTTGAACAATAAAAAAGATACATACAACTAGAACATTCGCAGACAGGACAAGGTTTTGCATTAGTGTTAACTATACATCCTGCTTCGCATTTTGGAGGACTGCATTGAGTACCATGAAAACCTGCAAAATAAATAAAACAAATAGTATATTCTTCCTATTCGGAATCAAATATTTGGCTTTTGACTCTTTCGATTGGCTAAAACCAAGATATTAAAAAAAATATAATAATTATACATATATAGCAAATCTAATTTACATGCACAGAGAAAAAAATATGTGACTGACATTTAGAATCTAAATTGCGGCTCAAGTAAAAATAGTTCCATGTCATCCTTATAAATTTTAGTTCCCTTTGATACGAGTTCTAAAAACCCCTATTAGAATTCTAGACCGTTTTCCTATATTATGGTGGGGTCAATCTCATTTAAAAATCTCTGTAAATAAATGCGAACACAAGAGGCAAGTTTTAATGACTATAATTTGGTTTTATAACCCAATTCTAGGAAATCAATGAGAAATTCTCGCAATACAAAGGATTCATAAAATTAATAACATTCATAATATTGTGTCACCATCTAGAAAAGTGTAGACTAGAAATTCTCAATTATTTCGTCTATCCAGGTTATTTGTTTACCTTATACGCATAACTCGGAAATCTAAATTTCTAGGTTAGGGATTTAGAAAATGGCTAATGATTCGTTCTAGATGAAAGTGGTATATATTTTTTCTCAGTGTGAAATAAAACAAAACGCAATAAATATGTTGATACACTATTTTACACACGCACACATATACACACATACTTGCCAACCATCTCATTATGAACCGTGCAATTTTTAGTACCCGCCTTCTTTTCACACCATTCATTTATTAGAGTAATTTTATTCCTATTTAATCGTAACAACATTTGAAGATAATTACTCTAAAAATAAAATGGTGTGAAAAAAGGGGTGTTTTTTTACGGGGCGTTAACAATTTACGGTTATCAGTGAGATGGTTGGCAAGTATGCACACACATACACACAGAAAAAAAAAAAAAACAGAGGACAAGGATTTGCGTTATGAACTCCGGTAGTTATGCTTCAGATCCTCAATCTACAGTCGGCAGCAAAATTATTGAAGCACATATCTATGTACACTTTTCATATATATATATTTTAGTTTGATTGCTAATTTTTAATATCAACTTTCTTTTTTATAAACAGAAGACTAAGTTCAGGACTCGGCAAATGAATGCGAACACAAAAGGTGCTATACTACTACTTTATACTACTACTTTATGATGTATAATACTACTTTATGAATCAATTCTAGAAATCAAAGCGAGAATTTCTAGCAGTACAAATGATTCAAAATATATTCTCTCGTTCCACCATCTAGAAAAATATAGACGAGAAATTCTCGATCACTTCGTTTATTTGTTTGTCTTATACGCATAGTTCGGAAATCTACATTTCTATTTTAGGGATTCAGAAAATGACTACTTATTCATTCTAGATGTAGGTGGTATATATTTTTTCTCAGTGTATTTAGTATTCATCAGTCATTTAGCATTTCACTATTTTGTGGGTTTTTTTTTTATTACATTGAAAACAGGGAACGGTTTGAGTTTATATATCAACAGTTTACTATTTTTCGCGTTTATGTGTGAAAGATCCTTATAGGATTCGCAGGAGAGTGCCGTCCTTACCTTGCCTTGCTGGCCTTTAAACATCTAAACCGTGTTTTTATAACACCTTACCAAAATAATTGCTACTTTTAAGCACTGTCTCACTACAAATAAAGGAGTTTTAAAGTAAGACAAATCAACGTCTGAAAATACAATTAAACGCTTAAATGTCTTAATATAGAACTTAGACTAATAAACATCTTAATTTAAGACACTTTTGTGTCTTAATAAACTGGTGGTGCAAATGAACTAATATGAAGTGTCTTAATATAGTAATATGTCTTAAAATAAGATATTTAAAGCAAGCGTCTTAAATTTTAAAATCTCTTAAATTAAAACATTTCGCATTTCAACTTGGCTAGTAGTGGCGCCATCTATTCATGAAAATCAAAATCTTCTTCAACATATTAAGATACAATTCTAATATGCTTAAAATAATGAAATAAATGACAAAAATTGTGTTATTTAAAATATTTATTTGTGAAATTTAAATAATCTCAGTATAAAAAGTTTAGATTTAACGTAACAGATGTGCAAAAATGGTAAGTGATATGTATCTTATTTGCATGGAATTATGTTTGAAATACTTAATAAAAAACATATTTAGGCGCGAAACTTATTTGGTTTAGAAAAAAAAGAAAAGAAATGAAAGCGAATTTCTAAGCAACCTTAAACAATTTGTGCATACTTGCTTCTTTTTTCGGTTTAAAAATTCTTTCTTCCACATTTTTACCTGTCCCTAAATGTAAAACGGCAATATTTCTAGTTTCCACGTTCATATTTTATTATTATTATTATTTTTTTAAAAATATAAGTTTATAGAAAGAAATCCTTTTCTAAACATCATAGGCTGAAATTTTGAGAAATTTCGTTTTATATTTTACAAAATGTTAAACCTCTACACATAAAATTTAATATAATTAATACATATTGAGTTTCAGATATAATCTTGATAGTTTTAAGGCAAAAAATACTGATTATAATATAAAACTACAATTTATTTCGCGAATACTACAGTACAATTACGATGCAAACCAAAGCACGCGTGTAATATGGTGGCGTGATGGGCAGGAGCGCTCGTTTGTGGTATCGGAGACAGTGGGACCAACTCCAGGTACTAGAAATGAGTATTTTTTCTATTTTAATTATTGATATTTTCTTTATGCTCTAGAAAATTCTGAAATCTATTGTTTAAAGAAAAATTGAATCACACGATAACTCTTTTTTTATTTACCTATTAAAAAATCTTAAAAATGGCGGTGTCTTTGTGGTGTTTTTAAGCCTAAAAAGATTGCGGTGTTTTAAGACATTTGCAATGTCTTAATTTCAGATGCAAAAAAATATCTTAAAAGGTAAAAAAAAAAAAAAAAAAAAAAAAAATCGTTTAAAACGTGACCATCCGATTAAGATACCTTTTAAACTGAATTTAAGACCTTTGCATTTATACTGCATTTGTTCATAAAAAAGCTATACAATTTTTATGCTTTAAAGTAGCACACATATTTGATTTCTAAAAATAAAAAGCTTAATTGAAAAGAAATGTATTGCTCTTCATGTATTGTTATATTAGCTTATAATTTTTTTTTTCAATTCTGGTCATGCATTAAGACAAATAAGATAAAAGTTAAAAAACTATAAAATCAACTGTCCACATTTATTTTTTCAATTTCAAATTACTCTTAGATTTTCTCACCACAATTCGAGATTTGTGTTTCTTTACTCGATGTAAAAATAGTTCGAAAAAGAAAGTGAGCCTATTCTCAAATAAATATATTTCATTTAACTTCATATGTGGACAATTGTGAAATTCGCCATGCGTTTTTTTTCAAAACCATAATGTATGCAATCAAATGCGTAAAGGAAGAAATGTTTTGAAAATCTTCCGAAACATTTGAAAATGTAGAATATGGTTTTAATTCTTTAAATCTTGCTAAAATTTCAATATCAAGACGCTGTTCAGATTTCCAAAATCTCGATTCAATACATGAAATCTGTTTCAGTTAAACGTAATCCACAACACACAATTTCTACATAAATAACGAAAATATATCTACATAAATATATATGAAAAGAGATGAAATTATTTCAGTGATTTGGAAAGTTTTATATGATGTTGAGAGCTAACTTATGTTAATTTATTTATTTAATTTTTATTATTATTATTATTAAATTTTTACGTAAACATTTGAAGTATGTGAAGTTTTTGCATTGAAGAATTAGTTAAATAATGATATCTCTACCTACCACGAAATTTGTTGAAATTTTAAAAAAATGCTTACCTCCACATTCACAGGCGGGACAAGGCTCTGCTTCATAATTTATATGACAACCAGGTGCGCACTTAGGCATAGAACATTGCAGAGCGAAAGGAACTGGAATACGAAGATAGGTATGCAGTTAGAGAATACGTTGCTCAAAAGTGTAACAAGATTTACAAATAGCATTTTTTCAATTTGACAATTGCTTACTAGATAAAATATTCTTAAACTTTTGAGATGTAAAGAACAAGATCATCTTCATGCTTTTCAGCGAAGATTTGGTTAGGACAATAATTTGAAGACCAATAACAAAATGCGCAAAAGAAAAATAATTGTATTTATGATCACCATCATATTAAAAGTGCGCAACGATCTGCAGCTTCAGTGAATGCTAATATAGATCCTATACAATATATTTCGATTCATTTGTGTAAAAATAACATGTAAAATTTAAAAGTTACAAGCATTTTTTAAAAGCTTCAGTATGTTTTTACGCATAATATGCAGAGTTTTCAATGAAATTTAATGCCACTCTCAAGTAAATTGAAAAATAACTGTAAAAATAATGTACTGGACTCACAATAAAATATATTAAATATCTTATAAAATATGAACATTTGTAAGTGTTTTAATTGAGCATGGGAGAAGAATTGAGCATGGGAGAAAGGTAGAGATAATTTTTTTCTCATAATTTGATATCCGCAAATAAAACAAATAACAACTTACATCAGAAGTCCTGTTAAATATTAAAAAAAAAAGAAATGCAGAACCAGTATTTCTAGAAATTTGGTGCGCTACGTTTCACCATTATAGTAGTAAGCACCACTAAATTGGTAAAATGTAATACAAGAATATTGGTTGCGGCTAAATTTCCTAGTCAGCATCATTTCTTTCTTTCTTTTCTTCTTCTTCTTTTTTTTTTTTTTTTTTTTGTGAAATGTAGAACTATATTTTTCAATATTGTATATTAAAGTGCACATGTATGAGTATAAATAATGCTACAATTAAAACCATTTTTTAAATGAGTAATGTTAATACAAGTAGTAAATGATTTGATTTAAAAACACATTAAAAAGAGAAGAGAGAATAATGTAATACGGAATAAATGCAGTTATTCCGGTCTAAAATAATAATAATAATAATAATAATAATAATAATAATAATAATAACAAAAACATAATAATGTCGTGTAATGCAGCGTAAAAATTTCAAACCATTAAAAAAAAAAAAAAAAAAAAAAGGCACCAAAATAGAAGATTGCAACAATTATAAATACTACTACCCAGAGTCTAAATAATACATTTCCCATTTAATATCCAGTTACATGGAATGTTCTATACAATGATTCATTACAGTGCTCGGTTAGGAATATGAAGCCAATAACTGATTATTTCTGTAATTTAAAAAGTAAAAACAACTTTTTAAAAAATCAATAATTAATTTCTTGCCGGAAAATAAACGTATTAATAACATTCTCTCCAAAATTCCTAATTTAATAAAAGAAGACAGAGGAAATAGGAAGAGATGAAAAAACGAATATAAGGACATGCAACAAGCAACATCCAACATGTAAAATCGAATACTTTATTGCCTGATATATATATATATATACATGTGTGTGTGTGTGTGTGTGTGTGTATTTTCAGTAACTGCTACAAATTATACGTTGTAGAACTTTTGAATTATAAAATTTTCATTGAAACCTAGGTGCTCATTGAAACCTAAATACTCATTGAAACATACATACAAAAAAAAAAAAAAAAAAAAAAAAAAAAAATTAAGCCCTGAACATAAAAGACCGTTCTTTAGATACGAATCTTCCTCATATAAATACGTAAATAAGGATATTTCACAAATCTTGATATTTGGTGAGTTGTAGAACACTACTATGATTTTTTATAATATATATATATATATATATATTTTTTTTTTTTCCAGTAACTGCTACAAATTATACGTTGTAGAACTTTCGAATTATAAAATTCTCATTGAAACCTACGTGCTCCTCATTGAAACCTAAATGCTCATTCAAACATACATATGTAAAAAACAAAATTTCAAATTAAAGTCCAGAACATAAATATATATATATATATATATATATATATATATATATATATATAACATAATATATATATATATATTTTTTTTTTTTTTCAGTAACTGCTACAAATTATACATTGTAGAACTTTCGAATTATAAAATTCTCATTGAAACCTAGGTGCTCATTAAAAACTAAATGCTCATTGAAACATACATATGTAAAAAACAAAATTTTAGATTTAAGACCAGAACATAAAAGACCGTTCTTTAGATACGAATCTTCCTTATATAAATATGTAAATAAGGATATTTCACAAATCTTGATATTTGGTGAGTTGTAGAACACTACTACGATTTTTTTATAACATATATATAACATAATATATATATATATATATAATTATTATTATTATTATTATTATTATTATTATTATTTTTCAGTAACTGCTACAAATTATACGTTGTAGAACTTTCGAATTATAAAATTCTCATTGAAACCTAAATGCTCATTGAAACATACATATGTAAAAAACAAAATTTCAAATTAAAGTCCAGAACATAAAAGACCGTTCTTTAGATACGAATCTTCCTTATACGTAAATAAGGATATTTCACAAACCTTGATATTTGGTGAGTTGTAGAACACTACTATGATTTTTTTTTTTTTTTTTAAATTTTAATATAATGTTAACACTGTAGTGGAATAATCCTAAAAAACCTAGTTACGTTCACGCCGTACTATTAATTTTATGTAGTACAATAATGACAAATAATCTAAAGATTTTGATTTCTTAAAAAACATCATAAAGCTTTTCTTTCCTTTTGTTAACTATTAATTATATAAGGTAGATTTTTCATTGTTATGGTTTTATTATAATAGAGTTGATAACTTGAAAGTTTTTTAAATATTCACTTTAAAGAGACACTCAGATATGCTTAAACCACCCATAAAAACTCCATTTAAATATATATATATATATATATGAGACAAGCTACGAATACAAATACAGATGTCGATGACTTTCACGCGCGCATTGAAAAAATGTAGTATTATTAGAATCTAAACTTACGTCTTGGACATTCACAAGCAGGACATGGGTCCGCCTCGTAATTAATATAACAACCTGGATCACATTTTGGTTCTGTACACTGTATTCCAAGAGAATCTAAAACATATATTAATATTTGATACAATTAATCAAATTATCCCAACTTATATATTTCGAAGTTATAATGTTAGTTATTAGGGAAAACGTAAAAAGTACTCACATCCTGGGCATTCGCATGATGGACACGGTTTCGTTTTAAAATTTAAAAAGCACCCATCATCGCATTTAGGTATAGAACACTGAAGGACAAAAGGAGCTGCAATTTAAAATACAACAAAATTATTTATAGTGATTGCACAAAATGATTATCAAACATAATAAACTCTTTAGAGAAATATAGTTTATGATATATTTAAGAAATCATTTTAAAATCGGTGTATGCATGAAACAGCCTATGAAACAGCCCCTTATGACTGGAATAGTATGATAAAGGTAGATCATTTACCATAAATTAAAACAAAATTACGCACCACTTTTTTTTAAGTAGAAGTCTTAATATTAAAACGTTAAACTATAAAACATAAAATTCTTACGTTGTTCCTTAAACACCTAAAAAGTTATAATAAACAAAACTAATATTTTCGTTGGATTACATGAAGTATATGGTGAAATGCCAGTAATAGCTTAGCTATTTTTTCCGAGAGACTGCATACAAGAAATTTTTCATAATAGATTTAAATACATTTAAGCGTAGAAAATAAATATGAAAGATTTTTATTTAAAAATAGTGGCATTAGGCAGCCTTGGAATGAACTTATGTATCTTATAATTGCCCTGTTTTTCATATATTCTATAAAATTACATGGTGTGAGTTATTGTGATATTCACGTCCAAAATTATCCCGTTGAGCAAAATTTGGATAAAACTATTTGTATGAGAAAATTAAACCATCTCTGAATGAATGGCTGTGGTAAAACTTTCTTACTCATAAGCTGTAAATTGTTATGCAATTTTACATCCGATTTCATAAAAAATAAATTTCCCTACCCTCAAAAATTAAAGGTATACAGGAACTTTTTAAGATATTTAAAATACAATAAGATATTTAAAAAATAAAAGATACTTTTTAAAACAATATTATTTTTTAAAAGCTTTAAAAATTAAACGATATTTAACGGTTTTCATCGTTATTGTATTTGTCGATTTTTGCAATGGGTTTCTTTCATCATATCATATCATTCATATATATATATATATATATATATATATATGCGCTTTTAGATTTTGCAATCTTAGTTTTATCTACAAAACGCACATTAAACTATCGAAGAGATAAGATGTTCGAATAAGTTTTTAAATAAAACTTATTGAGAATTTTTGGAGATTTTTGGCCACAGTGTTTTCCTTACCATCCAGATTAAGCCATACTGGTTGTGAGGGAAGAACTTTTAAAATTGGCGATTTAACTGAGGTTTGTGCAGTACAAAGTTATTTAAACATGATTTATAAAAATACACAATGCATTGGCATCCTTTTGGATACTCCTGTACACAAATATGTGCTGTTTGTACTATTTTAAATATGAAAAATGCCCTAGTGCAGTGGTCGGTAAACTGCGGCTAGCGAGGCACATGTGGTTCTTTGACCTCTTGATTATGGCTCTTCCATAAAATATTAAGGAAGGGTGTGCACATAAAATGGGATTGACATTTTGCAGACCACTAAAATCATGAATTTAAAATTGAATGGATCGAGACTTTCGCGTTTATTCAAGACTGAAATGGCCTTCCGACTTGTCTTTTGCAACAAAAAATTGGCTCGTAACAAGCAATCAAATTTGGACATTGAATAAACTTTAGAACTAAATACACTTTAGAACTAAATGACACTTTAGAACTAAATACGTGTCATTTAGCACTAAATATCGTATCAATGATACAAGGAAGACAGCAGTTGAGGAGCTTCAGAAGAGTAAAAAAGAATCTAATTCTGTATTTAATTCCTGGATACAATCTTCCAACAACATTAATATTGGAAGTTTTGTGGTTGGTCAAGAGATTGATACGAAAAGTATAATATATACAGATGGTGAATACATAAAATGGTATTTTATAAATGTCTTGGAATTTCGGATTTTAAGAACAAAGCAGATATTCTAAAAAATAAAGAATTTCTGCTGTCTTATAAAACAGCAAAAGACAGAACAGTCAAATGTTTTCGAATAGAACTAACCAACAAGTCGAAGATCTTAAATTTGTTTCAGTTTCATCAATAGTAGTTGACAAATCTTGAGACATAAATGATACAGCATAAATTTTCTTTTTTGAACAATTATTTCATCTACAGTTCCTAAAGAATATTTAGGATTCAAATAAAGCTCAAACACGTTGATAGGATATAGTAAATTCTGTGATTGAGTACTTTCAAAAACATCATTTTCCACTCAATACATTTGCCTCAATTTCATCAAATGGGGGGAAAAGTATGACATACCAAAGTAAGAAGCAAGTTTGTTGCTATTTAGAAAGAGAATATTAACCATGAGATGTTTACATAACTTTGCATTATTTATCAAGAAGCACTTTGTGTGCTGACATTTCCAGAAGAAATCTATAAAGTTATAGAATTGGTGATTAAGATTATCAACTCCATTAGAGCTAAATGTGTTAATCATCCCCAATTTAAGGAATTTTCGGTTCAAATAAAAAATGAATTCACAGATCTTCTGCTGTATAAAAAAGTACAGTTGGGGGAAAAAAAATCATGGTGTGAGGAGTTATTGGGTATAATTGTCGATCCCATCTAGTGCATATTGCGGGCAACCTCAGCAGTGATCGCTACATAAATGGAATTTTGGACCCAGAGGTCCTTCTCATTCTTCGACGCATTCCGGGTGCTGTATTTCAGCAGGATAATGCCCGTGCATATGTTTCTCAGACTGGACAAATCTTCTTCAGTACACAACAGGTTTCGTTTCTTCCATGGCCTGCTTATTCCCCGGTTATGTCGCCCATCGAGCATATCTGGGATTTTATTGGTCGGCGACTCGCTCGTACAACTGGTGGGGCGCACAGTAAGAATGAACTTTGACGTCAAGTCGAAGCCATCTGGAATGCCATTCCCCAGGATTACGTTCAGAACCTGTATGGTTCATTGCCACGACGTGTACAGACTCTCATCGCTCAGTGTGGCGGACACACAAAGTACTGATTTCAGATGTTCTTTTTGTTTTTTGTCTTGTATATTTGGTCGTTTATTTGTACCACTATCAGTAATATGTGGAATAAATTTCATTAATTTCTGACAATTATTTCATGGGGTTGCAATTTTCACAAACATGAGTGTAAAGGTCTTAAAATATGATTTACAGAAATACCTCTCATAAAACGCAATGCTTTGGAATTCTTCCGAGTGTCCCTGTACACAAACCATCAATGATATTTACTCCATTTTTAATAAAGAGCATCCCCTAGTGAACTTGAATAATATATACAAGTTTCAAAGAATTCTATGAGTGTTTACGGAAGTTAGAGCGTGGATGCATACTCAGGCGGACAGCAGACAGAATTAAGAATTAAAAACTAATGTGCAAGTACTTTTTGGGGACCTTTTCAAATTTTTAAAAGGAACATGTTAAACCCATGTGCAAACATTCACTTAGTTGCGTGATATGGTAAACGGACGTGAACAATATCAGCTCCCGCCCCGCGGACTATATAGTCTAATACATTATATTATTTCTAATGAACTTTTATAATTTTTTTTAATTGGTATTCAACTTCGTTGAAAATTCTGAATACCATGTATCAAAAAAAAAAATGTTAAAAAAAAAAAAAAAAAAAAAAGGGTTTTGCGCCCTTATAATTATTGTCGTAACCCCATTTTCACTAAAGATGATATGGACGTTATTGTTCTTAAAGTCTATATTTTATCATGTGGGAAATTTATAAAGGAAAAAAAAATGCTTATTTTTAAATATTGCAAAACTTCTGAAAAGGATTGTAGTAGGAAGGAGATTCGATTTTGGTTTGCAATTTGTTTAAATTTGTTATTTGTTTTAAATAGTATTTCAGGTGTTTTATAATATGTCTGAAATTAGACAAATCGTATATAAACGCTTGTAAATAGTAACAAAATTAAAAGCATTGATGAACATCATCCACATACTGGTCTACTGATCTCTGAGAATTATATTTTAGGACCACAGTTTTATTATGACATCTATAGATAACGTCTTTTATTTTTAACTTTTCTTTTTAAAAGAAAGGACTTTAAGAAAAGAAAAAAACATCAAAAAGGACAGTTGTTTACTATTTGACTTTTTACATGTGGTAGCTTTTTTAAAATTTCCACCATTTCCATTGTATCAACAAATAAGTTTCGATTAAGCTTTAAAACACTTCCAATAATAATAATAATAATAATAATAATAATTTTGTATAATTAATTTTTACAACATTTTAAATATTTTTTCAAAATTTCCAATATTTCTCAAGCATATTTTTATAACTAAAAAAAATTTCTAAAATCAAGCATATTAAAATAATAATAATAATAATAATACTCACATAACAAACATTGGCATTCAGGACATGGTTTTGCAGTATAGTCTAAGTAACAGCCATCTTCACATTTCGGCTCTGTACACTGGATGCCTAGATTATTTACATTAATAATTAGTAATGCTTTGTACAAATATTAATCATTACTTAGTATTCTAGATAATCGAATTTTCTCAAGATTAAGTTAAATAAATCTATATATAGGTGTACCGAAAAGTTCTATCGTTTACAGTTAGTAACATGACATGGGAAATTTTTGTTTAACAATACTTATATTATACTTTTACCAAATATCACTTTAAAAATTATGTAAATGTTGTAAATTTACGGTCTTTGTTTTTTAATTCAAAACGATAGAATTTTCCTTACACCTATTATATATACATTGTTGTAGTACAAACTAAATGTTTGAAGTATTTATTGGGTTTTCGGTAGATGAATATTTAGCAAGAGTTATTGTTTATATTTAGTTCGAGCCCGAAGTTATTTGTTAATTTCTATAAACTTTTGTTAATAGACATTTTATATTATGTATTTTAAATGCATTAACACTATTTTTTTAAATCTTATTTTGATTTTATTTCTAGTTTATATAAAATTTTTCTGAAAATTTTATGGAATGATCATTCGTATTCATTCTATTTAACCTCGGCGCATAAATCGATAAAAATGAAATTTGGTTGTTGAGTAAATACTTTTCATGCATTTAACAAAAGTAACAATAACAATATAAATAGCGATTTCTGGTAATGAGTGTTTTATGTTAATTTTTCAGAACTATACCTATATTTGAATATAAAAAAATAACGACTTCTCTTCAGGGTCTCTTCAACATGTTTTTATTATAATGTATATAGATGGGGACAAATCATGTAAACATTTTTTAATTTAGACTATATATTGATTATTGGCTATATATTGAATTTTGAATATCTGGAGAAATACTTGATGGACGTTCTTGGTACTTTATTGATGCTTTATACATATACTATATCAGACTTGTATATTTGACTCAATGTCAGCGTGTAAGTTTTCGTCGAAGTGAGAAAAGATAACGCAGTACAGAGTTACAACATGAAGACCTGGAAGACAGCGTGAAAATCGAACTCACTCTCCTATGCACAAAGGCGATTATGAATGCTCTTGGAATTTAGTAGATAAATATGTTATACGACAAGCCTGTACAACCCTAAACACTTAGGGTGTTATTCACCAATAACTTCAACTCTCGGTTGAAGATGAAAATTTGAAAAGCGTATAAAGGCAGGGTGCAAATTTTCAGTAAATTTTTCCGTGTTGTTTCTGTCATCTAGCGGTATAGTCATTTTCAGATTTTTTAGGTGAAAATAACCAATCAAAGATTATATGAAATCCTCGACGCTAGATGGCAGAAACAGCGTGCCAAATTTTGCTGGAAAGCTGTACCCTGACACTTTTCAAGTTTTTGCGTTGAAGCGGGAGTTGAAATTATTGGTGAATACGGCCATTAGTGAGTCCCATCTGAAATCGATTTGATTCAGGCAAGTAAATATATATATATATATATATATATATTTCTTGTACGATAGGGTGCTCGTTAGAAATTTGCTATTATAGCTGCTAACGAACGAAATCGTACATTGGTGCTCAACGGTGAAAAAGGTTACCCATGACGAGTTTTTTTCTGAGCTTTTCCCAATTAAAATATATATATATAAATATATATATAGTTTAAAATACTGTCTTGATTGTTTGTTTTCTCATTGCTTGTTTGTACCTTTTGATTTGAGTTCCATGTCGTTTTTACGCACCGGCAAAATTATTAAAATTGCAGCTAACGATTTGGAAATTTATGGTTGGATTAAAAAAAAAAAAATCAATGAATCAAGGATAAATGTTTCAGTGGATCACAATCCGTCTCCACAGGTTGTTTAAATTTGTTGTAATTTCTTTCTTATTGATCTATGTGGTTTCAGTGATCTTATATCTCTTACTTGGCTTTTACTGCGATTGATGATTCATTTATATATATACATACATATATATATATATATATATACTGGGGGGGGGGGGGGGGAGAGGTGAGAAAATTAAGATTAACTCTAAATTTACTTTTATTCATGAAGTAATAAAAGAACAGTCAAACAAAAAAAAAAAAAAAAATAGATATATATATGTATATATATATATAACAATAAATTATTATATAAAATATATAACAATTATAATAAGAATCAGAAATTGACATGAAGATATTTAATTAATAATAATCTGTGCGATATTAGTTTCTCTAGCTACCGTAACCAGTATTTCAACTCCGAAGAATCTCCAACCAACTTATTAATTTTTGCTATATTATCCCAAAGATATCAAATTACAAATTTCATGAATTCCGTCGTGGGTCTCAAAATATTACACAGCAAGCCGCATGTGGTCCGAGGGCCGCAGATTTGCTATTCTTGTTATACGATACCTGTTTTAGCAAACAATTTGTACCAATGGGAAAAAGGGCACCAAGAACAAGAAAAAAAGATAATGTTTGGAATTACACTAAAAAAAAAAAAAAAAAAAAAAAAAAACAGCGCTTGAAATACATTGTAGATGCAGCATGTAATTATGAGGTTTCTTTTAATTATATTTAATTGTTCTCTATCATTTTTATTCTTTTTGAGAGAGTTTGAAATTAATTTTATTCTATTGTTAATATTTTTCTAAATTTTCACGATACATGCTGGGTTTTTTTTTTATTTTTATTTTTCTTAGAGTAACTCTATATATTTGGCTAATAAATAATGCAAAAGAAATCTTGTTAACACTTGCGCATGCTCACTTAAATTTATTTAGGAAGATGGATAAAAAAGTAGAATAATTATCTGAGGGTATCTAAATAAGAAGTAATGTCATTTTATATGATAAAAAAACTTACTTGTGTCACACTTGCATTCAGGACAAGGTTTTGCAGCGTAATCTATTTCACAACCAGGATTGCATTTTGGAGTGCTACACATAATATTTTTGTGAAATTCGGGTTTTGGGGCGTACATGACACTTTGGGAGATATCTAAGGGCGCAGAGGGGGAAGACAAAACTGAAATAGTAATAATTAAACAAGTAAATAAAACAAAATAATTGAAAAAATTTAAAGAAAAAAATATTTATAATTAATATAAGTACAATTGGTTTCAAATTTAACCATGTTAATTTATGCAATACTGAGCTTATTAGTGAAGTAAATTATAAAAATGAAAGCATAAATAACTTACATAAAATCTACTTTGAAATCATATATCATGCTATTTTGCTCTTCTGCATGCAATGCAGAATTTTAATTAATGACACCGTGACCGATTCCCATTATATATCTAAATAAGTTGCAAGAGTTGAGCATTACAGTAATTATAAAAAAAGCACCACAGAACTGGCGTTTAATAGTAATTAATATAAAACTTTGAATAAACATCATAAAATGTAAGAACTCGCAACAATTTATTGTGTCGAAAGGAAACACGACCCTTCGTCAGGCGAACAAAACAGGCACGAGTGCTGCAAACAAAGTGGCAACATGGTGCTTTGCTGCTTTATTTGCAGCACTCGCACCTACTTTGTTTTCTTTCTACCCGAAACAATTATTGCGAGTTGTTGTATTTTATGATGTTTATTATTCATGAATGAATCAGTTAAATTTATAACTAAATAACTAGAAATCGATTTCAGAATTAATTAAATATATTCAAACAAGTTTATGTTAAAACAACTTTGGATCCCATTTTCTTACAGCTGTAATAAACTATTTACTGCATCCATTTCTTTGCTACACAAGGCAAATATGCAGACGCATTCATTTTTACGTAATTCATTAAAATGGCTGGCAAAGCATCAAAAGACAAATGTTTTAGGGTAATAGTGCTGCCATTGTTACAACATTTTTTAACTACTACAGCATCAATTTCAAATAAATAGCTTAGTTCGTAAGTAATATAATTTCATAATTAGAATATCACCATATTCATAATTAAAAATATGCAAAAATGCTCTTGTTTTTCTAGTTTATTGCCAAATGAGGATCTGAGTAACACTGGTTTAAACCAAAGGGGGGAAATAATGATCTACACATTCTACAATTTTCTCTTGCTTGATTTTTTTTTCTTTTTTAAATGGGTAAATACGAAATTATCTGCTTGTGCAATATTTACCCCACATTTCATTGTATGATTATTAGTTACCAAAAACATTACATTAAATTTCAAAAGAAGGAAATGACAACTAATTTAAACGAGAATATGATAAGTTATTTTAATTATTATGCATTGTAAATTACCTTGTTTTAATTTTATTACATTTTTTATTAGAAGCAAGGGACACGTGTAATTTTTTTAAAAAGTTTAAAGAAATAAAATTGCATTTACCATTTACATTGCATTCACAAGCAGGGCAAGGTCGTGCGTCATAATTGATGCGGCAGTTTTCCTCGCAAACTGGTGGTGAACACTGTACAACATAGTAGGCTGTTATATGCATGAAAAATAAACAGAAATATTTATTAAAACTATTTTATAAGCTATAATAATAAAAAATATCATTAAAACGCATTTTTTTTTTTTTTTTTTTTTTTTTTTTTTAAATATTGGTTTTTGATATAGGGGAGACCCGTGTATCTAGGGCCATCATGTACCTAGGGCCACCCCACTTTATTTGAATAATATTTAATTTTAAGTTTTAATACTCAGTTGGGCGAGTAACAACACCGATTGTTACTTTTACAACTACTTTGGAACATTTGAGGAGAAAGTTTTGACAAGTTACATGTAGAAAACGAATTTACATGGTTTGAAGTAAAATTTTCCATCTCATCTCTTTTGCTGTTTTACAAAGGCAAGTCAAATATTTTTCTTTCATTTCTAGTGTATAATTTTGCTTGTTCTATTGAGTATTAAATAAGATATTTAATTAGTCCTCTCTGCATGTGGAGTTTTTAGTGGAAGGCATTTTGAATGAAGTTACCAAAACTTGTACCTAGGGCCACATCGCTGCCTTGTACCTAGGGCCAGTGTGTTTGGACCTTTTAACACTTTCGCGACCGCATGTTTTTGTCTTTTTGATAGAAAGGGCTGCCAGTGGGCGTTTTTCTCATAAGTTACAATTTTTCAAAACAAAATTTTCCGTATTCACATTTATATTACAAATGGATATGCATTATAATCATACTCTTTTTTATCAAAGTATTTGCATCCATAGTATACTGATTGTACAAATATGAATATTGTGTATATTTTTTAGAAACAAATAACATACAAATTGCAAAAGAAACGCCCACTAGTGAGCTTCATATTTTCAAACGACGTGAATCTACGTCAGCGGTCGAGAAAATATTAAGAAACACAGTACAGTCTATAGTAATTGGATGCTGGCAAACCTTGGTAAATCAATCACTATATATGACGTTGCTGAACGTGTTGGCAAGTCTTCTCCTTCGGCCTTTACTCCTGTAAAAATTCTATTAGGCTTTCGTGTATCCGGCATATAGCCAATGAATCAAAACACATTAACTGAGGATGAATATTTAATTTCAAATGTGACTGAAAGTCATAATCCCTCCATAAATTAAAAAAAAAAAAAAAAAAAAAGGAAAAAGATTTTTCAGGAAGAAAGTGAACCAACAATGATAGAACTGGATGTCTCTGTTTCGTGCTCTGTTGAAATTTCGAAACTTTCAACATCTAACATCTTTTCGTATGTTACGCTTTAACACGCACGAACCTAAGCAAAATCTTTACCTAAAGCAAAACCTCCCACATCAAAGAAAAGATGTCACCGAAAACCAGAGAGATCTAGAAATCCAAGACACACTCCAGAAAAAAAACATTCTGTTAGAATATCCTAAAGAAAAAAAAAAAAAAAAAAAAAAAGGAAAAATTTCGTGTTTTAAATTAAGGCAACAACATGATAATTATTATATGATAAATAAATATATTACTTGATATTGTTTCTTTTATAAAATACATGTTTATATGCTTATTTTCTATTCATTTCAAAATGAAATCTAAATTTGAGAGAATGGCCCGAGGTACAATGAGGTATGGCCCCAGGTACAATGAGGGTGTCGTACCTAGGGCCACGAGTGAAGTTTTTTTAAAAGCCTTCTATTTGTCGGAATTCATTATTTTAGGTATTTATATTAATCCCAATTGGAAGTAATTAGTCCTAAAGATATGTGCATATCAGTTTGAAAATTTTAAACAGGTCAAGGTCTCTGTTTTGGGGCATTGAAAAAAAAAGCGGCCCTAGGTACACGGGTCTCCCCTACATGAGGAAGCATGAAGATTAAATAAATTGTTTTACTAAATTGTTTGCTTTAGTTTAAAGTTTAAAATGCTTATAAAGTTGCGTGGTATTAAAACAGTTCAGCGATTTTATAGCCTTTTAACCACCATGTTTCTGGTTTGCTGCTTATTTTTTAATGTGAGTATTATTCATGAGAAGTTAAATTACAAACAAGAACATTTAATTTTCAAAGCATATTTCTTGGTAATGCTAAAATAGTTTTGTATACTAGAAATTCATTTGGAACATAACATTTAACATATTATTTAAAGTTGTTTTACGAATATTAAAGATAATGTCTAAGTATTAGGTCGTTGCAAAAGTTCGAGCAGACGCGGATCATTTTATAGCCTCCAAAGACGAGAGCTTCTGTCGCCGTGATATACATTTATTACCCGAAAAATGGGCAAAAATTGTAGAAAGTAATGGAGAGTATTTTGATTAAAAATTGTCATTTGATTTGATGTACTTTTATGAAATGAAGCAATAAAAAACCGCACGAACTTTTGCAACGACCTAATAGCAGTAAAGTAAACCAACTTACAAATTAAGGTATAATCAGAAACTACTGCGTTATTATAGAGAATCAGACAAAGCAAAGAACGATAATTAAATTTAAAATTTGTTTATGAAAAATAAAGGAAGAAGTAGTTATTAAGTTTATTAAAAAAATATAATTTAATTTTTTGTCAAAGATTAAATTAACACTCAAAATGCATTCTTCTTGAAAAAGGCACTGGATTATGTAAAATTATTTTTGAAAATTCTATTATATAATGGCGAATTATCGACAATTTCTAATTTTATTTAGATAAGTTTTGGCATCAATAGGTAATAAAAATAATTTTCACTTTTTATTTAGGAGAAATGCGAAATGATTAATCTTTAAAAATGGTAACTGATTTTGCATGCCTAATCAATGTAATATCCTTTCTTCTATTCACTCAGTGGGGCGAAATGTAATATTGTTCTATTCAAATACACGATTGAAATGTGAATGACCATGTTCCATCGCCTCATATTAATACTGTTACAAGAATAGTTTTGTTTTCAGTATTATTATTGACATTTTATCTTAGTTTTCGCCTTTGCATTGTCATACAGTAGGAAATGGCCAATAAATAAATATTATAGAAGAAAATCACTTAACGCTATATGTACATTGCAGTACAAAAGTGCTTAAAAATCCTATTTTTGTTGTAATAGTACCAATATAATCAAAAGAAATTATTGAATGTGAACGATTTCCAGTACCTTTTATGGAATTAAGAAAGGAAATGAATATGAATGAAATTCAGAGAAAAGGAACATTGTTAATAAACGTTGCTAAATGTATAAATCGTAAAAAATAAAAAAATAATGTTCAGTGGTTTTCATGAGAAACAAACAATGAAGAAAAAAAAATCATATTATACACTCCTTCTCATATTTATAAGGACACTTTATGTTTTGAAATAACTAATGTAAAAATAATTGTGAACAAGATTATACTAAGTGCACTTAATATATCTAGTATTCTAAAAAGCAAAACTGCTATATATATTTTTTTTAATATGGAACAAAATTAATAAAAAATAATGTAAAATATTTTTTTCTCCACGTTTTTAGATGTTCATAATTATAGGGACAATCAAGATTTTTTCGTTTTATTTAACTTACTAGCTGATAAATTACAGTTGACATGCGAATTTGTTAACTACTGGGCTAGATTAATTCATATATAAGCCTTCAATTTTTCTTGGACGGAAATTACTGATAATTCTTCGACAAAAAGAACGTTCATGCAGTGAAGTATGATAAATGTGTTTTTTAAGTGGAAGGATAATTTCAATCCGCCGAATTTCTAAGAAATTCGAAGATCTAATATTGCTGAAGGAAATGTGATCAAATGTTGAACTGCTGGTTCGATAGGAGAGAGATCTGATGCAAAATCAGAGTTGTTTTACAGAGATCGAAGACTCATAATTCCTCTTGCTGTTCTACTCATAATGACTGCTGCTGAATTTGCTCATAATTTCTAACGAAAGGTTGGGGTCTACATTTATGCACGTTTAAAATAATTAATAATATGTTAAAATGAATAAAAAAAAACCCTGTAATAATCAATAAAGATTTAATGGGGGAAAGAACGTCTGTGTTAAAGTTGAATAAAAACAATATTAAATGGTAAAATGTTGCATTTTCGGATGAAAAACATTTTATTCTTGATTAACCAAATGGTTTTAACAATTACTGGCACGATCTGAAGATAGCGAAAGACAGAGCAGATTTTTTAAAGGCAGATATGAATCGGGCATTTTAAAGGTGGATCTATGGTGCTCTGGGGAGCTGTTTCTACTGAAGGCCGAATGAATTTAGTAATTTTTTCTATTATTATAATTTTTTTTACAACAAGACTTGCATTTTTGCTCTACTTAGAAGCAATAGAAAATAATTTGAAGAAAGAAACTTCTGTATTATTGCCTTTTCCGTGGCCTAAAAGTTGAAAAAAACCTTAACGTATCATATTAGAAAAGTGCATGCAAGTGGAAAGCAATTTTAAATAGTTTAAATGTATTCAGAATATCGTCTATGCTGTATGAAATGGTACTGAAATTGAATAATAATAATAAAAAAAATGTATGCGTGTATATATATATATACCCAACAAACACAGGAGAGTCGGGCCTATTACGGAAGGCGTACGGCATGCCGAACAGTGATTATGGCCCACATACCACCTTCAGTATCGGTTCCATAAAGTTTCTGTCCTCTCCGCCGCAACGTCGCCAAATGGCATCGGCCCATATTTGGATCAGTATCGGCGAAATATATCTTATCGGCGTAACGACAGTCTATGTGTTTAAAACATTTAGTAAGGTTTTTGGCCCACAAGCGTATTTCCGATCACAAAACAGTCATCGGTTTGCCGACACTGTTACGATTACGGACCGATTTCATTTACGGTCCAGCATCGGCATGCCATAATTGCCGATGCTGGACCGTACAGCTACCGACAATTCTCTGTTTGTTGGGTACCAGAGAGAATGTCTGACTGTTGCACCCTAAAAAGAGAGCCCATAAAATATTAATTTAAAGAATAACTGAAAAAAATTACTATGATTTGAGCTATCCTTATAATTGTGAACGCCTGAAAAAACATCTTTTTGACCGTATTTAAAGTTTTTTATGACGGAAAAACGATAAAACTTTTAAAATATACTCTATTAATGAAATTCAAATTAATAAAAAATTTATTTGTTTAAATAATAGTGTTCAGTGTTTAGTGAATATAGAAAAACGGGTGTCCTTATAATTATGAGAACGTTTATATATATATTTACACACACACACACACACACACACATATATATACTTAAGAAAAGTAGAGTGCATCCTGACAATTCAGAATCATACAGCGATGCGGAAATGCCTTCCTTCCGCGATGACATACACAGATACATGAAAAATAAAACGATGCCACGTAAATGATTATTGAAGTTGCTGTATGAAATTCAGAGAAATATTTCAACCTTAGAACCGATTGCTTTTTCTTTCTTGCATTATGTTTGTCTAACGGAAACAGACGATGACAGCGGGTGTGCATGTTACTTTGACCCCCGTTACGAACTTCAAAAATAGATGATCAGTCACGTCATCTAATTGACAGAACTCTAAATCTTTTTTTTTTCCCTATATTTATTATATATTGTTGTTTTGTGATGTAACTTTTCAGTAGAACGAGTCTTGTTTAGCTCCCTCCTTTCCTTTTTTCTCCTTCATATTAGAAGATATAAATTATTAAAAAAAAAAAAAAAAAAAAAATGCCTCTTTATTCAGAGTAGAAGTTTCGAATCAAATATATTCAAGTGTTTTACAATAACAAAAAATAAAAAGTTGCTATGGATAAAATAAATCTCCGGGACACATACATTAAAAATTAAGTCTATTTGCCTATTTTGAATATTTATTCATTATTTTTCTCAATTTTGTTTAATTAGCGCTAGAAGCTACCTTGATTCACAAATTCTTAATAGCGCTATTTTTCTCAGATTAAGATTCTGAGCTTATATTAGACAAATAAGAGCATAAAAAAACTTGATTCTAAATAAGTTATAGAATTAATCATTAATTTTTAAAATGGTTAATTAATGCTTAACTTGTGTCCCTCTAATAAAAACATAAACAAAAGAATATGAGAATATGAAGTTATTACAGGTGAACCACCTAATCCAATAACTAATGTATGGCTGAAAAAGGATAATAAGGCAAGAGCGATCATAAATTAACTTATTGAAAATACACAAATTATACATGTTAAAAATTGCCAGACTACTCTAGAAACTTGGAACGCGCTTAAAGAAATCCATGAGCGTAGAAATTTATCTGGCAAACTTTATCTCTTACGAAAATTGTACATTATGAAATTAGAATAAGGTGGTGATATGCAGACACACATAAACAGAATTTTAGAAACAACTGAAAAATTGAAGGTCATCGGGAAAGAAATTAAATTTACTCACATTTCGCCACTGCTTTTTTGCTCACTTCCTCTCAGTTATGAAACACTTATTGTAGCCTTAGAGGTTCGCCCTGAAAATGAACTCACACCCCAGTACATCATCAGAAAATTGACAGATGAGTATAATCGTCGTAAAGAAGCATCGGAAACAAACCAAGTGTATCAAAAGCGTTCCAGGTTAATAAAAAGCATCACATAATAATAATTTCAAAAGGGAGCAAAATACTGCTCGTGTTGTAAAAGTCATTTATTGTTTTAAATGAAACAATAACATATCTGATTGCTGGCGCCTGAAAAATAAAGCTCCTGATAATTCAAAGGGCAAATATTTTTTAAACAAATCAAAAACATCTAATTTCTCACAGTTAATTATACACAACGATGAATCGCCACACACACACTAACGCAAAAAAAGAAGTTATAGAAACGAAATAAATGAGATACTATCACAAACGAAACAAATGGCTTTTGTAATTCAAAATGCAACAACCAGATAACTGGACAGTGGCTCATATTATCACATGTGCAATAATATAAAAATTTTGATAATTTAGATGAGTCGCAAAAATCACAAGTATGTGTAGCGAACGATAACACTCTCACTGCACATGGATCAGAAGAAATAAAAATAGAATACATGGATCCAAATAAAGAAAATAGAGAGCTAACAATAAGAGAGGTACTATACGTCGAAGAAATAAAGGCGAATCTTGTATCCGTACAGAAAGCTACCCAAAGTGGTTGTAAAGTCACATTCGCTAAACAAAAGTGCTATATATCTATAAAAAAAAGGAAACAATTTTAGAGTATAAAAAATAACAACCCTAATGAGTTAAATTTATTCATGCCAGTAAATAAGCATTACATGTACACTGCATAAAAAAAAAGTAGGTGGATACTTCTTTGCAATTTTTTAAAACCCCGTCTTTGTCTAATATGAAATGTGAATTAAAATTCTTTAACATGTTTATACTTATCAATCTTCATCTTTTTGACAGACAAATAAAAATATACAATTATTAATAATTTTAATGGAGGGAAATGTAGAAAAGAAAAAAGATGTACATTTGCACTTTTCTTTTTTTTTTTTTTTTTTAAGTAGATGGATACTGGTCAAAAACTGAAATTACCTAAGTAGGTATTTCTTGTGGAATACCAGTTTTGCATGTACATGTATATTTGGCATTTTGCCAATTGTTAACGTGATTGACAAGTTGGTTTTACGCAGTTAAATTTCTTGGAGATAAATGCCACCATGCCACGAGGAATTCCTCTAACCGATTGCCAGAAAGGACAGGCCATAGCACTGAAAAATGCATAGATATAGTAATATATATAGATTTATTATCCCCATGTTATCGAGCAAAAAATTTTGATGCCGAAAAAAAGTTCTAAAATCAGCCATTAGAGAGTATTGAAAAAAAGAATAAAAAGAAAAGTGAATTTGAAACTGTATCTGGAGTTTTTCATTCACCTTTCGTAAATAAAATATTCATAAATTTTATTTACTAAATTATCCGTGTGTATTCCTGTGTGTGATTTACTCGGGGAAAGGCAGCCATTAGAGTGACCTTTCCCGAAAAAAAAAGCATCACTTTTTCCCTCCCGCTGATCAATCTATGTCTTATTACTATATATATGGAAAAATTTTAATCAAGGAATCAGAGAAATTAGTAGGATACTTCTAATAAGCAAAAGTAGTATCAGCGATTTTCTACGTGCTGCTGAAGCTTATGGTGTAAAGAAAAAGAGTGGCTGGCCAAAGAAACTTTCACTTAGAGACCTAAGAAAAATTTTTACTGAGCTGAAAAAAGCTGGAGCATCAATTCCCAAAGTTCGAATAAGCACAGGAATTACTAACGTAACTTCTCAGACAATTTATAACTACGTTAAGCACTCAAAGCTCCTTCAATATAAGAAGAGAAAATATCATCCATGCTGGAAGGATCACCCCGTGACAGAACGCCTACAGTGGGCTCAAAACCATATGTTTTTGGACTACAGAATGAATATCTATAGTTTTCATAGATGAGAAAAAATTTAATTTAGAGGGTCTAGATGGATATCAGTATTATTGGTCCAGTTTGGCGAAAGAAGACGAAGCGTACTCTACTCGCCAATTTGATGGTGGTGGCGCGATGGTGTGGCTAGCTGTTGGCTACGATGGAAGGACAAATTTAGTGTTCCTAAGTAAGAAACAAACTCACAAAGATTCCATTAAAAGACTAAGCAGTAAACTTTTGCCATTTGCCTGTGACCTTGGAGGGGAAAACTGGATTTCCCAAGAAGATGGATCGCCAATGCACACTGCTAACAACGTTAAAAAATGGTTTCATGAGAACAACATCAATGTTTTACCCTGGTCAGACAAGAGTCCGAATATAAATCCCATAGAAAACATTTGGCTATACTTATTCATAAAATTTAGAAGGATGCACGCCAGTATGAATCAATTCACCAGCTCAAAGAAGCTCTTACTAATGTTTGGGAAAATTTCTGTCAAAAAGGTATTCAGAATCTCATTGATTCAATGCCTAACAGAGTATACGAACTTATTAAAGCAAATGAGGAAGGAACCCTTTACTAAAAATGTTTTATTTTAGCGAAACAAGACTTGTCTGTCTACTTTTTTAAAGAAAAGTTACCGTACAAATATGCACCATTTTTGTTTTCCGAAAATTTTCAGTATATAATTCAAAAGGATTGAATCCATATTAAAAATAAATAAATAAATAAATAAATAAAATATGATGTCTCAAGAATATAATTATATTAGAGAAATTAACCTTATATCTCATGTTAAAGAAATAAACGGCTTTAAAGTATTACAAGTAAGTGTCCGTCTACTTTTTTTATGCAGTGTATATAACTGAAGAATGTGAAAACCCAAACTGTATTACTCTATGGCACAAAAAATGGGCCATAAAAATTTCAATTTAATTAAGGAATTAAATGGCCAAACAGTTAGTTCAGGGAATAAAAATAAACAACTGCAAACATGAAATGACATGCGAAACTTGCATCAAAGCGAAATTAACTGACACTACATATCCAAAAACTCCAGAAAACAGGGGGAAACAGATATTAGAATTAACACACAGCGATGTTTGTGGACCAATTCAAGTACCAACAACAGGCTTTAAATCATACATTTTACTTTTCGTTGACGACTATTCTAGATGCACAATGATTTACTTTCTAAGTAAAATGAGTGGAGTTATCGAAAAATTAAAAGAATATGTGAACTTCCTCAAAACCAAATTTGGGAAAAAACCCCGAAATATGCACTTCCTTTAGATTTTTTGAAACGATAATTTTACTGAAGATGTTAGTTATTTGCTACGGTCCGTATTTTTTTCCCGACTTTCCCACCACTAGATTTATATAGAAATATTCTATATAGTAATTTTAATACTATGTAAACTTATTGTTAAATATTACTTTGCATATAAGAATTTTTAATAAAAATTTATGCCTTGAAACCTCTGAAAATATTCAAGTATTCTTCGATGCAGATAACTGAAGTCTTGACCATCCTAATAAAAGATGACTTTCTCGAAAAACCGATATTTTAAGAACTTTTCATTAAATCAACTGAAGTTTAATAGATTAAATGCACTTGAATGTGTCTTTAATTACATGTATAAAATTTAATGCTGTTAATCGCATATATACATATATTTACATACGAATAAAGGATTTTTTTTATCATAGCTATAATTTAAATATAGTATAATTATACATATTTTCTTTTTTCTCTGAAAAGTCAAAGCCTTGTTTTTTTTTTTTTTTTTTCCCATTTATAATTTTTTTTTTTAATAATCTATGAAGCTATATTTAAATACTCTACTCTTTCTTAAATTTGGCTACCAGATATATGCTGATATTATTTATCCTAAATTTTTAATTAAATTTATATTCAAATCTTTTATAGAAGACTTTTAAAATGTGGTTATTTTGAAAGTACAAGATATAACATGAAACGACTGCTATTATGAATGTCGAAATAAGAAAAAATATACAACAGAAAAATATATAATAGAATATATATATATACTTACTTTTTTCACATGCACATTCAGGGCAACCGTCACCACCATAATTAAGATGACAACCTGGTTCACATTTTGGTATAGTACACTGAGTAATTTCCGTAACTGTAAAAGGAGAATGTAATGATGTTAAGGTAATTATACCAGTGATAGATTCTGTATCTGTTTTAAATTCAAACACTAAAAATAAACTTTCTATATCAAGCATAAATTTCCCTCAAGTATTAAGATAGTGCTACAGTCGGCTGCAAAATTATTCAAGCACTAGCCAATAATTCCTATATTTAAAAAGTACACTTAATACAGCTTTGTTAAATAAATCCTTGTCGAGTCATGTTCTTAACCCTTTCATTCCCAGCGATGCCAATTGGAATCATAATGTTTACGATTTTTTTTCTCTTCACCTAAAACTCCCACAGATTCCAAGTAAATATTATTATAAACTAGATACCTTTCCCTACTTATATATATTTTTTAATTTTACCCGTAGATTTTACTACCATGCCTGTTGGTGAATGAAATGATGCTTGTATATGCTTTTCTCAAATCCGTGAAGTATACTGAAATAAATTTCATTTCTGGCACAATTTAAGTGAAATAACAATTCTTAGAACTACTTTGTTATTTGTTAAAAGGGTTATAAATAGTATTTTAACAATTTTTAAACAAATATTTCTTTGAAATTTTAATATTTTTATTTACTTAAAAGTTGCGATTCCAAATGGCATCTATGGGAGTTGAATACAATTCAACACCTTTTGATAACAGAGTTGTTTCCATTCATTCACATGGCTATCTTGTTTTGATTCGTATACTATTACTAGTATTTTCTCATATTATTTTGAAACTTTTGATATATCTATTTAATTAAATATAGGATTTATGCTTTTATGTTCTAATTTTTCAAAATGTCAAAGCCAAAACGAGAAATTCTGTCAGTTGACAAAGCAGTTTATTTACTGATATTTATAAAAGAGGAATGTGGGGCGTGGACTTAGTGGATATGCTGAACTTTATCGTGTTGATATACGGGGAAAAAGATATTACTTAAGAATCATTTTCCATTTGTTAGATGTATGCATTGTGAATGCATGGCTCCTTTATCGAAGACAATTGCAACTGTTGTCAGGTTTGAAGGAAAAGTATATGCCACAATATGAATTTAAGTCATCTATCACAAAAGAACTTTTGATGATCAAGAAATGCCAGCGCCCTAAGGGACGACCACCAAAAAATTCCGATTATTGACCAACAGAAATCAGAAGGCCACAATCCATGAAAACAATTCCGGATGTCAGACATGACAACATAGCTCATTGGCCTCAGTGCACAGACAGAAAACAAATATGCAGATTATGTATTAAGCCATATTCTAGACTAATGTGTGAAAAATGTAATGTTCATTTGTGTCTCAAACAACACAAAAAACTGTTTCAAATATTTTCATATCAAATAATTAACATTGCAGTTTTCTCAGATACTGAAGTAACTTTTGAACAAATATATTGTTTTGTACTAACTACAGTGTTAATAAATACAAAAATATTGCTATTTGATTTTTTTTAAATACATAATTTCTTAAAATTACATTAATATTAAAAAAAAAAAAAAAAATCAAATTATTTTCACGAACTCCCAATGATTCCAAACGGTATCAGTCACATATTGACTTAATCACTACTTTAATTCCCAATGATGCCATATGGAATCATTTTAAATTTTAATTAAAAAATTAAAAAGAAAAATTTTCCTTTTCTACCTTTTCATTCTGGATGCTAAGTGAGTCTATTTTACAAATTTCAGATTTTTAGAATGAAAAATAAAAAGTTGGGAATGAAAGGGTTAATCAGTCTAAGAACATGATTCGACAAGGATTTACTCAGCAAAACAGTCTTAAGTGTACTTTTTAAATATAGGAATTATTGGCTAGTGCTCGAATAATTTTGCAGCCGACTGTACAGTAATCTTCAATCAATGCAACTACAAAGATTTCCAAATATCAGTTTTAGAATGAGATCAAGTTTACTGAATAGTATGAACTCCTTGCATTTTTTTTTCTTTTAATTTCTAGAAGTTTCAAATAAATAAAGCCGAATTTTGTTTGCTTTGCATGTGCTTATTTTGAGGTGATTACTCGTACCCTAAGCAATCAAATGAATAAAATAAGCTTTAATTATTTAATTAATTTTTTGTGCTGTTAAATATTTAACATTTTAATAGCACAGAATGTTTTTAGGAATTTCCTACTACTAGTACAGCATTATACAGGGTATACGCTAAAGTTCTTTCTCACCTATTTAACTATAGAACAGCTGTATCTATTATCATAAAACTGGTGTCTAGTTAATAGTAAATTGGTTATGCGTTATTAGATGCGACCGTTTACAACGTCACCTGGTGAAAAACGACGAAGTGAGCGTTTTTATCCCGAAAACGGTGCGGGACAAGGGGAAAAAAGGAATTAGAAAGTTGTAGAGCATCACCAGTAGGTAAAAACACCTCGTAGATCTGCATGCTAAAAATAGAACGCTTAAAATGTGTATTTGTTTGTCCGCGTTTTGTTAATCTATGATGTGATAAACGAATTTTAGAAAGTAATAAACAACTAGTTATCGCAAGTTACATTTATTTCGATATTCAAATTTCTGTTTGTAAGCTGCAAGGCACATTGAATAAACTTTACGTAGCATACATGCCACCCAGTACGCTACAAAGTGTGCAGTGTTGAGTTCAAACAAGAGTGCAAATGTGCATTTCAACTGATAGAAAGAAATTTGAAAATATAAAAAGTATTTGTTGATGAATATACTCGTCTTTTTCTTTCTAAGATCATGTCGACATGTCAGTGCGTAGAAAATTGCGAATAAACAAAAGCACATTCATTAAAAAAATAAATAAATAAAAATAAATAAAATGATTGAAGAAAAAACTGCAGTGTAAATGTGCCAACTGAAATCACTAAATTTGTCAAAGGCAAATTATTATCAGTTTCTGACATAATATTATTCATTTCATTTCTCGTTATAATAATGTATTAATATTACAGAAAATACCTTTTGTTAATCATATATATACTTTTAATCGATTGTTTATTTTTCGCCTTTACGTCTATAAAATTTGAAAAGTGGGAAATACTTGGCATTTGTGCGTCCACCACTTCCGCAATTTAGGATTAACGGTTTTTCTTTTTAGTTTAAAAATGCTCAAAGTACAACTTTCGCAGTGTACTATTGTAAAGAAAGATTTAATTAAGGTATTGAACACTGTTTTTTGACACATTCTCTAACATAAAAAAAATCAGTACACAAAAGCTAACTGGGAAATCTCTTTTACCAATACTACAATTTTCTTAATTTTTCTTTCTGGGCAAAACTGGCTTTAAGAAAAAACTTAATGAAACATGCAAAATAATTAAATAAACTTAAAAATAAGATAATAAAAATAGAAAATTTTGCATGTGATGAAAGACGAAGGACTCTTCCTGTTTCTTATTGCTAATGAGTCAGAAAACGAATAAAAATCGCTTGTTAAATGCTCAGTATTTTTAATTTATAGATTGTGTAGAGGTACATTTTGCTGCATCGAGAATGCTTCAAGCAGGAGTGTTGTTGTATAATGATTTCCGAACCTTTCTCGTGTGTAATTCAAAACTCCACGCGAGACATCATAATGTTCTTTTATTCGCAGCAAAACCGAAAATCAAATTTAGTTTAAAATTATATTCCACGTAAGGAGTAAAATGTTTCGAGATTCATGCCTTGCTCAGAAATGTTATTTTGAAAATATGCCAAGTGAATAAATATGCGTATAAGTTTGTGTGAATGCTAGGACTTCTGAAGAATACACAAAGTAAGTTAATATTAATCATACAATAAACAGGATTTTAAAATAAGATCAATCATTCGAAAGTGTGCATATGTTGTGTTAAAATAGTTTTATAGTGACATCATATTCATAATTACAAACCAATCAGGTATATTTCTCATTTTTTAAACAAGGCATTGTATTGTAAGGGTAAGAAAAATTGTATCAGAAATCCTTGAAATGCATAATGATATGCTTTTGAGCAATTCTCAAAATATGGGATCATTAAATGTTAATTATGAGATTTTTTCTTTTTCTTTTTTCAAACTTAAAAACAAATTTCTTTAACAGTATATTGTGTAAAACTAGAAAATAATACACAATATTATTAAAACATAAACAAGTATTTTGAAAAGTTGATAATTAAAGCTGTTAATTCGTTGATCTGTAGGATGCAGATTTCGGACATTGCGGGCCAGTAGGTAACAGATTTTGAACAAAAAACTTCTAAATAAAATTATATTAAATGCATTAAGTATGCATTATTTTTGTACAAAAACCCTTATTATTTAAAAGAAAACGTAATTGTGCGTTTTAAGGCATCAGATTATTATCATATATCATTATTGAATTTATTTGTCGAAAAAAACAACGGCCTTTTCCGATCGGTATGTGATTTGAAGATGACAGTTTCTTAATTAAGAAACGTGCATCGATTAAAAAAAATTACAAAACGCATGTAAATATTTATAAATGTTTAAAAATGATTTTACAGTAGATAAATATGTTTAAATTTTTTATTTAATATATTTTACCTTCTTTATCATTTATTTATCGGTACTTTTGAACATATAAATTACAAAACCTTTGTGTACAAAAATGTTTTGTATTTTGTGCTTTATTTTAACAAAATACCTGAATATCTAAATAATAATAATAATAATAATAATATATATATATATGGCGTCTTATTATTATTATTTTTTTTTTTACCGTTGCCAATTTTTATAATTTATTACGGAGCATTGCTAGCTCCACCTTTTTTTATACCAGTAATTTTTAAGAATGATTTTCTTCTTATTTAGTCGTTCTCTCATATTGGAAGGAAATGTCGTACAAAAATTCGGGTGCGAAAAAAGAACGAGGCTAAATATGCTTCGGAATAATTTATAAAAGTTAGCAATTCTGCTTTTAGGACATCAGATCCGAATAAGCATCAATAAAAAATATTTTTGCTGGAAAATAACTTGGCGTCGATCGTTATGTGATTCGGACATCAGAGTTTCTTACTTTAAAAAAAGTGCATTTATTGAATATATATATATATATATATATATATATATATATATTATAAAACACAAATAAATACTTAGTTAGAAACGTTTAAAAATGATTTCAAAGATGGATAGAAGTGTTTAAATTACTTATTTAATATTTTTTTTTATTCAATTAATTAGCATTGTTTCTATCTTTAATTTTGGACATGAAATAAAATATTAATACAATAAATAAAATATTTTCTTGTATAAAAAATTTTCTATCTTTAAAAAGCATTAAACCAGTACTATTTTCTGTTGAGAAATTATCAAGTAATCATCCTTTTCCAATATTCAATCGTTATTTTCCATAAAAAAAAAAAAAAAAAACCCTAGAAACAAGTTTTTTTATTTTTTATTTTTTTCTGGTACATTCAATCAGTGAGCTTTTTGAATGTCCGAAATTGACTGTAATATAGCACCAATTTTAAGATATTAATACAAAGCTTTAACAATAAATTATATCAATTTCTGCCTTTAAACAAAATTAGGAACTCTGAGAAAATAGTTTAAGTCATTGAAAATGAAATTTATTTGTTGTTAACGGTTAAAGTTATGATGCGTGTTTAGTGTCTACCTTTAGAGAAATGCCCTATTATTAAATAGAATTTTAAGTTAAATTTTATGTTGAATATGTTAACTGTAATGATAACAATGTAAATAGTAACTGAGTGTCATTTAAAAATTTAGAAGTCGATGTATATAACGTTTCTCCAAACTTTTTTCAAAATTAAGATGCATATTATTAGTCTTATTATTCTGATGAGTGGTGTAACTCTTTTGATGCGCAGTGTTTAATATGAATTAAAATTGCAGTTTTTTTAGGTGCAGTTTTATGCAGAACTGGAAAATGGTAATGTATTTATTTAAAAAAAAATATCTTTCAATTCATATTTTATTTATTTAAATTCAATTTTTATTTTTATAAAGTAATATAAATAAATTACTATAAGCATGTTTGGAAAACGCTCATGTTGTTTAAATAATTCGATCAAATGGATGAAGATGAATTTTTTTATTGCATTGAAGAAACTACATATGAATTTCCAAAGTCATTTTGTTGCTACTGAAAAACTGCTCGAATCTTCATCTTTGATGCTCATAAAAATATGAATTTTGTTTTAATAGTGTCAATTTGTGCTTCAATATGCATTACTGTGTCGTAAAGGTTAGGAATGAACAGAGATAATACACAAATTCATTCCCCACTAAAATTTTGTTTCGTAATTCCATTTACACCTTAATGAATTCCTTTGTCAGCCTGATTTTTATTTGTTTCGAATATATGTTGCATTATCAGAGGAAGAAAATAGAAAACATAATTTTTTTTTAATGCAACATCATACCTGCAATACCATTTGACATTTTTGCATTGAATATGCCAAAAGGTTTGTCAAATGGTCTTACAGGATTGGCATTCTGATTGACTATGGTACAGTGCTTACATGGACGTAGTGTGTTTATTGCGCTAAAAAGATAAATAAATAAATAAAAATAAATAAATAAATAAATCTTCGAAAGGATGAAATTGTGAGTGGGCGTCGAGTTCCCACCGTCGTTTATTTACGTTTGAAATAGCATTTAAATTCCTTGATTGTAATGTTAGTGACGATTTATGGCGTTAAATATTTTAATTATTGTTAATTTATTTAGCGAAAAATGTATTTGATAAAACTGTACCAATTTTCTTAGTATATTATAAAACCTTTATGGTGATTTATCATGTATTTTTATATCAATAATTATTTGATTTTATATATTTTATATTTTGTATTTAAGTTTATGAAATCTAGAAACTTTTAAAATTTAAGATCAAGTAGTTTTATATAACTTTTTATGAATTATGTACTTGAAATTCGTATTGTGAAATTGAAAAACCAAGGGAAATGAAATTTTAAAAAGAGAATTATTAGATATTTTCAAAAGGGTAGTAAAAAGGTATATATGTATATATATAAAATAACAATAATAATAATTCTTTGAAATGGGGATAAAATATTCTATCTGTACAAAATAAATAAGTAAAAAAAGAAAGAAAAAAAAAAAAAAAAGAAAGAGAAGAAAAGAAAATAGTTATAAATTTACAACAATTCATCATAGTATGATTTGACAGTGACTAGAAGTGAGGTAGTATTATTGTCGGTCTGAAAATGATACTTCAAAAATAGAGGACGCAGACTATTTTCACTTCTAACGCCATAAATCTCCACTAACATTACGGTCAAGCAATTTAAATGTGATTTCAAACGTAAATAAACGACGCTAGGAACTCGACGAACTCTCGTAAATTTCCTCCTCTCATCAGAGGTGCGATTATAGTGCGATAAACCCGCCACATACTTCTAAGCACTATAACTAGGGATATGACTCAGGTTTCTTAATTTGTTTAAATTATATTCCAATAGAAATAAATTAATCATCTTCAAATTTTCTTTAAAATTTTCACACATTTTCAAAATTTTCACGCGTATACAGAAAATAGAAAAGAATGCTGTAGGCATCCGTTCTACTTAGTTTTATATTGTTTAATAAAATGCATTTATTCGTCAAATTTAATCATCATTAGCTTTAAAGAACAATATTATTTATAAACTCTGAAGAAACTTACCGTTTTCACATTCACAAGAAGGGCAGGGTTCAGCCTCAAAATTAATGCGACAGGGAGACAAACATGTGGGAATGGAACATTGCACAGGTTCAAGAAAAACTGGAAGACAGTTTAAGTGTAAACAAAATTCTGACACAATATTTGATTAAAACATTAGAAATGTCATTATACTTTAACGGAGTACAATTTTTTTTTTTTTTTTTTTAATTTTGAGGTTTTCTGCTAGTGACTTACTGTGATCGCATTCACATGCAGGACAGGGTTTGGCATCCAAATTAATTCGGCAAGGAGGTAAACACTTGGGAGTGGCACATCGTAAACCATCAATAGGACCTTAAATAAAAATTGCTCAAATAAATTATCAAAAATAGTTGTATTATGTAATATGAACATTGTTGTATTCATAAAATATTAAATGAACTTTACATCTGATTAACTTTCGTTTTCCTTTTATTTATGGTAATTAAAACGGGTTATAATTATAGTCTTGTAAAGAAAATTTGTACTATAAAAAAAAAAAAAAAAAAAAAAAAAAAGCATTTTTAAGTTTTAGAGTCTTTAGACATAAATATATGGCGAATGTTTTGAAATAGGTAATGAAAACAGAATTATACTAATGTCCAAAAAAGTACATAACTGGGTTTAAATCTTTACCCGCTAGGTAAATGGATAATGCAATTTGTAAAAATGTTCAAAATCAGACTAGGTTATCGAAAAATTCTTCCTACTAATTTTCAAAAACTTACACGTTTTAAATTTTTCTAGGACTCTTCTAGACAAATTTGGTCAAATAGAAAAATGCAACAATATCATAAAAAAAAAAAAAAAAATAAAAATAAAAAAAATATATATATATAAACCTCTATTAGAGTTCTCGAGCATTTTCCTGTATTATCGTGGTCAAACTTATTTAAAAATCTTTTCAAATAAATGCGAATACTAGAGGCGAGTTTCAGTAACTATAATCTTGGATTAATCAAGATGAAAGGGGTGTACGCATCAAGGATTTCATACATCAAGGCATCATACATCAATAAACATCAAGGACTTCCCATGTCCTTGGCATTTGCACGTTGTCGTTAACAGTGCCATGATTTTGCTATGTAGGAGGTCATATGACATTAGATTCATTAGATGTCCATACGTGATATTGCAGATGAAATATCGATAAGCAAAATAACTGTGCATAATATAATACATGAAAAGCTTGGTTATAGCGAAATTTGTGCATAGTGGGTGCCCAAGCATCTCTCAGAGAACAGAAGAAAGCGGGAATGGGTGTTTGCCTGACTCATCTGTTGAGATACGAAGATCATGGAACGGATTTCTTTGCTAAGATTGTGGCAAGTAATGAAATTTGTGTCTCTACTTGGACACTTCTTCCAAACGGATGAGTATGGAGGGATGAAATCCTGGCAGCCCTCGTCTATGGAATCCCGCTCAGCCCAGAAAGTCGGCAAAGTGATGCTCAGATTCTTTTCGAAGAAGAAGGATTTCTACACACTGGCTGGCTACAACTGGGTGAAATAGTTAACGGTGAGAAATATTGCAACACGTTGATAAGGCTCAAACAGACAACCAAGAGCAAGAGCAGGGCTATGGAATGGGATAATGCTTCTTCAGGACAACGCTAGATCATATGTGGCCAAGAAGACACTCAAGATCATGAAAATTTTTGATGGGAGGTCTTGCAAAATCCTTCTTACAAACTCTATATTTCTCATGTGAATATCATGTCTTCGGCCCCTTAAAAATTCTCTAAAATGTAAGAGGTTCACATGTGGGAAAGAAATGCAGCACATCGTTAAAAACTCCGTCTGTCACCAAGCCAGGAATTTTTACACTGAAGGCACCCACTGCCTTCCTACGCTCTGGGATCAGTGTGTCAATGTCAATTGCAATTATTTATAGTTCCACTGTGGCACACGAAATGTAATTATAATATTGTATTAAAATTTCCTTACATATAACAATAGCCTGCTTTTCTGTTTTTCATTTGGGATACTTATATATGTGTGTGTGTGTGTGAGTATGTATATAATACTTCTCAATATGGCATTCTAACAAATTAACTCTCAGACGATTTTGCAAATGGCATTTGTTTCACAGAGATCTGCATTTATATTTTATTATGAGATAAAATTATTGAACTAAAGCTTTATTTATTTGTTTATTTTATTTTTTTACTCAAAATGCTAAATTCGAAACACGTTCGGAATTCTCAATGTATGTTCTAAATGTTATTGTCTTTTTAAATTTTTATTGTATTAGATGTTAAAAGCAATCGTCATTTATATAATACATTTTATAGACTATGTATCAACCTGTATGCATGTTTTAAATTATATGCTACCACTACAAGGCTGCCTAAAGAGACTGGACCACATGCGTCCCACGAAATCACATAAGCAGATCACTGTTTATTTCTGTCTATTAGAAATCCATTTTAGAGCAACTGAATTTTTTTTAAACATATGCTATCATACTTTTTTTTATCTAAGAATTTCCTTTATCATTTTGCATATGGTCCCTGTTTATAGCGTCAAAACAGCCTTGTTAGTGATTCAGAAAAATGGCTTAAGTCTATTATTTTTCTGTATCACAATTTAGTTGCTTTTAATGATACAGCTTTGCGGCTTTTTCTAATGATCCTGTTGGTGGAATTAAATAATAATAATAATAATAATTGACACTATTTGCATATGGGGAAGGGTCTTAATTTTCAAAAATATTGCTTTCTGAAAATTAACGAACGATTTCTTTTCCCTCAACATAGCATTATTTCTTGTACGTAAAGAATTAAAGCGCGTTTCAACCTCTTTCGGGGCACGCTGTATTAATTATGAATACCATTCAAATTTCCATTCGACGAATGAAGTGAATATGCATTTATTCATTAACGAATAAATATTTTTAATAACATAATCAAAGTATGAAAAAGAACCGACTTATTAAACGAATATAAAATAACTGAGTAAAAGTGTTGAACACTCTTTTCATAGGAAACTAAAATTAGTTATTAAAATAAAAAATTTTCAACAGTTATAAACAAGCAGCTCAAACAGAAACTTTTTTTAATTAGTAAAAGAAACTAGGATGAATACTTGAAAATTATTTTGACAAAGGATGGATATTTCCCTATAAAATTATTTGAATTATTATTGATGAATCACAACTATAAATAGAATAAAAATAAATAAAAAAGGATTTTTTTAAAACCTTTGATCACTTTTATTGAAATGTCATGAATTTTAACAAGATATAATTTAAACATATATTATATGCATGATTTTTTAAAGAAAATTTCATAATACTTCTATATTTAAATTTTATATTTACCACAGAAAAAAAAAAAAAAAAAAAACATTAAATAGTGATAGTGTTATAAATAAAACCTTATTCTAACTCAGTTAAACACTTCACAGTAGGACTTTGAAGTGACTACTTCTTTTTAAAAGTACTTTTATAGGTAACCATGGAATTGAATACAACATATCGACATATTATCAGTTTTATCTTAATTATTTCGACTATAATTGGTAATCCATTCAACAAAAAGAAGTTTAATCCATCCTATTTAAAGTAATTTTTTTTTTAAATTTAAAATGCTAAAATATTTGCGAGTTGTTGAAGAGGACTCATTAAGTTTTAATTTTTGATCTAGATACCAAATGTTGAAAACAAATCTTCTAATGAAATAAAATGTAGATTATGATGAAATAATAATTTTCTACTAAATAAAAGCTTCTTATATTCCTGAAAAGAAAGCTGGTCAATTGCATAAAATATATATATATATATATATATATATATATATATACATATATATACATGTAACCATGTACTTCACTCATTCAAATTTTAATAACTGATATTCCTCTTTGATCAGATATAAGTATTTTTACGTAATAAAACTACATTTTATAAAACTACATTTATTTAGAAAAATAAATAATAAGCATCGAAGAGACATTGCTAGAATCAAACTGAGTATTAACAAATTATTTCACTTAAATTGATGCACACGCACACACATATGAATAAACTAATTTGTACCGCAATCACATGCTGGGCATGGTTTTGCATCATAATTGATTTGACAATCATCTTCGCATTTTGGTGGAGAACACTGTACACCGAATGACACTAAAATGAAAGAAAACTAAATCAGTTAACAAAAAATATGCCCATTCAAACATTAACAAATCAATTTATTTGATATAAAAGCTTCTCAATAGTTGAAAATAAATTCACGTTAGGTTTCATAGCATTCTTCTGGTTTAACTCTCGCTTTCCCAAGATCAAGGCGTCACTGCAGAAAAATTGCTTTCAGGTGCCGCTTGGCATGTTTAGCAAAAACCATCAGCATCGCACCTTTTTGTATCATTTAGAAGTTGCAACATTCCACTGGTTACGTTCTCTATCTTTGGCGAATTAGCGCACTTTTTGAATGAGGCGGGCTTAACTAAATTTCAACTACAAAATGGGATCAATATAATCCCATCTTAGGAAAACGAGGGTTAACACTATTATTTTTAGATAATATGCGCATGAAAAGTAACTTTAGAAAATAAAACATTAATTTCTTACTTGCATCACATTGGCATGAGGGACATGGCTTTGCCTGATAGTTAATTTGGCAAGGAGGATCACACTTTGGAGGAGTACACTGAATATCCAAATTTCCTAAAATAGATAAATACCAAATGTTAAAAGAACTTCATTTTATATTAAGTCTAGGATCATTTTCAATAATGTGGCTTGTATATGTGATTTGTCTGTAAAGATCAGTGAATCGCCTAATATCTCAATTATAAGGATAATACTATAAAGCATACCTCCAATATCAGAATCCTTTTAAATTTATTACTTTAAATGTGTTTTTAGTAAAATATTGTTCTGCAAATTAACACGCCCTTTTATTTCCCCCTGTGAATTACTTAATAACATTTATTTTACTAATAAGTGTTTTCTTTAAACTATTATTAGATACGATTCTATTTTTATGGCGTTTTGGAGAATATCACTAAAATTTAAGGGGAACCATAATTCCGAACTTCAAGAACCTCAACAATGATATGCTTCTATAGAAATATGGAAATAATATTTACCAATCGCGATCTGTGCACATTCTGAATACCAAACCGGTACAAATGACTCGAGAAGCCAATGGGAGTTCAAACTTAGCACCTTTTTGTTCTCAATTTATACAATGAAAAATATTCTGAACAATAATAATGAGGATAATTGTAACTGATATAGAGATAACTGTTATTAAGTTATAAATTCTCCAAAGAATAAGTCCTCATTGCGTAGCTCTAGTGCGATGTTAAATATACTTAACCTCAACCTTAACTTTTGTAGAAAAATTGAAAGAAATTGGACTATTAAAGGCTTCTTTTTTTCGTATTTTATTTCAAACCTCTGTTTCTCCAGCTACAATTATCCGAATAATGTCATTTATTGTTTTTCATTCTAAAAATTACAATGCGACAAAGAATAGAGAGAGTTGCCATTTGAAAATTTCGAAATTTCGTCATTGTAACGGTAACTGAGAGAGCTGGGCTATATGTTTCACCTTATTCTCGAGACCACATCTTAAAATATTTAAATGCAAGAATACATGCCACTTCCTTGAATGGTACGTTCGCAAGCAAGTCATGCACAAGAAATAAATTTATATATATAATATAACCCTGTATGCAAGCCTTTACTGTCTCTCAACACATCCTAAAGATATGCAATTAATTTTAAATATATATATATATATATATATATATATATATATATATATATACTCAGAATAAAATACGCTATCTACCAATAAGTATTTGGACACGGAATTTAGACTTTTTGTCAAATATCTACAAAAATTCTTTTAGAATCATCATCAAACTTTGGTAATGTAAAGAACATGTTATACTCCATATATTTCAGCAAAAGTTGTGTCCTGAAGAGGAAAAGGGGACCAGTAAAAAATTAAACAAAAGTCAAAATGTTTTGGATCACCCTGTAAAAGTAATGCTTTACATGTGGTTTGGCTGTAACATGTGATTAAGAGGATTTTTTTCATTATCTGTATAAAAATGAAGCTACCACATATAATCATGGAAATATAATGTTATTTTTAAAAAATTGAAAAAAAAAAAAAATCCACTTTTTTAACTATAACACATAGGGTATTAGAACCAGTGCAGAGACATTTTTAGAAAATTTGGCATACTACATTAGACGCAGCATACGGAAATCAGAATGCTAAAATGTTAACTATTTAACGAAATATGAGCATTTTTACTAAATAATTTTTTACTACGTATGCGCTAGCTTAAAAAAAATTATTTCTATAATTTAATAGCCAAAAGTATTGAGCAACTTATATGAAAATCCCAAACAAATATCATGTAAATTCAAAAAGTTATGAGAGATAGAATGAACAGAATTTCAGTTTTCTCAAAATAAATGCTAAACCATAAAAGGTTTTACTGACATTTTTGTTTTGATTCAATCAATGCCCAATGGTATTACAGAGTTCGCTGATTGGAAATAAACATTGATAAAAAATCTTATCATCTTCCCTTTTTTTTTTCTTTTTTTAATGGAGAAGAACTTTAAATTTTGTTCATTCTATCTTTCATAGTTTTTTGAATTTACACGATTTTTTTGGGGGGGTTCATATAAGGTGCTCGATACCTTTCGCTATTATTAACTCCTTACCTGCCGATGAAAATTTACGCGATACGTTTCAAAGTGCTGCCATTCTCTTTCAACTCTGAAATCTATCATTGTAAATCTATCAAAAACACTGTCAAGATCACTTTCAAGATTATTTTATTGCATTGTCAAACTGTGTCAGTAATTTCACTGGTTCAGTACAATACAAAAGAACGCACTTCAGGAAGACGACGTGTATATACGCCCAGAACAGTTAAGGGGTTAAATTATGCAAATGAAATTTGTTAAAATCTAGCGCATGCTTAGTTAAAAATTATTTAGTAAAAGTGCTCATATTTCGCAAGATATTTAACATTTGTGCATTCTGATTGCAGTATGCAATGTCTAATGTAGTATATCAAATTCTCTAAAAATGGCTTTGCATTGGGTCTAATATACTAGGTGTTATAATTAAAAAAGTGAAATTTGTTTTTTCATTAAAAAAAAAAAAAAAAAAAAATCTCCATGAATATATGCGATAGCCTCATAAAATTTTTTACAGCTATGAGAAAAATTTTCTTAATTACATGCTACAGCCAAAACGGATTTAAAGCATTAGTTTTTACAGAATGATGCAAAATATTTCGATTTTTGTTTAATTTTTTAGTGCTCCGTTTTTCCTCTTCAAGACACAAATTTTACTGGACTGCGGGAGGTATAACATGTTCTTTACACTACCTAAGTTTTAAGACGATTCCAAAAGTATTTTTGTAGCTATTTAGCAAAACGTCTAAATTCGAATGTGTCCAAATACTTATTGGTAGTTTGCTAATAAATTCTTCGCTTAAATTTATTAGTGAAACTATACACTTATATAGTTTCACTAATTAAAAAAAAAAAAAAAAAAAAAAACTGATATAAAATGGAAATTTGTTAGTAATGATAAATTACTTCAACCATGCTCAAATTTATTCAAATTGTTATTTTATTTTATTATTATTATTATTTTTTTTTTTTTTACAAATTTTTATATTTATTACATGGAATTTTAATTTCAATGTACATTATTTCATTATTTATAGCGATAAAGTTTATAACGATAATTATTACGAAACATTTTTAAGTGTAAATAAATAATTCATTATTATTTATACAAAAATTTATTAATAATTAGAAAGTTCTTTTAAATTTTATTTAAATTTTTGAGAAATATTCATGGAATTTATATTCAGTTTTAGGTTTGATTACTTTTCTAAAAACTGAGTGATCATTTTAACCCCGCAACATTTTAAAGTATGTTTATTCTAAATTGCACTGTATTCGCATATATGTGTAAAATGCTTGAAAACATTCGTGTCAAAAGAAGAAATTAGAGAAGCCAATTTAGTACGGATTGTCTGTATAACTTGTTACAGATTGCCCGTAAACTCTTATACTACAATTTTTATAGTACTTTTTTTTTTTTTTTTTTTTTTTTTTTAATAATTATTTGCCATTAAAAAAAATGAAGATTACTGTTCTTAAATAGTGGTACGAAATTTAATTTTATTTATTAGAAACTTGGCACTACTGCAAGAAATATGTTTTAATTCTTTTGTAGATTTTGCAAAAGTTAATTACAGCACAAAATCTACTTTTCTCATTCATTTTCAAATTCATACAATTCTTGTCTAATAATTACCAACCGATTAAATATATTTTAAATTGAAATACACAGAAATGTTATATTAAAAAATAATTTTGCATATTAGTCGATATGAATCACGCATACATAAATTTACGTTTTATACATTATGCTGTGAGGCATATATATAGTATATATAGAAGCACAAAAATGTATATCTTGAAGACATCTACGTTTACTTTACCTGAAGGGCATTCACATGAAGGACAGGGCTTCGTTTTGTAATTGATACGACAGTCACCTTCACATTTGGGTTGATTACAACGTATGCGAGGAGCTTCTAAATGAAATGAAATAAAAAATAAATTTAAATTTAAATCCAATAAAATTAATTCATTTTTCAATGATATTTTATATCCATTTATTATTTTAGAAAATCATTACAAATTTTTTCAATCATAAATTACTTTAAAAGTTTGTTCAAACACGATGCTTCATTTCAAGCTCATTGTTAATGTAAAATGTATATCTTGAAGAAATCTACGTAAACTTTACCTGAAGGGCATTCACATGAAGGACAGGGCTTCGTTTTGTAGTTGATATAACAGTTACCTTCACATTTGGGTTGACTACAACGTATGCGAGGAGCTTCTAAATGAAATGAGATAAAAATAAATTTAAATTTAAATCCAATAAATATAATTCATTTTTCAATGATATTTTTTATCCATTTATTATTTTAGAAAAGCTTTAAAAAATTTTCCAATCATAAATTTTTTAAAAGTTTGTTTAAACACGATGCTTGATTTCAAGCTCATTGCTAATATAAGGGATAGAAATGAATAATTTTTTCTAATTTAAATTACTTCATAAAATATAAATTCATTAACTAAGTTTTTCTTTGAATAAATACTTTTTAAGAATTATTTTAAGCAACAGAAAAAACTAAACTATCTAAAATAAAGAGGAAGTAAGTTTGTATATCTCTTTACTTATCCGGAAGACTGCGAACTGGTTCAGAAAGCTAACTAAAAATATACTAGCAATGTGAATTAATTATTATAAATACACAATGATTTTGAATTTTAGAACAGAGGAAATTTTAATTCTTTAAAATAAAGACAAATTATTATTATATGAATATATCTTTATTACTGTTTTGAAATTTTGTTTTGTTTTAAAAGTAAAATTACGTTTTCAATATTATTATTTTCTCTTTTTGCAAATGAATGTATTCTAACTTCTTGAAAATTTCATTATGTCAAATGTTTATTTATTTATTTTTTAATCTTGTTATCTCGCAAATAAAATTTGTGTATGACTGGTACCTTTAATAAAGAGAAAAATCTAGAATTGGGGAATAAACCGTTTCATTTCTAATAATGGTGATACATATGTATTCAGAGGTGCCAAGCTATTACCAATTGTTCGCAATTCTCATACCGATTTTCTTTTAATAGTATTATTTGGTAATAATTATATGCAATTAAATAAAATGAAGAATACTATTCCTAAATAGTGGTACGAAATTTATTTTTAGTTGGTAGTAAATTGGTACCTCTGCTTATTTGTACAAATGTGTCACTTATAATTTTAAATAATTCAAAGTGAAATTAAATATATAAAATGAAATTTAGTATATGTATGCATTTCAAAATATTCAGTGCATTGATTAATGATGATATTTTTTGCGTATAAAATGGGCACATACTATAATTCCCCTGATACTGAGAATGTTATGACAGGGAAAAATGTTTGAAATATTTTTTATATTTATCAATGTAATAGGATAATCCAACTGTAGTCTTTATATCTTGTTCATCGAAACAACACATTTTCTAAAAAATATCTTTAGAAGACAATTTCGCTTGCCAGAAACTGATTTCTTTAAGACAAAAATGTGTTTATTTTTTTTTTTTATACTTCTTGCAGATATTTAAGTTACATATATAAAACTTTTTTTTTTTAAACCCATAATGCATATTAAAAGTCTGATTAACATTTTTCTCATGCGTATAAACAGGTTGATTTCATACATTCGAAAACCGTTTAAAAATTCTATAAAATTTAGAAATTTTCGTACGTTTTAATACGGTTTTAATAAGCGAAAATGTTATTTTCACAAAAGGAGATTTTTCAGATTAAAAAGAAAAATAATTCTTAGCACAATTTTAGTAAATGGACGGCGGTGGACGCAGGCGATCATAGGGAATATGCAGTGTAATACAAAATGGACAATTAAAAACTCATCGTTGGCGAATACATAAAAGATTTTTTCTTAAAAAGGAATATGCTTATAAACATTAGTTTATTGTAAAATAATCACAGTTTTAAATGAGGGGGGTTTTCTCGCATGCAGTGCCCTAAAAAATTTGATATCAAAATTTGCTTTTTTTTTTTTTTTTTTTTTTTTTTTAACAATAATCCCCCTTTATGAAAATATTTTTTTTTATTTTTTATTTTTTATTTTCTTTCTTTCTTTCTTTATTATTTTTTTTTTGCAAAATGCAAAATATACCAACTCCTCCAATTTTTATGAATTTTTAAATGAATTTGTGTCTATCAATATATGAGTTTAAAAAGCATTTCAGGGATTTAATGAATCCTTTCTTCACCGTTCATATAATCATCAAAATAACCTTTTGTTATAAACAAGAGTAAAAGATTTTATTGAATATTTTCAAACCTCTTTATGTTTTAAATGAAAGATCAAAAGCAAATAGCTTTTAAATAAATAAATAAAATAATGACTATGAAAAATGAGTATAAAAAATTAGTATGAAATACAAGTAATTACCTGTAGGACATTCACAGGAAGGGCATGGTTTTGTGTCACGGTTTAATACACAACCAGGGTCGCATTTTGGCGGAGTGCATGCAACATAATTAAGCTCTAAAAAAAGATACAATAAATTACTTAAGATGCTACACTTTTTGGACTCAAGTTTAAATTTCCAAAAATTAAGTGAAAAACAGATAGTAGAAAACTGCATCGTAATACTGCAGGTGAAAGATAATGGATTGAAAAACTTCGTATGCGAAAACCATAAATAAAAAAAAATGCAACATTTGTTTCGGGTCGAAATCAGTAAGCAAGCACAATTTTAAGCTAGTAAAATGAAGTAGGCATGATTGCAGAGAAATGGATGTTTTTGTTTGAGCTTAATTATTTAGATCTGAAACAACTGTTGTGTGATTTTTTTTAATTTATGGTGTTTGACAACAATTTCTTTTTTTTAATTCATCATCTAAAATTGTTTGTTAAACTTTCTGTTTTTAATATTTTAACGTAGATGACTGAATGATATTTACTGTTTTTTCTGTTTAGAATTGACAAAAAATATTTAAATCGAAATATTTAACTTACAAATTTTCAGAATTCAAAATTCGACATATTACTGAATGTCCAGTTTTTACATTTTTATTTTATACACTCAAGAAAATAATACATATTTTTCTAAAATGAGTCAACGTTACCATTTATTTTTCCAGTTAGAAAAAAATATAATAGAGAGAGAGAGAGAGAGAGAGAGAGAGAGAGAGAGAAGGTTACTGAACAAGCTTCATTTTGAGGAAAGACATAAAACTTTCTAAAAGGTAAATAAGTTTTTCAAAACAAATAAGTTTTTCAAAACAAATAAGTTTTTCAACTAAAGAACTTTTTATTATGAAATCACAGACAGGAAACAAAATTAGACCAGCAAATAAGTTAATAAAAGAAAAATTAATTATCTTTAGTTAACCATTATTTTTCAAATTTTAATCGATAGATTAAAAAATTAATAATCTGTGATGCAAATATTGAAAAATACTGCCAATAAAGAATCAAATAACTTAGAAAAATTCCTGACACATTCTCAAAATAGAATTTGAAGTTTTTTTTTTTTTTTTTTTTTTTTTTTTTTTAACACAAACACTTCGCATTTTATAATTGCACTAACTCCATAAAAGTTTAACAATTCAGTTTATTCAAAATGATATTTTTATTTATAATAATTTTCTGTTAAGGGATTTTTATTGTTATTAATTTGTGATAAATATTCGTTAACTGACAATATATATATGTATTTTTTTAAACGTTAAAGGCGAGGCTAAAAAAAAAAAAAAAAAAAAAAAAGGATACATTATATAATTAGATGTGTTCTTCACAATTTCTATATAATATTTTTAAAGCATAATATGGAACAATTGTGTCTTTCTTAAAAATACGATTTATTAAAACTGATCATTAGCAAGGAGAAACAATGCTGAGGTGGAATTTTTTATAACATTGTATACTCTGAAAAATAAATAAATAAAAATAAATAAATAAATAAAATAAAAAAATAATCATTTCCCTTACAAAGAAATTAATTAAAAATAAATAAATAAAATTAAAAAAAAAAAAAAAAAACGTGAAAAATAAAAATTGGTTATACTATAAAATTGTACATAACAGTAGCTATTATAAATAATTTTTTTAATTTATAATTTAATATAATTTATTTTTTCTACTGCATTACTATTTGATTTTCAATATATATATATAAGATTTCTCCTTTAACCCTTTCATTCCCAGCGATGCCAGTTGGAATCATAATGTTTACGATTTTTTTTCTCCTCACCTAAAACTCCCACATATTCCAAGTAAGTATTATTATAAACTATATACATTTCCCTACTTATATATATACTTTATTTTTACTGATATATGGCACTAACATGCCTGTTGGTGAATGAAATGATGCTTGTATAAGCTTTTCGCAAATCCGTGAAATATGCTGAAATAAATTTCGTTTTGGGCACAATTTAAGTGAAATAACAATCCTTACAACTACTTTATTATTTGTTAAAAGGGTTATAAATAGTATTTTAACCATTTTTAAACGAGTATTTCTTTGAAATTTTAATATTTTTATTTACTGAAAAGTTACGATTCCAAATGGCATCTGTGGAAGTTGAATACAATTCAACACCTCTTGATAACTGTGTTTTTTTACATTCAATCACATGGCTATCTTGTTTTGATTCGTACTGTACTAATACTATTACTAGTGTTTTTTCATATTATTTTGAAACTTTTGATACACCTATTTAATTAAATATAGGATTTATGCTTTTATGTTCTAATTTTTCAAAATATCAAAGCAAAAACGAGAAATTCTGTCAGTTGACAAAGCAGTTTATTTACTGATGAATGGAGAGTTTTCAGATGTTGAATTAGAAGACTCCAAAGAAGAAGTTATTGAAAATAGCATAAGTAATATATCTAAGCATGGTGAAATGCAAAATGGAGTTAACAATAACTCAATTCATATAGCCCAATGCGTAATCTCTTGGAGGTAAATTTGATATCGAAATAGAAGGTGAACAAGAAACTGTGATAGAAAATACTGAATTTGAAAATGGTTGGAAGATAATGAACTGAACATTATTGATGTAGATAATTTTCAGAATCCTCAGATAGGCTGTGAGATTCAAGGTCATATAAAAAGAATGAAAATGAATTCGAAAAAGATTAAAAGTAAACATAATTCAAAAAAGAACCTGATCGAAACTGTCCCTTGGATACAAAAAGATCATGCGAACTTTGATTGTATATTTCAAGGACAACTTTCAGATTCACCGCTTGAGTTATTTACACCATATGAATATTTTAAACTTTTCTGTGATGACAGTACAATTAAAAATTTAGTGAATCAAACTAATTTATAATCATGTGAAATAACAGCAAAATCAATAAACACAAATAAAGCTGAAATGGAGGTATTCCTAGGAATTCATTTTCTGATGGGCCTTGTATCTGAGCCAGCATAAAATTATTACTGGAACGACTCAACCAGATTTCCCTTGATTGCAGACAGCATGACTCGGAATTGCTTTCACACTTTAAGAAAATATTTTCATGTCAATGAGAATAACAAAAATATACCCTGCGGTCAACCTGGCAATGACAAGCTTTATAAAATTAGGCCGCTGATAGATGCACTTCGTGAAAACTTGAAAATGCTAGAAAAAGAAGAACATATCAGTATTGATGAGTTTGTAATCCTATTCAAGGGCAGAAGTAAACTGAAGCAATATATCCAAAACAAGCCGCATTAGTGGGGCATAAAGGTTTTTGCACTGTGGGGTGCAAGTGGCACGTTATATAACTGTGATATCTATACTGGAAAAGATACAGTACAAGACAAAACTAAACTTGGAATCATTGGAAACGTTGTAGCACGCTTGGTAGGAACTGCCCCAAAAGATAAAAATCACAAGATTTACACAGATAATTGGTTTTCTTCTTAGCTGTTCAATTTCAAGCCAGTAATTCATTGATGGCTGGAACTATACGTGAAAATAATATTCCCAAAATATCTGAAAAGAAAGGTCCATTCACCAAAAATGAAAATGATTTAAAAGCATCTGGACGTGGAAGTTATGATTATGGTACCGATGATAAAAATATAACAGTTGTAAAATGGCTTGACAATAAATGTGTTACTGTGATTTCTACATTTTGTGGAGTGAAACCTGTAAAAGATGTGCAGAGGTGATCTGTTTCATCAAAAAAGTATATTGATGTGAAACAACCACACATTATTGATATTTATAACAGAAAAATGGGGACTTAAAGGATATGCTTGTAGAAGTTTATCGTGTTGATATACGGGGAAAAAGATATCACTTAAGAATAATTTTCCATTTGTTAAATATATGCATTGTGAATGCATGGCTTCTTTATCGAAGACAATTGCAACAGTTGTCAGGTTTGAAGGAAAAGTATATGCCACTATATTAATTTAAGTCATCCATTGCAAAAGCATTTTTGATGATCAACAAATGCCAGAGCCCTAAGGGACGACCACCAAAAAATTCTGATTATTCACCAACAGAAATCAGAAGGCCACAATCCATGAAAACAATTCCTGATGTCAGATATGACAACATAGCTCATTGGCCTCAGCACACAGACAGAAAACAAAGATTCAAATTATGTATTAAGTCATATTCTAGACTAATGTGTAAAAAATGTAATGTTAATTTGTGTCTAAATAACACAAAAAACTGTTTCAAATCTTTTCATATCAAATAATTAACATTGCAGTTTTCTCAGATACTGAAGTAATTTTTGAACCAATATATTATTTTATACTAACTACAGTGTCAATAAATATAAATATTGCTATTTATTTTTTTAATACATAATTTCTTAAAAATTGTATTAATATTAAAAAAAAAAAAAAAAATGGTATTCAAAAAATGGTATACTCCCAATGGTTCCAAATGGTATCAGTCACATCTTGAATTGATCAGTAGTATAATTCCCAATGATGCATATGGAATCATTTTAAATTTTAATTAAAAAATTAAAAAGAAAATTTTTCCTTTCTACCTTTTCAATCTGAATGCTAAGTGAGTCTATTTTACAGATTTCAGATTTTTAGAATGAAAGATAAAATGTTGGTAATGAAAGGGTTAAATGAATGAATAAAATAAATAAAAAATAAAATGCATTCGTCGACTAGAACCTGCTTATGTCTTTACAAATTACTTTCTGCACGCCAAAACGTCGACAACTTTCATAATAATATCATTACGAGCTCTATTATTAGCTTATTTTGAAACCTCTATGATGGTAGGTCATATATAATGGCCAAAAACCTTTGTATATTTGGCCATTATAAATATAATTTTCTTAAATATCTCCAAAACGGAAAGTCATAGAAAGACCAAAAATGGATGTGCATAACTAGATGTTTTAAGAAATATATTTACCAATTTGCAACGTTCTACGACCAACCGTTTTTGAGTTATGTGAGACACATACACACATACATACAGTCGGTAACAAAAGTGTACGAACACTAGCGAAAATTCCTATGTAAAAAAGTACACTTCATACTGTTTTGTTAAATAAATCTTTATCGAATCATGTTCTTACACTGACTAAGAACAGGGTTCGACAAGGATTTATTTAACAAAACCGTATGAAGTGTACTTTTTTTACATAGGAATTTTTGCTAGTGATCGGACACTTTTGTTACCGACTGTACATACACACATACAGACATCCCGAAAAATCGTGTAAAGTCGCTGATATCTCTGAAACGAGAGCTCGTATTAAGACAATACTTACAAGTGTACTACTAGACACCATGTCAGTAACACATGTAAATTTGCAACATTCTACGATGATTCGTTTCTAAGCTATGTGAGATATGAAATCCAATTCGCAACACGTGCATTTATACGAAATTTTGTCTTATAATGCCATATTAAAGTTTTTCTGAGAAAAAAAAAAATACTTTTTCGATAGTGTCCGTTTCGATACTGATTATTATTAATTTTCCTTAATTTTCTTTTTCTTTCTAAGAAAAGAAAGAAACAGAAAAAACGATTCTGATGAAATTTTGGATAATGTCCTTTTAAATAGGGAACATTCCATTGTGAACTTGATTGTATCATTTTTTAAAAATTCTAAAAATATTTACCGACGCTAGCAGCCGGAAACAAACTGATAGAAAGGTAGACAATCGGACAGACAGATACACAAACTGAAATCTTATTCCCACTAAAAACATAAGAAAGTGTTAAAACGCTTAATGTAAACGAAAGTGCACTTCTAGCAAATTTTTATTAATAGCTCTTAATGTAACTGAATATTTTTGTGTGGCCCTGTAAATCTAATGCTAATCATACTATATTATATAGAAGACACTCTTTTGTGCATACGAATGGTTTATTTCAATTGCATTAAGCTTTGGGCAAAGTAAAATTATTTAAATTTCGTTTATAAAAATAACTGTCACAGAACGCAATGCTTTGGAATACTTTCAAGTGCCCCTGTACACAAAAAAGTTAGAAATATACTCGATTTTACATAGGAAACATCCGAAAGGGAACATGAATAACATATTAAAATTTCATTAAAGTTTCTACACAGTAAAGATATTACAATATGGTTCATAGAAACTCTTCTCATAGAACACAAAGCTTTCGAATATTTTTGGGTGCCCCTGTACACAAACCAGTAGAGGTATAAACTTCATTTTCAATAGGGAACACCCGATAGTGAACTTGAATAACATATATCAGTTTCAAAAAATTCCATAAAAATGTACGGGCAGACAGACAGACAGACGGACATATACACAAATTGAAATCATATTCACACTTGACAAATGTTAGAAAGTGTTAAAAACGCTTACTGTAAACTAAAGTACAATTCTAGCAAATTTTTATTAATAGCTTTTAAAATAAATGAATATTTTTGTGTCACCCTGTAAATCTAATGCTAATTATGCTATATTCTATGCAAAGCATTCTTTTGTGCACACAAATAATATATTTCAATTTCATAAAACTTCGTAGAAAGTAATTAAAATTTGATTTACAGAAATACCTCTCATAGAACACAATGCTTTGAAATGCTGTCGGGTGTCCCTGTACACAAACCAGTAGAGGTATAAACTCCATTTTCAATAGGGAACATCCAATAGAATAACATCTTGAATAACATATATCAGTTTCAAGAAATTCCACAGATATTTACGGGAGATAAAGCGCGGACAGACAGACAGACAGATAAACCAAAGTCATTAACGCTTTTCAACCTTGTTGGAAAGTGTTAAAAAAAAGCCGACGTTACAACAGTTAAAGACAAAAATCACATTGTATAACTCGATTTTAGTGACAGAAAACTTTTCATGATGACGAGTTTGAGTGACGTTGCAATGTTTAATTTTGGTTTTTATGTTGTTCTATGTGAACATGTTACTGCTGTTTTCTTTTTTTTTTCCTTTTTAGACGTACTTCTTGTGAATTCTGGATGGTTTGTGGCAACAACTGCACATGAAGGCAGCTTTATCAGTCAGTGATGGCCATTGTGGAACTGGACAAAGAGTGAAATGAAGTGCCTCCCTCTTTTCCTTCTTTTGAGCGTTTAGCAGACGGCCAGTAAACCGTTCCCCTACAACAGGGATTTTCAAGAATCGAAGGGACTCTTACCGGCAGATTTTCCCCATGAGTAGTGAGTAACGATATGGGGATCATAGACCTTATATATATAGACTACGCCACCAATAGGACTTCCCATTACAGTGAATGTCTTCAACATGAGGGTGTAATCTGATACCTTCATCCTTTGCGGTCAGCTCCGCATGTCACGTGACATAGACTTGAGAGAGATTCTTCTATAGAGCAAGAGCACGCGACGTCACTGCGACAGATATCTCCGCGCGTACTTTAGATTGTAGGCAAAAGGTGGTATAAAGCACCAATGGGAAGGCAGATATTTTGCCTACATGCGCAAAAGTTGCAGAATAGCGTCGCTTGTTTATAAACATGCGCCTGCTCTATAAGAAAGCACTTATTTTTGTAAGAATCAAACAAAAAGTTCTCTCCTTCAAAATGGTTTTTCACAAAAGAAACTTTTTTATAATTAATCTATGACATTTTAGCTTTCCAATGATGCGTAAATCTAAAGGCTTAAATGAAAAGTATGTGTACAATACAGAAATTTAAAAGACTCAAAACTACTTTCTTTCCTAAGGAAAAATCACATAATATTCATTCCCGTCTCTCTCTTCAGGTCCGCATCACGTGATAATTTAGCTGGGGAAGCTAGCTCCTCTCACGGACAGATAATGAGGCGAATGCGTGGTCTATCTTATAAGGTCTATGACGGGGATCGAACGGATAAAATGCGCTTCTCAAAGAAACGCAACAAGAAGTGACAATGATATTTAATTTAAACTTTTTAATTCATTTTAATGTAAAATGTATATAACTATACTTTGTAAATACCTGCATTCGTATTTTTCAATATTAATTAAATTTGTTAGTAAAATTAACAAGCCGTATTTCACTTTAGAGAACAAATGTGTCAGAAGTGATTTTTTATTTGACGACTACCTATACTTATTTGGTACATTATCTTAAATTAAAAAGGCTTTCAATCTCGTTTGATATTTGACGATTTAACAGAAACTCACTTGAATCGACTACATCTTATAATCTTTTAAAATTGTTTTATTACTTATTTTCTTTCATGGTGTCGATTGGTAATAAAATCTCAAATTCAATTATACCGGGTGATCCAAAAGTGACAGTAAAATAAAAAATACATTACTCAAAAAATACTGACTATAGGTCTATGCAGTTTTCACTAAAATGTACAGAAGAGCATGGAATTATATATATATATATAAGAAAAAATATTAGTTACATTATTCATGAACATATCACGCTGTTTTCGCAGTATACTCTCACATTTTAAACAGATCTGCTTTATTGAGTAACAGCATATTGCGAAAACGGGTGCAATTTTCAATGCGAAACATCTGATGGTCTTTCTAATAAATGACCCGCCGTCACATTGAGCATTTATAGTCGTAATTAAGTTCTTGAATGTTCATCGCTACTCTAAAAAAAATAATTTCACAATTAAAGTGCTACTTGATTAAGAAAATTTAAACCAATTTGCTATTAAATCTTTTGTTACCTAAAAAAGTCCCATGTCTTTCTGTGCATTTCATTGAAAACCGCATAGTGCTATACGGTCAATACTTTTTGAATAATAATTTTTTTTTTCTGTGACTTATGGATCACATTGTACTTAGATTAAATGAATATTGTCGTAGAAAAATTTTGGTATAAGTCTCTCATCTTAATCGAAAAACTTAGCAACCACGCAATAGTATATTTTCTATTTCTCAATGTCTTTTTTAATTTTTTTACGTTTCATAATAATGATAATGTTCAAATAAGTAAAGAAATGTACGCTTTATCTTTTTGATTTAACTTCTTTATATTTATGAGTTTTGTTTTTCCATTCGTTTCATAGAAATCCTCATTGCATATTTCAGTCCTTATTCTTTTAGATCCCTCTTTTTTTTTTTTTTTTTTTTTTTTTTTGTTCTTTCTTACTATACATGTTGTTTCCCCTTTTTTCTATCTACCAGATTATAGTAAGTTTTTCTATTTACCGGAACTAGATATAGCATGGCTATTTTCTTGGTTATTTTAACCAGTATTCCTTACAAAATCTCTCTCGTTTTCCCTTTCTTCTTCCAGTACGATTCTTAGTTCCGTAATTTGTATTAAAGAAACTCAAGACGAAAGATCATTTATTTAGAAATATTAAGTTTTTTGTAATTATATTACTGCATTTAAGAAGTTTTAATTTGTGTAAAAATGCTTATTATACAAAATTTAAGAATTCAAACTACTTGCCTTCAGAACATTCACATGCAGGACAAGGTCTTACTTCGTAGTTTATACGACAACCTTTGCCACATACTGGTGGAACACAGTGTATAAATGACGCATCTGAAAAACGAATACAAAACATTTAATGACTAGATCCAAATTTCGCCGACGGATCCGCCGCGTCTTCAGCAAATTTCGAAGTGGTTGTTGAAGCGAAGTGTTTTCTTCCTTTACTTCTCGCTCTTTGTTCTAATAAGTGACGCCATAATCTGCCCAATCCTGCGTTAGATTCGTGGCCACTACACGAATTACAATTGCTAATTATCTCTATATTTTCACGAAAGACAGCGTATTAGGATTGTTACAATTTGCGAATTTTGTTGTTCCGTTAAATTTTATGTCAATGCTACTGCTTTGGTGGACTTTGATTAACGCGGTAGGGGTTTCCCCTTATTTTATAACGCTCATATGTTCCTTAAGTCTGGTGCTAATTTTTCGTTTTGACACTCCGCTATAGCCTTCTTCATTGCTCTTGGGGTAGTCAAATGGAATTTTATATATGAATTTTTAAATCTCTAATGCCACTCTCTCTAAATTCCACATTTAAAAAATCATAAAGATTATCGTTTTGCGAGCTTTGACATAATCAACCTGTATTCTTCCATAGACATTAATGAAATATCAGAATTCATCAATAATTCCTTTAAAAATAAATACGACTCCCAATCGCTAATACCCTAATCGCAACCAATAACTTAATACTTCGCGAAAGCTACTTTAAATTTGATGGCAAAATATATAAACAAAATAAAGGGGTGCCAATGGGATCTCCAATATCAGGTTTCGTCGCAGAACGTAAATTAAGACTTCTTGAAAACACAATTTTTATAACCCTGTAAAATAAAGTAGTTTTTTAGACAAAGTACGTCGATGATATTTTTGCAGTTATACATAAAAATCAAAATGTAGCCTAAACTAACTAAACCTAATGTAGCCTAAAAGTCCTAAACACCCTAAACTAACTAAACAATAACATAAAATTCACCTGTGAAACAGATAATAACATCGAAATAAACTATTTAGATGTTAAAACAAACCGTTCTGAAAATAATATCAATACTACAGTTTATCGTAAACCCACTTCCATAGCGAATAAATAATCAGTAATTACAGTAGAACCCCCAATAAATGTAAAATTAACGCAATACATTCCCATATAAATCGCGCAGTTTTAATGTGTACCGATCGCGTAGACTTAAGAAATGAAATTAAATATATCAAACATTGAACTTTAAAAACAGGCTATCCTAAAAACTTAGATAAACTTTACAGAAAAAGAATCCGTAATCTCAATCATTTTCCTAACCACCAAAAAATTCCCCCAAGATTTACCTTTTCAATACCATATATGATCAAGGAGCCGCTATCAAAATTAAAAATACTGCTACAAAACACAATTTAAATATACCCATTAAACCTAATCCCAACATCTATCAAATAATCCGTAGTGATAAAGACCCCGTTTTCCCTCTTGAAACTGCAAGTATACATAAAATTCCATTTAACTACCCTGTACACTTTAGGATTGTGCCTAGTGTTAAAAAAAAAAAAAAAAAAAAAAAAAAAAAAAAAAAAAAAATGCAACTGTCAGGAAAACTATAATTTTAGAAAGTATTTTAAAAATGGCAAGGATAAGGCAATTAACGATGCCACGTAAAGTATTAATTTTGGAATGAAAATCAAAAAATATTTTAATACGTGAGATGGCTTAATAATTAAATGTTAAGGAAATATTGGTGAAATGGTTTTCAGACAAAATATAAATTTTTTTGTCTATTTAAAAGGGAAATTTAGCTTTACTCGGCCATGTTGCTCATCTAAGCGAGATGGTCGCAAGTTAAAAAGCAAAAGTTTAAAAAATTGATTTGTACATGTTCGTAACTTAGAAAAGATTTTTAAAAAGTGTATAGCAAAACACTTTCTTCAAAAACAGTGCGGTAACAATTAAACAAAGTAGGTAAAAACCAGAAGGTCTGCAAAAAAAGACATTACTAAGGAAAAGAAAGAGAGAGAGAGAGAGAGAGAGAGAGACTGACTTCAGTTAATAAAAAAAAAAAAAAAAAAAAAAAAAAAGAAATCAGTTAATTATTGAGCTGAACTGTTTTTCTCTGATGAGTCAAGATTAGTTTATTTTGGGCTGATGAAAAAGATTAGTAGGACGACAAAAATGTGGCCTGCTTAAAGGCAATTACACTCTTAAAACAGTTGCACATTCTCCGTATAGTATGGTAACGAGGTGCATAATTTTTTTACGGAGTCGGGAAAATTTTCATGCTCAAGGGATCAATTAACTCGAAATAAAGCTCGACCGTAATAAAAGAGGCACCTGACCGATTATTTTGAAGGTATTTCACACTTTCCCGAAAATAGCATTTCAAGATGATATTGCACCTTGATAAAGAACTTGGAAATAGTCCTAATCTCAATCCGCTCGAAAATGTTTAGTCTATAAAAAGGCGAGGGAGAGGGAGGAGGATTCGAAATTTGCAGCCTACAACTCTGCAATAACTAGAAAAAATTATTCATGATATTCAGAACAGTGAAATTTTTAATATTTATATTAAAACACAGCAAAATATTATGCAATTACGCATTAAAGCAGTAATTCCATATAAAGGTGGAATAACCCAATGCAGAATACGTATTTTTAATAAGTAATTGTTTAGATCTAACAAATAAATAGTTTTATATCATATATTAAAATACAACTTTTTTATATCATATAATAAATCATAATACAATACAAAGTATACGTTTATTGTAATTCGTTTAAAAAGGAGGTTTTATGTAGATTTTTAATAATTACAAATAAAAGCAAATACAATAAAGCAAATACAATAATACAATAAAGCAAATTACTAAATCAGAAATGTACATATGTATCATTTCATCTCTTTGGTATTATGCAAACATGACAGTTTTATTTGTTTCAACTATTAGTTTTGATGCTATTACAAATAAAAAAGGTATAAGTCAATTTTTCTGCAGTGCGGCTTTTTTTTTTTTTCCGCTTAGTGTATGAGAGACATAAAACGCGAAAAAAACACTACCGCGCTAATCAAAGTCCACCAAAGCAGTAGCATTGACATAAAATTTAACGGAACAACAAAATTCGCAGATTGTAACAATCCTAATACGCTGTCTTTCGCGAAACCATAGAGATAATTAGTGAATGTAATTCGTGTAATGACCACGAATCTAAGGCAGGGCTGGACCGATTATGGCGCCGCTTATTAGAAGAAAAAACGAGAAGTAAAGGAAGACCACACTTAGCGTCAACAACTACTTCAGAGTTTGTTGAAGATGCGACGGATCCGCCGGAGAGCTGGCGTACGAAGAAGAAAAGAAACAGTTTTGTAAGATGATGCAAATATTGGTGATTCAGTATTACCTTCATTGTATACGAAAGATTCTCATGTTTTTAAGCATGCATTTAAGAAAAATTAACAAAAAAAAAAATTGCTATTTACAATAAATAAATAAATAAATAAAATAAAATGAATATATGAATACATAAATAAATAAATAAATAAAATGAATATATGAATAAATAAATAAATAAATAAATAAATGCTTTTTGTATGACCAGCAAATTACACCATAGTATTAACCTATTTTAAAGTACAATGTGTTTATACAGAAGAAGAAAAAAAAAAAATCTTTCCTATATGTGAACCTCTACGATATTAAGGAAATAGAAGGAAATTTTGTATGTTAAACAATTTAGTATGATATATATTTAAAAATTATGTAAAATATATCAATCTAGTTTTCACAGTTTCAATGACAAAAGTTTGAAAATCCCAACTTCTTTGCTTTATTAAAATGCAATATTGCTAGTGAAAACCACTAATGGCTCTATAATAGTACCTGCAGCACTTAAAAGCTAGCATTATACTGATAATAAAATGGAATTGAAAACAATTAAACTGAGGTTTAAAAAAAAAAAAAAAAAAAAAAAAAAAAAAACTAATTCCGATAAGGTTATTCTATTTTTCATTGCCATCGCAATCAACATCATGCATTTAAAATTGAATCTCCTTCGAAATGAAAAAGGCAGATCATGGAGATTATCAGATTTATTTTAAGATTCTGTCTAAACTATCATTGTCTTCGGAAAAAGCACTGTTATTTGAGTACACGTTTTGTATTTCCTGTATTTCATTTTTTCTTAATGTGCTGTAGAATAGTCGAGTGTTTATTATAAATGCAATCAGCTACTGTAAGCTTATGTTCTTTACGGGGCATGCTACTTAAATTTGAGAAAACTGGGTGCACATGCGACCGATCGCAACTTTGATGGTCTTCGGTTTCTGTAGAGGTTGATGCAAAGGTTCGAAAGAAAGCGAGCGAAGGTAATCTCTGATAGCAAGTATACGGAGTTCGCATGCGCTTGATTTGTTGATTTCGCATATTTCCAGGGTTACTTTTGAATATCTAACAGCGTATGCAGTAACGAGCAGTCGCTATGAAGTATTGATGACTAATTAACTCATTCCAAATTGTAAATGTAAAAGGTTCTATCTGTTGTAATGTGAATGCAAGTGGGGTGTTCTCTCATATGAAGTATCTTTTAAAACTAGTATATAACCCCGTCAAAAATGACGGAATGTGAACGATAAATCTTGAAAACAATGTTTAGATCATGATGGTTACCACGTGATCATTTAAATGTATTTTCAACTTTTGTTTATAAATCAAATGTGTTTCGATATTTTATAATTTTCGTTCTGAAATTAAAAAAAGACAAAAAAACAATTGCACACCGGGAATGCCGACAGAAGTGAAAATGCGAACAATTACGTGTGTATTTCTGGAATCGTCAGGAAATATTTTATTGTGTAGGAGATACTTTTAAATGAAGTGTTTTTTATTCATTAATATAAACTACTACTACAAAAATTATATTAAAATATTATTTAATGCGCTAACTGCAATAGACACAGTGTCCGGAGAGGAGAGAAGTCGTGTAGAGCCGCACCAGATTGTAAAAACGTGAGAAAAATGGCGGCTTTGACTTTTCTAACGGTTTTGTGAGGTCTAACTGCAACGTTTCCGGCTGCAATCTTTAAGAGACAGTGGCCGGAGGTGAGATAAATCGTGTAAAGCCGCACCAGATTGTAAAACCGTGAGGAAAAATGGCGGCTTTGGCCTTTCTCACGGTTTTGTGAGGTCTAACTGCAATACAGACAGTGTTCGGAGATGAGAGAAGTCGTGTAGAGCCGCACCAGATTGTAAAAACGTGAAAAAAATGGCGGCTTTGGCTTTTCTCACGGTTTTGTGAGGTCTAACTGCAACGTTTCCGGATGCAATCTTTAAGAGACAGTGGCCGGAGATGAGACAAGTCGTGTAAGGCCGCACCAGATTGTAAAAACGTGAGAAAAAGGGCGGCTCTGACCTTTCTCACTGTTTTGTGAGGTTTAACTGCAATAGTGACAGTGTCCGGAGAGGAGAGAAGTCGTGTAGAGCCGCACCAGATTGTAAAAAAGTGAGAAAAATGGCGGCTTTGACCTTTCTCACGGTTCTGTGAAGTCTAACTGCAACGTTTTCGGCTGCAATCTTTAAGAGACAGTGTCCGGAGATGAGAGAAGTCGTCTAGAGTCGCACCAGATTGTAAAAAAGTGAGAAAAATGGCGGCTTTGGCCTTTCTCACGGTTTTGTGAGGTCTAACTTCAATAGAGACAGTGTCCGGAGATGAGAGAAGATGTGTAGAGCCGCACCAGATTGTAAAAACGTGAGAAAAATGGCGGCTGTGGCTTTTATCACGGTTTTGTGAGGTCTAACTGGAACGTTTCCGGCCTTCCTCATGGTTATGTGAAGTCTAACTGGAACGTTTCCGGCTGCAATATTTAAGAGACAGTGTCCGGAGATGAGAGAAGTCGTGTAGAGCCGCACCAGATTGTAAAAACGTGAGAAAAATGGCGGCTTTGACCTTTCTCACGGTTTTGCGAGCTCTAACTGCAACGTTTCCGGCTGCAATCTTTAAAAGACAGTGTCCGGAGATGAGAGAAATCGTGTAGAGCCGCACCAGATTGTAAAAACGTAAGAAAAGTGGCAGCTTTGGGCTTTCTCACGGTTTTGTGAGGTCTAACTGCAATAGAGACAGTGCCCGGAGATGAGAGAAATCGTGTAGAGCCGCACCAGATTTTAAAACATTATACAGTATATAATTATTAACACTTCACATTAGCAAGTTAATTGTATGATACATTATTTGTATCATGCAAGGATGGAAAGCATTTGCTGACGATGACGCGAGTTCAATGATTTTTGTTCATCCAAAAGTTTTCACTACAAATGGAAAGCGTTCGCTGACGATGACGCGAGTTCAATGATTTTTGTTCACCCAAAAGTGCTCAACGCTCCTAAAGAAGTTTTCACTTCAAAAATTCTACCCGATCAATAAATATGAATGACAATAAAAAAACTGCTGGTTGACAAAAAATAGAGGCCCGACAACGCAACAGCAACGACACATCCCAGTGTTCCATTAAGTGCTCTATACGCAAGCGAAGTGTGACGTCACTGACCGTCCGTGGATGCAAGAAAATGATTTCCTATGTTAATCGCCCATTGGATTTTTTGTAAAAAATTATTAAAAATCAAGGAAAATTATTTCCCGATTTTAATCCCCATATTTTGGTATATATATGTATTAGTTATCATGTGCATGTGTTAGATTGAGTTATTTTGCAGTCAAATTGACAAAATTTTAAATTTCAAAACTCTATTGTCCTTGGCGTTTTTGTATTTGGCGATCAAAAACGTACTACGAAAATATACATGCCAGATGTATATTTTCGTAATATGTATTGTACGAAATATTTTTTCATATTATTCATTACTCTCTTAATATGAGTTTTTAAAATAACCATGATTTTTGAAAGGAATTAAATTATATTCGCCAGATAATTTGGCGATATATATATATATATATATTTCTGTCAAGGATGACCGATATCAAATCTATTCCGCTGCAACATATTAGTATCTTATATCAGATACTTACTTTATTTAGACATTTGAAAACAAATTTCACTTCAAATTATGATAGAATATTTATCATTTTCCTTTTAATTATATATTAGTTGGATATTTACTGTATAAATATCATCCTTTGAAATGAAATGTTTATGTTTTCAATGGAATATGGAATTTTGCCATTTTTTTTAATGGAATTTTGCCATCTAGAGTTTTGAATTTTAAAATTCAAATTTTATCAATTTTAGAACAAAAACAACTTAATCTAACGCATGCGCATGATAACTAATACATATCTATACCTAAATATGGGGATTAAAATCGGGAAATAATTTCCCTCGATTTTTAATAATTTTGTACGAAAAATCCAATGGCGTTTAAGATAGGAAATATTTTTTTTTGTATCCACGAACGGCAAGTGACGTCATCACTTCGCTTGCGTATTTAAAGTCCTCATAATAAGAAAAAATGATTCACTTCATTTTACCAAAATACTCTTATTTAAGACAATCGTAGATCCTGTTTTCAAATTTTCTAACTAACTATCCAATAATTACAGACACTCCATGCTAACCCAAATTCACCTCTACTCGATACCTCCAACCAGCTATCCCACAACATCGCCAAAATATCCAGGATCCAGCTAGGGACTTTCTCATTCTCAACCGAACATTTTACCTTGACTCGACATTATCACCTTAGACTACTCTACTTTCAGTACTCATTTCAACTGGTGACTTTTACTTGCCCAACCAAACATTCTATCCCAACTATCATTTTACACTAATTTCAAAACTAAAATCAACTGGCGGCATTTACGTACTAAACTCGACACCAATCATACTTTACAATGTAAACAAACAATGAAGTTTGATAAAAATATTTAAAGGCTTTAATGCGTTTTTACAAATATTTTAAGATTTTTAAGGCTTTAATATGTTTTAGAAATATTTTAAGCATTTTTTAATGAAACAGTCAAAGAGTCGTTCATTCGGAATTAAAAAGTTGTCCACTTGGAATTTGTATTTTCTGAATGGCAACAGTTTGGGTTTGTTTTTATTTGGTATTTCATTGTTTATCATGAAGTTACATAATTCTATTTATAGGTTCATGTTTATAATAGCCAGTGATCCGTTATATTATTTAATTTAGACCTTTAAACATTACAATTGAATAGTTTTTCAAGGTTTTATAGGAAAAAAATAAGAATATGTGCGATACAAAACATGTATGAAAATGATATGTATGTTTCCTAAGTTGAATTAAACAAACGGAAAAAAAAATGGCTGCCAAAAGTTTCTGTTTTGAAGCGGTACTAACCGGATTCGTTCATGACAGATGAGGGTCATTATATATATTAATAGTTTAGGTTTTCTTTCGATTTTTTGCCCTTATTATAGTTGTTGTCACCTTCCTTTTAATTTTTATCTTGCACCGATAATTTTCATTCAGTAGATACCGTTCCAATGTTATTAATGCAAATAATCATTAACACTGTTATTTTAAGGAACTCTTGACTTTACATAACTCTGAAAATACCAAATGAAGATTTTTTTAACATGGGATTAAAAACATGATTTTCATTTGAAAATTTACCCCGTGACTATTATATATGACCTACAAAGTTAAACATGGGTTAAAAATTTATAGTTATATATTTTTGAATTTTAAGTTACAAAAAAAAAAAAAAAAAAAAAAAAAAGAGAACGTTTAGTGTAAAGATATATTCCGTTCCAACGGCAGGTTAAAATACATGCATCCAAATTTTCTTTCCATTTCTTTGAACATGACATGACATTTTTGTAAATCGTCAAAATCTTGCTTTTTTTTTTCATAATCACCCTGTACAAATGGAAGCTGTTCTGACATTTTACCTTAGGTTGAAAATAATGAGTAGTTGTTATAATTTTATATATTACATCATACATACTTCCTTTGCATTCACACAATGGGCATGGCTTAATATTATAATTCACTTGACATCCAACATCACACTTTGGAGGAGTACACTGCACTGTGGCATCTAAAATTAAAAAAAGTAACTCACAAAAAGAAATTTCTTATAATTACTATTATTATAAATATTTAAGAAGTGAAAAGAAGTAAGACACATAAATACGTTTTGAAATCGTAACTTTAATTATAACCAACCTGTATATAAAGTTAAGCATATGTAACGTATACGTTTTAACATATACGTCTTCTAAGTATAATTCTTTTTTTTTTTTTATGGAAACGCACGTTACTTACTCTTTATTCAAATTCTTTTCATCAAATAAGCCTTAAAAAATTCTAGTTTGTGCATACATCACTCACAACATGCCTTTACTTATGTAAACATTATCAATTTCAGGCTATACAAAAAGGTTTTATAAAAGTAAATATTTTAAGATATATAAATTTTGGCTTGTTTTACAAATCAGAAGCTCATATTTTGGTTCCAGCTCTCATATATTAAATGTAAAATAATACTATAATTAAATGTTACAAGCTTATCAACATCCAAAGACCTTAAAATCATCTTTTATATTATTGTAAACAATATATTGTTTGCTTAAGACTTCTTCAATTTACATTCGGCGCGAAATTCCTAAATTTTCCTTAATTCTTAGTTTCTGTCCTAAAATTCTTGCGTTTTTTTCGCTGCTTCCAAATTCCCAGGTTCTTAGCATGTCTGGACTTTATGACTTTAGTGATAAAGTTTTGTCAACTTACCAAATTCCTTGAACACAATTTCGTTTAATAATAACTTTTTTTTTGGTCGTACTTGATAATTTTACATAATCCATATACCTTTTTCAGTATTTTATTATTCCATGAAAACTTCTAAGTAAATGGTCTTTGAGCATACTAATGGTTTATCGGGTATCCCCTTTGGGATTTATAATAGAAGGTGTTATTGTTAAATCCAATTATCTACACTATTGAACTAAGTCTAGGGGGATGCCCTCCGCGGGACTCTTCCTAAGGGGTTCCAGCCCTAAATAAGAGAAAGAATCTTTCGTTTAGGAAAAATCTAAGCTAAGTTACCCAATTTCCTTTTCTTACGGCTGTATTCACCAATAACTTCAACACCCGGTTGAACACGAAAACTTGAAAAGCGCATAAAGTCAGGGTACAACTTTTCAGCAAAGTTGGATGTGTTGCTTACGTCCTCTAGCAGCATAGTTACCTTCCGATTTTTTAGCGGAAAATAACCAATCAAAAATTATATGAAATCTTCATCGTTAGATGGCAGAAGAAGCCGGTCAATTTTTTAAGAAAGCTGCATCCTGCCTTTAGACGCTTTTCAAGTTTTTTTCGTTGAACCGGAAGTTGAAGTTAATGGTGAATACGGCCGTAAATCATACAAACCCACTTCATATGTGAAAGTAAGAGGTTTAAAATTGGATTATAAATTATTCAGTTTTTGAATTCTGTAGAAAAAATGAAAAATTACTTACGATTACACACTTCATAATGTTATGAAATTGTATGAAGGCGTATTCAAAAAAAACTAAAGATTACGAGAAATCCTGATATACCTATTGTTTTCAATCTAATGCAAAAGCTATTGTTTTTTAAGCAAAACTTTCACGATAACAAAATTCTCAGGCAAATATAAAATAAGAAATATTTTTAATGATACGACTAAAATCTTATCCTTTGAGATTGAGGTTTTTTTACAAGATTGAACATAAACGATTATTATAGATGAAATTTTGAGGAGAAAATAGACCAACAATATTCGGCTTGGCTTCAACGAAATATAACTCGAATCAATGGCATTCATGCCGATTTTAATAAATGGCAGTGCCACGAGAAGATTGTTTTGTTACTGTGAAGCCTGCGTCTATATTGGATAATTTATGTTTAGCAACTTTAACGTGTATCGCTTAAAAGTGCATGTTTTTGACAAAAATAAAGTAAAAATTGTTTAAAGGAACAAAATAACTAAAATTCTTAGTTCTATAAATGATTTCATTAGCATTACAGATAAGTAAAGAAAAATCCAGTTACAATTGTGGGAGAAAGGTTTGACATTAAAATACATTTTACATGAATGATGTGAGGTATATCCTAACCAATTTAGAAAATGAAAGAAAAACTTCTTTTGATAAACTTCCAAAAAACTTTTACAAAGCTCAAAGCTCCGTAAAAGTATTTTCTAGAGCTGCGACCATAATATGCAATTGATCTACAATTTCTCAGTTTTTAATAATAATAAAATAATGAAGAGGTAAATATTTAACGTTAACATCGGAATACTTCAAAACTGCAACCAGTTTTGCCAAATTTAGGGACATTTTTATTCGATATCAACCACTAAATTTTAATTGTAACAGTTGCCTAATCACTTAAAAAAATTTATTTATTATTCTGTATATCAAATATCACTCCTCAAAATTATTGGGGATTATTGAATAAAAAAATCCCCAAATTTGGAAACACTGACTACCACAGCAATCCTAACAAAATTAAATTTATTTATAGACATTTAATATACATAATTTACCTTATATATATATATATATACATATATGTATATGTATGTAGAGAGAGAGAGAGTAAAAAGTAAAAAATTTGATTTTCTGCTAATTTCCAACGAAAAAATTTCCAAAAAATTAAAAAACATACTTATCCGTTTTAACGCATAGCATAAAAGTATAATAAGTGAAACTTAGAATAAAAATGGAATTTATTTTTAAAAGAGAAGGAGATTTTATTATTCGCTTTTGCAATGATAATTACAATGAAAATGTACTAAATTATCAAATATAGTACAGTCATAAAGGGTGTTCCAGAAAGGACTCCCTAATTTTAAAAATAAATATTTCGAAAACAGTGATCGTAGAGAACTTGTTTCGAAAGCCGTAAAATTCGATAGAGAATTTTGAAAATTAGTTACGAGTGTCGCCGACAGGTGTTAACTATATTACACAATAAAAAAATTAGCACGAAATGATAAAATAATAATAATAATAACATATGAATATTTTTAAATATGTTTGCTTATGTATATGCAGTTTAAACTTTGATTTTGTGATTATTTTTAAATAATTTGTTAAAGAAAGCAAGTTTAGCTTTGATAGTGAGTTAATTTGTTAGGTATTATATCTGTCTCACTGTTAAAAAAATTACAATTCATGCAGATAACTTATTAAAATGTCATCTTAAGTGCAATGTATTGTACATTCTTCAATTATTTTAAATTTCTATGATGTAAATATAATTATTTTCTCAAAAATGATAAATGAAAAATTAAGTTGTTTAAATATTTTTAAAAAATTTTGTACATATATTGCGCTAATAATTTTTTAAAGATGAAACTACTAAATATTGCCAATTTTTAGCATTTTAAAAGTACCTGAAATTTTAATCGAGATTATAGAAATGTGCCAAAATGTTGTAGTACGTAAGAAGTAAAAATGTTCAAAAATTTATACCTATATTACTTCCCTATATAATAAATTAAATATGAATAATATATAATAATGATATATAATAAATGATGAATGATATATAATAAATTAAAGATGAAAAACTTCATTCACAATCAATTATTTGTGAATTTTATCTATAATTGCATAAAACTATATATATATATATATATATTTTTTTTTTTTTTTTAACTGTGTAAAATCTAATAAATAAATATAGTTTACTTGTTAAAATAAGTTTCAGACGAAGTTAGTTGTTTAAATACTATTACAAAATTTTGTGCATAACATTCAAATAGTTGTTAAAATTGTAAGTTTATGCTAAATTTAGGCATTTCAAAGCATTAAAAATTTCAGCAAGAAATATGCCATGTTCTCCATAAAGATAACAGAAGTTATTGATTACAATAAGTGATTTCATTTTTATAGAAAATTGCACCTAATTAGTTTTAGTTTTCCAATAATAAGTGTTTTTCATATCGGTTGGTTGGGTTTTACGTCGCACTAGTGCTGCGCAATGTTCTTCATATCGGATATTTTCACATTGCCCAGGATTCTCACGGTCTTTTACTTTACACTCTAATTTTAAATATAAATTTTTGTCATAAAAAAGCCAAAATATTTTAAATTATTATTATTATTAAAATAGTTCTGGAAGAATGCTATTCAAGGTTTTCACATAGGGAAAATGCTATTGTCAAAGCTTGAAGTCTCAGCCCTTTTTTCAAGACACTTTCAAGATTTCATGAAGGAGGAATTCTTCCTTTTATTGCTACCACTATTTTATGCATTTAATCACGACACATAGCTGTAAAAATACGATAAAGGTTTCTGCATAAAAAATAGTGGTAGCAGAAAAGGAGGACATTTCTCATCTCTGAAAGCGTCCTGAAAAAAAAGTGGCGACTCCGAACTCTAATAACCATTTTTACACAGTAATTTTAGATTTGACTAATCTTTGATATTCATTTCTATTTATTAAAAAATAAATTATTATATAAAAATTTTGGTATCCAAATTTCCTTTTGTGAGATCCCTGATCATGTTTATTTAGTTTATAACAGTTCCGAAAATTTGTAGTTTAGGAAAATACCATATAATGCCTAAACTGCCCAAATTTACTTAAAGTTCACCTGTTTTTTAGCTAGAATTACATTCAATTTGAAAATTAAAATGCTGTGAGGAAGTTACTCGCATGTTATATATATACATCTAATTTTACTCTAAATTATTAAGTATCAAATTATCAGTTAAATAATTAAATAAATAAATTTAATTTATATATAATTCGCAATTAAGTTACTTAAAAGATTCTAAATAATCTGAAAAAGTCACTTTTATTAACATCAGTTCATTCAATTCATTTAACTGAATAATGCAAACTTTCTTTTAATATTATAAGACTTATTGAAAGAGCAAAGTTTATGTGTTTTCCGTTAACAACGCTGTTGAAAGCTGAAATAATTAATTGTAGGTTTATTACCTTGTTTGTCGAATAAATATCATTAACTGATGCAATTTGAATCTTTTCCGGTTAATAAATAACTTCTTTGATTACCCATCAGAAGACAACTAACTGACAGTTCATTTATTAAATAAATTACTCTTTTATAAAACTCAACGTCAAATAATATTGCACAAGTTTATTTCATTATAGCTAAATTTAGAAATCCCTGTCAGTTAATATCATTAAGAAATGATTTAGTTTCTGGAGGGAGGAGGGGGGGTGTATTCTTGCAAGTTATTTTGCTGGCGAAATAATTGCCTATAAGTTTTAATAACGAATTTTTGAATTCAAAATATTTATATAATTTTATTCGAGAAACAAGGAAAGTATTTGGCGCTAAAACTTGGTTGTTTTTCTGAATATTGCCTTTTTAGTTCAGACATCCCTTATCTCTTCCAGTGAATGGAACACAGGACTGCTCCAGACCATCGTAGACGCAATTAGATTCACTCTCTCCTCCATTTTATTCGACAATCTCAACGTTTCACCGTGAATTATTGACATCATTAAATGCCAAACAACGCTCTGTATTTAATTGTTTGCAAATATTTATCCTTAATAATTTTTTAGAAAAATTTTCTTCAATAAAGAGGCATCCTAATGACTGCAATGGACTGTAATTTTGAAATGGGTCTAGTTTACTATTCCTTAGAAACTTTCTTAACTATAAACTATCACTGCAGCAAGAAACTATACAACAAATGCCTTTACAGTGCATTGCATACATTTAATTTAAATCGTTTCAAAAAGCTTTCGTTTTGTAATTATTTTTAAATCGAATCCAATAATTTTATTTCAAATATTTTCATGTTTATCATTTTCAGTTGGAGTATTTTTAAAAATGTAAGAATCTTACCATCCATGCAGTGACACACTTTACAGGGCTCAGTATCATAAATGATATTATGTCGACAAGAAGGTGGACAATTAATAGGACAAAACGCTGTACCTAAAAATATAAATAGATAAACATAATAACCAATGCACATGTAATACAGACATCTGTAAATCGAATTTTTGAAATCAAAATATGCATGAAAATTTTATTTAAAATTTTTTCTTCGAAAAATCATTTCGTTTTTTATAAATCACAAGTTATTTCTAAAATTTGATAAGCATTAAGCATAATTAAACTTCAGTTATAAGTATGTACAATTATATAAGTAAGTAATATAAGTAAGGACTATTTTGAAAAAAATAACATTTTCCACTTGCATTGAAAGTTTAAAAATTCTTCTCAATGCATAACAAAATGCCCAAACGTTTAATTGATAAAAGTAAAAAATTTTTATTATTTCTTTTAATCATTATTCTTTTATCTTTTTAACCTAAACCATAATAAAACAAATCTATTTTAAATAACAATATTCTAATCATCTAATGTTTAATATAGACAAAATAGCTTCCACAAGTTATGTGATGTTATAAATATGAATGTTTTTAGTGTAGATTTTTCATTACTAGCATTTATTTATAATGTATCTAATAGTATTTATAGTTCAAAATTTTCTTACGAAATAAAATGAATCGATGGCAAAATAAAAGAATTCAAAAACCTCAACTGCTGCTAGTAAATGCAAATTTACTTTAAAGTTACAGTCGGTAACAAAAGTCTACAAACACTAGCAAAAATTCCTATATAAAAAAAGTACATAATACAGTTTTGTTAAATAAATCCTTGTCGAATACTGTTTTTAGACTGACTAAGAACAGGATTCGACGAGGATTTATTCAACAAAACTGTTTTAAGCGTACTTTTTTTATATAGGAATTTTTGCTAGTGTTCGGACACTTTTGTTACCGACTGTACATTGCATACGTGATCTCGCAATGAACAGACAGAAAGTCAGTAAGACATGCAGTTAATCAAATTCATAATCACTCTTAAACATTCTTGGAAAGCGTTAAAAATGCTTAATAAAAACGAAAACCCAATTCCTGTAATTTCCAATTATAGCCCTTAATGTATCTGAGTACTTTTTATGGCCCTGTAAATCTTAATGCTAATTATAGTCTACAGACTATATTTTTTAGGAATGTGAAATTTTTTTTTTATTTTTTTATTATGAGTTGTGCAAAATAAAGGCATTAAAATATAATTTATAGAAATACCTCTCGTAGAACGCAGTGCTTTCGAATTCTTTAAGGTGTTCCTATACAGAAAGCAGGAGTTGAATTTACCTCATTTTAAATAGGGAACATGGGAACATCCCACAGTGAACCTGAATAACATATATTAGTTTCAGGGAAGCCCATGACCATTTACGGAAATTAGAGAGGGGGCAGACAAACGGGCATGCAAACAAACCAATGTCCTAAACAGTTTTCAACTTTTTGGAAAATGTTAAAAATGAAAAAAAAAAAAAAAAAAAAAAAAAAGACCAAATGAAACAATTTCATATTTAGAAACAATTGTATTTTACTAACATTTTACCGAAAAGCATAATGAAATAGAAACTTACATTCACATGTTGGGCATGGCTCTGCATCATAATTAATTTCACAGCTATCATCACATTTTGGAATGCTACACTTAACTTCTGGGGACTGGATCTCTGAAAGAAATAATCTATTAATGAATAAATGTTAACTAAAACTATTAACAATCAAGCATCTATAAAACTATTAAGTTTATGCCAAAATTAATTTATAAAAAAGTTACTACTCCTATTTTTTTTTATTATTTATTATTTTTTTTTTTGACGATGATTATTGGCTAAATTTGCCCGATAAAATATACATTCGATTACAGGTAAATTATGACCATTTCTCCTAAATTTTCATGAATTAATAAATTAATTATTAAAAATGTTCCTTTTATCACGCGTATTTAACAAACCCTTTATTTGGCATGGTTGCTCAAAAGCAACATGTGTTTTCATTGGTTTTTATGGAATATCTACAATAGGGTGAGTCGATTTTTTTTTCTTTTTTGGAACGCTTTAGTGCGTAAAAAATACCTATTGTTATAAGAATAAAAATGACATAAAAAATTAAAACCGATAGACATCTTCCGTTCAGGCATCGTACTTATAAGTAATGAAAACTTGCAAAATTCGCGCCTTTTTTGTAAATTTTTTAAGATAGTTAAAACTTTTGAAATAAACACGCTTCATTTTTTTTATACTTGTTTTATGGTTTAAATAACCTAAATAAATTAAATTCTCATTAATAATATATTTTTTGCGTTTGTGGAAAGGTCTTATAAAAGCAGAAATTTACCAATATTTTGTAATTTTCGCTGTGCTGCTGTTCTTTTTTTTTTTTTTTTTTTTTTGCTGAAACAAAACGAACGAGAACTCATTTGAAATAAGTTGGACTAGTTTGAACTGAAGACGAGAGTCGTGTTAGGAGGGATTTAAAAAGTGAATTCACACTTCATGAGAAAAGTTGGGATTCTTACTTTGACGGGCAGAAAGACAATACATTGTTCGTAGAAAAAAAAAAAAAAAAAAAAAAAAAAAAATGAATGTCAAGCAGTTTCACAGGAAGGGAAGGAAAAACACTATTCTCTTATCCAAGAACCTGCATAAACTTATATTGAACATTTGTTTCTTATTTGTCTGGACTATCAATATTATTAGAAAAAACAGAAGTAGTAGTGTGTGATGATACTCTAAATACACTGTAAATAGAAGCGCGTTAAATTCAGACAAAAATGTGTCTGAAATACAAATTCGGACACATAAATGGCTGAAACACTTACGCAAGCAAAATTTCAGGCGTATGTGCTGTCTTAAATTAAGACACATAAATGTCTTTTTATAAATGAGCTGAGATAAGTGTCTGAATAAAGTTGATATGTCTGAAATTAAGATATATTACAGTTTAGACACATGAAAATTCAGTACAATTTAGGCACTTAGAAATTCAGATATTTGTATTACTTAACAAATTTTCCATATGGAATATGCTTTAAGCAGCATGCATATCCTGTTTCAACATTTTTTTAAAAAATAAATTTAATATTATTTTATATAATATAAGTAGTTAACTTAGAAATTTTTTATTCATGAATTCATCAACCGTGAATATTCATTTTAAGTAAATTGACACATAGTTGGAAAATAAAAATATTAACCTTTACACTCCAATTTACTTAAAATGAGTAGTTCACTTATTTAAAATACTTAGACGCGAAACTTATTCGGTTAAAAATTAAAAAACAAAGTTAAATTTTATTTAAGGTTCTCACATGTAATAGCGAACTTATAACTAAACAATCTTAAACAATTTGTGCATAATTTTTTTTTTTTTTTCCCTTTTTAAAAATTCTTTTCGCAATGTTTCCCTACACTTCAAAATGAAATAAACAAATTTTTTGATTTTCATGTACTTAATAGTTTGCTTTCTTGTAAATACCAGTTTAAAAACAAACCGTTTAAAATCCATAATCTTCTGTTTTTAACACGCTTTTATTAGCTTCACCTGTATTTATGTTTGTATGTATGTTTGTAACCGCTCTGGGAGCAAACAAAATTCTATATTGTAAAAAAAAAAAAACTTTCCCTACGTGAACGCTGTGGCTGTGAGGTAAAGCTCCGGGCTACGAACCTAAAGGTCTAACGTACGCCCAGTCAGGGGAGATTTTAAAAAAATGTTTTTTGTTTAATTCTAAATTATGTATATTACTTGTTTTTATTAAAGATGTAAATATTATGGTGTGTCACTGACACATTTTACAAAAAACTATAAATCTCTACATATAAAATTTAAGATAATATGGATAGTTTTATTGCAGAGACATAAAACTTCGATTTGTTTTACGAATACTAGAATATATTTCGTGATACAATCTGTTCCGGTGGCTTGATTGGGAAGACGCTCGCCTTTAAATCCGTTGGTTGTCGGTTCGATCCCCGTCACAGGCAACGGGAATTTTTTTTTTTTTTTTTTTGAAAAAATTATTAATACTTTTTTTTTTTTGGGGGGGGGGGGCTCTAGGAGATACTAAAATCTGTTTATCACACATAAACAGTATAACACGGAACTTTTTATTTATTTATTTATGAAAAATAGTCACTATAGACAGGATCAAAGAGGGCGGAATTTCATACGCTTCATGTGTGTGAAACGGTGTGCCTTTTAAGATACTTCAAGTGTCTGAAATAAATAAGACACTTTTTAGAATCTTAAAATTGAACACCCCATTTTAGATACATCTGTGTCTGAATTTCAGACACTTGAATTTACAGTGTACTGAATGGAACAGCGGTGTCATGCACCGACTAGAAAATTATGTAGGACGCCTGCTACAGTGGAGTATATGTCCCCTGCATTTTAATGAGTTTTCTTTTCCCTACATTTTACGACATATTGATGGGAAAACTGCCGGGCCTAAATCTTTTATTAGGCCAATCGTGTAGCAGCTCACTTCACTTAGAAAAAATTCTGTAACTGACATCTAGAATCTAGTTTGTGGCTCTAGTAAAAATAGTTCCATGTCTTCCTTATAAATTCTAGTCCTCTTTGAAAGCGAGTTCTAGAAACCTCGATTAGAATTCTAGAGCGTTTAACTATATTATAGAGATCAAACTTATTTAAAAATCTCTGCAAATAAATGTGTATATAAGAGGCGAGTTTTAGCAACTATAATCTTGGTTTATGACCCAATTCCAGAAAATCAAGAGAGAATTTCTTGCAATGGAAAGGATTCAGAATAGTTAGAATATTCTGAATATTCTGAATATTTAGAATATTCGGAATATTGTTTCACCATCTAGAAAGGCATACACTAGAAATTCTCGACCATTCCGTCTATTCAGCTCATTGGCGTGTTTTATACGCATAGCTCGGAAATCTATGTTTCTAGTTTAGGGATTTAGAAACGGATCACTTTCGTTCTAGATGAAAGTGGTATATATATATATATATATATATATATATATATCCCTCAGTATTGCTGCGAAAAATTCCCTGTGGTCGATTATCTGATTGCTCGATTCCTGATGTAGACAGGAATACGTTGAGTAAAGACAAAAAATATTTGTTGGACATTTCAAATGCAGTCATCTTGGGACATTGTTCAAAGGACTTGGCAAATCAGGATCACAGTCCTTTTCCCCATTCCAGATGGCTAACCGTGGCCAACCGAGTACTTAGTTCTGTATAAGTTCATCAGATCCATTCGAAAACATAAACGAAATAGTTGCCTTTGTCTTCAAATTATACATGACTGTTTGTCTTGTCATGAAAAAAGAGCGAATACATCACTGACTGACCAAAACATGTCTTTCAAGCAATCCAAACATCAGAGTATTTATCCAACGAATTACTTCAAGTTATGAACTCAGTAATACAATGAAATGCGTTCGTTGCGCACCCTGAGAATATTCCATTGGCAGCGCTTGTCGATGAAAGAGGACACGTTCGGGAGTTTTATTACAGAAGAATCTTAAAAGCAAGATAAATCCTCCCAAAGAAAAGACTGTTACAACTTCCGTACCATCGAAGATAAACTTTAAAACTTCCGATTATATAGATATTATTAATTAAAATTCTTGTATAGTGTATCTTCCCACAAAGCCGCGAGATCTAAGTTAAAATGCAGTTCAATTACTCTTGAATTTCAAACTACGCCTATCAGAGAAATTCTAAAGTTTCCTTTTCCCACACAGGCTGTGGAGAGGTGCGTGACGGAGGCTTCAGATAAAGTATGTGGACATAAAGCTAGAGATGATTTTATCTGAGCAACGCTGAAGTCTAGATTGGTTATGCCTCATATCTCCAAAATATCAGACTTTAAATGTGTATTAGAGCACTAAATTATAGTAAATACCTGTAAATAGATGTAAAGAAAATGTAAATACTACAGTCAACAATTGGATGGTTGGTTGGGTAAGGTGTAGGAAGAACTTGACATGCAACCACCTCCACATGGTGAGTTCTAGGTCGTTTTGTTCCAGTAAAACGAGTGAAGAGTTGCACAGACAAAATTGCGAAATATTAAAAAATTTCTGTTTTTTTTTTTTTTTTTTTTTTTTTTTTTTTCTTTTCTTTTTTAGACGTTGCTCGAAACAATAATGACAAAAAAAAAAAAAAAAAAAAAAAAAAAAAGATTATTCATTAAAATAATTCATTTAGGTTATTTGAAATAAGCATAAAACACTAAAGTGTGTTTATTTTAAAGCATTTAATTAACTTAAAAAATTTACAAAAAAGACGCGATTTTTGCAATGTTTCACTAATTTTAGGTACGATATGCGAACGTAAGATGTCAACCGATTTTAATTTTTTTGCATGTCGTATTTATTCTTATTGCAATAAGCAAATTTTCCGCACTAAAGCATTCCGAAAAGAAAAATTTATTTTTTTAGACCCACTCTAATCTACTACTCCTAATGAATGTTATTTGTCATTGTTGCTGTTGTTCAACATCAAGTTATAAAGCAACGAACACACGTTGTCTTATTTTGATCGATCTTCGAGTCAACTTTTTCCCAGTTGTCAATTAAAGGGTTAATATTAATTGTGAATGAAAGTGAAATAAATTTTTATATAATATTTTGAAAAAAAAATTATTATTTTAGCATAACATAAATCATGTTATTTTACATATTATTTTATTTTAGCATAACAGAAATATCTGTATAATTTAATTTTTCTGGATAAAGTTGAAAAAAATCTGTCTTTACAAATTTCTTCACATTTAATATTTTTTGCTATTCTTTAGTTATTACATATAATTAGTTAATATATATATATATATATATAATGATAATAAACATAGATGCACATTTTAAATACTGTCTTTTTGTCACATTAAAAACAAAGAAGGATGTACTCACGCTGTTCACATTCACATGTTGGACAAGGTTGAGAATTGTAGTTTATGTCACATCCTGGATCACAAGCCGGTGGAGAGCATTGTACAACATTCTGTGAAGCTGCGTGAGAGAAAACATACATTAGAACTATTTTGTCAATGCATGACAATTTTATAAGAAATTCTAGAATTTTCAAAACAAAACAATTTCTCAAATTTGACAGTTAGTTTATTTTTTAATAATTAATTAATTTTGTTTTGTTTTTTTTATTTTATTTTATTTTATCTTGCTTTTATTATCAACTAAACATGCACTTTCTTTCTTTCTTTCTTTCCTTTTTTTTTTTTTTTTTTTGTTTGTTAAAATTAGTTATCGTTAAAGGTCTTAAAAAATTGCAACTGCATGTATAAATATAGTTATTTTTAAATTCTTGAAACTCTATTTTTAAACTGGACCACAACCGTCCGAGGATTTGTGCTGTCAAGGTTTGAAGATGGGAGACGCTGGGATCAAATACAGGTCGAGCGTATCGGCCTAGGTTTTTGGAGTTTTCCGGGGTTTGTTTTAGAAACTCGCGTCCACCAGTGGGCAAGATGTATTGCTCTTAAGCCTAGTAGCCGGGAAAAGCCAGGTTCGATAGCAGGTCACGCCAGTCTCTCTAGCCCTTTTGTGTTTTTCGTGATTTACCCTGAAAATCGCGTGAATACTGCTGGGACGTCTTTAAAAAAATACCCTCGCCCATGGAAGGCATTCACCCAGGTCCAGGTTCCTAACGTAGACAACTGACCTTAAATCCTACATTACTGCCACTACCAACTTTGAAATTCGTATGAATATAGACTAGCACACTTTTAGCATGATACTCCCTGGGGTATTCCACACAGGTCTAGACCTCGAAAAGGCAATCGGCCTTAATACTAACACCAACACCACTATATTTAGCTTCATAATATAGTTATAAAGTCTCTGAAGTTCACGAAAACATTGGTATGATTCTTTCATGAATATAATCATTAATAATGTTTAATTGCACTACAAAAATGGAAAAGTTATAATACAGTGTGTATACCTCAGGATGTATAGAGCATATAGACTAGAAAATATTTAGAAATACAAATATTGAATTAAGAACTTAATGAAATAACAAAAAAGAATATTTATAACTAGAAGAATTATTTGTTTAAGTATTGCATAATTTTATTTTATTTTTTCAGAATTTTAAAATACTATCAATTCTATTATTTTAAATACTTGAAAGGATAATTACATTCTGGGCATTTGCAAACTGGACATGGCTTTTCTTCATAACTTATTTTACATCCAACATCGCACTTTACTGGCGAGCATTGTGGATCTGAAAGAGAAAAAGAAATAAAAGAAAAAAACCCTTTTAAAGAAAAAATATAGCGACGCTTAAAAAAAAAAAAAAAAAAAAAAAAAAAAAAAATTATGAGATTTGCTTTAAACTGAAGAAAAATAGTTAAATTGCAAATAATTCTATTTGTCTTGTTTATCGGCTTTAAAATAAATTTTATTTTTCAAATATACATTATTTACTACGTATATTTAATTGCATTTTTGTTTAGAATTTGGACTTTAAAATCATATTAACGTTCACTTAAAAAATTTTGTAAAAAAATAAAGATCAAATTATTAACATAAAATTCATTTTATCACAGAATTAGACAATATTAGAAAGTTAGTTACTTATATTATTTATTTTTAATAGTTATTTGTTAATTTTATTTACAACCAATGATTTAATATATATATATATATATATATATATTAAATATTTAAACGTTCATCATTTTTTTTTTTTTTTTTTTTTTTAATAATATAGGCGTAATTTTGTCTTCATATTGAGCAATGAAAACACTATTCTAGGTGAAATAATATGGTTAAAAAACCGTATTATCTATAAAGTTGAAATACTGGAGAATTTTATGCCATTCAAAGTACGTTTCTTTATGTTAAAAGTTTTTACATTAGGTGTTCCAAGGTGAAGCACGGAAAACCTTACGATGATACATGCCAATTATAAGTTACTATAGTAATTACAATATCAGCGCATTTTTAACATTGCACGCGACTAAATTACGTTGAAAAACGTATGGAATTCTAGACAGTTTAATAATTAATATTTTTTGGAGTTCAGTTAATAAACTTATTTTAATATATATAAATAAAAATGTAAATGTTCATATGCTCAAAATCGTAAGTCTCCGAAAGTTCTTCACTGATTGCTTTGAAAATTTGACACAAAGTTGCATTCGAATATGCAATCATGTTTCTATATATGCATTTTTGCATTCATGTTTCTATAACGTGGTCTTGCAAAATTTCACCACCACCAACCCCACTTCTCCCCTCTAGGGGCGAGAGAGGGTCGAAAATCATGTTTTTAAGCGTAATTGTTCAAACTCTTAAATCTCCGAAAATTCTTAACGATTGCTTTGCAATTTTGACACAGTGTTTCATTCGAATACTCGCGTAGTTTTATAATCGCGAAATTTCCCCCTTTCGCAGGCAGAGGCGAAAAATCCGTTTTAAAAATCCTAAACCTTCGCATGTTCTTCACCGATTGCTTTGAAATTTTCACATTCCTATTTAAAAGATGTACACCTAATAGTGTTTTGTTAAATAAATATTTGTTTGTTGGGTCATGATCTTAGTCTTACACTATTTATAAAAAAGTAAGTTGATGATAAAAATTAGCGATTAAATATGGCTGTGTGCTTCAATAATTTTGCTGCCGACTGTAAACGTTGCTTTCGAATACACGCGGTTTTTTACGTGGTTTTGCGAACAACCGTAGCTTTTAGGTGTGAGAGGGGGCAAAAAACACGTTTCCGAGCTTAACTGCTCAAATTCTTAAATCTCCGAATTATCCGAATCCACCATGTACCCAAACATTTATTTTATCTTCATTTTACAAAACATAAAACGTATATATATAACACTTTCAAAGAAATAATAGTTTAAACGCTAACTTATAAAGTACATATTTATAATATATACAATACAGGTAGTAATTCTTTTATTTATTTCTTTTATTTTATTTTATTATTTTTCTTTTATTTTTCGTTTATTTATTTATATTTTTAAATATAGCATTATGTCCGTTAAAAAAGTGGACAATAATTTTAATTTTAATTAATTATTTTGAAGGAATTGTTTAACTGTAAGTCATAAAATATATACAGATGCATCAACATTTCTAATTTATTCCAGAGCTTTGTTAGTAGTTAGTATCTGCCTTTTTTTTTATGTATATACCACTTTATTAGTAGAATAATTTTCTGCAATATGTAATCACGATTAGATAAAAAGAAAATTATTTTTCAAAAAAGTGGTGTGAAAATAAAGATCGGCACAAACAATGCTCCAAAATTAATTACAGTTGCTGTCGTGTCTGAAAATGTTATTGATTGCCTTCTGTCTAAAATATATCTGAAATTAGAAACGTACCGTCTGTACAAAGCCATTCAGGGCAGCATTGATTGTCGGAAAAAATTGGCTGACAATGCGCTCGGACACTTTGTAGACATTTCATTTTTAGGCAATGGTTTTCATTAGGTTCAGTAAACTGACTAGTACAGTTGCATTCTAGACATAAATGTTCAGTTGGTAATTTCTCTCCAATAGAATATTTCAGTCCGTTATACGTACATCCTAAAAGAAAAGAACAAAAAAAAATTATAAACAAGTAAAATTTTCGAAACAGCAGTATTTTGTGGAATATTTGCCGATTTTTACTATCCGTAACATCTTTTATTGACAACATGATTTGGTTTGGTTTGGTTTGATGAGTACTGAGATTTATTGCTTGCCTCTAAGGCCGCTTATATCTCGAAAAATCCATAGCACAAGGGTTTACATGTTTTTATTATACAAGTACACAATATTTATTGACAACATGAAACCTTTAGCAATTAGTATAAAAATTGAATACCAGTGCCAGAAAAAAAAATCTCGTTTCAATATAAAAATAAATAAATAAAAATAAATGCATAAAATGAAATCGGAAAAAAATTGCTAATTGCGATTTGTTTTGGAAATTCGAATTCATTTTATAAATCCTATACTTTTATGAAACAAATTTCTAAAACAAAAAAATTCACAAAACATGATATTATTCTTAATAGAATAGTAAAGTATTAACTTCAAAAAGGTTTTTATAATGAAAATTGATATACCGTTAAGGGAGTAATAAAATATGAAACTTTAGACTATATTTTTATTATGAAATATTTTCATATTTTTTGAGATGGAACAGGGTTATATACAGTGTATCTTGTATCATACATTATTATTTTGACTACATTAACAAAAATAATAAAATATATAACTTCATTTATGTTTTTGGATTAATCATTATTTATTTATTATTTACTCGTACAGTCAGTAACAAAAGTGTCCGAACACTAGCAAAAATTACTATGTAAAAAAAGTACACTTCATACAGTTTTGTTAAATAAATCCTTGTCGAATCCTGTTCTTGGTCTGTCTAAGAACATGATTCGATAAGGATTCATTTAACAAAACCGTATGAAGTGTACTTTTTTTACATAGGAATTTTCGCTAGTGTTCGGACACTTTTGTTACCGACTGTATATCTAACATATATGGTTGGCTCTTTTTGGAACATGGGGGAAAAAAAGTCGCAGGAAGGAGGAATGGTGTTTATTTGAAATTGGTGAGAGCAGCTGAAAGAGGTGAAATTGAAAATAAGTAATTGCACATAGCATATGTAACGGCCTATATTATTTGTTTGTTTTATTTATCGGTTTATTTTTATGCGGTGATCAAGCATAGTTTGTTAAAAGGACTTCATGTTTAGCTACATTTTTTGTTTTTTTCTTTATTGAGGCTATTTTTGACTATTTAATCTGAGTAAGAAAGAAAATTAGACTAGTTATTTATGGTTTCATGCTACAATCGGTAACAAAAGTCTCCGAATACTAGCAAAAATTCCTGTATAAAAGAAGTACACTTAATACAGTTTTGTTAAATAAATCCTTGTCGAATCCTGTTTTCAGACTGACTAGGAAAAGGATTCGACAAGGTTTTATTTAACAAAACTGTATTCAGGGTACTTTTTTACATAGGAATTTTTGCTAGTGTTAGGAGACTTTTGTTACCGACTGTACCATTAAAGATTCGAAAAAAAAAAAAAAAAAATCGGACCATGCTATCTTTGAAGACACAATTTAATCTTTAAAACATTTTTTCTTAATTTCAGAAAACATATTCAAAGTCGTAATGCCACCACGCATCTGCCAAATATGACTGTAAATAATACTTTTTTTTCAGTCGATTTAGAATGTTCAGTTCCTTCGAAAATTAAGTGAAACATTTTTATTTCGTTAGTTTGAGATCTAGATAACCCTTTTTTTTTTTTAAAGCCTTTTTTTTTTTTTTCCGCGTTTAAGGAAAATTAATTTGAATTTAACAGTTTCTTGTGCGTACTCGTTTGGGACAAGCGTCCATGTGCGACTTTTTAAAAATTAACTACCACTATTTTGTATTTTTTTTTAATTATTATTATTATTAATGAAATTGTACTATTAGATAAAATGAAGATTACTGTTCAAAAGTATAGAGGTTCGAAAACATTAATCATGTCCACTCTGCACAACATGAGTGTATATTGCATATTCCAAAATGATTAGAATAGACATTAGTCACATACAGACAAAACAATAATAGGTTATAAAAATAAGAGATTGTTTGAACCTATTATCAAGGGTAGGGCGAAGTGAAGTAACTTACTGCTGAAAAGTAACTGTTTATGCCATGTATAGTTTAATCACGAAAAAGATTCCTTTTTCTTAATTATAACAAGAAATATTACTATGTAGTTTAAATTTTACGATATTCCTGCAAGTTTAAATTTAAAAATGGGATGTAGACAACAAAAATCGACAAAGAAATTTATGCGTAAATTACTGATTATAAACTATTCGTTTTATTTCTCATTCAAAATGACTAATTTTCTATTTTAAATTTTATTCACAAGATTCTATAAGACTTTTCTTTTAAAACAAAATCAAAGAAGCATTTTTAAAAAGCAAGTAATTTTATAAATATTACACATACATAAACTAATTTAAAATCATGAAATTAACTTACCTTCTTCAATGTGTTTTACACCTTTTGCGCTTTTCGAAACAGATTCTGTAATTTAAAAAATGAATTAATTTGTGTCATATACAATCAATGTTTAATTAACACGTGATTTCAATTCTTTCAAAAGAAACTGTAGAGAATTTATTACAGACTTAATTACTTCAAATGTTATCTTTCAATTGAAATCCCATAATTACAGTTTGTAATAGTAGTGAATAATCACTAATATTTAAGGATGAAAATATTAGCCGTTTAAAATAAAAAACAAATTCCTCATACACTATATTTTAGAAACAAATCAGTTCTTTGTTTCAAATTCCAGAAAAAAACTAACAATTATATCAGTTTAATTTCTTATGCAAAAGCAATATTTTCATTTATTTAACACTTTAATAGTGTGGAAAAAATTCTGACATAACAATTATTATTTCAATAATCTACATAGAAAAAAAAATCATAAAAACATATTGATTTTAACAAGTAAAATATTGATAAAAATCAAAAGTTAAGATTTTAAAATAATTGTATACATACTAATAGTACTTCTAAAATCCTTACAGAAATTCATTTTTATTACTGAAAAAAGTCAGTTTAAATATTTAGAAATAATAAGCTATGCATCACAGACCGCCAAAACATTTGATTTGTGCAAACACAAAATGGCTTCTATTGTTCGCAGATATAAACAGCCCAATTCAAATAACAGTAAGAATAATAATAAATAAATCTCAAAAAATTGGTTTGGTTTTTTGAGTCATATGTAGTTTAAGAATGATTATTTATTCCTTTGCCAATTTAAGATAGCAACAACACCAAATTGCACTTATGTCTGCGTAAAATAAAGTTAATTCTATATATATTATATTTAATTCATAGTATTAGCAAACAGTCTGTGTCAAAATTCCGTTATCTTAGTTTTTAGGAATAAGCCTCTTATGTATCATGTTTGATATTATTATATGCAACAAAAGCTGAGATATAGCGTTGCCAAATTCTTTATGAAAAGTGCGGCTGAGCAATGCTACCTGTCGATCGATATATACACACATTGAATTGGCATGTTTTTTCATAATACCTATTTCGCATAACAAGTTTGGCGCTCTTATATACTACAGAAGTTGAGATACTGATTTCACGTAAATGGGTCAAATTATTTCTAACTTTAATTGTACTAATGCTACTTCAAAGTGAAATTTTATGACGATTAAAATCATTTTAAAATATGATATGTACCATACATATGGTATGAGTTTCAAACTATAGTGATGCAATCTGGACCTTCAACAGCACTGAATTTTTTCACAAGAAGATTTCACAATGGATTTTTCGCAGTAAATTCTTTGAATATCAATTTTGCAAAACTAAAAATTGCAAATAGTCGCTATTTTTAACTGGGCTGTCAATGTGTTTTTAGCTATTAGTATATATTCGGTTTCAAAATTTTGAAGCCAGTCAAACCTGCTGCATGTTTTTTTTTTTTAATCAAGACTCTTTAAATTTTCAGTTTAAAGCTCAGTTCACATGTGTGCGTGGTGCGGCGCGCAAAATTGCCGTAAATTATCCGTTATCAGAAAGTGAACTTTTAGATATATTTACAATGAAGGACATTACTTTCATTGCTCCTTGAAGAATTTTACAAAATAAATCCAAGTTTTCCATGCAATTATCACTGCGGGAGATTTGTCAGAGGAGGAAATCATCGTTCAAGGCTTGAGACAACTAAAATCCCACATCAAAAGGAATTTGAATATTGCCGACTTTCCAATTGCTTCGACACGCAAATGGAAATTACAAGTGAATCAAGTTTAAAGCTGAGTTCAAACACTGACAACAGCATAGCGACAAGGTCGGCCTCTATTCAAATCCCTTTGATGTGTGATTCGAGTTGTCGTGAAGCTGGAAGAGCGATTTCTGCTCTGACAAACCTCCTACTGCGATAATTGCATGGGAAACTTGGGTCTCTTTTGTAAAAGAGCAATAAAAAGTAATGTCCTTCATTGTAAACATGTGCAAAATTTCAAGGGTCACTTTCGGACAATGGATAATTTATGACTTTTTCGCTCTACTTAAGATTCTAGTATTTGAACGCAACTAAAGATAGCTCCCAAACCCAAAAACACAATATTTGAAGACTAATAAACGCAAAGGACATTCCATAACACAACTACGGCAGATAATGGGATCATTTTCCAACTGATGTCTAGACAAGTCTTTGTCATCATGTTCTTTGTTGAAGCCACTGTTTCAACTTTAGTAAGCTGACCAAATGTCCCCATTTTCTGGGAACAGCCTTTATTTTGAAGGTATTTTTCTAAGTTTTAAAAAGTTGTAGAAAGTAAATTATTAATCAATAATATTTTATTTTTAGTCCTTATTTATTAAGAAAGAAAAAAATCATCCGTAATTGGATAATTGTAGCAATTTTTAACGCTTCTCTATTATAAAGGTACTCTTATCTGGTCAGCCTAACTTTAGGTGCAGTGTCAACGCACTCTCGTAAAAAAAAAAAAAAAAAAAAAAAACAGGAATAAAGAAACCTCCAACATTGATAGATAAGACACAAAAACCTTTCAGAAATATCCTGAACCAAGACTACTGGTAACTGTTAATTCCATTTATCATTTGCTAAGATGTGTAGCTCCCTCTCCCCTTGAGAAAACTCTCACTTTTTATTGATATTTTATTCTGATGCACATTTACATGGAGTGTTACATGTACAATCACACAAAGTGTTAATTCACTTTAATTACTATACCACTTTTTAAAATATACAGTCGGTAACAAAAGTGTCCAAACACTAGCAATTTAACACAAACTAAATATGCTTTCGCATTAGTTTGTAGAAGATAAAATCATCTAATTATTTAAATTATTATTTAAATAAATAAATCAAAATTAAACATTTAAAATTAAAAATGTATATTTTTAGTTTTTTTTACTACCACACGCAAGTATATTTAATAATTTTAAAGCTATTATGACATCAGTTGTGTTATTTTTTTTTTTATATTGTAATACTGGTATATTTTTTCAATTTTTTTTTTTTTTTTTTTTTTTTTTTTTTTTTTTTTTTTTATATTCGCGTGTAAATAAATGTTTCTTTTTATGTTAAAAAATTTAATAAAATAAAAAGTTGTAAGCATTTTATTTTTATTGGCTTAAGCATGAAATTATAACTTAGAGAAAAATGTCTGGAAAAACTCAAAAAATTTCACAAAACATAAAAAATTTCAAATATAATAGGACTATACAAAATCTAAAAGGTATGTTGCAAAAGTACACGCATTCCTTTATCTAGAAAAAAAAATCAGAAATGTACCCGCCATAGTTTTTTCTGTATGTTTCAAAAAGACAAACACTTTCTTTTATTAGTACAGATATGTATTTTGAATTACTTAAACTTTTAACTTTTATGTAGTTAGAAGCTTAGTCGTAATATGTAAATGCACAGATACAGTATGCTAAATATGAGCTGATGTACTCATAAAAGTTAAAAACGAAATCATGTTAGAAATGTAATTAAAAAAAGTTCTATAAAACTGGTGAAATGATTACAAATTCTTTTATCCGATAACTATTTCCATTTCTTACCAATTTCAACCTAATGATTAGAAAAAATTAACTGTTGTAAGTAGTCAAGACAGAAAGAGTTTATGAAATTTGAAAATATAAAATATTTATGATTATGAAAAAGTTGCACAATAAGCAAGATATTGCGTGTGTAAGATAAAAGTGTTTGTAAACATTCTGAAATATCACTTAAAATTTCTTACAGAAGGAGAAATATTTAACATCAATCCTGTGTCATATTACACAACCTTATCTGATAGTGAAGCCTTTTTAAATACAGGGTGGTTCGAAAAATATGATAGAAAGTAAGCGATCATTGTGGAAAAAAGACAACATGCAAGAACATGAAACATATTTTATTGAATAAAGATATGAATGACATTTAATATACAAGATGCTTAAAATGTCTACCGTCCCCGACTATAGTATTATAAAGCCGGTTCCGAAACTCTGTCATAATGCGCTGGAGTGTGTCGTAATCAAGTGCATCAATCTCACTTCTGATAGCGAATTTTAGGTCACCCAGTGAATCAGGGCTATTCCTATAGATTCTAACCTTGATGTAACCCCATAAGAAAATGTCGCATGGATTTGGGTCCGGACTGTATGGGGTCCACTGGGTATCCCGTGCCCCGTGAATTTTCCTGCATCCAATGCAATCAAACGCTCACCAAACGTCGTTTCAAGCCACGTGAAGACGTCAGAAGTTTTTTGGGGACGAGCCCCATCTGGCTTGAACCAGTACCGGCGTGTCCTGTTGAGATGGCCCGCATCAGGGCCAAAGTGACGCTCTAGCAACTCTCGATACTTCACTCTTGTGACCACACCATCAATGAATATCGGACCAATTATCTGCTTCGACGATATGGCACACCACACCATGACCCTTTGTGGATGCAGTAAAGAGATGGCGCTGAGATGAGGATTTTCCGTACCTCAGTGGCGCCAGTTTTGTTTGTTCACGATACCATTCAACTGAAAATGGGTGTCATCACTGAACCAGATCTTGTATTCACTGATGGAACCATTTTTAAGTTCCTCGATTATGTGGTTTGCGAAATCTCTCCGCTGCACAGTATCCCCCCCCCCCCTTTAGCGACTGTCACATTTGGATCTTGTATGCACACAATCCTACTGCTTTCATTAGCCTTTGTAATGATGTTTTGGATATGCTTAATTGTTGGGCCGCCTGTCGAGTGGAAGTGGTTGGCTGATCCTCAAAGTATGCGCGTGCAGGCTCCCTGATATCGTCTGTAACAACTGCTGATTTTTGTCCCGACGCCTTTCTTTTTGCATCCTAAACACTCCCTGTAGATTCATATCTGTCCATCAACCTGTAAACAATGAAAATCAGTGGGAGATTAGGACCATTACATCAGTCATCTGATGGCTTAAAAATCACTGCGACTTTAGAGTGCTATAACTTACTGCGCGATTATCTCTTCACTAAGCGTCCTTTTCTTTTTGAACTCTGAACGACATGCCCGTCGAACGGGAACATTAAATTGGTTATTCTCATAAAATTTTCTTACGATATATAATCGATCTTAAAAGGTTTGTGATTCTATATTGCTTATTCTTTATTTCCGGTAATTAAGCATCCAACTGAAATGTCACTGTATGTGCTATTATAATATGGAAGAATTATATTTGCATCAATACATTTGAAATCAGAAACTTAAAATACTTTCTATCATGCTTTTCGGACCACTCTGTACATTAGATCATGAAGTCATTTGGAGGCTTCTAACTGTGCTCATGCGCTTTGGAAGTTTAATCGGACCTCAATCTTTGAATTTTGGTTTAAAAATCTATTCAGGCAATTTTTTGATTGATTAGTAAGCAATATACCTAATTATGTGAAATTGTTTTATTCGAACCTTACTCTTATACATCGAGACCAGTAAATTATTTAAAGAATATTCAAAGTGTTTATTTGCACGTACTTTAAGAGTTTGGTGATACTTTTTGATAGAAAAGTAAACATTTAGTGAAATGTTTGCTTATAAAGTTTTCTTTAGTTTGCTATATTGTAGAGCATTTGACTAAGAGAGAATTCATTACTAAAGTTCCTATTCAAAGGGTAACGAAGATTGGAGATGATTTTCATAGGTCACGTGACGAGTGAAACGGCCAAATCCGTCCACACAGTGTATAGTGTATAGATCAAGATAAATATATATATGCATCAATTGAGATAACAGCCTTTCTAGCAGTAGTTATCATAGAAACCATTTCTTATAAGACGTTAAATCAAATCAAAATCAGATATTAAACAGTGAATTTGTTTTCCGCTTGTAAACATCGGCACATGTAAACACAGATGCATGAAGGACACGCAACGTCAAAAAGTTGAGAATAAGTCTTTCTCAAAGGTCGCACTGATATAATTTCAACGGTATTATAGCTATCTCTAAGTTAATCATAAAAAACAGATGAAGATTTTGGCTGGATTATAAATATAGGTCACCAGCATCGATACTGATAATAATTTCAGTAATTAAGTGTGCTTATGCTTTTTTTAGTTCACTCCAAAATGAACTGGGATAAACTGATAGTCGTATCTGGAAATATTGACCAGAAAAGTAATCTTTGAACTGGTATTTTTGACATACATATTTAAAATGCTCTTTTACTTTATTGTAAATGTAGATTAAAAGTAGTTAAAAATTTTAAGGAAATTAATTTAATAAACATATTATGTGTAGTTTCTTAATGTTTTTCAAGTCTCGGGATTATTTTGCTGACTGCACGAATTCTGAATTGTGCCTTTCTTTTGCAAAATAATTGGTGGAAATATATATATACATATATATGCATGTATAATGTTACAAAATTGTAGCATGCAAGAGAAACAAATGACCAAACTCCAAATTTATCCATAAGAACCAAAATAGATATATCTAAAAAAAGTTAAAAGAAATATGAAATAATTCCCAATATTCACGTTATAATAAACGACCCATACTTGCTAATGAGGAATAAGTTAAAAATAATAACTTGACAATTAAAAGGAAAGTCCATCCGTAACAAAAACGTAAACATCAAGAAATGAACATTGATAAATTTTATTTAAAGAGTTAGAAAGAACGCCCAAAACCTTAAAACTTATCTCCAATGACCATACACTTTTTCAAAGGGAAAAAATAATGATAGTAATAATAATAATAATAACAATAACAATAATAAATAAATAAATAAAATAAATTGCAAGATTTTGAAAAGTATAGTAGTTAAAGTAAACCAGTCACTAAAGTGCACGTCTAATCTTGCGATTTTTTTTTTTTTTGGAAAGAAATAGAGAAAATGGATAAATAATAGTTAAAGAGAAACATATATATATTGTGAATTAATTATTTCTTCACATGGTTTCCAAAAACTGCAATGTTAAATGTAGGCGTACAAAATTATTTTTCTGTACCTCGTTACTTGTTTATTACGAAACTGATTATTTTCTTTAGTAAAACACTGTATCTAATTTCCTAAAATTTTGCTATGTGTTTATCTTATTTAGAACCATCCTTTTTCTTTTCGATGGAGATTATCCAAAAAATAACTAGAAAGATCCCTACGGAGGACACTCCACCTATAGGCCTAGAACCCAAGTACAGTCAAACGGCCTTAAGCCCCACAACCAACTGACCAAAAAAATAACTTGAATTAATTCAAAATCTACTGAATTTGCGATAATTTGTTAAATTCTTGTTTTCAATATTAGGAATCAGCCAAATATTTACAAACATGATTCCTGCTTCCGCATCACAACTATTTTTCAATGAATCTTTCCTTTTGAAAATCAGAGTGATAAAGATATTTAAAACTTGTATAGGTCACCGTCCAATAAACTTTTCAACAAGGGCATACATGTCTCAGATCGGTAAGTTAACTTTGTTCTTCATCGGGAATAAAAGAAAAATACACATATCATTTAGTAAGAAATGTTTATGAAGAAATTACTCTCTAACAAATGGTGATAATATAGCGATCACCATTACGTAAATTTTCGAAACGCAAAAATTAAAACATTATGTTAATGATGTACATACTTCTCTTTTATTTCGCCATTTTTTTTTTCCCCCTAACCCTTCTTCGAATTTCTACCCCTTCCGTTTGTAAATTTAAATAATAATTATTATAATAACTGCAAAAAATAAAACTTAAACCAATTTTCTTATTTCATTATGATATTTAAAACCTCATTTTAAACTTCTATTTTGAATTTTCCTCTAACTTTCGCTTCTCCCAGCTTTTGTTTGTCATTTAGTTTATTATTCTTTCTTTTTTTTTCCACTGGATGTACTAAATAATATTTAGTTCTCTTTCTTGTAAGTATTTTTCTTAAACCACTCTAACGTTACATTCGTATGAAGAACGAGGCTTATTCTCCATCACGAAACACACATCATCGTAATGTTATATGTCTATTTAAATGACAAATCTATCTACTACACCAACTACAATTTATTAAATTATTTATTATATACAAATTAAAGAGTGCAAAAAGTGCAGGCAAAAAACATCTTTACACTTCAGCGGCAAAAAAAAATACTGTACATGTCAATTGCCGTTTCCTCCATAAAAATTTGTTGAACCCCAGTGATAACACGTGGCGTTAGTCGGTCACAGACGACCTTTCCCTATCCTATCAACACTCAGTTCGCCTCCTGGATTTTTAGAGTAAGGTTGTATGCTCTTTGCTCCCAACAGCCAATATTTCGTTTATTTTTCAAAAGTTTGAGAACCTACATAGGTATTCCCACTCCACACAATGGGTCTCATTAAGTTTAAAACGGAAGAGAAATCTCATGCCTTGACTCTGCTGGAGAAGGCAATCTCTGTAATTGATGTAATTGAGGTCCCTCTCGAATTCTTTAAATACATGTTTCGCCATTTTTCAATATTTTGATTCCTTTTCGAGTTAGGGGGATGTGGGACTTTTGGAACACCCTGTATATATATATATATATATATATATATATATATATATATTGTTGGAATTGCTGGTAATATTTATTAACCTTTATATTATTACTGTAAGCTCTGTTTACCAATATATATATATATATATATATATATATATATATATATATATATATATATATATATATATATATATATACATTTTCCCCCCACAAAATTTTTATTATTTATTTTTCTATAAATAAGTTTAAAATTATCTGGATAGTATTAAGATACTTTATTTTATCTGAAATTAATTGTATTAATATTTTTTTTATAAAATTATTAAAAGTAGAAGAAGAAATAAGTTTCTTTTTAAATTTAAATGTCACAATTTTTTTCTGTTTTTCAGATCTGACGTTTAAAACTAGAATAACTTTTTTTCAACAACTGAAATATTTTCTTAGAGAGAATATACACTAAGAGACAAAAAAAAAAAAAAAAAAAAAAAAGCCGCACCTAGATATTTTACTTTTCACCTTCTACAACCGCCAATTTTGTCGTTTAAAAAGCAAATTTTCGAATAGAATTTATTATGTTGTCCTCTACATACACTTTAGCATTGAGCCCAGTGTTAAAAACAAAATGCAATTGTCAGAAAAGCTGTAATTTTAGAAATTATTTCAAAGTTGGTAAGAATAAGGCAGTTAACGATGCCACGAAACGTATTAATTTTTGAATGAAAATCAAAAAATATTTTAATACTTGATATGGCAAAAATAATTGAATACTAACGAAATATTGGTAAAATAATGTTTAGCAAAATATAAATTTTTTTGGCCGTTGAAACTGGAACTTTGGCTTTAGGCGGCTACGTTGCTCATCCAAGCAAGATGACCGCAAATTAAAAAGCAAATGTTTAAAAAATCGATTTGTGTCATGTTAAAAACTTAAAAAAAAAAAAAATTAAATGTATTGCAAAATACTTTCTTTAATAATAGTCCGGAAGCAATTAAACAAGACAGGTTAAAAACCGGAAGATCTGCAAAAAAGCCATTATTAAGGACAAATATTAAAAAAGAAGAAACAAGACATCAGTTGACCAAAAATTAAAAATAAAATTAGCAGTTAATTATCGGGCTGAACTGAGTTTATCTGATGAGTCAAGTTTATTTTATTTCGAGCTGATGAAAAAAACTACTAGTTGGATAAAAATGGGACTGACTTAATGAAAACTGCTCTCTTAAAACAGTGACACTTTCTCCGTACATTATGGTACGGAGGTGGAGGTGCATACTTTTTTCAAAGAATCAGACAAATTTTCATGCTCAAGGGATCAATTAGCTCAAAAAAAAAAAAAAAAAAAAAAAAAAAAACGGTGATTATAAAAGTGGCGCCTGACCGACAATTTTGGACTTTTCTTCAAACATCATTTCAAGATGATAATGCACCTTTCTGTACGGCATCTGTGGTACGTCAATTTGAATCAAATTGTTAAAATGAGTACCTATAATTCTCCAAGTAATAATATCTTTTTTTTTTACTCTAAGTTAAATCCCACAAAGAATATCGTAGAATTTCTTCTTTATTAGACTTGAAAACAGTCCTAATCTCAATTCTCTCGAAAATGTTTAGTCATAAAAAGGCGCGGGGAGAGAGAGGAGGATTCGAAATTTGCAGCCTACAACTTTGCAAGAACTAGAAAAATTATTTACAATATTTAACACAGTGAAATGTTTGAGATTTATATCAAAAAACGGCATAATACTATGCCACTGTGCATTAAATCGGTAACTTCATATAAAGATGGAATTAAACCAATGTACAATACATACTTTTATTAAAAAATTGCTTAGATCTAACAAATAAATAGTTTTATTCCATATATTAAAATGTAACTTGTTTATTTCATATAATAAATCATAATGGAATACAAAGTGCATGGTTATTGCATTATGTGCAAAAAGAAAGTTTTATGTAGATTTTTATAAAGTACTTCCTAGAGTGTAATAAAGCGAATTATTAAATCGAAAATGTACATAGATATCATTTCATACATTTGGTATTTTGCAAACAAGACAGTTTTATTTGTTTCAACCATTAATTTTAAAGTTATTACAAATAAAAAAAGGTATAGTCATTTTTTCTACAATGCGGCCTTTTTTTTTTTTTTTTTTTTTTTTTTTAATTGTCGCTTAGTGTACTTCTTATTCATATAGACTAGGAATTTTTAAACAACGTCAAGCAGATGTAAATTCATTTTTAGTTGCGTTAAAGTTTAAAATTGAATAAGAAAATTAGACATGCATTTTTACGGTTTTACTTCTATAACTAAATAAACAAATAACAATTTTTAACTTCCAAAAATAAATAAATTAAAAATTGACTAATGTGATCAAAATATTTAATTAGTAATTATCTGAATTTTTATAATAATTTTAAAACGTATGTGAGAAATGAATTCTTTGAAAATTTAAATGCCATGTAATATAATAATTTTAAACGTTATTGAATTGCTAAAATTAAATAATGATTTTAAAACGTAGAAGAGAAAGCAAATTTATTTTACTTTATTTTTATATTTATTTATTTTATTTAAATGCCACTATTTTTTTTTTTTTTTTTTTTTTTTTTTTTTCAAGTCTCCGAATCGACAGTATGCAACTAGCATGATTGTTTTGAAAACCTTTGTTTCTTTAGGGTTTTTTTGTTTTGTTTTTTTGTTTGTTTCTTTTTTTTTTTTCATTTTTTTTTCTCTCACGGGAATTCTGTTTCATATACATATCGACACAACACTTTTAATTAAAGCCAAACAGGTGTCGATTCTTTATTATTAGTATTTTATCTTTGTTAGATTACAGTTTAAAACTGAAAAACAAAAGTAGACTTTAAAACATGTTTTATCTTATTATTATTATTATTATTATTATTATCACTTTAATATATATATATATATATATATATATATATATATATATAAATACAGATCTTTGATTAATTTTTACTTTCTACAAAAAATAAAATAGAATGCGTGCAGCTAGCATAACCGTTTTCAACAACTGAAATATGAGAGACTGGATTTGACTACATAAGATTAAAATACTTTATTTCCTTTGGCAATTTTTTTAATTACATTTTTTTTTTTATTATAGTATTAAAATTAGAAGGGAAATGTTTTTTTTTTTTTTTTTTTTTTTTTTTTTTTTTTAATTTGAATGTTTCTGTTTTTCTGCTCTTCGAATCTGACGTTTGCAACTAGAATAACTGTTTTTAAAAAGTGAAATATTTCTTCGGAGACATTATGTTTCATATTGATATAAACATTTGCTTTCTTATTCCTATAGACATGGTATTTTTAAGTAAAGCAAAACAACCTTATTCAGATCTTTTTTTATTCTTTTTTGCATTAATTTTTAAATATCCATGTGCCTTGGGAGTGTCTGGTGTGTTGCGGTGATATGTTTAGACATTTTTTTTTCTTTTTTAATATTGCAATATTTATTTTAAATTATCAAGACAGCAGTGCTACACTTAAAAGTTCAAGTCACTTGCCCAAATTTAATGAGAGAAAATAACTTATTTTACTATAAACTGTAATTCAAATTATTAGTTTTTCTTTTTCCCTCTCTTTCTTAATTAAGCGAAAATTTTTCAGATCAAGCCGATTTCAGATTTTCAGATTTTTAATTATGAACATTATTCTTTAGGAAAATATACGTAGCTGGGGGAATATAGATAAATACAGTAATCACATTAAAAATGATGTAATAATACAGAGCTGAGTTGATAGACATGATAAATAATTTTTTTGAGAAAAAAAAAAAAAAAAAAAAAAATGAAAGAAAGAAAATTCTGGGTGGAAGAACCTATTATGATCTTTTTTAAATATCAAACATTTATTGGTATTTCAAAGTCTTCTAATAACGCAGTTATCGACAGAAGAAATTGTTATGTGTGTGTGTTTTAACTTTTCAATTTCCTCTTTACTGTTGAATTTCTCAAATTTCCTAAACTGTCACATACATGTTCATTTACTAAGTTTTTAATTATCAATCATTTTTAATTTTTGTCAGAATATATTTGACAGGCTTATATTATGATATTTTTATAAAATTATTTCAGTATTTAACCTATTTTTCTAATACTACGATTTTCTAATCTACGCATTTTCACGGTTTAAGCAGAAGCTTGAAATGCCGACCTTTACCACATCCTTTATAAGCTTCATTAAAACAATACGTTTTTGAGAAAACTGGAAGGATTTTTATACTTAAAATAGGATTTCAAATTTATAAAAATTTATAAGTTTTAGTTTTAATTCTATTTCGAATTAGGTGGCTTCGTCGTTCTTCTAATGAACAGACAAGCGCTGACATTTTTTTTTTTTTTTTCTAAAAATAGGAAGTTTAAGTTATACCAAAGCTTCTAATAGTCCACATGTTGAATGACATATATGTATTTAATAGTAATCATTTTCAGCAGTTTTATTCAATTGAACAATACGAATAATGTGAATTGTGTAAGCATTCAAAATAGGACTATTAAGGACACTGTTATACACAAAGTCGATATACACGCAAAAATAATACATTATTCAAGGAAAATAAAATGGATGAAGATAACCATGCTTAATACGGGCGAAGATGTCATGTTTTTTGGCTATTCATGTTTTTTGGAGTCCGGATTTTTTGGCTCCATGCTGTTTTAGTCTATTGACTACATTGTAAAGACTAATAATAAATATTTTACTTTTTGCAAGTTCTTGTATACACTACACTAAACGTCTACACAGACCGAAATTTTAAGGCCTGGACCTGTTCTGGCCAGTGCAAAAGTTTTTCTTACCCGGCCTAGCCCGGTATGACAGCTGAAAGTTTGGCTTGGAACCAGTCCGATAAATAAATAAATAGGTTTAAAAAAAAAAAAATGCATATAAAAGTATTTTTTAGTATCTTACTTATCGGAGGTTTTATACAGCCAAGAAATAGAATATCGATAACAAGAAAAAAAATCGTAGAAGACAATTACATATTACATATAAATCGAAATTCGTTATTACTGACAGGCAGAGAAGCACACAGACAGACAGAAAGTTAAACCGAAAATATAGATAAGTAATTTATGAAACAATGTAGGAAAGTATATTAATAATGGTTAATACTGCTAAATATCTACTTACATCAATTTCCATTTAGGTCCCGTAATGTACCCGAATCTTTTTGTGTGACCTTGTAAATGAAAGATTAATACTAATCAAATCAATACGCACCTGGAAATTATGTTTATTTAAATACATGTAGTGTCTTGGATAGTAGCGTAAAAGTGCATAAAAAATGTCCTTCATAGTCCATTGACTCTATATACCAAAAGATATAAAACTTCATAGACTACGACGTATTATTATTTTTTGTTTGTTTGTTTGCACATGCGCGCAAACTACGTGCGGCATGTACACTATTTTGAATAAGAAACTTGCTATTGTGATCTTCAATAACATTGTCGGCTTTAAGACATGCTAAAAATATTTACGAAAATCAACGCTATTTACCAAAACAAAATTTCATGCGACATACTAGCATATAAAATTATGTAAAATAAATGACTAAAGAAACATTTTATCATTTACCTTCGTAGTTAAGTAATGAAGAAAATGAAAAAAAAAAAAAAATCCGAGCAAGGGAGAAAATTTAGTCCAAGCCCGGCCCGGCCCGAGTTCGCGTATAAAAAAGAGGCTGAGCCTGGCCTGGCACGAAGCTGCAAAAATAAATAAATAATATATTAAAACCAGTCCCGGCCCGGCCCAATACAAAATGGGGAAAATCGAACCGAATTCGGCCCGAGCTCGGTCTTCTCTCCCGGGCCCGTCCAGATCTCTACATTATACTAGTTCATAGTGACCTACCAACGCTCCCGATTTTCGAGCATAACAATTTTAGAATAGTTACGTTCGTCTTTTTTGATTGAAGAGTTGTGTTGTGTTGTAGGAGTTAAGGCCGACTGACTACGGGAATTTCTTGGTAAAGTGTCTTCCGTGGGAGTCTTATTTAGTTGCAGAATTTTAGTCTTTAAATTATATAAATAAGCAAAAATTTTATTCAGAAATAGTAGTATATAAAAATCGGGTAAAGCCTGCAGTTATGCATGTTTAAAACTAAAGGGAGAGGGGTGAATCATTAAATTTTTAAAAAATACTTTTGTCCTACAATGGACAAAATTTTCCATCACGCATTATTTTCATTACAGGTAAATACCAATAGTACTAAGAAAATTGACTAAGATTTCACTTATTTCATTCCTTCTTTTCCTCTTCTCAAACCACAGACGTTGCACCTAATAACTTATTTTCATCGATTCGGTCTATCAATAAAAAATTTTAAAAGAAAATTATTTTTTAATCATATATATATGTGTGTGTGTGTGTGTGTGTGTGTGTATACACACGCACACGTGTATGTGTGAATGGATGAAATATAACTTGTTAAAAAAAAAAAAAAAAAAAAAAAACTTAGCTACAGTTACACTGCCTCTAATCTGAATATTAATTAATATTCATTTATGAAAATGACATATTTAAGGGATAATACAAATCAAATTTCTTAATAGAAAAATTAGTGAAAAAACAGAATGTAATTTATCCTTTCACCATTGACAGATTAATTGAATTATTTATTTATTTATTTTTATTTTTTGCTTTATAGCACAACAAGTTACATAGATTTACTTTTCTCTTGAAAATTTAAGTTTTCACCATAGATGTAAAAAGGGAAATGTAAAAGGGAAACTTTATTTTACTAATCTATTTATTAAAAGGATATATTTATTTCCTTTGGAAAAAAAAAAAAAAAAAATTTTCGTCTTTTTTTTTTTTTTTTTTTTTAGAAGAAGAAGAAGAAGAAAAGAAAACTATTCTACTTTCGCTAGTTATCAAAAAAAAAAAAAAAAAAAAATTTCTTTTTTTTAGGTTCTATCGATAACGTATTAAAAACTCATTACAGAATTTATTTATTAAATTAATCTGTTTGTTAAATGGATATATATATATTTTTTTTTTTTTTTAACTTTGAAAAACATTTTTTCGTTGTATTTTATGAGTAATTGCGTCTAATATTAATATGAAGGAATAAATAAAAAAAATTCTACCTTCGCTATTTATCAAAATTTGATATTTTTTAAGGTTCTATCGATAACATATTAAAAGCCCACAACATAATCTACTATAATATTAGACTACTAAAAATAAATAAATAAATAACAATTTGCAAATATATCGAATAAAATTCATTAAAAGTTAGTCCATAGTAAAATACAATAAACATCATTATTTAGTTAATAATGATAGTAATAATAAAAATAAAACAAAGTAATACTTACTTGTTGAAACTGTAACCCAAAGGGCCAGTGATACAAAGAAAACAAATTTTATGCGCATCTTCTTTGCGGGTAACCAAGCTTTAACTGACCAACTTCTGATTCGTTTTATCGTGATAACTGGGAAAATGGCCTTTGCCTTTTGGCTGAATAGGTCATTTATTCCACCCACTTTAAATATTTCAAAATGACGTCGAGTGCTTGAAATTTAGCTATGTAAATGATAATCATATGCAAGCGTTTAATATCTAAGAAAAACAAAGAAAGAAGAACCTTTAAGAATTGCTAAACATTCTGTCCTTTAAAGAATTTTGACTTTGAAAACAACTTTTATTTTTTTTCACTTACTTAAGATGATGGTGAACGTTAATAGGTTTTTTTTTTTTTTTTTTTTTTTTTAAGTTTCTTAAAGTTATGAAAATTTTCGGACATATGCATTGAATTATGTTAAGTATATTTAAACATAAAAACTTCTTTACACACCATAAAATTAATGTAAGCACTACCGGTTTCCAAAAGACGTGGTTTTTCTTCTTCATAAAGCATTTAAAAAAATTCAGTTAGCAGAAAACATTTTTTTTTTTTAATTCGAAATATATATATATATATATATATATATAGTGTTGAATATTATTTGATTAAATTTAAATAGTTTTCGAAACATTTTAGTATAATTAATTTAATATAATTACATTTCAGTGTATGTATGCAAATTTTCATAACTTTCGTAATCCAGGAATACACAAAAAATATTTATAACATCCATCCTACCCTTAACATACTTTTCTACCTGAAGAAAAAAGGCTGAGTCCTTTCGAAACCAGTAGTGCTTACATTAATTTTATGATGTGTGTGGAGAAGTTTTTAAGTTTACATATTTATTGTACGCCTGTTCTTTAATTTATTGTCCTTTATGCTAAGTAGGTTCAAATTAGATAAAAACTATTCAAATTTAATAAAATAATATTTGAAATTATGAATTATTTGAAATATTTTTAAAACACTCATTGTTAACTAATTTTTTTTTCCCCTCGATTTAACATTATGTTTGCGCAACAATATCTTCAAAATATATTTGTGAACTACTTTATTCATTCTTTGATAAATTATGTTTCTTTTTAAATATTTTTATGTTTGAATGCTAAAAATTTGCATTATTTCAGTATTTATTTATTTTTATTTATTTATTTTTTTTAATTAACTTACCCATGAATTCCCAAAATAATACCTAAATACGTTTAAAATTCATTGCGAACTACACTCATGTAAAATTTAGGGAGGAAATTAAAAACTAGTTTGCAGAGAGCATTTAAAAAAAATTAAAATTAAAATTAAAATTAAAAATACAGTTTTGAATATTATTTTAATGATTAAATTTAAATAATTTTCCAGAAACTTTATTACACTTAATGTTATTACATTTCAACGTATATATATGCAAATTTTCATAAATTTCATAAGCCAGAAATTTACAAAAAGATTTATAACATCCACCGTATCCTTAACGTGCTTTTATCATATCCTTATCAGCTCCCTTTTATCATATCCTACTTTTATCATATCTCTATATACCATATCCTTAACATAGAAAAAAACGTACTTTTTCAATCAACTAGCTTTGAAACCTTACAGTTTTCTTTAGATGACATTGGAATGAGTTCTAAGTCAAAGAAACGACCCTTTTATTTATTCATTTATTTTTCAGGATAAAAAGTAAGAAGCCTAAAATTAACAAATTTACAAGAAAATTATAGAAAAGAAAAAAAAAGACGCACATTTTCATTTAAAAAAAAATATATTAATTGCGTAGATACATAAAAATTTAACATTTAAAATAAATAAATAAATAAATGAAATCTTCGAAAAAAAAATACTTTTTATGAATTGAAGATTTTAATTTTAAAAACCAGTTTGAAAAATGTTTGAAAATTTCAATTAAGTTTATAATCATAAGATTCATTTGGTTTTTTTCTTTATATTATATGATTATTGTGTGCATAAACGTTCTTTTATAAATTTTTAAAAGCTTTTTTTAATTTTTTAAGCTCTAATTTAACAAATATGAAAGCGTTTTTATTAATGCTCTCAGACTTAAATCGATTTTAAATTGCCCGAAATTAATCATGTGCATACACTTCCTTCAGATTGAACTGAGATTTTATGTCATTATGCCATACGTCTCAGCTTACTTAACCCTTTGCGGCGCAAGACAATTCGGATCATTTAAATTATACTGCCACCGGAATTCATGAACTAAATTAAACTAAAAGAAATTTTAAATTTTAAGGTTAAAAAAAACGGCCTTTTCTGATATGTTATAAACGTAAATTTTTGCTAAAAAATTTCCGGGATGAATTTTTGCAGCTGGATCCTAAATTTAGCGTCCTCGCAGCGAGGACACCGCGCGTTAAGGAGTTAATAAACGACTAGAACGAGGCGGAGCTTTCAATGTTTGTGAGTAAAAGCAGTGCTATGTTTGGCTATACTTCAATGTTTGTGGGTTAAATTAAGACTCCTATAGATTAAATGAAAGAAAATCATCATCAAGATATCGAATGACGTCAGAGAGTCAAGTCGTTCATTTCTGATAAGTTTTAATTCGCCGTTTAAATGAATGTTTTTTTATCAACTAAATTTTTTTTTTTATTTTTTATTTAAAGCATCTTTTTTTTCTCTCAATGAATTCGGTTTCATAAAAATAAAGAAGTTTAAAATTATTGACAGCTATCTGACTTTTGTGACTGAAGTGTTTGAGAGATAGAAAAAGTGTGAGAAAGTATATAGACAAAAAATATGTTTTGTTCTTAAGCTCCAATGTTATTTGATTGCATTGCTTGGCTAAATTTTTTTCAAAGCATAGAAGAAGCTACATTTTGTAGAAAAATTTCTAATGACTGTGAACAATCTGTCAAAAAAAATAATTTAACTGGAAAGCACATGAAAGGCTTTCTTGTTTCATTGAATAACCGCTAATTTTGGACATATTGTTTTCAGTGAAAAACATTTTAGGACATGTGTTCATTTTGACACTTTTGAACAAAGGTGAAAAGCGTTTATAATTTCGTAAGTCTGTCTATCCGTGCTCTAATTTCTGTAAATATATTATGAATGCTTTTAAACTAATATATGTTATTCAGGTTCATTTTAGCATGTTTTCTATTGAAAGTAGTAGAAATATCACCAATGATTTGTATACAGATACACCAAAAAAAAAAAAAAAATACTCGGATACATTACAGAATATGAAAGACAACACTTTAAAGCATAATCTAATAAATTTATTTTTCAAAAACATGATCAATTTAACATTAATTACTCAGCTGAATGAAAGCATGTTTTCTATAAAATATGGTGTGATCAGCATTAATGGTTTGTTTACAGGGCTATTCAAAATAATTCTGATATAATCGAAGATACAAGCGAAAATTGCTCGCAGTGTATTTTCAAATATGATATGTTTTTTTAGTAATTTCCATCAATGTTAAAAAATGTTTATGACTTTGGTTCATCTATCGATCTGCTTATAGGCGTTCTCATTTCTATAAATATTGTTTATAATTTCTTGTAACTGATAAGTATTATTCAGGTTTTATATTTTTACAGTATAATAATTTCTAATGAATGCCATGTCTGTAGCACAACTAGTGTACAGGAACTCGTAAAATAATTCGGATGCATTGCAGTCTAAGAAACGCGTTACTTTTAAGCGCACCTCATCCTCTTTATACTGCGGTAAGCACAACGAAATTAACACACATTTTTCAGATGGAATAAAGGATGATTTTATAGTAAATTATTATAATTGATTAGTAATAATTCGTTTGGAGGGCTGTGTGCTCATCTGAAAAGCTGAAGATAGTTTTCACCTGTAGGTTTCAGAAGCCAGGGCCCACCAGATTAGCTATTAAGACCTTAGTTAAAAAATCAACCAAACTGATAGTGTTGCAGATTAACAACATCCAGGGAGGTTACCTGTAACCCCAGACATTGTGTGTGTCGGGGATGCCATCAAACGTACCCCTTCCACATCACCAGAAGACTGGGTTTGAAGCTAGGTGTTCACAAAGCAATGTGTGGAAAATTTTACGCTACAAATTGTAGAAAAGTGCATGTTGCTTCCGTTCCGGGTTGTGCATAAAGTTGAATCAGAGGATAATGCAACCAGGGAAGTTATGTGTCATAGCCACCCAGAGGTTGCCGAAAATGATAATATGACCATCATGTCTTTTTTAGTGATAAAGCGACATTTCACACGTGAGAGCATCTGAGCACACGAAATTTTAAAATCTTCTGCAGGAGTGGCAACTGGATACAGAAGTGAATGTGTGGAATGGGATTCATGATGTCTGAGGTCTGTGGACCCTTAATGCTTACCGAGGAGACAATTACTGGTAACGTGTATTTTGACATGTCGTGGCAAATCTTGGAGCCACAATTGAGAAGCGATGGAATTATGGATACTGTTGTGTTCCAAGAGGATGGGGTACCCCCCTGCCCATTTCGGCTTGAATGTTCGGGACTACCTGAATCATGATTTCCCTTGTAGATGGGTTAGTCACTCGGGGCTAGCTAGAAATGTGGGTTCCATGATAACCAGATTTAACCCCACCCCACGCCCCCTAAATTTCTTTGCATAGGGTTTATGAAGTGCAAGTTGTACTATGTGAAGATACTCAGAACTGAACAGCTTAAATGATGGATTACAGATGCGATTCCACAAGCTATGTTACGTTTTGTTTTAAGGGTATACTCCTTGTTTTCCATTGAAATAATTAAGATAGTAATGTAACTAATTTTACAAAAGCTGAAAGAAGCCTTAAATATTATATCATTTTGTTTAGTTTTAATTCAAATTAAAAACTTGTGATCAATTGAAACAGACACATTTTCCCTTGCAATAAAACATTTTGTAAGGTATAATTCCTCTTAAACAACAGAATACTTAAAAGACTTAAAAATTTATTTCCCATAATTTTGTTCGAAAGAAATTAAGATAACTGTGTGTTATACAAAAACCGGAAGACTAGGGAATTTGTCCGTGGTGATGGTCTGAATCCTACTTAACTCCCAGAATTTACCTCTTTCCCTCACTTCCTTCTGCTTCTCCCGAATGCACCAGATTATTATCACTAATCATTATCACTCGCATTTCGTGTTCGTCACTTCCACTGACGAATACGAAAGCGCGTGGGCCAGTGACAAAAACTGAAACACAACAGCAAATTACAATACTGTTTTCAAAATATTCCTACGCTTTAAGACGAATTCAGAAATCCGTCATTGCGTCTCTACAGCTACACTACGAAGAAAACTGGCAAAAGTGCTTCCGGGTAGCGATGAAAAGTAATCGTTGGCTAGACTACGTGCAATAACTTAGCTCTCAGAAATTGCAATATAGTTTCATAATTTTTTACAAAAATTTGCCTGTTTTTTTTTTTTTTTTTTTTTTTTTAACCGTTGGCGCTAGTTACGACTAGAGGCACTGTTTTAATACTTTAACATTCATTGGTTTCACGCTAAAACTAAATATTAAAAAATATATATGTGTAGCAATTATTCAAGATTTTTTTCCTTATTTTAATCGATTTTTAAACTTTTATCCCTTCCCTGTTCGGTAGATAGCATCATTCTGAAATATATTTGAAAAATAAATAAACAAATAAATAAAATCTTATTAAATTATCCGGGGGCATGGTAGCCTTGTCGAATAGAGCGCCGAACTCGTAATTGTAAGATTGTGGGTTTGATGCTCGAGCCGGCCGAAGACCATCGTGTTAATTATTGGTGGCTGGTGCATGTTAAATCCGTCATCGCCACAATATCCTCCATATTTATTATTTTTATTTCACAATGAAAAATTCAAATTAATTCCCATTATACACATTAATAAGAAATTTTGTCCTATACTGGCACTTTAAAAATATGTTATTGTTGTTGTTGTTGCTTATCCTCCTTGTCTGACGGAGTCAGACAAGATCCACGAGTTCGTTGACTGTTAGGAAGTCAAAGACCAGAAGAGGATTGGTAAAAAGATCCTCCTTAGAGAGATGTATTCCAAAAGGTGCTCAGGAGAAGCCTGATGATTTTGGCACTTGGTGCAGGTGACGAAGGTTAAAAAATATGAAAAATAGGATTACAGCGCCACATGTTGAGAGATTGATCCCCAAATGCAATTAGAACGAGTTTAGATCATAGTCCAACTAAATATCAAGTTTAGTTAAACTTTTTCATTGGTTCGTGAGATACAGCGTCCAGAAATTTTCGATACACATACAGTCGGTAGCAAAAGTGTCCGAACACTAGCAAAAATTCCTATGTAAAAAAAGTACGCTTAATACAGTTTTGCTAAATAAATCCTAGACGAATCATGTTCTTAGACAGCATTAAGTGTACTTTTTTTTATATAGGAAATTTTGCTAGTGTTCGGACACTTTTGTTACCGACTGTACAGACAGACCTTCCGATATTTTCTGAAAATGATCAAATCGTGTTTAGGACTTCAACAAAACGACCATAGAAAATTTTCACAAATTCAATGCTTTCTTCTTATATGTACAGTCGGTAACAAAAGTGTCCGAACACTAGCAAAAATTCCTATGTAAAAAAAAGTACACTTCATACGGTTTTGTTAAATAAATCCTTATCGAATCATGATCTTACACTGACTAAGAATAGGATTCGACAAGGATTTATTTAACAAAACCGTATGAAGTGTACTTGTTTTACATAGGAATTTTTGCTAGTGTTCGGACACTTTTGTTACCGACCGTATATATAAACAGAAGAAAATCAAAAACAAGAAATAATGAAATATCAATTGTGAAAAATCCCGAAAAACATCTATAACCTCTTCAACGGCACCTACAGGTATTGGGCAAAATAATGGAAACACTTTCATTTCTTTTACGTTTTGTCAAATAATCTCAAAAAATACTTAATGTGTTGTTCTTGAGTTTTGGGAATAAGGAAAACATGTCTTTTCTCATATTTTACAGCAAAGATTTTGTCACGAATGCCTTTAGGGAAAGAACAACAAATCCAATAAAATAAAAAATATTTCTGATTACCCTGTATCTCGAAGTGCGTCCATTCATCTGCAAATTTTAGATGTGGTTTTAAATGTTATATTTTATACGTATGTAGAGTTTTGTGAGATTAACTCCAATATTTAGAGCGTTATATATATATATTTATTTATTTATTTATTTATTTATTTATTTAATTCAAAAATTTTTCTCAGATTTTTACTGCATAACTCTAAAGGTTTTTTTTTTTTTTTTCCCCTTGAAAGTTCATGAAATTTTCAGAAAATATGACAACATAAGCCTAAATTATTATACTATAGTTTAAATCAAATACGTTTAATATTCAAAGAGATATGGACAGTTGTAGTAAATAATTTATTACTGCGCATTTGCAGACTATAGCAAAAAAAAAAAAAAAAAAAAAAAAAAAAAAAACTTTGATATAGTTTAATACTCAACAGAATAGAGTACATTATTAAAAAAAATCCAGTTAAATATAAGAAAAATTCGTAGATATATCGGTGACTAAATGAGCTGGATAGCCCTGTACCTAGTAGCAGAAACAGTGCAACATGGAACCGAGCGCTGCAGATTTTTTGAATCTCTGCAGATAAATTAAATGTCTCAAAAATAAATGTGAAGTTAAATAATACAAATGTAACTTACATTATATATCTCGCGATTACTGTGTTTGTTGTATATTCTTAATTAATTTTCTTTGTAGATGCAACTTTTACATGTTTTATGAATTGGAAATACATTTTGTGGTACCAGACTTTGTCCGACATTCTCAGATCGCAAATAAATTTTGTTTTGCTGCAGACAGATACAGAAAATTCTGCTACTGGGGCCCTGTATATTATCTACACACATTATCTATATTACATTATCTGAATATACATCATCTAAATTATATACACACACCACATAATGTTCTTCAATTTAGCACAGTGGGAAAAACACATAACATAACTTGAAATGTACTTCCAGCAATTTTCTAGAATAGTATGAACATATCATAATTTTTTTTAATAGCCGTGGTTCTGTAAAAGAATGATGAACCTTTTCATACCATATTCTGTTTTACAGATAAAAATGTGTTCATTTAATTTGTTGACACAGACTCCCTTACATATCATATTACTACTGATGACATATATAAAGACATGCACAATAATTCATCTATCTTTGACTTTTCTGACTATCCCAAAACTCACCCCCTTTATTCCGATGATAATAAAAAGGTTATTGGGAAATTTAAAGACGAATTGAGTGGTGAAATAGCTTTGGAATTTGTAGGACTAAAGGCCAAAATGTACTATATCAAATCAAGTAAAAGTGAAAAAAAGAGAGCTAAAGGCGTGTCAACCAGGGTTGTTCGACATAAAATTAGTCATGAAGACTATTTACAGTGCTTACAGCAACAAAAAACAAGCATTGAAAAACAATTAAAAATAGGCCAAGAAAATCACAAACTGTATACAATCTACCAGAATAAAATCAGCCTAAGTCCCTTTGATGACAAACGATACATTGCTGAAGATGGAATAACAAGTTAACATATGGACATTGCGAAATTGGTTAAGATTTAATATTACAAACTTAATTATATTGAATGAGATTATATGCATATATACTAATTATTATCATGTAATGTTAACGTATTAGATGAACAACACTTATAAGTGATGTAAAAAATGTTGAAATATATTAAGATTTAATACTATAAACTTAGTTATATTTGACGAAATTGTAAGTATATACTAATTATTTAGATGTCAACTTGCTAGATGGATATTTAGAAAATACTTGTAAAATTGTTTAAGATTTCATACTGTAAACTTTGTAATGAAATTGTGTGTACCTGTAATACTTACTTTTATGAAATGTGACTTATTAGATGAGCAGTACTTATAAATATTGCAAAAAATGTTGAAAAACATTAAGATTTAATACTATAAACTTATTTATTTTCATGAAATTGTATATATATACTAATTATGTGTATCTACAATAGTACATTTTATGATGTAATGTAACTTATTAGATGAATAATTCATATAAATATTGCAAAAATGTTGAAATACATTAAGGTTTAATACTATAAACTTAGTTATATTTGATGCAATTGTATGTATATATACTAATTATTGAGATGTCGACTTACCATTTGGATATTTAGAAAATACTTGTAAAATTACTTAAGATTTCACACTGTATAAACTTTGTAATGAAATTATGTGTATCTTTTATTGTACATTTTATGATGTAATGTAACTTATTAGATGAACAATACTTATAAATATTGAAAAAATGTTGAAATATATTAAGATTTAATACTATAAACTTAGTTATAGTTGATGAAATTGTATGTATATTCTAATTATCGAGATGTGAACTTACTAGTTGGATATTTAGAAAATACTTGTAAAATTACTTAAGATTTCATACTGTATAAACTTTGTAATGAAATTATGAGTATCTATAACAGTACTTTTTATGATGTAACTTATTGGATGAACAATACTTATAAATATTGCAAAAATGTTGAGATACATTAAGATTTATTACTATAAACTTACTTATATTTGATGAATTTATATGTATATAATACTTGTAAATATTGTTATAATAAAGTTTTTTTAATTAGCTGTAAAGTGTGTCTGTTTTATTTCTAAATTACTATTTTTAGAATGTGTGTGAATTTTATTGAAATAACATAAAAAGAAGATGGTTGGTTGGGTTTTACGTCACACTAGCTCTGTGCATATGGGCAATTGGGGACGGTCTGGGACACACCCCTAGAGGTGGTCCGGAGACATGCTATCACAATTTTGATCCTCCACGGAATGGATGGCTCTCCCGCTTCGGTGATCTCCAGAGGTATAATTTTTGATGGAAACATGGAGGACATTGCGGCCACGACAGATTTTACCTGCACTAGCCACCATTAGTGTACATGACGGTCTTTGGCCGGCTCGAGTACCGACCCTGCAATCTCCCAATTACGAGGTCGGCGCTCTACCTACTGGGCTAGAAAGAAGAAGAAGGGAAATTGTTTTGTAAAAATTTTAGTGGGGAAAATATATTAGAATTAGGAAAAGTAAATTTATGATTCGATTTAAATATTACAAACTTTATAATTGATTGTAAGTTTTTAAAAATTATTTTTAAACACTAAAATATGATGCAATACCCAAAATTGCTATGTTATATACTATAGAAGGTTAATTTCAAGCTTATATCTATCGAAATGGTAGTAGTAATTGAGGATGATGCGTTCGATGTGCGCGTTAGCACATCAGCACATTAGCACATCCCACCTCACCACCTCTTGGTGCAGAACGAATATTATATCACTACTATTATTATTTTTTTTCGAATAAAATAAGTAGTAAGGTATTTTTTTCAAATCATTATTTATTCTCTCTTTCCATAGTAGATATTATAAATGCATTTGTGCTGTCTTAATAAATAAAATAATAATAATAATAATTTTACAGTCGGCTGCATAATTTTTCGAGCACTAGCCAATAATTCCTATGTTAAAAAAGTACACTTAAGACTGTTTTGTTAAATAAATCCTTGTCGAATCATGTTCTTAGACTGACTAAGAACATGACTCGATAAGGATTTATTTAACAAAACAGTATTAAATGTACTTTTTTTAGACAGGTATTATTGCTAGTGCTCGAATAATTTTGCAGCCGACTGTATATTATTTCAGCTTTCATAGTTTCGTATGCACTGCGAAATTATAAATATTTTTTTTTTTTGTGTGTGTGTTTCATATTAATATATTCATTGGTATTCAGTTTTCTTACTCATTACAGGACCCTCTCTTTAAACTTAAAGATCAGAAACCGTATTGTTTTATTACGAAAACTCGCTTGAAATTAAGGCATTGCTTCTTTCTTTCTTTCTTTCTTTCTTTCTTTCTTTTTTTTTTTTTTTTTTTTTTTTTTTTTTTTTTCCTTTTATAGAAAATAGCTCTTATCAACTTTCGCTTAGCATGGATTGATTCACTAATATACCTAGATAGCGTATCTTTTTTGTGTGTGTTTTTGTATGTATTTGTAAGATAATTTTAAACTTTATAATCGTAAGACAATATTTATTTGTATCGTTCGATTAAATGCTATAGCTATTCTCATATTTTTACTTTAATTTTTAAGCTTTGTTTCTACAATATGAAATAAATTAACATTTTCTTATGAATAATATTAGCTACGCGTATATTTTTTTTTTCAGATTCATCTCTTACTTGTTGCTATCTATGTATAACTCAACTACTGTTTTAAAAGAATGAATAATTAAAGTAATTATAAGACGGGATTTGAATTGCATGTTTATGAGTTATGGCTTGTTTATTTATTAACTTACACAGAATATTTTCTTTTTTTAAATTATGTAATAACTGTGTACTAGGGTTTCTGAATCATTTTTATTTTAACTATACCATGAGCCAGAAGAAGATGCTATAACCCTGAGCCAGAGGAAGATGTTTACAATACAATATCATCAGTCACGCTAGCTGGTAGAATTTTGTAAGGCATTAAATTTTATTACTTTATGCCTTGCAAGATGACTATTTAGTGATTAAACATAGGTTATGTGAGGTTAAATTGAATAATGAAGAATAATCCGACTTCATGAATTAATGAGACTCCTTTAGAAAAATAGAAATTTTATTTACAACATAATGAAACAACATCGGCCAGCGCCGGAATATATCTCCACTCTACGGAGAGGCGAACAGAAAAACTTGGATGCGCGCAGCCGATGCGCGTGTACACATCTTCGATGGGATGGAGAGAGAAAGAGAGAAGCGCGACTGTTACAAAAGCGAACTCTCTCCGCCACATAGTATCCCCCCAGTGACATAGTCACTCGGAGGAAGGATAGATATGGAGAGGGCGAGAGCTCGTTTAAGTGAAGCTCCAACTGTAACCGGTTCAGCCATATTGGTGCACTCAAAACATTTACGAAAAACGTATTGGGAAGTGCAAATAATGATCTATTTTATTAGTGTTTTTCTTACGAATCAAAGTTTCATTTTGAAATTTTAGCGTATTTATAATTATATGTATAATTAATAATTGGACTTAACACAAGCACCAATACCATTTTTGAAATTAGTTAATTTTCAGTAAATATATGTATATATATTATATAATGCGTTTGATAATAATAGAAAAGAATGAGAACGAAGAATACTTAGTCAATTAAATCACCACAGAAACATACACAGGCCAAACTAAGTAACTAGTTATCTTGATTGATTTATTGATCTAAATTGAATTAATTTATCTATATATGTGTAGATAGATAGATAGATAGATAGAAAATTAACTAATTTAAAAAATGGTGTTGGTGCTTGGATAAATTATTGGCCCAATTAACTACATCAGGGAGGGAGGGGGGGGGAGGGTTGTTACTTTTTACATTGAATATTAAAGCGCCTAGTTTCATTTCTAATTTTTTACAAAAATTTTTAATGTAAATTCTTTTATTATTATTATTATTATTACTATTATTATTATTATTCAAACAAAATTGTTTGGTTTTATTGCATAAGAAAACAAATTGCCACAAGTAACTCATTCCAAGTGCAAGGGTTTAAAACAATTGATATGAAATAAAACTTTCTTTTCATATCATTATAACTAACAGGGATCAAGAAAACTATTTTAGAAGGGTTTTATCAACTTCTACATACTTGCCAACCTTTTAATTAATTAAAAAAAAAAAAAGTGTATTTTAAAAATTGACATTTTAAACAATATAGACTGAATTTATATAAATATATAATTGATAAAAAGGAAAATATATGAATATTTACATAAGATTTTCTAAAAATAGTAATATTCCTTAAATAAATAGCCCATCTTTCAAATAAAATATTGAGATTATGTATATTAAAGAATTAATTTCAAATCCCAAAAATAGGACAAAGAAAATATCGCCTTACATTTGTAGCAGATTTTGCCTTATTAAGGAAAGAACAATTAAATTGTTCATAACAATTTTAAATTAAATTTTCATTAAATTTCAGGTAATGAGGATCAGAATTTAGTTTATAATTTTGTTATCTTGCTGAAAATACACTCATAATGACTATATAAATATATTTAATTACAAAAACATTATTTAAAAAACCCAAATATTTAAAATTATTTTGAGATAATTAAAATCAATATTGCAAATTTTACACCTACATTTAATAAGCCTCGCAGCATAGCAGCGCCACCTGTTGGGAAATTTACTACAAAGTGTTATCAGGATAAAATCCCATTAAGATCCAATGAAATATAAAATTTTACGAAATTATACACAACAGAAGATGAAATATAGCTTTATCTTAAATGGGAGTAATATGCATAGTAGCGCCACCTGATGGGCGATTTACTCCGAAATATAATCAGTACCAATTCATATGAAGATTTAACTAAATATAAAGTTTTGTGGAATTCCGCCCATTACTTAATGAGATACAGCAATCACAAATGTTGATGACGCATACATATATGCATAGTAGCGCCACCTGATGGGCAATTTACTCCGAAATATAATCAATACCAATTCATATGAAGATTTAACTAAATATAAAGTTTTGTGGAATTTTGCCCATTACTTACTGAGATACAGCACTCACAAATTTTGATAACGCATACACGATACACAGTCAGACTTGCATTTTTTAAAATGGTCAAATCATTTTCAAGGCTTTACAAAACGTGTAAATGCATCAAAAATTTTCACGAATTCAATACTTTTTTTTTCTGAATAGAAGAAAATAATAAAAATCATTATTTTTATCATTATCACATTTTCAAATAGAAAGCAACCTATATTCTCGCCAATTTAACATAATCTTAAAAACTATATTTCTTATATGTTTTTAGCTTTTTCAATGTGATATTTAACTTTAAATAAGAAAGTTTTTCCAGGCCGCTGTGCTGTGTAATTTTACGGCATAAAAAAGGAAAAGAATATTTAACGATGAAATGCTCCTGCTTTTATTTCATTATAAAAAAAATTTACAATAATCTGGTGTGTCACTCATACGACTTTCTCTTATCCTGAAATTTAATACTATAAATACAGGTTGGAGATTAAGAAGTAAGATAACGATGTTATGTAAACCTATGTTAAACAATTCAAATTAGACTTCGGGAGAGATTTATATGATAATTAGTTCTGTGTGAGGGGGGCTACCGCCCCCCTCAACCCGCCGTTTCATTAATGCACCTACATTTATATAGAATTTTTTTGGTTATTAAAAAATAATTCTGTTTTTAAAAAATAATTTATTAAAATAATTTTAAAAAATTGTCTTTTATGATAATGCAGACGATTTCCTTATTAGAGAAGTAGTATAACACCTTTTTTTTTTTTGTTTTTTGTTAAAAGTAAAAACAAATCGATAAATTTGTTTTAAATTATCGCAGATCAATGGTTCAACCATTCGTTTTAAAGGTACTGGCGAGCTCTTTTGAAAGATACCCCTCATGAAAATTTACTCCCCTCGAGGGGGGACTTCCCCCCCAGGAGGGAGGCGAGGCTCCTGCATACACAATATTTTTTTCCCCTGTTGACTATCTCTATTACAAAAATATATATTCGTTTCATTTGGTTTAGTGCAGTCTATAGATGTTAAACTCTACTTACCTGCAATTTCCCCCATAGACGTAATGTATTTGAATACTTTTGAGTGTCCCTGTACACGAACCATTTGCTTGATCTTAACGAAAAGTTTAGTGTAGCATCCTTATATGATACAAATTTAGAATACCAAGTTCGAACTTTCTGCCATAATTTGTTTTTGAGATATGCTGATAACAGACGGACACACACACACACAGACCATTTGCTAAAAACATGATTTTCGTATTCAGGGGACCTCAGAACATGTAAATATAACAAAAACTCGCGTTCGAAATTTTGACCCAAAAACAATACTTATGGGTAAGAGAAAGTAAAAAACAGATTGATACACTAAACAAAAAATATTTCTCAGTATTTTTGAAAGATAAACCGTGATTTATACCGTTTTTTCGTACGTTTAACACTAACGGCAATAGAATTTAAGCTAATGTTTTGGGTGCACAGTTAAAGGGACACGAGTTAAAGGGACCTGATACAGTTACTTCACTCTTTCTCCATTGAAAACCGGCTCTCGCCGTCTCCATTCTTATCCTTCCTCCGAGCATAGTCACGATACAAAGTATTCGGTTACGTAAGAATGCAGAGAATGCAATATAAGAATGCAATATAATATAAAAACAATTTGGTACATAAGTACAGAGATTTACAGATCTTGAAAAACACAATGCAATACAAAATGTAAAATATTGTATATAAAATACTATATATGAATGAATGATACAGTAATATAATATAAATGAGATTAAATGATACATTCTTATAGAACATTTTTAGGAAAATGTACACGCCGACCTGATCTGGTAATAGTATCTTTATGAACGTTTTCCGGCAGTTCTTCCGTTGTAACATTCAGTGGTACAGGCTGATCTGATTGTGATGGAAGTTGGAATTCGGGTTTAACTCTGTCGATTGGAACGGTAGTGCGTTTACCATTGAGTTCTATGACGAATGTCTTGTCGGCACGTTCTATTACCAAGTGAGGTCCGGTGTGTGGAGGTGTTAATGGTGGTTTTACACTGTCTGAGCGTAAATAAATGTGGTTACAATCTTGCAACGAATGGTGCACATAAATGGGTTGTTTGACAAGATGAACAGGTAAAACAGGACTTAAAGTATTCATTGTAAGTTTAAGTTGTGAAACATAATCCTCCGTGGGTTGTGAAGGTGTATTAGTAGAGTTTAGGATGTCTGAAGGCAGTCTTAATGTTGTGCGATATACAAGTTCTGCGGGTGAAACATTTATGTCGATCTGTCGAATGGCTGAGCGTATACTGAGAAATAGAATTGGTAAATTTTCTGACCATTTAATGGAGTTGCGGGCCATTAAAGAGCTTTTCAAATGACGGTGGACTCTTTCGATAATTCCATTTGAAATAGGACGATAACTTTTGCTATGTATTATTTTTATTCCTAAAATTTTAGTGAGTTCTCTAAATAAATTTGATTAAAAATTTCGTCTTTCGTCGCTCGTTATTGTTACAGACATCCAAACCGAGATATCCATTTGCTAATGAGAGCTTTACAGGTAGTCATAGCTGTCATGTCTGTAGGTACAGTCGGTAACAAAAGTGTCCGAGCACTAGCAAAAATTCCCGTGTAAAAAAAGTACACTTCATACGGTTTTGTTAAATAAATCCTTATCGAATCATGTTCTTACACTGACTAAGAGCAGGATTCGACAAGGATTTATTTAACAAAACCATATGAAGTGTACTTTTTTTACATAGGAATTTTTGCTAGTGTTCGGACAATTTTGTTACCGACTGTAGTACTTCTGGCCATCTAGTGACCCGATCAATTATGATCATGCAATATTGGTAACCATGCGACACTGGGAGAAGCCCAATGAAGCCTATGTGTATAAGAGCGAATCTAGAGTCAGGTGATTAAAAGGTGCCTATCCAAATAGGTGTCTATGAATTTTTCCACGTTGACAATTTTGGCAAGATTTTACCGCATTTTTAATGAATTTCTGCATATTAGGCCAAACAAATCTTTTTTATATCATTTTAGATGTTGCAGAAATACCTGGGTGTGAAAGATTATGAACGTGATTGAATATAAGTGTGCGATAAGATTCCGGAATGAAAGGACGAGGTGTACTTGTGCTAAGATCACAATAGAGAGTAACATTTTCTAATGGGAAATAATACTTTTGTAATTTAAGAGTTTGTGAAGACTGGGATAGAAGGTTTTGAAGTTCTGGATCATTAAGTTGTTCTTGTGATAATTTTTGAAAATCAAGTAAGGGGAATACAATTGCATTAATCTCAATCCGGGATAAAGCATCAGCTACAGTGTTATCGCATCCTCTGATATGCCATACAGTCGGTACCAAAAGTCTCCGAACACTAGCAAAAGTGCTTATATAAAAAAAAGCACACTTAATACAGTTTTGTTAAATAAATCCTTGTCGAATCCTGTGTTTAGACTGATTAAGAACAGGATTCGACCAGGATTTATTTAACAAAACTTTATTAAGTATACTTTTTTTACATAGGAATTTTTGCTAGTGTTCGGAGACTTTTGTTACAGACTGTATCTCTGTAGAAAATTGTCCTATGAAATCGAGCTGGCGAAGTTGTCTGGGGAGCATTTGTCGAGCTTTTTCTTGAAGGCGTATATTAGGGGGTTCTGGTCAGTACTGATTGTGAAGTTCCTTCCTTCTAGCATGTGCCGGAATTTTTTGATAGTTAAATATATGGCCAAAAGTTCCAGTCGTAAGTGGACCAATTTTTTTTTTTCCTTTTAGAGAGTTTTACGGACAGGAAGGCTATGGATTCCCATTTTTCATTACGTAACTGCATCAGAGAACTACCAACGGCTACGTCTGACGCATCCGTGAAAAGGCTTAAGGTAGCACGTGGGATTGGATAGTTAAGAAGGGTGGCTTCAGCCATTGCTTCTTTTGCATCTAAAAAGGCTTTATTAGATTCCTCATTAAAATTGAGAGGTTGTTCTGGCTTTTTAGATAGATTTTTTTTATTTCTTTTTGTTATTCTGACCTTCTAGTAATTTATTTAATGGGGGCTAAAATTTGTGAAGCTCTAGGAACAAATCGTCTATAAAAATTAAAAACACCTAGGAATTTTCTTTATTGGGTTAAAGAAGTGGGTTGTGGAAATTTTTGAATAGCTTCTACCCTATGGGGTAATGGTTTTAATCCTTGTTCTGAGACTTGAAAACCGAGAAATTCGATACATGGTACCCCAAAAAGACATTTGGAAACGTTTATACATAGACCATAATCACTTAATCTAGAAAAAAGATATTTCAAATGTAACAAATGTTCATCTTCGTTTTGAGAGGCAATCAAAATATCATCAACAAATGAAAATACCCCTGGAAGATCACGAGCGACTCCATCCATGAATCTTTGAACTGTTGCAGCAGCCCCACAGAGGCCGAATTGCATAACAGTGCTTTCAAAAAGGCCAAATGGTGTGGCTATGGCTGTTTTATGAACATCAGATGGGTTAATTGGTATTTGATGATAAGCTTTAATCAAATCTATATGTGAAAAAGTTTTAGAACCATTTAATTCTGAGGTGAAGTCACAAATATTTGGCACAGGGTATTTATCCTTCACTGTCTGAGCATTTAACATACGATAATCTCCAACTGGTCTCCATTCATTCCTGCCTTATATGGGCACCATATGGAGAGGAGAGGAATAATTACAGTCGGTAACAAAAGTCTCCAAACACTAGCGAAAATTCCTATATAAAAAAAGCACAGTTAATACAGTTTTGTTAAATAAATCCTTGTCTCTTTTTAGGCTGACTAAGAACAGGATTCGACAAGGATTTATTTAACAAAACTGTATTAAGTGTACTTTTTTATATAGGAATTTTTTGCTAGTGTTCGGAGACTTTTGGTACGCCATATGGTCTCATATGGCGTAAATTTATCATGTTTTGAATTTCTAATTCAGCAATTTTTAATCTATCAAGAGCTAGTCTCCTAGGCTTACATGAAAGAGGAGGACCTACAGTCGGTAAAAAAAGTGTCCGAACACTAACAAAAATTCCTATGTAAAAAAAGTAGAGTTAGTACTGTTTTGTTAAATAAATCCTTATCGAATTCTGTTCTTAGTCAGTGTAAGAACATGATTCAATAAGGATTTATTTAACAAAACAGTATTAAATTTACTTTTTTTACGTAGGAATTTTTGCTAGTGTTCGGACACTTTTGTTACCGACTGTACAGTTTCAATAAAATAAACTGTATTATGTTTTACACTACGATTAAGATCAGGTAATTTTGACAGTGAAGGATAATTAGACAATAATTTATGATAAACTATATCATGAGTAATAGTTTTAACAGAATGTAAATTAACAGCAATTACCATACAAGAAATTTTTAAATTAGTTTTCAGATCAACAAGCTTTTTCCTTCTTAAATCAGGTTGGTTGGTTGGTTGGTTGGTTGGGTTTTACGTCGCACAAGTGCTGCGCAGATGGGCAATTGGCGACGGTCTGGGACTCACCTCTAGAGGTGGTCCGGAGACATGCCATCGCAATTTTGATCCTCCACGGAAGTGATGGCTCTCCCGTTTCGGTGACCCCCAAAGGTATAATTTTTGATGGGAACATGGAGGACATTGCGGCCACGACAGATTTTACGTGCACCAGCCACCATTAGTATACACGACGGTCTTTGGCCGGTTCGAGTACCGAACCCGCAATCTTCCAATTGCGAGGCTGGCGCTCTACTGACTGGGCTACCGCGGCCCCTTAAATCAGGAGTTAAGTTAAAGTAATGTAAGAAATCAGACCCATGGATATTTGTTTTAACATTACACACATAAAAAGAAAAATTAAATGTTCTGCGTAGTCCAAAGTCGAGATTTAATGTCTTGCGACCGTAAACAAAAATGGGTGTTCCATTTGCCGCAGTAAATATCATTATATGTTTATTGCGTAGTTCTTGTTTCGATGCAGCTATCAAACATACATCTAAATTCTAAACCCGTGTCACACAAGACTTGCAAGTTTGTTCTGCGGTCTCTGATAAACAGGCGACGAGATTCGGAAGGGATCACGCACGTCGCCACTATGCTTTCCCGGCCTCGTTTTCCTTCTATGAGCAAGGTGAAACACATTTTTGGGCGTTCTCTTTAAATTTTCGATGATACCAGCAGAAAATATTTGGATTAGAAGCATCGGAAGATGATGAACTTCTTGTTTGGTTTCGATTTAGCGAGAAACTACGTCTTCGACGCAACTGAGAAACTTCTTTACGAAGTTTTTGAACTTCTTGAAAAACCATATCGACACTATTTGTTTCAGATGAAGCACTGGATTTTAAAGAAGAGACATCGCTTACCTGCGGGGGTGTTACTTCCATTATACGATCAGCAATGCTAGATGTTTTTTGTGAGTCGAGTGGCTGTACGGAGGCTAAAATAGATTGAACATTAGATGGCATTTGTTGCATGAAAAGTTCTAATAGTAATGCATCTGTAATGTTGTGATTCTCAGCCCGACGTTTCATATCGCGTAACAATTCTGATGGCTTCCTGTCACCCAGTTGTTCTCCAGCTAGTAATTTTCGGATCTCTTGAGTGCGACTTTCACCGCACCGTTCCAGTATCACCGTTTTAAGTTCATCATACGAAGTATCCGAGCGAGGCTGTAGAATGATATCTCTCACAAATGACGCTGTTTCAGGTGCTAAATGAGCGACACAATAATTAAATTCAGTTTTTACATCCGTTATAGCTTTTGGAGTGGCAAGTTCGAAAGTGGATTCTCACATTGCAAACCACAGTGCAGGATCTACTGGATTGTAGACAGGTATTTTTACCGCTGCTGAGTCCGTCATATTGTTCTCGAAGTGAAATCGAAAATATTAAAATTTGCACAATTCAAATAAGATCCGTGGTCACCATTTTTATGGTCTTATTCATCGTTAACTTCAACTCCCGGTTCAATGTAAAAACTTGAAAAGCGCGTAAAGGCAGAGTATAGCTTTCCAAGAAAACTTGCTGTCTGCTTCTGTCATCTAGCACCAAAGTTTTCATATAATTTATGATTGGTCATTTTCAGTTAAAAAATCTAAAAATATCATTGTCGCTAGATAGCAGATGCAATGCGAAAAACTTTGCTTAGAAGTTCAACCCTGACTTTATACGCTTTTCAAAATTTCGTGTTCAACCGGGAGTTAGAGTTATTGGTGAACACAGCCGTTAGTGATTAAACATAGGTTGTGTGAGGTTAAATTGAATAATGAAGAATAATCCGACTTCATGAATTAATGCGACTTCTTTAGAAAAATAGAAATTTTGTTTACAATATAATGAAACAACCTCGGCCAGCGCCGGAATATATCTCCACTCTACGGAGAGGCGAACAGAAAAACTCGGATGGGCGCAGCCAATGCACGTTGTACACATCTTCGATGGAAGAGAGAGAGAGAGAGAAGCGCAGCTGTTACAAAAGCGAATTCTCTCCACTGCAACTACTTGCTGGCTTTAAAAGGAAGAATGTGCTGGCCTTAAAACAGAGATGGTAATCAAAAGTTAATTAAGGTATGTATTCGGCATTTTTTTAAATATGTAATTAATTATATAAGTTTGCTCACATTGTTTGAGTTGTGCTTTTTATTTTTAGTATTCATAGATTTGTTTAGGAATCTGTTTGCATACTTAACACTTTATTAACCTAGTATACTTTCTATTTTTAATTTTGTTATTACTGTATATATGAATATCTGAATAACTTTCATACGTGAAGAAAACATTATTCAACCTGGTCATTCATGCTAGCTAGTATCATTTTGGAAGGCATTTAATGTTACTAATACGCCATCCAAGATGATTACTTGCTGGCTTTTAAAAGGAGAATGTTTAGAATTCGATGTTGATGAAAATCAAAGTAAATAAATAAAGGTATGTATTTTGCATTTTTATAAAATTATGTAATTAATTATAAAAGCTGGCTCACATGTTCTGAATTATTCTTTTTATTTTTACTTTGCATATTTAAAAAATAACTTAGACTCTGTGTATTAGTTATTTCAATTTAAAATTCATGTGTGTATATGTATTTAACAGGTGTGTTATGTATTGCAATTACGTAAGAATATAATTGTAAAAGGAAATATATATATATTCATGATTTTGTTTTCTTGTCGATTGTGAAGAATTTCTTCTCAGTACAAACCTAATGCTACATTCAAACAAAAATACTAAATAAAAGATAAAAATTTTTAAATATTCGGTAAAACCTTTAATAAAGAAATATATATATATATATATATATACACATATGTATATACATTATTATTATTATTTCTAAAGCTATTTTTCATAAAAGGTTAAAAGTGAGTTATTTTGAAATATTTTTTTTATTTAATATTTTGTCATCAGATCAATTCTCTTTTAATGAAAATAAAACGTGTTTATAAAATCACATCGTTTAAAAAATCCATCTGACAAAAGTATTAACATTCTTAGAAATCTGATAGAAACTTAAAAAATCATTCTATTTCAAAATGCTTTTTGAGAATTTTTCTGTTTCTCGATAATCAATAAATTAAAGAATCAAAAACCTATAATAAGAGGGGGGAGAAAAAAATTGAAAATCCTGCGTGAATCACTTCATCACTTCCTTGTGAATACAACAATACCTAGCCTGTATTTGTAACTTTTAGAGAAAACCCTGAGAAACTTTGACAAGCAGCAAACTGTAAGATTGAACACGTTATTTCCCATCTATCAGCTTTGAGAGCAGAACCTCTCAGCTATTGATATTTTATGTTAAGCGTACATATGAGTGTAACAGTATTGCTGTGGTATGTAATTTCATGCATTTTGAGCTTCCTGCACAAAGACATATAGTGGTTTTTGGTTTTACTGTTCATTGAGCATACATAGGTACGTAATGTAATACTTATAACTTATTGCTGTGATATGGATTTTTGTGAATTTTGAGAAACATGCAAGATAGGAGTTATCAATGAGTGAGATAGGTGAACCAGTTAAGTTTTTCTCTTTGCTTCGTTTTCATGTACTCATGGCATACATAGTATAGTGGTTTTAGTAATTGATACTATACGAAATTTGTGCTTAGTAAGGTAGGGATATCCAGTGATGTTCTATTTTGTTTTCATACATACGAAGTAATGGTTTTGTAAACCCGATTAACTACTCTAGAAGCATAGGCTTGGTGTTGGGTGAAGGTTCTCCGTGGAAGTCTTTCAAAGGGGACATAGCTTTTATAATAATGTGATTTTTGGAGAAAAGCATGGAAAATTCTAAACAGTTACGTTGACGAGCAAAGCCTGGGACTGAACGTGGCATTTCTTGTGTATCACTTCAAGAGCATAACCTGTCAGCAACTGATGGGCTTCTTGTGCGCAAAGCATACATATGTTTGCAACGGTGATTACTGCAGTATATAATTTCATGTATTTTGAGCTTCATGCACAGTGAAGTAGGGTATCCAGTGATGTTTCTCTTTTTGTATTGTTTTCCTGTATCTGAAGCATACATAAGTGCATAATAAGTTGTTACTTACGAATTCTTGTTTATTTTAATATTATGTTCATACATAACAAGGTAGCTGTACTAGAGGTCTGCCCAGGCTGAAATTCTCAGTTGGTCTCGAGTTTAATATTTCTTCACTCCTCAAACCAGGCTAGGCTCGGGCTAAATTTTTATTTATATATATATATATATATATAAATAATATATATACTTGGCCAGGCCTGGATAAGAAATTTTCTCGGCCTTCTCAACCCGGAATTTTTTTTCCCACTTTCCTCGTCAATTAACGAAAAAGGTAAATGATAAAACGTTTTCTTTAGTCATTTGGTTACAAACTACACTTTTCCCTTCCACCACCACGGAGTGCACAGACGTGCATATTAGTGATCGATGTAAAACGAAATTTCGTGCCTTCTAAAGATTCATGCAGAATGCGGGGGGGGGGGGGGGTATCCAGTGCTGCTTCTTTCGGTTTTCATGCACGCGGAGCGTACAGACGTGCATATTAGTGATCACTGTAAAACAAAATTTTGTGTGTTTTAAAGATTCATGCAGAATGCGTGTGAGGTATCCAGTGATGTTTTTATTCGGTTTTCATGTACAGACGTAATTATTATTGATTGCTGCGAAGCGTCGGCGTAGCGCAGTGCTAGTGCGATGTTAAATGCAACTTTCCTTGCGTATCTCCAAGATTCACGTTAACTGCCCATAACGCAGTAGTAGTGTGACGTTAAATCCGCTCTACTTATACTATATATGTTTCGTTTGGTTTTTCTTTTTCAATTTTGGTAACAGTAGGCAATTTGATGTGAGAAACACGTTTGTAAATTGAGTTAGTCGGTTTTTTTTTTAATGTAAAATTGTGATTTATTGGTTTTGTAGAATTGAGTATTTATGTACAATATATTAAAAAAAGGTTTGCAGTTGTGTTCGAAATGGTGTTAATTTGGTTAGTGTACATGGTTACTTCGAAATTTGCAGAGAGCATTTATTCTTCGTTTTTCCAAAGCTTATAAACACTGTTTTCTACCAAAATTCTGAAACGGGTAAGTAAAACAAACCTTGTTTTTTATTTATATATCTATTTGTTATGTCTGTTGGGTTATTTATGCTGTTTTTGTTTTGTAATGTTTAATATTTGTTAGTTTTTGTCTATGGAAATTGTACAAATTTTAAAATTTGAATTTTATTTGTATTTTCCTTTGTTGAAGTTCTTGAAAAGCTACTTTTTACGCTTTATTTTCAGGTAGTTGTGTTAAAACACGTAAAATCGGCTATTTTGGAAAAGTCGGGAAACGAAACCGCGAAGTCGCGCCAAACTGGAGAGTTTGGAAAAAATCGCTAAGCAGTATCGTAAAGCACATTTTTTCCTGAAAATGTGCTACAGTTAAAATTTTCAAAGCTATTTGCACTATGAACGAGCAAATTGTTTTAAGTTCTAAAACGGCGATAATGTGCCACCAAGCGGAACTTTGCTGTTGACGTTGATGATTGTCTTTACACACAAATTAAATTGAAAATTTTGATTGTTCTGTAATTTTAAATACAAAAAACAATAACAAATGCCATTTTTAAATGCAAATCACACCAACGAGCTAACATGAAACGCACCAACAAAAGTCGCTTTCAATATAATAAAAATAAGAACTAAAACATATATTATTAAAAGTAAAATATTTAAATTTAGACCTTTTTTTTCCTTCTGTAGATTACAGACATCGGTATTAACAAGACATATTATAGACATCGGTATTATGCCTTGCTTTGTGAGCATTGAAACTTAACACGTTCGCTGCCGGTTTCACGTGACTAAAATTTGAAATGACGTTTTTTTCCTTTAACCCGCCGAATATGTTTGACGTGTTGCACAAGAGCGCTACATCGCCAGATGTTATAGGCTAGTGTTTACCTTTGCTTGTTTGCGTCATGTGTTACGTCAAACGTGTAAAAATTCATCTTCTCGTTACAAGCAAACTCTGAAGTTAATGAGTAATAAGTTAAATTTCCATAGCAAATAGTTTCGTTTGTACTGAGCAGATAAAATATCTCGCTGACGCCATCACTTCGGTGGCATATTGATGATACGTGTTTTATCAGAGAGAAAGTATTCTATTTTGAAATACCCTTCCATGGAGGATCAAATTTTTGATCGCATGTTTCCGGACCACTTCTAGGGCTGAGTCCCCGACCGTTGCAATCGCCCATTGCGCAGCACTAGTGTGAAGTAAAACCCAACCAATCATCTATTTTGAAATATGAATATTTGTGATGTTTGCGTTAGTACTGTTTGGCTGGTTGAATAGAGTTGGAATTTAAGAGGTACTTTTGAATTTAAGAGGTTGGTTTGTTGATTGTGTTTTACGTCACACTAGTGCTGCGCAATGGACAATTGGCGATGGTCTGGGTCTCACCCCTAGAGTTGTCCAGGGACATGCCATCACAATTTTGATCCTCCACGGAAGGGATGACTCTCTCGCTTCGTAGACACCCAGAGGTATAATTAATATGGGAACATGGAAAACATTGCGGGCACGACAGATTTTATGAGCACCATCCACCATTAGTATACATAATGGTTTTTGGCAAGCTCGAGTACCGAACCCGCAGTCTTCCAATTACGAGCCCGGTGCCCTCCCGACTGGGCGGCAACCACGGTCCTGAATTTTAGAAGCATATTTTTGAATTTTATGCCAATATTGGTTGCTACAGTACAAAATTTTGTATACAGATCAGAGTACCATTATAATAGAGAATCGTTAAAATTTGCTATAATTATCCAGTTGCAGATTTATTTTTTCATTCCTAATGAATGAGGACTATAAATAAAATATTAATGATAAATAATTTACTTTATACAACTTTTGAAAACTTTTAAATTTAAAATTCCTAAGTAAAAAAGTATACATCATACATTTTTGTTAAATAAATCCTTGTCAAATCCTGTTCTTAGTCAGTGTAAGAACATGATTCGATAAGGATTTATTTAACAAAACCTTATGAAGTGTACTTTTTTTACATAGGAATTTTTGCTAGTGTTCGGACACTTTTGTTACCGACTGTACTTATAGCTGTTAAATTATTGGAAATAAAAAAAAACTATCATCTAAACACTTATCATCAATTACTAATGCAACACACTTTTCAGGGACATTTGGTGTGATTGTATAATCTAAGTTTTATTTTTGTATTTGTGATTAGTTATAAATTCGTAATTATTTTTTTTTTCTTTTAATTCTATTTTATGAAAATTTTTCTTTTGTCCTATGTATTATTATTATTCGGATTTTTTTTTTCAAGACGCGTTTTCTTTTTAGGTTAGATCGCCGAAAAGCTCGCTTTCGTATGCCGCCGGTGTAAGGTTGCTATTCGGAACACGATGCGAAATGACGCCGTCATGGCGATTTTCGAAATTTCGCCAAGCGGCAGCCTAAAGTAAACTTTCACCTGTAAAGTGAAACGTCACATCCCGCGCTGGCGCGGGATCGGCAGCGAACGTGTTAAAAAAAAAAAAAAAAAAAAAAAAAAAAAAAAAAAAAAAAACCTGGATACCACTGATTTGTCATGTACAAAAATCTGAACTGTCGCGGTCAGCAGGCTCGTTGCTGTATGGTTGCTTCTTGCTTCGTGAGCATTAAAACCACGGAAAACATCACTGGATACCCCTAATTTGCGGCACATGAATCAGTAAATGCATGAAAATTTGTACAGCCATGGTCAGTGTCCCGATGGATGCTCGCCTCGTAACCATTAAAACGAACCTAAAAAAAATTACTGGATACCCCTAAATCGTGGTGCATGAATCAGTAAATGCATGGAAATTTGTACAGCCATGGTTAATATCCCAATGTATAAATAAATAAATAATAATCACTGAATGCATCTAAATCATGGTTCATGATTTAAAAAAACCTTACATATAATGTGAAGGGCACGAAAAATCTATACAGTAGACTATCATGCCTCCCCTTCCCCCTTTTTTTTCTTTCTAAAATGATTAAAAAATATACAAAATAGACTGAAAAAATTAAGTTTTAAACCTTAAAAAAATATTTAAAAACACTAAAATCTAAAATTAATCTTACTTGCAGATACTATGAAGACGATTTCAAAAAGAAACAAAAGCGAAAATAAAAGCCACCTAAAACAATTAATTATCCTCAAGCAAATGGCAGATTTGCATTTAATTTAATTTAAAATCACCTCTGTTAAGAAAGCAAAACCAATCAGCCAATTCTAATGCTCACGCTAAGTGGCTAAGCCAATGAGACGGAAGCAGCGGTAGGGTTACATAAGGAGAAGGAAAGTGCAGTGCGTCATCGCCAGCTTGGGGGTACCGGATTCTGGGATGAAACCGAAAAGGGGGGTGGGGGGAAGGTTATTATTGATTATTTTGCTTGTTTCCAACATATTTAGTGATTTTTTGGTTTGCCAAAGAGGATAATATCTTATGTATGCAGCAAAAGGGACTCGGGAATCGGGATATAATACAGAATTTTGCCATTGTGGCGAGTTTTTGAAAATATGAATAGGACAACAAGGAACAAGATTTTTTCCATATAAATTTTTTAGATCCGATCCTAGATTTTTTCCAGAGCTTTTACAAAGCTTAATAACAGGCGTTTGTGTGGTATTTATATGCGATGCTTAAAATATTTTTTGTTTTCTATGGAATTTCAAGATTTTTGAAGAATATTATTTTTAAAAATTGTCTTTTGTGTTGAATTTGTCATTTAAGCAGACCGGAAAAGCCCTATCCCACCATGTTAAATTGATTAACTTTATGTACATTTCTCTAAGAAATAGTGAAAAATAGTCATAAATTTTTCAAGGCAGTCATAGTATTTGTTTTAGATACTTTAATAGACCAATTTTTTTTTTTCTAATGAAACTAAAAAAAAATTTAATAATTCTTATAGAAAATCACCTTTAAATTAACATTTTTGGTAAAATTTCACTGCCTAAAATAAATAATTATCCAGAAATTATCAAAGCCCTGGTTAAGATACAATATAACCTAATATAAGTGTCAGTAAAAATCTGTTCTAAAGTTAACAGGTATTTAAAAAATAGGAATATGAAGCTGAAATATCCCGATTTTTATAAAAACTCATTTAATGATTTAATTGACAACAGTAAGTTATGAAGTGAACTCAGAAAATAATAATAATAATAAATAAATTCTAACATTCATTTTATATACATAAACATGTGTGATACATCGCGCGAAAGATAAGTTTAAACTATTAAACTATATAAAAACAAATATATACACCTCTTCCCCTTTGAATTGTTTTGAGTACGGGTTCGTTTTGCTTGTTGGAAAAGCTAAAACCATGTTTTAGAAACATTTTGTTATAAGAGGAAAAACACAGACGATTTGCATAATAACCTATCATACATTAGTTCTCGCTACTATGTATATTTTTAGAGACTTTTCTCCAATAAATTTTATGCATATTCATATATGCATATGCATATTTTATTCTCAAAATATCCTACATTTATAATAAGAAATAAATAAATATATATATATATATAATAATTTATTAAAGTATTATTTAACAAAGTGTTTTTAAATCAAGGGAAACTGAACATAATGTTATAAATTATCTATGATTTCAGATAAATAGATGTTTATAACTAAATGTAACAATAACAGAAATAATATTAAAACTTTTAAATCTATAATTATTTTTTATTTACGATCTGTAATGTAAATTGCGCGGAAGAAGAGTCTATAGGAATTAAAACTAGATAGGGCAGCGAGCGCGGGAACATAAGCTTCTCTTTCCGCATTAATTCAGCCCAGTCCAGGAAAGCGATTCGATCGCCGCCTGGTGTAGTATCTTTGAAACTTATCGGAAGAAAGGGAAAGCCCGCCCCTTCGGCTTCAGTCATCCAACGAACGAACAGGCAGAAATGTAAAAACGCGCTGATTGATGTATTTTCGAGATTTGGTCGCCCTCTATCTGTAAGATGAAAATTACTACCTTTCCGTAACATACGTAATACATCCTTCTCTTTTAATCCGTGGTAAATTGTAAATAATAACAACAAACTATTATTCAAATTGAGATTTATTCGTATTATTCGATATGTTTATGCGATTCTGTATTCTGATTAGCTTATCAGTCGTATAATCGATATTGGACTCCAAAGATTAAATCGGAAGTAAAATTGAACCATTGTTTTTCTTTTTTTTTAGTATTTATGGGAGCCGAAATCGTGACGTATGCGTTAAGGATCTTTATTCTTGACCTTTAATAAATAAGACTACTATATAGTAGGATGACCATATGTCCTCGAATCTCGAGGACAAAACTACCTCGTCCCCAAAAATTACAACACATTTGGTGACGCCGGTTATAAAGTTATTAATGTTTTATTATAGTAATGTATTATATGTATAATAAATAAGCTGAAATAAGTTCTTTTAGGTGTTTTATACATAAAAATTACTAAAATTTTACAATTTAAGTTGATTTAATTATTTTTTTGTCCTCGAAAGTCCAGGACACTGCCATCTTTGTCCCCAAATTCAGTTTAAAAAATATGGTCACTCTACTATATAGTAGTATAGTTATATAGTAGTCTTAACCTTTAAGGAAAAATCTTTAAGTTAAAGATCTTTAGTTAAGGATCCTTAACAGCGGACATCTGAATTGGGGGGGGGGGTTACTTAAATAATGCTGGGATAGTTTAATTTGCATAAACATACCTTAGGCTCAGCAATTTTTCATAGAAAAAAGTGTTTCAAAGTATTTTGTGATGTATAAATCAGAGGGGCTTACTTTATTCTCATCGAGATCATCTCGAGATCGAGAGTGACGTCTTTCGTTATTTTCTGGAAACGATACTTCAATAACGAAGTGTGCAGGAATTGGTACTTTATTCCTCTCGTCCGATAAGTGAAATCGAGATGATATCGACAGTAAGTCCCTCCCTTCGAAATGACATAACAGCGAAGGAGGGGTTACTTTTAGCTTCTACTTCGCATTTTTTAACCAATGAAAAAATAGAAAACTATTTTCTGAGATTCATGGCGAACGTTAACTGTAATCGGCTTCGAATCGCACATGCGTGCTGTTTGTTTGTTGTCGAATTGTTTACAAATTGCATGCGCTTATTATTTTAAAAATAATAGTGCTCTCCTTCTGAAAAAAGGAAAACATTATTTATGTAATGGGATTGGTGGTTCCTAGATGTACAAATTATAGAATAGATGCAACCAAACTTCAAACCTTTTTAGATACACATTTTCTTTGTATTTAACACATTAAAGTATTTATATTTTTATATAAGATGCAATTTTTTGTGTGTGAGTGTGTTCAGTCTTTAATACATTTTAGCAATGCCATTGAGCCTATTTTAAAGCATGAAGCGTGCAAATTTTCTTTCATTTAAATGCTAGAAGCAAATGTATTTAAAGTGACTGCAAGAAGAAAATGTATCAGTCTCAATAGAAACAATAAATTGTAAACAGAAATTCTTTTTCTAATACATTTTTTAATGATAATTAGCTGATTATGATTGTATCGTTAAGTTATCTTAATTTACATATTGCACTTTTATTACGTAGAAGTTGCTTAAATTAGCCATATTAATACTTTAAATTAGCCATATTAAAGAAAATATAAAACTTAAGAAGGAATGGAGATAAGTTTTAAGAATTAATTAAAAAATTAAATTTATTTGAGCTAGTAAATTTAATTGTTCTTATAATTGAACTTAGTCATCAAAGGATAATTTAATTTGGTAAAAAATAATTATTTTTGATCGATGTAGTATTCAGTGGCATTAAATCTTCTGTTACTCTGGTTATTGCTGCATTTAATAAAATACTTTACTATATATGTATGTATGTAAATACAGTCAAACCTCATTAACATGAACATTGTTAATGTGATTTACTTTTAACATGAAGTGTTTCCACAATCCTCATCAAAATGAATGTTAGTTTCTGATAACATGAACAATTCGAGTACAATTTCATATACTCAAAGTGTACACAAGTACCTATTACTAATTACTGGAGCACAAAATTTTGTTTGAGATAGAGTTATTCAGTAATATTTTTTCTTGTACACGAAGCATACAGACATGTCTATTACTTTTAATAAAAAAGCACCACAAAACTGGCGCTGTAAAAAATATTACTTACATACTTTGAATAAACACCATAAAATGCAATAAACTCACAACAATTGCATTTAATGGTGTTTATTCAAAGTTTGTAAGTAATATGTCTATTACTTATTCCTGCGGTTGGTAATTTTGAGCCTGTACATACGTGATTTTGAGTTTTAATTTTTTTTATTTGTGACAATTATAATTCCATACTTATTCAGTATTTTTTTTTTTTTATGGTGATTTTCTTTTATATATGTATTGCTTCTGATCAAATTGCTTTTCTTCGATGTGTTTTCTTGTTTGGTTATATCGCTGAAAAGCTCCCTTTTCTATACTGCCAATGGAGGGTTACTATTCGGAATGGTACCATCCTGGCGAATTCCAGAAAGTAATGGAATAGAAAAGGAAAAGTATAATATGATAGGGATGCACCGAATATTCGGTATTTGGCCGAATCAAACTATTCGACTAGCCGAATATTCAGTTTGGCTGAATATTAAATTATTCAACTAGTTGGAACGCACAAAAATTCAAAAAAAAAAAAAAAATAAATAAAATAATAATAATAATAATTATTTGAAAAAAATTTGCCATTTTTAATTATAATTAAGATTTTCAGAGTAATTAAGAAATATAATAACTACAGAATTTTGGATAAACACCATAAAATGCAATAAACGTGCAACAATTGTTTCGGATTGAAATAACACACGACCCAAAACAATTGTTGCAAGTTTATTGCATTTTATGGTGTTTATCCAAAGTTCTGTAGTTATTACTTTAAAACGTCAGTTCTGTGGTGCTTTATTATTATAATTATGAAATAGTTTATATTTAAAGGAAAACAATTATTTCATCTAATTTCAAGTTACATTAAAGAAAATTATTAGTTACATTAGTCATAACAATTAATAATATCTAACAAAAGTTGTCTTTATCAATAACAGTATAACGATACGTTTCTAAGTTGAGTTAAGAAAGAATGTACATAATTCACATGATGTTACAAGTTACAATCTAGGAAACTTGAAGAGATCAAACACAGGTCGGATCCAAATCTGGCAAGTAAAATGACACAAGTCATAAATTAGCAATTTTTAACTTGCCACTCAAAAATGTATATGAAGTGCCCCAACAGGCACGAAGAGTATTGCATCCCTATCTCACAATTTATTCTCATGAGAGTGAGAGGCATTTACAACAGTTTTGATATAGGTTATCCAGTACGTTGTTACTTTTAAATTGATTTTTCTCAAATGCTGCGTTTCTGTTTTTTACTTTCTGTTACCCATAGGTTCACACTCGGGTGCCTTCGGGGCGGGCGAGTTACAAGTATCTTACCCATAGGGTCGAGAAAGTATTATTTTAAGGTCAAAATTTTTAACGTGAGTTTTTGTTATATTTACATGTTCTGAGGTCCCCTGAATACGAAAATCATGTTTTTAGCAAATGGTCTGTGTGTCTGTCTGTTATCATCATATTTTAAGAACAAATAGTAGCAGAAATTCCAAACTCGGTATTCTAAATGTGTATTATATAGGGATGCTAAAGTAAGCTTTTCGTTGAGATGAAGCAAATGGTTTGTGTACAGGGACACTCAAAAGTATTCAAATGCATTACGTCTATGGGAGAAATTGCAGGTAAGTAGTTTAACGTCTATAGACTGCACTAAATCGAATGAAACGAATATATATTGGGGGGGGGGAGTCCTCCGTCGAGGGGAGTAATTTTTCATGATGGGTATCTTTCAAAAGAGCTCACCAATACCTTTAAAAAGAATTGTTTAACCATCGATCTGCGATAATTTAAAATAAAGTTATCGACTTTTTTTATTTTTAACAAAAAAAAAAAAAAAATTAATGTAATATTGAGAATAAATGCAACTTTTTACTTTCTCTTACCCGTAAGAGAAAGTATTGTTTTTGGGTCAAATTTTCGAAAGTGAGATTTTGTTATATTTGCATGTTTTAAGGTCGCCTGAATACGAAAATCATGTTTTTAGCGGTTGGTCTGTGTGTGCATGTGTCTGTCTGTTATCAGCATATCTCAAAAACAAATTATGGCAGAAAGTTTAAACTTGGTATTCTAAATGTGTATCATATAAGGATGCTACACTAAACTTTTCATTAAGCTCAAGCAAATGGTTTGTGTACAGGGACATTCAAAAGTATTCAAATACATTATATGTCTTTGGAGGAAATTGCAGGTAAGTAGAGTTTAACATCTATAGAGTGCACTAAACAAAATGAAACGAATATATATTTTTTGTAACAGAGATAGTCAACTGGGAAAAAAAAAATTGTGTATGTAGAAGCCTTGCCTCCCCCCACCCTGGGGGGAAATCCCCCCTCAAGGGGAGCAAATTTTCATGATGGGTATCTTTCAAAAGAGCTCGCCAATACCTTTAAAACGAATGGTTGAACCATCGATCTGTGATAATTTAAAATAAAGTTATCAATTTTTTTCATTTTTAACAACAAAAAAATTTTTTTTTTTTTTTTAATGTAATATTAAGGATAAATTTAACTTTTTTTTTTTTTTTTTTTTTTTTTTTTTTTTTTTTTTTAATTTAGTGTTATACTACTTCTCTAATATGGAAATCGTCGATAACTTTTTAAAATAATAATTTTAATAAATTATTTTTTAAAAACCGAATCAAATTCTATTGAAATGCAGATGCATTAATGAAACGGGGGGTTGAGGTGGGCGGTAGCCCCCCTCACACAGAACTAATTATCACATAAAACTCTTACGAGGATTGAATTGTGTAACATAGGTTTACAAAATAGTACTTGTTATCTTACATCTTAATCACAAACCTGTATTTGAGGAGCAAACATACAAACCGTGTTTTCTCCTTCGGATACAAATTTTCAGACAACACAAAGACTGGTAAATTAAAACAATAACTAAACTTAAAAACTAATTTTCATTTGTTTAAATGTATTACTAGATACTAGGACAATATGTAGACATATCTAGGAAGATATGTAGACATACTACTTTTATGTTAAGTGTAAAGAAAAATCACTATCTCAAGTTTTTATTTTTGGAGAAAACACGGTTTGAATGTTTGCTCCTCATTTATAGTATTAAATTTCAGGGTAAGAGAAAGTCGTGTGAGTGACACACCAGATTATTTTTTTTAATATTTAGTGTGACTCTACTTCTCTAATATGGAAATTGTCTGCATTATCATAAAAGATAATTTGTTTAAATAATAATTTTAATATATTATTTTTTAAAAACAGAATTATTTCTTAATAACTGAATTAAATTCTATATAAATGTAGGTGCATTAATGAAACGGGGGGTTGACAGGGGCTAATGCCCCCCCCCCCACAAAACTAATTATCATATAAAACTCTTCCGAAGCCTAATTTGAATTGTTTAACATAGGTTTCATCACAGTACTTGTTATCTTACCTCTTAATCTCCAACCTGTATTTATAGTAATAAATTTTAGGGTAAGAGAAAGTCGTGTGAGTGACACACCAGATTATTCTTTTTAGAGTGGGTGCAAAAGAAAGTTTGCGCGTTTATTAAGAGGCCAGACAGTTAATAATTTTCTTTGACTGTGAGTCCAGCATTACACCACTACTTATGTTTGATAATATTTCCTAATATTTTTCTACATTTATATAAACCATAGTTTCTGATTATTAGTTTTTTGTAAAAAATTTTTCACAATTAAAAAAATAAAATTTTACTAAATGTAAATGGTATTTCTGAAAAAGTTCACAAAAAATTAGCTGATTGACACTTCAATATAAGTAAATTAGCCAGCCGATTATTCGGTATTCGGTCGAATAGTTACTATTCGATTTGAAAAATATTCGGTATTCGGCCAAAACTGCTATCCGGTGCATCCCTAATATGAATACTTTTTTTCAAATGTATTTTTTGAGGTGCTTGCATATTATCCTCATGCCACTAAGTAATCGCCAATTTTTAAATATAAATAATATGGTAAATTTATAATTAACTAGCAGGCTTTGCCAGCTTCACTGGTCATTATATTGAAATTAATTCTCAAAATACCATATCATTAATAATAATAATTAAAAAAAAAAAAAAAAAAAATCATTGAAATCAGTCAAAATCCAAGTTAAAGTTCTCGCTACCTTCGGTAGCGGTTTTCCTGCTCACCACACTTCACAAAATCCCTTTACAGTGCATGTTGCATACACATACCTAACTGACACATTAAAAAAATCGGGATTCTGAGATTATTTAAGGCAGAGTTACGTTTTAAAATGTGTTTTTTAGCTAACCTCCCCACCCCGCTCTTAAAGGAAAGGAGGAGGGAATTTCGCAAAATATCTTTGTATTATGAGTTAAATACATATAACTGACCCACACATTGAAAATCTTCCTAAGATAATTTACTGCAGAATTACACATTTGTGTTACATGTTATTGTGTTACACAATACGTGTTTTCCCCCTGCCCCTCAGGGGAGGTAGGGTGGAGTTTCACAAAATCACTTTGTAGTGTGTGTTGAATACGCATATACAGTCCACACATCAAAAATTGCTATTCTAAAATTATTTGGATCAGAGTTAAGCATGGAAACATGTTTTTACCCCCTCTACCCCCCCCCAACCCTCAAGGGGGGATAGCATAGCATTTTAAATAATCCCTTTGCATTTTGTGTGTTTGAGTATGCATAACCAATCGACATATAAAAAAAATCGCCTACCTGAGATAATTTGGAGCAGAGATACTCTTTAAAGCGTGTTTTCCCCCCACCCCTCGTCCTTAAAGGGGTGGGGGAGGGGAATTTTCACAAGATCCTTGTATAGTGCGTGTTGGGAAAACATATAACTAGCCAGCACATAAAAAATCGCCTAAGATAGTTTGGAGCAGAGTTTCGCATGGAAACATGATTCCCCCACCCCACCCCCTAGGCGAATAAGGTGGAATTTTGCAAAATCCCTTTATAGTGTGCCTTGATTATGCATGACCAATCGACGTATCAAAAAAATTGCTATTCTGAGATAATTTGTAGCAGAGTTACTCTTAAAAGCGTTTTTTGCTCCCTTCCCCGCCGTTGAAGGGGGAAGAAATTTCATAAGATCCCTTTATAATGCGTGTTGGAAAAGCATAAACAACCCACACATAAAAATTAATCTTATTGAAATAATTTGAAGCAAAGTTATGCTTGGAAACATACTTTCCCCCCACCCCACCCCACCCCCAAGGGGGGGGGGGAATAGGACAGAATTTTACAAAATCCCTTTGTAGTATGTGTCTTGAGTATGCATAACCAATTGACATATCAAAAAATCATTATCCTGAGATAATTTGGAGCAGAATTACTCTTATAAAGGGGGGGGGGAGAAATTTCATAAAATCCCTCTACTGTTTGTGTTATGGAGGCATAAACAACCCACACATAAAATTCAATTTTGCTGAGATAATTTGAAGCAATGTTATACTTAAAAACGAGTTTATTGCCCCTTATACAAAATTTCATTACAATGGGTGTTGGGAAAACGTAAATAAGCCACACACTAAAACTTGTGACCTCAGCTCCTATAGATTTTCCCGGACGAATTCAGTGCTAAAATGTGGCTCGAATTCGTCCCCTCATAACTCCCCCCCCCCTAAAATCGAAAAAACACAAAAATGAGTTTTTGGAAATATCCTCAAGAAGGTTCTTGGCGGTTTTCTATATCTTTGTGCTATTATTGGTAGAGTTTTACTCGAAAATCCGTATTTTTCTAAATTTGCCTCCAAAAATTGTTTTTACCCCCACCCTTAAAAATCCAAAATCGCAGAAAATACTTTTTTTTGTACTCAAGTCTAGTCTCTCTCTCTGAAATTTCTTCACAATGAAGCAATTTGGAGTTGAGTTATGCTTATAAAGAGGTTTTTGCCTTCTGCCCCCCCTCCCCCCCCAGGGGGAATGAGGGGATATTTCACAAAATCCCGTCTTAGTGGGCATCAGTGTCCTAAAATTAACGTGATTACCAAAATTTGCGACTTATCTCCCATAGAATCGCCACGGCTGTGTTGAGTCGGTTATCAGTGAGTTTACTCTTTTATATATACAGATAACTGTTTATAATTTATTTTTATTTACTGATACATTATTACATGTATTTACGGTACTGTACACACCAGTTACAATAGTACTCAAATGTACCAATAAATGTAATTGTATTTGGCTGAGTATAAATCTCAAAATGTACAATATTCGATTCTGTAGCAATTATTATCACGAGTGTATGTATGTAAGCTTCACGCATATGAAAAGCCAAAAATAAATAAACAAATAAAAAAGATAAACTATGGAGGAAATTTGAAGTGGAACACTATAAATTGGTAACGACACAAAATATCAGATTGAAAGAAATAGTCCTGTCGTACTAAAAAAAAAAAAAAAAAAAAAAATTGTGTGCCGCTACCATATTTTCTATAAATCTAAAAAATGTGAGAAAATCTGTATTGTAGCAATCACTTTCAAGCACGTTTGTAAGCTACATGCACAAGAAAATTAAAAAATATATATATCACTTGTATTGCTACCTTATTGTGTATGAATCACAAAACTCGGTTCTGTAGCAATTACTATCATGCACATATGTACTCTTTTGCACATGAAAAAAACAGCCTTCACTGTTTGCCGCTACCTTGCAGTGCATGAATCTGTAATATGCAGGAAAATCCATATAACAATATTTACCACAGTTCACGTATGCACACTTCACACACATAAAAAAAAAAAAAACACTGGGTTCTGTTACCTTGCTGTGTATCAATCTCAATATGCACGAAAATCTGTTTCGTAGCAATCACTATCATACATGTATTTACACTTCATGCACACAAAAACAAAAAATTCTAATTCTCCTATATTACGCATGGTTTTTCATGCTTAATACTGTTCTATTAAATAAATCCTTATAAACATATTTAAAATATACAACCTTTTATTAACTTCATGTCTTTGAAACATGAAGTTAATAAAATGTTGTATATTTTATAAGTTAATAATGTCTTTGAGACATGAAGTTAATTGTATATTTTAAATATGTTTATAATAAGTGCTTCATGGTATAGTTTTTTTGAAAATAAATCCTTGTATAAGAAAATAATTCAAAATGACTTTTTTAACAAAACAGTATTAAGTGCAGTATTTATTTGCTGACGACTGTAATATGACTATGAAATTGTTGTCAGTAAAGACATATTAGTCATTCGAAAATAATTAATTGCTTACAACTGTTGTGTGAGTATGAGTGATTAAAAATTTTCCGAAGTTAAAATGAAGGAAATAATATTCTTATAAGTTACAATTTTATGCAATATTTATATTTTTATACAATGTGGTATTTTATATTAATGAAATAAATATAATAGGTAGATGATGAAAAAAATTAAGTCATTTTAGATACACTAAGTATTTATTGTTATTACTATTAAAGCATCTGAATTAATTTGAAATTTATGTTAAAGCAAATAAAGATTATTTAGTGTCTATTAGAAAAATGTTAAAATCGAAAACAAACTTGTCCTGATAAAATGAGAATAGTGACGATTACAAAGCATATAACAATTTGAAACCATCGGAATTTTCATAACTATTCTGACAGAGAGAGAGAAAAAAAAAGCATAAAATATCAATGTAATAATATGAAGGAAAAGAACTGAGAGGATGATGTAGTTATTTATGACAGTATGTTGTTATGATATAGGAAGGTTTTATTTCGTCGCAAAGAAATATCACAGTTTCTTTATCCAGACTGAATAGTTTGGTGAATCTCACATCTAGAAGATCGATTTTTTAAATAATTTCTCGGAATTCTTCTATTTTGTTCGAAATCCATTAAAAGTGACAGAAATAATGTAGACGCCATATTGAAAAATTCTTCTACAATTCGCTTTCGACAACGTCTCGCAAACACAAGGCTTCGTTTTGATAACGAATGTTTACTTTCGAGACCGTCTCGAAAAATGTGGAATAAAGTAGCAAACTGAGAAAACGGTATTCAGTAAGGCTCCTACAATACGAGCTGGCTCACAGCTGACCATTGTTGCCCAGCGGAAATATAGCTTGGCGACGTTTAGTTGCAGACGAATTACTCGGCGTCTTTATCGCCTAAAATGGCGAGTTTGCCTAAACAAGAGAGCGAAATATTGTTTGCATTTGATAAGTTTGGCAGTAATATTTGGCGAAATTTTCTTATAACCCTAGTAAAAAGTAGACATCACTAATACTGTTAAATTAATTAATTATTAATATTTATACACGTTGAAAAGTAGTGTAGGTTGTCAAATACAAAATTTAGATAATCAAATAGCAATAAAAACAAAAAATTGATACAAAAAATCCACGAAAACATATCATAATTACACTGCATATTTGTGATTGAAAGCTAGGCGTACAATTTTCTTTTCGACAATTAATAGCCCATTTCTTTTGCTTTTCTTCATCTGTTGGAAATCTAAACATTCTAAAAGCAGTTCTGGTATGATTTGAGCAATTTTCGGCTGCGCAACCCCCATTTTATGTGTTTTTATAACAGTTGAAAATCGGATCGCGTGGGCAACAATCACTGAGTGGGAAACAAAATGCCTGATGAGCCAGCCTGTATTGGAGGAGCTCTAGTATTCAGGTTTCGTTTCGGTACGTCATGGTGACGTCACTCTCGATCTCGAGATGATCTCGATGCGAATAAAGTAAGCCCCAGAGTTCTTTTTATTAATAATGCATATAGGTATTGGTCTGTTATGTCCTCGAAAAAGTCCCCAAATTGAGTTTTCAGTACTGCTTTGTTAAATAAATCCTTGTCGAATCATGTTCTTAGTCAGTTTAAGGGCGTGATCCGACAAGGATTTATTTAACAAAACAGTATTAAGTGTCCTTTTTTTCATGGGAATTATCGCTAGCGCTCGAATAATTTTGCTGCCGACCGTACGATCATCTACGAATATAACAGTCTAGTTGCAGACGTTTCAGTTGTATGATCTCTCTTTATTGTAGGTCCTTTGTCTGTGTAGTTTCATTTTACAACATCTTTTCTTGGTCCATAATCAACCAATCAACCAAATTCTTTCAAGCTATTTGAATTACTGCATGCCTCTACATATTTTAAAAGATACATATTTGTAATTCTTCAGTAGCTCTGAGAAGTAAGATTACGTATTTTTTGACGTATTTTGTTCTGTCAAATAATTTGTAATCTCTTTTTACTGTTTTTTTTTCTTATATTACTATCTCCTCCCCCCCCCCCCCCCTCCCTTATCTCTCATTGTTCCATTGTTTATTACCGGTGTTTGAACAATGAACAATTATTTGTTTGATTTTGAGTTTCATATCGCAGCAGTTATTATGATATTGATTAATGCACGCAATTTATGCAGAATCACGAGAAATAGGTTGCTTTAAAACCACGATTTTTTTTTCTTCTTGAATCGTATTTAGAAGGTACAATAAACTCCCGGCTATTCGTGGGCGCGGGAAAAACGCGAAAGCAAGAGAAAGTATTTTCTTCACAAGAAACAAAAGCAAATGATTATTTTTAATGTAAATATAAATAACCACGTTGCTTTTGTTTAATTTTTTGTACGGAACAACAGAACAGTACAAGTACATAAATTAACTTACAGATCAGTAAAGTGCTGTCTAATTTATTTAGGCATAGACTAGCTTACAGATTTTACCTTGGCTTCGTCGCAGGTACTACACATTGTTGTTTGTTTTTACATTTTTTAGTTCATAGAATACAAATATTTTTACTATATTATGAATATTTTCACAGTTTAGTATTGTGTTTTATATACATTACAATCAACATTTTTTTTTTTTTTTTCATTTGAACTCGTTTGCTCTTTAAACTCTATTTCCTCTATCTGCAGAATCGGTGCCATTCAATTGTATGGATAAATTGGGAGGAGTATGCTGTAGTATTAAGAAAAGTTTCTACACAAAGAATTTACTCTCAATATTTCCTTAAATTAGAGGTGCTCAACCTGTTTGGCTGGAGGGCCAATCTCACTGTTCAGTGGAATATGAAGGGCCACAGACGAGATAATATAAAAGAATTAAACTATGCAGATATATTCACTGTGTAATAAATATATATATATATATATATATATATATATATACACACACATGCACATATAAAGGGGCGCACTATCATTGTCATGTGCTTGTGTGCAGAGCTTCAGTTTCCATCATATGTTACTTAAAAAAAAAAAAAAAAAAAAAAAAACTTATTATTTTTTTTTTTTTTAAATCAGAGAGTAAAGTGAATCTTGAAGCATGATAATCATAAAGTTATTGAATAGTAAGCAAATGATTTAAACAAATGCATCATATAAAATACAAAAACGATAAATAAAATAATCAAATAAAAAGTATGTTTTGCAGAGGAAGAAAAATTGTATTAGGAGTCACAAAAACGATAAGCACAAATATAAAGACTGATAGAGGATACCAAAATAAGCAGTTTTGCATAAAGCAGTTTATTTAATTTTAAAATACATTTAAAAAATAAAAAGAAACAGTTGTAAAATAAATATATATATATGGGTGAGTTATTTCTTATGTGCAATATAATAAGGTGTTTACTTAGATATTTACCATTGACTCTCACAAAATATCTAAACTGAGAGTATTTACTTATTATGAGTTTGATATGGCGAATCTTATACAAAGTTTTTAGTGTGAAGCTATATTGCTGAGAATTGACTTTGTGAAAGTGCCTCTTTGCTAAAAGTTAGTTTTGTGAAGGTAAGGTGCCTAAATGCGGCACTAAATTTCTTCTGGATTAACCTCTGCATAAACAACATGGTCTGCAAAAGTCTCAATGAGTGTTTTGAGGATTTGGTTGCTAAATTATACATGTAGCACACAATGGCATAGCCAAGGAAAGGGATATTGGAGCTCAGATATTTCTGAATCAAATAATTTTTTTGTAGAAGTTTTAAGAAATAAGTTAGGTTTAAGAAATGCAACAAATAAATAACAAACGAAGGTTTAAGGAATTTTTAGAGAAGTTTTAAATTTTTAAGACGTTTTTGTAAATGCCTGTTTTGCGAATGCAGCAAACAAATACTTTTTCTTTCTCTCTTTCATTTTTTCCCTCCTGTTGATGATTAATGCAATTTAAAATGTCAGTCCGGCGGGCCGCAAATTGACAGCTACTGGGCCGCATGTGGCCCCCGGGCCGCAGGTTGTGCACCTCTACCTTAAATATATCTTCATCCAATTACACATGAAATTAATTAAAATATATAGAAAAACATTACATGAAGTGTCCAATAAAAATTATAAGAAATTGATTACAATTTGAAGCGGATGTTTTTTTAAAAACTAATTTTGATTAATATGTTTTACTATTTTTTTGTTTGTTTTGATTATAATTACCACTAGGTTAAAAAAAAATTGCATGTTCCAGGGAAATATATATATATATTAAATGGTTTCAATGCTATATAGTGAAGCAATTATTGCAATAGATGGTATCTAAATATCAGTTGTATGTAATGGGGAGAAATGTGTATGAAAAAGACAATTTATAAAATTAGGGGTGGGGAATTTCCAGAAAGTCTTACTAGCCACCAACATATGGTGCATGCTTCATAATCTCTAAAGCAAAATCAATGCAAATGTAATTAACCATTTAGCAGAACTTTTCAAGTTCCTAAAGTTTCATTTCTTAAAATGCAGTATTCAGTGTAGCAGAGATAATTGTGTGCTCAGGTATTTTTTTCATTTTCAGTACCAGAATTTCAATTTTTTTTAGTAGTTAAATTCATAAAATAAGACTAAAATATCAAATTCATATGACTGCTAAAGGGTCATTCCATGCCAAATCAACACAGCTCACAACCAGACCCCTTTGGATTTTTACGAAACTAGACTCATTTATTTGTTTTATAGAGAAATGATTATTTACCAATTAAGTCTCTATCTCTTTTAGTTCTTGATATACAGGGCAGCAAAAATGGGTAAAAAGTGCAAATTTTCAAAATTTTTGTTTTACAAATTTGCCCATATCTTGTTCCCTAATTGTTGTAGAGGCATACAGTGGCGGATCCAGAACTTGACTTTTGGGGGGGGCTGAGATTTTTCAAAGTGTTATTCTAGACCAATAAAAAATTTACAATTGCAATATTCAATTGTGAATGTCAGTGTTTTGGGGGGGGGGGCTTCAGCCCCCTAGCCCCCCCCTTAAATCCGCCACTGGAGGCATAAGTTTGGTATCATTGGAAAACATTTAATACAGGCTTTCAAGTGATTTATCACATGCACATATTAAAAAAAAAAAAAAAAAAAATCATTTCAAGGTCAAACATTTTGACCTTTTGACATTGAATATTTCAAAAAGTGGTATTTTATTTTCCTTTAAAAAATTATATGTTGTTCTTACATTTCTTGTCTATAATTACTGTGAGTTTCAACTTGGGACTGCCATGGGATGCTGAGTTATAAATTAAAATGCAACTCTGTATCAGTATATTCATATCAAAGTTGCAGAACAGTTTGGAATTTCATTCGGGTGTGCCAGATTAGCAAGTATAGAAATTTTTTAGAAGGAAAATAATTAATTACAATGTTTTTGTAATTAATAATTGTAAGATATTAAAAAAAAAATGGATGACAAAAGTTGCAATTTTATTTTGGAATGTCAATCTGCTAATTGAGCATTCCTTGGAAATGTGCAATAACTGAAGGCTTAAACATAAATCGGTTAGATTAACAAAATAAATAACGGCTAAGCTTTACTATACGGCACCCATTGCTTATTGCCGTTGCCGATCGCGTGATATGATGGTGATTCGAGACCCGAATCAGAGTATCGATACTTTTTTCTGTTGTATCGAAACGTAACATTTACTGATTCATGCATCGCTAATTAGGGGTATACAGTGATGTTTTTTTTTTTTTTTTTTGGTTTTAATGCTCACGAAGCGAGCAAACAGCAGAAAACATAGTGACCGAGGCTCCATGAATTTTCATGCTTTTACTGATTCATGCTCCACGAATTAGGGGAGTCCAGCGATGTTTTATTTTGGTTTTAATGCTCGCGAAGCGAGCAAACAGCAGAAAACATAGTGACCGCTGCTCCGTGAATTTTCATGCTTTTACTGATTCATGCTCCACGAATTAGGTGCGTCCAGCAGGGTTGGCAAACTGGGCCCAGCCCAGAAAAACCCGCCCGGGTTTTTCTGGGCGGGCCCACCAACAAAAACCCACTGGGTTTTTGCAAATAAGTGGGTTTTTGTTAAAAATTATTTATAATTTACAAATACCATCTATAAAGTATAGAAAACACCTTACCTTTTAAGAAAAAACTCTTATTTTTATTTTCTAGAAAATAGAATTTAACATAAAAAGTAGCTACAGTTATAAATATATAATAAAAGCAAGTTTATCTTCTATAAATGGTTCAATTTTCCTTTTCCTGTAAAACTGAACGATATTTTTGTTTAACAGCAGGCATAAATGTTGTCCAGGATCAATATTTAACTAATTAAATTGTTTAGTTTTAAAACTTTATAATAATTTTATTTTAATTTTAGTAGCAACAATTATAAATCTAATAAAATTTTCTTCTATAACCATTTTCAACTATTAAAAAAAAAGGATAAAGCAGTGCAACTTATTTTTATAATTAAAACTAGTTGGCATAGGTGGACCCCGCTCAGTTCCCAATCACATATATTTTCATAAATTTCTAGTACAGGACATTCTCTAAACATGACTATCATGTTAAGAGAAATAAATTTGACCAAACGCTTGACACATTGACAAAATGAAATCCCCGCCTAATAGGCTATTCACCGTTCACTTTGATATATATTATCTTATTCTAATCTATTAATTTATTTTATTACGATCAATTTCGTAGTTTCATTTTCATGCTACTATTTCCAATACAACAATCCTCAAAATGCATATTTATATGGGATATCGCCCCATTTTGCTGTGTTGATAAAATCTTAAGTTACGAATAACTTACGAAATTTTCCTATTAGAATATTTGTAGTCAATCATGTTCAAACAAGTATCATAAATGTTATTTTGAAGTTGTCTGATATATTTATGATCCTCAAAATGGACGTTTATGCTCAATTCTGCCATTTTAAGTAAATAATAAATTCCAAATAATTTACGAATTTTTTAAATTGGAAAATTCATACTCTATGATATTTATGCCAGTACCCTAAATAATATTTCAAAAGTGGTCTGACATCTTTACAATGAAAATATATCTCAAAATTGACGTTTATGTGAAATTTTACCATATTCTGCCATGTTAAGAAATTCTTAAAATTCCAATAACTTGCGAAATTTTCAAAGTAGCATGTTTCTAGTTACTGATGTTCATTCCGACATCAAAACTCATATTTTAAAATTGGTCTCACATTTTTTCAGTAAAAATTTTCTATTTAATGTACGTTTAAGTGAAATTTTGCCATATTCTCCCATGTTAAGAAAATTATAAATTTTTTATAATTTACGAAGTTTTTAATTTGAATGTTGCAAATGAATAGGGTTCTTGCCAGTGTCGAAAGTAATATTTTAAAACTGATCTGACTTCTCTGCAACAATTTGTTCTTGAGATATCATGTGCACAGACTAACAAACTAACAGATACCATACAAATTTTGTGATTTTTGGATTCCTCACACATGAAAACTTGTAAAAAAGTAAAAAAAAAACTAGATCTTAAATTTTCACGATTACCTAAGTTCCCCATACCTATAGTATGATGGGGAACTAAAAAATTTAAATGATATGTATTGTACTTAAGAATTTAAATTCTTTTATTTTATCAGTTATTGTCATTAAGAATATTTATTTTGAATAAGCATACATTAAAATAAAATATAGCTTAATCTTACTAATTAACACTATTTTAATATTAGAATCAAACCAATTTGTATTTCTAAGATAAATATTAATTATTAATTAGTAGTTTAATATAATTAGACGTGTATTACAACTAATATGCTAAATAACATATATGTAACATTGCAATGCAAATGTATTTAAACAAAAACCCACAAAAGCCCAGAAAAACCCGCAAAAACCCAAGTGGGTTGGGTTTTTCTAGAAAAAACCGGGTTTTTGCCAACCCTGGCGTCCAGTGATGTTTTTTTTGGTTTTAATGCTCGCGAAGCGAGCAAACAGCATAAGACATAGTGACCGCTGCTCCATGAATTTTCATGCTTTTACTGATTCATGCTCCACGAATTACGTGCGTCCAGTGATGTTTTTTTTTGTTTTAATGCTCGCAAAGCGAGCAAACAGCAGAAAACATAGTGACCGCTGCTCCATGAATTTTCATGCTTTTACTGATTCATGCTCCACGAATTAGGGGCGTCCAGTGATGTTTTTTTTTTTTTTTTTTTTCAATGCTCGCGAAGCGAGCAAACAGCAGAAAACATAGTGAAACATAAAAAAAAAAAATGTTTCATAATAATGAAAAGTATAGTTTCATGACATTTTGATTCGATTCACGACGTTGTGAAACGTTTCGCAGTTCCGACTCACAAACCGAATCAAAACACCATCATACCACGTGATCAAAACATCGGCAACGGCAATAAGCAATGGGTGTTGTATAGTAAAGCTGTTCCTAAATAACTTTTAATTTTATTCAAATCTGAATTTTAAATGGTTAAAAATGATAATAAAATTATCCCTTTTCTTATTTTGTTTACTTTGGCAGTAGACTTTTGTATCAAAATACAAAAGGTATATTAATAAAACATTTTTAACTTTCATTATACTTTGTCAGTATTATTTTCTAAATATAAAAGTTTTGTTATATTAAGAATCGGGGGTGGAAAATTAGCACCAATTGCACCAAACTGCTACAATTTCTAAGACTTGCTACAAAAGTCAAAATTTAAGTTTTATGCCGATCTGCCCCAAAAATGAAATTTCATTATCAAAATTAAAAAATTTCATTAAAAAAAAAAAAAAAAAAAAAACCTTGCGGAGATTTTATAAATACGCTGAGAATGGCTAATTTCTTCGGCTAACTGCTAACAACAAATGAAATCAGAAATTTATGGCAGCTGCTCATTGATTAGAGAAATTTCCTAAGGTGTTATAGTATGGGCAAATCTTTTTATGGCACATCTATTTTGTTTTGACGTGTAGAGTTGAGTAACATATCTGAGTCATTTCCTGCTAAAAGAATCTTTTAATTGAAAAAAGAAAAATCACTCTATGATTTTCAAATATATCAAAAGATATGTATATTTATTTACTTAAAAAAAAAAAAAAAAGAGTATATTGTACAAAACCGAAAAATCTTGAATAGTCACGTGAAATTTTAGTCAATCCTAAGAAAATTTTCTGAATGTGAAAATGGAATTAAAAAAATAAAAAGTAATGAGTAATTTGCAAAACAAATATTCCCATTGAATAACTTGAAGTTTAGCTGCCTTCTCTGATAGGTAAAATTGTGTCCGAAAGAAATAAATATGTTAATTAAAAATATATATATAATAAAATTATATTTGCATGCAAATTATATAAGTTACAATATAAGAAAATCTGACAAAGTAAATCTCTTAGAACTTAGTTTTAAACTTAAAAAGTTTATCTTTGATTTGATTCAGCGATAAAAAGATCAAATTATCAATAAACATTTTATTCTATTAACAAAATTGACTTTTTTTTTTTCTTTTCAAATCTTATAATTGAGTCGGAGCTTTCAGATTCCTTCTTACGTATCATTATGTTAGAAAATATATCCTACAGATGTTAAACTAAATAAACAACTTTCAGTTTCCTTCATCCAATTCACTAAACAAACTACGGTGCATCAAGAGAGCTCACTCTTTTGTGAAAGCGAAATCAAATATTTTCACTGAAACACAAACAATTTTAATTTCTACATTAGTGAAACTTAAAATCTGTTTAATATATATAGGGGATGTCAATATGCATTTTACAAAAAATCAAGAAGGTTGACAGTTATATGAAAAGAAAAACAAAAGTTACACATAATTTTCCTTCAAATCAAATTCATGGGCATTTTTAGTTTTCTTATAGTGGGGTTTGAACATAATTGTGAAATAGAACAGTCTCAATTAGAAATATGTTTAAAGGTATTTTCATTTTCAATTTCTCCCTTTCTTTCCTTCGTAATTCTTTCTTTTTTCATTTCTTAATTGTTGATGGAGATCAATGCCGTCAAAAATATTCAGGTTTTTCGGAGTCCAATTTTTTTTTTTCTTCATATTATATTATCAGAATTTGTTATAGCAGAAAACAAAAAGTGAGAATTTTCAAATTCTAATTAAAATTTTAAGTAAGCTGTTATTATAAAGTAACCAAAGAAATTTTTGAAACCAAAAACAGATAGTTTCAAGCATGAAATTTTCAGTTTTCAAAAGTCCGCTTTTTCGAAGGTCATTTCGACTTTCTTAGATGGGGGGGGGGGGGGGGCACAACCTGAAAAAAAATATATTTTTTAAAATAAAATTCTGATAGCATAGTTTTAAATTTAAAGAAAAAATGTGTAGTAGAATTCCCCCCCCCCCCTTGCCCCATTCTGACCCCGACGCCCATGACTAAGCTAGTCTTATATCTTACTACGGTATTAATTTATTGCTGTTAGGGAAAGGGAAAAAAAATTACATTTAATCATGGGTAATTGCTGAATTAAGATTTTATCATTATTATTTTATTTATTGCACCGCTTTTTTTTTCTTTTTTTTGAGTCTGATAGGTAAGATAATAGATACTTTTGTGACAAATTACCAAATTATAGCATCATTTCTATACTGGGGGGGGGGGGGGGAGGGCATTTAATCATGGTTAATTGCTGAATTATATAATTCTCTTCGTCGCTACTTCCCGAAATATGGGATTATTTCACAATTTTTTTGTCAAAATATGCTATCATTTTACAGCTGTTTCAAAAGAAAAAGAGAAGAAATGTATTAAAGCCTGAATAAGTTTTTTTTCCCCCCCCCCCCCCTCCCTATCTTGTCATACATCCCAAAATGTATGATTATTTCTTAAAAAACTGATAAAATTTGCACTTTTTTCAAAGCTGATTAACAAAATGCGGGATTATTATTTTTCCATAAATCAACAAAATTTCTGAAATTTTTCATATTTAATTTCTGTAACCAACGCGTAGTATTATCGCGATCTGTTGTAGAAAGATCAGATATGCTATCATTTTATTGTTTGGGGAAAAAAGTTGAATTAGAGCTAACTGCTAAAATTAGTCGTATGTTTTGCTACCAACTTGAATATTTCAGCGCTAATTATAAAACGTAAAACTTTTTTTATATGATTATTTCCATACTATGTGACTATTTTGCCAAAAAACAACAAAATCTCTGTTTCTTTCTTATACTGTTGCCAAAGTACAGAATATTTGTTGAAATGAGTGTTTTTATCAGCAACGATTCCTGAAAAAATGTGATTATTTTGCTGTCAATCCCTGCTTTTTCCTACCTAAATTTCCTGCTTTTTAATACCTAATTTATGAAATATGTAATATTTTCACAACTGATTGCCAAAATATGGGATCATTTCAGTGCTGTAAAAGAAGAAAATCCTTTATTTACAACTAATCGCTAAAATCGGCGATATTTTTGCTGTCAGTTTTTCAAATAAATGAATATTTTGAGCTAACTCACAAAACTGGACAATTTATCAATTTTAATTATAAGACGTGCTTATTTTGCCAAAAATCCTGTATATTTCTTACGTGATTGGCGAAATCTACAATAATTAATGAAATAAATTATTTTTATTGCCAATGAATCTCAAATAAAATGATTATTTTATTACTAATCAATAAAATTCTCCCTATTTGTAAAGATGATTCCTGAAATAACAGTACAGAGTACAAGATTCTTCTGCTTTTTGACCAGGGTTGGCAAGTTTCTTCCAAGGCGGAAAAAACCATGGAAAAAACCGGCCGGAAGAAATAGGTTTCTTCCAAGTGGAAGAAATGGAAGAAACTGTTTTTCTTAAAAATTTATCCTATAAATTGCAGATTTGTAAGATACAATAGATGCATTTATCTTATAAACAACTTAAGTAACTTTAATTATACCTATAAAAATTTAATTACATATTTAATTATTTATTATGAGATTTTTACTGAAGTAATCTTCAGTGTATCTGATGATCACGTTCCAATTTACTCAAAATCAAGTAAAAAAATCAATTTCAATTTAAACAGTGTAAAGTTTTTTAATTTAGACAATTTTATTTCCATAACTGGTAATAAATAATAGTTTGGATCACTTGCTTATACTTTCTGATAAAATAGCTTTTAACAAACATCCAGTTAATTAAAAGAACCCTTAAAAATATTAAAAACACCTTTAACACACGTAAATTTAAATTATATTTTATTTATTTTTGATATATTATAAATATTTACAGTGTAGAAACCGTTAGTCTAAGTAAAGTTACTATAAATAATTAGAGATTATTTATAAAAGAACCATTATTCAATAATTACTGTATTACAAAATGTCATCAAAAATGTATTTTCCTTATAGTTATATACAGTACAGTCAACTTCCTCTAATCTGCAGATTTAAAATCTGGAAATCCTTCTAATCCATAATTGATTTTTTAATCTAAAAGAAATTTACAACTCATATTACAAAAAAAAATTTTCATATTTCTCACGTTTTTACTTTTTTTAAATAAAATTTTTAGCTTATTCCTTGCTTTGAAACACAATTCAGGAGGGGAGGGGAGGGGGGGGCGTTCTTGTATTTGTTATCCTGCAATTCATACTGATGAGTGCTTAAAACACACCACTATTACATCAATGTTTAACAAAATTAATCAGTGATGAATATTATTTACGAACTTTCAAAAATATTTTGTTTTGTATATCGCATATTGTATTTTAAATATGTTTGTTTACATTTTATAGGTACCTATTATTTGAATATGCTTAAATTATTTTCCATCATATATGAATGTGATAGATTAGTTTTATTAATATTGAAGAAATACTTTTCTAAAATTTATTAGAACTCATCTTTCCATTTTGATGTCTATGAATTAATAATAACTGACTTTGTATCTGCAAAAGAAAATTGTAAACAAAGGCAATGATCTCTAATCTACGAATTCCTATAATCAGCACAACCTCTGGACAAAACTTTGAGAGTTAGAGGGAGTTGACTGTAAAACAAATGAAAAGTTTTTTAGTAGTTCAATACTACACTTTATTTTTCAACTTAAAATAGATAAATACAAACTATATATATATATATTTTAGTCCTAGAGAACTTGCAGGCGAGTTTAAAAGTAGGATCATACTTATTGATACAGTTCATTGGGTACCAGCTTTGAGCTTACACAAAAAATTATATCCTTAAAAAAAAAAAAAAAAAAAAAAAAAAAAGTGCAAATATTATGGCTAAAAATTCTGTAATTATTATCACTTGTACTGTTTGAACGTATAATATAAGATAGTATCTATGCAAAAAGTTCTAAAAATATTAGCACTGAAAAGTAAAAACCTATCACCTGTATATATTTAGTGTTTGTTATCAAATAACTTATTTTTCTAAAAATATTTTTAATATTAATTAGATTATACTTTGGATTTGACATTATATTTATGCTTTGAGTTTATATAGTTCATAAATTTTCATTTTGAACATCTGTTTTGTCTTCTGGTTGGTTTCTTCCATTTCTTCCGGTTTCTTCCATTTCTTCCAGTTTCTTCCGGTTTTTTCCAGTTTCTTCCACTGTCCTGGAAGAAACTGGTTTCTTCCGGAAGAAACCCAACCCTGTTTTTGACATATTTAAACTTTTTTTTTTATAAATTTTCTAAGAGAGAAAAAAATAGTTATTATTTTTTTTTTGTGTATGTGTGTTTCCCTTCTCTCTTTTCTCAGACTGCCGATCGGCGATCAAACCTCACACCAAAGCCTTGTGATCTCCAATCCTTCTCCATTCACAACATAAATATCAATATTCTTGTTAAATTTGTTTTATTAGATCCTAGAACTTTTAAAGAAATAGGAAAGTTAAATATTTTTCACATATCGAATATATATATATATATAATTTAATTATTATTTGAAATAATAATTGGACTTTCAGTACAACTTTTAACATTAGAAAGAATTCAGCAATATAAGAATGATTAAGATTGCTATAATATTTTAATTTCATGTTCATTACATATGAAATGCAGCATATGTATGTATGTGCCAAGTAACATATTATATGGATACCCCATGTGATATGGATTTAGAATATTAAATTAGGACTACTTGCTAAGATTTGTTTGTGAGATGCTGGTAGCAGCAAGACACACAGATTGATCTCTAAAATAAATAGGACTGATAAAGACTAAAGACTGATTTTTTTTTTTTTAATTCAGGGAACCTCAAAGTCAAAACATTTCATTATAGCAAAAACTCAATCTCGAAAATTTAATGCAAAAATACTTTTTCTGTCATATGTGGCTGAGAGAAAATAAAAAGGCATATTTATTTCACTGTAAAGCTGCTACAATACTATGCTAATATATTGCTCCAAAACCACTATTTCACCTGCACCAAAATTGCTACAAAAATGAATTTTTAATTTTCCACTCCTAAAGAATGCATATGAGATTCAAAGGTACATTTAAAAGATTTATGTATAATTAAAAAAAAAAAAAAAAAAATCTTCAGTGCAAATATATTTACTAATATTTGTCAGCATTTTGTAATAGCGTAGTCACCCATACCTCGTTAAAATTTCAGGTATTTTTTCATGGATTCACAATCACCCCTGGTGTAGAATAATAACAGCAGTAATAATATAAATAAATAATAAAATTTAAAGTAGTTGCCTGTTCAAATGCTGTTCATGCTCTTGGGAGTTTTTTTTTTTACTGTTTTTTGGCTGTTTTACTACACTGATTATCGTCTACGAAACTAACTTAAAATTCATTCTAACTTAAAATAGTCCTGAATATTGGAAATCGGCTAAAAAGTATTGTGTATTTTGACAATAAGACCCAAAATTTAGAAAATTTATTAATGTGTAGTGAAAAAGTGTGTATCGTAGAAATCACTTCTGATGGAAATATACATATATCTTTAGGTAGCAATAAACTAATAGCCTGTTTCAGAAACTAAGTCCCATTAAGCATAAATTTTGACAGCAGTGAAATGAGTCTGGATTTTTGCAATTAGTTCTGAACAAGCATATGTCTTTAAAATGTTTATCTTGGCTTGGATTAACTGCTTGTGCCAATGATAAATTTAATAAATAGAATTTTTTTTTAACCAAGTGTAGTCTTAACCCAAACAGCTGTCTGGGAAGGATTTATATAAAAAAGCTTCACAAAAACAAATATGATAAAAAAATAAATAAAAAAATAAAAAAATAAATAAAATTTTAAAGTTGATGCAACTCTTCAACCAAATATATATGGTATATAACCTTTCTTTGAATTTCCTTTTCTTGCACTGACTTTCTATCATCTCGCATATTATTGCTTTAATTATTTGCCTTGTGATTTCCTGTGATTTTTATTTTGTTAGATTGTGACTTAGCTAATTTTTTTTGCTATATTTAGGTTTGTTTTTGGACATTTCTGTTATATAGGGAATATTTCTTCCCTATATCACGTTAGAAATTGAATATGCCACAAACAGGCCACTTACCCCAAAATAAAAATAATTATAGAATTTGTAAGAATTAAATAAAGTTGTTACATATGATTGAAAGAATATTAAATATGTGCACTAAAGAAAAAATAAAAATAAATCTGTACTAATATTATAAATGCGAAAGTTTAGATGGATGTTTGTTACTCAATCACTCCACAACGTCTAAATGGATCTGGATGAAATTTGGTACAGAGATAGAGAATACTCTGGAACAGGACATAGGTTACTATTTACCGGAAATTTGATTATATTTTTTAAAATTAAAATATGAAAATAATAAACTGGTAATTGCCTTAATATATAAGCCATTTAAATTTTTAATTGTTGCCAAAAAAGTTTACGTTATTTTTATTTATTTTTATTTTTTCAACAGAAAATTAAATATGCTTTCACACGAAAAATAAAAAATTACTAAATGTTAAATTGGTGAATAAGAAAATGACGTCTTTAAATTTTTAAAATAAAATAGTAATAATACAAATCTAGCCTGTTTCTTCTGAATTTTATTTCATAGCATATTTTTATATACCTCAACTTTATATATATATATATATTTTAGCACGGATGAATCACGCTTGGCATAAAAGCTAATTCAGCATTATATTAAAGGTGTTTACATATTGATAATTCTGGACAATTTTTTTAATTTTGATGCTGAAATAGATTAGACACTTTTCGCCAAGGACAGCCACTTAAAGCCAAGTAAACATAAAAAATATAACTAAATTATAAAATATTGAAAAAAAGAAATGATAGAAATAAATCGGAACAATAATCGCATAAATTATATTTTGGTCTAAAACTGTGACAAAAATTCAAAAGTCGCCAAGGGGAGCTATATCAAGGCTGTACCATGATCAGGTTTACATATTAATTTATTTATTTTTCTATATACCAACTACTATTAATTAAGCATAAAGTACATATAACCGCAGGAAAAAAAAAAAGCAATAGATGTAGCCGATCATAGCATATTGAAATATTATATTTGGCTTGAAATTGCTGTCATTTTATGGTTGATCGATTGAATCAAATAAATATAGGAAATAACGTGAAAGCAAATATTATGCACATCACGTATAATGTTGTTCATATGTAACTGGGACTCAAATATAAAAGGGCTACCTCAAATTTTTCGATACTGTCCGTATCGAAATTATCATATGATAAGCACCCAAATGGAAGCCCATGGGTAAGCCATTGTCACAGGCAATAGGGACAGGCACTGGAGATTGCGAGAACGAACAAATCACTGCCGAAAGCAGCGGGAACTCAAAGCGAGCTTTTGAGCGATTTCAGTATTTTTTTTTTTTTTTTTTTTTTTTTTTTTTTTTATAAAGCTATATAGAAAAGAGTTTCCTTTAAATTTAGTGACCAGCAAAGCCTGCTAATAAATAAATAAAAAGGACTAGTTTAAAAATAATAAAGATGTATTTGGAGTCCAAATACATCTTTATTCTTTTAAACTAGGACATTGATAATATGAAAAAATATACTTTCAAACAGAGTAAAAAAAAAATCCTTGAAGCCATAAAACTACAATCTTCTCAGTCCTTTGTGTGAGCAAACTTTTCCTAGGAGAAAAAGTGATAAATGCTAAAAAAGGAAAACAATGAGAGATTTATGATGGGACATAAAATGTAGACCATCACTATGCTTTCCTGGAAAAAGTGGGTAAAAAAAGACCACATGTATTTTCACGGTAGGTAAGGGCAGAATTAGATATGCAAATTTTAAGGACAGAAAATATATTACGATATCCAATAAACAGTTTACAAAATTCTGCTCTATTGAAGATTACAGGCCAATGAGAAGTTATGGCCAACCCTGTCGATCCAACTTCCCAAATTGTGCTTTAGAAAAAAAAAAATGGTGTTACAGTATGGATGAAGAAAAAATGACCAGAAAAAGTTTTGACATCGAACGTTAGATTTTTTTTTTTTTTTTTTTTTGAAGGAGACAAAATAAATAAATGTGCAAAAAAAAAAAAAAAAAAACACCCGGAGAAAACAAATTTTTGAAAAATTTCATCATTTCTAAGAAGATACATTTTTTTACCCACATGAAGATAATTCATATTAGAAAATTTGGTAGATTGAAGCCTACAAGCAAAAAAATGTTTTAACGCAAAGCAATGGTAAATTATAGGAATATGAAAAACCAATTATCACTGCATAAAAAAAATAAATTACAAAGGACAATTATACTCTCAGGGTTCACATTAGAGGGTGGGATTGCGAGAATCTCTCAATATTTGGAAAAATCCCACTAAAAATATATATAAGGGGAATAGTCTCCCAATTTTTTCGCATTAATCATTGAGAATTTCATAGATTTTTTTTAGTTCAGTTGGGTAATATATGAATTACTTTGAAGTCTTTAGTTATCTATTTTTAATTTTTCACGAATTTCTCAAAAAAAAAAAAAAGGGGGGGGGGAATATTATGTAATTATTTCAAAATTTTTCAAAACTGTAAATATTTTTTAAGAGCATACATGAAGTGTTTATTTTATCAACAAGCAATTACGAAGTGTAAAGACTAAAAATTGCAATAATTATATATTAAATAGTTTAGCTTATTCCACTTATTGCACTTCTGTCAAGCACTCTTTCAGTACTAAAAATCAAACTGAAAATTAATTTTAAAGCAGACTAAGTAATAACTTTAGCAATTCCTTCTGCATTTCTGATGAAAATTTAGATTCTGAATATTGAAGCAGTATTTGTCCTTAGCCATAAAAGGGGAAAAATTTAATACATTTTTATTTTTAACATTTACTTGATTTTTTTTTTTTTTTTAATTTGCAATTGTAATTCTCTAAATAGAAATTTGCCAAATATAAAGTATGTGTTATGTAATTTCTCACTTAAATTTGAAAGATCCCACTTAAATTTTTTGTTAGAGTGGGAGAATCCCACTTAGTATTTTTTTTTTTTTTTTTCTAGTGCGAACCCTGACTCTAAAAGAAATAAACTGTTATGTCGATTAAATATATAAATATGAAAAATAAATTATCCTTGAACAAAAAATAAATTATAGAGACTATTTGTGACTTTTAATGTGATATTATAGGATTGACTTTGTATCAATGGCATAACCAGCTGAATGTCAACTTCAAAAAATGGTAAGTGGCCTAATTCTTTATAAAATATGTGGCAAACGATTTTAATTTTATAAAAAGAACAAAGGTTATATTTAAATGTGATTAAAAAATTTAAAACAACTTCTAAAGATAAATTTCAGTAAAAAAAGAAAATAAGGATAATTTAATTATGAAAAATAAATGAAAATCCTTTTCTTAAGATCAAAAGAGATTTTAGTCAATTTATTTCTTGCACTCATTTATTGATTTATGTGTTAACTAATATCTTTTATTTCAGGTTATGCAATTAATTCTAAACAGAATTTAGATGGAGCCAATTTTATTTAACCCTTTGCGGCGCAAGACAAATCGTTTCATTTAAATTATACTGCCACCGGAATTCCTGAACTAAATTAAACTAAAATAAATTTTAAATTTTAAGGTTAAAAAACCGGCCTTTTCTGCTATGTTATAAACGTAAATTTTTGCTATAAAATTTCCGGGATGAATTTTTGCAGCTGGATCTTAAATTTTGCGTACTCGCAGCGAGGACAGTGCACGTTAAGGGGTTAATAATACATAGATTTTTATGTTATTTTAGGTTATTGTAGATACAAAGGTTTAAATTAAATTTGTTTTCTGACAACACGATACAATTTAAATGGGACTATGCAGTATATAAATTAAAGAATTTTTAATTACTGCCAATTTAATTACCACATGTTTATTCGAAGTTATTCATTTTATAAATTTTTTCCATATTTTCGTATGATTTTCATTTGGTGTAAATTGGGCCTTATGTACTGTATGCTTGTATCTTATGTGTACAGTACAACAGAAATTCACATCGTTTGTATACAATTAGGGCCCCTGATGATGTATTGTTTTATGCCTACATTTTAAGATTTTCATTATTATTTTCAAATTGTTTCAAGTGATAACAATTCTTTTTGTGCAATGTCTGAAAAGGTAATATGGGTATATATTTATACACACATATACAGAGAGAAAGAGATAAGTATGTACATTCACAATTTGAGAAACAGGTTTGGGAATTCTAGCCCTTTTAATTATTGACTAGTAATCTGAAAATATATTAAATGCTTAATAAATATTTCATTTTTTTTTTTTTTTTTTCCAATATCTTGTAGGATGTCTAGTGAACGCTCTCAGTCAGGTTCATCTGGTACACCTAATAGGAATCGAACATCTGGATCATCCTCTGATCAAGAAAGAGAAAAAGAGGCAAAAGAAGCAAGATTAAATCCAAAAATGTCAAAAGCATTAGGTACAAGTGCTAAAAGGTAATTATAACTCTTTTAGTAATAGTAGGTAAATCATAAAATTTTGTCTGAATTAATTCTTTTTATTATTATTTTAGAATTCAAAAGGAATTAGCTGAAATAACTCTAGATCCTCCACCTAATTGCAGGTAAAGCTTTTCTAAACTTTATCTGTAAAAAGTTTATATGTGCATATTATTTCTGGATAGTTTTAGCAATAATTATCAGTTTTAAAAATCCCCCCCCATGTGCATTACACCATTATTATTATTATTATTTATTTATTTTTTTAACAATTTTGAAATATACACTGTTCGACATTGAAAATGCAACACCAAGAAGGAATGATAATAACGGAATGAAATTTGTTGGACACATACATTATAGTAGGAAGAACAATTGATTAAAATTTCAGGAAATTTGGAGTAATATGTACTGAGAAAACAGTACACAAAGCAGCGACCTCTGTGAGCAATAACAGCACATATCTGCCTAGGCATTGAACCGAACAGCAAATGGATGACATGTACGGGTAGAGCACTTCATGAAGCTTCAACACGATGCCACAATTCATCGATTGAAGTCACTGGTGAGTGGTTGGGGGCCCAGTAGCAGAATTTTTTGTATCATTCTGCAGCATCAGTTTCAGAAGCCAAAATTTTTCTGCGACTCTGAACGACGAGCCAAGCTTTACTTTCATGATAAATTACTTTCTTTTTAAAGCAAAATTTGCATTTTAAAATATATGACAAATGCCTTTAATACATGCAGACAATAAATAAATGTTTACACAGCTTAATATTGAAACAGCAGTTAACCCTTTAACGTTCACTACTTAATTTATTTTAAAAATTACTAAACTAATTTTAGAAATGGCTTTTAGACACATAGGTGATCATAAATATTTAAAAAATAAAAAATTAGCATTGTTCCTTTTCGAGAAATTTTCGGTTTGAAACATCTGTAAGTAAACCTTATTAAAATCAAATAATATTTAATTTAATAAATAAATCACTTTATAAGTAAACATTATAGACAACAAAAACTCGTAAAAGTTGCATAGATCCCAACATTTCAATTTATTCTGGAGTATTTTAACCCTTTGCGGTGCAAGGTAATTCGTATCATTTAAATTACATTGCCACTGGAATTTACGAACATAATTAAAATAGAAGAAATTTTAAATTTTCATGTTAAAAAAACGGCCTTTTCTGCTATGTTATAAATCTAAATTTTTGCTAAAAAATTTCCGGGATGAGTTTTTGCACTTGAGAATTAAAATTAGGTGTTCCATCAGCGGGAACACTGCAACTGAAAGGGTTAATGCAAGTTAAAAGAAATGTAATACCTGAAAGCAAAAAAAAAAAAAGTAACTTAAACACAGTTCAATCTTTCAAAATTATTTTATATAACTAATGAAAACATGGTAAACAATCAGAGTTATTAATAACTCTGCTAACTACTTTTGAAGTAACAGCATGTTTAAAAGTAACATTTATTGAGACATGCTTATAATGTTGAAAGTAGGACATGCCATACTTTTCAACTAATGCAGCTTTCAAAAATTTGTGTGTATGCTTAAATCCACTTTCAGGACCATTAAGCATAATAAAAACACGCATATCTGATGTGCCAATATCTTCTAATGAGCCATCATTACATCTTGGTCTTTTTTCCATTACACTGCTTATGATTGACCCCCAACTCTCACATATTGCCTCTGAGACAGGGATTGACATACAAAATGAAAAAAATTTTACATCGAGTGTAATGCGGTTTTAGATTTTTTTTTTAATTACTGTTGTTTCACATAAACAACAAATAACTTTTTCATTAGATGACATGATAAAAAAAAATATTATACTTCAATCTATAACACGTGCTAACGCATCAACGATTAACCAAAAAAAAAAAAAAAAGAAATGAAGCACGTGCACTATGAACATAAGAAATCTAAAAATGACCAAACAATCGAGTGTGACTAGCGCTCCTTTCCCAAGCTCTCTCCCTACGAAGAGGATCATTCCACTTCGATTGCAGGTGGGAGAGGCAGATCGTGAAGAGAAAACGCGGGAAGAATTTTTCTATTCAATATTCTTTGGTTCTTCAGCGTAGCACGCGTGGTGAACGATCGTAGCGAAAACAAACTCGAGATTTTTTTCCGGTTGCATTTTTTCGTTTTCTTATGATTTTTTTTTTTTTTTTCGTTTTTGTAAATTGGTAAATAAATCTGCAAACTTCAAGATCATTCTGCGAGCTTCAAGATAATTCTGCAGCGTTGCTGCCGTGCTGCACGATTTCTGCTACCGGGGTTGAGGGGGGGCAGTCGCTTTTCAATGATTAAACAGTCATTTTCATTGGTGCGAGATCAGAACGCGCTGGCCAGAGCAACAGTCGAACACATTCTGTATCAAAGACGGTCCAGACAATACAAACAACTTGCAGTTGTGCATTATCTTGTTATTGTAAATTGCTAAAATATGCGGGAAATAAACACAAAGTCAGGGAGAAGTCAGGAAAAATGGTGAAAAATAGTCATGGAAAAGTCAGGGAATTTGGAAAAGTTCTAATGTTAGCCACCCTGAACAGTGATTTTTGCTGTAAGGTCAATATATTTTCTCACTTCAAATCATGCATACACATTTCATTATATAGAAACATTATCCCCAACATTCTTTTTAGAATTAATAATATTAATAATTTATGTTCAATAAAGTTCAGAAACAAAAATATTAATAAACTTGTATATGACACTGCTCATAGTGGTTTTCCCCAAAAATTTTTTTATTATCTCGTCTATCCTTAATATTCTATGATGTACTCATGTTAATGTATATATATATTTTAAGAAAGGTATAAAATGTTTTTTTTTTTTTTTTTTTTAATGTGTAAGTGAATGCAAATAAATATATATATACACTCTATAACACACACTCACACACGACACACCAAGAAGGAGTTATCCAAATGGGACAAAAATTGGTAGATGTGATGTACATGTGGAGAAAAACAAATGATTAGTTTCATAAAATTTGGATGATTTAATCAAGAGAAAAGGCCTCACAAAGTAGTAAACAAGTCAATAACATGTTGGTCCACTTCTGGCCCTTATGTAATCGGTTATTTGGCTTGGCATTAATTGATAGATTAGGCATATGTGCTCCTGCAAGATCGTGCAAAATTCTGTCCATTTGCTGCGTTAGATTAGCAAAATTCCGAGGTGGTTGTAGGACCCTTTTCATGATGCTACAAACGTCCTCAGTGGGAGAGAGATCTGGCAACTTTGCTGACCAAAGTAATGTTGGACAAGCAAGAGAACAAGCAGTGGAAACAATCTCTGTGCACGGGCGGGCATTATCATGCTGAAATATACGATCAGAATTGCATGATTTGAAGGTAAACACAACGGGACATAGAATGTCGCCGATGTACTGCTGTGCTGTAAAGATACCATGGATGACAACCAAAGGGGTCCTGCTATGAAATGAAAGGTACCCTGTCAAAATAGCCCCGACAAAAGAGCCTTGACAACAAAAGAGCCCCAGGACAAAACAGCCCTAGACAAAACAGCCCTGACAAAATAGCCCCCGAACTTCTCGACATTTAAAACTTTTAGAATAGCTCAAAATATGATGACAATGCACTTTTTTAATACTTTTAGCCAAATTTTTCGGGTCCCCGCTGCCTTCGGTAGCGTTTTTATGATTCAGTAATCATATAACTTCCCGAATTAAAGGTCTGCACGTGCCGGGTTTGGGCAAAATTTTTCAATTTGCTCTCGGGCTCAGTTATTTTTTGTATACTCAGGCCGTGCTGGCGTGGATGATATTTATTCCGGGCCGTGTCGTCCCGAATCTTTTTTAGTTTCCTCGTTAATCAAGGAAAAAGAAAAAGAAAAAATATTTCTTCAGTCATTTATTTTATATAATTTCACAGGCTTGTATAGCACATAAAATTTTATTTTATTAAAAAATGTCTAACTTCAATAAAAATGAATATCAGTATGCCTGTTTGAGATTTGATTTTCTGCAAATATTTTTAGTATGTCTGGAAATTAATATATTTTATTTAATCTAATATTAAAGGGTTTCTTATTCAAAATAGTATGCATGTCATTATTAGTTTGCACACATGTACAAACAAAAGAAATTAGATACGTTACTGTGTATAAGGCTTTGTCATATGGTCTGTCATATGGTCATTGTGTCATATGGTCTGAAGAGTTTAGGTTAAAGGGCAAAACTGGGAAAATTCATTAGTGGCCAGTGGCCGGTACTGTCAGTTTCATTAGTAGCCACTTTTTTAAGTTAGTGGCCACTTTTCACATGATAAGACTATTTCTTTCAGACTGCAAAAAGCATTGTCACCATTTTGCGGTATAATTACCACAAGAAAAATATGAAAATAAGAAATACATATAATAATAAAATTAACACAGGGACACTGAAATTGTAATTTGTAATTACGCTCTTTTTAAAAATCCTAAATTGCACATCCTAAATTAAAATCTGCTTAGGGCTGTAATAATAACAGCAAAAGTTATTATCTTTCAGATAATTCAGTAGTACTTTTTTTTTTTCAATTTATTTAAGTGAAATAAGCTGTTATCATTCCCAGTTCACATTTATATTTTCTAGTAAATGAATTAGCTGATTCATCATCATCACAACCTTTTACATGGTCATGTGTAAATACAGTTAGCAGTTTTATTATTTTTTCTTATTTCTAAAGACACACTTTTTTAAATGATTTTATTTCAATAGAGTTAAAATACTTCCTCTTAAAAAGTATAGATATGGAAACTTAGCTGCTTCATTAAAAATAATTTAATTAGCTGCCAAATTTGTAGCTTTAAAAATAGGGAGATTTCTACTTTAAAATGGGAAGGGAAAAGGAAGATTTCTACACAAAAGAAAGCAAATACAAAAATTTTTGAAAAATACACATTTAAGTCAAATCAAATTTTGATACACACATTTGTCAACTATCTTAAAGGGGTTAAATATACACTAAATACTATGGAGATATTAATGGAAAAAGATTGTGCTTTGCAGGGCATTTGATCATTAACTGCTTGTGGAAATGGAGCTCACATGTGTGTGTGTGGGGGGGGGGGAGGGTACATCTATATTCTTCTTTTATAGGTTCTAGAATCTAATCAAGAAAGTTTAAAATGAATATTTACATTTATGTTATGGATAGAGAAAGATTGTAAACCACAAGACTTCAGTGGAGCATGTGATTGCCAATCATTGGAGGGGGGGGGGGGGAATTACAGGAATTATGAGTAAGAGATATTAAACAATTCTACTTCTTTACAGATTCTAGAATCTAATAAAAGTAAGTTTAAAATATATATTTACATTTTTGCAGCAAATGGAGAATGATTAGAAATTATAAAGCTTTCTATAAGCTGTGTGATCACAGATCGTTAGGGGGAGGGGGGGGGGGGTCCAAAAAATTATATGAGTGAGACATATTAAACAATTCTACTTCTTTATAGGTTGTAGAATATAATAAAGCAAGTTTAAAATGAAGATTGACATTTATGCCATGGATGGAAAAAGATTGTAAATCACAAGGCTTCGATTGCTTATCGTCGCTCGATTTTTAGATTATTTTAATGATCATAAAAAGTGGCGACTTTAGTGGCGATCGATGCATAATTTTTAATCGCCATCTTTTTTTATTTAGTCGCCACGTGGCCGGTGGCGACCGTTAATTTTGCCCTTTAGTTTAGGTGGTATAAAAGCAGTAAAAATCATTCCACTGTAATCTTTTCGTGAAAACTCCTTTTTCTTTTCTCCTGTGCACTGAATGAAAGTAGCATCATTTCTAGCATGTGCAAAAGCATCTTTTCTATTGAATATGGTTGGATTAGCATTAAAGTTTTGTTTATCGGATCACATGAAAGATTCAGATACATTACGGTATATAAGAGGAAATGGTTGAAAGTACATTTTTAGTATTTTTTATTATTTTAAATACTTTCCTATATTGTTGGATGAATGCTAATATTTTCGATTCGATTTTCTGTCGTTCTTTGTGCCTTTTGTACGTCTTTAATAATGAATTTCTATTTATATATAATTATCTTGTAAAAGTTCAGCAGCTTTGTTAAAGGACATTCTGTTACTTGGCTTTATAAAATCTCTACAAAACACATACTAAAAATCCTTTTCATAGAAAGGCATGAAATTTTTTTGTTATTTTACATATTTTTGAAATGGGCCGGGAGGGGCTTGGGCCACAAAATTTCGGCCCGTGCAGACCTCTATCTCGACTAGCTAGAAATTTGAAAGTATTAGAAAAGCTCAGAACACGATGACAATGCATTTTTTTATTACTTTCAGCCAATTATTATGGGTCTCCGCTGCCTTCGGTAGCGTTTAAACATACTTGGTAACTTTTATAATTTATTCCAGAGTACTGTTAGCTCCGCCTGTTTTTCACACCAGTATGATTGTAGAGAAATTTTCTCCAATACATACTTGCCAACCATCTCATTAATTAACTGCACAATTGTTAACGCCCCCTGAAAAAACACCCCTTTTCTCACACCACTATATTTTTAGAGTTATTCTCTCCAAATGTTGTTACGATTAAATAAGAGTAAAATTACTCTAAAAACTTATTGGTGTGAAAAAAAAGGCGGGTACTAAAAATTGTACGGTTCATAATGCAATGGTTGGCAAGTATGCCAATATGTAATTACGATGAAATAAGAAGAAAAGTGCTTTTAAAATATACTGGTATGAATAAAGGGCGAGGTTAACAGTACTCCGGAATAAATTATAAAAGTTACCAGGTATGTTTATATGATTCAACAGAAAATTTTAAAAACGTGGTACATAAAAAGTTCTTTTTATCTTGTAACTATTTAATGTAAAACATAATGTATTTTCGTAAATTGTAAATGACTATTTTTTTAAATGTGGATTTATTATTTTCTTTTATATACCTAAATAGAGAAGGAAATATTCCTGAGAATTTTTGATTTAAGGTTTTCTATGAATTTACACATTTTGAGATACCGTATATTTCCGAATATAAGCCGATCCGTATATAAGCCGAGAGTACATTTTTCCCTGCAGAAATTTGCCCAAAATTGCAAACCCGTGTATAAGCCGAATTGAAAAAATACTCTTTTTAATGTTCGAGTATATCGCCAAAATGGGGAAAATATTGCCAATCTATACAACCTTCAGGATAATCTGTCCAATGAAATTGCGCGAAATGCGTGCTTATCCAATAGAATTCCTTACCTTGCTTAGCCATAACGTAAAACGTTCGCAATGTGTTCGCCAACGGCGATAGTTTTAACTCGGGCAACCCTATCAGAAGGGAGGCAAACACAGACGCGAACGCAAGTCCCGTCCCGGCAGCTGAAAACGATGGCTACCGTAATACCGGGCTGGGAGACCTAACCCTAACGTCGATGAAGCAATGCCGCCGCTGGATGTTTACATAAATAAGCCATGTAAAGTCCGATTGCATCGATATTTTTTAATGACGTATCTAAATTATTTTGTATATTTCTACTTTTCAGTATTTTTATCAGTGCTTCAAGGCAATCTTCAACAAAATAAAAATACTTCTATAAAAAAAAAAAAAACGAAGCTTTGCCGCTTTTGCTAGTGTAAGCCTAGAAACATTTTAAACAGAGATGATTTAAATTTAATTGTATAAATTAAAAATATGATCGGGAGTCCTGTTTTTTTCAAGTTTCTCTTAATACTATTTACTATTTCTGAATCAGACAGAGAATTTACTCCGTTCGTGCACTCTGCCGATGACTTCAGTTACCGCTACCGGCAGATCAAAAAGAAATGTAAACAAACGTGACTACATCGAGCGTTTCGTGAAATAAATTTAAAATTGCTAATTTAAGAGTTTTATATGTGATAATTATTTAAAAATAAGGTTTAATATAACTATTTTACTTTATATATACTTTTTAAGCTTAAAATATATGTATTCAATCATTGTTTCTGAAGTACGTTTTTTGCTAGAAATGTAGATCCGTATATAAGCCGACCATTATAATACAGCTTCCGAAAAATTTCCAAAAATTCTCGGCTTATACACGGAAATATACGGTATCTGTCTGTGTGTGTCAGCAAAAGTTCTGGTCACTGTAACTAAACCAATAAGCAGAATTTAACAATACTTGATTTTTTTTTTTTTTTGTCTTGAGTTAAATTTGTTCTGATTAACTTTTGTGATACATTGTCAAACAGGTGAGCTTTCATGCAGCGATTAAACTCATTTATTCTAAGGCCATGGCGAACTCCCACTTGGGGCCTACTGTCCGTTAATCTATCCTCTAAATAACTTTACCCTTTCATAATTTAAAAAAAAAAAAAAAAAAAAAAAAAAACCTAGCATAATTTTATTTTAAGATAAAAATGGTTTAATCAGCAGCCACTTCAACTTTATGTGTACATTGACGGCAGACGTCAGTGTTATGCTCCGCTGAAATAATTTAATCTTGTGTAATTTTAAGCAACAACAACAACGAAAAAAAAAAAAAGAAAGAAACTTTTTAAAATTTCTGTGTATAAAATATTTTGATTGTATTTTGGTGTTTATTATCCAGAAGGTGGCGCTACTCTTCTGCTTATTCCACCATTTAGAGTGAGACTATATCTCAGCTTCTATTGAACATTATATACTTTAAAAAAAGTATCCTTTGCTTAATTTTCTTTCTCACAATAAAATTTGCGTGAATATCGGCCGAACGTTGGTTCTGCTATGTTCTAATTTTCCTGGTTTCTAAATATTGTTTAAATTTGTGTTTATATAGGCTGAAAGGCAGTGCTAATGCTGATATGCTGTCATTTTCTTTGTTCATGGAAAAGTTTATCTTAAAATCTAATGGGCATAACTGCATCATTTTTTAAATTCTGTGAATATTACAAGAAATGTTGTTTGTTATCGGTATGAAGGTAGCGTTTTTATGTTGTGAATTTTTCTGAATTTTCCCTGCTTATGAAATACTGCACATCAAAATCTGTTGTGTATAAGTGCACCATTTTTTTCTTACTGATGTTTAAGTTTTTGTGTGTATAGGTCAATAGGTGCCGCTAATACGCTGTATTTTTCTTTGACTCTGAAAAAACTATATGACACACTTCCGGTTATCCAATTTTCACCAAAATTCGAAAAATCATATGTACACCAGACCTGCCTCAATTCTGAAGTTTCGTAGTTCTATCTCTCTCTCTCTCTTTTTTTTTTTTTTTTTTAAGATATGATAATCAGAAGATTTTTCATGTACAAAGAAAGATAGATACAAATTTTGTCGGGGACATTTTGTGGGGGCTGTTTTGTTGTGGGCTATTTTGTCGGGGCTGTTTTGGTGGGGGGCTATTTTGTCTGGAGCTATTGTGTCGGAGGCTCTTTTGTCGGGGCTATTTTGTCTTGGGGCTGTTTTGTCTGGGGCTATTAGGTTAGGGCTGTTTTGTCTTGGGCGTATTTGACAGGTCACGGAAATGAAATGTCACCCCAGACCATCACTCCTGGTTGTCAGGCCATATGGCTGGCGACAGTCAGGTTGCAATCCCCCCTTTTTTCGGGGCATCTCCAGACGTATCTTTGCTGGTCATCGAGGCTCAAAATAGAATGAGACTCATTACTGAAGACAATTCTACATCATTCAGTGACATTCCAGTTCAAACAATCCTGATATCACTGCAAATATGCTTGTCGGTTTACAAAGATTAATACCAGTCTGCCCAAGGGGCTCCATGAGCACAACCCCATTTTTCTGAGCCGCCTATTAATGATCTTTGAAGTCACTGAAGTACCAGTTGCACGTAGGATCGATGCTAATGATGAATTTGTGGCTTTGAGTACTGTTTTGACGATTGATCGATTCTCACGTTTTGTCCTCTTGACACCGACTGCTTCCTCCCTGACACTGGGTTTGGATATGGTTTTTACCTATTGCTGTCAATATCATCTAATAGTGGCATCTTTCCTATACAATTGTCAAACAATTCACAGATTAAACCAACTGGCTTCTTTGAGCCCAACTACACACCTCTCTCAAATGCTGATATCTGCGCATATTTTTTGCGCACCTGTATGCAAAGCATAGTTACTGTCTATCTGAGTAGGCAGAATAAAATTCTCAAAGAATTTATGACCTGGAATCAAAATTTCTCCTTTTTAATATCTGCCAATTGCGCAGTTAAGATGCACTGCAGCATCGCATGCTCATTCGATGGCAGCCTAACTTTAAAATTTTAAATTTTCCATCGAAACCTGAATGCATGTCAATTTGTGTCCAGTTTGCATTATTGCTTCTTGGTGCATTGTTTTTTATGTTATAGAGTGTATATATATTATATATATAAAAGAAAGTAATGGTGGAGGTCAGTGGCGGCTCGTGGCAGGGGCTGCAGAGCTGCAGCCCCCCCAGAAATATTCGAAGTAATTATGTTAACTTACAAAATATTTTAAAAATAAATATTATCATATTATATAGTATATTATGCATATAGAAGAGCAGATTACTTCGTTATCATGAAAAATTATTAAAACATTGAGAAAAATCAACCAGTTTTAAGCGTAATAGCGCTTCCAAAGTCCCGAAAGGAGCTGCTCATTCATGCAGCTCGCGAGAAAAGGGATTTCTTTAGCGAAAAGACGGTTAAAACCGCCGCTACTCGTTTCCCTACCAGTTTCGACCTTATGAAACTAGGCACGTTGGAGCTGCATCTGACGCAGCACCGATCTTATAGGGATTTCAGTAATGCTGGAAAAGGACTATTTCATTTTGTAAACTACGGTTTTTTTTTCACAGTTTTTAATGCGGTAATCGCTGTGTTTGAAGATTATTAATGTATGAGAGGTAAAAAATGTAGCATGAAGGTTATTCATGATTATGTGAGAAAATAGAAATCATTTTTATTTATGTTTTCAAACACATTTTTAATTTATATTACATTGAATTTTCACACTTTTTTTGGCTTCTTGCTTTTTCAGTGGCGGAAACGGTCAAATAGACAGAATCTCAATTTTTATGCAAATTTTATCTTCCATTAAATAAATATAGTATTCAAAATTTATCAAGTGTTTAATCGCTTTGTTAATAACGTTATTATTATATTTTTTCTTTCATTTTTATTTTAGTGACTAATGTTTTTTATTTTGATGAGAAATATTAGCAGTCGAAATTTCTTAAAAACACAAGATTTCTAAATTTTTAATTTCTGACATTTTCCTATAAGTTGAAAAACATTTTTTCATGTGTTCTCGAGTAAGAAATTTCATAAATATGCATGGAAATTTTAGAATTTTAACACCTGTTATTTAGATTGACCACACTATTTTTCCTATTGAAAAAGTGTATGTTTCGCTTAGAGGAATGCACAAAAATTTCTTACACATTACACTTTATAAGAAAATTAATTTAAATACATTTTAGCAGTGTTATTCTGCTGCAGAATGTAGGAAACTCATATAAATTAATCTAATGCATAACGAAATTATCCGTTTAAAAAATGTTGTATTTTTAATTTACACTTCTTTCACAAGGACACACAAAGCATGCAGAATGCAATGCTGGCTTGGCTATGCGTAGTTTTAATTTTGTGATAATATTTCAAACCAAATTATATTGATATATGCTGTTGAAGTCTTTAACCCTTTCATTCCCCGTGATGCCAGTTGGAATCATAACATTTCAGATTTTCTTTCTTACCATCTAACACTCCTGCTGATTCAAAATGAATAATATTAAAATCTAAATACATTTTACCACCGAAAAATATGTATTTTAAATAATTTCACTATCCTTGTTGATAAATGAAAGTATATTTTACTCTATTCTGATAATAATATAGGAATCAGTTTCCTGTTTTGGGCAATTTAAGTAAATTAACTGTTTGAAATATTTTTTATTTCATTTTTTAATGTTTATGATTTGTATTTTAATTAATTGCAATATGAATTTCTTCCCAAATTTTGATATTTTTATTTATTGAAAAGTTACGATTTTGAATGGCATCAGTAGTTATATTAAACATAAATAAACACCTCTCGGTTGCTTTGTTAGCTATATTAATTCGCACCCTGCTATTACTCCTATTTAAAAAAAATATTTACATATATTACTTTTGAAATAAATTTATGACTAAATATAAGATTTAATGTTTTATGGATGGAAAAAGGTGGGAATGAAAGGGTTAAATACGTATATATAAAGAAAATAGTGTTTTAATATTTATTTTTAATGCACGGTAATAAAGAAGATTTCGAGTGTATTACTGACTATATGCAACAAATTTTGGAAATTCTTTTAATTAATATTTCAAAGGATGATTCTAAATAAATTAAAGAAACGCATAATTATAATTGTACTTTTAAGATATGGACATCGTATTACTAAAAAATATAAGACAGGAATTTAAAAAATAGATAGATAATTATAATTCGGCATAAATGCAGCATCTAATTTTTTTTTTTTTGCTAAAAAAACTGTTAAATATTTTAGATTATGACAATAGTTTCTAGCAAAATTATTTATTATAAATGTTTCCAAATATTTTAATTTCTTTTTTTTAATTATCAATATTTCATTCTATTTCATTCATTTATTTTTTAAGAAAAGATATATAATTTTAAAATATCTATCTTAAACATAATTTAATCTAATACGGAAATGCATATTTTATTTAGACTTTTCCTTGTTACGTATTCCTAAACTCTTAAATTCTGTAATAGACTATCTCTTACGTGAAGTTCAAGATAGTCTTACAGCAAATGACGATGAAGCTATTTTTCCTATCGAAAAGAAATAAGATGGAAATCCTAAGATTTATATCTGTCTAATATTTCAAATACATTCATTTAATAAACATTACTGTTCATTTGATAAATATTACTGTCCATCTAATAAACATAATTGTAAAATTCAGAATATCACTTTCGCTTTTTTCTCAAATTGTACTGATTGTTAGACATGCAGCGATGCAGCCCCCCTGTAAATGAATCTCACGAGCCGCCACTGGTGGAGGTTGGGTGGCGTTATTTGGCTTAGTTGGTTGAGTAGGTTACTAAAACTACATTTATAAAAAAAAATAAATAAATAAAAAAAGATGGTGTGTGTCTTTTTTTATTACTCTGTTATCACACTGCTTGATTGTGGACGATTATATACATTTTTAAAATATCTTAATAGTATAAATAATGTTTTCATTATGATTTTAGTCATTGTTAAGTATAGCTGTACACAGTGGCGTATCCAGGATTTTATTTCGGGGCAGGCTGAGTTAAGTTCGATAATGTTTCATAGTGTACAGAAATCGTACATATTAATTTTAATCTTTATTTTTAAAAACTTTCTTGATAAATTACGAGAGAGGCTGCAGCCAATCATTCTCCCGCTGGATAAGCCACTGGCTGTACAGACAAGGCTGCCACAGGCGACCTTTGAATTTTTTTCGTACCACTATTTCCAAAAAATAAAATTTTTAATGTATTTATGCTGTGAATCTGCAGTTCGCCTGCATAAATTTACTATAAATTTTATGTTTTGAAAATAATGGTACAGGAAAAAAAAAAGTGTCTGTAGCAGCCATGTACAGAGTAGATAATATTTAAAAATATATTATCTATGATGGATTTAATTTATATAAAATTGCTTTATAAAACCAATAGTTATTTTAAAATATATGTATGATTGATTTAGCTTATTTAAATTTGGTTTATAAATATCAATAATTTTAGAATAATTTTTTTCACCTAATGCTATAAAACTCTTCATTTTAATTTTATTCTTTGTTATCAAATGACCTTGCAGAGAATTTGGGGAAAGTTGGGTGCCTGACAAATTAGTTTCTACTCTACTCGTCTTAAGCCGTAGTGGCCTCTGCTCCTTATTTCTTTATTTATTCAGATTTTCCCCTTGTTTCATAGTTTTCAGTTCTTATATGAAAGGGATAAAAATAGGTAAATTTAAATGATTAAAAACCTAATTTAAAAGTGTGAAAATTGCTAGTCGAAATTATAAACATAATTGCCCCTTTAAAGTTTGTTTCATGGCAAAAGACTTTATCATATAGAAATCAGAAAATGAATGAAATTATAAGTCAGATTCTTCTGATGAAAGCGCAATTTGCAACTCAATTGGCATTATCCTGCATAAAAAATTAATGATTCATATTCATTGTCATTAAACATTCGTCCTGCTGTTCAATTATTGCTATTTTCAGCTTCGCTGATTACTTTCAATTTAAATTCATTAGTATAACTCGTTCGCTTAAACATCGTAACTATTTACTGATCGCTAATGAAACTGAAATAAAATAAAACGGTAATGTATGTGGTAATCACATTGTTTAATGTCAAATATTCCTATATTCACTAAAATTACTAATTTAGGCTGGTAAATATGCTTTGCTTCTGAATTAATTATTGTATTAAGAATTACATGAAATCGAAAATTGTTTACTGGTGCCATCTATTGATTGTATGCAATGACTCATAAAGTTCTGTGGCGTAGTTTAGAAATAAAAAAATATTTCTAGTAAATATTAATTTTATGAATTCGAAATAAATACATCTTTTAACATATATTAATGAATGAATGTAGTGTATTATATACTTATATTTTTGTTGGGAATCAAGAAGATTAATATTATTTATATTGCCAACTAAGTTGTACAGTGATATGCATAATACGCCGGAGCGTATTATATGACAACTTTTTTTTTAATGATCCAAAATATATGTCTGCGCGTTATACACCGCTGCATACAATAGGCAGAAAAATACGGTACTTAAAGTTACTAATTTATGGTTTGCCAGTGATTAAGTTGTGCCAAAAAGAGATTAAATCATTATTGATCTCTATTTGTTATTTAATTTAACCCAGCTAAATTCTGTTTAAAAGTTTGCTGTTAAGTTTCATATTTACTATTGCTGTTAAGTTTTACATACTAAAAGATTTTAATAAAAGTTGATTTGTTAAAACTTTTGTCTGAAACACATGACATTCAAACAAAATGTTAACTTCTAAACTGTAGATTCTCTGCTTAATAAACGTTTTAATATCAATTAGTTATATGCTATAATGAGATCTGACAGTTTATTATCATGTAGACTAAATTAGATGTCTTAACATGTTAAACATATTTAGCAGATAGCAGTAGAATATTTGGCTCAAAATATAGTGTGCAGCTTTTTAAATAAAACAGAGTTTGATAACAATAACAATGTTTATTTAAACTTAACAAGGAAGATAAAACTTAACAAGAATTAAACGTTGCTAGCGATGATTACGAAAAAAAAAACGATCTTTTAAACTTGCCATGAGGAAGAGCTATTTACCAAAAACTAATTGCTTATAAAGATTAATAGTTGCATTGCTCAGCATTAGCACTAAAAATAGGATGTTGGCCTTCAAACAACTTTAATACATTCTGCAACTTAAAACAAAAAACAAAATGCCCTCATACTTTGAGGCAAACTAAAAATAACTTAAAACATATTTAAAGTTCAACAAAACATCATAAGTGCAAAGAAAAATAAATGCAAAGTAAGATAGTTCAACACATCCTTATATACTCCTACCACAGGATTCCAGAACATCCAATCACCAGGCTACACATTTTTGCCTTCCATGTGATTCAAAATACACGCCCATCGTACGTAATCTGTTACCGTGACAACGGAAGATGCTGAATACGTATGCCATCTATGGGCTGCAAATGTAAGTACCGCCATATTGGAATTCAACTGGCATGAACGATGTGTTCAAAGAATGTAAACAAAAGTTACAATTTTATCCTACGTGAATTAAATGAAGGAGTATAACTTCAAAGATATTTAAAAATAGAAAAAGGTAAGTTATTTACTTGAATAAAGGATAAAGGTAAGTTATATCTTTAAATAAAGTTGTTTTAATAAAATTATCCTTAAACATTAAACCAAACCAATACATTGTATTGTTTATATTTTCAAGTTAAACTTAACTTCTACATAGCACTAAACGCTATTCATTTAAGCAAAAATAATAAGCTCTCCTCATAATTAATAGGCAATAAAAGTGTTTTAAAGCTTTGAAAAATGATATGAAAACATTTTTAGGACAACACAGTTTGTGTGCGCTGCGGATTGGTATAGCTTGAGCTCTGCTGCGTGCATATGCACGTGGTTTTCTATAGCTTGGGTTCAATGGCGCTTTTATTAATTTTTATAAGCAGTCTGTGCTGACTTAGCATTCAAGAAATAAATTATCCTGAGTGAATTTTTGACTGACTGTGGTTATTCAAGTGCTGCTAAAAGAAAAGAGAGAGAGAAAAAAAAATGCCAGCTATGTCACCCCGTTAGGTATGCCGCATGGACAAAAATAAACTTTTAAAATTGTATAAGTTGTGGCTTATCTCTCTGAAATTATGGTAGAATTTTATGCAAGAAACCAAAATAATTTCAACCAAGTAAATAATTCAGATTATTCAGGGTTTTTTTTTTTTTCCTTTTTCCTCATCTCCATTTTAAATTTGGGGAAACATGATTTAGAGAATGTTTGAATATCTTATTTTATTTTTTTCTACATATGCATATAAATTTATTTTGATCCTGTATATTATACTGATAGCTTGTGTAACAAATGAATTTGCATATTTAAATATAAATTCTTAACTGTAAACTTAGCTAAGTAAATGCTAATTTTAAGAGATTTTATTTGTAGTTTATCTTTTTTAGTGCTGGACCTAAAGGTGATAATTTATATGAATGGGTATCAACTATTCTTGGACCACCTGGCTCTGTGTATGAAGGAGGAGTTTTCTTTTTAGATATACATTTTTCACCTGAGTATCCATTTAAACCTCCTAAGGTTAGTCAATTTTCTATTTCTAATGTATATTTATTTATTTATTTTAAAGAACCGTTTATTATAGATTTTGTGACAAGCAGGGTTGGGTTTCTTCCGGAAGAAACCAGTTTCTTCCAGGACAGTGGAAGAAACTGGAAAAAACCGGAAGAAATGGAAGAAAACGGAAGAAATGGAAGAAACCAACCAAAGGACAAAACATATGTTCAAAATTAAAATTTATGAACTATATAAACTCAACGCATAAATATAATGTTAAATCTAAACTATAATCTAATTAATATTAAAAATATTTTTAGAAAAATAAGTTATTTGATAACAAATATTAAATATATACAAGTGATGGGTTTTTACTTTTCAATACTAATATCTTTAGAACTTTTTGCATAGATACTATCTCATATTATTATACATTCAAGCAGTACAAGTGATAATAATTTAGGAATTTTTAGCCGTAATATTTGTACTTTTTTTTTTTTTTTTTTTTTTTTTTTTGTTAAGGATATAATTTTTTGTATAAACTCGAAGCTGGTACCCAATGAACTGTATCAATACGTAAGATACCTCTACTTTTAAATTCTCCTGCAAGTTCTCTAGGATTAAAAAAAAAAAAAAAAAAAAAAAAAAAAAAAAAACTATAGTTTGTATTTATCTATTTTAAGTTGAAAAATAAAGTGCAGTATTGAGCCTTAAAAACGTTTCATTTGTTTTACAGTCAACTCCCCCTAACTCTCAAAAGTTTTGTCCAGATGTTGTGCGGATTATAAGAATTTGCAGATTAGAGATCATTGCCTTTGTTCACAGTTTTCTTTTGCAGATACAAAGTCAGTTATTATTAAATCTTAAATAGACATCAAAATGGAAAGACAATTTCTAATAAATTTTAGAATAAAACATTTCTTCAATATTAATAAAACTAATCTATCACATTCATATATGATGGTAAATAACTTAAGCATATTCAAATAATATGTACGTATAAAATGTAAACAAACATATTTAAAAAATACGAAACAAAGTATTTTTGAAAGTTTGGAAATAATATTCATCACAGATTAATTCTATTAAAACATTGATGTAATAGTGGTTTGTTATGAGCACTAGTCTGTATGAATTGCAGGATAATAAATAAAAGAATATTACTCTCCCATCCCTGCCAATTTTGTTTCAAAGCAAGGATTAAGCCAAAAATTTGATTAAAAAAAAAAAAAAAAGGAGAAATGTGAATTTTATTTTTAAATATGACATGTGAATTTCTTTCATATTAAAAAATCAGTTACGGAGTAGAAGGATTTAATATTATTTCCGAGATTATAAATCTGCAGATTAGAGGGAGTTGACTGTACTGCATATATGACTATAAGGAAAATAAAGTTTTTGATGGCATTTTGTAATACAGTAATTATTGAATACTGGTTCTTTTAATTAATTGGATCTTTGTTAAGAGTTGTTTTATCAGAAAGTATAAGCAAGTGATCCAAACTATTATTTATTACCAGTTAAAGAAATAAAATTGTCTAAATTATAAAACTTTACACTGTTTAAATTGAAATTGATTTTTTTTTACTGAATTTTGAGTATTTTTGAACATGATCATCAGATACCGAAGATCACATCGGTAAAAATCTCATAATTATTATTTAAATATGTAGTAATTAAATTTTTATAGGTATAATTAAAGTTACTTAAAGTTGTTTATAAGATAAATGTATCCATTGTATCTTAGAAATCTGCAATTTATAGGATAAATTTTTAAGAAAAACAGTTTCTTCCATTTCTTCCACATGGAAGAAACCTGTTTCTTCTGGCCAGTTTTTTCCATGTTTTTTTCCACGTTTTCTTCCGCCTTGGAAGAAACTTGCCAAACCTGAAAGATACGCTTTAAAATTTCATGATATTTTGATTGTTTGTTGCCGAGATATCAAAGTTTTAGTGACCCTACTTTTGATGTTTTCAAAATGAAAGACAAAGCTGAATTTCATTTGCTGTTTAAACATTGTTTTTTGATGGACAAAAATACTGTTGACACTGTTAAGCTATTGCTAAATTTCAACAATTTGAAAACATCAAAAGTAGGGTCACTAAAACTTTGATATCTCGGCAACAAACGATCAAAATATCATGAAATTTACTTATACATGCCGTATATTTCCGAATATAAGCCTATCCGTATATAAGACGAGAGTACGTTTTTCCAATTTTACGTGGATATATTGGATAAAAGTGGATACAATAAAATTGTCTAAATTATAAAACATTACACTGTTTAAATTGAAATTTATTTTTTTACTGGATTTTGAGTATTTTGGAACGTGATCATCAGATACGGAAGATCACTTCGGTAAAAATCCCATAATTATTAATTAAATATGTAGTTAAATTTTTATAGATATAATTAAAGTTACTTAAAGTTATTTATAATATAAATGTATCCATTGTATCTTACAAATCTGCAATTTACTGGATAAATTTTTAAGAAAAACAGTTTCTTCCATTTCTTCCCCTTGGAAGAAACCTATTTCTTCTGGACGGTTTTTTCCGTGGTTTTTTCCACCTTGGAAGAAACTTGCCAACCCTGGTGACAAGACAATCAATATATGTAGTTCATATTTCAAACAATATTCATAAATAAATCAATTCATTGTATGTATTTTTGCTGTGTACTAAAAGTTTGCACTGCTTGAACGCATTGTAGAACTGGTGGCTCTGGAAATCTTCGTAATTCAAGAGTGAAGTGTTGTAGTGTTAACCCTGAATTAAGATAAAACTACACGACTCCAAAAGCTTGATTTTAGAATTTAAGTGCAAAAGTCTCCACTACTGGAACATTATCCTCCAATGGTTCTTTTGCCTTAATGAATTTTATTTTTTAATTATAAAAATCAAGTTTAACCAAGTAATTTTCTGACTTTTCCTCTAAACATTACACTAATATATATATATATATATATATATATTTATTTATTTTTTAAGAATGTGTTTAAAAATTATCTTAGCATGTAACTGTATGCTTGTATTAAATATTCACATACAACAACCTACCAATAAATTATCTAAAAATAGTGCAAAATTCTAAAAAAAAAAAAAAAATACAAAAATTAAATTAAAAATATTTCAAAAATAAGTTAGAAATATAGATAAAATCATCATTTTGTATAAAAATTTAAGTAAAAAACATTTTTTAACATTAGAAGCTTTTTATTATGAGAACCATAAAAAGCACAAAATATATATAAATTCTGGCAAAGAAATGAAAGCTTCAACACTAACAAACTTTTTGAAAAAATATAGATACATCACTTTTGTAAAAGATGGAATTTTTAAATATTTTTAAAAGTTCATTTCAAAAGTATTCAAGATTAATATTCTTAGTTATTAGTTTTTGTATGATAATTTGTTAAGCCATAAAATTTTGAATATTTAAAAATTTTGATCTCTTACAAAAGTGATATATTTTTCTAAAATTTTTTTAGTTTTGAAACTTTCATTTCTTAGCCAGAATTAATTTTTATTTTATGCTTTTTAGGGCTCTTACAATAAAAAGCTTATAATGTTAAAAAATGTTTTTTTACTTAAATTTTTATTTTGTGCTTTTTAGTTTTAAAAAAAGCTTCTTAAAAAACTAATCAATTTCTTAGGATACTGTATACACAATGAAAGGTTTTCTTTTATCAATTGACATCTTTTCTTTTAATTATCTGCAAAAAAAGGAACCATTGTCCTTTGAGTATCAAACCTGCGACCACTGTGTTATCAGCATGAGGCTCTAACCATAAGTCAAAGACCAGTCATGAAAAGTCATAGCACATGCTAAAAAAGTATAAAAATTAAAAAAGAATACTGTTCTTGAAAGCTTTTTTTTAATATTTTGAATATTTTTTTTTCATCTCTTGCAAAAGTAAAATATCTATATAGTTAAAATTTTCTTATTGTTGAAACTTTTAAATTTTTTTCTAGCATGTCTCTGCAAGCCTTTTTTTTTTTTTTTTTTCTTTCTTTTAGAGCTCCACAATAAAAAGCTTCCTTTTTTTTTTTTTTTTTAACACATAAATTTTTATTTTCTGTTTTAATGACTAAAAAAGTTCCTTAAAATAAATAATCAAAATTTTCTAGGATACTGTGCAGACAATGAAAGGTTTTCTTTTAACATATGACATCTTTTATATTAATTATCTGCAAACGAGTAACACATGCACATCGGCCTTTAAGGATCGAACCCATGACCATCGCGTTATCAACATAATGCACCAATGAACTGAGCCAACGAGTGACATAAAGGTTTTGCTTATGTTTACTTTAAAGTAGAGGCTTTTTTTTTTTTTTTTTTTTTTTTTTTTTAGCGTGACAGGAAGACGCAATGAAAAATTCCAATTTCAATAAAAAGCTTCTAAAAAGGGTTTATTTATATGAAAATTGCATTTTGTATTCAGTTCAAAATTTATTAAATATAGTGTTCTTTGCTAATATCTCTCATATTTACTACACTTAATGCATACACATTTGCTACATATTCTGGTGACAGAGATGGGATCAAATCCATCTGAATATTGCATTTATCTAAGCTGAAAGTTTTTTTTTCCCCTTTCCGAAAGTTACTTGAAATTTAAGTTTTGTTTTTATATGCGAAAGTGATACATTTACAATGTCAATATTGGTTCAATTGATGAATTTGATGTTAGCAATCCTTCTTCCTGGTGTAATTTTTCAGAGCAATTAAAGTTTTTTTTGAAAACTAATTAAATAACTGATGAAGATGAGAAAACAATTGTGCTTTTGGTCTTGTGTGGAATTGAAACTGGTTGTTTTACAAGTTCATTATTGGCACCAGAGTCACCCTCAAGTAAATCGCATAAAAAGTTAGATTATTAAAAGATCATTTTGCACTCACTTCTGAAATCTATCATAGATTCCAATTTCATAAATGCATGCAACCAAAGTAAATAAATAAATAAATAAATAAACTGTTTCTTCATATGTAACCAAATTGTGTTGCTTGGCAGAAGACTGTAATTTTGGCCCAACACTCTCAAAACAACTGCGGGATCAGCTAGTTTGTAGCATGCAAGATGAGGCATTACAGAGACAATTTCTTGCTGAGTCAACACTTACTTTCAGTGATGAATTTTTGAGGTTTGTTGCAGCCAAAACTGCTGCAGAACAAGCTAAACATATTCATTCCCAAAAATTCAATTGCGGCAATTCAACCAATTTAATTAGACTACAAGGTAACAATAACAGCAAATCCTTTCAAAAATATAGCAGTAGTAATTCTAAAAGGGAATATTCTCAGTCTACTGACAATGTTTGTTACGGATTATGTGTGTGGGGTCATCATGATTGTTCTTCTTGTAAATTTAACAATGACATTTGTCGGTTTTGTTAAAGGAAAAGATATATTCAGCATGTTTGTAAGGCTAAAAGCTAGAACAGGGTTGGATATCTGTCGGAATGAACTAGTTTCTTGGAAGAAATGGAAGAAACCAACAGAAGAGAAGACAAAATAGATACTCAGAATTAATATATTAACTATATAAACTCAAAGCAGAATATAATATCAATATAATATCAGATCTAAACTATAATCCAATTAATATTAAAAATATTATTTTTGGGAAAATAAGTATTTCAATATCATATATATATATAAAGATTATTGTGCAACATATATTAAATTAAATTTATAAAAATGTAATTAATTATACATTAGCTACTATTTTTTATATGTACTAGCATTCATATTTCAATGCTAATGTTTTTAAAACTTTTTCTATAGATACTATCTTATATTGTTTTCATATATTCAAATAGTACAAATAATAATAGTTATGTAATTTTTAGCCAAATTATTTATTTATTTATTTATTTATTTTTTTTAAGAAAACAATATTTTGTATGAACTCTGAGCTGGTACTCAATGAACTGTACGAATATGACAGAATACTCTATTTCTACTTTTATCACCTTAAAATTTGGTACGGTAGCAGAAAATGTACTATTTGAGAATAATAAGCAGCAATTTTAAGTTTGGTTGAAAATAAATAATATTAAATTTTTTTTACTAAATAAATTTGAAACTCCTAAAAAATTAGAGAACATATTTCTCATTATTTCCAAAAGTTTTTCATCCAGATTTACATTGTTGGGTATTTTTATAGAAATAAATTAGTTACACAATTTTGGTAAATTTCAACTCTCTATCTTAAATAGAATTTTAGGAAAGTGTACTGAACGGGCATATCGTTAAAAAAATTTCTTGTAGACATATAAAAAGTTAATTAGCTCTAGAAAACTAATTCATTCAACTAATTAATTTCTTTTGCTTTAAATATGGGCTATAATGTACATGCTAACGGGGGAAAAAAAAAAAAAAAATCTGTTCCATCTGTATTTTTAAGTAAAATACAAATTGTTGAATCTTTTTCAAAAATTGCTTCATTTAACCTGTCGAGATATTCCATGTACCCTTAAGCACATAGATCATGATGATAAAGAAATTTTCGTTGTATCCCTGTAAAAATCTAAGTGATAGACTCGCAAAAATTTATATACACTCTGCAACAAAAAGATAGGTACAAAGGGTTTTTTTCTTTGATTTTTAATAAAAAAACATTATCTAAATTGTGCTTATCATTTGTTATTATCATAAAATAACACTAATCCCGGACTAATTTTTGTTTTAAGACTAATTTAGAAAAGTTTTAAGACTAACATTTTTCTAATTTAAGACTACACTCCACGACAAAAGATAGGAACAATGTTTTTTTTTTTTTAAATTTTTCACAAAATGACATTATCTAAATTGTGCTGATCATTTATTATCATAACAAAATATTATCATATCAAAAACATATTAAATATTTGAATCATATTCAAAATAATCATATTAAAGAAAAAAAAAAAAAAAAAAAAAAACCTTTGTTCCTATCTTATTGTCGCGGTGTGTAGTCTTAAATTAGAAAAATTTTAGTCTTAAAATTTTTCTAAATTAGTCTTAAAAAAAAATTAGTCTGGGAATAGTGTTATTTTATGATAATAATAAATGATAAGCACAATTTAGATAATGTTATTTTATGAAAAATCAAAGAAAGAACCCTTTGTAGCTATCTTTTTGTCGCGGGGTGTAGTTTGTGCGATGGTTTGCATAAATTTTCAGTGCAATCGCATGAGACGTTTAGAGGCTATCACATTTTAAATAATTTGAGCCCATAATGTCTTCCTCTGAAAAATTTATAAGTGTTACATAGTCCAAAATTCATATAGTTAGTATTACGGTAATCTATAACATGTATATAAATTTTCAGCTCAATCTGATATGGCATTTAGACACTATCGCACACTCAAAAATATGAACTCATAGGGCATAATGATAAAGAATTTTTCGTTGTGTCCCTGTAAAAAAAAAATACATGCTAGATTCACCAAAATTTATGCATACTGTGCAACGGTGACCTATAGCATGTGCATGAATTTTCAGCTTAATCGAATAAGGTGTTTAGGCGTTAAAAATAAGTAAAATATTTTGAAAATTAGCAACTATATAAAAGAGGTTTTATTTATTTATTTTTTAATCTAATTATCTATTTAAATAGTAATAGATAATTAGAATTTTTTTTATGTCAATACGTGTATAAAATAAAAATAAACAAACTAACTTGAAACTTCAGTTATTAATTCCTGAATAGAAATAAATCTTTTGTACACTCTTGCAAATGAAATCAATACATTGGAGACTCGATTATTTCCTCTCTATAAAATAAAACAATATAGACTATTGTTTTGGAAATTAGGCACCATATAAAAGTATAATATCCACTGTTTACATTTTTTTTTCTCATATTCTGTTTAAATAGAAATTAATATTCACATTTTTTTTTTTTTAGTATCTTTATGTGGTGTATGAACTAACAATAATTAAACGAATTAAAAAAAATTTCTTTATAAATTTATAAAGAGAAAGTAACCATTTTTGCACTCTTTTGCAGAAATAATTGTGATAAATTTAAGCTAATATAATATTAGATACAAGTTATGATGAAATAAATTTTTTTAATGCTTTTCATTTGATTAATCAGTGTCAATAGTATAATTTCATGTATTATAATACGATGAAACTGAGAATTACACATAATCAACTTTCCTTTCATCAATAAGATGCCTTTTTTCGCCAAATGAAAATCACGCCAACGAGGCTTCAAAACAATGTATGTTCTGTAAATACACATCCTGGCTTTCAGTGAGACAAAAAGAGCCTGAATCTAGAAAATGCCAAACATCTAGTTCCATGGATTCTGGGAAATTTTTTCATTCTGCACTGTTTAATTTTTATTGTTGTTCAAGACTTTCTGGTGTTCACCATACATTGCAGATTTTATATTATCTGCAGTGCTTCAACAACACCTATAGTAATGGCACATGTGAAGGTTACAAAGTCCTATTTTTAAAATTTTTAAAAATAGATATGAAACCTATCATACATTAAAGAATTCTATTTAACACGTTGAGCACCACGTGAATTCTTAGTAAAATCAATTAAAATTCCATAATGTTTCCTCCTGTAATAAATAAAAATTAAGTAATTTTTCAATAATTTTTCAATAATTACTTAAAACAATGTAATATTTTTAGTTTTATATCATATTTTACACTGTCAGCCACCGATGGCTGACATGGCGCTCAACGTGTTAATTTGTGATAAGATAAACTAGGGGAAACCAGAGAGACTTGATCCAGTTTTGGTTTTAAATTTTTCATATTTTTTGTATAACAGTTGGAGCTGATTAAAAAAATATGAGCAAATAATCTGTTATTTTGTACATGCTGTGGCTAAAAATAATAGCACAGTTCTTACTAGAAATGATGCAAAAAAAAAAAAAAAAATTCCTTAAGTCAGCACATGGGTCAAGTGTCCCTAAACCTAGGGAGACTTGACCCCCTACTTAGGGAGACATGACCCCTCCTCATGAAAGTGAGAAAACTCATAGGTATTGAAAGGAAAAACACAGGTTTTGTGATTTAAATGTTTTCTAGTTTTATTTTGCAGAAGACTTTAGTGAATACAAAAAAATTGTTTCTTTTCTTTTGTCTTAAGCTTTGTACGTTTCACATTAAGACCACTTTTTTGTGTTTCTTTTGTCAACATATTTTTTATTTTCTTCTTTCTGCCTCTTTCTTTTCTTCTTTCTGCCTCTTTCTTTTCTTCTGTTTGGTGTATCAGTTGCTACCATAGTCTTACCCTTCTTCTTGCCCGCAGCTTTTTGCTTTCTTTTAGGGTAATGTACAGTCAAATCTGTCTAAAACGGAACAGAATGGGACTATTAAAACTTTCCGTTTTAGACAGATTTCCGTTTTATGCAGATTTTCCATATTACTGCCGTAAATTTGCCGTGTCTAACAGAAAATCGACTTTCTGAAGAAATTCTTAACTTTTAAATCATCAAATTACTACTAAATTAAATTCTAATTATACAAAAAATAAAATTGATGAAAGTCTTTATCTCGTATACTATTTTATCATTTATATATGCATTATTTAATTTCATAGCTGCTTAATTATTGAGTATTGAAACATAAAAAATTTCAAAGAGAATGATTTGAGACCCTTTTCCCTATAGTTCTGCCCAAAATATAATGTTAAATAAAATCATCCATTTTAAAGACATTAATTTCTTATTTTTTCACAAACAGAAAACTTAAAAATTTATTTTTATGTCAACAAATTTCGAGACGTGAAAAAAAATTATGATCCAATGTTATCTCTAAAACTCGCGTAATGCATATGATAAAAAATTGTAGTACTAATTAGTAAATAAACACTTACCAAGGTAGCAGATGAATTTTTTTACAATTCTTGAAATATCCATTCTTTATTCACAAATTTTCTACTATCAACACTTGGTTTAATTATCTTTTGAATTTAGAAGTTTACATTTTAAATTTTATCATTTTAAAGAATTAAAGTTCAAGTCCTTCATTTACACAGCATTACTAAAATAATCTTTTATCGATGTCTGTTTTGCATGTCCTTTTAAAATAGAGTTTTCAACTTCATATTCTATTTCTTTTAACATTGTAATCAGTTTACCGTTATTCTTTTCAACAGCAAAAGTTTGTAAATATTGTACATGAGTTAGAGCATCGTTATAGCTTTGAACAGGATTATTATTTGTAAATTCATCTTCCTTTTCCTCCTCTTCATCTCCATCACTTTCCAAATTATTATACTGTGATATCAATTCATCCACTGATGTAATTCCAGCTTCGGTGCTTAATTTTTCATCCATATTTATGTATTCCTCTGCTGATACTTCCGCAAAGCTTGCCCCACTGAAAATATCTTGAAATTCTGAAAATTGTTATCTGAATTATTATCAATGGGTGAAGTGTTGAGAATAAACCCCGCCTTATTAAAGCACTTGGAAATTGTTGAGGGCAAAATTTCTTTTGACGCCTTCGCTATCCAACTTATTGCATCCAAAACTGTAAGTTTTTTTATTAAGTCTGATGCACTTTTGCTGGCATCAATACGGGCCATTAACGATTTCATTAAATGCTGACGATACTTCATTTTTAGTGTGTAAATAACACCTTGATCTAACGGTTGCGTCTTTGCAGTTGAATTAGGTGGTAACCACTCAATTTTTACGTTAGATAACTGGATATCAGGATGACAACGTGCGTTATCTAAAAATAGAAGCACCATTCTACTTTTTTGCTTCATTTTGTTATTAAAACTATGAAGCCATTCTTCCATGATTTTGGTTGTCATCCACGCTTTTCCATTGGATTTCCAGACTACCGGCAGATCTCTTACATTTAAATTTTTAAAGCAACGTGGCTTAGCAGCTTTTCCTATTACAAGTGGTGTTTCCATTTCCCCAGTTGCACTACAGCATAAAAACACAGTCAGTCTTTCTTTTGACAGCTTGCCTCCAACACATTTTTCATTTGCCATTGCTAAAGTTTTGGTCGGAAGGGCTCGGAAAAACAAGCCTGTCTCATCCCCGTTAAAAATATCCTGGGGTGCATAATCTTTAGTTAACAATTTTAATTTTTCTGTCCATTCGTCCACTGTTTTACAATCAACATCCTTTGCTTCCCCGCTCAAAGTTTTCCAGGAAATGTTATGCCTTGTTTTAAAGCTTATTAGCCAGCCATTCGAAGCCTTGAAAGATGCATTTCCTAACTTTTCAGAAATTTCTTTTGCCTTTGCTTGCAAAATTGGACCAGAAATAGGTAGATTCCTTGCTCTGGCATCTACAAACCAAGTCCACACTATCGAATCAATATCTTCATTTTCTACTTTTCTCCTTCTCTTTTCAAAATTCGCTCCTTTTGAAAACTCATCCTTCAATTCTTTTTTCCTTTTTAGCATATCATAAATTTGTGTTTTGCCACATTTGAATAAATTGCATAATTCCTTTACACTCACATTTTTATCCTTCAAATCAATAATTTCAATTTTTTGTTTAAAAGTAAGCGTATTATGAGAACGTGTAGCCATGCTTAGTTAACCTACAAACAGGAGAAACGAAACAAACTAACAGAAGTGACTAACATCGAGTGTTTTTTTTTTCCCTTATCTCTTTGTATGAGTGAATTGTATTGATTGGTCAAATGGGAGGGTCACGAGGGTAGAATGTGTACCAAGGCCAGTCATTCTATCTAGGGAAAAGAAATCTTCGTCTTTCACCTTCCTTCAATTCGTGGAAAGCCTCAGATAGTGAGAACAAATTCGTTTTGCATGTTTCAAGGGAAAAATGAAAGGAGACATTTCCGTTTTACAGTAATTTGGGGCTGAAATTTCTGTTCCGTTTCCGCGTTAGACAGATTCCGTTTTAGTAGTATAAGGTTCCCATAGACTTTTGAAGGGACTGAAAAATTTTTCCGTTTTACGCAGGTTTCCGTTTTACACAGATTCCGGTTTAGGCAGATTTGACTGTAATATGTTTCCTGGACTGCTTACAGTAAATACTGAAGGGCTGGCTTCAACAAAATTTAAACCAGTAACAGTGGATGCCGATGGTCTTGGTGTGTCATGAATATAATTAATATCATCTTCCTTCCTCTTCAAAAGGACATTCAGTGACAGATGCACCAAGAAAACCTTCATCTGTGGCGATGCTGCTGTTAAAAGGCCATATTCCTGTTGTCTTAAAAGCTTTTATTATGTTGACAGGTGTGAAGGCTTGAGAAAAAGCTTTTCCTACTATTTCAGCTACATTGTAAATAGTAAGTGGCACACCTGGCTATTTTAGTTATTCATTAAATGAAACAAAGAACATTAAATGAATCACTGGGTCAAGTCTCCCTAGTTAGCTTAGGTCAAGTCTCCTTACGTAGCTTTGCTTTTTTAACCCTAATTTTTTAACAACTTACTTTATGGTTATATAAAACTATTAATATGTAGCTACTATATACCAATATGTAGCTAAAAGAGTGACTAAAATAAGTATACTTCTGAGATTGACTGACCTCTAAACTGAAAGTTCAAATTTAACTAATTCCAAGATCTTCAAAATTTACTTGAAAGAAGCAGTATCAATCAACGCTAAATTGCTAGAAAACTGCTGATAATTCTGGAATGGCTGTTGCCTACAAAATGCTGTTGTACAATTGGTGAATCAATATAATGACTAACATTTCCCTAAAATTTCTCTTTCTTGGGAAAAATCCTCATGGGTCAAGTCTCTATACGTCAAGCCTCACTAGTTTCCCCTATATATAGTCAAGTGATTGTGGTTTATCTGTATTGTATTCTGTTGATTAAAAATTAGTTATAGGACCTATTACATACAGATTTTTATTTATTTATTTTAAGATCTAAAAAATATTCAATAGGTATGAGATTAAATTCAATATCTGTATTTTAATTGCAGAATGCTAAATTGATTTTATTGTGCAGAAATTTAATGTTTTTAATATTTTTCAGTTAAATATCCTGAGAATTCAATTATAAAAAAATTTTTAGTTTGGTTTTTGTTTGAGCATATATTTCATTTAATTTAATGATATGACAAATTTTAATTCTTTGCTAGTTTATATCTAAATCTACCTTCATATCTCTAAAATATATTAATTTTACTGTAGTTTATATGAATAAAAATGTCTCAAGGTATCAAAGCTAAAATCAGTAAGAAAAGACCCTCAATCCAAAAAATTTCCATTTCAAAGGGGTCCCAATAATGATCCTATACTGTATGATTTTTATTCTTTGCTCTAAACTTGCTGGTGTTTAATAGGACATTACAGAATTAGATTGAGTGCAGTTTTAACAGTTAACATTTATAATTATAACACATATGAAGATTTAAAAAAGAAAGTCATTAAAAAAAAAAAAAAAAAAAAAATGGAAATTGATTTTACATTCTATTATGTATTGAATTCTGTAATCTTGAGATGAATAATTTTAATTCTTAGTTAGTTTATATCAAAATCTACCTTCATGTGTTAAAATTTATGTGAATAAAAATGTTTCAAAGAAAAGTAATAAAACTAGAATCAATAAAAGAGAAGAAGCCATAATAATAATAAAAACTCCATTTGCATGAGTTCTGGATAATATTGCTGCACAGAGTAAGTAGCACTTTGGCCAAGTAACCGAGTACTGAATACCGAGTAGTTGTAAGAAAGAATAATTGATGTACATATGAAGAATTTTGCACATCTTGAAAAAAAAAAAAAAATGACTTTTGAACACAAAATTAAGTTAAATGGTTAACAGCGTGTTTTCATGAAGTGTTTCAGAACTTTCGTAGTGTATATACACAATTAGGTTCATTGTTATATTCAATACTTCCAGCTTAGTGGATTATTAAAGCCATAATAGCTGATAACTTCATTCTTTATTATATAGTCTTTCTCAGATATGAATCATTCTCAGATAATTCTTAGAGAATATAAAAGTTCCTATACACTCAAGCTTAATTTAAAATACATGAAATTTACATATTAAATGAGAACATTAAAATAAATATTTTATCATTTCAAACATGATAGACTTCATTGATCTTCAAATTCTAGAAGAGTAAAAAGATAGGTGGTTTTGGGCCATAATTTGCAAAACAACAAATTTTGATTATTAAAATATATTTTGAATAGCATTTTAGTGTATTTACCTTTTTCATAATTATTTTTTAAATTAAAAATAATTTTTTTCTTATAGTTTTAAAAGTGTCTTTTATTTGCACAAATATGTAACTAAAGTTTTATCTACTATATTAGTATTATATAAGGGTTCTTTTTTCTAAAATATTTTATTTTTGTCTGTTTTATATATACAATTTTATGTGCTAAGTTAAAAAAAAAAAAAAAAAAAAAAAATGCATATTATACACATATAAGGTGGTTATACTTAAATTCTTGTAACAAAAATGGATAAGCTCATATCATGAATTGTCTCTATACCAAGTTTAGTGGCAATATACTTGCCTGTTTTAACTGCAGAAAGCTGTTTGCAGCAAAAGTTTAATAACTATATTTATATTTTCATAATTTTTTAGTTTAGTTATTAATAAACAACTCTTATGAATACATTTCTTTCAATAATACATAAAAATAATGAAATTCTTACAACTCCTTGGTATTGGCCGAATACTTAGTCCAAATTTGGCCGAGTACTGAGTAGTCGGTACAGCTTTACTGGATAATGGTCCTATACTGAAAATAATTATTCTTTGCCCGAAATTTGTTGTAGAATAAGGCATAATAGAATTAGATTCACTGTTTTGCTAAAAGAAATATTTTATATAGATTAATTATTTGAGTTTATTTTCAAAATCATGTTTATCTATATTATATTTTGGTTGATAGAATAAATTATCTGGAACTCAAAAATTCAGAAGATGGGAAATTTGAAATTAAATTTTAAGAACTAAAAAATATTTTTCTTGAAAAATCAGTTTTATCTGTCTGAAAACTGAAAACAGACTGACTATTTTGGAGGTATTTCAGACATTTTCACAATCAGAATTTCAAGATGATAATGCACCTTGTTACATGGCATTTGTGGTACGTTTATTTGATTAAAGTTGTTAAAATTATCTATCCATTCCTATCAGCATCTGTAACTCTATATGCTATCATAACTTTTTTACTTAAAGTTAAATCCTACAAAGAATATTGTAGAATTTCTTCTTTCCTAGACCTGAAAATAGTCCTAGTCTGAATCCGCTCGAAAATGTTTAATCTATAAAAGAGGGTGGGAATTAGAAATTTTTAGCCTACAACTTTGCAAGAACTAGGAAAAAATATTTATAATAAAGGAAAATGAGCTATTTTAACACAAATAAAAACAAACTAGAATTTACGAAAATTATCATTTTATAACTGTCTAATTCTCTTTGAATGAAATTATATAAAAATAACTATTTGCAGATTTTTAACTATATTGAAGGGAAATATATTTTTAATCTTAAAACAATTGTTATATTTAAAAACAAAAATTTACATGAAAAGGAGTACTCCTATATTCTATTTCAAGTGTCTTATGTGATGTAATCATTGAATGTAATATGAGAAATGTGGCCTAATAACAAAATATGCTAATATAATTTATTTTTAATATGAATTTCAGTGCAGATTTCTTAGTTTACACACATTTTTTTATCATTCAGAGTTTTGAATTATTTTTATTTATATATTATACCCCCCTCCCCCAAACAAATATATATATATATATATATATTCTATGTTAATTTAACACTTGATTCATTTTCAGAATTTTTTTTATCTACCATTTATGATTTAACTGAATGCATTGTTTTAAGAACATTTCTCCTGTGCGGTTGATAAAGTTTAAACTTTAATTTTTGTATAACTTTCTATTTAAAGAAAAGTGCAGTTGATTCTAAACTCAAACTTTAATGTGAAATGTTACAATGCAATTGATTATAAATTTGAAGTTTCTTTTAGAATGTTTTGAAATACAGTTGAACCTTGTTAACGTGAATCTCAAGGGGGATAAAAAATTTGTTCATGCTATCTGTAACTAATCTTCATTTTGACGGGGATTGTGAAATCAGTTCATGTTAAAAGTAATTCACGTTAACGAGGTTCGACTGTATTAACAAAAATATTTTAATTGTTAACATTTTGAAATACTTGTATTTCACTCTCACCTCCCCCTCTTTTTATTTTTTTATTTACATTTTGTGTTCATATAATTCTTGATCCATTTTTAGTTTTCTTTTACTTACAGTTTAGTTAAATCCATTGTTTTCAGAATATTTCTATTTTATAGTTGATTCAGAAATTTCATTTTAATTTTCGAATTACTTTCTGTTTAAAGAACAGTGTAGTTGATTGGACGGGGATTGTGAAATCAGTTCATGTTAAAAGTAATAAGCATGCATTATAATGCTTTTATAATACATGCTTAATAAGTTAAAAGCATGCATTATAATTATTATATTACATGCTAACATGGGCGTCGGCACATAGGGGCAAGGGGGGGCGCTTGCCCCCTCCTGGAAAATTCTAATAAGTAAAAAATTATTGAAAAAAAAAATAACATTTAAAGCTTTAAAATTATGTCATTAGATTTGAAATGATTAGCCAAATAAAATTTGTCATAGTGCCATTTAGAGTCAAACCAACCCGACTTGCATTTATAGGTTATGAAATTTATATATATATATATTCTGAAATTTTGCACTTTTAAGTTTGCCCCCTCCTAAAAAATTTTCTAGCGACGCCACTGCATGCTAATAACTACAAAGAGTGAATTATTAAAACTTATGAATACAATTTATTAATTTTAACTCATATTTATTTGTGTATATATTGCTTTTGATTAACACTTTTCTGTGTACTGAATTTAATCCAATTTCTGAAAGATGGGAATCCAAGGAGGAACAAAAAATCTTTCATATTGGACTCAAATATTTTTATTATAACAGGCATGCCACTTTTCCGCTGAACAGTGGATTTCCGCTTTTTATAAATTTTTCTGCCGCCTCTCCCTTTAAACTAACAATCGACGGTCAGATAGGCCATCGAAGTCATGCAATTTCCGATTTTTCTCCATCCACAATGTAAATATCAATATGCATATTAAACTTGCATTATCAGATTCTGGAAACTTTAAGAAGGTAAGATTGCTCAATATTTCTCATATACATGGTTTTATTGTTGTTCCCCCCCCCCCCCCTCCCCCCTTCCACTCACACACACACTTAAAACTAGCAATCAACCATTAAACAACCTGGCAAAACTCTGCAATGCTCAATCTTTCTCCATCCATAACATAAATGTCAATGCTCATGATAAACTTTTTTTATTAGATTCTAGAACTTAAAGAGGTAGAAATATTTCCTTATATATGTAATTATTTTGTTTTAAATTATGTTAAATTAATATTATTGATTACCATATATACAGAATTTGGATTGTCAGACATATATACAAACTATGGTTTATTTTGAAATTTTTGAATTTTTTTTTTATTTGTGATAAAGCCCCATTCTTTTATGTTTCTTAAAATATAACTTTTTTATTACAAAGTAACTATTTTTCAATTTATTATATTTAAATTATACTTTATATATCAATTATTTATTTATTTATTTATTTTTGTATGATAATTTACAGAATTCATGTATAAATATATGAAAAATGTCGGAAATTTTAATTCATGTGTGATTTCTTCTCTTTTGAAAAATTTTGAGTGGCATCCCTGTTATAAGTGAATGACAGAGAGAGTACTGTACTTTCATAAAACATGTTTCTCTTGTAATAATTAATTATTTTAAATAACTTTGTATTTCTTCTTTTTTTTTTTTTTTTTTTTTCAAAATTGTGAAAGGTAAATACAATACTTAAATGAACTTTGAAAATATGGGCGAGAGCCATTCTTTCTGTTTCTCTTGCCATACCTTGGCCATATTCTAAAAATATATTTATTTAAAAAAAAAAAAAATTGTCTTAAATATCTGCATACTTTTCTGTATTACTTTGAAAAATATTTCTTTTATATGCCATGAATTATCATAGAAACATCTGAATAATTCTTTTTCTTCCTGGACACAGATCGAAGCTGCCCTTCTATCCAATGTTATTGGAAAAATATTAATGTTCTTGCAAGAATGAGGGTAAATTTTGTAGCATTACACAAATTGTTGATTAAACTTAATATGTATATTTTTTAAATTCTCACGTATCAATAACTGAACACACTATTGTAGAATTTTAATTTTTACTCCATTTTTTAATGATAATCTACTAAACAAAGCATATAAGTAAGTGGTATGAAAGGGGGCTGAAATGTAAATGTCAACATATTATGCATTCATCATAGGATACTTCATGTTGAAAAAGAGTTAAAGGAAGATGTTATAAATCTTCTTTTCTTTTTTTTTTTTTTTTAAATTACTATCTTAGAGTAAATTTGCTTATATATGCATTGAAATGTAGCACATTTAAGTATATTAAATTTCTGGAAAAGTTTTTTTTAGCAATCATAATTTGATGTTTTTTGATTTTTTTTTTTTTTTTTTTTTTTTTTTTTAAATGCTCCTTTCAAACTTATTTTTAAAGTTTTCTTTTGGTTTTACATTATTATATTTTAAAAATTTATGTTTAAATATAATACTTTTTACCATTCAGTCATAAAAATATTAAAAAAATAACATAGAAATGAAGAAAAAGAAATTAAAAATTAGCTGAGAGCAGTTTAAAAATTTCAAAAACATTAAAATTTTGAATTTTTTTTTTTTTTTTTACTTAGTTTTTCAGAAATGTTATATATATTTAATATTGTTATATTTTAATGTGTCTGCATGAAATGTTTCATAATTCTAAGACAATAATTTACAAGAAAAACTTATAACATCCAATGTCCAGTGGCAGACCTACCACTCTCAAGGCCGAGGACCAAAGTCTCACCGTGGCCCCTTATTCGGAGTCCTATAATAGTGAAGCCACTTTGCACTTCTTCATTTAAATATATTACTCTATATAAAGGCATTAAAGTAAATTTGGAAATTCAATCCAACAAGATGGCGAGGGATATTAGCCTTGCTTTCCCTGCCTTTGTTAGGTTTTACATAAATGAGTTTTTTTTTTTGGTGTTGGAGTTGTTTCTCTTCAGTCATTTTTTGTATATTAAGGCTCTTTAGACAGTAACCTATGGCTTAAAGTGGAGTTGCAATGAACGTTTCAGTTTAAAATAATGACGTGACTTCACTAGATACATATACTTAAAGATTAAGATTCTTCCGAAGCCCCCTCAAGACCAAAGGCCGGGCGGCCTCTGGTCTCCTTAAACCTGTTGTGCTAATATAGTTTTTTGAACTTTAGATCAATATATATATAAATCTTATTACTGTGTAATTAACATTGTTTTTTTTTTTTTTTTGCTCCATTTATTTGATTCAAGTTTTATTTTATAGAAATTAAGCTTTTGTATTTGTTAATGCAATCTTACTTAAAAGAACTATATACTTTTTTCACTGATGATACATAAACTGTCTTTTGCATTAACCTCTTCCACTCCAGGGACGTACATGCGTACGTCCTAGTGTTAATGGCCATTAATACCATGGACGTATGTGCATACGTCCAAAGAAAGTATACGATACAATGAGCCCAACGTTGTAGTGTTATCAGAGAGAGTTATTTTATTTGTCATATGGTATTTTGAAATTGTATTTTCATTACTGACAACTAGATAGTGTTAGTAGTCTCGGTGACCTATTAGTTTTGGCTACGCCAGTTGTTTCGTGATTTCTCGTGGCTGCGGTTGTGTGTAATTTTCACTCCTCGATTTTGTGTTTTTTGCCCGTGTTTGAAACTGTGAATAATGTCTGATTATATAGTGATTATATCCCTGATTATGATGAGCTTGAAGATTCCAATGATGATTTTACAACAAGTAAAGACGGCGAAAGCGATGACAGTGATGATGAACTACTTACAGCAGGTGACTGGTATTTCACATATTTACACTACAGCTAGCCTGGAGCGGAAGGGGTTAAATTGCATTCTAATAAATTTTTTAATTATTGTTTGTAAGATAAAAGTTTTCTTATAGGTTACATTTCGTACAAGAATTTATCACTGCAACATAAATAGTCAAGGAGTTATTTGCTTAGACATTTTAAAAGACAATTGGAGCCCTGCTTTGACCATATCAAAAGTACTCTTGTCAATTTGCTCATTACTTACAGATTGTAACCCAGGTAATTACATACATTTTTAAAGCTATAATCACCAACATTTTTAGTTTAAAATGATTGAAAATAAAATGTGAACTCTATCAATATATTTTCATTATGTATATATATTTTTTATTTATTACTACAATATTTTGTTATAGAGAGCTTTTATACATCTTGGCTAAAAGTGTACTTTTGTGATAACATGAGTTCTTTACCTTTTTAGCTGTGTCTCTTCAAAATCAACAATACAATTGAATCTGCAACCCTGGGTGTATTTTGCAATTATAAATGCTTATTAAATATTCCTTATTGATAATATGTTTGCTATTTGAATTATTGAAACAATGACATAAGTGATTTATAAGAAGATTATCTATCCATCTTTATTTTCTATTTTGTATCCATAACCATGTCTCTGTCAGTACATAAAAAAAAGTGTACACATTAGTGTAATTCAACCAAAAAATTATAAAATAATAAAAGACAATAAAAAAGGTGGCGTTGGGTGGGCAGATGTTTGATTATGGAGGATGGTTGGGTGGGATTATGAAATTAAATTAAAAAAAAAAAAAAAAAAGGCAGAAGGCTTTGTTGCATTTACTTTGTAATTAATTTGCAATCTTTCTTTTTCAATTAAATTATCAGTTTCTTCATTGTTGAGTTGTCAGCTATTTTTAATAATCTAATCATACTATTAAACACATAGTAGTCAATCTACAAATTCCATTGTTGCTTTATAGTTTCATTATTCTTTATCTGCTATGAAATTTTGCTTTTTTTAATCCATATGACTCCTATTCTGGTCTTGGTATGCTGGGGGAGTGTTGACGGCGGGAAACTAGTTTAACCCCACAGACAAGTCACAAGTCTTGCCGCCTGCCTCTTACCTTCCTTTCTTAAGTTTCTTAAATTAATTTAACATAAATTTTGATTTAGTTTATGTTTTTCTGTTAAGATTTGTTGAGTTAGTTTATTGTTTTTGTTTGTTATGCAGGCTGTTAATTAATAAATTTGGTTTCTTTAAATACGTGTATTTCATCCCCTGATGAAATTTTTCACATTTCTGAGCTTCTCCTACATACAGAAATTTTTCATTTTTATTGGTCTTTGTGGTTTCAGTGATCTTGTATCTGTTGCTTAGCTTCTACTATGCTTAATAAATTATTATATATATATATATGTCAGAGTTTCCCCCTTATAGTTTCAGGAGAGCGTTGCGCCCTGTCTGCCTTTATAGTCATATCAAATGAGAGATTGCCATGTTACATTTTACTAAACACAACACAGCAGCATATGAGGGAAGATTCAAGGTCAGCGGGTAATCAACTTGTTCGACTGTCTTTCGGAAAAGTTGATCATGTTGTGTTTAGTAAAGAGTGGAGCGAAATCTCTCGTGTGATATGGCCATTAGGTTGAAAAAATAGCATCCTTCTTACCCCTAGTCCAAAAAAATGCACCCTTCATACCCCTTATCCTAAAAAAATAATAATTGCACCCTTGTACTAAAGCACAAATTTAGGAGAGAAACAACCGACAAACTGAAGAATAATGATATACTGACATACATAAGTAAAACTATTTTCTATGATCTTCAAAACTTATTTTTTTATTAGTAACAAGCAAAAGCAAAGAAAGTTAAAATTAAAAAAAATATTTATTATACTATGCATGCTTTTAATAGAATTTTAAATGTTAAGTATGGCCTTAAGAATACCAAACTACCCTTAAAATCTTAAAAAAGTGCCCTTTCAGGGTTGCTGCAGTACCTGGAAAACTCAGGGAATTTGAAAATCTATATAAAAAAAAAAAGGAAAAACTCAGGGAATTTTTGAAATTTTTTAGAAAAACATTAGAAATTTTTTTAATAATCAAATATTTTTTTTTCTAATTTTAGTGCTTTATAATGAATCAATTACAGTTTTTTTCTCTAACTGTTGTAAGTTAATAAAATTAATAAACCCTAAATATGTTCAATTTACTTGTAAAAAACATTCTAATGCTGCATGATTACATGTCATCTATTTTACTTCTAAAAGACACAGGGAATTTTTTTTCCTGATTTGTGTAGCAACCCTGCCTTTTCTTACTAGCAGTCCTGTCCTTTTTTAAACCAAGGGGAAACTCTGTATATATAATCTTACATATCAACATGGAGATAAATAATACTTTAGGAAGCAACTTTTAAAAATAATTACTTTCTTTATTGTATTGTACTAAAATTTTGCAGCCTCTAAATTGTGGATATAATTTTGGAAGGCAATAATTCATGTCATTTTCTGGCTCTAATATTCTGTTTTAGTTTTTATGATAAAGTATAGAAAAGCAAGCTTCAGATCAATAGGGTTGGAAAAAGGAAGTAGCACTTTCATAGCTCAAAGTTGTTCTGAAATTCCTGAAAATCCTTAAAAAATAAAAAATGGTCTTAAATTTAATATTTTGTCCTGAAATTTGAAGAAATGTTTGTTATTTTAGTTAAAAAGTAATTTTTTTTTTTTTTTTTTTTTTTTTTTATTAGTGTAAAAGTTAGGGAAAAAAAAAAAAAAAAAAAAAAAAAGATATGGGTACTACGTGACTTCCTTGTACAGCCATTGAAAACTTTTGAGGTTATATTTAACTTCTGTAAATATTCATAGAATTCCTTGAAATACATATGTTATTCAAGTACAGTATGGCATGTTCTGTATTAAAAATGGAATAAATACAGCCACCAGTTTGTGTACCGGAGTACCTGAAAAAATTCTAAAACATTACATTCTTTCTTCTTTGAGAGGTATTTCTATAAACCATATTTTAGCACCTTTTATTTTGTATAAATCATAATGAAATTAATATTCTTTATTCATATACAAAGTTTTTTATCAAATATAAGTTTGATTAGAATTAAGATTTACAGGGCCTTTAAAAAAAATGGCATATATTAAGGGCTATAACTGAAAACTACTGGAATTCTATTTTCATTTTTATTAAGTGTTTTTAACACTTTCTAACAATGTTAAATGGTATATGTTATTAAAGTTCAGTATTTCATCTTTCCTACTGAAAAGATGTAAATAGCACAACTGGTTTTGTATACAGTGACATCCAAAAGAATACCAATGCATTGTGTTTTATGAGAGATATTTTTAGAAGACATATTTAAATAACTTTGTTTTGCACAAAACACAATGAAATTGGTATTAGTCATATGCAAGAAGAAAAAAATCTCTGTAGAATGTTTTTTTTTTTTTTTAGCATTAAGATTTACATTACAGTGCTACACTAAAATATTGATACATTATCAAGGGCTACAATTATAAATTGCTGTAATTGCATTTTCATTTGTGTTAACTATTTTTAACACTTTCCAACAATACAACTTTGTTATTTTTCCTATATGTCATTGTGCAGGCAAAATGCCAGTTACTAACAATGAAAAATTGTGTAGAATGTTAACATTTATAAAGCAATACTTCACCAAATTAGCTAACTTACTTTTCAATGTACAGAGGATTGAATGCTATACTAATAAATGTATAATGTATGTGTAAGCCCTGGGTGCATATTGGGATGCCCTTGAAGAAAAGATAAACTCTCATCCTTTCTTCAAGCAGATGCCCTAAGGCTATATATATATATATATATATGTTTTTGTAATACAGAAAAGGTATAAGTGGGGCATGCAAAGCGTTGTCATGCAATACAATAAGGATATTGTTGTGCAATAAACGTGGTCGTTTGTGCTGCATAGCCGGATGCAGTTGGTGCTGTAGAAATCGGCAATAGTAATCTGCGTTGACAGTTTGTCCTTCAGGCACAGCATGTGTAAGAATTACACCGTCCCAGTCGTATGCCACAATCAGCATAACCTTCACCCGACTGGGTTCCTGTCGAAATTTCTGTGGACGTGGCAAACCTTGGTGACGCCATTCATTTGACTGACGCTTCACTTCAGGCTCATAGGCTAGTGCCCATGCCTCATCAATGGTGACAATACGCTGCAGAAATGCGTCTCCTTCATTGCGGTATCTCTCCAAGTGGTTGCCAGCCAATGCATACCGGTACCATTTCTGTACTTCGGTTAGTCGCTGTGGAACCCAGCGGGAAGCAATTTTGTTCATGTTGAGAGATATGCGCCACACCGTTCTTCATTATGCTTCATTATGCGCCACACCGTTTGATGACCCAGACCAACCTCTAAGGATAATTCTCGGACAGTCCATCAGCGGTCTATGGTAAGGAGACCGTTCTTGAGGAATGGAGGGCCGACCTGTGCGTTGCAAATCCACAGTCTCATTCCGATCCGAATGAAATGCTTGAACCCATCGTGCTACTGTCCTATACGGTAAAGCATTTGTGCCACAGGCTTCCACTAATCCTCAATAGCATTCTGTTGTATTTTTGCCACGGGCAACTTCGATTTTAAGCCACGACCGCTGATCACCTTTTGAAAACTTGCTTTTGAGCGATGGAAACGAAACTCCTCACTTTAACGCCACACAACAACTACCATTCTTAGCAGATCGACTGTTTTTTGCACTCTACACATCGACAACAGCGCCACTTCACCGCTCCCATATCCTATTTGCGCATGCCCACCCTTCTGCGAGTTTCAAGGTTAAGTTGCCACTGTTTAATTTACAACCCTCGTATATTCATAACACTTATATAACCAATTTAATTATTAATCACGTAAAACCAACTGTATGATTAGACTTTGCTTTCTGTTGAAATATTATAAAATCATGATCTATACTTATGGGGTTTTTTCTTTGCTTTTATAGCTGATCCACTTGTAGGCAGCATTGCTACTCAGTATCTGCAACATCGAGATGAACATGATCGAATTGCTAGGTTGTGGACAAAACGCTATGCTACATAAATATAGAAATGTGTTTATGTTTAATGGTCTTTTTCACTCCATTCTTATCTTAATTCATAACGGATGTTTCATTTAATTGTTAAATGTATTAGCAATCTTAATGTGAGAAAGGAATGTTTTTTTTTTTTTTTTTTTTTTTTTTAAATCTGTAAGCATTTAATAACTATCATTCTTCATTGTATGTTTTTTGATGTGAAACTATATGTGTATCCTCTTGTTTATTTGAGTAATGTAACAGAACAAAAACTTTCAAGTTTGATATTAGAAATTTTGTTTGTTTATATAATGAAAATTTCCTGTAGACTAGTGTGTCTAGTAAGATGAAGTGCATACTTAAGTCATTTATAATTGACCAGCATTGCTTCTGCTTTTATTATTTTATATTATCTCCTGACAGCTAATGATATATAAAATTCACTGTCAAGTGCTTGAAAATTTTCCTGCTAATAATTTTTTAAATTGTAGTTATAATGATTAATGCATTGTTATTTTATTTATTTATATTCCTCATATATATAATATATATATATTTATTTATTATAATTTTTGTATGTGCAAAACTGAACTATATTCATTGTAATAATTACTAAATTTCTGCATTGTATTCTTATGATATTCACATTTTCTATACTGAAAACTGTTTGTTTTAGAAATAATTCAGGTAATTACACTAAAGTAAAATATAAGATTACTGTGTAACTTCCAGAAATATTAAAGTATGACAGTGCTCGATATAATTATGTGAAATTGCTTCCCTAAGTTAAAGGTATGCTTATGTAGATGGGATGCATGTTTGTTATGTAGCTCTGCTCTAATGAAGCTTTATTTAAAAATATGATATGTATATGAATGAATTCATAAAAACTATTATTTTTGTTAAATGCGCATAATTTATAATTAAAGATATATATAAATATATATAATCTTTGAAGAATAGAGCTATACTGTGCTTTTAAGAAACAACCAGTGTGTATGCACTACTACTTTTTATTGTAAAAACTTGTTATAATCATGGTTTGAATTTGAAAAAAAAGAAGAAAAGTTTATCAATTATTGCTATATGAAATTGATTTTGTTTAGCAATTACAAAATAATATTAGCAGTAATATTTTCAATGATAATAAAATGATTTTAGGATATGAATCTCAGATTGTGATATGATAGTGGTTAAATTGAACCTTCGATATAATTATTGTGAGAGAGAAATTTAATGAATTTCTGTAATTAATGTTTGTTGCTATAAGTGTGCAGTAGTTACACATGGAATTTTCATATCATCATAACTTTAATCTTTGAGATACCTTAATACAGTTTTTGGACTGTTGAATAAAGATTAGACAAGAATAACCATACCAATATTGGTTCATAAGTCCATTCTTATATTTAACATTATTTCTACTTGCTTACATATTTAAATATAAAGCAATATTTTAAATTTCTTTTTAGCTACATTTGTTTAAAAAATTGTTATACATAGCTCATCAATATACTTCAAAATATAGTTTCTCTTACCAAAATAAAATAAATCAATAGATAATCATCTTTCTTATCACTCTATGTATCATAAAACTCTACTTTAGCATTCATAATTATATTATAAACAATAATTAATTCATTTTTGTAAAAAATTAATACCACAAAATTCCGGTTATAAAACCCCCCCTTTCTTCTAGAAATAAAAATCGTTAAAATTAGAAGGTGTGATATTATCGGAAACTTGTAAAAAGTTGGAAATTTAGGAAAAACTCCAGATTGTAACATCCAAAAGAACGAAAATTAAAAAAAAAAAAAAAAAAAAAATCTGACAATTACAGATCAAGATATAGTTTAGTGGAGGGTTACTATCAGAATTTTACAGTATGTAAAATTAAAGAAGTTTAAAATTCAGTTAGTAGACTACATGTATAATCTCTTAAATAATTGGCTTAAATTCAGATAAGCTTTTATCAGTCCTTTAATAAATAAATATAGGACCCCCCCCCCCCATTTTCCCCCCTCTCATTAATAACTGGGCTTTTTTTATTATTATTATAAGTGCAGGGGCATAAAACTAATGTTTTTGTTTTATTCATTATGCAAAATATCCAGTGTTAGAACAGTTTAAATATTGTAATTTATTAGATTCCGATATCTACATACTACACAAAAAAACAGTGACAACAATATATATACTTTTTTTTTTTCCTTCATTAGAAATATTATCATTTGAAAAATGGTATTGGGAAATCATTGTATATACACAAGGATATTTTATAGCCATTTACCTAAAAATAAATAAATGAGTTTAAAAATGTTATATTACTCATGTTGTTAAACATGAATGAATTTTTATTTTTCGTAAATTGAACAACTTAGATGTATTTTAATGTTCAGTTTTTCTATGTTTCTTCTTAATATGTGCTTAATAAAATTGTAACTTTTTTTAAATTGATTTTTTAATGAAATTTTGGCTGGATGTGCGTGAAAGTGTTATGCAGCGTCTCATTTGTATTATTTGATGATTTATGTTTGTGCCAGTATTAACTGCAAAATATTACTTTAATGTGGATTGTGTAATTTATACTTTGAAACACATCCTTAACTTGTCTTAAGACATGGCTTAATAAACAAATTGCAAATTTATTGTATGGACTCTCCTTGCTTTTTTCAACTCTATTGTTCTAACTAATGTCTTACAGCAATTTATTTTACCTTTAATCCAGTATTTTATAGGTAATTACACTCACTACACATAATTCCAGTACAATTATTTAATTACATTGTTTTTAAAAAAATAAAATAAAAATATTCTTGTACAAATTTAATTAGTCTTTATATTTGATTCAAATATTTTTGTCTGTTGTGAAATAGTGAGAATACAAGATTCTTCAATAGATTCAAAACTACTTAAAAAAGTAGATTATCTCCTTTCCCCTTTTAAATTAACAACCAGTTGTTTATTTTATTTATTTAAATCCCAGTTTCTCTGAAAGTCTTTGAAAAGTATTCAAATTTCATATAAAATCCTTGAAAGTGCTTCATTTTTTTTTTTTTTTTTTTTTTAGACATCCTAACCTCAAGCTCATGTTTTACCTGCTTCCTGCACAATATCACTTTCTGTCAAAATTTATTCAACAGCTATTATTAGTCATTGATATAGACTAATGATGTTTTATTAGGTCTTTGCATAAATTCGTGTGGTTTTTTATTGCTTCATTTCATAAAAAATACATCAAATGAAATGACAATTTTTAATCAAAATACTCTCCATTACTTTCTACAACTTTTGCCCATTTTTCGGGTAAAAAATGTATGCCACGGCAATAAAAGCTCTCGTCTTTGGGGGCAATAAAATGATCCACGTCCACACAAACTTTTGCAACGACCTAATAATTTTAATAAGTTGACAACTCATCCATATGATCATGGTTAGCATCTGCTGCAGATAAGTATAAAATCTAGTATTTATTGTACTACCGTGATTTAAATCTCACATTTTTGTAATGTTATGCATGATGAAGAAATAATTTCAGGTGATTATTGTCATTGAAGGTCACAGCAGCAGTGAAAATTTTAATCTTGCAAAAAGACTAAATAACATAGCTGCCATGCATTCCAATTTCCCAATAATTGTTCCATTTTTTAAAGTTTTTTCTGGAAATCAGATTTTACCCGAAAATAGTCTTATTTTTAAGCTTTATAATTTTTTTTAAAGAAAAAAAAAAAAAGCCTTGCAATTTTCAATCTTTCTCCATCCACAGCACAAATGTCAATATTCATTTTAAATTTGTTTTATCCAATTCTAGAATCTATAAGGAGACTGAATTGTTCATTATCTGTCATTCATATAATTTTTTATGTATGCACTCCCCACCCGCTAACGATCGACGATCAAATGCCTTGCAAAATCCTTGCAATTTCTAATCTTTCTCCAATCACAACCTAAATGTCAGTGTTTTTAAACTTACTTTATTACAGGGATGAGGTTTTTCGGTTTTCTCAACTTTTTTTGTGTGTTTGATGTGTATTTGTTACATTAGCAAACCTAATAAAGCTTGTATAAATACTGAAGCATAGTCATTTGTTCTTTTGGTATATATTGAAGATTAAAAAACATATTTATTACTCTAATATAATAGATTTTGTCATCAAAATTCTAGTATTTCAACATCTTACCTTTGAGTACAGTTTCAGATTTTCTTTGCCTTTTTGCTAATCTCCTCCCTGTTAGATTCTAGGACCTATAAAGAAGTAGAATTAATATCTCTTATAGTAGAAACTTTGATTTCTGTCTTTCTCAATCACCAACATAAATATCAACAAAAATTTTAAACTTGCTTTATTAGATTCTGGAACCAAAAAAGAGATAGAATTTTTAACTATCTCTTGCTCATATAATTTTTGTTGTGATACACCCTCTGATTTTGATAGTTAAATTTATAAAGAATAATAATTAAAAGTGATTTTACAAAAATTAATCTGTGTATCAAATCATTTTGACCATTTTAGTGGCCAATGTAGTATGTAGAAGGCTACATTTTCCCAGAGTTAACTCGGGATGGCTGGTGAAGTGCTTAAGTTTTGACAAATCTATGCATTTATATAACACAACGTGTAAATATAGCCAAAATATCATGAATTCCCCCATCTGGCAATGTATTTTTATTTTTGCTCCTTATAGGTTGGCAGCTGTGACATACTGATTTTGTGGTCTAAAAATATGAAATAATAAATATATGAAAGTTCCCACTTTATTTTATTTATTTATTTATTTTTTTTTTTTTTCATATAGTAATGTTTTTAGGCAAAAAAAATCACACAATTTAATGCATTCTAATCATGTACTTCTGTTTTTCACTTTCATTATTAATAATTTTTACAAATGCAGAAAAACCTAATTTTAGTAATTTAAACATAAAACAAAGTGGACAGGTTTTTAATAATTTTCTTTAAAATTATTTAAAATGCTGATGAAAGACGAAGAAAGTAAGCAAACTCTAACAGTTGCAAAACCATGAAACAATTGATTTTAATTTGATTTTTAGTAGGTGATTATTTGAAAAATATTTAACCAACTACTTAAAATCAAATTTAGCAAACTCTATGGAAATTATACAAAATGCAGCAGATGGTAAAAACTTAGTTAACAAATTATACAAAAACAAAATTAAGACCTAATAAAGAAGGAAGCAGACAAAAAACTAAACTAACCTTTAACACAGCGATCCTATATAGTAAAGGAAGTTCTACAAAAATAAAAACAAAAGCAGTAAAAATGGGTATCAATATTTTAATTAAACTGAGCCTAAATATCTTCTAAAGTATTTGAAACAATGTAGAACCAATTGACCATTTAGAGACTGCGTGAATCTACTGAATAGAAATTCAAAAATAAAATAAGAGCTATATTGATATGAACAGCAGGAAAATAAACTAATTAAAAAACACTTCAGCGACATTATGATCAGACTAACACTGCTCTAACAGAAATCAATAAAAGTCCAAGAAATAGCAGTAAATTAAAAAAAGGAAAAAATTAGCTAACTACCAAAATCAAAGCCACGCCATTACCCACAAAACAGTAGAAATTTTAGCAGATGTATGTGCACATGGCAATGTAGAACCAATGAGATATCTGGACTCAAGGTGTGTTCCACGATTTCCCCCCCCCCCCCCCCTCAATGGCAGGGCACTTGCAACTAACAAGGAGAGGTTATGACATGGAAAATTCAGATCGGGATGAAATTGCACAGAATTGTAGTATACTTTGAAGGTAACAACATATCAAAGCAGAAGTGCACACTAGCCACACAATTTCGAGAGAAAAATCTTTAAAGTTTCAGTAATCTTTAAGTACAAGTTATTTCACAAACGAGGTAACGCTCCAGTGGCATACTTGGTAAAGTAAGTGGCTGTCACTCAGACAACCTTTTGATGCTATCTACTGGAATTTTTTTTTCTTTAATCTAAATTTTTTTCTTTTCTTTTTACTTTTTTAATAATTCAACTCAAAATTTGAATAAATAATTATTTAATTTTTCTTGAATGGGGAAAAAAAAAATGTGTAGGTTTAGAATTTTTCTAAATTTCTATAACTCAAAAAATAAACTAACATTTTAACTATAAAATAAAGGGAACCTTTTTTTTTAAATTATTTATCTAAACATTTTATTTTTACTTTATTTTATAATTAAAACAAAGCTATTTTGTATATATATATGTATGAAAGTTATAAAAAATTATAAATATTTGAAATAGAAAAATATAGCTACATAACCTACATATATTTATCACAAAAATTCAATAATTATTGTTTATTAAATTTTTTTAATTGTGCATTTAATTATTCAAAAGATTAAATTTTACAATCATCCATCTTTACAATCTTTCAACTGCAGCTATAGCAAAATAAATAAATAAAATAATCAAATAAAAATAAATAAAATATAGCAAAAACAGTCAAAAAAATTTAAATAATTAAAAAACATACCAAAGTGTAAAATAGTTAGCTGATGTACTTAAGTGCTTGCCTACCATCGGAGGTGATTTTTTATTAATAATTGAAAAATTGCCTATTTATGTGCATTATATGATAGAATATTGTAAAAAACAGTGAACAACCTGAAAAAAATATGCAAATTAAAAAATATTTTGATATTTAAGCTCGAAATATGCATAAAATTTGAAAAAAAATAAAAGCACTTCTACAAAACATCATAAGTCAAATTTAAATAAAGATATTTTTATTCTGTAAATTTTATTTAGATTATTGAAAGGTCCTTAAGGGAGTGAACTACTCTCAAAACTATAACCATGTTATTTAATATTTTACATGCTGAAAAAAATCATGAATATACATGATAGTTCATAACTTCTATCGACAAAAAAACAAAAAAAATAATTTAGCTAGATTCATTGTCATAGTTCAATCCCTAAAACAACTCCTCTAGAGTATTTTGTCAAAGTTTCATAACATTTCAATAATAACTTTTGGAGTTATGATGTTTTGGGATAAAGCAAAATGCTAAAAATCTCATTTTGAGAAAAAGCAGAAAACAGATTTAAAAACAAGATTTTACCTATTAAACAAAAAATAATTTTAATAAGTTCCTGATTTATTTCAAAGCTTTTTATTTTCTTTTTTAAATCCATTTTATATTCAGTAACAAATTTTGATGCTTACATTGAGTAAAACATTTATGTGAACAAACATTTACAGGTCATTTACGGTCACTTCTAGTTTTAAAAACTGGCGAGTGTCTAATATTAAAAGGCCTATAACTCAAGTTCTAAGCAAGATAAAAACAAAATTCAAACTGATTTAGAAAGCTAAACTGTCAGGCTTTAATACTAACCCAAAAATAGAAAATCGGTGTTTTGACCAAAAATTGCATTTTAAAGGTAGGCAGGCACATTACATCTTGGTTTGAGCTTCCTGAGTTGGTTTTAATATGCATGAATTATGTAATTGTTTTTAGTTTGTTAATATTAGAGAGTAGCTGAAATTTTATTTCCTGCACAGATGGATAAAGAACTAGTCGTCGTCAAAGAATATCATATGTTGACATTTAAAAAATATACCTTTAAAGATGTTGTATATTTGGAACATTTGTTTTCCTATAATAATTTAATAGCATTGGAATCCTGTACTATAATTTTTGAAGAAGCTGTATTGATTAGAGAAGTAATTATTTAATTTGTTTGGATAGTAATTATATTTGCAATTAAAATCATTATTTCTCTGTAATATTTTTTTTTTTTCTGTAATTTAAAAAATAAAAGTTTAGTACTGTTTTAATTATATCTAAAATAAAATGTTTAGATAAATAATTAAAAAGAAGCTTCTTTGTTCTTATCTTATTTTATAGTTAAAACAAAGATAAAATTTACTTTTTAAGTTATAGACATTTATTGTACTTTTTATTTATAAATATTACAAGTAGAAAAATTTATTTATTCATTTTTTTTTTTTTTTTTTTGTTTGTTTGTTTGTTTGTTTTTTGTTATTGAAGAAAATTATTTATTAAATTTTTCAAATGAATTGAATTATAAAATAAAGTAAAAATAAAATGTTTAGATTAGATTAAATAAATAATTAAAGAAAGAAAAAAAAAAAAAAAAAAAGAATTTCCGAAGGTAGCATTGAACCCAGGTCATCTGAGTGACAACCACTTACTCTACCAAGTACACCACTGGAGCGTTGAATTGTTTCCAAAATAACTTGTACTTAAAGATTACTGAAACTTTAAAGTCTTTTTTCTTGAAATTGTGTGGTTAGTGTGCACTACTGCTTTAATATGTTGTTACCTTCATAGTATACTATAATTCTGCGCAATTTCATCCCGGTTTAAATTTTTCATGTCATGACCTCTCCTTGTAAATATTGCTGGTCATCAAATTGAGGCAATTTGTGAAGGAGCAACCATCACAACCCCTAACAGGGACAACACATCCATGCCTTGTCTGAGATTCGAACCTGGGCCCTACCATATGGGAGTCAGGGACACAAATTATTACTCTGTATCAATGGCCCACAATTTATCTGAGAAAAAACATTCAGATTATCTGAACTCCTGATGAAGGCTGGGCACCCAGCAAGAAAAGTTTGAGTTTAAGAAAAGATCTATTAAGTTATTTAATTATTTATAGACTTCTTAAAAATACATACGAACACATCTGTCACTTCACTTCAAAATAAGTAAGCACGACATTTTCATAAGGAGGAGAGAAAAAAAAAGAGTACAGTATCATAGCAAAACTTTGAATTTAGCTATTTAAAAATTTAAAGTTGTTTATCAAACAAGCAATGAAAATGGAGTTGTATGCTTGATTTAAAACAAAAATTGATGTCAAAAAACATCTTTAAAAGTAATTTTTTTTCAGAATCAAATTGATTTTTATTACTGTTTAATTAGAATTGCAATAGAATAAAGAAAGAAATAAAGAAAATTCTCACTGAGAATCTTTTTTATAAGGTAGGACTAGATGCTTATAATAATTAAAAAAAAAAAGTAGGGATGGACTTTGAAATTTATTATTATTATTTGTTGGGGGGGGGGGGGATTAAAAGTGCAAGTCTGTAATATTTTACAAAAAAAAAAAAAAAAAAAAAAAAAAAAAAAATTAAGATATTGCAAAATCCATCCCTAATTCTTTTAAGTATATTCTATTAAACATTAAAAAAAAAAAGTCTTAGTAGAAGTTTTAACAATTTGAATGTAAACTGAGAAAATGAAATTTAACAATTTCAAGTCTGTGAAAAATTTATCTCAAACCACAAGAATTATTGCCTGAATATATATTTTATTGATCAAACCTAATATAGTTCAATTTATAGATATTAAATGGAATTATAAGCTTTTGTATGAAACAGTCAAAGGTGCAATAAGAGGAGGAATTCTAAAAATGATTGTGAATTTGCATTTAGATCACTATGCAATATTCTTTTTTAACAACCTAAACTGCATTATATATGTATTTCTTTTAAACCCCTTGCCGGCTTTACTCAGGTTGAGCTCAGACAGGCGAAACATATCATTCTGACTCATCCCAAGTGTAGCTCATGCAGTGGAAATTTTTTTCAAAAATGAATATCTAGCGATTTTCACCATTAGACAACTTTAAAGGTAATTTGTACCTGTATTTAAATGTTTTTTACATTATTATTTTTTCTTTTTAGAAAATGTTACTTGCAAATGGTGTTATGTTAAAATATATATATAATAATAATAATAATAAAACTATGTAAAATAATATATTTTTAAAATTATATAAAAATTAGTCTTTTTTTCTTTTTTTTTTTTTAACCTTCATACCCAGAATAAATTTAGCCAGCAAAAGATTAAAGTTTTGAGTTTGCAAAATTTTATTCCTTAAATATTGATCTTAGAGATGTACAAAACAAATACAGAGACGTATTTAAAAAGAAAATGGAGTTTTATAAAGATAAAAAATTTCAAATGATTTAATTTCATGAATTACAAAATTTAAATTTTTATATTGTTTCCGTATAAAAAAAAATTCTATTAAAAGTGCCACATACATGATTATACAAAATTTCAGCATTGCACAGAGCTGGAAAATCTCTGCCAAAGTGCTCCAGTTTCAGAGACTTCATACAATTTCCTAAAAAAAATGTCAACATTTGACAATTTTGCACTGATTTGTATCGAAAATGAAACTTCATTATCAAAAATAAAAATTTTGTTTTTAAAAACTTGCGGAGAGTTTATTAATGCACCAAGAATGGCAAATTTCTTCTGCTATCAACAAATGAAATCATATAGCTATGCTAAATGCTCATTCATTAGAGAAATTTCCTAAGATATATATGTAGCAAGTTTTTTCTTTTTTTATGCATCTATTTTTCTTTTGACGTATGGAGAGGAATTTTGTTGTGATCAAGATACCTGTGTTATTCCATCTAAAAGATTCTTTTAATTTAAAAGAAAAAATATCCTTTGGTGTTCAAGGATATCAAAAAGTATGTATATTTATATAATTTGTTTTAAATGTAAAAATCCCAAATCATCTCGCAAATTTTTAATCAATCCTAAGAATTTAAGAATGTGAAAATAGATTTTTTTTTTAAAATACATTAAGTAATGAGTAATTTACAAATAAATATCCTCAAAGAATAACATGAGGTTTTGCTGCCATTCATGATAGATTAAAATGACCCCAAAGAAAGAAGTATTTAGATTAAAAAAAAAAAAAATTAGATTATTTCTATTCGCATGCAAAAATTATTAGTATAAGTTACAATTAAAAAAAAATCTGACAAATTTATGAAAAAAGCTTATTTCTGAAACATATGATATTTTCTTTCTTTCCTTCAGTATATAGTTTTGAACATAAAAAGTTTCTTTGATTTTATTTAGCAAACTGGTATTAATTAAATCATCAATTGACGTTTTATCATATTAACAAAATTATAAGAGTTTCATTCTTTTCTTTTTTTCTTTCCTTCTCTAATCTTATTTTAATTAAATCAGTGCTTTCAGTTTTTCTCTTTAGACATGTTAGAAAATATATCTTATAGATGTTAAATCAAATAAACAACTTTGTTTCCTTCGCCCAGTTCACTATACGAACTAATTGACTTTTGACTTAGAACCCTATGACACATCATGAGCCCAATTATTACAAAAGTGAAATTGAATATTTTCACCAAAATATTAACAGTTTTAATCTTTACATTGGTGAAACTTAGTTTGTTCAAAAAAATTATATATATATATATATATATGAGGTGTCAATATGCAATTTCGCTTTCACAAGAAGTCAGGAAGTTTGGCAGTTATAAAATAAAATCTGAATAGCAAGTCTTGTTATTTTCCTTCGATACAAATTCATGCAAATTTTTAGTTTTCTTATAGTGAGTTTCAACGTAATTGAGAAATAGAATGGTCTCAGTCAGAAATATATTTAAAAACTATTACTGTCTGGCTCTCATAAGAACAGCTCTGGGTATGGTTGTAAGAAAGGAAGGGGCAACTTATCAGAGGGAGAACAAGTTTTAAGTGTGGAAGAAAGGTTGTCATATTTGGCATAGTTATCAAAGTTCTTTTCTCCCTTTGCCCCCTTTTTTAAAATCTTGAATATGAATTCAGAGAGCATTTTAGCAGTTTTATACAAGATACACTAATAACAGCATTTCCACACAGAAAGATTAGTTGTTTAAAAAAAAAAAAAAAACAGAATTATAAATTTTTATTTAGTTAGCATTCTCTTGAAATTGAAATCTTTAAATTGTGTTTTCTCAATTTGCATTTTTATTTATGAATTCATGAACTTCAAAATGATTAAACTTCTACAAATAATTAATAATGAACTTTATTTTATTTTATTTATTTATATATTTAAGATATTTATTGTATGTTTAAAAGAACCTACTTAAATAAATACAGATGGGTTTTGAAATTTGATAAAATTTGAGAAAAAAATAAATTGCAAAACTGGAAAAAAAAAAAAGAAAGATATATTTTTTAATATATATATATATTAAGGTATTGCAAAATTCATCCTTTATTCTTTTAGGTAGATTCTATTAAATCCCCCCCCCCCCAAATAATAATAATAATTAATAACTTTTTTCTTAAATAGCTGCAGAAATTTAATCATTTTGAAGAGCATGAATTCATGAAAAAATGCAAATTGAGAAAACACAATTTAAAGATTTCAAATCTCTGAAAAGACATATGGAAAACCATAAGAAATTTTGAATGAATATATATTTTACAGAACACACCTAATATAGTTCAATTTATAAATATTAAATGAAAACATAAGCTTTTATATGAAACATATTTTAGTGGTGCTGTCAAAGGTGCAAAATCCTCTTAATATAGATATGAAAATAAGAATAATACTGATTTCAACACAATTTCATTAAAAAAGTAAACCATATTGTATATTAACAAAAAAAAAAAAAAAAAAAAAGAGCTTATACAGAATATAATAAAAAGTGTCCTTAACAAACAAACATTAACAAAATTGAAGAAGGTTTAAATAAGGTTCGAATTGAAGAAGGTTCGTATAAGAAGGTTTAAATTCTTTTGTGGGCAGCTTTAAGAGAAGTAACTATAATAATATGTTCACATATCAAATATTTGTTTTCTCTTACGTTTTAAATAATTTAACAGTACTAAAAAGAACTTTAAAAAGTGTGAGCCAATCGACCACAATTTATAAAATTTCTATACTATATAATGATTTAAGGAAAAAAAAATACAAGTCCTGTAAATCTGTATAGTTCTGAGAATAATATTCCATAACATGTGTACCACGTTTCACGATATAAAACCGCACTCTCCACCTGTCATGATATGATACAGCCTGTTCGCTCACCATGCAAACGATCACTGAAAATTCTGGCTATAGTAAACCCCTGATTGATGTCGAATACAGGATCTGCATGTACTTCCTCTCCTAAAATACCCTGTTTGCTTACCGTGAAAACGATCTCTGAAAATTTTGACAATGGCAAATTCCCATGAGGTGTCTTCTGTAATCTCTTTATCTACTTCCCTAAAAATTGGACACTTTGATAATAAAATAAAAAGTAAATTAAGCTTATGTAATTTTATTTTAACACACACACAAAAAAAAAAAAAAAATGTAATCAGCAACAGCTTAAACGTTGGAAGTACATCGGACTGCAGGTGGCGCTGGTATGCTCGCTGAAATATGTTATTCTTGTGTAATTTTATTTTAAGGAAAATAAATAAAAAAATAATAATAGGATGAATAATATTTCTTTTCATTAAAAATTTTTAACATTCATTAAATAATTCAAAACACCAAAGTTTTACTACTATTATTATTATTATTTTAATAATGAGTTAAAAGTCGACCTAGCCATGCAGAGTTTTCTGTGTTTTTCTCCAAAACTTGGACATCTTGTCGATAACAATTTAAATATAAATAAAACTTATTATGCAGATAAACAGCGTTAACAAATGAAAACTTAACAATAAAAAAGAAAGAAAATGTAACAAGAAACAAATAAGAATAAGAAAAATTCCTTTCAAGATTGCAAGAGCTCTAAATACACAACCTGTCTGAACGATTTGACAATAGGAAATGCGGTAAGGCAATCGCTGAACGGAACGACTGAACGAGAGGAATGTGGCGAGAAATTTCAGTGTTGGCACGTAAAGAAAATACCGGACATCCCTAAAATCAAGTCGACTGATTGGTTACCCTGGCAACTGGACAGTGAGTAAACCAGTTCCAGGGTCGTTCTTGTCTCGGTCGTACAGTATCTTAATTTTTTCTCTCCCCCTAATTACCTCAATTCTGTATTTTCCTCTTTTCTTTTCTAATTGCTGAAGGTGATTAATGCAGCTAAAAATGTTCAGTTTTTTTTTAGTAAGGTTTTTTTTCTTCTTAAATTGTATTATCAAAATTTGCTTTTGGGAGAAAAAAAAATTTTGAGTATCTTTCTGTCCTTCAGTATATAGTTTTGAACGTAAAAAGTTTCTTTGATTTTATTCAGCAGTAAAAGAGAGTTTTACAAGACCATTTTGACACAGTGAGGACCCATAATATTAATTAAATCATCAGTTGACACTTTATCCTATTAACAAAATTATATGAGTTTCTTTTTTTTCTTTCCTTTCCTAATCTTCTTTTAATTAAATCAGAGCTTTCAGTTTTTCTCTTTAGACATGTCAGAAAATATATCTGATAGATGATAAATTAAATAAACAACTTTGTTTCCCTCACCCAGTTCACTATACTAACTAGCTAACCTTTGAGCTAGAACCCTATGATATATCATGAGCCCAATTATTGCAAAAGTGAATTTGAATATTTAGAAATTATAAATATAAATGAGACATTTTAAACTATTAATTAATTGAAGAAACCTTTAAACACTTGCCTCACACTTGGCCATAACATTTTCGGCTGGGCCCCCAGCTCTCCTCAGTGGCTTCATCTGTTGTGGAGTTCTTAGAATGTTTTCTGGTGGTTTTCCCCATAAGGTGGCGTCGCACTCTATCCGGTGCCATTGTGCTGCTGTCGTTGCACACCTTAGAATCAGAAGCAATTTCGATAGATTCTCGGTACATTGCATATTTGTAATTGTTGTAATCCACAAGTTTTTTAGTTTCATCAAAATTTATCACTATATCATCGTTGTCAAAAGTTTTAGCTAATGCTGTATTAATTTTACCAGTTTTTATGTCATTTTTATGTTCATTTATACTTGTTTTAATTTTTCTTTTTGTTACACAGATATAAGAACCTGATTTTTTATTTTGATTTATGAAGGGTATTTTATAGATTCCTGCAGTCTCTAATGGGGAAATGGGGTCTTGCTGAAGAGAGCTGGGCACCCAGCCAAAAATGTTACAGCCAAGTGTGAGGCAAGTGTTTAAAGGTTTCTTCAGTTAATTAATAGTGAAATTGAATATTTCCACCGAAATATGAACAGTTTTAATTTCTACTTTGGTGAAACTTATAATCTGTTTAAATTAAAAAAAAAAATTATAGAAAGTGTCAATATGCAAATTCGCTTTTACAAAAAATCAGGAAGTTTAGCAGTTATATGAAAAAAAATCTAAAAAACAAGTTTTGTTATTTTCCTTTGAATCAAATTCATGCAAATTTTTAGTTTTCTTACCGTGGGTTTCAACGTAATTGAGAAGTAGAATGTTCTCAATTAGAAATATATTTAAAAACTATTACTTTCATTTTTCCTCTTCCCCTCTTCCTGAATTCTGTATTTTCTCTTTTTTTTTCTTAATTGCTGGCAGTAATTAATGCAGCTATTTTTTTTTTATTATTATTCAATTTCTTTCTTTCTTTGTATTGTATTATCAAAATTTGCTACATGGAATCCCCCCCCCCTCTCCCAAGTTCTAATTAAAATTTTAAGTAAAATATTTTAAGATTCTCAGTCAGAGAGGTCAGCCCAAGGGTGTAGCAATCGTGACGGGCTGAAAAATTTTCAGTTAAAATTATCTCAAGAAAATCAAATTATAATTAAATACTAAATTATATTCACTAATTATTAATTACAAAATATCATCAGCTATGGACTTTTATGACTTAAATTTTGTTTTTAAATGGGTGATTCTTTTACTTGACATTAAAAGGAAATTATGTAATAATCAAACGGGGGGAGGGACCCTGATTCCCTCAGTTTCCTACGCCCCTGGGTCAGCCAAACCTTGGATAATTGAATATATAATAATTTTTACATTACTGAAATTAATCAAAGAAAATTTTGAAGCAAAAAACAGTATCAGGCATGAAATTATCAGTGTTTAGGAAAAAAAAATTAGTTTTTTCAAAGGCCATTTTGACTTTTTGAGATATGCAAATCAGCAGAAAATCATTGAAAATTATGAAAATGACATTAGACTATTCTCGTATCTTAGTATGGTATTAATTCATTGCAGTTAGGAAAGTTATATGTTAGTTGATATGTGAAGCTTAGAATTATTTTTCAACCAACATGATAATAAAGAGCTTCAAAGTAACTGGAATTTCAAATCAGATGGTTGGAACGGAGAACAATATGATTACGAGAACTTTGATTGTGCGAGTGAAGATGAAGACTATAACGGTAACCATAGTAGCGGCAATGAGAATTGCTAATATATGTCAATAAATAATGTCTTATTCATACATATATCGTGTGATTACAAGCAGCAGTAAGAAAAAGGTTTCTGTTATAACATGCACCTGGAATTTTTACCTCAAATTTTAAAAAAAACTAAAAAGTGTGCATTATACACGTGTAAATACAGTATATATATATATACATACCTAATTTCTGAAATACACAATATTAACTGAAATAGGGAATTTTGTCGCCACTTGATTTTCTAAAAAGTGTAATTTTTTTTTTGCCAATTGGCAGCAAAATAAGCTCTATTTTTAAGTTGATTCCTAAAATACACAATTATTTTGCTGTAAATCAACAAATTTCCTGCTTTTGTGTACCTAATTTACGAAATATGACATACAAGGTCTGTCTCGAAAGTAATGCACCCCATTTTCTTCTGCTGCGACTATCCGTCACACAGGGTTGCCACTTGCATGGAAGGGTGGGTGGAGTTGTGGGAACACAGTGCCAGTTGGCTCCGAGCTCCTGCAGAGTCACAGTGCTTGTTTCATTGAACCCTTGTGTGAGTGCTTGGTTGAAATCAAGATGGAACAAACTCTCGAGCAGAACTGTTGCAGTGTTGTGAGGACGATCCGACTGTTTTAGACAATGTGGTAAGTGATGACGAATCTTTTACCTTCTTGTACGACCCAGAAACAAAAAGACAAAGCACAGAGTGGCACATGACGTTGTCCCCACGCCCAAAAATGGCAAGAATGAGCAAATCGCAGGTCAAAGCGGTGCTCATTTTTTTTTTTTTTTAAATCCAAGGGAGTGGTCCATTTTGAATTTGTTCCATCTGGCCAACCAGTCAACGTCGAAGTACTGGAAAGGCTAAAGCAACGGGTCAACAGCGTCAGGCGCAAGATCAAGAATTCCTTGAAACTGCACCATGGCAATGCTCCCAGCGTCTCAACACTCCCCCAGCCACCTTACGGTCCAGATTTGTCTCCATCCGACTTCTTTTCATTCCCGAAGATTAAAAAATTCCTCAAAGGACAGCATTTAGGGACCCTGGAGAACATCAAGGCGGCTACGACGAGGTTACTAAAGGACATCTCTGTGACGGACTGCCAGGATGTATCTAAAGCATGGAAATCACATCAGAACAAGTGTGTTGAAGCAGGAGAGATGTATTTCGAAGAATATTGGTGTACGAATTGGTTCAATAAATTTCTTAAAATAAAAATGGGTGCATTACTTTTGGGACAGATCATGTATTTTTGCAAATGATTGCAGAAATACAAAATTATTTCACTGCTGTTAGGGGGAAAGTAATTTATTTAACAGCAAATAGATGAAATTAGATATTTTTTCTGGAAATTTTTGAAATAAATGAATATTTTAGTGCTAAGTCACAAAACTGGGCACTTTTTATCAAATTTTATTTATGAGATATGTGTTTATTTTATCAAAATCCACAAAATTCCTACATTTGTCTTATATATGATTGCCAAAATATAGAATATTTGCTAAAATCAATTATTTATTGCCAACGAATCCTGAAAAAAGTGATTTTACTGTTAATCGATAAAATATGTCTTATTTGCAAAGGTGATTCCTGAAATAAGAATACAAAGCGCAAGAATTTCATGCTTGTTGGTATGTTTCAGTTTTTTTTTTTTTTTTTTTTTTTTTTCTAGAAGAGAAAAAAATTGGTTTATTGTTCTTCTCCATCCTCAACATAAATCACAATATTCATGAAAAATTTGTGTAAGGGTTCCTTAAACTTGTAAAGAGATAGAAAAATTCAATATTTTTCACATATCTAATAATTTCTTTCTAATCATGTTAATCATATTTATTGAAATTTTATTTTTCCGACTAAGTGAAAATAATGCCTGGACCGGGAGTCGAACCCCGGATCTTTGACTTACAAGGTCAAGGCTCTACCAATTGAGCTATCCAGGCCAATAACTGGTCAGCATTACTCACTCAGACAACCTTTAGGCAGAAACATCTCTGGTCTATCATGTAGATAGCTCATTAGAGATAAGCCGCAGGAAATGGAAAACACCATTAAATAATGGGAGAAAGAAATACAATTTTTATTAAAATCACACAATAAACTGTGGTTTTCTTATACAGTTTATTGTGTGATTTTAATAAAAATTGTATTTCTTTCTCCCATTATTTAATGGTGTTTTCCATTTCCTGCGGTTTATTTCTGTTGAGCTATCTACATGATAGACCAGAGATGTTTCTGCCTAAAGGTTGTCTGAGTGAGTAATGCTGACCGGTTGTCAGCCTCGATAGCTCAATTGGTAGAGTCTTGACCTTGTAAGTCAAAGATCCGGGGTTTGACTCCCGGTCCAGGCATTATTTTCACTCAGTTGGAAAAATAAAATTTCAATAAACATGATTTTCTTCCACAGTTTATTGTGTGATTTTAAGAAAAATTGTAATCATGTTAAATTATAATAATTTGTATTATTGAGCTCATTAATTCTGTTGTTTTACCTCATTATTTTTTTTAAATACTGTATAAGTAAACAATAATTTTGCTTGAATATCTCTCTCTGTATATATATATATTAACCAAATATAACTTTTGGGACCTACTAATTTATATAAAAATTTAAATTTTGTAATTTTTTCAAAATTAAATTTTGTGGATTTTTCCAAGGCATGACATTACTAATTTCATTTTAAATGCCTTAGTAATGGGAATTATGCCCTTTGGGACAAATGCTTGTGAAAATAAGAGATATTTAATAATAACCATTTATACCCTGTATATACACAATATATATATATATATATAACATAGGCCAGTCATCTCTTAAAGTACTATAGTCAACTCCCTCTAATCCCAAAAGTTTTATTCACTGGTTGTATGGATTATAGGATTTTGTGGATTACAGGTCTTTTTCTATTTTTACATTTTTTGTTTGAGAGTACAAAGTGAATTATTTTCATTAATGTGTAAATAGACATTAAAATGAAAATATGATTTCTAATAATTTTCAGAATATTGAAAGAAATATTATTAATCAAACTTATCAATTACATGAATGTAAGTAATTTAAGCATACTTAAATAATACACAGCAATAAAATAAAAACATACATATTTATTTTAAAAATACAAAATAAAATATCTTTAATATGCAGAAATGAATTTCAAAATAGTAAACTCTTACATGAATATAATCTTTTATTCAAGCAAAATAACATATTTCTTGGCATAATTTGGCATACACAATAGAATTTTGGCTTATATCTTCTTTTCATCAAAGTAACCACCTTTAGGAGCTATAACCGCTGCACACACTCAGGACATATTACTAAATTCTGAAATTTCTGATCCAGTGTTATTCTAAATGCACTGAATCATTTCCCACACATGATTTCGACTTGTAATATTTATATCTCTGATGCACCTGTCCAAATGATCCCAAAGTAGTTTAGTCTAGACTCTGGGAGGTAGGTGGGGAAACTATATTTTGCAGCACGTGTTGACTTTGTTTGGATTGAACATACTTTTTACGCAGACTTGAAGTATGTTTTGGGTCATTGTCCTGCTGCAGATACCCAACCAATAAGGCGAGTGCCAGAGGGAATAGCATCAGGGTTGCCACACTACCTGGAGAACCTGAAAAAGTCAGGGAATTCAAAAATTGACCATAAAAATCATGGAATTTGAATATTTGAGCCAGAATCTGGAAAAGTTAGGGGATTTCATATGATGGTTGCTAAAGAAGAAACAATTTTTCTGCCAATGTAGGGTAATTTTTCTCCTTTTTTCTTAGTTTCTGCCATTTTTTTTAAACATCCCCAACCTTCCTTTCCGCTCATGAAAGAAATTTCTTATCTTGTTTATAAGTGATAGATGCTATCACTGTATGTAACTTTAGTCATATGTATTTTTTGTGTTTTAAAATAGTACCATAATTATTTTGCCTTCAACACAGCCAATAGTCATAGAATTTCATTCTCTTGTTTGAGTGGCAACCCTGTAGCATGCCGCACAAGGATGTTATAATATCACATGAAATTCATGATCCCATCTATTTTTACAGGGTTCATACTCATCAAGGAAAACTAGCATTTCTTGTAATATGTCGCTAATATTTTCTTGAAAATTGTCTAGTAAACTCAGGGAATTTTTTCTCTATATTTGAGTATGAATCCTGTTTTACAAGATCACCTATTGCACCACCACCAAAACTTCCCGAAACTATGATAAAACCTTCTCCATGCTTAGATTGGATAAAAGCAGATAACATGTGCTGACCCATAGCGCTACGAACAAACTGACACAACTTAGAACCAAATATTTCAAATTCAGTAAAAAGTACTTTTTCTACTGATCACAGTTCAATTCTTGTTTTCTCTAGCCCAGTTAAGCCTTTTCTTTTTATTAACCCGGGTTTGATCGCACTGGGTGTGTCACACCCAGTGGCTCCTTTTCGCACTTCTTTCTCCCCACCCTTTTTTCGAAAATAGACGAGTCTTTGTGTAGCTGCCTCAAAGGTCATAACCTTGGAAGGGGGGGAATCAGCGAAAGAATTCTAAAAATATATCTGGTGAAAAATGTTGAAAAATGTGTTGAAAAAAACTTCTCCTGTGGCTGCTTTGAATCTCATTATATCTTCTGATATGATATGGAAGTTAGTAGATTGGACTAACATTTTTATTGAATCAATTCGACAGCGTTTTTCTCGGGAAAGAGACGCAAAAGAAACTAATGAGGCTGAAAACTAAATTTATTTGTGAGAAATGTGAAAAACATGTATGTATGGAGCATATGGCATGTATTTGCAAGAAATGTACAGAATAATTGTAAGTAATATTTTTAATATATGTTTAAAATCTGTATTGACGTTTATTCTTTTTTTTGCTTTATGTTTTGTGTAGATTTTATAGTAGAAAATAGGAAGAAACTATCATGGGTATGACATACCCAGCACGTGTAAACCCATTCGTTTTTCTCGCGCGTGTAATGCCGGGTTAATAGAAGACATTTTCTTGTTGCCTTACAACTCTTTTAGCCAGCAGCTTTGAGGCAATATTTGATTGTAGATACTGATAGGTTTGTTTTTCTTCATTTTCACCAATTCAGCTTAAATTTGACGGCTTTTTTAATCTTATTTCTTTTGGATATCACTCTAATAAAATTATCTTCCTGTTTTGAAGTTTTCTGAGGTTGCCCAAGACGTTAGTGGTCAAAAACACTCCTGGTATTAGCATGTGTCTTAAGAGTGTACTGTACCCCACCAACAGAAACTTTTTGCTAACAGGCAACACTGTGCAAGCTATGACCTGTTTGTCTTAGAGCAATAATCTCAGAAAGTTTTTCAATTGATAACTCTTTTTGAGTAGCCATAGGGAAACGAAAATAATGCTCTTGTTCGCAGTAGTAATGTAATCCCTACTGAGAAAATTCTCATATGCACTTTTGCTTTATCAACCGACTTTGCTTTAAATCTAAGCATGCACACATTCACTAAACATCATGCCAAATAACTCACATCACTCATACATGTGTCACATATGTCTCTCATGTGCATTTTGGTAAATATGATGCAGTGATCAAATACAATGCACTTTGCTCTATAAGGTTTGCTTTTTGGATAAAGTGCCAAAAAAGATGTATTTTGTTTTATGGCCAATATTTTATACAGAAATGAATAGAAGCAACTTTACAAACAATAAGTACGTGAATACAACAAATACTACATTAAAGTACCATTTTTCACAAGCTTGGAAACTTTATAAAATTAGAGGTGTAGGGAAATTAATGAGCAGTAGTGTATATGTGATTTAATCAAAATCATGAGGTGGCATGAACATGAAAAATATAATTCTGTGAGAGAAAATTTTTAGCAATATGTTCCTTTGACAATATTGAATGGATCAGAAATCATCCTGGCTCCTCTCCTGCATCATCAGAGCGTAGAACTTTTTAGGGTGTTAAGACAGTCCATGAATCAATGCTAAATTTTAATAAAAATCATAGTAAGCATCAAAGTTTTCATAGTAGTACCTATATCTACAGTGTGGCTATTACGTATCTGGAAAAAGCATTTGATAATAAACAAATAGTGAAATGGCAAACAAATTTAAAGTTTCTATTTTTGCAACAAGTAATGTCTAAAAATAGTTTTTTACTATGAGTTTTCGAAATGGCAGTCATCGGCTTTGACACAAGCTGCAATCTTCTTCAGAAGTGAGGTGACGGTGCGGCGCAAGTAGTTTGGATCTAAATCCTCCCATATTTTGTTCAGGGCTTCCTTAAGTCTATCAAATGTATGATTTTCTGTGTTCGCAATTGTTCGTCTAAGAACCCACACACTGAAAAATTTATTGAATACAAATCAGAGCTGTTAGAAGAACACAGATTTTTGGTCAGATACCTTTTAACTTTGATTAAAGCAAACGTTGATTTGACTCCATGGGCCAAAGCACGAACTTGGTAAAATATCTTAGCCGGGTGTTCTTGCTTCCATTGAAGTACTGCTTTCTCTAAAACAACTTTTTGATAAACTTTCCCATTATTTTTTGTGTTTTCTTTGAAAAAAAACCAGTTGAGTCTTCCCACTGTTGCTAATCTCAGCTTAAACCATCAAACATTTTAGAAGCAAAGACCTTGTTGCATCTTTTCATTTTCTGTTATTCTTGAGAGCTAGATCCAAAAGTTTGCAATGATTTTGAGAGTTTTTAGCAGCTTAAACAGTAGAAACTTTCTCATTGGACCACAAAATATCTTAGATGCGCGATACTTTGAAAAAAAATCATGAAACTTTTTCATTTATCTAATAGATTTTGCTTTCCAAATGCAGATTATTTTAATGAATAATATTTAAAAATAAAAGCATTACAGCAAGAAAAAAGTGGTTATAATGAAGTAGGTAGTCCATAGAAGCTCCTCAAAAAATTTCAAGATACTTAATAGCCACCCTGTAGATGCTGATCAAAACGTCACATTTATAATAGGTTTACAATTGATTTATTTTTATGATTTTCATGTTTTTTATTTTTGGACCTGCCCCCCTTCCCTCTTGTAAAAAATAGTTCCAGCTGTGCTACTGTTGGAGTTATATATGCAAATTTTGAGATCAATTGGATGATTGGAAGTAGATTAAAATTCACTTGTGAGATTTGACCCTGACAGATTTGACCTGCCCCCCTTCCCTCTTGTAAAAAATAGTTCCAGCTGCGTTACTGTTGGAGTTATATATGCAAATTTTCAGATCAATTGGATGATTGGAAGTAGATTAAAATTCACTTGTGAGATTTGACCCTGACAAAGTACCTGGATGTCCTAGTTTACTCAGTTTCATTGTAAAAATCGTTCGTATTGTAGATATAGTGATTTGTTTTCAGATAATTATAATTCCTATTTGTTTGCAGAGTGCAGTAAACAAAGCTAATTTTTCTAGAGATTAAAAATTCAAATCAAATTATCATATCAAATCTCTAATTTTTTATCAAAATCATTCAAGCAGTTTCCTGGAAAAAACCACATTTCTGCTATATTTTGTTCCAGGCACAGACCAGTGATGACTAATTTTTCTGAAGAAGGTAAGTGAGACCAGTTTTTCATCTTACAAAAAAAAAAAAAAAAAAAAAAAAAAAAAAACATTGAACTTTCTTTTTGCTTCCAAATTGGTTCTAGTGATTTAAAAAAATGTTTCGCTTCCATATTCCTTCCGTGTAGCATGCGGGTTACCAGTAGTGAACTAAGAAGATGGAGGTATTTCTGATCGAAATATTATCTCGAAAACACTGTAAATATTTATCAAAATCATTCGAGTATTCATGAAAACATTGCGAAAATGAAGTTTCTGCCATTTCTTCCTGGGGAAAGTGCGGGTTATGCTAAACAATTTAAAGAGAATGGCAAATGTTTGTAATTACAATTCAATTGTAAATTTAAAAGTTCGCTACATCTAAATTTTTATTAATCATTCTAATAGTTTTTAAAAAACCATGTCTTGCCATACTTTGCCGCGTGCGAATTGAGGGTTAATAGTGAACGCTTATTTTCATGAAGATGAAGATAAATTGAACGGGTTTTTCCTCTAAAAAAAACTGAATGTTAAGTTTTTATCAAAATCGTTAGAGCCATTTCTTAGAACAGGGGTGGCCAACCCTCGGCCTGCGGGCCGCATGCGGCCCACCGCGTAGTTTCTTGCGGCCCGCGAGGAGACTAACGACATTTAAAGTTTGACAGCTTTGAAAATTAATAAATACGGTCTGACTTTTCGAAGTGAAAATACTTTTCAACGATTATGATAGCTAAAGAACTGTTGTAATGAAATATTATTAGATCCATTATTCATTCTTTTTATTATAGTTTTAATATACAGTCATAAATTTTTCATGATATCATTGTTAATTTATGAATGGAAATAATTTAAATTAATGTATTCCGCTCCGAATTTTCACCCTACCCTTCCCCGATAAAAGTATATACTTACATGAATTATATACTCACAAACATACATACACATATGCATCTGTACAGTCATAAAATAATAATAATAATGATAATTTTCTTCCCCGACTAATTTAACCGAAAATTATCAGCTAATTTACGGCGAAATTTGTTGGGAAAGGATGGTGGTGGTGGTAGTGTGTGTGTGTGTGTGTGTGTGTGGGGGGGGGGGGTTATGACTGTACATACGGTGCGGCCCGAACGAATAAAATAAATTTCCAATGCGGCCCACCAAGTGTTTTGGGTTGGACAGGACTGTCTTAGAAACCAAAGTTTCTGCTGTAGTTTTGCAAGAAGTGCAGTGAGGGTTAACCGTGAACATTAATTTTCCTGAAGATGAGGAAAATTCTGTATAAATTGTCATTTTAAAAACTCCAAACCAAAAACATTTATCAAAATTTTTCAAGCACTTTCCTAGAAAACCAAATTCCAGCCATATTTTGGCACAGTGGTGTGAGGGTTAACATAGCAGTGAACGTTAATTTTCTGGAAGATGAGGATGTGTCAGATAGGTTTCTCATTTAAAAAAATATCTATATATTAAATAGTTCGATTTGTTTTGGAAAAAACAGTTTCTGCAAATGGACAGAAAAGAGTTAACAGTGAACGCTCATTTTCGTAGAAATGAGGATAAATCAGATGAATTTCATCATCTTAAAGAAAGAAGAAAAAAAAACCCAAAGTTTTTATGAAAATCGTTTAGCCATTTCCTAGAAAGTCAAGATTCAGCCATATTTTTCAACTGGAAGGATGGATTAACAGCAAAAGCAAATTTTACAGAAAATAAAGATAAATCATATCGGTTTGACATCTCAAAACAACTTTATTTCTAAGTTTTTTTTTTTTTTTTTTTTTCAAAAATTATTTGAACTATTCTCGAGAAAACCCGGCATAAACCCGATTTCTTCCATATTTTCCAACGGTTAGAGTGACAGTTAACGATGAATGTTAATTTTCCTGACCATGAGTGGGAATCAGATGAGTTTATCATCTCAAGAAATCCTTAATACCAAAATCTTTAGATTAATTTCTAAGAAAAACAGGTTTTTGTCATATTTTCCAGAAGGCAGAGTGAAGGTTTACAGTGAACACTAATTTTCCTAATGAGTCCAATGGGTTTGTCATCTCAAAAAACATCTAACCCTAAGATTTTATTAAAATTGTCATATCCACTTCTTAGTAAACCCAAATTCTGCCATATTTTTCAATCGGTGGCTAATGGGTTAGCAGCGAATGAGAATTTTCTAGTAGATGAGGATAAGTCCAATCGATTTTTTACCCTATAAAACCCTTAACCAGAATCTTTCATCAAAATCATTGCATACATTTCCGAGTGAAACCAGTTTTTCTCATGTTTTGCAACAGGAGGATAAAGATTTAACAGCAAATGGGAATCTTCCTGATAGCGAATGAATCTAATCGATTTTGCACTTCAAATTTCTCTTAACCTCAAAATCATTATATTTATTTTCGAGTAAACCCAATTTCTGATATTTATTGCAACGTTAAAAGGTTAACAGTGAACGCAAGATTTTTTGAAAATGAAGATAAGTCTAATTCATTTTTCATCCCAAGCAACTCTTACCCCAAACGTTCAAAATCATTGTATCCATTTCCAAGTAAACTGAATTTCTGCCATGAAGATGATGTTCATGAAAATCGTTATATCCATATCCGAGTAAACCCAATTTCTGCCATAATTTGCAGCTGGCTGATAAAGGGTAACAACGAGTGGGAATTTTCTTGAAAATGAGAATAAGTGTAATCGATTTAACACCTAAAACACATTTAGCCCCAAATTTTCATTAAAATCCTTATATTCGTTTCCGAATAAACATATTTTCTGTCATAGGATGTAACAGGTGAATAAAGGGTTAACAGCGACCGCGAATTTTCCTGCAAATCGACCTAATCGATTTTTCACTCACAAAAAACAACAATCCTAAACTTTCATCGAAATTGTTAGAGTCATTTCCGAGATCTCCAAGATATGTATGTATATATATATATGTGTGTGTATATACGTATATATATATGTAACAAGTCGCGTGACTAGCTCATTTATTATAAGGGAAGGGTAAAAGCATGTAAAAACATTTTATGCATAATCTGATAGTTAAAATACATCTGAAGGCGCAATTGAATATTTTTCTTTCTCTTTTTGCAACCGCCAATTTTATCATTTAAAAAGCAAATTTTCGAACAAGTTTTATTTAGGATTCAAATTTAGGATTATGCCAAGTATTCAAAAAAAAAAAACAGTTGTTAGGAAAGTTGTAATCTGGAAAAATATTTCAAAAATGGCAATGATGAGGCAATTAACGATATCACAAAAAATATTAATTTTAGAATGAAACATAGAAAATATTTTTGACTTATTTGCTTTCAACATATCAATTATTTAAAAAAAAAAAAAAAAAAAAAAATCTGGAACGGATCTAAAATAATAGCTATTTTCTAAAATATAAGATGCTTTTACAGTAAGTATTTTGCAAGTTTTGTGAAATAAATTACAGAAAAAATTGCATTCACTTACCTGTACACTCTTATTTTGAGTATTCATTTGTCAATATTTTAAAATCTTAAAGTAATAACGCATCATTATTAACATATCTTCTAATTTGCCTATTAATGTAATGAATATCTACTGTTTAATTAAAGAAATTATCCAGATCATTAGATTTCAATATTAATGACAGTAGTGAGATAATGGGGGTTCACCTGCAGAGGCGTGATGCGTCGATGCGCTTTGCGTCAGAGGATGCACACATCCATCGCACCACCCTCAATCACTACTACCATTTCTACAGATATAAGCTTGAAATTTACCTTCTATAGAACTAATCATAGGGCTTTAGATAGCGTATTATCTTATAAAAAGTTTTTGTATAATACAAAAATAATCATGCTTTCTCAAAACCTACATTTAAGGTTAGTTAGAAAAGTTTATAATATTAAAATTAAGTCGTGAAATTACTTTTCATACTTAAAATATGCAATCTTTAGAAAAAATTGTAAACAATTTTCCCTTTAATACATTCCTTTGTTTTTTAATAACATAAATTTATAAAAAAATTTCATTTTTTTTTTTTTTTTAATAAATTAATTTTTATAATAATCATGCTTTTCTTAAAATTTGTATTTAGAATTAGTATTAAAGTTAGTAATGTTTAAATTAAATCATCAAATTACTTTATATTATATTTTCTTTTAATAAAACAGTTTTCTTTTTCTTTTCTTCTTCGCCTTTTTTCTTTTAACCTATTAGTAAAATTCACAAACATTCTAAATGTAACAATTCTGAAATAAAACAGACACGGTTTACAGTTAATTAAAAACTTTATTGCAACATTATTTCCACATGGTGTTTCCAAAATTCTTTAAACTTGCTTGCATCACAAAATTAGTATACACATATAATTTATCATTTACAACAAAATTTGCAACATTCATTTTTTACAAGTATTCATCTAGTAAGTTGTCATTACAATAATTAGTATATACAATTTCGTTAACAATAACGAAGGTTACAATATAAAATCTTGAACAATTTTTGCACTATTTACAAATATTTTCAAAGTTTCTATGTATTAAGATAACATCATAATTATTATATACATATAATTACAACACTTATAACGAAGTTTACGGTCTTCATAATTAATTTTATGTCGCACAACCTGAGTGGATACGCCTTTCGCTCTCTTTTTTTCATCTTTACATGATTTTATGGAATACATTTTTGCCTTCAATCCGACAAACTCTAGAGCTATTTCACCACTTAATTCGTCTTTAAATTTCCCAATGACTTTTTTGTTTTCATTAGAATAAAGAGGATGATCTGTAGGATAATCAGAAAAATCAAAGATAGTTGTATTACTTTGCATATCTTGATATATGTCATCTGTTGTAATATGATACGTTAGTGAATCAGTATCAGTAAATAAGAGCATCGCTCGGTCGTTATATAGTGGCTTTATGTAATTATAGTGAAAATTATACATTAGGAGTTTAGAAAGTTCAAGAATGCAAAACCCAACATAAATAGGACGATTCATCAGAATGCTTGTTTTAAGTCTTTCGACAGCAGTTAGATCTTCGTCATAAGTTTTAAATGATTTAAAGGTGGGAGATGCTACTAATTTTACTGCTCTTTTAGAGGTGTTACTACAAAGTTCAATATTACGTCTTTTTCGTAAGTTTTCCATGGTTTTCCCATACACACTATTGTTTAAAAGTTTAAAAAAATCTTTTTCAAAGGATGATGAAGCTTGTTTATGTTTTTCGGTGTTGAATAATATATATTTTTCCAACCAAGGAGCTTGCTTAAATTGAATGGCTTTATGCACTGCTGTAACTTTCAATCCTAATTGAAGATAGAGTTTTAAATTTCGATAATGCACCACATAATTTTTCTTGTTTTGAAGGTTAGGTATTAATTTTGGTGTCCCAACATATTTTCTATTGTGAAGTAAACTTTTAGCATAAGGTGACAGCATTTCTTCGGTTAAGGTTAATCTTTCAGGTGCAAGTGGATAATCGTTATGGGTATGATGAAGGTGCTGAGGGTAATCAAGATCAACTTCAAAAATATAACCAATATCAGAATCATCTCGAAGAGATAGAATCCAGTCTTCAGTTATATCATTTATGTCGATCCATTTGAAGTTTCCATAGGGTAAGTACTGGGACATAGCCCAACCGTAAAGGTTATTGGCATCCCAGTACATTATATAACTATTGGATTCATCTGGATTATAATCATTCATATAAGGATTGTTTGCTCTGGCCAATCTTCTGCTACTCATGCTAATTCCCCCTCGAATCCCTTTTTCTATTAACAACAACATATTAATGTCTGTTAAGAGCTCTAGAGGTGTTTCAGTCATTTTTAGACATGCTTGCCATGCAAGTCCAGGAGTGGTAAAAAGGTGTGCACAATCAATTTTATAATAACGCATGCAAAGTTCTCTGAAATTCTGAAATACGTCAGCAAGCAATAAAACGTCTGTTTTTACATATAAATTATGGTAATCACCTAGATTTTTCATATTGAATGTACTCCAAATTTTTTGAGCATGTTCGTAATCATCCTCAGAAATAGCCTCTTCTGTCAATGAATTATAAAATGCTGAAGGAGGAGGGAGTGATGATTCTTCAAATTTATTAAAACAGTTAAAATAGTCGTAGGGATAAACACCTTTGCGTGTTAGTAAATCTAAACATGTGTTAACGGGAAAATTTTCTTTTAAAATAGTAAACTGTGAAGAGTCAAGGTTTTTCACAAGTTTTTCTAGAGATGTTGGAAGAAACTGAAACGAATCTAAGAAAATCAATTGAATAGGATATCCAGGTTTCTTTAATCTAAAGGTAATGTAATTTTCTAGGGTTGTGGCAATAACTTCTATTTGATGATCTTTATATTTTCCAAGTTTTGTCATAATATGATGACCATCATAATTTTTCAAATTGTGAAATATAACAGGAATTGATTTAGACTGTTTAAAGTTAAGGTTGCAGGAAGCATGTAATGCTCCTCTATAAGCTCCCGAAATATGACAATGATCTCTGACACGATCATTATGTAAGGGTTTTTTACACAAAGTACAAAGTTTAGCTTCTTGAAAAGCTTTCTCCTCCTCTAGAGTTAATTTCATTGGTTTTATTTTCATTAATTTTTCACCAAGCATCTCTTTTTCTTGCATAATTTGGTCTAAAAAGTGCTCAACAGCATTTTCACCTTGATAAACTACAATAGGTTTAATAGAATGTCCATCAGGACCGATAATAACATATGCATAACCACAAGGCTCATGGTATGCAATTTTTTCACTGTGTGAAATATCTGAAGAAGGTGAAACTGAGGTAATAGGTACAAGAAGACTTTCAAAATCGGCATATATTGTATAGGCAACAGGATGTTGTAAGTGTGTACCTGAAAATTTTAAAATATTATTTTCCTCAGAGGGCATTTTAATAACTTGTACTTCATGTTGTTGACAGTACTGGACATGTGATTTTAATAAATCTTCTCTAGTGAAACGCTGCAAACATCGAAAACAGTAATATGCAGCAGTCTTATGTTTAGTTAAATCACCAAGGAGACGTGAAAAGTTTCGGATGAGACAATAATGTTGTCTTTCATAATCAGAAATTAGTAACAAGTTGATTGTATCAGTGTCATTTTTTGGTGAAATGTACAGGGGACACACTTCATCGTCTTCATACCCGAAGACATTAATCCGTAAATCATTCATCTTTTCAATCTGTGGTATCTTTGTTAGAGGTACAGGACATGTTATATTACCTAGTTTAATGGTATTTTCATAGGGTGTGTAATGAGATACGCGTTCAGGATTCTCACTAAAATGCAAATTTAGTTTATAGGCGATTATGCACCAAATGAGACATTTTTGATCTTCATTTTGAATGTTTAACACAGCTTTTTTTGCAGCAAGCTTTGAAGGTAGCTTAATATAGCTGCTAGCGGCTAGAGGATGGTATTTAGCTATTTTTAGTTCCAGATAATGAATTTTCTTAAAAACCCACCCGGATCCTCGATGGATGAATTCATCTAGTGACTTAAGGATTTTTGCATATCCTTCGCTAATATGCTGTTCAACTGAATCTTCAATAAGTTCTGTAAAACAGGAACTTCTAAAATATGTTTGAATTTCCTCCATATCTTTATTAGGTCTTTTACGTTCTAACGAAACTTTCATGATCATATACCACTTCAAGGCATTTTGTTCCTTTAACTCACATTTTAGTTTTTCAAGTACTTGAGACTGTATATATAACTGAAATATTTCTAGATCACATTCACTGCTTTCGTTTGGATAAAAAAGCACTGTATTAAACACGCTAGAAGCTTCAGCTTGTCTTTTAGCCCTTTTAGACTTTACAGCAGGTTCAGTTCTCTTCCGTTTTCTAGTAACAAGTTCATGCTCTTGGCGCTTGTGAGAAATCAGTTCAGATTTTAGATCAAACACTTTATTACTTCCACTGCATGGATATCGTGAACTTTCGTGAAATTTTAAATGTCTTTGAAAATTGTCTAAGCGGGAAAATACAAGATCACATTGTTGACACGTTATCGAAGCTACTTCATCTTTACTTTTATGAAGCAACATATGTCGTTTCAAGTCCCACTTCCGAATAAAAGTCTTTTCACAAGAAGAACAACTGAAACTTTGTAATGCTTTCTGAACATTCTTGTCAGCAGGTAGAGATTGGTTTTTATGTATCAACGTATGACGAATCAAGTTTGATTTTAGGCTGAATCCTTTTCCACAGTCATCACACTTGAATAACTTCTCTTTCAAATGTAGCTTTTCATGGCGATGCAAATCATATCTCCTTGAAAATGTCTTGTGACAAGTTGAACAACTCTGAAAAAAATTAATAAAAGGTTTGTTTTAGAATTTTTATACTCATAAAAAGTAATTATAAAAAGATTTCTTAACATAGTTTTATTGTACTTGATTCTATTATTTTTACTAATGCAATGTAAAAAATACATTTGCATAAAAATATTTACTATCTTAAACAATTTCCCTAACATAGTTTTACTAATGCAATGTAAAAAATACATTTGCATAAAAATATTTACCATCTTAACCAATTTTCCTAACATAGTTTTACATATTTGCACTAATGTAATGTAAAAAATACATTTGCATAAAAATATTTACCATCTTAAGCAATTTTCCTAACATAGTTTTACAAATTTGCACTAATGCAATGTAAAAAAATACATTTGCATAAAAATATTTACTATCTTAAGCAATTTCCCTAACATAGTTTTACAAATTTTTACTAATGTAATGTAAAAAAAATACATTTGCATAAAAATACTTGTTACCTTAAACAATTTTTCTTAACATAATGTTGTAAATTTTTACTCATGCATTGTTTAATTCTATTTTTAAAAAGGTTTCTTTACAAACGTGGAAAATTTTCCTATCATGAATATGTACTAACATAAAATATATTGCATTTCTAAGAAAAAATACTCAACTCACCTTATTTTTATCACTCAATGAGCTTAAGAGCAGCGGATTATCAACTGTAGGAGGCTTGTCACTAATCATCTGAATGGAATAAAAAACTTAGGTTAGAATAAAAATCTCTAAAAAATCTTTAAAATATAATAAAAAAAATCTTTTAAAATGGAAAAATGTAAAAGAATTAAAATTGAATTAATACAAGTTTAAAAAAAGATATTGTTTCGTTCAAGAAAAAAACTTACAAAGGATGGTTGAGGTTCTTCATGTGCATTCTTTGCACACGATTCTTCAATCTTCAACATTTCTTCTCTTGGCAAACCATAGTTGATGAAAAACTGAAAAAGTAAATGGTTTTCATTTAAAATATATTAAAAATTCACTGTTGCAAAATAATTTTTAAGTTATTAGAGTCCTTTTAAAGAAAATTAATTCTTTGAATCAATCAAATGCTAACTATTCATCCTACCAAAATACTATTTCTAAAAAATTCTTCATTACAATGTGTAAACATCAACAAAATGTAAAACCATGTTGAAAGATCTTTATAAAGTTAAAGTGAAATGCATACAAACACACTCGTTAACCATAGATAATGTATAACATAAGAATTAAAGCATAAGTTTATTAAAAAATTTCTGAAAAATACATTGCCAATTTTAAAACATTCATAAAAGAAAAAATATATTTCTGATTTCAAAAATGCATATATATTATGGAAAAATTCTTTTATATGATTAAACAAACATTTTATCAAGATTTTTAATATAACACTGATTAATAATTTTCATATGAATTAAAATGAAACTAGAACAATTTCAAAGAATCACTAAATGATCAACTTACTTTGTCATCAACAGGCAACAATGATGAGTTCTGGTTAATTTCCATATCGAAATAAAAAAAATCTTAAACTTTCACTCTCAATAAACAAACAGGCAAGATCAATGCAAGGTCGAACAGAAAGCAGGTCTAAACAAGTCTGAAAGACGCTACAGCAAAGCCGACGTTGAAACAACAGAGAGAATAAATGTACGTCCGTTCAGATCGAAAGTAGGTAAGCGAATGACAAATTAGATTCAATTTCTTAATTACTAATGGAGAAAAAATAGGCTATCCCATTTCTAAGCATAGGGGTGTCAGGTTTAATGGACTATTCCACTATGTTGAAGAGGGGCGACAGGTTTTGTGAAATAAACTAACAGTGTGATTAAATAATCATTATACATCACATTTTGATTAATTATTATACTATGTCAATCTATTTTTCATACAGAGGGAAAAAAATGTATTAAATGAAAACTTTCACAAACACTTGTTATTAATGATACATAAAAATATTTTTTAAATTATAAAAAACTTACAAGTTTGAATCATGTAGAACATAGATTAAAATTTCAGAGTGTAAACACAATCTATACCTGGAGAATTTTCCTTAATTAAACATGAAAACAACACATAATCACTCTAAAAATACTTAATTAATCATGTTTTAATTAACAAATAACATTCATTGTATACAATTTATTCATTAACGAACTTGTATTGCATTCTAACACACTTATATTTTCATTAAAACTGTAAAATCGCTACTTAAACATCCGAAAAACAGTTAATTACTTTAATTAATTACTTTAATCAACAATTATCAAGCATTTCATTAAACATTTGACATACTAGAGTTGTATTAAAGCACAATTTTTCATTGAAATATAAAAAAACTGTAAAAACATCATTTAATTGCCTAAAAACCACTTAATTACTTTAATTAATTACTTTAATCAACAATTATCAATCATTGCATTAAACATTTGACACACTGGGGTTGTATTTAAGCACAATTTTTAATTGAAATATAAAAAAACTGTAAAAACATCATTTAATTGCCTAAAAACTACTTAATTACTTAATTAATTACTTTAATTAACCATTCGTTAGCTTAAACACGCATGACATTAAACATTTTTCATATCTAAATTATATTATAACACCATTTTTCATAAAAAATACTAATAAAACATTGAAAAGTGACTTATTTTTCTGAAAATTCATTAATTTTGCTTAATTATCATTAATTAAAGCTAATAAACAACACTTAAACACCTGAAAAATACTTAAGTACCTTAATTCAGCATAACTGACATCAAAAAACTCAAAAAACAAAACAACATTTAGTAGGTAAGAAACACCGGTTCTAGGTCATGAGGGGGGTGCACCGGTGCACCGGCAAGTCGTGCGGGTGCCACACCACCCCCTGAGAGGTGTGGATGGGTTGGTATTGACCTTGAGACGCCCTCTAACTTAATCGTGAAACGTGACGAGGGTATTAATGAAGAAAATTAATTAAAAAATTTAATGAGTGGTTTTTAAGTTAGAGTAGAACCTTGGCCTTTCTTACCTACTAAATGTTGTTTTGTTTTTTGAGTTTTTTGATGTCAGTTATGCTAAATTAAGGTACTTTAGTATTTTTCAGGTGTTTAAGTGTTGTTTATTAGCTTTAATTAATGATAATTAAGGAAATTAATGAATTTTCAGAAAAATAAGTCACTTTTCAATGTTTTATTAGTATTTTTTATGAAAAATGGTGTTATAATATAATTTAGATATGTAAATGTTTAATGTCATGCGTGTTTAAGCTAACGAATGGTTAATTAAAGTAATTAATTAAGTAATTAAGTAGTTTTTAGGCAATTAAATGATGTTTTTACAGTTTTTTTATATTTCAATTAAAAATTGTGCTTAAATACAACTCCAGTGTGTCAAATGTTTAATGCAATGATTGATAATTGTTGATTAAAGTAATTAATTAAAGTAATTAAGTGGTTTTTAGGCAATTAAATGATGTTTTTACAGTTTTTTTTATATTTCAATGAAAAATTGTGCTTTAATACAACTCTAGTATGTCAAATGTTTAATGAAATGCTTGACAATTGTTGATTAAAGTAATTAATTAAAGTAATTAACTGTTTTTCGGATGTTTAAGTAGCGATTTTACAGTTTTAATGAAAATATAAGTGTGTTAGAATGCAATACAAGTTCGTTAATGAATAAATTGTATACAATGAATGTTATTTGTTAATTAAAACATGATTAATTAAGTATTTTTCGAGTGATTATGTGTTGTTTTCATGTTTAATTAAGGAAAATTCTCCAGGTATAGATTGTGTTTACACTCTGAAATTTTAATCTATGTTCTACATGATTCAAACTTGTAAGTTTTTTATAATTTAAAAAATATTTTTATGTATCATTAATAACAAGTGTTTGTGAAAGTTTTCATTTAATACATTTTTTCCCCTCTGTATGAAAAATAGATTGACATAGTATAATAATTAATCAAAATGTGATGTATAATGATTATTTAATCACACTGTTAGTTTATTTCACAAAACCTGTCGCCCCTCTTCAACATAGTGGAATAGTCCATTAAACCTGACACCCCTATGCTTAGAAATAGGATAGCCTATTTTTTCTCCATTAGTAATTAAGAAATTGAATCTAATTTGTCATTCGCTTACCTACTTTCGATCTGAACGGACGTACATTTATTCTCTCTGTTGTTTCAACGTCGGCTTTGCTGTAGCGTCTTTCAGACTTGTTTAGACCTGCTTTCTGTTCGACCTTGCATTGATCTTGCCTGTTTGTTTATTGAGAGTGAAAGTTTAAGATTTTTTTTATTTCGATATGGAAATTAACCAGAACTCATCATTGTTGCCTGTTGATGACAAAGTAAGTTGATCATTTAGTGATTCTTTGAAATTGTTCTAGTTTCATTTTAATTCATATGAAAATTATTAATCAGTGTTATATTAAAAATCTTGATAAAATGTTTGTTTAATCATATAAAAGAATTTTTCCATAATATATATGCATTTTTGAAATCAGAAATATATTTTTTCTTTTATGAATGTTTTAAAATTGGCAATGTATTTTTCAGAAATTTTTTAATAAGCTTATGCTTTAATTTTTATGTTATACATTATCTATGGTTAACGAGTGTGTTTGTATGCATTTCACTTTAACTTTATAAAGATCTTTCAACATGGTTTTACATTTTGTTGATGTTTACACATTGTAATGAAGAATTTTTTAGAAATAGTATTTTGGTAGGATGAATAGTTAGCATTTGATTGATTCAAAGAATTAATTTTCTTTAAAAGGACTCTAATAACTTAAAAATTATTTTGCAACAGTGAATTTTTAATATATTTTAAATGAAAAACATTTACTTTTTTAGTTTTTCATCAACTATGGTTTGCCAAGAGAAGAAATGTTGAAGATTGAAGAATCGTGTGCAAAGAATGCACATGAAGAACCTCAACCATCCTTTGTAAGTTTTTTTCTTGAACGAAACAATATCTTTTTTTAAACTTGTATTAATTCAATCTTAATTCTTTTACATTTTTCCATTTTAAAAGATTTTTTTTATTATATTTTAAAGATTTTTTAGAGATTTTTATTCTAACCTAAGTTTTTTATTCCTCTCAGATGATTAGTGACAAGCCTCCTACAGTTGATAATCCGCTGCTCTTAAGCTCATTGAGTGATAAAAATAAGGTGAGTTGAGTATTTTTTCTTAGAAATGCAATATATTTTATGTTAGTACATATTCATGATAGGAAAATTTTTCACGTTTGTAAAGAAACCTTTTTAAAAATAGAATTAAACAATGCATGAGTAAAAATTTACAACATTATGTTAAGAAAAATTGTTGAAGGTAACAAGTATTTTTATGCAAATGTATTTTTTTTACATTACATTAGTAAAAATTTGTAAAACTATGTTAGGGAAATTGCTTAAGATAGTAAATATTTTTATGCAAATGTATTTTTTTACATTGCATTAGTGCAAATTTGTAAAACTATGTTAGGAAAATTGCTTAAGATGGTAAATATTTTTATGCAAATGTATTTTTTACATTACATTAGTGCAAATATGTAAAACTATGTTAGGAAAATTGGTTAAGATGGTAAATATTTTTATGCAAATGTATTTTTTACATTGCATTAGTAAAACTATGTTAGGGAAATTGTTTAAGATAGTAAATATTTTTATGCAAATGTATTTTTTACATTGCATTAGTAAAAATAATAGAATCAAGTACAATAAAACTATGTTAAGAAAACTTTTTATAATTACTTTTTATGAGTATAAAAATTCTAAAACAAACCTTTTATTAATTTTTTTCAGAGTTGTTCAACTTGTCACAAGACATTTTCAAGGAGATATGATTTGCATCGCCATGAAAAGCTACATTTGAAAGAGAAGTTATTCAAGTGTGATGACTGTGGAAAAGGATTCAGCCTAAAATCAAACTTGATTCGTCATACGTTGATACATAAAAACCAATCTCTACCTGCTGACAAGAATGTTCAGAAAGCATTACAAAGTTTCAGTTGTTCTTCTTGTGAAAAGACTTTTATTCGGAAGTGGGACTTGAAACGACATATGTTGCTTCATAAAAGTAAAGATGAATTAGCTTCGATAACGTGTCAACAATGTGATCTTGTATTTTCCCGCTTAGACAATTTTCAAAGACATTTAAAATTTCACGAAAGTTCACGATATCCATGCAGTGACTGTAATAAAGTGTTTGATCTAAAATCTGAACTGATTTCTCACAAGCGCCAAGAGCATGAACTTGTTACTAGAAAACGGAAGAGAACTGAACCTGCTGTAAAGTCTAAAAGGGCTAAAAGACAAGCTGAAGCTTCTAGCGTGTTTAATACAGTGCTTTTTTATCCAAACGAAAGAAGTGAATGTGATCTAGAAATATTTCAGTTATATATACAGTCTCAAGTACTTGAAAAACTAAAATGTGAGTTAAAGGAACAAAATGCCTTGAAGTGGTATATGATCATGAAAGTTTCGTTAGAACGTAAAAGACCTAATAAAGATATGGAGGAAATTCAAACATATTTTAGAAGTTCCTGTTTTACAGAACTTATTGAAGATTCAGTTGAACAGCATATTAGCGAAGGATATGCAAAAATCCTTAAGTCACTAGATGAATTCATCCATCGAGGATCCGGGTGGGTTTTTAAGAAAATTCATTATCTGGAACTGAAAATAGCTAAATACCATCCTCTAGCCGCTAGCAGCTATATTAAGCTACCTTCAAAGCTTGCTGCAAAAAAAGCTGTGTTAAACATTCAAAATGAAGATCAAAAATGTCTCATTTGGTGCATAATCGCCTATAAACTAAATTTGCATTTTAGTGAGAATCCTGAACGCGTATCTCATTACACACCCTATGAAAATACCATTAAACTAGGTAATATAACATGTCCTGTACCTCTAACAAAGATACCACAGATTGAAAAGATGAATGATTTACGGATTAATGTCTTCGGGTATGAAGACGATGAAGTGTGTCCCCTGTACATTTCACCAAAAAATGACACTGATACAATCAACTTGTTACTAATTTCTGATTATGAAAGACAACATTATTGTCTCATCCGAAACTTTTCACGTCTCCTTGGTGATTTAACTAAACATAAGACTGCTGCATATTACTGTTTTCGATGTTTGCATCGTTTCACTAGAGAAGATTTATTAAAATCACATGTCCAGTACTGTCAACAACATGAAGTACAAGTTATTAAAATGCCCTCTGAGGAAAATAATATTTTAAAATTTTCAGGTACACACTTACAACATCCTGTTGCCTATACAATATATGCCGATTTTGAAAGTCTTCTTGTACCTATTACCTCAGTTTCACCTTCTTCAGATATTTCACACAGTGAAAAAATTGCATACCATGAGCCTTGTGGTTATGCATATGTTATTATCGGTCCTGATGGACATTCTATTAAACCTATTGTAGTTTATTGTGGTGAAAATGCTGTTGAGCACTTTTTAGACCAAATTATGCAAGAAAAAGAGATGCTTGGTGAAAAATTAATGAAAATAAAACCAATGAAATTAACTCTAGAGGAGGAGAAAGCTTTTCAAGAAGCTAAACTTTGTACTTTGTGTAAAAAACCCTTACATAATGATCGTGTCAGAGATCATTGTCATATTTCGGGAGCTTATAGAGGAGCATTACATGCTTCCTGCAACCTTAACTTTAAACAGTCTAAATCAATTCCTGTTATATTTCACAATTTGAAAAATTATGATGGTCATCATATTATGACAAAACTTGGAAAATATAAAGATCATCAAATAGAAGTTATTGCCACAACCCTAGAAAATTACATTACCTTTAGATTAAAGAAACCTGGATATCCTATTCAATTGATTTTCTTAGATTCGTTTCAGTTTCTTCCAACATCTCTAGAAAAACTTGTGAAAAACCTTGACTCTTCACAGTTTACTATTTTAAAAGAAAATTTTCCCGTTAACACATGTTTAGATTTGCTAACACGCAAAGGTGTTTATCCCTACGACTATTTTAACTGTTTTAATAAATTTGAAGAATCATCACTCCCTCCTCCTTCTGCATTTTATAATTCATTGACAGAAGAGGCTATTTCTGAGGATGATTACGAACATGCTCAAAAAATTTGGAGTACATTCAATATGAAAAATCTAGGTGATTACCATAATTTATATGTAAAAACAGACGTTTTATTGCTTGCTGACGTATTTCAGAATTTCAGAGAACTTTGCATGCGTTATTATAAAATTGATTGTGCACACCTTTTTACCACTCCTGGACTTGCATGGCAAGCATGTCTAAAAATGACTGAAACACCTCTAGAGCTCTTAACAGACATTAATATGTTGTTGTTAATAGAAAAAGGGATTCGAGGGGGAATTAGCATGAGTAGCAGAAGATTGGCCAGAGCAAACAATCCTTATATGAATGATTATAATCCAGATGAATCCAATAGTTATATAATGTACTGGGATGCCAATAACCTTTACGGTTGGGCTATGTCCCAGTACTTACCCTATGGAAACTTCAAATGGATCGACATAAATGATATAACTGAAGACTGGATTCTATCTCTTCGAGATGATTCTGATATTGGTTATATTTTTGAAGTTGATCTTGATTACCCTCAGCACCTTCATCATACCCATAACGATTATCCACTTGCACCTGAAAGATTAACCTTAACCGAAGAAATGCTGTCACCTTATGCTAAAAGTTTACTTCACAATAGAAAATATGTTGGGACACCAAAATTAATACCTAACCTTCAAAACAAGAAAAATTATGTGGTGCATTATCGAAATTTAAAACTCTATCTTCAATTAGGATTGAAAGTTACAGCAGTGCATAAAGCCATTCAATTTAAGCAAGCTCCTTGGTTGGAAAAATATATATTATTCAACACCGAAAAACGTAAACAAGCTTCATCATCCTTTGAAAAAGATTTTTTTAAACTTTTAAACAATAGTGTGTATGGGAAAACCATGGAAAACTTACGAAAAAGACGTAATATTGAACTTTGTAGTAACACCTCTAAAAGAGCAGTAAAATTAGTAGCATCTCCCACCTTTAAATCATTTAACACTTATGACGAAGATCTAACTGCTGTCGAAAGACTTAAAACAAGCATTCTGATGAATCGTCCTATTTATGTTGGGTTTTGCATTCTTGAACTTTCTAAACTCCTAATGTATAATTTTCACTATAATTACATAAAGCCACTATATAACGACCGAGCGATGCTCTTATTTACTGATACTGATTCAATAACGTATCATATTACAACAGATGACATATATCAAGATATGCAAAGTAATACAACTATCTTTGATTTTTCTGATTATCCTACAGATCATCCTCTTTATACTAATGAAAACAAAAAAGTCATTGGGAAATTTAAAGACGAATTAAGTGGTGAAATAGCTCTAGAGTTTGTCGGATTGAAGGCAAAAATGTATTCCATAAAATCATGTAAAGATGAAAAAAAGAGAGCGAAAGGCGTATCCACTCAGGTTGTGCGACATAAAATTAATTATGAAGACCGTAAACTTCGTTATAAGTGTTGTAATTATATGTATATAATAATTATGATGTTATCTTAATACATAGAAACTTTGAAAATATTTGTAAATAGTGCAAAAATTGTTCAAGATTTTATATTGTAACCTTCGTTATTGTTAACGAAATTGTATATACTAATTATTGTAATGACAACTTACTAGATGAATACTTGTAAAAAATGAATGTTGCAAATTTTGTTGTAAATGATAAATTATATGTGTATACTAATTTTGTGATGCAAGCAAGTTTAAAGAATTTTGGAAACACCATGTGGAAATAATGTTGCAATAAAGTTTTTAATTAACTGTAAACCGTGTCTGTTTTATTTCAGAATTGTTACATTTAGAATGTTTGTGAATTTTACTAATAGGTTAAAAGAAAAAAGGCGAAGAAGAAAAGAAAAAGAAAACTGTTTTATTAAAAGAAAATATAATATAAAGTAATTTGATGATTTAATTTAAACATTACTAACTTTAATACTAATTCTAAATACAAATTTTAAGAAAAGCATGATTATTATAAAAATTAATTTATTAAAAAAAAAAAAATGAAATTTTTTTATAAATTTATGTTATTAAAAAACAAAGGAATGTATTAAAGGGAAAATTGTTTACAATTTTTTCTAAAGATTGCATATTTTAAGTATGAAAAGTAATTTCACGACTTAATTTTAATATTATAAACTTTTCTAACTAACCTTAAATGTAGGTTTTGAGAAAGCATGATTATTTTTGTATTATACAAAAACTTTTTATAAGATAATACGCTATCTAAAGCCCTATGATTAGTTCTATAGAAGGTAAATTTCAAGCTTATATCTGTAGAAATGGTAGTAGTGATTGAGGGTGGTGCGATCGATGTGCGCATCCTCTGACGCAAAGCGCATCGACGCATCACGCCTCTTACGCCCCTGCAGGTGAACCCCCATTATCTCACTACTAATGACAATAATTACTACGTCAGTAGTAAGTATTATGGAAATGTTTATGTATTCTATTTATTAGATTTCTTTCACGGTGTTTTTAGAAACTTTATTACAAAAGAATATTCTCACGACGGACCTTTTTTATATTATTTAATATAAACTAAATAAGAATATGTACATGTACACTTAAATGAAGTTTGAATTTCGACATAATTTTTAGTAATTATCGAATAATATTTGAAATATTGTGGATTTCTTTATGATGTTAGTTATTATCCACATTTTTAGATGGTTATATTTCCAGTTCAGTATTTTGTAGTAGTAATTATACAAAGCATCTAAGTCAAGTCATTTCGCTACTCTTACACGTGCTGTACTACTTAAGAGAGAACATATTTTTTCTCCTTTTATGACATGTGATCAACCCGGGTGACGCGCATGCTTCAACATCCTGCCCGGCCTTGCTATGTTCCCATGCAAGAATGTACATTTTTTTTTCTCCTTTTAACATATTAAACGTTAAATTTGCAGTTTCACATAATATAAGTAGATAGTAACAAAATAAATGAATGTAACATAATATCAATAGAACACATAGACCCCCCCCCTTTTTTTTTTTCAAATTAATAAATAAATTAACTGATTATAATAAACATAAATTTTCATAATTAACTAACAATGTTAGAGTAATATGAATAAATAGTAAAATAATATGATAAAATCATCACTATTCATTTTTACTCCTCAATAGGCAGCACACACAATCTGGAGATGGATCTTTTGTAAATCCCTTTCGTAGTTTTTACATTTATTAACCTAACTTTATTATTTTGACCAGGATATAGCTTTATCACACGTCCTAACAACCTCTTACACGGTGGAAGATTTTCTTCTCTGACTAAAACCATGTCTCCGATTTTTAAATTTTCCTTATCAATTATCCATTTTCAACGCTTTTGTAAGTTATTTAAATAAGAAAGACTCCATCTTTTCCAGATTGCCTGAACTGACTTCTTAATATTTTGCCATGCATTTAGGCGATTTTTTTCAACATTAGTTAAGGAGGGTTCAACAACAGCCGTTATTGGCCTTCTAATAAAAAAATGAGCTGGAGTAACCTCTAAATATTCAATACTTGATGTTAGCGGGGTCAGTGGTCTCGAGTTCAAGATCGCTTCCACTTCAGTAACAAGTGTAAGCATTTCTTCAAATGTAAATTTGGAATTACCCGCTATGCGTTTAAAATGATATTTAAATGCTTTTATATTTGCCTCCCATAGACCACCCCAATTTGGACTCCTTGGAGGAATTAAAACCCATTCTGTGTTTTCCTCTGCAAAAAAGTTGAATAAGGATTCTTCCTTATCTTTTACTAATTTATACAAGGTGTATAGTTCTCTGTTGGCTCCCACCATATTGGTTCCATTATCAGAAAATATTTTATGGCATTTACCCCTTCTCGAAATAAATCTTTTTAACGCAGCTGTCAGAGCTTGTGCAGTTAAATCACTAATAAGCTCAAAGCCTTTGTTACTATACAAATGAAAATACAAACATAAATTTTAATTTACCTTTCCTTTGATTTTTATTTTTGATTAAAAATGGTCCACATAAATCCACTGCAGTTGAATTAAATATTTTATCTGGAGTTATTCTTTGTTTTGGCAAATTTCCCATTTTTTGCAGACAGTCTTTAGGATTCGCTTTAAAATAGACTAAACATCTGTGTACAATTTTTTTACAAAGCTTTCTCCCATGAATGGGCCAAAATTTTTCCTAACTTGAAACAGGAGATTTTGGGAACTAATATGAAATACTTTTCATGATAGTATTTTATGATTAATTTGGTTAATTTATTTTTTGGAGGTAGTAAACAAGGAGGGTTAATTGAATAAGATAACTAGAGCTGTACCGAGTACTCGGTATATACTCGGTACTCGACCAATTTGCCGAGGACTCGACACTTGGCCAAATTAGGACTAAGTATTCGGCTAATACCGAGTAGTTGGAAGAATTTCATTATTTTTATGTAGTATTGAAAGAAATGTATTCATAAGAGTTGTTTATTAATAATTAAAATAAAAAATTATAAAAAGATAAATATAGAGTCATTAAACTTTTGCTGAAAACAGCTTTCTGCAGTTAAAACGGACGAATAAATTGCCACCAAATTTGGTCTAGAGACGATTCCTGATATGAGCTTATCCATTTTAGTTACAAGAATTTAAGTATAACCATCTTATATGTGTGTAATATGCATTTTTTTTTAAATAAAATCTTAGTACATAAAATCGTATCTATAAAACAGACAAAAATAAAATATTTTAGAAAAAAGAACCCTTATATAATACTAATTTAATAGATAAAGCTTTAATTACATATTTGTGCAAATAAAAGTAAGACACTTTTAAAACTGTTAAAAAAGATTGATTTTTAATTTTAAAAATAATAATTATGAAAAAGGTAAATACATTAAAATGTTATTAAAAATATATTTTAATAATCAAAAATGTTGTTTTTCAAATTATGGCCCAAAACCACCTATCTTTTTTATTCTTCTAGAAATTGAAGATTAAAAAAGTTTATCATGTTTGAAATGATAAAATATTTTTTTTAATATTCTCATCTCATATGCAAATTTCATGCATCTTAAAATAAGTCTGAGTGTATAGGAACTTTTATATTCGCTAAGAATTATCTGAGAATGATTCACATCTGAGAAAGACTATAAAATATAAAGAATATAATAAAGAATGAAGTTATCATTTATTATGGTTTTAATAATCCACTAAGCTGGAAGTATCAAATATGATTGTATTGTCAAATATGATTGAAAGTATCAAATATGCAAATTTCATGCATCTTAAAATAAGTCTGAGTGTATAGGAACTTTTATATTCGCTAAGAATTATCTGAGAATGATTCACATCTGAGAAAGACTATAAAATATAAAGAATATAATAAAGAATGAAGTTATCATTTATTATGGTTTTAATAATCCACTAAGCTGGAAGTATCAAATATGATTGTATTGTCAAATATGATTGAAAGTATCAAATATAAACCTAATTGTGTATATACACTACAAAAATTCTGAAACATCTCATGAAATCGTGCTGTTTGCCATTTAACTTAATTTTGTGTTCAAAAGGCCTTTTTTTAATTTCAAGATGTGCAAAATTCTTCATATGTACATCAATTATTCTTTCTTACAACTACTCGGTATTCGGCTACTCGGTACTCGGTTACTCGGCCAAAGTGCTACTTGGTGCAGCACTAAAGATAACTGTGAATTTTGTAGTCTCCCTCCTATCCTTATTATACCATTGTTGTCCAGAAATGGGGACAAATTAAAGATCTTACTCTTATGAGATACATTACCGTTATTTTTCAATGAAGCTATTTCACTGGAAAATTCTTTTTGTTGTTCAAGTAACAAAAAGTTTCTGCTTTTTTCAGCTCTTCAAATGTCAATGGGCCTATCTTCCTATCTAAAAGATTTCTAAGGTTATGGAGAAACCTGAAAAGAAAACTACATAAACGTAATATAATTAAAAATCTATTACTACGATTTATCAAATAGTTAAAAATGGTAAAGTCATTTTTCACAGACTTTTTTTTTTTTATAGTTCGTGTATGTACTCTTCCTCCCTTGGTTCTGGATAGTCACTATTAAGTTTTACGTTTTCATCAGACATCAAAAAGGGAGGTCCAAACCACCATTGATCGTTATGTAAGAGTCTTTCTGCAGTGAGCTCAGGTGGTCTGAAGGATTTTCTCTTCCGGCACAGTGAAACCAAGTGTTAGGATCTGTCAACTTCGTAATTTCCTGAATTCTGTTGGAAACAAATTGTTTCCATCTTTTTGTTGATCCTTTAATCCAAAATAAGACAATTTTAGAGTCTGTATAATGAAACACAGTATAACATGTTTTCTGTCCTATGATTTCTTGAACCTTATGACTCAATCGTGCTGCTAAAAAGGCCCCGAGGAGCTCCAGTCGGGGTAACGAAATGTTTTTTAACGAAGCTACTCTACTCTTTGAAGTAACGAGAATTACAAGAACCTTATCTTGTTTTTTAACCGACTTCAAAAGGAAGGAAGGTTCTCAATTCAAACCGTATGTTTTTTTTATGTTCGTTAGCTCATAACTTCTGAACGGATGCTCCGATTTTGATACTTTTTGTTTTGTTGAAAAGGTCTTGGTCTGAAATAGGTCCCATTGTAATATCTTTACGATCTAAAGAAAATACAGGGTGCCCAAAAAAATCAGTCCCAACTCTTTTAACTGCTAAACGGCTGCAGCTATAGTGATAAAAATGGTAAGTAAGTATAGCAGAATGGCCATGCAGTACAAGGTTAAACCGCTTGCAGCTCCACTTGGTGGAAAATAGCGGACTTAGTGTTCCTATCTCGAAAACAGTTCTAGCGAAAAAAGTGAGTTACAAAGTTAAAAAGTATCATCGATTTAGTGCAAAAAGATAGTTTAGACATTCATGCTAGCGTTCCTATCTCGGAAACGGTTCAAGACAGGGGAAAAAGTGAATTATAAATTGCAGAGCATCATCGATTTAGTACGAAAAGATAGTTTAGACATTGATGCTAAAAATACAATGCTAAAAACGTGCTTTTGTTTGTTCGCAATTTCTTACACTATGCACACTTGAGCTACATTACACACGTTGTAGCGTAGCTGGTGAGACATACGCTATATAGTTCAAAATACGGTTACTTGATACTTTTTGTTTTGTTGTAGAGATCTTGGTCTGAAGTAGGTCCCATTGTAATATCTTTACAATCTAAAGAAAATAAACGCCATCTGGTGAAAAACAGCGGATTTAGCGCTCCTATCTCAAAAACGGTTCAAGATGGGAGAAAAGAAGTTGTAGAGCATCATCGATTTACTACGAAAAGACAGTTTTTAGACATTATTGCTAAAAATAGAACACTTAAAACGTGCAGTTGTTTGTCCACAATTTCCTACACTGTGCACACTTGGACTACGTTGCACACTTTGCATCGTAGCGGATGACACGTATGCTCTGTGGTTCAAAGTACTATTATTGTAAGCGGTCACATCGATTAAAGTAAAGCCGTTTTCAACCAACTTCAGAAAGGAGGGTGTTCTTAATTTGAGCTATGTGTTGTTGTTGGTATTTGTAAGCTTATAACTTCGTAAGAGACGCTCTAATTAACCGACTTCAAAAAGGAGGAGGTTCTCAATTCAAAGCGTATGTTTTTTTGTTTTTGTTTTTGTTTGTTAGCTCATAACTTCTGAAAGGATGATCCGATTTTGATACTTTTTGTTTTATTGTAAAGGTCTCTGTCTAAAATAGGTCCCATTGTAATATCTTAACGATCAAAAGAAAATACAGGATGCCCTAAAAAGTCAGTCCCAACTCTTTTAACTGTTGAACAGCTGCAGCTATTGTCATAAAAATGGTATGTAGGTATAGTAAAGTATACTTTACTATACCTACATACCATTTTTATGACAATCGCGTAGCACATGTCCACGTGGACATGTGCTACGCGATTCAACCGCCAACAGCGCCACCTGATGGAAAACAGTGGAGTTAGCGTTCTTATCTCGGAAACGGTTCAAGACAGGGGAAAAAAGTGAATTATAAAATTGCAGAGCATCATCGATTTAGTACGAAAAGATAGTTTATACATTAATGCTAAAAACAAAACGCATAAAACGTGCATTTGTTTGTTCACTATTTCCTATTTTGTGCTCACTTGAATGACATTGCATATGTTGTAGCGTAGCGGGTGACATTTATGCTATGTAAAATTCAAAGTATGGTTATTGTAAGCGGTCACATCGATTAACGCATAGACGTTTTAAACCGACTTCATTAAAGAAGAGGTTCTCAATACAAACCATGTTTCTCGTTGTTGTTATTGAAATTTGTTAGCTTATAACCTTGTAAGAGATGATTTAATTTTAATACTTTTTTTTGTTGTCGTAATGATCTTGGCCTAAAATAGGTTTCATTATGATTTTATTAAGATATAAACAAATTACAGGATAGTCACAAAAGTCTGTTCTGATTCTAACTGCTGAACGCATGCAGCTACACTGGTAAAAGCAGTATGTAATTAACGAGGTTGAAACTTCTGTCTGTCAGCTGCAATGCATATTTTGCTCTTTATTTTACGCTGCGCAATTTCCAGCGCAGCGGGTGACACGTATTCACTGTAAAGTTCAATATATATGCCTAACAGAATTTTTGGTTACGAATACAGCGTATCCATTCTTTACACATCTAAAGACTTTTTAATTTAACGTTTGTTCATTCAATAGATAGTTTTTAGCTGATATCTGATAAAGGCAAGAAAAGTGACACAACTTAAAAATGCAGCATTTGAGAAAAATCAACTGAAAAATAACTTGACTAGAATAAAACTGGCACAACTGTCTCTCGAATGGATAACTTTCTAGATGGAGATGTAACATTTTTGCTCACATTGTGTGCATTTCATATATTTTTCAGTGACATAAACCATTTTTTGAGTTATGTCACTTTTCTTGGAAGTTGTGATTTGTGAAACTTCCGTCGAATGTCTTTTGATGTTCTGCTATATGAATAAGTTTTCACTGAAAAGAGAAAAATAAAATCTTTTTGTAAAGAAATAGAACCGACTCCAAAAAGCAACTACTATTCAAACATTAAAAAAAAAAAAAAAAAAAAAAAAAAAAAAAAAAAAAAATGGATATGAAATGAACCTGTAAATTGCGCCTCAAAGTATAAAATAATTTCCTTCGCCAAACAGCCTATAACACTACAATTAATCATAACTTTTGAAGTCGGCGCAAAATTAAATAAAAATTGTTACCTTTATTCAATACAAAAATCAAATCCTATTCAAAATACACATCTTACATTGTCACCTGGAAAACGCAGCCGAAAATTACTTTGATTCAAGAAAAAAAATAAGATTTCGTAAGCAGCAAAAGTTGGCAAAGATTCTAGTATTTGACGTACTTGGTGAAAGAGAAATCGCAAAATTATCTGGCAAACATATTTAATTTCTTTGGGATATGATGATTATTTTGATAAGGTATATTAAGAGAGTAATCAGGAATATGAAACAATACTTCGTACAGTATATATTATGAAAATATACATCTTGCGTGTATATTTTTGCATTACGTTTTGATCGCCAAATCCAAAAGCCACCAAGGATGATAGTTATCAAAGTTATACCAAATTTGCAAAGGAAACTCTAACTTCGTAGAAACATAAATACCGCATTGTGAAGGATGTTCACTGTTGTGTGTAGATGCTACTAATGGACCAATTGTATACAGTGATGAAATAATAAAGGAAATATGAAAATGGATCATTCGAGACAACAGTATTTGTTGCTACCGATCTAAAAACAAACCTTTAAAAACTAATTAAATTTCAACTAATTAAATTCGTAGTTCAAGCATATTTCCAACCATATTCCAAGCCAAGCCTTTGAAATCACATTTAACAAATCAAACGTACAGTAGGTGTTCAAATTATTAGACTTTTTTTTTTTTTTTTTTTTTTTTTTTTTTTTGGGGGGGGGGGGGGGCAATTTTTTTTTATTATCTAACACAAATATTAGACGAACTGGACTGAAACTTCATACATGCAAATAACATTTAAAAACGCATATTTTCCACTATCGATTTCGTCCTGAGTGCAATTAGGGGACCAACCACAAATTGAAGAACAACGAAAATACTTTGGACCATTCTGTATTACAAAGGCTACAAATGACTTGTAATTTTAATACATTGTTGCACATAATATGTACAATATTTGTGTGTTTTGGTGCGTGAATTGCACAGTTATTTAGGCAGATATAATTTTTTCCCCAAAACTTATTAATTTTTTGATTATAACTAGAACAGATTTCCATGAAGTTTTACAAAAATTGCTGAAAAATTGACAAAACATTAGAGAAACATTCTGAAACATAAAATTCACACGTGTAATATTCGTTGAGATATGTGCATTTTTAGTAAATATTATTTTACTGTGCATGCGCGAAAGATTGAAACAATTTTATTGTATAACTTGAAAGCGGAATATATTGAGCAACTTTTATCAAAAGTTCATTTGAATAGAGTAAAAATTCAGCAAATTGTCGGCAATAGAACGAGCTAGATTTTAAGTATTTTCCAGAGTTGAAATTTCAAAAGGGGTTTTACACATGCTGCGTATTTAATTTGAAGATCCAGTTATTTCAATCACGTTACAAAAGTTTCTTTTTTTTTTCTTTTTTTTTTTTTTAAACCCCTTATGAACTCAAAAATTTTAGTAAATAAATAAAAAATTAAAATTACAAGCCTATAAGGGCTTTTTCACAGGGAAAAAAAAAAAAAAAAACATTTACAATGTGGTTGAAATAATTGGATCTTCAAATTAAATACGCAACATGTGTAAAACCCCTTATGAAATTTAAAACGTGGAAACACCTAAAATCTAGCTCATTCTTTTACCGACAATTTGTTTGATTTTTACTGTATTTAAATGAGCTTCTAACAAAAGTTGCTCAATATATTTAGCTTTCAACGTATGCAATAAAATTTTTTCGATCTTTCGCTCATGCGCAGTAAAATAATATTTACTAAAAATGCTCATATTTCAATGACTATTACACGTGTAAATTTTATGTTTGAGAATAATGTTTCTGTAATGTTTTGTCAAATTTTCAGCAATTTTTCTTAAATTTTATTCAAATCCCTTCTAGTTATAAGCAAAAAACGTCATAAAAAAAAAAAAAAAAAAAAAAAAAAAAAAAAAATTGTAATTTTTGAAAAAAAAAAAAATTGTCTGCTTAAATAATTGCACGATTCCCGCACCAAAACATACAAATATTGTACATAATATGTGCAACAATGTATTAAAGTTACAAGTAATTTGTAGCTTTTTGTAATACAGTGTAATCCGAAGTATTTTTGCTCTTCTTCAATTTGTGATTCGACCCCTAATTGCACTCTGGACAAAAACCGATAGTGGAAAATATGGGTTTTTAAATGTTCTTTGCATGTATGAATTTTCAGGCTAGTTCGTCTAGCATTTTTTTAGGTAATCGAAAAATTGTCAAAAAAAAAAAAAAAAAAATCTAATAGTTTGAACACCCACTGTATAACAAGCTTGAGAACTCCTTCATCGCAAAAGTCAAAAGCTGGAAACTGTGCGCGCAGTTCTCAGTTTGTTCTCACTGAAAGTGTGGAAAAATCAAATTTGCAAGCTTAGAATAAATAAATTTATGTACCAAAGTATTAAAAAATGGATTTTTATTAAAGAATCAGTTTTATAAGTATTCGACCCATGTATGTTCTAGCAAGTATACATAGAAAGAAAGATTTTGTTGAAACAACAGAAATTTTGTTAAATCAACATCAATCAAAGGCTCTTGTTGATATAGCCCCAAGAAAAAATTTGTTACTAGAACATAAATTATTTTGTTGTTATAACGAAACACAATTTTGTTGATTCAACTAGGGCACAGCCAGAATTTTTCTGTGTGTGTGTGGAGAGAGGAGGGTCCAAAATTAAAACCATGCAAAGAATAAAAAAGACATTTGAAAATCTATTATAAATGTAATGTATTAATCAACATTTAGCTACTATACTGCATGAGCATAAATGACCGGTATACTTTCGATTTCGGACATTTTGACATTGAAGACTTTCTTGATATCAAGAAAGTCTTCTTTACGAATTATCCCGAAACTTTGAATGTGTAAAGAGCATATTATACCTCATATATTTCCGCAAAAGTTTTGTCCCGAGGACGAGAAGGGAACCAGTAACAAATTAAAGAAAAAACAGAAAGTAACTCACCCTGTAAAAAAAATAATTATGGAAATGTTATTTGGCTGTGATTATGAGGCTTCTTCTAATTATCAGGTATGAGATTTCTCAGCCTTTCAGCTGGTTTCAGCTTTTTTGCAGCTTTAATTTTCCAGTTTTAGCTTTTTCTGTCTTTCTGATATGAATTTGGTACATTAGCTAATAAAAAAAAAATCTTGATTGAATACTTAAGCATAATCATTTGAAGATTAAAAAATATAGTTATTACTTTAATATAACAGATTTTTTCATCAACAAAATTTCAGTATTTCATTTCAACATATTGCCTTTGCATACTGTTTCAGCTTTTTTGTCTTTTTGCTAATCTCATCCCTAATTTATATGCATTCATTTGTATGAGACTAGTACACACATTCATAGAGATATGAAGATTTCTTTCAAAAAAAAAAAAAAAAAAAAAAAAAGCCCCTATTTTGGTTATTATATGCCGGGTATTCAATACACTGCGAAATCATTTTTAGCAAACTTGATATATGCTATATTTTGATGAAGATTTGAATTCTTATGATAAGAAAAGTAGCGCATACTATATCTGTATGAATCACCAGAAATCTAACATTCAATCTGTATTTGTGAATCATACAAATTTGTAAAGTCTAAACTTTTAATCCTAAATAAATTATTTTTGTTAATCATTCATTTTTAAGCCGTCAATGATATGTCTCATTTCAAATGAAGCATTTGTGCTTTTTACGATGAAATAATTCAATGGAAAGTAAATGTAGTTTCAAATTATTATATTTTTTGACTTTTTCATGGTGTTTTATATTTCTCCATGATCTAGACGTCCTTCTGCGAAGCTGATTGACGGAAGATTTCGTGTTCCAAGACGCGCTATTCGGTCTAGTCGTAAGTACTGGATCGCACGAATAGGAGCTAGGACCATTTATAAAGACCCCCAAGGAAGATATTCCCAGGGACCTAGGACTCCCAGGCCTAGATCCTTAGCGTAGACAATCGGCTTTAACCCCTACATTAACGGCAACACCATAATATTTTAAATAAAAGATTTCGCTTGTTGGCAAAAAGATCAGTCAAGTGTTACACCATTTATAAACATGAACTTTACGGTTTTATTTTTGTTATGATTTTTTTTTTTTTATTAAATCATCTTGCAATGAAAGGTTTTAAAGAACAGGGAATTCGATTTTTTTTAAATTTTAGTATTTTTAATGTGGGTATATGATAAATGTTATATATTTATCTTAACTTATGAACATTTATCTTAACTTATGAACAATCATGTTTTCCTCGTGAAAACCGTTCACACATACTTTAAAAGATAATTCTGTCGCAGAAATACCATGCATCCGGAGTTTGTTTACAATTTTTCATCCTATGAATGCTAAATGTACGTAAAATTTCAGTGTGTATATATATATATATATATATTCCATTCTTGCAAATTCAAAATGTTGAAACGAACAAATCATTTACTTACGCTTAAGTAAACTAAGAACGTGATATTTTGTTTGGATAAAATAATTTATTTGTATATTATAGTTTTATATTGTATTTATTGTTATTAATAGTACTATTTTGTATAATACAGCACTTAATTAAATAGTACAGAAGAGCAAAATTTGCCATATTAGGCTGTATTGTCGGATAACTATACATAATATTAACAATTTTTTAAAGGAAAATTACGCAACGTAATTCAAGTAAACAAAGGCAATCCTTAATGAAAAGCTTATCAAATTCTTAGATAAAATTAGATTTACAAATATAAATCATCTCCTGAAACTCTGTAGAAATTACAACACAGCAGAAAATATCCAGTTCTCTAAGTACTTAATAAATGCAATTGTGAAATCTTTCCAGCGATCTTAAATAGATTCTAATTTAAAGGAATGAGAAAAGTATCCGAACTAAAAATGCAATAAAAAAATTATTCAATAAAATCCTATCTGATCAATGCAAATGATTGTTTTGTGAAACTCAAGAATTTGTTTCACAAGAGAATTTTTTTTCTTTTTTCTTTTTAAGTACGTTTTGAAAATTACAATATAACTCTACTATCAAGATTATTATATTATTTAGAAAATAACAAAAATTACACGATTGGTAATAAACAGATAAAAAAATCAATATCAGCGACACTATTTATGGTGAATGCAAATGATAACGAATTAAAGAATTTGCGAGCAAACTTTGAAATAAAATGATTTCGAAAAAGTATTAGCGTAAAAAATATTTCGAAATACTATTGATATTAGCTTAGTACTTATATCAATAATATGATTTAACGTATAAATTTGATAGCAAAAATTTAAATTGAAATACATTTAAAATTATCTTGATAAAACGTATTTTCAAAAGTAAAAATAAATAGAAAAAAAATCGACAGCTTTTTAAATGATTGTAAAATAATAACAGTAATGATAATAATAAATAAATAAGTTTAAGCATAATTAAAACTAATATGCCTTGGAATATATAACCAGGCTTGATGTAGAAACAGAAATATATATATTAATAAAGAGCACATGGGTTACATTCAGAAACAAGAAATTAACAAATCGGCCATAGCCAAGCATTGTGTGGAGAATAACCATAATTTCAACTTTATTTCAGCTAAAGTGTCAGCCTAAACACTTAAATGAACTCGATTTTCTAAAAACTTTCCATATCTATAAAAAACATAAAAATATCATTAATTGCGGTTTCGCTCTACTCCCTCTCTCGGATTGTTGGAAAAATTACATAAAATCCACATATTCTTAATTTTTACCTAGCTTTCTACATCTATAATTCCTATTGGTTTACAGCACCAGTTTCTTAAATTCCTATTGGTTGCTACTCTGACATTAAAATCCGCTTCCTTGCCTATACATATGAGCAGTGATCCACTTCGTCAGTCTGCACGGATGACAGTACGCTTTACGCTACCGAAACTGCAGTCTGCACCTAATATTTTTACATTGATGTCTTTGACGTTGTGTTAATATTAATATTTATATTTCTAATATGCCTTGGTTAGATTGTAAATTGCTTTTTAATCAAATACATTTCATCTTTTAAACTTTATCGAAATTTTGTCAAGATGATGTTAAAATAAGTTTGACGTTAATGAAGGAGCATACAAAAATAATATTCCTTGAATACATGGCCACATTTCACACACACACGCACACAAAAAAAAATATTCCAAACTAATATTAACTAAATGCTATCGTTATAAAAAAAAAAAAAAAACAATGGTAGTAAAAATATACGGGTGTTTATGATTTATGCTATATAAAACTTAGGATATAGTAAAATTTTTAATTACTAATTTCCTGAATTTGGAAAAAAATAATAATAAAAGAAAAAAATATCATTAGCACACATTTTCCATTAATATATACAGTACCTGGCCAAATTATTAGACCATTGGCAAATTATACAGTTTTTCATGTTTACAACCTTATTAATGAAGAATTTTATTAAAAAGATATTTTCTTCATTCATATTTCGAAAACATATACATTAAGAAACACAATGACAAAAAAATTGTTACAATACAATACTTATTGAAGAAAGAAAAAATTGATAAATTAAATTTAACAAAAAAATCAATATTTCGTATGGCTACCTTTGGCAATTAAAAGGGCTTAAACACGACGAGGCATACTTCTTATGCATGCTTGGATGGTTTCTTGAAGATGTTTATTATGATTCTACTGGTATGTGAAGATTCCAGCAACTCTACCTTACTGGTTATATTTTTCTTATACATTTCTTTTTTCAGCAACTCCCAACCATTTTCAATAGGGTTCATATCAGGCGAGTTGCCTGACCAATCAAGAACTTTGATTGTTTTTCGCTCTAAATACTTCGATGCACTTTTAGCTTTATGGCATGGAGCACCATCATGCATGAAGACTGGTTCCTCGTCTCCAGGAACCATTCCTGCATTTGTGGCATGAGTATGGTTTGTAAGACTTTCAGATATTGATCTTGTTTCATTGTATTTTTGACCACATAGAGAGGACCAGTACCTTTTCCTGATATGACAGACCACACCATGACTGATGGAGGATGTTTGGTGGTGGGAACAATACAATCTGACTTGTATTTCTCGTTTGGACGCCGCCAAACAAATTTGTTTTTTTCAGTTAAAACAGGAAAAAACAATCCATCAGAGAAGCAAACCTGAAAATTAAACAAAATTGCTTTTTATTTAATTTCTTTACATTCATTATAAATGCCAATATATCTTTCATCAAAACAAATAGCTATGTACCTTTTTCCAGTCTTCTACTATCCAATTTTTGTACTTAATTGCCCACTCCAAGCGTTTTTTCATCATTTCTGATGTAAGCCTTGGCTTGCCAGCCGGTATCATGTCAATGAGTTTATTTTCTGCCAAACGATGTCTCAAAGTTCTTTCTGATATATTAATGCCTTCATTTTGGACTTCTTTCATTAACATGCGTAGCGGTTACTTTCTGTTATTTATACAAATGTCTCGTATTTTTCGACCCGTCCTCTTCGTCGTAATGCGAGCTTGTTCACTATTATTTTTCCGTGATGGATCCAAACATATGTTTAAGACCATTTTCTTTTTAATATATTTTACAGAGCTTCTGGATACTCCTACCTTTGCTGCAATTTGATTTTGGGTCAGTTTAGTGGCCTTCAGTAGACCATAAACCTGCCCTACTCTCTTTGGTGAAAGGTCAGACTTTCTTCCCATCTAAAATAAAGCAGCAAAAACTTTTTATAATAATAAATGAATAAAATGTTAAATATCCCACGCGATATTAATAATAATGCAAAACTTACTTTTTGCAGCAAAATATTCGCTTCAATATAAAATAAACAAGCAGAACAAATTTTACATTATAATGCAAGTTTACACCTATGCCTCTGTATCACAGAATAATAACTAACTGTCTTGTGCTGCCAGCTTGAAAATGTTTCTGTAATAAAGGTACTGAAATAAGCTTAAGGTAACACTAATGAAATAATAATAATTTTGAGCAAGTCAGGTATAATAAACTTCCAATTTCAAAAAACTTTGTGCTTCAAACTTTTTCAAATTCCGTGCAGCTTATGAACATTTATACCAACTTTCAAGTCAATCGGATGATTTTTGGGACCGCTATCGCGGCGCATAGACGCATGCGTACATTCACACAGATAGAACCAAAAACTTTTTCAGTCTCAAATGGGAAGCCTCCACTGACGTTTTGTCAGCCATACAATTCAATTTTAAACTGAAGTTATCTTGTTCCTGACAATGTCTTGCTTCCTAAACACTAAAGTAAGATATTCTATTCACGTCGTGGACAGTCTTTGGACCACGGAGTGCACAAAAACATAATTGTCTACAGTGTAAATACTTACAACTTTTATCTTAAGTGGACGCATTTGGAAACATAATTACACAATGGACACATAATTATTATTTAAAATCTTGTTAATCACAAGAAACAAAGTAAAAGTTATTGAAAGATGCCTATAACACAATTTTCAACATTGGATGCTTATAAGAGTACCTTAAGTGAACAAAGAATTCACTATGTCCATTCTGTTGAAAAATTAATTGCCGAAACGTCAGTGGAGGCCCTCTGTTGAGACTCAAAACGGTTTTGGGCTGTGTCTGTGTGTCTTTCTGTCTGTCTGTCTGTCTGTCGCGCGATAGCGGCCGCAAAACTAGCGCTATTGACTTGAAATTTGGTACACAAGTTCATGAGCCCCACGAAATCAGCTGTATAGTTTTTGGTATGTATTCCATTTGTAGTTCGTATACAGGGACACGCCAAAGTTTTTTTATCATTACGGCCTATGGGAGAAATTTGTATATATCGCGATAGCGGCCACAAAAATCACGCTATTGACTTGCAATTCGGTACGCGTGTTCATGTGCCCCACGAAATCAGCTGTATAGTTTTAGGTGTGTATTCCATTTGTAGTTCGTGTACAGGGACATGCCAAAGTTTTTCTTATCATTACGGCATATGGGAGGAATTTGTATGTACCGCGATAGCGGCCACAAAAATCACACTATTGACTTGCAATTTGGTACACATGTTCATGAGCCCAACGGAATCAGCTGTATAGTTTTAGGTGTGTATTCCATTTGTAGTTCGTGTACAGGGACACGCCAAAGATTTTCTATCATTACGGCATATGGGAAGAATCAATATATACGGCCATAGCCACCGCAAAAATCAAGCTATTGACTTCCAAGTTTTGACGAAACGTTAGTAGAGGCCCTCTGTTGAGACTCAAAAGGATTTTGGGTTCCGTCTGTCCGTCTGTCTGTCTGTCGTGCATAGCGGCCGCAAAAATCATGCTATTGACTTGAAATTTTGTACACATGTTCGTGATCCCCACGAAATTAGCTGTATAGTTTTGGGTGTGCATTCCATTTGTTGTTCGTGTACAGGGACACGCCAAAGTTTTTTTTTTTTATCATTACGGCCTACGGGAAGAATTTGTATGTACCGCAACAGCGGCCGCAAAAATCCTTCGATTGACTTGCAAATTGGCACACACGTTCCAGCTTTGCATATAAGTAGCTGTATAATTTTTATTGCTATATTTTTTATAAACTGTGTACAGGGACACGCCAAAATTCTTAACATTACGGCGTATGGGGTGAATTTAGTTTCAACGCAATTTAATATCATTACTTTGCAATGAAGAAAATGAAACTAGCGTACGTGAGTAAGATGCTTAAAATCATGTTGTTTGAAGAGAATATGTGCTCAAAGCAAAGCAAGCATTTGACGAAACTGACACAGATCTGAGATCGCCTTGGCTAAAAAAGTGCTCCTTTTATACTATTCCATCGAACAGACTGTTCTGGAAAATTCTCGTATCTCATCAGCCAATGAGATTAGAGCTTCCATATTTGGTATATCCCTAATAAGGATTTTCTCGCCAAGGTCGCCAAAAAATCGCCAAGGAGGGAAACAGTCGCCAAATTTGGCGCCAAATCCATTTCTTTACTTATTGGAGCTATTTAATGCGTTTTTAAAGGAAAATTAGACTATTTTAACGCTAAAACGACTAGAAATGCACAAAATTAGCATTTTGTCGACTTACTAAGCCTCTTTGAAAGAATTGACACAAAAATTAATGCGATTATTTACAATTCCGTAACACTTTATATGATATACAAATAGGTATACAAAGAGAGACACAACAGGAAGTTGAGGGGGGTGGCAGACCCCCTCAAGAATGTATCTGATTATGGTAATAAATCGATCGAATCAATATATAATATTATATAATAAGGAATAAATAAAAATGACCTATTGAATAATATCTGATGCAAATAGGACGTTGAGGCTCCTGATCTGCAGATCCACTAGTTTTTAAAATATTTATTTACTAACCAAAAATGTCTAACGAGATAGCTCATTATGTAAATTAGATTCATGGTTTTCAAGAGGAAATTCAGGAGACATTTTTTAAAAACTTTTTAAAATAAAAGTTATAACTTTTCAAACTAGTCTTTATTTTTTACTCCTGAGATTGTCATTAAAACCCTTATAATAAATTTTTATAATTATTATTTTAATTCTAAATAATAATAGGGAGTTTTTCTATCTGATACATGGAAAATAATATTTTAACTATATTATAAACATCATGTTATGTTAAATATCAAAAACTACGGAGAAAAACAAATACTAAAATTGACTAAAAATCAATATTCGTTTGTAGCTGATATTACTTAATATTTTCGAAGTAAGTAAGGATTGGAGATCGTCACTTGGCTTTCCTATAATCGAGAATATTTTCTCACAGAATTCTGCGCTCATTCGGAATTTTATTTCTTTATAATACCTCACCAGTGCGACTCTTAATTAGTTTTATAAAAACGCTGCATTAACCGAGTTGGTGGAAAGCTGAGAAAAGAAATGATACGATGAAAAATATTGAGATAGATTCCGTATCTTCTGTTATATGTTATATTCATTGATTTTCTTATAAAATAATATCTTATACTGCATAATTTGATACAATATAGAGATATTAACTTTTCTATTTTATATTTTAAAATGTAGAACAAAATAAAATGTAAAATTTTAGATAGTGATAAACATTGAGCATTTTTATTTACACAAAAAGTATATAAGAAACCAAATTGAGAAAAAATTAGTGTTATATTATTCAGGTCTGATATTTTAAATGGGTCAAATAATTCAGTGGACAATCTACGGGTTTCTCGTTTGAAACATAAAAAAAAAAAAAAAAAAAAAAAGAGAGAGAGAGAGAGAGAGATAATCTGGTATTTGATACAGAGCGATAGAAAATTATGTGTTTGCGTAAGTTTTTACAATTTTAAGATATACATAAAGACGAAGCATTATTACTGCTATTTAGAAAAACATCACAAAAAATAATATGAATAGACATTTTGTATATACTTGCTTATTTGCCATCTGCATGCATGGATGTCTAAAAACTAACTAGTCTAAATATTCTATTGTTATAAAAACAACTTCGAAAGGAAAATAGTGCTTTAAGAAATATAAAAAGGCTATGTAAAAGCAAAATAAGCATTTTTTATTTATATATAATTCGATAACTAAATTATCGATTCTGAATTACAGTGCTAAGAATATTTCATCGCATATTCTGTAATAAAATGTTAAAAAATAAATTAATTATTTAATAAGTATTTGTAACTCTTCACATATAAGCATCACTAATAAAAATATTATTCCAATGTAATTATAAAAGCGTAATTATTTTTAGTAGTGATATGATCTAGAGAATTTGAAATTTCTTTTAATCCATAAACAATTTAAATATTAACTATGTATCAAGAGGTTAAAATTATACTTCTGCTGGTATGTATAAATATATATTGAAGTATTAGAGCACGAATTAAAATTTAATCTATTCAAAAAATTATTACAACTAAATTTTCTTACGTAACCATTGCTAGTTGTTGAATTCAATAATGAGGGTTTTGTGAACACGTAAGCATGAATGTTAGAAAGCTAATATAACGAAGATCAACTAATTCAATTACTAATTTTTTCTTTAAAAGAGCATATATTCATGTTGCCAGGAATATCTAATGGAATTAACTGAGAAAATTTTGTTTCAGTACTTGTTTTGAAATATAAATGACGCGTCACTGAATTAAAAAATATATTTCCGACTCATTTACGGTAGTTAAAAGAGCAAATTAGCTGTGCTTAGATCTCTGGAATAGAGAGCAATGTTGATAATGAAGTCAAACTACTTTCATTTATACATGCTTTTTTAAATCAAACTAATGGTTCCCTTTCTTTGAAAACACACCTAATTTCCATCAAAATTTAATGAACATTTGGAACGATATTTTTCTTTAATTATAATGCGTAATCTTTTCAACGGTAAAAATATGAGGAAAAAGAGATTTATCAAGATTGCAAAATTTTTATGGGTTACATACATATTTTATGATTGTGGGACACTTTAATGCAATGTTGTACAATTTTAACATCGATAACAAACGCCATAAATTCCAGCTCATGTAAAGTACTCAATTACCATTCATACACAATTCTATCACATATAATTATTATTTAAAAATTAATATAATAACTTTATATTTTTAATAAATTTTAAATTCAGAATTTTGTATGAATCTAATCAAATGCATACATAGAAAACTACATGTAACGAAATCAAATGCTAGATAAAAGGAATCTTTAATTAATCACATTCTTTATATATATATATATACATACCTATACCTCTCATTTAAATTTTTTATAAGCTCTTTCTCGTTAAGTTTCTATATAGTTTGTAATTTTAATGGAATTTATTTAAAGTAAGTATTATTCCTGTTTTCCCATCTATATTTGAATTTTATTGGTTAAATTATTCATGTAATTTTTATAATATTAATAGATATTTAGGCTCTTCTGGGTTATCGTGCCAATTTAATTATCTGTTCATTTTTGTATTCTACTTCTGTTTGTTCATATATATATATAAGCTTCCAATGTCTTTTGAATAAGAGTATCGACTATGAATTTCAGACCACTGGCTTTAGCATAAATATTTTTCCTTCTTAAGGTTTATTAACAAAGTTGAAATGTATTTATAACTTCAGCGCATCCGCATATCTGTCCGTCTGCTTGCACTTCTTTTTATTTATTTATTTTTTTTTTTTTTTTGGATTTTCTCGAAATTTAAATACTTTATTAAAAATTCCCATATCATGTTCTCTTTGGAAAACTCTGTGCTTATACTTTATATATTCCTGCTCAAAAGTTTAGCAAGATTTACAAACGAACGATTATTTTCAATTTATAAATTTCCCATTTGATGAAATTCTCTTAACTTTAGGAATGTAAAGAATAGCATTGTCATCACTTTTTTTAGTAAAGATTTGGTTACGAAAAAAAAAAATTAGGGGACCGAAAACAAATTGAATAATAATAAAAAAAAAAACCTAGTATTTACGATCACCTTGTATTAACAAATCAGTGAAATGGCCTGTAACTATAGCAATTGTTAATATTGACCCTATACAAGCTTTTGTATGAGAAAAACATGTCAAATTATATACTTATAAGATCTTTAAAAAAAATGCAGCCTGTTTTTATCTATAATATACATGCAGATTTTGCAAAAAAATTTTACTCTCCTTTTAGAAAAATTGAAACGCATTGTATATGAATAATATGCTGCAATCCGATTGCAATTATATTAAACATCTTCTAAAACCTCAAAGAATTTTATAAAAAGTGTTTAAACTGCGTATGTAAGAACGATTTTTCTTTTTTTTTATAACTTGATAATCAAATATGTATTCAAACTCATGCTAAAAACCTTCTCAAATATAGTAAAAATTCAGAAAGAAATGTGCAAAATACTAAGGTTTTTTTCAGCTAGTGATTAAAATTGATTTTTTTAAGGGGTATTCACAGATTACTGTTTTCATTATAAGTCAGTGAATAATTACAATTGAACACATAAAGATGCATTAATGCTTTAAATACACATATGTATTTAAAGGTGATAAGAAATACGTCATGTACGGTGGGTGATTAAATTATTAGATTTTTTGTTTTATTTTGATATTTTTCTATTATCTAAGAAAAAAGAAAAAGTGCTAAATTGATAGTGAAAAGAGCGAATTTATAAATGTCCTTAGCAGGTCTGAAATTCAATGCCGTTTCATCCAGCATTTTTTTAGAAAATAGAAAAAATGATAAAATAAAAAAATTCTAATAATTTGATCACCTATTTTTTATATTATAAGCAAATTTATTTTACATAAAAAATTTTGCGCTACTTCTTAAAATTAATAATTTTAAATTAAATATCTATCAGTTATTTACTTTAATATGATTGTATATTAACTTATAATATAATAAAAACAACTATTTGTGAATATCTTTTTAATAAAAAATGACTTTAATCAATAACGGAAAACCCCATATTATTTTGCATATACCTTTCTAAATTTTCATGTTATTTGACAGGGCTTTTAATATGAATTAGCCAGTATATTTGGCAATCAGCATATGCAAATAATTTTTCTTCCTTTCTTATCATTCCCGCATGCGCAGTTAAAACACTTTGCTCGTATTTGGTAAAAAGATTAATATATTTGTATTCCAGTTATAGTATTCTATTTATACAACGATTTTTCGTTTTGTCTAAATATGGCGTTCTATTTCATTGGAATCTCTGCATTTTATAAATAAAAAATTTGCAAAATTTTTTTGGGGAGTTAAAAAAAAAAAAAAAAAATGCTTATATATTATTATTATTATTATTATTATTATATGCTATGTTTACACAAATACATCGAAAAATTGTATAAGTTTATATTAATATTTACAACAGTTGTAGAACATTTTACTAATTTAGTGATACAAGATAACCACAAATCCCCCCCCACCCTTCATTTTTTTTCCCAGTTTGCTGTCCCCCATCCCCTTCTTCTACTTGTAAGACAACCCTTATGGAAAAGTGCAAGGATGATCTTGTTCTTTCCGGCTGCAAAGTTGAAGAACATTTCATCATTTGGGCAATATTAAAAAAAAAAAAAAAAAAGAAAAGAAAAAGAAAAAAAGCACTGTTTGTTTATAAATTTTGCTAAACTGTTGAGCAGGAGTTAAGTTTTCTTTATAGCGCGTATGCTTTATATCTGCATTTTTTTACTGAATATTACAAACAAGCAAGCAAACAAAAAATCATATACTATTATAGAGATTCGGTACAGCACATTTTCCGATGAAAACTATGCACATATTATTCATAGTTCGTTTAGTGAGACCCAGAAAGAATATTCGAATAAACAAAAACCTATGGTAAATATCTGTTTAAAAAGCATTTTAATGATAGAACATGTATACTATTGAGCTTAACAATGTTATTTAAAAATTAATGCTATTATGTTTATAAACATTTTACAGGAATGCACGAAAGGATAAGTATTTGATATTTGTATATATTCATTGTCAACATATTACGATCGGTCGGATGTAAAATTTATATGTCACAGTATTTGAAGTCATAAATATATATCAAAGACTAGCCTTATACCGATAAAAGTTCAAAATGCATCAACCAAGTATTAGTGTTAAACGACAACAACAACAATAATAATAAAATTTTTGTATGAAAACAATGTAAATAATTATTTCTGGTTGAAATAATAGCGCGACCCTTCATCAGAGGATAGAAGTAGACACGTGGATACAGCATGAAAGCGGCAAGGAATCTATAAAACTCTCTTCTGCTGCTTTGATGCAGAACCCGTGCCTGTTTCAAGGGATGTGCTCTTATATCGACCCAAAACAATTATTGCGAGATTTTTTTAAAAATCGATTTATGGTATTTCCTTACAAAGATTTTATATTATTATTATTATTTATTGGTCTTATATCCATTTTCCACACGAGGAACGTAAATAAAAATACTTAATATATTTAAAGTGAATTTATATAGATTGAATTAGGTGTGAAGAGAGGAAGAAAAAAAGATTTGAGAAAAGGGAGTAGAAATGGGTGTATATTATTTTTTGTACCCACAAAACTATATGGATGCAATAACATTCTTCCTATTGTTGGAAAATCTTTCATAATCCATGCGTTTTTGAGCTTTTTTTCTTTCTTCTTTCAATAATTAATTTCTCTCGAATGGTTAAATGATTCGAAATAGTGGGCATGCAAAAGTCTATATTAGTACAATCATGATACTCTGATTCTTTACAACTAACGAGAAAATATTTCCTTCCAAAAAAAAAAGATAGGATCATTTAAAACCTTTGTATTAAAAATTTTTATACATTTATACATTATAAGGAACAATCGTTCAATAAATGGGTTAAGTTTGGCTAATTAGGCTCTCACTTAATTTTAATTAACAACCCAGTATAGATAAAATAAATAGTATGAATTTTATTTGTAAGAAAAAATACATCACGTGAATTTTATTTGTGAATGAAAATAAATAGCCCGAATCCAAGAATACAATTTGTGAGAGAAAATAAATGCAAATACTCACGTACATAGGAATATTCTATGAAATTTAAATTTAAAAAAATCTGGAGTGACTCCACTCGACTTTCCGAACGTTGAGTAACTAACAGTTTTGTAGATAAAATAAAGAAAGAGGTGTTCCTAAACAAACAAAAAAGAGAAAACCATAACAGAGTGTTTGAGTATTTTTCTCCATATATCACACGAGGTTTTATTTAACGCTACTGAACTTTGAGCCTTAGATCATAAGGATAAAGAATTTTTCGTTGTGTCCCTGTAAAAATCTATAAATGCTAGATTCACCAAAATGCTTATAGTTAGTGCAACAGTGATTTATAATATTCATACAAATTTTCAGCTCAATTGAATAAGGCGTTTAGATGCTATCGCTGGTCTCATAGGCCATAAAGATAAAGAATTTTTCTTTGTGTCCCTGTAAAAAAACTGTAAGTGCTAGATTCACCAAAATCTATACAGTTGGTTCAAATGTGACCTATAACATGTGTACAAATTCTTTGCTGGGATTAATAAGGCGTTTAGACGCTATCACACTTTTAAAAATTTGGCAAAGAATTTTTCTTTGTGTCCCTGTAAAAAAACTATAAGTGCTAGATTCTCCAAAATCTATGCAGATTGAGTATCTGTGACCTAAAATACGTGTATAAAGTTTTTGCTCAATTGAATAAGGCGTTTAGATGCTATCGCACTTTTAAGATTTTGGTCCCTTGGCCATAATGATAAAGAATTTTTCTTTGTGTCCCTGTAAAAAAACTATAAGTGCTACATTCACCAAAATCTATAGGGTTCGTACTATGGTGACTTACAATATACGTACCAACTTTCAGCTTATTCGAACAAAGCGTTTAGACGCTAGCGTGTTCAATCACAGACATACACACATACATACACACATACATACACACATACATACACACACACATACATACATCATCGTAAAAATAGTGAAAACGGACTCGTTGGACCTCGAAACGTATAGAAACATCAAAATCTCGAATTCGGATTCTACATTGGGAGAAATATATATTGATATTACATATTTCACAAACCGAAAGTTATAGAAACAATGATTAACACGAAACGAAAATAATGGCTATTAATACAGCTGGAGGCGCTTAGAACTTTACAATGTGTGCTTATGTAATTTAAAATTTTAAGTTTGTATAATATTATATGAATGTGTGTTTGTATAGTATGTGTATCATTTTTAAACTTTTTTTTTTCTTTTTAAATCTCGAAATTGTAAACGACAGAAAATAGCATTGCAGATTTCTTTTTTAAATATGTCTCCATTGAATTGCATATATTTTTTTTAATTTAAGTAATTTACAAAAAAAAAAAAAAAAAAAAAAAAAAAGAAGTTTGGATTGTTGCGATTATCTCTATGAAATAACTTTGTCGGTAAAAATCACACTTCATTGGCGATAATTTAAAATTTTATGTTCTTTTTGCAAAAGAAATTTAACATTTAAACTCACAGCGTGAATCGAATTTCTAAAACTCATGCACTTTAAATGCTGCCTGTTCATTTGAAATTGAGCAATTGGCAACGGGTACTCGGGCATGCGCCGATAGTTGATTTTGTCGCCTGAGCTAGGCCTTCCCAGTCGATATTCTCTAATCTCCGATGGAGGTTCCCGACGTTGTTTCCCTACTGCTCTCTTCGGCTGCTCTCCCCATTCTACGTAAGTATCCTTGTTTTAGTAATAAAGAACTCAGAATTTAATTAAGTTTATCATCTTATTCGAGTAATTACATGATTTCGACCCCTTCCCTTATTCATATGTAGTTATTTAACCGGCCAAGTCTTACGAGAGTATAAAAGGGGGAAAACATACTCTTTTTTTTTTTTAAATATATAGTTGACATTGCATAACATACATGTTTTCATGTGAATATTTCAAAACTAAGCATTTTATTTATTTATCTTATATACAGATTAGTTTTATTAAACGTATGACATCACGAATTTCTGGATACATTCAATAATATAATTTGTTTTTGTTTTGTACTTCTGGTTTGAATACGAAAAAAAAAAAGTAAAATACATAAATATTGTGTTTAAATGAATTATTTTGTAGCTTAAATTTATTGAAGAGTGCATTATTTCGTACTGTTTTTTATTTTTTATTTTTAGATAAATTTATGCTCAACATAGGGTATATTATATCACTCACATAATCCTAGAATGTAGGAATTATGTAAGTGATATAATAAATTTCCTTCAGATAATGTTGGATATTTTCTATTTATTTTTTTTAACTGAATTATTATTATTATTATTATTTAAATAGTTATTTTACAGAACTAGAAATGTTGTTTTTATGTTATCCCGTGTTAAAATTTTGAATTCAAAGTACTATTACGTTGATTTGATTTCCGTTAATGAGTTTTATTTTTAATTTCATAAAAGTGTACAATCAATATATTGAATTAAAAAAACACAAAACGAATTTAATTTATATATGTTTTTTTTTTTTTTTTCTAATTTATATAAAATTGAATGTCGTTGAAATCTGGTATGAACTTGATCACATTAGTACATGCATGATTTTATGTTTAAAAACATATTATATACATTTTTTCTTCAAATTAAATGTATGTTTCAGATATTTTTGAAAATATACATGTGTATTATTATTGTCAATATTTTTATATCCATGAATTACCATTACCTTTCAAAATAAAAATAAAATGATAACAAATACTATTTGTCAGTAAGAGTAATATCGATACTTTACTTTATATTATAAGTTATATTAGAATTTTTTCCTTTGTATACTCACGCACAAAATAATTCGTAGAAATTAGATTTATATCAGCTATATAAATTTTTTTTTCATCATTATTTTACACAACCACATTGAAGTAAATGTATTAATACAAAATTTCTATTTTTATTGGAGTTAACAAATAGAAATTGTAATACTGATGTATGTTGTTTATTTTACACTATTCGAGTGCCTTTAACTTTTTTTTTTTTTTTTTTTCAATATTTTCATGATTTTTTTCTACCATCTTGAAGTTTGTTTTAATAAAAATATTTTCTCGCTTTTATGTTTTATTTTTATTTTATTTTAATTCAGGCATACTCAAACTTCAGTAATTAATTATTAAAAAAAAAAAAAAAAAAAAAAAAAAAAAAAAAAATGACAAAATTTATTCTAAACTTAAAAAGAAAATAAATGTTTGCATACAATTTTCCCCAAAGATATTTTCTGAAACAAAAATCAACAACTATTTTAAACTTTTGTTTTAAATAGCTTCAAAAAAAACTTCTAAAAATTATTGAATATATTTGATTTTCGGTCAATATAACTTATTTATTTCTCAGTAATATTGATGTTGACATAAGACTTTGCCATTTAATGTATACATATTGTAAATAAAATTAGTAATTAGTAATAATATATTATAAAATGTTTATATATAATATTTTCTCGAAGAACTAGGCATCATTAGGAATGGTAATATTTCTAGAAAACTGCGGGGTCTTAATTTATTGCGGTTAATTTTTTTTTCTTTCATATTTTACATATTTTAAATATTTAAGACGTTATATGATATACTTTTTATAACTATTTTTACCGAATTTTACCACCACTTATGAATGTATATATATATTTAATATTTAAAGAAGTTGTATGGCACACTTTTTTTTAATAACTAATTATAAAATAATTTAAATATTTTTTTCTTCTTTTTTTTCGATATTTAAAGAAGTTATATAATATACTTTTTACAACTGATTATTTTTGCTGCCATTTATAAACTTTTTTTTTTTTTTTTTTTTTGACACAGAAATGTTTATTTCATACACTTAGCTATATTTACATCAATTAATTTTTGAATAAGTAATGGGAAAATATATCACCTTGACTTGAAATTTATTTTGAATTAAATAATACGTTTTTAATTTTAATCTTTTTCAGCTCTGAATAGGTACACAATATTAAAACAGGAATAAACTACTACGTCAGAAACGCCAAAGAAAAATTATTGAGGTGCATAGAGCTGTTTCGGTAGCCTAAAGCGTACCGTCTTCAGTGCAAAAAAGATGATCTTTTTTGCACTGAAGACGGTACGCTTTAGGCTACCGAAACAGCTGTATGCACCTCAATAATTTTTCTTTGGCGTTTCAGACGTAGTAGTTTATTCCTGTTTTAATATTCCAACGCCAAGTCTCCTGCTATTTTTAGGTACACAATATTCATTTGCGACCCCCTCTAAAATTAAAACTTTTTTTTTTTTTTTTTTTTTTTTTTTTGTAGCTGTTACAGTTAAGAAACAAAATTTATTTAGAACTAAATTATTTGTTTTAAATTTATTGCTTGAAGAATATGGTTTATTAAGTTTTTGTATATAATTAATTATATTGTGCTCTGAAGAATGTCATAATTTCAAAAAGTTTATAATACAAAGTCTAAAAAATAGAAGCCTGAACGTCAGCTCACCAAATTCCTTCCGTCTCTATCTTATAAATAAATTTATCACACAGGGAGGGTGGTCCAAAAGGTACGAGGTGTTTTAAAGTTGATAACTTTAGCGTTTAACATTGCTGTCAACTTATTCGACTTTTTGAAATATTTAGTATTACTATTCAGTAGTAATATTTTTTCTATTTAAAAAAAAAAAAAAAAAAAAAAAAAAAAAAGGAAGAAGAAGAAGTAGAATTAGAAATAATAGCGCTAAAGTTTTCTACAAAAACGAAAAATTCTAGTGATAAGGGTTGTACTTTTCTTTTTCTTTTAGATTAAAAAATATTTTATTAAATGTTCATAACAGTTGAGTAAATAGTATAAAATTTTTTGTTTTTCAAATTACTATCACGTAATGAGTATATTACAGATATTTTATTTTGAGAAATTCCTTCGCAATAATTACAATTTGCAATAGCATACTGCTGTACCTATATATTTTTCTTTAGTTAACCTACCTCAGTTAGATAAATCAAGTTTTGTTTTTCTAAATGTTAAATGCACAATGGCTGAGTGTGTTAATATTGTAAATAAATAATAATTAAAAAAAAATATTGCATTTTCTTTAACATAAATCTCTATAGTGTAGTTGAGCATAATACTCAAAATAGGAGATCATTAATCAATAAATATGAGCATTTTTTTTTTTTTTTTAAATTTTAAGCCTTATTATTATTATTATTTTAATTGTAATATATAAGCCTACAAAATAATATGAAATCATTAAAAGACTGCAAATGTTCTGGAAAATTAATAATTAAGGCATTTAATTAGTTGATCTGTAGGTTACAGATTTCGGACAACAAGTTTCAAAATAAAATTATATTACACGCATTAAATACGCTTTCTTTATGCAAAACACCTAATTACTTCAAAGAAAACATTCTAGTAAATGTCTTTTAATACATTTTAGGACAGCAGATCATCTTTAAAAATATATTTAAAAAAAAATCGGTATTCGATTGTTATGCGATTCACACATCGAAGTTTCATATTCAAAGAAAATGAATTTCTTGGGAAAAAAAAAATTGCAAAATTACATATAAATGCTTAGAAACGTTTAAAAATATGATTGTAAATATAGATGAAAGTGTTTGAATTACTTGCATAATACGTTTTGTGCTCAGATAGACTGTTAAAAATGATGTGCTCAAAATGGACATACTCATTTCAAAGTGGATAATTTTGTTTCAAAAAGAAAAATATGTTTGTCTCTTTTATGAAATATCGCATGTTTTCAAATTAATATCTGTTCATTTTAGAATTTATTACAAATATGCTGAACTTAAAGATGTTCTTTAATAAAAATTTTTATAGATTTACACAGAAAGAATTAAAACACAAAATATATTTCCAATTATATCTCCAGAACTATATTTTATATTTCGTGGCGGTTTCATATTGGTTTGTGGAAGAATGCATCAATGATAATCTTTCTTGATATATTTGGATTCATGATGGTCGATGGCAATTTTTGCGCATGCCAATATACCCAATAATAAGTGCATGGAATTTTTAAGTTTGATTATCTTTGCTTTTTGAGTATGTAACATATTTAAATTCGCCCCAATTTTACTCATTTTTGAATATTTTTGCTCCTTTATTTTTTCCAGTGTAGCGTTGTTTTGGTCGTTACTTTTGGATATAACAAAATAAAAAAATATTTCTGTTTAGAAAAGTCCTATCTTTAGAAAGTATTAAACAAGTATTACTTTCTGTTGAAGAAATATTACCAAGCAACCACCCTTTTTCCATATTTATTAACTATTTTCCGTTAAAAATAACTTGAAATTTTAAGATATTTATATAAAGCTTTTACAATAAATGATATAAATTCTTATCCTTGAACAGAATTATAAACTCAGTAAAAACAAATTCAAGTTAATAAGAGTGAATTTTACTGTAAAAGTTTAAAATTGTGATGTGTGTTCAGTGCCTACCTTTTGGTGATTGTCCAATTATCTAATGTGTCCAGATTCTTAATAAAAAGGTAAAGAATAAAGTAACTAGGTCAAAAGATGTTGATTTTTAAAATCTCCTATTATCTGCACTACTATGTGTCAAAATATTGCATATATAACGTATTTTCAGAGTATTAGTTTTAAAGTGAAAAACTTAGTAATTATCTCATTCTTTTTTTTTTTTTTTTTTTTTTGATTAAGTAATGCGCCAATGACAAAATTATAAGTAAAATTGTTATGAGATGTTTTTATAATATTGGTAATTAAAAAAAAAAAAAAGTATTAAATCGATACATGTGATAATTATTTTAATTGAAAGTATAAATTTATGAGAACTAATAACAATTATAGGAAAGTTGTATTATATACAAAGCTGGCAATTCTTACAATTTTCTTTCGTGATTCTGTGACACTTTTATTTAAAAATTGTTATCTCCGGCTTAATAAATTGGAAAATTTTACTTTTGAAGAAATAAAGGTTATATATTCCTCTGGGGAAAACTGCTGTGTTTTGTAAATAATATATATAATTTCTTTGTAGACAAAATTTTGAATTTATGGTCGAAGTTTAATTGAGGCGCTTTTGTAATTTGAAAGTATATCAGCTGCATAAATGATGCCAAATATATATATATATATATATATATATATTTGGCATTGAAATATATATATATTTCAATCTGAGTAAAATTTAAATGAATCCAGAATAAATTAAAAAATAAATAAACGCTATATATATATTAGTAAATACCATTTTTTTAAGCTTAAAAGTAGCTATATTTTACGTTTCTTCAAAAAGAATTTTAGATAAAATTATAGAATACTGGAGTTGTAAATCGTACGAGATTTAAATAACTATAACTTCTTTCAATGAATAATATTATCACCAAAATAGCTCTTAATTTCGTTTCTGGAACAACGTTCTTTGACTTTAACACAAGTTTACAACACAATTTCATCAAAGAAAGCTTGTTATTTAAAACACTTTCTCTTTCATCCACGCTTAACAACATTTGAACAATAAAACTTGCTCATTACTTTTGTTTAATTTGCTTTATGTGCGAAAATGACCGTAAAACCAAAAAACAACTTAATTTTCTGTATATTTTTTCCTGAATAACTTTACAGAATTGTTTCTATGACGACGTATGTGCACACAAGATGCTCCAGGTAAACAGTTATTTTAATCTAGGCTATTTGAATGAAAGAAAAGTGATAAAACGTTTGCTGACAAAGTAATTTAATTTAATTTCGACCTTTTTATCTAAATATTATATTGTGTATTTAAAAGTTGAAGTATCAATATATATATAAAAATAATTACATTAATCATAAATATAATTTTTATTATATATTGCTGTGAAATCTGAAATTTTTATTTAGCGACATATAGTCTTTTGTCGCTAATACAGATTTTAATCGTTTTTTCAAAATTTTTCTTCATAATAGGGCTTTTTAAACATCTATATTCATTTCATTTAATTTACTATATTTTATATTCCGTTTCAAAGTATTTTTCCTAACTTTCGCAATGTAAATGAAGTCTCATTTAAACTCCAAGAGAAAAGAAAAATCAATAATAATCATATGTCAAATATATTTCTTTCATTAATATCACCATTCAGTGAATAATAAATGCCCTTTTTACTATAAATAAAAATCCTTTTCATGAAAAATGTAGTATGTCTCGAAATACAAGCGAAATATTAAATTGCATGCGAACACGATGCCTAGACAGTGCAATATTAGAATACAATATCTACAAACTTTATCAAATATTATTGATTTTTTTTTCTCATTCGTATACTATGATATTTGTAAACAATAATACTTTCAAAGGGAAAAAAAACTGTAGAGAAGTTTTTTTTCTTTAATTAAAAATAGCAGCATTGACAGTTAAATAAATAAATAAATAAAGCTCTTACATTTTGAAACTCGACTCACTGATATATATTTTTTTAAACGCCTGTCTATATTTATATCTTTGTTAAAATTACAAAGAGACGATATTTTATTTTACTAATTCTGTTTGTAATGAATAATAATGATAATAATAATAATAATATTTTTTGCGTGTTACTGACAAGTCTACACAAAATCTTGCATTTGGAGTCTGAAATATCACTTGTCATTGTTATGTTTGTTTTAGAATGCGAAATTTAGATTAGAAATGTATTTTTAAATATGAAAAATTTCTAGTCTTTGACATTTTCTATGTTAAAGCGTAATAAAGCTTTGGTAAGTTTTTAAATAAAGATTTTATGAGTAAAACAGGGCTCTTATGGTCGTTATTTATCTCTACATTAATTTTGAATGTTAATTGTGTTCATAAAATAAGTCTATAGATTTTAAAATAGTTTATTGTTCGACAAAAGTGAATATATATATATTCCTAAAAAATATTGAAAATGAAATTTGAGAAAATTGATCTGAAAAATAATTAAAATTTTCATTTATTTATTTATTTATTTATTTTTAAAGAAAATTAACAGCAACAAGAATTCTAGAAAAATTTTTAATTAAGAAAATCGCAAAGAAAATCAAATTCAGCCATATTTATCTATCGTATGCAGTGTAGTATAGTTACCAATAAAAAAGGAAAAAAAAGTGTTAAATAAGTAAAAGTTATGTATAAATCAACATTAATAAGCAATTATACATTGATATTTCCTGTAAATAATTAAAACATAAAGAAATAAGTTATACGTTAAATTACGAAAGAACAAATGAAAAATACAGAGCGGGCAAAAAGTTCTTGACAAATTTTTAAACTTTAATGTAAAATCAAGTAAGTGGCATACGGTAGAACAGTTCGCATTTAAATGCTTCTTATGATGAAAAGCTTGGTTTAGGCAAAAAAAAAAAAAAAAAGTTCCAAGTTTTTCCAAGCGATAGCGCTATTTTTAATTTTGTTTATTTAGCATTTCTTGTAATTTTGCTATGATCACCTCGATCCCCATACTTGATTTCTTTTTGTAGGACTATATGAAGGAATAAATCTATGTTTCCCCTGTAGTTCACAATAAAATGTTGAAAATGCGAATAACGCGTATAATCCAGTTTCTTCCGCAACCAACGCTTGCTAACATGTGAATTCAGTTAGATTACAGTTTTGATGTGGTTCGAGATTAAAGGGCGCATGAAAATTTGGAGTGAATTTTAGAAAATAATTTCACACTCTTTAACTGCTTGCTTTACGTTGATTTTTCTTGTCATTTTTTAAATATAGCTTCATATGAGAAAAAATTAGAACTAACACTTTTATTTACATAAATACTTTTCATCATAAGAAACATTGTAGTACAAACTGCACTCTGCTCTCGCATGACTATAACTTGATTTTACATGAAAGTTTAAAATGTGCCTGATATTTTCGGCTCACCCTGTATTTTTGAACTTAAATAAATTCCTCATTTTTATGATTTTTTAAAGATTTTGAACATTGAAATTAGAAGTAGAAGTTTTAAGACTGGGCTAGGATGTCTGTAGGTCAAGAAGAAGACGATGCACATGTTCACAAACAAGTCTTTAACACTCTATCTTTTGGTCAGACTTTAAAGTCCCTTTCTATGAAAAAACGTATAAAATCGAATTTATGGAAGGGATGTCAACGAACTTATAAGGATCGAACGTATATGCCTTTCTTTAATCTCACTCTATGACACTAGATGCTACATGAAGCCGCTTTTCTTCAAGAAAAATTTTTAGCGTGCTGTTACGGGTTCCGTTTGCCATTTTCATGATATTCACCTGTGTTGAAACTGGATATCACCTCAAGATACAAAATATATCACCTCAAGAATCTACTACTAATCTTAGAAAAAAAAATAATAAAAGGATGATACAAAATGAATATTTTTTAACATGTTTTTCAAGTTTTTGATCTTTTTTTTTTTTTTTTTTTTTTTTACCTTTATGTATCATACAAATTTTACACTAAAGTGCCATCGTATTATGTCCTCATTAAGTACTATGATGAGGTGATAAGAATAATTTTTATTGTTTATATTTTTAAAAAATCATCTTAAGGAATAAAAAATGTGCTTAAAAGGCATTTTTTGTTCCTTTTGTAATTTGGAACATAAAAGTTTTATGTAGTCTGAAATCAAATCTTTATTGTAACGGCAACTTTATTGAAATCGAACTTTCTCCTTGCAGATTAAATCATTATATATTATCAATTATTATGATTTTATTCAACTCGTGCAAAGTAATAAAAATTTTGGTGTACACGTGTACGTTTTTTTTTTTATTTCAGAAAATAGTAGATACAAATTTGTATTATTTATTCATAGCTTTCCTGTATTAAGGGGGAAAAAAACATGCATATTTTTTCAAACATTTCATCGAAAACTCTAGAATAGAATATGCTTTCCATATCATCGTGTTAAATTCATTTACAATTTTGCATATTTAAAAAGCATTATAAATACAGTGTTTTGTTGATATTTTGATCTTTTTTTTTACAATTGTTCAAAGAATATTTAAATAAACCCCGAAAGTAATAGATGTTCGACAACTTTCTCCATATTTAAATTTTAGATTGTTTAGCTAGAAAAACAATAGTGATCACGTCGTTACTATAATAACACAGGCGATACTTTTTTCAAATTTCAAAAATATCTTTCGGTGTTCAAAAAGTATTTTCATTTTTGAATAAGAGTCTTTTGTTACTCATCATTACAGACTGTTTTTATTTGCATTTTTTGAATATTTTTCAATAAAGGCAAAGCGAAAAAAAGCTTAAAAATTAGCTTATTAAAATCACTTAATAATGTTACTTTTTTCTAGTAACTGTACAATTAAGAATGTACTTTTTATTACTTGTATCAAAAAAGAGAAAATATTAATAAAAGAAAATATCACTTTTTCTTATAGCAAATATTGAAATTATTTGATGATATCTTATCTCAGTTGTCCTACTTTATCAGCCGAACGTCCAGTAAGCTGCTTTCTTTCTAAATTTAACATAATCTGTTTCGCAGCTCTATTCATTCAGTTCAACTTAACTCATATCAATTCCAAAATTAGCTTTTTCCATGAGTTTTACTATCGCAAGTTTCATAATAAAGCATATACTACAACATGTAATGAAACTTTATATTCCAGAGCCAAGAAATAAATGAATTATGTTTATTACTTAAAATCACATAAGAAAATAAATATGAAATTTATTAAACAGATATGAAGTACAAAAAGAATATAAAGTAATTTTTTATATTTTGTTAAAAATTTGAGTCCCAAAGGTAGTTGAATAAATTGGTAAGCTCCTAATCATTGTTAAAAGATATTTATTATTTGATCTGGAAAACGCTCTTTTTCATTTTATTTATTTATTTTTATTATTTAAATACGTTTCCTACAGTTCTCTTTTTTTCCGTTTTATATATAAATATAGCAATATATATATAATATCGCTGTAACCATAACTTAAATGTTAAGAATTTGTGAATATTTAAAGATTTCTTTTAAACTTTACATCCGCATCAACATAAATTTCTAAATAACTGACTACTAATAGATAAAATTAATTTGGCCGAAAGTGAATCACCAAGCATAAATTAAAGAAAGGGTTTTTTGAATGGTTGCTATTCTGAATTTAAAAATACTAGAACCATTTTATTACCAGTACTAACTCAGTTTTTAGTTCTATCATTTATTGTTTCATACAAACTAAACTTACAATTGACCTAAAGTCTAAAATTTGACTCTTTAGCTGCTATAAATTTATCCTTTTAAAAATATGGTGATAATGTAGATGAAGCTTCGTTTCAACACAGTATTTTATAATTTTTCTAAATTGATTTTCTTTCTTTTTATATTACTTAATTGAATTTAATAGAGAAGAAATTTAAATCATTTGATAAAAACTAAAATATATCTCAGATGCATGAATCTTTTATTGTATTGTATCCTAATATTTAATTTCACATTCAAATAGGTTTTTTTTTTTTTTTTTTTTGTGTCGGATAACAGTGTATTATTTCTAATTGATAATTAGGTTGATACCGAAAACACTTATTATTTTTTACTAGCATTAAATTTTAATGAATTTTAAAAAGTATGATTGAAATCTTTTTCTCAGATGTACGATCTGAGCATGCGCTGAAGACTTATACTTTTCTTTAGATGTAACCGGAAACCAATCACTGAAATGTACTCGCTTTGCTTTGAACCAATCCGAAGTAGGCTCTATTTCTTTCATTAGACGTTCGTTCGTGTTTATCATCTAGCTTCGTTCGCAGGGATTAAAAGTACATTGAACAGATATATTAGCCATAATGTAATTAAACCTCAATGATATGAACAATTTACAAGATTAATTCATTGATTTATACTTTTCAAGGAATCATATTAAAAGCAAACTAATTCGTTTTCGTGAATTATTACCGCCATTTTTGAGGAAAATTTCTTCACATGATGATATAAAAATACTGATAGTTATTTTTTATAATTCACGATTTATTTTGTTTTGTCATCTGTTAACGCCGAATGTAAACAGATAGAAATAAATATTTAAAATTAAAGGTTTTTTTTTTTTTTTTAACAAGCTAATTATTGTAATCTTTGTAAAATACTTCTACACTGTATTAGAGAAATTTTCAAAAAATCTTAAAGTATTTAAAATTCCATACAGGTAAACATTTAAATTATATAAATTAATACTAGAAATTTAATAAGCAATTTAGCTTATTAAAATATTAGACTAATTCTTAAAAAAAATTAACAGTATACTTTTGCTGAAATATATTATTTTCATAGAAGAAAGTGATATTATGCTAAAAAAAATATATTATTTAAAAAAAAAATCTTATGGGTTTCAATAAAAATCAAGTAAATATGTTATTTATTTATATTATTCACACATTTTACGAACTTCAGTTGTGTTTTAGGATTTTTTCAATGCCCAGTATGAGCGTTTCATCACATAACCATTGTTGTTTTAAATAAATTAAGAATTTTTGTCATTAGGATTTCTTTTTTAAACATTTTAAAAGAAACGAAAAAGAATTTATAATTTATGAAAGTGTGTGTTCTACATTAATAACAACAGATGGCACAAAAACTGTCATTTTGAGATTGAGATTGAAATGGAGTATCATCGATGTTTTATGTGGAATATTTGAAAGGAATAGTATTCTTGATATTGTCGTTGAATGAAAGCGTTTAATTTTATCAATTTTTCATTATTTTAAAAACTGATTCAAAACTATGTATGAACTTTGCAGTTTATTTTTAGAATACAGCGAATTAATAGTTTGGATTAAATCCAAATAGTTTTACAAATATAGGAATAAAAATCAGAATCAAAATTCAAATACTTTTGTTAGTGGAAATAAAATATGTCTTTACACTTAAAATGTACTTACCAATGTCCTGGAAAATTATAATTAAAATAAGATGAGTTCAACTCAGTAGAATATTAGTCGATTTGGTGCAACAGAAATTCTGCAGCACACCAGACCCGTTAAACTTGGAGGAAACCAGGCAGGTAGGGGCTGTCCAAAGGTTTCTGAGGTAGGAATTCTGTAGTGGGATTAATTTACAAATTTACATGCATGATGCTTTGGTAAGTATTATCACAATATTGATACTATCTAATTTAGAAATATTGCTTCTTTTCATAATTTATTTATATTTTGTCTTTTTTTAAAATTACTACTAACATTTTTTTGGTCATATCTAGAATAAAATTAGGAAAAGCTTTGAATTTTATTTTTATTCTCTTAAACTTTGTATATTCAAGTTTCATGAAATTTACTCCATCCCCTACAAAAAGACAAGGGATTAAAGCAGAGATTTAAAACTGATTAAGAGCAATTGAAAATATCAAAGCTAAAATGTTTTAATCTTTATGCGCGAAAACATTTAAGTTCCACATTTATGTATCATTGATCCGTCAAGTCGTTACGAGTATTAGCTAGTTATTAATATTATTATAATTTTGCAAAAAAGATTAATTGGGAAACCTATGAAGTTATGTTTCAGCAAGAATGTATCTGGATTAAAAACTGCATAATCTTTCCCATAACCTACCTTGATATATACATATATATATAAAAGTCATATTTTATATTAATCCATTAAATAAATAAATAAAAAATAAAATCTTGCTTTTTGCTCTGTGCTGATGTTTACAAGAGCATCTAAAAAAAGAAGGAAATTTATTGATGGCAGTAAAAAGTTTTAATATTTAATATTTAAAAAAAAAAAAAAAAAAAAACACCAAAAGTTTTAGATATTTTTATAACATAATAACCAAATTATTTTTCTTTTATAGGAGACGGAAGTCTCTGATGGTTATGGGGCCATTGCTCCTGTTTGGCTTGCTGAGAGCTGCTGGGGCAGGATTACCTCCTGCTTCTCCACCAACTCCCAGCATGCCAAAGCCCAGTACTTTAGATGCCCTTCCCCCACCTGGCCAGCGAGCTCGCTTGTTGGCAGAACGTGGACATCCTCTCGAAGCCGCCCTTCAGCTTATTGAAGATTTAACATCAGTCTCCACGGGTAACATTTCCTGTACACGGACATCATTGCAGGATGTTGTTGGCCGCCTAGATTGGTCCACGCCTCACCCTACATTCGAGAACCAAGTTAGAGCTGCTTTGAAAACTGCCAATATCCTAAATCATTATTTCCTTACCGCTCCCAATGATACAGAGGTAATTAAATTAACCTACTTTGGCATGCATTAAAAATTTATTAGCAATCTTTTTTCTTTTTTTTTTTTTTTTTTTTTCCTGTTCAAGCTTCTTAAAATGGGAATGATTTTTGCATTTAAACAATTCATTTTAAGTGAATTATTTTTTAAATTGCATTATACAGAATGTGAGCACATTATTTAGCTTTCCGTTTGATAATCTTTCTTTCATCAATTTCTTCATTAAAATAGGAGTTCAATGAACAAATTGAGCTCTTTTACTTATTTATTTATTTTTTAATGTATGAAACGATAGTACAATGCTAAAGAAAACAAGATATTGAAATCCTAGTATATACCCGTATCTGTGAACCAGTACTGGAATTTACGAGGGCATATCGTAAAGTTATAATTATTCCTAAGAAATAATCAAGATTTCGTGATAAATTTTAATCCGCATATTAATTGGTTCTTATGTGGGTATTATTGTAAATTACAACTAATGATGTTGATTTATTTGGTTTTAGGAAGTCGTAGATTCAGTAAAAAAATTTAGTCAAGTCTACCCGCAACAGAAAAAATTTAGCCGACCTGACCCAAACCCGACCCACTACGGGACTTCAGATGACCTTCGAAAGGTCAAGAAACACTGGGAAAAAGGGATGACTCTGGATAGTGACTGTGTAAAGAAGTCTTAAGAATAACAAATAAATTTAAGTTTCTGTCTTGATTTTTAGTTCCCCATCATACCATGAGTATGGGAAATTTAAATAATCGGTAAAAATTTCCACCACGATTTTTTATGTTTTTTACACGTTTTGAAATGTGAGGAATTCGAAAATCACAAAATCGGTTTGGTGTCAGTCTATAAGGTGTCAGCGTGTTAGTCTGTAAATGAGTCAGTCTGTTATCCTGTGTACACGATGTCTTAAAAACAAATGATCGCAGAGAGGCCGGAGCAGTTTTAAAATATCACTTATGACACTGGTAAGAACACTATTGATTTGCAACATTCTAATTAAAAAACTTCCTAAATTATTCGAAATTTAGAATTTTCTTAAAATGGGAGTGTTGAGCAAAATTTAGCTTAAACGTGCATTAAAAGGAATATTTGTATCCTAAAGATGTCAGACCAGCTTTTAAATATCAGTTATAATACTGGCATAAACATCATTAACTATGAAAATTCTTTTGAAAATTTTGTAAGTTATTCGACATTTACGAATTTGTTAATAAGACAGAATAGGGCAAAATTTTGTATAAATGTCCATATTGCGGGATGTTTTCACGTATAGATGTTAGATCACTTTCAAAATATCATTTATGATAGTAGGAATGAACATCATTGAGAGACTATGAATATTCTAATTTCTTAAATTCGTAAGCTAATCTAGCCAGTATTGTAATGCAAGTGGCGAAAGAATAAAACACAATTTTGACTTCAGAAAAATATAAAAATTATTTTTTTAGCAATTGTTGCACGTAACATGAAATGTTATTTTAATTCATTACTCAGACATTTAGAAAATTTAAAAAGGCTTATAATTTATTCTGCATTTAAGATTTTTGCTGTATTTATATGGCATAAGAAATAAAAAACTTCAATGAAATACCTACAAACGCATAGAAATCCTTAAATTGTGCAATCATAAAAGAGAGTGTTTTTTTAAAAATAAATTACAATATATTTTTTTTTCAGGTTGAAGCCCTTTTCATGTCTCTTGTGCGAGCAAATGTGGAGAGTGATGCCAGCTTGTCTGGAAGCAGCATTGTTCTCGCATCAGATCCCCCTTTTGTTGTTGTTTTTGGTCGTGGAAGCAGCAATATCGCTGACCGTTGGCCAGGTAATGAATGGTTTTGGAATCTTCGGTCCCGTAATTATTCAGACCTTTTATTCTTGGTTGGAAATGGAAGCGATATCGCTGTCTCTTCTGAACATGGCCATTGGACCGAACCGTATGTTGACTGTAACTGGACAACCGTCTGGCATGTGACCTATGGTGCTCCCTTCTTTGCTCGAAATGCGGACGACGAGCTTATATTTAAGTAAGAGATTTAACTTCTGGTTTTAAAATAAATGTAAAATTTTATAGTTGTAGTAAAATAAATTTTAAATATACAGTAAGACAGCAGGATATATATTTCCACTTTCATATTTATATTTTGATTTTATTTACATTATAAATTTATTTTATAATGATCTTGAAATATGTTTGTAGTTTTCACCTTCTCTCTCTCCTTTAATGCACAGGAAGTTATTTGTTTTTACACCGTGTTTCATTTCCTCTTCATTGACGGTTATTAAAAATGAAGAACTCTTCTTCTTCTTTTTTTCAATTATAATTACCTAAAATCCTGGTTTGTTTACTCTTTGTGCGAGAAAAAAATTGCCGAAGTGAAGAGTACCGCGTAACGAACGATAATTTTAAGAATCATTTTATTTAGAATGGTCATTTTGCCCTCATGAGTTTAAGAAAATAGCAAGCCAGAACTTGTCTAAATTTTACTATTTTTTAAATAAATAAACATATAGTAGTAGTAAAATAAATTTTAAATATACAATAAGGCAGTAGAATATCACTTTCCACTTTCATATTTACATTTTAATTTTATTTATATTATAAATTTTATTTTATAATGATCTTGTAATATATTTATTTGTAGTTTTTTTTTTTTTTTCTGTCTGTCCTTTAATGTGCAGAAAATTATTTGTTTAGACACCGTGTTTCATTTCCTCTTCGTTGACAGTAATTGAAAATACAGAACTCTTATTCTTTTTCTTTCTTTTCTTTCTTCTTTCTTTCTTTCTTTCTTTTTTTTTTTTATTATAATTACCTAAAGTCCTGGATTGTTTACCCTTTTTGAGAGAAAAAAAAAAAAAAAAATGCCGAAGGAAAAATTACCGCATAACGAATGATAATTTTAAGAATAATTTTATTCAGAATGGTCATTTTGCACTCAGGAATTTGAGAAAATAGCAAGTCAGAACTTGGCTAAATTTTACCATTTTTTAAATAAACATGCATATAGCAGTAGTAAAATAAATTTTAAATATGCAATAAAGCAGTAGAATATAACTTTACTCTTTCATATTTACATTTTGATTTTATTTACATTGTAAACTTTATTTTATAATGATCTTGAAATATGTTTATTTTTAGTTTCTCTCTCTCTTTTAATGTGCAGAAAGCTTTTTGTTTAAAAACTATGTTTTATTTCCTCTTAAATTGACAGTTATTGAAAATAAAGAATTCTTCTTCTTCTTTTTTTTTCAATTATAATTACCTCAGTCCTGGTTTGTTTACCCTTTTTGCGAGAAAAATATTGCCGAAGTGTACCGCATAACGAATGATAATTTTAAGAATTATTTTATTCAGAATGGTCATTTTACACTCATGAGTTTGAGAAAATAGCAAGTCAGAACTCGGCTAAATTTTACCATTTATTAAATAAATAAACGTACTCAAAAGGCCATAAACTTTTAGTAATTTAAGGAAATAACCTCAAAACTATTGCTTTTATAAAGAAAATAAATTAAAAATTTTGATCTTTTTCAGGAATTTTATTAAGTCATTAAGGATGTATTACGTGTGTTTTATTTTATCCATTTTCTTTGGGTATTTTCCTATTTTTATTAGCAAGGAACTTCGCTTTTGGCATTACTTTAGTGCGTTATGTTATTTAAGAAAATAATTTTATTTAGAAAGAACAGACCAGAAATTGACTATTTAGTGGACATGTCTTAACGTTTTAACTTATTTTCTAATATGATCATTCGTAACATATTTGGTAATGTTTGTTAGTACTAATCAATATATAAGGATTAATAATTGTGAATAATTTTTTTTTCTCTTTTCTATAATTTATGTTATTTGCAATAAAAGTTTCAAAATGAGATTTTGTTGGCAATTGACCATTTACATCCAGCAAATGACCATAGCCATATTAGTAATTGACTATTTCAATTTTATAGTTTAAAATGTACTTATATTAAAAGCTATCGATAAAAAATATATTTAAATTGCATTTCAACGTAAATATATAAAAAATATTAATGTATGTTAATAATTAACACCAATCAACTTACTGGTCATATCAATACTTTCCTTGCAGACCACTATTCCTGAATCCCAGACCATCGCCAATTTCATTGCGTAACTATAGTGCGTCGTTAACCGCATTCATCCTTCCCTAACGATTTTGTCCAAAAATGACTCCACCTCCCTCTTAAACCATTTAAACTGACATATATAAACACACTATGAAAATCAAACTCAAGAAACCTTCGCAGACTAAGAAATCCGCTGCGAAAATTTAAGTGAGATTTTCCCACATTTAGAAATTAACTGCATTGGTCAATTACTGAAAAGACAGAAATTCAGTAACCAATTTGGTGACTAATTTAGTCATTTATTAGAACTTTTATAATTAATTTATCAAAAATTATATATTTGTTCATTTTCAATAATTATAAATAATCTACATACTTCATTAAATAAACGCTTGGAATCAAATTCAGATTGATGCTTTAAGATTAAATTAAACATGTCATGACACCTGGCTAATACTGACAGCAATTTACTTTTTGTACATTTTTGTAATTGATTTATGTTAACATTCGATCAAAGCATCAGATGCTATTAGAAATTACACAGAGCATTTTATTAGATTTTAGTTGTGTATTAAGAACTTTTACCTTTTATTCTTGTTTTTTATATTTTTGGGCTTAAGTGGTCAATTGACTTTGACAGCCGATGGACGTGTGTGACAATACTTGACGAGACAGCTGTTTGGGAGTGGCAATATAATCGTCTCAAAAATTAGAATTTTATTTAATATCTTAAAAACTAAATACAAATATTTATTTATTTATTCTCGTTTTACCACGCACATTTCAATATTTCCGAATGCCAATTTTTGTATTTCTGCCTTACGCAGCGCTGATGTTACAGCGATCACCTTTTTTTAAGTATAAAAAATGCAAATATTTTCTAGTGTTCATGAATGAAACTTATTGCGTCAATATATATATATATTGATAAAACATAAAAACACAGCACTTTACACGTTAAAATTCAAGTCAAGAGACTTAGTTTAAAAGTTTACATTATACAAGTTAAAAGGAAGAACATCACGACGTTTCGTCCAAGTATAGTTACTTGTGGACATCCTCAGGTCTGAGGATGTCCAGACCTGAGGATGTCCACAAGTAACTATATATATATATATATATATATATATATATATATATATATATATATATATATATATATATATATATGTATATATACAGATAGATAGAGAGATAGATTGATATTGTAACTAATATATATGTAGCTCCTAAAATTCCTAAAGTCTTATATGCTCTTATTATTTTCTTTTTAGAGGTGTTGTTTCTGTGAGCATGGCACTTACAGATGTAGACATTAACCAATGTGAAGGGGGCGATCATGTCTCTGCTTTTTCCTCATCGCACCACTGTGAATTTTCAACACAGGTAAAATAAATAAATAAATAAATAAATGCATGATCTTTTTCAAAACTGTAACTCCTTACATCTTAATTTATTTGTGAAAGATTTTATTATTATTATTATTATTTACGGTACAAATTTAAAAACACTTTACTATAATTTTTTTAAAGTTTTCTTTCGTCTTATATCATTAATATATATGCCAATTCTTCTGCTTTTTGTGGAAGACTTCACACCAAAATTTTATAATACTGACCTTCTAAATTTTAAATCGCAGTTTTAAAATCAGTGACTAACTAAACTATAAAAGTAGTAAAAATAGTGGTAATGAACCTTATGAAGTAAATTAAAATGTTAGCAGCTACGTATTCATAAGTGGGATTGTACAAATAGATAAATAATTATTATAAATTTTAGCAATAATAGTTTTAGTTTAAAAAAGAAACACCTGAACAGTGAGACCCTCATCTTATATCATAACTGCCCACTTTTACGCCTTTTTAACACCACATTAATTGAGTATTATATTTATATTTTATTTTATCAATAAAAACTGTTACAGAAATTTGTAAAAAAATTCTGTTAAAATTATTGGTAGCCAAAAATCGAAAATTTGGTAGCTAGGTTGATATTTGAACATGAAAAATTAAGGGCAGTAGCAAAAGTAATTAGTTATTAATTACATATTTAGCATGATTTTTTTAATACTATTAAAATCTAAATCTCTATTTTTTTAATTACACTTGACCATGTCCATACTCTTAGGTACACCATAAGATTTGTAAAACATAAGTTGAAGGCAGAATAGTACTATTATCTCTATTGTCTAAAACTTTTGTATAGCTGTGAGTTCCAAGTGCTTACTATTCCTTATTCAAATAAATATGAAAAGGATAATGCAGGCAAGAGTTGAAAATCATTATTCAAATGAGTTAAGGCATGTAAAGCATGTAGAATAACATGCAAAGTATTCATAGATCTTTAAAATTAATCAAAAAAATATTTGTTTATATTAAGCGATGCTTATATCGACAACGATGCTTATATCATTTTCATATATGCTTCGATTCTGATTGTTGGTAAAGTAGTGTTGTCAGACTGAAGCTATTATTATTATTATTATTACACTAAAAGCTTTCGCATAAAGCATTTCATGTTCTTTAGATGCATTAAAAATTTTCAAACACACTAAATATTTTAAGCTCGACTTTCGTAAATTTGAAATTTTTAGAACTTTACTGTTTCTGTGCCAGAATGTCATAAACTGCTTGTTGTAAAGCTTTGCATCACAGTAGCCATTTTTTTCTGTTATAAAAATTCTGAAAAAAAAAAAATAAATAAATAAATAAATAACGCGCATTTTGCTCTTAATGTGCAGCAAAAAATGTTGGCGACAAAGTAACTTGTATATTTTTCTTTTATTTTTTCCATTTCTTTAGTGCCATTAAGCTGCTAAAACTACTACGTTAATGTGTTAAAATCTTTTAAATTTGCCTTTCTATCACATATAAAAACGCAAATGAGATAACTGTTGATTTTTTAGTTGAAATAATTAAGGACGTTATATTCATAATAGAGTACTCCGTAGGCTCGTGTACCCACGGTTACCCGCGGGTTACCCGCTTTGCATTTCGGGTGTGGGCCGAGTTTGCATTATTTTTTATTCGCGAGTATACCCGCAAGAACATATTTCTTAGAAAATAATTTTAAGCCCTTTTTTTTTTGTGAAAAAACGTTTTGAATGAAGACATTAGATGATATTGTCTTCTTACGTATTCTTTAACGGTAATCTGAAGCAACATTGACTTTTAACATCTGTTTAACTACAATTGCTTAAATATTGGTATTTAGCGTTTAGAACATTTGAATGCGAAAATTTTTGTCTTCAAATGTATGTATACCTATCTTTTACACTGTCAAAGTATTTCTAACATTGAATTTTTTAAAAGTAAGTTGCAATGCATTTGAAATTTTCTTATATTGTAGAATGAAGCTTTGTTAATAATTAGAAATATGTTCTTTTATATTTTATGTAATATTTAATTCTTTAAAAGATATGTTTAATAACATAATTGTATATTATGCAACAGATTTTTAATTCCGTATTTTATAGCATAATTTAACATTATTATAATGTAGGTCGCATGTCGGGTTGAAGATCATAAGTTGTGGAATCGGTTCGAGTTTCGGGTTTAAAATCATCTTGCGTATCAAATTTTCCCGACACGCACAAGACTGCACTATATAATGTCATTCTTATTTCTTCTCATTTGTAATTTATCCCTCTATTTTAAATCAGTTCCATATATATATATATATATATATATTTATACGGGATTTTGTGGATAATAATTATGTGAGTATTGTGAATTTGTTCATATCTTTAATAAAACTACAACTAGATACATTAATATTTTTGGTTTTTAGGGATAATGATGTTATTTTATCATACGTTTTTCGTTTTTTTGCATTTTACATTCAATATAACAAGTATATATATATATAGATCTTTTTAATGCAACTTTTGTTTTTTCTCCTTTTTTAGTGTGTACCAGTGCCTGGCAGAGGTTTTCGGCGTGGTTCATATCGTTGTTATTGTAAGCCCAATTATTATCCAGCTTCTATTGAGGCTCAGCGCCGAGGACGTGATTATTATGATGGAGAACTTATCGAGAATGCTTTCGTCGAAACAATTCTGACTGGACAAAATAAATACTCCACCAGCTTTCAATGCCTTCCGTGTCGCATTGGATGCGACGATTGTCTAGCGGATCAACCTTGCTATGTAGAATACGATTTGTTGCTAAGGAGCTTGATTCTCTGCTTCCAGAGTTTTTGCAGTACTATCGTTGTTATTTTAATAGTAGTTATCTGTGTTTTAAGAAAGACAAGAGTAAGTCACAATAAATATGTTTATTATGTAATTAACTTTTCATAAAATTCGAACACTTGTTAATCATATGTATTAAAAATAATTTATGTTCTTTTAATGCTTGAAGAATTGCTAGGAGTTGGTAGATGTAGTTACTATTTTAGAATTTAGTTCCCAATGTGTTAAAAGATAAACTTTCGTTATGAAAAATATTAGTTTTAGACAGTGAGTGGTTTACGCTTATCAGTTATATCATTTTTCTACATTTGGTCAAATTAAAAAGACCAAAAGTCATAGTGACACTGAAAATTTTAGGCATTTCCAAAAGCAGCTTAACAGTATACCTCAGTGAACAAAGCAGTGCTTCTTGGCATTTTGTTACCATGCATGGGAATATTAATTTTTTTTAGCAATCAAATATTAGCAATAAATGATACACGCAGAAAGAAATGTCTTGGTGGAACAACAAAAATTTCGTTAAATGAACTAAATTTGTTTGTTAATATAACCTCTAAAACAATTTTGTTACCAAAACCCAAATTATTTTGTTGTTTTAATCAATCAATTTTGTTGATTCAGCCAATATTTGCTTAAATTAACAGAATTATTTTGTTTATTTAAGCAAATAGTTTTGTTATGCAGCACATTGATCTGTAATTGGCTGTTTACATAGAGATCTATGACGTATCTTATCAAACTATCCAGTGACAATTACTCTTATTTCAACCATATTCTTTTTCTTCTTCTGTTGGTTTTATTCTTCGATTATCCAATCGAAGCAAGTTGAGTTGGTTAACTGAATATATATGTATGTATACATATATATATATATATATATATATATATATATATATCACTAAAATGGCAAAATAAATCTTAAAATAAGTCCACAAAATAAATTTGATATTTTCAACAAAACATTTTTTCCAGTGCACGTAAGTACCTCAGTAAAGTGATATATCCATCATAAAATGATTCGGATAAAGGAAATAGAGTTTTCTATTGTGTTAAAGTGTAAGATGCTTTTTTCTTTAGAAACTTAACTTAAGGACATAAGTACAGCTCGGTACAACTTAAATTCCATAGTACTGATGTGATAGGATATGCAAAGTTATAGTTTAGGTACACTAAGTTCGTTATAAAATCATTCTGATTTGCAAGGTGAAAGACAATGAGGGATTGTCTTAAAGAAACTGAGTGTCTGTTGAAACTCTGTTTTCACATAAGAGTCAAGTCTGATAAAATTGTCATGTTGAATAAGATCTCCATAATGTGAGCTGCCAATCAACTACATTGCTGTATCAATATTGTATTTTAGCAAGCATCAGTAACATGTACTCAGCTAACGATGTAGGTTTGCATCTTTAACTGAAATACAAAAACACGCAAAACCTACCTGTCCCTTTCAAACGTTTAAAAGGTTTTGAGAAACAAATTGATTCACATATGCTTTTTTTTTTTTTTTAAGCAGATTTCTTCGAACTGCTTCATTAAAACCTTTACTGGTACATAATATATGCCGAAATTCATTGACCTATTTGCTACTGCGGATGCCAATAAAACGTATTAATCTTGTATTTTATTAGTCAATTATATAGGGCATATTACCTTAATATTTTCTCTGAACATTATAGATATTTCAAGTAGATATTGGTTAATAAAGTGACATATTTTAGTTAATCTTTTAATGGTAAACAAGAAAAAACTTTTCGTATGTTATTTACGTATGTAGACATTATAATTTGTATAATGTAAGCTTTTGTAATTTATACTACCCAACTAAATTCATTTCACGTAAAAATTATTTTATTTTGTGTTTATGTGTGTTTGTGTAACCCCTTTTATATAACTCAATATAATTTTCTTGCTGTAAACAATAATAAATGTCAGTTTATGAAAAATTCCCTATTAACACTAACTTTTAGGAACTGACCGAAAATCAGCTTACTTTAGTGACGCTAGCTTTCTGGATTTGCACGAATTCAACTAGATTTTATACAGAGTTACTACTTTTGTATTTATTGTTCTATATAATTAACTGTCAAGTTATAAAAACAAGAGTTTTATGCTATGTGCACTCGTGTGACATGTATTATTATTATTATTTTATATATATAGGTTAGAAAATTTACTTGTGTTTGCAAGTAATACATAAAAATATTACACTTAGTATATAAAATGCGATAAAAATAAAAAATCATTAAAATCATTTTATGTATAAGGTGATCACAAATACTGTTTTCTTTAACACTTTTATTTTGATCCACTAAATGTACTCATGATCATCTTACTTTGGGAAATTTCAGCTCTCGCAATTTTCTTTACTTCACTAACTTAAAAAAAAAACTTGTTAACTCTTATTTTGAAACGCGAAAAAGGGTCTTAAAAATTCAGGTCTTATAGCCAGTGATATACCGTAATACAAAATTTGCTAAGATGTTTTGCCTGAATGGTTATGAATAATCCTGCCTTAACCTTAGCCAGAAGATAAAAGTTATGTTATTTAAAGAGGAATTGTTAGAATAGTAAGTGATTTACACTTACAACTGATGAAAAGTTTCAGTGATCTTTTGTAATGTGGCTTTTAGGACATAATGACAGCTCACTGAATCATCTTTACATTTAATTTTCTATGTTTATATCAGTTTTTAATGTACCGTTAGGGATATGCTTAGTGAAGCATAGTGCTTAATTTCAGAAGTAATTTTCACCAATGGGTTGCACCTCGTATCGATCTATACTCTTGTAAATTAAATCTTACAATCGGCAGCAAAATTATTCGAGCGCTAGCAACAATTCCTATATAAAAAATGTACACTTAATACTGTTTTGCTAAATAAATCTTTGTCGAATCATGTTTTTGGACTGACTAAGAACATGACTCAAGAAGGATTTATTTAACAAAGCAGTAGTATGTGTACTATTTTTACATAGGAATTATTGCTAACGCTCGAATAATTTTGCTGCCGACTGTAACTCTGAGAATTTCTGATATTTTATTTTTTTAAATGCCTAGATAGTTCCATGAAAAATGAAGAAATTAATAGAAAACAAATAAACCAATATAAATAGTTGCATGACTCTGTGAAAAAATATAAACGGAATAAATATACTGAACTATTTGTAAAGACGGGTAAAAAGAGAAGAATGCTATGTTAACTAAAATCCTTTTAAAATAAACATTTTAAAACACACTACAAAAATTATTAATAGTATTATGGAATTTCTATTCTTGCTGAATTTGTTGTATGTATAGTGTGAATTTAGATTACTAGATCTGAAATAAGGAAAAACTAGCATACCAATTTACTTTGTAATTTGTGTACGTGTATTATTGAGCAACAACTTTAAAATCATCATTAATATCTAGTTAGGCCAACTGACTGCTCGAGGCCTGGGTGAACATCATTGCCTTTGCCTGGGTGAACATCAATACAACCTTTTCTATAAAACACGATTCATAAGTGTATTTTAAAATAGTCCATACTTATTAACAAATGTGAAGCAAATATTTTCTTTAATTTATCACTGTAAGGAATTTAATTTGTTTGTATATTTAATTAACCCATCGTTTCATCAAAAAGCCAAAAACTGGCCATTGAGACTAGAGCTACTAAGAAATACATTTCGCAAGGAGCTAGATCAAATTAAAAACAGCTGGTAGTCGATATGTTTGAAGCACTTTCATTCTCAGTTAGATAATCATTAGCTAAAATATAATATTACTGAAATGCGCATACCTTTTCGTCAATTAATCACAGTTTCCAGTATCTAAAAGCCCAAAATAATACTCCTTGTTAAGAGACATTATTATTGCTTTTCGTATCTCATATAAATTTGAGCTTTAATGCTTTTTAAATACACGGTGATTTTGCGTGTGTGTGTGTTTCTACAGAAAATCTTTAACCTCAACCAACAATAGCGAGATTTTTGTTTTATTTAGTCTACATAAATAATGGCCGCCATTTTTATTATATATAAAATTAACGTTTAAGAAGAAAATCTTCTTTTTTTATATCATTTAAATATTTTTTTGACTTTAAATGAACAAAAAATTATATTCTGTATAGATATCATGCTATTTATTTAAAATATCACTTTTATATTACAGATATTTTCTTCTTCCATGTGGGTGATGCTCGAAACTATTCTTTTTGGAGCCCTTTTACTTTATCAGACGGTAATTATATCGTGAGTTTCATCACTAGCGTTTAATATTTTTTGACATGCTAAATTATACATTCTTTTTGATATTTTGTTTAGGGCAATATAAACCTGATCACAACATTACTAACATCTTGATGTTTATACCATCTTTTGGTTCATTAAATATATATACATATTTTGCAGAAGAAATAATGAAAGGATACTAAGAACTTTATTAAAACAATGTATCGAAACTTTACAAATAATTAATTAATTAATTAAAATGGGGATTTTGGAAATTTTTCAGTATTTACTGAATGTGATTACCAAAGTTTGTTTTTCAACTTGGAATAAAATCAGTAAGTTGAATGTTTGAATATTGGGTTAAAACTAAAAATGCATTCCTGCCAATACCAATACACTATTGTTAAATAATCGCATACTTATGGAAGGACTTCCAATTATGAATTTTACTTATAATATAAATAGAATAGAATAGTTACATATTCTTTTCAAAAGAATACATCCAGTCTAATTTAACTTTTAAAATATATTTTCAAACATTTTAGTTTATATATATAATGTGCTTATACGAAAAATTGAAAAAAATATTTAAATTAAATGAAACATGAAAAATTGTATTAATAAATTAAAATAATAATAATAATAGAATTTCCATAGGAAATTCCGAGGTTTGATAAAAAATTAATTTGTAGAACTTTCAAAATAACTAAATTTTAATATGAAACATTCACATTCAAGAACAAAGAACTTCAGTAAATTTTTATTTTGAGACTTTTGGAATTGATTTATGACTTAGATGTTGATTTATGACTTAGACATTAGATGTTGTTTTTTAATGAAAATACAACTTACTCATCTGAATTATATTCTTATCGTAACGCTATCCTATATTAAATGGAAAATTATTTGCTCTCTGTACAAATGCAGATATTCTATTGAAATATTCTACATATATTCTAATGTCTAAGTTAAGCACTTGTTTTTTTTTTTTTATAGCTATACAGTTTCGAATTACTTTAGGTAATTAAAAAAATACACTATTCTTAATAATATTTTAAAATCCTATTATATTTCTATTATGGTAGTAAAATGAACAAAACAGAAATAAAAGAAATAAAGAAAATAAAAATTATACATAACTCTTTTAAAGTTTTGTTTGTATGAATTATTTTAATATCAGATTTAGTGTATTGCCATCTAATCAATATGTTATAAAATAGTTATCGAAGATTTTGAAAAATTTACTCGCACGTGGTTTTTATTTACTATTCAATATCATATTGTTGATAGCATCTACATTTGATGTGAATAAATAATATTTTTTTTTCATTTATTTTTTAAAAATAACGTGTGAAATGTATTAGTTAATTCATCTACATTAATGTAGTTTGTCTATATCTAGTTTGATGTAGTAGTACCGAATTTTTATATCAATAAAATCGTTACTAATTGGTCTTAAAAATATGTTGTAAATCGTGATTTAAAAATATATTTTAGTAAACAAAATGTATTTTTTCACATCATGTAATAACGTTTATGCCATATTCTATTATAGGTGATTATTCGTTATTTTGAACCCAGTGTGCTTACGTGTATGTTAGAACCTTGGTTTCGAGGGTTAGGATTTGCTATTTGCTACGGTGCAATTACGCTAAAAATATATAGGTATGTATTTATACTATAGTTTAATTTTTATATATTTATAAGACCCTTTTCCTAACATTAACATAATGTATATATACCTTGTTTTAAACACAACATTCAAAGAAAAGGTTTTTTAGAAGATTCCTTTTAATGTAATATTTGACTTGGTACACATAATTCATGATATAATTTGCTATTTAAAAATGTCATATATTTATTTATTTATTTTTACTTAGTTAGAGTTATGTTTTTTAAATAGACATTTTGTGTAGTATATTGTTCTTATTTCACTTGTTTAATATATTTACATTTTTTAGAGGTTTTTTTTTCATGAATACTGTACTTTTCCTATATTATAAAAGATAAAAACTAATTCTCTCCTGTAATTAAAAATTATAAAATTAGGAGGAGTGACAGTAATGAATGTTTATTTCTTTAAAACGTTTTCATAGTAGTTCAATGTTGTTTAGTTCTTAGAACTATTTTTCGATACACAATAATCTATTTTTTTGATTTAAAAAAAGAAAGAAAAAAAAAAGCTTATAAATTTTTAGACACGAATTAAAGAAGTCTAACATTTGATTTCGAGCAAAGGAGCATTAGCTTATAAATCTTAAACATTATTAAGGCATAAAGTGTAATTAAAAATAATGAAAGTAGTGTATGTTATACAAAACTATTAAATTATACTTTTCATACATAAGCCACTCTAAAATAATGAAATGGGGAATGTTTATAATGTGCACACATACACATGTAATCGCACTCCTATAGTATTTGCGTAAAAGTATAAAGTATCAAAATTACGCACATTCTGAAAAAAAAAAAAAAAAAAAAAAATGTATGATTCAAAGTTTTAGTCTAGTGCGACGTAAAAAAAAACCCAACCAACCATCAAAGTTTTAGTAACATAATAACTAATGCAATTCATTTTATACTGAATTATTTTTAACCAACTAATGACGTTTAAATTGGTATTTTCAGAATTCTGGCTGAATTTCAAACGAGAAAAGCCCATCGAGTATGCGTCCGAGATAAAGACTTACTGAAATATTTGATGGCAATAATAACAGTTGTGATTGGTTACCTTTTAGCTTGGACAGCAGTCATCATAGATAATATGAATGAAGGCTATAGTGTAATTGCTCATGAACGGACTCCTATGGGTTTAAAGTATGTCATCTGCCGAGCTCTTTGGTGGGACTACGTTACAGAAGTTGGTGAGAAATGTGCATTATTTATATAATTTCAGTAGTATGTTTATTATGGAAAAAATTATCAGAATGTCGGATTATTAAATGTTAAATATAAGTAATTAAAAAATGTATATATATATATATATATATATATACATAAACATTAAAAAGACAAGAGCTATTCTGAAAAGTTAATAATTAAAGCATTTAATTAATAGGTCTCTAGATTACAGGTTTTGAATGTTGATGTCCTGTGGGTTACACTGTTATCTTTAGTGTTTAACTAGTTCGTAAGATTAAGAATGAATTAGATTGCTTATAATTGTAGGGGAGATCGGGGTATAATACACCAATTTTGGAAATTTTATGTGTTTACTCACAAAGTAATGATTTCTCGCTATTGAAAATGTACGTGAATATTACCTATATATTGGGTCTTATGTTGCATTATATCAAAAGCAATAATTATCTTTACCTTTTTTTATATATATAAATTTTTTAATAGCAACTGACAAAATGGACCATTGTACCCCGACCCTGGGGTACAATGGTCCATGACACGGGGTACTATATATGGACCACAGGTCAAATTTAAAAAGTATATTAATGTAGTGCGTTTTTTAATAGTATAAAATGTAGAATATATTATATTTGTTTATTTATGTCTTCGATTCATACAAATAATGTAAATTAATGAACATTAAAATTAGAAAATGATACACCAAACGATTTTTGTGTCACTGTAATTCTGCTGTTTTCTTGTGAAGTTCTAGGGTCTGGAAGGCTCATCATTACAATAGCGTGAAAATGTACAAGAGATTCATCAAAACTTTCAGGAAAAAAATGTAAAGATCTTGATTAGGTTTTCGTTGCATGTATCTCACAAAAACAGATTCTTTATCTTTTATTTCTGTGATTAAACCAACAAAATGTAAAATCGCTTTTTCGTCAAATTTATTTGTATTATTATTTTTTAATTGCATTATTTAATTCTGTTTGTTATAGCTGTATGATATTTGTAAAAATATAAGAATACAAAAGTAACTGAATGGTTATTAAAAATAAATAAGAAGAAACCTCAAAATAAATTGCTTTCTTATTTATCTTTGAAGACATAATAGATCTAATTAAAGTTAACTATGAAATTTTTAAGTATAATGCATAGCTAACACTTCAAAAATGTAGATTTCGTAAATCAGTTTATTATGACAGAGAACTGGGGTAAATGGACCATGGTCCAGTGTACCCCGGTTCTTAGTGGTCCATTGTACCCCGTGTGGACCTCTGACAGCAAATTAAAAAAAAAAAAATCTCTTTATAAATATTTTTATGAGATTAAATATAATAATAGATGACGTTAGTTATTTATTGTGCTAAATAGCCTCTTCCAGATCATAATTCTTGAAAGATGAAAAGAAAATTTTTTTAACTCAAAATATTTACTTTTGACTACCGTAAAATAAATTTCACGAATAAAATGGCTAAATTGTCAGTTAGGCATGAAGTTACTGGCTAAGTTTCATCATTGCAGTGCTGCGATCTATCTACCAAAATACGAACCATAAAAAAATAAAAATAAATAAATAAATACAATTATAGGGAGTGGTCCATTGTACTCCAGTCTCACCTATATACATTTAACATTTATTATCCATCAATAGTAATAATAATAAAAGATTTAATCAAGTATAAACTTCGATATTATTTTATTTAATTATGTTTAACTGTATCTTAATTTCATGCGAATTACGCATTATGTAAAAACATACCTTTAGATCATATTAGAAGTTTCTAACATGCAATTTAACTTTTTTATTTTATTAAAAATCGACTTACATAACCATTTCTAATAATCTCTTAAGGTGGAGATTGTGATTTCAATTTTTGCTTCTTGGCGTACCTAAAAAGGGCGAAGTATTTGAAAAATTTACTTATTTTTATGAGAAAGTATTTTTTCTAATTTTTATTAGTTAAATGTAAACGTTGTATGCTGATGTGAAGAGGCAAAACTGAAGAATGAAATTTAAGATGGAATTTTTACCATTTGAATAATAAAAATAATAATAATAAGCTACACTCATGTTTGTGAAAATTTCAACACCAAGAACGAATACGAATATCAGAATGATATTTATTGGGCTCATACATTATAGTAGGAAGATCAATTGATTAAAATTTCATGAAATTTGGAGTAATATGTACTGAGAAAACAGTACATAAAGCAGCGACCTCTGTGAGCAATAACAGCACTTATCTGTCTAGGCATTGACTCAAACAGCGATTGGATGACATGTACGGGTAGAGCACTTCACGAAGCTTCAACACAATGCCACAATTCATCGATCGTAGTTACTGTGAGTGGTGGAAGCCATTCGCTTTTCAATGATTAAATAGTCATTTTCGTTGGTGCAAGATCAGGAGAACGCGCTGGGCAGAGCAACAGTCGAACATATTCTGCATCAAGGATGGTCTGGAAAGAACGGACAACTTTCGGTCGTGCATTGTCCTGCTTAAATATTGCGCTTCGGAGGCCTTGAATATAGGGCAGGGCAATGGGCCTTAACTCGTCAGAAATGTAATGACGGGTATTCAGAGTGGCGGGAATTAAAACAACAGTTGATCGAGACGTGTATCCAATGTTTCCGCATACCATCACTCCAGGTGGTAGCCCAGTGTGCGGCTACCAAAGTTTTGATTACCCTCAAAACTGCATCACTGATTTGGGAGCCCTTAATGTGTGATCAACGACGAATCTGGACGCAAGAATGGCGTGAAGTCGCCTTCAAACAAATTACAATCCTGTTTACAGCATCAAGATTGTTTCATCCGTATTTAACAGAATCGTGAATAATGCACATTACCAGCTGGGATTCGACATCGTCACACTGTCCATCACCTGCAGTGATGGCATGGGTCCCATTGGATATACGTCTCGATTATTTCTTGTTCGTATTCCCGGCACTCTGAGTAGCGGCCATTAAATTTCTTGTGAGTTACGGCCCGCCCCTCTGCCCTATATTCTAGGCTTTCGTAGCACAACATTTTAGCAGGCTAATGCACGACCGCAAGTTGTGTGTATTGTTCGGAACTTCCTTGATAGAGAATGTGTTCAACCATTGCTCCGGCCAGTCAGTGTTGCCAGACTTTGATACTTTTTTAATCAATACTCACCAATAATCTCAAGAAGTGATATTTGATATACATAATAGACCATTGTTTGATTCGATTCGTCCATTATATATATCAAATATCACTTCTCAAAATTATTGAGGACTGCTGAATAGAAAAGTCGCAAAGTCTGGCAACACTGCGGCCAGCGCGTTCTCCTGATCTCGCACCAATGAAAATGTCTGTTTAATCGTTGGAAAGCGAGTGGTCCGCCACCACTCACCAGTAACTACGGTTATGAACTGTGGCATCCTGTTGAAGCTTTATGAAGTGTTGTATCCGAATATGTCATCCAATCGCTGTTCGATTCAATGCCTTGACAGATAAGTGTAGTTATTACTTCCAGAGATTGCTGCTTTATGTACTTTTTTCTCAGGATATATTACTCAAAACTTCCTGAAAATTTAATCAATTGCTCTTCCTACCATAATATATGTGCCCAATAAATATCATTCTTATATTCGCATTCCTTCTTGGTGTTGCAATTTTCACAAACATGAGTGCATTATGATCTCAAATTAAACAATTAAAAAAATCCAAAACTTTTATTTTTATAATGTATATTTATATCACTGCACGATTTGGACATTGTTGTTAAGTAATATTTTAAGCAGTATTTACAGCAAATAACCTATTTCAAAATACATACAAGCCTGTAAAAGCCTTGAAGAATTATTTTTTAAATACATAAGAGAATTTTTAAATCATACTTTTAATTAATCAAATTAAAAATTTTGGAACTATTGCATCAATTCCTGTCGATCATACACATGCAAGTTAAATATGTTTCTACTCATAATTATAGAATCAGATGTGTTTATTTATAGGAAACATGAAATTATTTTTTAATATTATGATAAAGATTTGTACGTTTTTTTTTTTTTTTTTTTTTTTTCACTGAATCAGCTCTAGAAATAAATTTATTGAGAAATTTATAGGCATTCGGATAGTTACGCAATGCAGTCATTCGTGTTTTAATCGTTTTAGGTAACAAATAGACGTATTACTACACTTTTTATAACTTACTTTCAAAATAATTATGTCCGAAATTTCGTAACAATTACAGCAGTTATTATTTTGTATCAATCGTACGTACATTTAGGTTTAATATGTATCAAAATAAAATTACAATCATGTCCAAAATTAGTCACAACTTGTATTCCAGTTTCCTTCTTTTGCGCATATTTTTTAAGCAAATGAACGTATGAACATAAAATTTGGGTGGCATGTTCTTCATCAAACCATTAGTCGAATTTTATAGAATTTTAACATAAGCAATAATTTTTAAACTGATATTAATTCAATTTTTCTCAAAAATAAGCCTTGGAAAAACTGAAAAAAAAAAAAAAAAAAAAAAAAAAAAAAAAAAAAAAGTTTTAGATTATATTAAAAAAAAAAAAAACCTAAACGAGAAACAGTGTTAAGGATGCCTTACAGATAAGTGAAGATACACATGCCGTCAAATATTAAATTGAAATACGATTTTTCTTCTGCATTCACTTTTCTTTTTTTTCCATAACTTTTTGAAAAATTATAAATATTAATTTTATTAACTATGAATGCCGCTAGAATAATAAAACGTCAATGAATAAATTTATATGGAACATCTCATCCAATTTTCAGATTCGTTTGTATATTTTTAAAAAAGTTCTTCGCAAAAGAAAAAAAAGAAGGAAAAAGAAGAAGAAGAAAAATGAAAGGAGTTTGAGTTGGTTTTACGTCGCACTAATACTACACAATAAGCAATTGGCGACGGTCTGAAACTCAGCCCTAAGAATAACCCTGTAAAACCGTTTTTTAATTTAACATTTGAAGACCTGTGTATCTTCATCTATCTGTCATACATCTTTAACACCACTTTCCAAATAGTTTATTTTCTAAAACTATTTAAATTTTTCATTTTTTCGAAAGATTACTTTAAAAAAAAAAAAAAAAAAAAAAAAAAAAAAAAAGCAGTACTGTCAGTTTAAAAATTATTGCTTTTCTTAAAGTTCTGTAAAATTCGATTAGTGGTTTGATAAAGATCATGCCATCCGAATTTTATGTTAATACTTTTTTATTTATTTATTTATTTTTAATTATGCGCAAAAGAAGGAAATGGGAGAACACGTGTGAATTGAATTTTTTCATATTTTTATTAACTTTTATTAAGACAAAATGCTTAGATATTTAAAATAAAACATTGTAATAAATCTTTTTACATATAGTTTACGACATCAGATCAACTTTGAAAATAAAATTTGCCGAAAAACTTATCAGCCATTCCATCGTTACGTGATTTGACACCTAAGTTTTTTATTTAAGAAAGGTGCATTTACTGCAAAACATTTTTACAAAAACACATAAAAATACTAAGAAATGTTCAAAATATATTTTAAAAACCTTTAAACGTATTTTTAAAATACTTACATAATATATTTTGGATTCAAATAATCGCGTTGTTTCTGTCAATTTTTTGACACACACTTTTTTTTTTTTGCGCGCGCGCGCGTGTGTGTGTGTGTGTGTGTGTTTTGGATCTGTTAACTTTTGAATGTCGAAAATTGGCACATTAATCCCAAAACAATAAATTTTTGAGATATTTATACAGAGCTTCTACGATAAATTAATTAATTCTTGTCTCTGAACAGAATTAAAAATTCGTTATGAAAAAAAGCTAAGGAGAATTATTTATTTATTTTATTATTATTTATTTTTTGCTATTAAAGCCTAAACTTCTGTGTTCAATGCTTACATTTTAAATATTGCTTATGTTTCAAATAATGTTTTGTAAATACTGATGTTGTTTAGCTAGTACAGTAAATTTATTAACAACTTTTCTGTATTTTAAAGTTTATTGAATTTCTTCCTCGTGTAAATAACTTTAATAACTCAAAATATTCTTTTGATATCCCGAAATTTAATTCATCAACCTGGAAATTAAATTCTTATAGAGATGGAATAGTAGGCTGATTTTTACCAACTATGTGAAAAATACCAGAGCCGGGAATCGAACCCCGGGCCTTCCGCTTAACGCGCGGATGCTCTAACCACTGAGCTACCCTGGCTGATAACCAGCTCGGCATTTCTCACACAATTTACGTTGGCAAGGTCACCGAGTCTGCATTAAAGCAGCTATATCAAGTGACAAATATGAACATGGCATAACTCCAAACGGCCACGAATTTTAATTCCGAAATTTAATTCATCAACCTGGAAATTAAATTCTTATAGAGATGGAATAGTAGGCTGATTTTTACCAACTATGTGAAAAATACCAGAGCCGGGAATCGAACCCCGGGCCTTCCGCTTAACGCGCGGATGCTCTAACCACTGAGCTACCCTGGCTGATAACCAGCTCGGCATTTCTCACACAATTTTGTGAGAAATGCCGAGCTGGTTATCAGCCAGGGTAGCTCAGTGGTTAGAGCATCCGCGCGTTAAGCGGAAGGCCCGGTGTTCGATTCCCGGCTCTGGTATTTTTCACATAGTTGGTAAAAATCAGCCTACTATTCCATCTCTATAAGAATTTAATTTCCAGGTTGATGAATTAAATTTCGGAATTAAAATTCGTGGCCGTTTGGAGTTATGCCATGTTCATATTTGTCACTTGATATAGCTGCTTTAATGCAGACTCGGTGACCTTGCCAACGTAAATTGTGTGAGAAATGCCGAGCTGGTTATCAGCCAGGGTAGCTCAGTGGTTAGAGCATCCGCGCGTTAAGCGGAAGGCCCGGGGTTCGATTCCCGGCTCTGGTATTTTTCACATAGTTGGTAAAAATCAGCCTACTATTCCATCTCTATAAGAATTTAATTCTTTTGATATGTTTTGTGAAATTACAAAACTATCAATTTTGTATTATATTTCTTTCATTTACAGAATAAACTTTTTATTGAATTGTTAACGAATTTCCGAAGTAGGAAATATTTAATGTATATATTTTTAAAAATAATTTTTTATTTATATAGAAAGACGGATATTTATGAAAACTACCAACATTTTTTATGTTTAAAATTGCAAGCGAAAATAAAATAAAATTTAATAGCATCACCTAAATGAGAAAAAAAAAATAATAACTTTTACTTAGATTAAGATTAAGTTTAAATAGCATTACCTAAATGAGAAAAAAAGAAAATTTTATAAACTTTATTTATAATTACTAAAACTTTTAAATAACCATACTTGTAGAATGTTAATTTTTTAAATTTCAATAGATTAAACTATTATTGAATTTATAAAATATTTTGCAGTATGTAAAGCTAGTGTTAAGTAAGTTTTAGTAGAAGTAAGAGCCCTTTTATGTAGAGTATATACAGATTACATAATAATGTTTAATATAATACATAAAAAACAACTTAACAATACCGATTTAATGATTAGAAGGTAATTTTTTTTTAATATTTGTCTACTATAATTATAATTACTTTTATAACATTCTTGCAATAGTATTTTTTATTTTTTTTTAAATAAATATTTAACTTTTACTTTCAGGGGAGCTTTTATTTCTTTTGTTTGGAGTTTTTCTTACTTACAAAGTTCGAAATGCTAAGTCGGATTGCTTTCACGAAAAGGAGACATTAGCTTGGTCCATATATGTAGAGGCTTTAGTCTCTCTTCTCATGTATACTATCAGGTAAGAAATATGTAATTTTTTATATAAATTTTATTTTGAAATAAACAAACTAGAATTTTTCTCTTTGTCGATCAATACACGATTGGAATCATTCTTCAAATAAACATACAACCTCTTCAGAAGGGTAGAGGTTTTCATCATTTGATTAGTTCTAATGATGTGATCTTTTAGTCAATATAAGAGAGCAATTCTCTTATATCGATTTATCGTGTTATCCATTAAGAGAAAAATACACAAATTATATTTTGTATGAAAGTCCTTGTTTTGAAAACATCTTTTGTACCACATCAGGGTTGCCAAATTTGACCTTTTTTTTTTATTCAATAGTCCCGAATAATTTTTATTTGTAACGTTTGACTAATCACTTCGAAGACTGATAGTGTATTATGTATATCAAATGTCACTTCTCAAAATTATTGGTGACTATTGAATAAAAAAAAAGGACAAATTTGGCAACCCTGTACCACATTAGAAAATATTTCACCTGTTTCAAAAAAATTTTCAATTTGGGGAATATTAATTTTCTAAATTCTTCGGATCGAAAGAGAGAGAGAGAGAGATTAATAAAAAAATTGTATTATATCACTAGCTTTAATATTTTCAAACATCCTGCTTTGAAAAAACGTCGCTTTTCAAAAGTTTTCGTCTAAAGTCTTTAAATTAGATAAAATAAGAACTGATACTTTTATAGATTTTGTTTAGTTTTCATGTGTCAAAAAACTTAATTTTCAAAAATGAAAAAGTGCTTTCTGGAATAAACGTCAAAGATAAAATGTATTTATTAATATGAATTTATTTAACCATTTCGCAAAAACTATTACTTAGACTTTCTTTTTGAATGAATGCACTATGGATTATTAAATGCATGGATTTTTTTTTAATTACTGTTAATAATAAAGCAAAGCAAAAGACAAAATTTATAATTGCATGAATAACAGTTAATTAAAATTTTGAATTTTGCAAGGTAAGCTATGAATTTTCAGAATAAAAATTTCTTAGTGAAACTTATGTTTAAAAAGGTAAGCCGGTTGTTAATATATAGCGATGAAATTATATAGTTGCACTCAGAGACGTTTTCTAATTCAACCTAAATAAATTATATCTATATGCTAATAAAAGCGGATTTGACTGTGCGATATTACTTAATTTTAACAGTAAAATATTTTCTTATTTTTTTTAATTTTTACACTCCTGCTCAAAAGTTTAGCAAGATTTACAAACGACTAATTTTTTTCAATTTAGAAACTTATCTCTCGATGAAATGTTTTCAAACATTGGTATTCTAAAGAACCGGGTCTTTCTCATGTTTCTCAGTGAAGATTGGTTTAAGACAATATTTAGGGGGCCGGTAACAAATTGAGCAAAATCAATAATGTTTGTGATCACCCATTATCGTTAAATGCGCTAAATGATCTTTAACTTTAGGATATGTTAACATAGACCCAGTACAATTTGTGAATGAATTTGTGGGACGATACCATGTTAAATAACTTAGATAGAAGCATTTATTTTAAAACTCAAAAAAAAAAAAAAAAAAAAAAAAAATCAGCCTGTTTTTATTTATAATATACAGAGTTTTAAACGAAAATTAGTATCACTTTCAGATAAATTGCAAAAGCACATTTGAAACAATATACTGCAATCAGAATACAAATATCTTAAATTCTCATGAAATATGAGCATTTTTATGAAAAACGTTTTCACTGCGCATGTGCGAAAGCTAGAAACATTTTTATTACATTGGTTGAAAGCTAGTTATATTGGGCAACTTTCGTCAAAAAGTCATTTGAATAGAGTAAAAATTAATCAAACTGTCGACAAAAGATCGAGCTAGATATTAGGTATTTTCCAGAGTAGAAAATTTCATAAGAGGTTTTTCACATTCCGCGTAATTAATTTGAAGATACAATTATTTCAACCACTTTGCAAAAGTTCTTTTTTTTTTTTTAGGGGAGAGGGGCTTGTGATCTCACAAATCTTAGTAAATAAACAAAAACATGTTAGAGTTACAATTTTATAAGGGGTTTTCACAAAACAGTACTTTTGGAGTGTGGTTGAAACAATTGGATCTTCAAATTAATCACGCGGCATGTAAAAAACCCTTATGAAATTTCAGCTCTTGGAAAATACTTAAAATCTAGGTTGTTCTTTTGCCGAAAATTTGCTTAATTTTTACTCTATTCAAATTAACTTTTAACAAAAGCTGCCCAATATGTATAGCTTTCAATCTATGTAATATAAGATTGTCTGTCTTTCGCACATGCGCAGTAAAAACGTTTTTCCTAAAAATGCTCATATTTCATGAGATATTTAAGATATTTGTATTCTGATTGCAGTACATTATTCCAAAAGTGGTTTTCAATTTATCTGAAAGCGAGAATAATTTTCGTTTAAAACTATGTATATTATAAATAAAAACATACTGATTTTTTTTTTTTTTTTTTTTTTGAGTTTTAAAATAAATGCTTATATCTTCGTTATTTAACATAGTATCGTCACACAAATTCATCCACAAATTGCACTGAGTTTATATTAGCATATCCTAAAGTTACAGATCATTTCGTTTACTTAACGGTACAGGGTGATCACAAACATGATAGATTTTTCTTAATTTGTTACCGATCCCCTAAATATTGTCTTAAACCAATCTTCACTGAAAAAAATGAGGAAGACCCAGTTCTTTAAATACTCAATGTTTGAAAACATTTCATGGAGAGATAAGTTTTTTAAATTGAAAAAAAAAAAAAAAAAAGATAGTTTGCAAATCTTGCTAAACTTTTGAGCAGGAGTGTACAAAGCGAATCTTTCATTAAAAAATATATTTCTCATTAAAGAAGGCTTAAAAAAAAAAAAAAAAAAAAAAAAAAAAAAAAAAGAAGTTAACTTTTTACTTATTTTAAGAGATATCACAAAACCAATACTTTTATTACAAGAAAATTTGTTTTTCAAATCGTAAATGGATTTCAATAAAAACCTTTTCTTAATGTTGAATTATTCCGCATTTAGTAATTTTTATTTATTTTAGTAAATCTGTTTCATAGGTCAAAAATGTTAATTTAGTTCAAATACAGGATGATGATTATAAAAACAGTTAAAGAAATACTTTCGTTTCTAATCCTGTAATGATTATGCGCAGACGGGAAAATGACATATTTTATGTTGACAGCGTAAAATTAATTTACTCGAATGTTTTGCTTTGCTAATTCTACAATATGCTGGTATATTCAGCTCGCTTTTCAAAGGTTGTTGTATACACCAGCACAAAGTAATGGGCATGGATTTACAACGTGTTGTGAGTGTTTCCAATAGGAGCATGTTTTGCATTTATGCATAAGTTGGTTATTATCAAAAGATCACAAAGTAAACTAAATTCTAAATAAATATATATATATATACTATTTATTTACAAAAATGTAGAAGCACCATTTATTAATAATGGTAACATTTGATTAGTGATGCGGAAATTATTATTCATCAATTTTTATGCGTTTGGTAAAGTAATCATAATTTTATCTTTAACTTCATCAATGAGAAAGGTTCTTCAAATTTCATAATACGATTGGTTAATCGTGTTTTTATAAATATCGTTGAATGACTGGATAGTTCAAATAACCATTTTATCAACTTTTTTCTCTGTACAGTGCATATGTGTGTTTATATGAAAATTAACAACAACCACAATAATGATAATAAATAATAATAATAATAAATCATTTAAACATAAATTTAATAATTAAATTTTTAGGCATGTTGTTTGGTCGAACCTACAGCCTGATTACATCTATCTCTTGTATTTTCTTCGCTGCCAGTGCACTGTCACGATCATCCTATTTTTCATCTTTGCACCAAAAGTGAGCATGCTTTAAATTCATAAAACAGATATGATAATATGTGTAGAATTTTAAAGATAAAATATGCAATAAAACCTTTGAGTTTTTTTCAAAATTATTATTATCATTATTATTTTTTTTTTTCACAAAAACTTTTCTTTATGTTAGTTATGGTATCATGCCCGGCCGCCAGAAATTGCGGACTACTCAGGACGTCAACCATCATCCTGCGGTGACGTGAGACCCGAGACCCTGAAGCTTCATGAAGCTATCACCTCGAATGGCGAAGTCGATTTTACTGATATAAACATCAGTGAGATGGATCCGGAAGATATTCGGGTATGTACCAGTGGCATTCGTTAATAAAACTTGGTGTAACCAGTAAATATAGTTTAAAAAAAAAAAAAAAATCACAAATTTTCTGGGAAATTACAAATTTAGTACATTTATGTTACATTCTAAAGTTCATTTTTCAGACTATATACGTACGTAAATCGATGCTTTATAAACTGAAATTAAAAGTATCTGGGTAACATATAGTTTTAACGAAACAATACAATTAAATCTGAGGATAGACGAAACAACCTCGATCAAAAGTGTAACAAATCAGCTTTCATGACGTGATATACCAAAAAATGAATGTCAGATTTTTGATATTTTACTGTCTCGTTTATTACACACAGATTTTAAAAGTTTCTGAGTTATTCTTCAGTCTGGTAGAAAGTCTGCTTCAAGGTTAATTGAAAATCGTATTCAGAATCTCAAACCAAATTTCAGTTTTCATGGCATTTTTAAAGAACAAACACATCTGTTTTGCACATTTTAAAAATAATAAAATTGTTCTTTAATTATACTATTTATTTCTTTTTCAAAGTTTATAACTGCCGTATTTCAATGTGTAACTTCTGTTTTTTTTTTTTTATTTATTTATTTATTTTTTTTTTTTATTGAAAAAAAATAAAAACCTTATGAATATGCATGTATTATTAATGATTTTACAATTTAAAATATGACAATTTTGCAACACTCTACTATTTTAATTTTCTCACCCTATTTTTTCAGATTGAGTTGCGCCGTGTCTATACGCAGCTGCAGATTTTGAGAAATCTTACAATGCGAAAAGGGAATCCCCACATCTCACGCCGACGCGGAGGTCGTAAGGGTACTCATCGACGCTTCTCGTTGCAGACCTTTCATCATAGACACAAACACTGCCATGATCACGAGACTGAAGTTTCGAAAACACCTGAAGAGTCAACTGCAAGTGCTGATGGAGGAACTGTAGCTGATGATCGAGCTGGTACACCCACTGTCACATTTCGAGATGGTTCTAAAGGACGTAGCGGAGACTGAGGACGTCAAACAGCTTTTCCATGGAATACGAAAGAGAAGTTACCAAGCTTGGCCAAGTCAAAACTGCCATAACCTTTCTAAGAAGGAAAAGAAAGTGCGAATGAAATAACTTCGTCCCTTTTCATCTTGAAGTCAAAATGAGAAATTCAGTGACTCTGCTTATCAGCAGAAGACGAAGTTTTCTTTTTCAAACGAGCAACGCAAACAGAGTCATGGTTTTCACACTTGTTTCCTGTGACTCATTTTTATTCCTGAAATGGGTAACATAAATCGAAGGATTTAAAGATAAGGTTGATATATATATAAATATATAAATGTTGTGTGCGTGCTTGAATGTTTATGTACGCGCAAGCGTGTGTGTATTATATGTATATACATTCGTAATGCAGTTAAAAGCATAGTTCATAAGTATGCAAAAGTTACTGAAAAGATAAATGGTTTCTAAGATGATGGTATTCTGTCGATTAGATGAAGAAAGAAGTATTAAAAAGTGTTTAAGAATTGAATTTAAAGAGTTTAAAAGCAGCATTCGTCCTTCAGTTGGATTCGAACAAATTTCATCCTGTGTACGTAAAATGTTGCGTACCATATTACTTCAGTTTAAATAAACTTTTGTGGTTTACGTTATATTGTTACCATAGATGTTTTAAGTATATTAACGATACGTAGTGAGTTAGTCACTACAAACTGCATATAATGATAACAATAGCTGTTTCTATGATTTTGTAGCCACAGACAAATTTCTGTTGGTCTGTTTTTAATGCCGTTATTCTTATTGGTTGTGTGTTGCTTGTTTTTGTGACTGATAATAGTTTATATGAATGTGATAAGAAAAGCTAAATTTTAAATGAAAATAAAAACATACAGCTCATGTTCAAAAGTTACACCTGTACTTAAATATTGAAAAAATATTCTATTGTTAGGTTATAACAGCGCATCTCAATTTTGCATGCGAATATAAAATTTTTATTCCCATATAAAATTGTAAACTAATATTCATAGAATTTTTACATTAAAGCAAAAAATAGGACTTAATGTGAAATTTACAACTTTTGATTTCCATAGTGTTATTTCAATGTTTTTAATAATTTCACCTGATACAATTGTAACATGCCCATTTTCCAACTATACAGGCCTACACAAATGTTTAAAAGTTTAGGCACAGGAAAAATTAATAAATGCAATTACAATTTTTCACTGAATTTAATAAATATTTTTCGTAAACAGTTTTAAAACTAATAGTATATAAATTGTTCCGTATAGAAGATTGAAATATTCTGAAAAAAAATTTTACTAACACTGATGTAGTATTTTGTGTATGTCACAATATCATAGGGGCAATTATGAAATATGTACGAATTTATGGTGTAAATGATCACATGATGAAAGAAACATTTTCTGAAGTTATTATATAACGATAAATGTAGTATTCAACTCTTAGAAATTACTGAAATCAACACAACTTTTGAATGACAAAATTTTGAAGATTTGTATGACACTACCTGAAGGTAAAACAGTTTTTTTTTACGTTTCTCTTGCAGTAAGTCGTTCAAAGCGAGGCATTAATCTAGCGCAATCCTGTGAATAAAAAATTAACCAAATTTGTGATACCATGATGACGGAAAATACGAAGACTAGCTTCAAGTCAAAGACGCTAACTAAATTACATTAAAAACTCACTCTCAGTATGCGGACTTTTTTTTTTTAAATATACATAGAAAAATTTCAGGATGAAAGCTTCTGAAACACACAAAAGTGTATCGTAAGATGTGCTTGAAATTAGATAATAAATAAGTACGACTGAGTAGAGTAGTATAATACTTCTTATATATAAACGAATGAATTTTGGTGACATTTTGTGTCTATCTACTTATCCAAATAAAACAAATAATGTAAAAGACAGAAAATATTGGAATTTCCAATTGGCCTCTTTTAAGTTTTTAAGTCCGTCAAAAACGTATGAGGCATTCAAGCAATTTTTTAATAGCAAATACTATTCTCAAAATTCAGAATTAAAAGAAGCAGTAGTTAGCAATTTTATGATTTCATTAGAAAATTCATACTTGTTGTCTTATAAAGAACACTGGACGGATACATTTGCAATAAAATCGTTAATTTTTTTTTTTTTTTTTCTTTTTAAACATTTGCCTAACATATTTTTATCATTTTAAGTAATATCTCGACCAGTTTGCTACAGGTGAACATTTTTGTTTGTAAATTATAATTCAGAATATAACGTTTGTTTATTATTATTATTATTATTATTTACACGAGTCATAATAGTACATTTTAAGCTCATATGTTCCATTATATCTAAAATTTTGTGCAAGCCTGTATCTACATAACGCATAAACGCACATGCTCTTTTGTAAAAGATAAAATTGAGGCGTGAAAAATGTCCATTTTTATTAAAATTAAACTTAATAAATATTCTTCATAGATGATAGTTTAGAGGCATTGTGAATAAGTAAATTATTTATATCCAATTGGCAATTGGATGTTTCCTTTGATAAATTCTTTAGATGATTTCTCATGTTTATATTCACAGTTTTAACAGTATTTTGTCGAATATTTATAATATTTTATATCTTTTCATCTGGAAAAATTTATTTTTTTGAAAGAAATTTAAGATCTCATGCTTTTCAAAATATGTTGTGTTTGGAAGAAATTTTAAAATTTTAATAACTATAAAAGTATTTAAGTAATATATATTAGTTTCAGAGAAAAGAGTGAGGTTTAATATTAGAACCTACTTTCTTAAAATGAAAGTTTTTGGCGATAATTTTGTTAAAAGTGGTGCTGTACAAAAATTTATTTCTTCAAACATTAGTTTAGAAGGCATGCTTTCGATTCTAGATTTTTTATTTTTTATTTTTTTTAATTGTTGAATATTTTTAAGCAACAAGCTAAAGAAACATGAAGATAATAATGACTGAACTTCATTATTTTGCATGAATAAATGTAACAAATATCCATACAGTCAACTTTGAAAAGTAATGGGTAATTTAATGAAGCAATTACAAAAACTAGTACATAACTACAATTGATTTTTAAAAAATAATAAAAACTTATTATAATACCCAATAACAGCATTTTCTATGCAACGCAGTTGTTACAAATAACATAAAATATAATTTTATAAAAAGAATTTTAAGTGTAATTCTAACTTTACCAAATGAAATAAAATTTGAAAAAAGTTACAAGCAAAATTTCAAGAGTATCTATATTTACCAATGCTTTGTACCATTCTGAATCCCAGCATTGTTAGTAAATAGCAGCATTGTAATATAATGAATTGTTTTAAAGTAGCAGTATGTTTTACAGTAACTTATAACCGTAGAAACAAAGCTTACCTGAATAATTGCTGGTTTTTTTTTCCTCCTGGAAACAATTGTGAAAGAATGCTTAATCGATTATTATTATTATTATTATTATTATTATTTGTTTCGAGAACTTTTAAAACGATCGTTTGATTAAATCGATATAGATTAATCATGACGACAGTCTTGTAAAAAGTACTATACTTTCTTTTCAGATGTACTTAATTGCTCATAAATATTGCGCATTCTTTGTGAATATAAAATAACTTAAAGTATTTGTCTACAGTTAATTGGAATGTTTCATATCATATTTTACTGCATACCAGCATCACTATAAGAGGTTTATATCGTGATTATACATATACTATAGTAATTTTAATTTTCTGAGTATCTAATTTTATTGTTTCGCATTTTCCAAGACTCAAGCGAAATTTTATATTTTTTCAAATTTAATTTTAATCGGATGTATTTACTGAATGCTTTGAAGATCGTTGCAAAAGAGTGTACATGTCAAAAACCATGCACATGTCAAAAACCTAAAACATTTTAATACTCTGCGAAACGACTATTTCATGGTATATCTTTTTTATTCCGTTTCAAAGATAGGAGGGTGAATTAATAACCATAGACATACAAATTAAAACTTGAACTGTTTTAAAGGGACAATACCGAAAATATAGTGAATATCTCTACCAGCATAGAAGGAAGAAATTAAAATTATTTTTATGCTTTAATTTATGAACAGAATGCGAGTAAAAAAGTAAATATTTTTAAGAAATTCATTGGTATAAAAAAAAAAAATCTGTCTGAAATTTAAAAGAATATATCATTCCTAGAAGAAAATTATAAATGTGACATCTATGATTTCACATGTAAATAATAGGCTATCATTTTTTTTCAGGTTTGCTCTATCTTTGTTGAAAACTTTGATGGTTTGAAAATGCTTGTTGTACTATTGTTTCAATGTACGTTTTCATATCACCAATTTCTGTGAAAAAATATCACAAGTCAGTGAAAAAAAAAAAAAAAAAAAAATATATATATATATATATATATACAGAATATGACACAGTTAACTTATTTTAAAAATATAGCGAAAATTTATAATCTCTTCTGATTAAATTTAAGATGAAAGAGTTCATGTTTCACTGCCCTTTTATTTCTTCCATTTCGTTGAAAATAAATTCTGCACTGTTTATTGCATCTGATAATTATTCACATTGTTTATTTTAGTTATTTATTTATTTATGTAATTATTTCAATGGCATGTCAGTGATAAGTTAAAGGCACAATGTGCTCTAAACAGAGAAGGTTTTGTTTCTAACAAACTTGGAGCTAGCAACCGAATGATTCGGCGCTATTATGAACTCCAGTTTTACAATGTTACGTAGTGGTAAATACTTTTTTGGTAGTTGTGTATTAGAGATTCTTTTGAATTCGCTTTAGTCAAAATATAAAGAATGGAGTATAGATATATTTCAGCATGCATTTATCCTTCCATAAGTGCTCATAAAATAGTAAACATTCCATTTCTTTTAATGAATGCATACTGAGTAGACAAAATATTAAATGTGTATTTGTTTTTACACTACAAATTCATGCCTTTTTTTTTTTTTTTTTTTAATCTTGATATTAAATAAGTCCAAACTTACATCCATAAAGCCTTATTAAATTGTTTTTCAAAAGGTTAGTACTAGACGAAACTTTCTGTTTACTGTTATTATGGAAATTAATTATTTAAATGTTAAAAGTATTGTGATTAATAGCAAATTTTGGACCTCTCATAACTCGGAATTCTTTTTTCAATTTTACTTATTTATTTATTTAATTATTTATGAAATTTTTATGAAATTGCGCATTATCATATAATTATAATCGTGATATCTGTAATTAACAAAAATTTATATTTTGTATAATAGGATTTGTTTTTCATTTATCTCATTTCTGTACAGTATTAGGAAATGTGAACGGGCATAATGAAAAATTAAACAGATAAAATTCTTCACAAAGTATTTTATTAAACATACAGAGTATTTTTCACTGGAAGAGAGTAGTGCAGACATCAAAATCTTTATTATTGATCATCAGTTTTGCATTTAATATTTTGTCTATCCAGTTAATATATTTGTGAATGTAACACTATCAAATGCCTAAAGCTTCTATTCCAATAAAAAAAAATGTATTTTGCATTCAAAGCATATATTTATTTTTGCCATCTGGCAGTTATTTTCTATATGTAGCAGTTTTAAATTCATATTATGCCAGGAACAGAGGATACCATACATGCTCTTAAACTATATATATAGATATATAGTGTGTGGACCTCAACTAATGCTCAAAATCATGTAATGCAGCCGCCTTTTGAAGGCAAATTCCTATATAGCTCTGGTGAAATTTTTCATATAAACTATGTGACTAAGCTTTTATTGTATGTTATGTTTGTTTACCATTGTGATTGTCTGTATAATGTTATGAATAATAAACGTATGAAAGACATCATAAATTAATAATTTTGAGAATAGATCTCATATTTTATTTTACGTTAAACAAAAGACATTTGTAAACATTAAAAATGAATCAGATTAATTTTGAATGTAATGTCATTGGTTAATAAAAAGTTGAATAAAAATATTTGTTACATCATAAAGTAAAGCGTCTAATTTATGCAATATGCTTCATAATCGTCTTATAAAACATACATATAACTATGTGTGTGTCGTTGGAATTCAGGTTCGATTTTTATGGAAGTTATTCAGGATTGAAGTTATTCTCCCAACTAATAGAAAAAAAAATATATTTGAGAATAAATTATGATGGAAACACTTTTAACACATTGTCATTGGGGTTTATATATATTTTCTGCTTTTACATAGCGTAAGAATAAATGATTTTGTAAAGACTTTACAAACATCATCTGAATGATTTTCAAAATGTATTTTTAAATGTTGCCTTCAATTTTAAATTGTTTTTATTTTATTTTATTAAAAAATTTAATTGCTTTAAATTTGTATTATATAGTAAAAAAAAAAAAAAAAAAAATAAAAAATAAAAAAATTAAAAGTATGCAACTTAATATTATTTTAGAAAAATATTTTTTAAAATGATTTGAAAAGTATGACGATTGTGAAACACATGTTTACTCATACAGAATTTATTAAAAAACTCCCCTGTAATTGATATTATTATTATTATTATTTTACAAAATTCATCTTTCTTGATCTATAATTTTTTTTTTCTTTAATCACAAATTGATGTGTGCAAACAAAAATGACAAAGAAAAAATACAGATTGGTTTAACTTTATATTTATTTTTTAATCATACACATTTAAAAGCATTATAGATCAAAATATATCTAATACAACAAAATAATTCAATAGTTTCTCTTTTTTAATGAAAAGTATTGCTGCTATTATTATTTGAACGTTGAAACATGCTCTTTTCAGTCTTGGTAGAGCTCATTAAACATCCTTTGGAAATCTAATATGCGTTGAACAATTTTCTCTAATTTGTCCATTTGAGGTAGAAATGTTAATCTAACAAAAAGGAGAAACAAAATGTTATTTTATAATGAAATTAAAATAGATATTCATATACCACTTATAAATAATGTAACTTTTGCTCATAAAATATTTGTATTAAGGGGACAAGGACGTTGAAATTAATTATTTTTGTTTTACACTCTGTTGCTTTTCAAATCAAGTACCGCCATGAAATCTACCATTTTTATGCATATAGTGTGTTTTAAATCATAAAAAGTAATTTTTGAGATAGAAAAGCCTGTTTTATGGGAAAAAATAATACAAAATAATGCCTAATTTTAAAATGTTCCATGCTGATACTAAGTTATTTTAAACCTCCAGATGTTTCACTGTGTGTCTTTTGCATGTAATTAAACACATCTGTGCATTGAATTTTTTATGCCTTAATTACAGCATCACTTACAAACAAACAAAAAAAAAAGTTTAAAATTTGAAATCTTTCTGAATTTTTGTCATATGCGACTGAATTTAAAAGTTCGTAATAAATGTAATGGTTTCTTGTTTTCAAAATAAATGCCCAGTTTTGTCAAAATACACTGATTAACATTAACACAAATTTTTAAGAGGTTGGATGAAAGCAAATTATCAGGGAGCATTATAAGGAATTAATTATTCCCGAAATTTGGAATCAAAGAAAAATAAATTTAGAGTTTAAAATTTTGTAAAAATAATTTGAAACAATGTTTGAGAAATTAAATTATAAGAAAAACCTTACATTACAGCTTCATGGAAGACTGAGTATCTGCTTTCGCGAGGGGCCCTCTGCTTCCTCAGCGCAGTTCCTCGTTGTTCGTGCCGCTGGTAGTGGATGTTTTCTTCTATCTTTTTTTCTCTCTTCGAGGAGATTGGCGCCACTGTCGGTCCAAGCCAGCATTTGATTCGTTGCCATTACAGGAATATTTTTTTTAATCGGTACAAGATTAAAACAGCACCAAAATGATATAAAATAGGGAAAAAGCACTACCACCTTAGCAAAAACTCATCTAAATAACAGTATCGATATTCAGTTCAGTCAAACCACAAAAATCGCAAATTACAATAACCTGGATTATGCATCCTTCTGCGAAACAGTAGAAATTATTCACAATTTAAATTCCTGCAATGGCAACTAATGTCGGCTAGCTTGGACCGACAGCGGCACCATCTCTTCGAAGAGAGAAAATAAGACAGAAGAAAACTTCCACTACCAGCGGCACGAACCACGAGGATGCGCTGAGGAAGCAGGGGCCCCCCTCGCGAAAGCGGCTACGCTATCTTCCACGAAGCTGTAATGTAAGAATTTTTCTTATAATTTAATTTAGTTAAGTATGCTTCGTTTTAATAATTTAAATAAGTTAATGTTTGAGGAGTTGTAGAATGATATTATTTATAAAATATTACGTAGCTTATTGCATTCTATAATAACTATGTAGATATTTTAGTTGCATCGATTTTGATAATTTTTATCATCCCTTGTCCTCTTAAAATGTTTAGAGAAAAGTAAGATTAAGAATATACTTAAAGCAGAAGCTTTTTAACATAAGCAAATAGGTACTACAATATTCGTTCTTCTCCAGATATTTACACTTTATTTTTAAGCTTTGACCGCTTTTCTAGCTGTTTATTTGAACGATCTTTTCAAAAAACATTTTAATCATTATTTTTTATTTAATGTTATAAATAAAAAGTTAAAAAAAGAAATCTATTAAAGTCGCTCAAAACTTCGCTTAGTCTCCGTTGCCTTCGGCAATGTCTTCCCCGCCCGTGCTATTTCGAATCCAGGTCCCAACTGTCTGCAGTAACGCCTTACCTCAGCACTTTAATTTGGATGTTTATTGGCTGACAGTTGGTGCTGCTCTTTTTCAGGAGCTACATTTTTTACAGATCTATAACTCAGCAGCTAATGAACATTTTAGTTTTGGCATCATGTATTAACGAAACTCAGTTTTTCGAGCTACTTAAAAAAAGATATCACCAGAAAGTGAAAATTTTTATTGCAATCGAAACATTCCAGTATCAAAAAAGAAAATAAATAAATAAAATTAAATATTTATATAATAAAATCGCGATTATATAATGCATTAAATATGCATTGACTATGAAAGAATGGAAAGCAATTGAATAAATAAAAAATAAATAGCTTAGTAACCGTTGTTAAGAATACAGACGACTGAAATGAAAGAACTCGCAGGTTTAATAAAATTTAAGAAAATGAAACAGAAAAATCAACGAAAGTAATCGGAAAAAATATTTAAAAATTCAAATTCGAAAATAGGAAATAGAAAACATCGATGACGTGCACTCCTGCATGGTTCAAGCTATCCTTTTCCACCCTTAGTAGTTGTACGATCAGTGGTCTGAGCTCCAGAGTGCACACAAACAGACAGACACATTCATACACAGAAGCCTCTCTTTATTTCATAGATGATACATGGAACACTCTGCTTTTATAACACAAATCAAGAGGGGGAAAAAAAGAGAATTATCTGTAATTCGTTATTTGCAAGAATCAACTGAATTCGTAAACCGCGAATATTTACTAAATTGATGCATCTCTGAATACAACATTGTATGTTCTGAATAATCATTCCCTCATTATTGTTCACTATTAAAAATAATAGTTCAACGTTCCACCAAAAGAATGGTGTTAAATAAGCATTTTTAGCATATTTTGGTGCAAAGTTTTACTATTACACTGGTGCTTACTACTGAAATGGTACCAATAAAATGGTGAAACATTTCACCAAAATATTGGTTGCAGCTGATTGGAGCCATTTTTCTGGTGAAATGTAGAATTTTATTTTTAAGAGTTTGCATGCTAATCGTTTTTATTTGAAATTTGTTCATAAATTTAATACGTATACGTGTAATATATTTATTACAAAGTTTTATAAATACAGAAAAACATACCTGAAATGGTATGTGCCAGGTCTCTGGCCGAATAAACACCCCGGTATTACACATATGCCTGATGATTTTAACAATTCCATGGTGTAAAATTCATCTGGATTTTGATTTCGATTCTACAAATTAAAGAGAGTATATGAGAAAAGATAAATATAAATTATAAATTATAAAAAGACTAAAGAAAGAAAAGGGACAAAATCAAGTGAAAATACAAAAATTTCAAGAAATTGTATAATAAAGAGAAAATAAACATTTAGTTTTAATATTTCAGTGGAGTTGTTTAAAAAATTCATTATTGACAAAAAACTGATTAAAATTATGCATATTCAAATTCCTATATTTCCACAAATTAACATGAAGCATTATGTACACACATACATAATATATATAGTATTTTTTAAATTGTTACATATTATTTATTTTAATTTTTCTAACCTCTTTATAATTTTTAAGTAAACGAAATTCAGACCACAGAAATTACAAATAAGCTTTAACATTATTAAACAGAGTGGATTTCCTTTTCCTTTTTATTAAAATTTAAGAATTGTTTAAACGTATTACAAGTATTTTTTACAATATTCCTTAAAGTAACACTAGCAAAAATGCCGTTTAATCGATTTCATATTTCTTATTAATTGTCTACTTTAACAGTTACTGAATTCGTTTATAGATTTCTTAATTATGTAAAATAATACATAAACTATTATTATTTGTGCTTGACAGTTTGATAGAACAACTAAATCAATGGCATTTTAGTCTGTGACATGATTTAAGTAAAATCTGATATTTCACACGGACTTTAACTGTTAATGTCTGTTATATATGGAATGAAGAAAAGAAATCTAGAAAAAATCTAGAGTAAATGCTATTTTTTAAGAAATTGAATAATGAAGATAGAAAAAAGCAAATTCAGCTTGAATATTTTGTTTTGGGAATATTTAAAAAATTATTATTGAATTAAAAATTATTACTTTAAAAATGATTATTGAGAATGATTAAACTTATAGGCAGCAAAATTAATACATTTTTCATAAATTTATCATATAGAAATACATAATATATTATATGTAACTTTTTGAGGATTTAATTTATTTATTTTAATTTTCTAATCTATGTCTGTTTTTATTTATGTAAACAACATCACACTTATTTTTTAAAAAATCCTTAACAAGCTCCGATATAAAAGTAAAAAGCATACTTTTTATCACATCTTTCATTAAATGACTACATTCGAAAGCTAAAATGACGTTAACAAAAAATTATACTATTGATTTCATATTACTTTCCAGTTGTCTATACTATTAATAAAAAAAAAAGTTTCATGAGAGGTGTCTTATTATGTAAGTTTGCATACATTTCTAAAGTTTAATGCTTTAAACTTTTACCCAAACTGCAGGCACAGTAAATTTCTTGCACCTCATTACTGCACTGTCTCATATACTTTCTGTTACAGAGATATCTATCATAAAGAAAAATTTATTTGATGTTTTGGACTAAAATGTAATAATCAATAAAGGAGTTGATGAATAAATGAGTTGATGATATTTTAGGCATTTTACATAAAGCTGGTGTTGGTATTTTTTCGAACATGTTTAATCTGTAAACAAAATAATATACATAATTAAATATGAAAAAAAAAAAAAAAAAAAAAAAGAGTGTGTGTGTGAGAGAGAGAACTTGAATAATTGAAGTTAGAGTTAACTTGAGCTAACTTAAAACTGTATGATTGTAAACAACTATACAGTTATAAGTTAACTCATATTAACTCTCAAAATAAATATTTCGGGTATATTGCCTGTTTATGATACGCTACAGTTCCAATAAATATTTTTTGTTATGAGAAGACAACCTTAATATTTATTTTTATTTACATATATGAACCAAAAATGCATAATTAACCCCTATAAACATGTACTTATTTATTAGGAAAAATAATTTTTAACCCTTAAAATACAAATTTATCGATCACACTTTCAAATCATGCCTGACTTATAAGGAAAGTGTGAATGAGTAAAATTCCGATTTAAACCAAATCAATCTTAAATTAAAGAGCATGGTCGAAAACATAGGATAGCGTTCAAATTTGCTGCAACAACTCCCCAGGGGGCAAGAAATGACTTAAACTTTTAGATGCTTTTTATGAAAGTCGAAAAAAGAAGACGCCGCTCGCAGAAGCGTGGTGCTGTGGCAAGGTCTTGGATTCGTGTCACGCAGTTCCTGCGTTCGAACCCCGGTGGAACACTTACCTTTTTCTTTTCTTTCCCAAATATGCATATACAGATATATTATATGCATACATTTTAATAAAATAAAGGAAAAAAAAATTACGGAAGACAATTATTAAATTTAATTAAAAATATACAATTTAAATGTTTAATTAAATTATTGAAAAAAAAAAAAAATAATAATAATAAAAATAAAAAAATAAAAAAATAATAATTTTTCTATGTAATTTATATAAATGACGAGTTTAAGAGAAAATAAATTTTAATTACACATTTTTTTTCTTTCCTAAAGTTTCAGTTAATTTTTTTATCAATATTTTATGTCAAAGCCGCTAGTAGCAAATGGTGATCGTCTGCTTTTAAGTTTGTTATTCTTCGTACATAAAAATGAATAATATTTCTATTAAATTATTAAAACATTTTATTTCAAGCGAAAAAATGCTTTTAATTTTTCTTTCTAAATTAAATAAATGAATAATTCAAAGAAAAATATTACCTTTATTTATTTATTTATTTTTGCTTTATATAAATTCTTACTTAATATTTTTTGCTAACGCTGCTACAGCATAAAGCGCCTCCAAAAGTTGATCGTCTGATTTTAATTGAATTATTTTTCATGCGGAAAAAGAAAGAACTTTTACTTATGTAGTCGTTATTGTGATAAATTTTCGTTTATACGTTGCGATTATAAATTGAAAAAGGCTTATGTTTTGATCATTTTTTTATTTCTAATCATAGTAATTATTAACTTGACACTAAATTTGTAAATTTAAGCATATATATATATATATATTCCCGTAAAGAGATAATTTTACCGTATATTCCTTAATAATATCTTTGTATAGAGTATATTTATTTTTAATCTCATAATTATTTTCTCTAAAATTATTCACTTATTTTAATATTTTGTTTTATTTCATTTATATATATTAATAATAATATTAATAAAAAAAAAAAAAAAAATACGAGCAGTCGGTTGGGTTCGATCTCACGACCTATACTCTAACCACTGTCCCACACCGTCTTGCTAACAGAGTCTCTTTTGTAAGTTTTTACAGAAACAACTAAAACTTTTAGGGTCGTTTTCTCGCTCCATGGGGGGTTGTTGCAGCAAATTTGTACGCTACCGTATGTTTTCGACCATGCTCTTTAATTTAAGCACGGTTTTGTTTAAATCGGAATTTTACTCATTCATACTTCCCCTGTTAGTATCAGAAATTCGACATCAAATCGACATCGAGTATCATTTTTAGTCATTCATCACATCTTGCATTTATGGTTTCATTTCCGGTCTTTTATTTACGGCAGTTGGATTAAGTAAATATTTTGTTTATCTTCTTATTGCTATAATTTCTTTCATGATAAACAGGACTGCTCTCTTAAAGATTCTCTTTAAGGATAAGTTATAATAAAATTGCGTTTCTGTCATTCAGTAAATGAACGCTTTATAAACAATAGTGTTTGCATCAGTGTTGCCAGATTGGGGGCATTTTTTATTCAATATCCACCACTAAATTTTAATTGTAATGGTTGCTTAATCACTTCATAGCTTAATCGTCTATTATACATATCAAACATCGCGTCTAAAAATTATTGGCAAAAGTTAAATAAAAAATGTCTCCAATCTGGCAACGCTGGTTTGCATGAACTTCCTTTTGTAGTTGCTTAAATTTGTCGTCTATTAAAGAAAAAAAAAATGAATCGCTAATTTTTTTTAATTATAACAACAAACTCGCATATGACAACAATTTGGTATGAAAAATGTAGATAACCTAAAAATTAAATTTATTAGATGAGTCTGGCAACTTTCATAATATCGTTACTGTTTTCATTTCGGAATACAGAGCGGATGTAAAGAATTATATAGAAGATATAAAAATTCACGATGTTAAAATATAACTACACTGTTAAAAATAATAGTTCAATGTTTTACCCTAGAAAAGGAGCAAATTAAAAAAAATTAGCTGCAACCAACATTTTAAGAAATTTGGTGCAACATGTTTCATCATTGTACTAGTGCCATTTGAATAGTAAGCACCATTTTAGTGGTGCTTATGTTTCAAATAGCACTACTAAAATGGCGAAACATGTAGCACCAAATTTCTTAAAATGCTGGTTGCAGCAAAACCTTTCTAATTTGCACCATTTCTAGGGTGAAACATTGACCTATTATTTTTAACAGTGTACTTATATTAAAACGGTAAAGAAAACTAATGTGGTTTGCATAGATTATGAACACTTTTCAACTGTACATACTCGTTACATGTTTAATATTTAAGTACCAACTTCGTAATGTCGACTAAAAAGGTATTTTGTTATTTTTTATAGAAGAAGAAAATTTTCGCAAAACATCTTTATGGCTTTAGTTTTTAAGAAAAACCATACAAAATACTGCTTTTGAGTAGTCTTGTATATTATACAAAAACAGCAAGACTGCAAAAATATATTCTATGGCGGAAAGAATCTCAAAGCATTTTTACAGATTTATTTTTAAAGAAGCATTAAAAAAAAATTGCATTTGTGTGGTCCTGTGCTTCGTCTAAAATCTGTTTGCGCACAGTATAGCGCACTGCAAAAATTCTTCTTATAACTAAAAGTTTGCATTGAACAATTTTTATTTATATCGCTAGATGAATATGAGCAACTTTGTGGTGTCCAGTAAATCTATAAACTACTAATATATAGTGTATATATATATATAGTGTATATAAATATATTAGTTTAATAAATGAACAGCATATACTAAAAATAACATTATATTCATATTTATTACTGCTTTCTGCTTTAGTAGGTCTCCAAAACATAATTCTCAACAATTAATTTTCTAAGAAGTTTTTAAATGGGTTTTTCAAATCAAGAATTAAGAAGAAAGTGAAGAATGAAACGAAAAAATTAGCATGAAAATAAAAACGCCATTTAAAAACAAATCACCAAACTTTTTTTTTCTGTGTAGTAAAAAGACACATTTGATTAAAGAGAGAGAGAGAGAGAGAGAGAGAGAGAGAGATTTGAAAAAATTCTTTGGTGTTTTTTCTCAATACATCCTTTCCTCAATATATTATTTTAAGAGCATAAGTGGCTTGATTATAACGATTAAAAAATGGCAGCGTCTTCGATTTTTTAGTTTTTGGTGTTTTAAAAATTTTTCAAAAATGAATTTTTTAATGCTCAAATATTATTTCATATTCAGAAACTTTTAAAATGCTTAATCTGTTATTTAATTTACATATGCATACATAATTTAAAAATCTGTATTTATTTTACAGTTCCATGTAAGTAAAAATATGCACTATACCAAAATACTTAAGCTCGGTAATGTTGATAGCCGTTATTATTAGACATCTTAAAGTTATTGGAAAATTTTAAAAGCCTTATTATACGTAGAATTTGATGAACGTAAATACTTAATTTCCCCTTTAAAAAAAAAATAAATAAATAAATAAAATAATTAAAAAAAAACATTAAATACGTTAATTTGTTAAAAGTAGCTTTCAGTAGTGTTTATGTAGGAAAAGGGGGACCTTTTCTATCATATAAATAAACAAACAATGCTGTTGCAATTGTAAATAAATGCCAGCCACACTGCATTTGCACGGAAAAAAAATGCAGAAGAAACATAAAAGAAATACCCAATCACAAGTGGGAAACAACAGGAAAATTTACTGACGTCATTTAATAAAAGGACAAAATTAAGATAGTCAAACACTTCAAGGAACGTGTGCGTCGGACTGGAGTATTCAAATAATCGGATATGGCTTCCAGACTACTATAATACTTTTAGTAGTTGGGCAAGACAATATTTTCTTACAAGGTATTATTTTTAAAATAAGTGCCTTTTTTTAACAAAACATGTTTCGAGCTACTTTTATAATTTCATGTCTTTATGCCATAATCATAAAGAAAATTTCCTTATCTATACAATGGCCAATGTTACAGTGTAAGTGGCAAGATTGTCACCAAAAAGCAGAATGGTTGTCAAAAGAATAGACTTTTAAAAAATTCTGTAAGTCATTCGTACTTGCGCGCTGCTTATTTTTGCACATTTCAAAAACACGTACGTGTAATTTAGTGGAATATCAACCGCTTTGCTCCCATGAAATTGTCATATTCAAAATGTCTTCTTATTAATGGCAGCCATTTTAGATAGCCAGACAGAAAATTCAGCGAACTAACTTTAATTCCTTGAACATGGTTTATGTTTGATTTTCAACTGTCATGTGAAATATATCTTATTTTAATAATTCAAGAAAAAAAATATATGCAGGGTTCATAGAAAATTTGCGAGGAGGCCTTTATCTCCGCAACCATTGGTCGCAAGCATATACTTACAAAATATTTTTAAAAATGCAAGCATTTATGATATAGCCTGTATAAATTAAAAAAAAAAAAAAAAAAAAAAAAAAATTTTTGAAAATGGCAAAAACTAACTTTTATATAGTTCCCATGTCCCTACAGTCATATTTAGAAAAAATTGACACTTATCCTAACAAATATAACCCAAAAAGTTTTACTTATGTGCTTAAATTTGACCGATATATTTAGATTCAAAATTTGAGATTCTTTTCTAGATTTTTTCGGTCTTCATTAAGAAATCGGTTTAAAAAATTCTTATTGAAACCCGAGAAAATGCGTAAAATTCCCAAACTTTGAAACTAAATTCCTTCTTACGACCTTACTTTCCACCCTGTATACAAGATTAAAATATTTCAAATCCTTTTGAACCCCATATAAACCAACAAAATAAAAAAAATTATTGTCGGAATAACAATGTGCTATCTGTGAAATATAATTTTTGAATACTAGAAAAATATTTTAGAATACCGCAAGCTGAAAAAAAAAACCCAATTAATATATTAATAAAATAATAAAATAAAAATATTTAACACTTTAAAAATAAGCTTCGAGAGGAAAAAAGTGCTAGCAAGCAAAAATTACAGCACAGCACTTAAGCTGTATCGTAAGCACAATTAATTATATGCTTTTCATAGTATCTATTCAAAGTAAATGCCTATTTAGCATGCAGACAAAAATGATATTGTGTTCTTTTTAATTGATTAAAGAAGCAAAATTAAAAACGTTACTGTATTTAAACTAAAGTCTTTGATAAAATAAATTTAAGTAAAAAAATTATCATTTGACAGAACGTAGCATATAACTAATTTATATTCTCGCCTTACATGATATTCTCGAAAAAAATGTTTAGCCTATAAATGACTTTAAGAAAATGCATTTAATTGAGAGAAAAAAATATTTAATTATGTTTATTAAAAAAGTTTAAAAAAAAAATTAGTTTTCATTATTAAAAATTATTTTAATTATTTTTCTGAAGAAATTATTAAAAAAAAAAAAAAAAAGGTTTAAAATGTCACCATTAGGAAAATACGTGAGTGGGGATGAGTAATAGAAAACAGAGTTGTAAAAAATGGAAAAGTGGGGACAAATCAGTTTGGTGTCTCCAGTTTCAAAATAGTCAATAAAAACAAAAGAAAAAACCGTGCGCAATCATCAATTTTAAATTATAAACTGCAACAAAAGCTTTACTTAAAAAAACAACACCACATATTCCCCTAGAGGTAAACTTTGTAACATTTTTTTTTCGGAATCTTTTGTTCACCGTCTTATTTAATTTTCCTACAAAATCTGGTTCTATTTTTGCAATTAGATAGCACTACAGAACATTTTAAGCACTTTCAATATAATTATGGCCACACTGTATAATTAAATTAAGTAATCTGTGACATCTTTAAAAAAGATATAAAAAGAGTTAACAATAGTTTTAGTTTAATATGAAAAAATTATTCAAACTTACCAAAACAGTATTCATAGAATATTGTCCAAAATAGTAACAGGAAATAAGACCATTACAGTGAGAGTGAAGCCACAGATATATGTCAAATGCATACAAAGAGACCATTAAAATAAAAATGATCAGTGAAACAAGATGGAACAAGGAGATGGTTTTTCCCTGATGATAAATCTCCACTGGCGCATTTCGAATTTTTAGGTTGATTTCTTTAGATATCGACCTATTGCAATCACTTCGTTTATGTATCTATCTATCTATCTATCTCTATATCTATCTCTCTCTATATATATATATAATTAAAATTTTGTCATCACGTTAACTCCCGAAATAATACTCGAAATCGAACCAAATTTGGACAGTGAACTAATCTTATAAATATCTTGGATGAGTTCGTTAACCAAGTTGCTCTGACTTTTTGTTTTCAAGTGGCAACCACTTGAAAATTTCAAACCGACATTGTAAAAAGCATGTTTAAAGCAAGATTTCCTTGAATTTTGATGTAAATACAGGCCACATAAGAGTCTCAATGAAGTTTATTAATGAATTTTATCCGCCATTTTTAATAAAGTGGCAGATATTTTAAGTTAAGCGGGACCACTTGAAATCAGGCTACCACTTGAAAATTTAAAATCACTATAACTTCCGAAATAATACTCCAAATCCAACCAAATTTAGACAGTGTCTTAACTTATCTTATAAATATCTTAGATGAGTTTATTAACCAAGTTGCTCCGCCATTTTGTTTGCAAGTGGAGACCACTTGAAAATTTCAAATTCAAATTGTAAAAAGCGTATTCCGAATTTGTTTGAAATTTGATGTAAATACAGACCACATAAGGGTCTCAATGATTTTTATTAATGAAATTTATCCGTCATTTTTAATAAAGTGATAGATATCTTAAGTTAAGCGGGGCCACTTGAAATCACGCTACCACTTGAAAATTTAAAATCACAATAACTTCTGAAATAATACTCCAAATCGAACCAAATTTGGACAGTGTCTTAACTTATCTTATAAATAACTTAGATGAATTTGTTAACCAAGTTGCTCCGCCATTTTGTCTTCAAGTAGAGACCACTTGAAAATTTCAAGTTCAAATTGCAAAAGCGTATTCCGAATTTTTTTTTTTAAATTTTGATGTGTACATACATTACAGAAGTGTCTCAAATAATTTTATTAATGAACTTTATGCGCCATTTTTAATAAAGTGACGCATATCTTATGTTGAGCGGGACCACTTGAAATCAGGCCACCACTTGAAAATTTAAAACCATGATAACTTCCGAAATAATACTCCAAATGGAACCAAATTTGAACAGTGTCTTAACTTATCTTATAAATATCTTAGATGAGTTTGTTAACCAAGTTGCTCCACCATTTTGTTTTCAAGTGCAGACCACTTGAAAATTTCAAATTTCAAATGTAAAAAGCGTATTCCGAAATTGTTTGAATTTTGATGTAAATACAAACCACATAAGGATCTTAATGAAGTTTATTGATAAACTATATCCGCCATTTTTAATAAAGTGGCAGATATCTTAAGTTAGCGGGGCCACTTGAAATCAAGCTCCCACTTGAAAATTTAAAATCACGATAACTTCTGAAAAAATACTCCAAATCGAACCAAATTTGGACAGTGATATTATTATATAATTATCTTGAATGTTTTCACTGGGCAACTTGTCCCGACATCTTGTTTCTAAGTTCCAGACACTTGAAATCACACTGCCACTTGAAAATATGCCATCACGATAACTTTTAAAATACTATACTGATTCAAATAAAAGATGGAGAGTAAACTTATGGTTCAAATATCTAGGATAATTTCACTTGGTGACTTGATCCGCAATTTTATTTCTAAGTGGCGGCCACTTGAAAATTTGTTATTATGGTAACTTTAGTAATACAGAATCAATTCGCATCAAATTTGGGTAGTGGATTTATCATTCAAATATCTAAGATAAGTTCTCTGGGCATCTCACTCCACTTTTTTTTACAAGTGGTGCCACCTGAAAATTTCTTATGATGATAATTTTTGAAATACTGATTTAATTTAAACTAGAACGGGACAATGAACTTATCGTACAAATATACTGGATGATCTCGATGGGCAAGTTGTTTTGCTATTTTGTTTCCAAGTGGAAGCCACTTAGACTGCCACTTGAAAATTTGCCATAAGAATAACTTTTGAAACACGGCTTTGATTTAAACCACAGTTGGACAGTGAACCTATGCTTCAAATATCTTGGATGTGTTTGCTTGGCAACTTGTTCCACTGTATTGTTTCCAAGTGGCGGCCACTTGAAAATTTGTTATCACGGTAACTTTAGAAATACTTAATCAATTCAAATCAAAGTTGAAAAATGGATTTATCATTCAAACAGCAAAAATTTTGAAAATTCACGTAACTCGTGAACCAATCACGTTATTGCGTCCAAATTTTGGTATATCGATAAAAAGTATTTTCTCGCCAAAAAAGTTGCATTGGGGAAAAGTCGCCAAATTTGGCGCCAAATCCATTATCTGCGTTACTGGATCTTTTTAATGCGTTTCTAAGGAAAAATTAGGCTATTTTAATGCTAAAACAAACTAGAAATGCAGAAAACTAACATTTTAGCTGCTTACTAAGCCTCTTTGAAAGAATTTCTTCAAAAAAAAAATTATTTTCAAATTTGCAACGATATCTTAGATGAGAAACTTTCTCTGCCATTTTGGTCGAAGTGACTTAACTTTTCACTTAATTTTTAAGACAACTTGATTTTTCAACACGATGACTTTTGAGATTTTGAATTAATTCGAACTATATATATACAGTAGACTTATCTCACAAATACATTTTATATATTTGTCAACTTAACCCAACATTTTGTTTCCAAGCGCCGGCCACTTGAAAATTTTAAATTCACATAAAAATGTATTTATGAACCGATTTGCTTAAAACTCCATATGTGCATAGCCTACATCAATATTTCTACCAAGTGCATTAATAATTTCTAGCCGCCATTTTGAAACAAAATGACGGCTACTTGATAAGGAAAAAGAAATCAACCTACCCTTCCGAAAAAGCCGGAAGGACTTGTTTAATCTTTAAAATTGTTTCTTTTAAATTGTTTTTAATTGTTTCACTCTCTCTATAATGTTCTTATTTCCTGTAATCATTTTGGACAGTATTCTAGAAATACTGTTCTGGTAAGTTTATATAATTTTTTCACATAAAATTAAATATTAATTGATTTTGGTTATTGAGTATCTCGGTGGAATTTTATTACGTGTTATTCTAAATTCTATTACTTTTTTATTACATATATAAAGTCGCCAGCAAAATTATTGAAACACTAGCAATAATTCCTACTTAAAAGGTGGGCACCTAATACAGTTTTGTAAAGTAAATATTTGTCGAGTCATGGTCTTTGTCTTATGCTGTTTATAAAAAAAGTAAGTTGATGATAAAAATTAGCAATCAAACTAAAAAAATGTATACGAAAAGTGTGGATGCCTGCTTTAATAATTTTGCTGCCGACTGTATATATATATATATATATATATAAAGGCGGACAAAAAACACTGCCTTATCCGTGAAAAAGTGTGTAAATAATGTTTTCATGCATATGTTTTATGCAATAATGATATTGTTACGATAAAATAGAGTTGTAGGATTAATCTCTATCACATTTTATTAGCATTAATAAGTTATTTATACTTAATTATTTGGTAAAATGAAAAAAAGATGAAAAGTGTAATATTTTAGAAAATGTGGAACAAAGAAATAGATACACAAATTTTGTAGTTTATGTAAATTCTACATAACTGCAGTCATGTTACGTACATTTAGATGTTTATACACACATGAGGATCACTTCAATATTTAATAGATCTTCCACGAGCGGTGATAACAGCCTTGCAAAGGTGCATCATAGCTTCTGAATGCAAGCATAACTAATTTCATGGAACCAGACTCTAATAATACTTTCCTGCAATCTTATTTTAGTAGCAAGATTCTTAGCAGCAATTTTTGTACCCATTACATACCAACAATTTTCAATGGGATTCAGGTCAGGACTATTCTCAGGCCAGCCTGAAACTTTAATGCCAGATTTTTTTTTTTTTTTCAGATAGGCCTGCACCTAAGGGAGGAAATAGGGAGAAAATTATTTTTCCAATATCCGTAATGTTGTCGAGATGAAAACTTGTAAATTAGGCAACAAAATCCTTCATGAATAAGTTAGATTGTACTTACCTATTTCGTTACATGACAGGGTGCAACGTCCTGCTGAAATATGCGAATTCCAGCACCTTTCAAATGGTCCTGAATAACTGTCTTTAAACGTTCTTCAAAGATCTTGGTATAAACGAATGCATTCACAGCTCTAGTAATAAATTTCAGGCGTCCAACTCCTTTGCTGGATATGCATCCTCAAATCATTTAGCTGGCTGGGAATTTTACAGTAGGCGATATGTAGTCTGCATGATAAGCTTCACTTTGTTTCCGAACATACTGCTTACCGCCCAATCTATTTGGGTTGAACTTAGATTCGTTTGACAAAAACTGAGTCTCACTGAGCCTTTGCCCATGAGACATGCCATTTTTATCGCTTCTGCATATTTTTTTGTAAGTAAAAGCTTTTTCATGGGACGATACGCATGATGACCACATTGGTAAGGCGTCTTTGGACAGTTACTACGCTTAACCTTTTGAAAGGGACTGTGACAGCATCTGTAACGCTTCACCATAGGATTTCGTAAGAGTCCCTCTCAAAAGGTTAAATTAACCTAACAGCTTTCTCAAATTCGACTTTTAAATCAGGAGCACATGCATGACGATTTCTGAGAGGCATCCGTTTCAAATATCGCTCATCAGAATTTGTGGACCCCCTATTTCGACCGACCCGGTCCTTCTCTCAGCATTACCAGTTTAACGTTTTAGTTTAATCGTTCTCCAAACTGTCATTTGATTACAACCAATTGTTTTAGCGATCACACGTGCCTTCACAATATTCTTATTTAACAACTCTACAAGTATCATACAGATACTTTTTTTTCTTTTCATCAATTGAACGTACGAAGTCATTGCTTAAATAACGAGACAAATGATCGCTTTCCCCTTCCGCCGCACTATTTTCAGACATCGAATGACACAATACTTCGAAGTACTGTATATAATGCAATAAGAATATGGAATGATACCATATCTTGCTTTGCAGTAACTACGATAATTTTATGTGAACTGTGAACAAAACAATACATTAAAATTACAAAATGTTTATTTTTCTAGGTGATGCAGTTTTTTTCCTCCACTGGATGTGTATATATACATATATATTAGCTTGTTAAATGTATATAACAAAGCAAAACATATCAGAAAATTCATACATACTTCAGCTTCCTTCAAAGCTTTTTTAGATAGATGGATTCTTGGATAGACATACATGGCACCAATTACATTATTGCAAGATAAACCTTCCACACTATTAAACATTTGATAGCAGTACTGAGCTCTAAGTTTCAGAGATTCCAATATACTTGACTTTTCCTATAACGAAATAAGTATTATTTATATTTTCAGTGCAAATTTTACGAATGGGACACTTTCAGAATACATGTATTGTGCCATAAGTTCTGATACAAAAATCTGAGATCTTCTGCTGTGATACAAACTCAGCAGACGATAAAATAATATTTTAAATTTCATCGTTAGAGATTGTCTGCAACATTAGACCTTAGACTAAGAGGTTATCGAAGAATAACTGACCAATTTTCTTACAAATGAATTAAAGCTCCAGAAGTACCTTAAAGCAAAAGTATTGTTGCGACGGTACGCTCATAACGGCGATAAAAGAATTCTGTTTACGGACGAGAAAATTTTTGACGTAGAAGAATCTTTCAACCGCCAAAATAATCGTGTATACGCAAGGACAGCTCAAGAAGCTAAAGAGAAGAAAAAATGCGTACAGAGAACTCTTTTTCCAGCTTCCGTAAAGGTTTGGTGGGTCGTCAGAGAGATTCCTTTTTGCGTAAAAGGAGTGAAAAACACGCAAAAGTTTATCAGGACACTATCTTAGAACCAATAGTGAAGCCCCTGAACGTAAAATTGTTCAATGGACACGATTGGACTTTTCAATAAGACAACGATCCTGCTCATAAAACGAAGTCGTCCCAGCTGTGGTTGAAAGAGAATGTGCCAGACTTCATAGAAGCCAAAGAATGGCCTTCCAGCAGTCTAGATTGGAATCCACTCGACTATGAATTGTAGTCAGTGTTGGAGGCAAAGGTGTGCCAAAAACGGCATCCCAGTTTGAAAAGTTTTGAACAATCTTTAAGGAAAGCAGTGATGGAAATTCTCATGGAAGAAGTGCGTACCTCGATAGATGATTGGCCAAAAAGACTTAAAGTCTGTGTGCAGTAAAAAGGTGATCATTTTGAATAAAAAGGTGCAATATGTTAAATTTATATATAAAATAAAACATTAAGAAGATTTAGTTTAAAAACTGATTACAAAGTTTTTATTTTAAATTCTTTATTATTCTATCAGAACTTATGGCACTACTAGGTACCTGCAATAGCTACGCTAGCGTAAATTATTTGCATTACTCCACATAAAATAAAAACAATTACTTATGTTATATTAAATGGAATAAAGACTCAAGGCTATGAATGATTGTTTTACAAAATATTGATACAAATAGTTTTTGTTTGAACGCCAGTGTTGCGATAAAAATATTCCGGAAGAAGTATCTTCACGAAAATATACTTAAAAAAAAAAAAAAGAATATTCGGCACTTGATGTCAGTGTTCTCATTGTAATGTTTAATTGATTAATCGTCGTAATAACCAATAACAAAATATGTACCATTAACAAAATTCTAGAACTTTAACCCTTTATCTACTGCATTATGAAACAGACAAAAATTGTGTTTGAAACATATATTTTTAGTTACTAAAGAGCATTATTTAAAGATATATACGTTAAAAATTATGCATTTCACCTCATCGTAGTAATTAATAAGAATTTTGTGAGGTCGTACTTTAGTGTACCACTGGTACATAGAGGTCGAAAAAAGTATTTCGACATGAGAAAAGTGTAAAGAAATATTTACTTTTTATATTCCTCATATTTTTTCTAAGATTAGTGATATATTCTTCAAATAATATAGGAATTAATTATAACACACATGAAGATCGGGAAAAATAACAAGCAAGAACAGCAAGTGCACTTCATAAAATCCTTTATGGAACAAAAATGGCTATATGTATCGTTTAACGCTTTGTAGTGAGATTAAAGTGAGGTACATCTGTTCCTTTTTTATAAATATCTTTGACATTTCTTCTATAAATTTGATTTTATACTCTTTTTAAAAGTAATGCTACTTTAAAGTACCGTCAGTAGATAAAGGGTTAAGGGCTCAACTTATTTTTCTTCTTCAAATATCACAAGTCGAATTTTCTCTTGTTGGGATATTGAGGTGGAGAATTTCTATGGAGACTTCTCCACACGGTAGCATGTTCCATACCGGTTATATATCCTGACATGTTCCGACCAGGCCAGAAAATATCGAAAAGAAAAAAGAGTTTTAAACAAAAATACGTGTAGAATATTCCTGGAGATTCTGTACCTACTGTGAGGTTTTAATCTGGATTCAATTGCGGATCTTTGAATGGATTTCATAAGAATAAACTGAGTAACTACAGGAATTTTACCAATATTTTTAGGTGTAATAGCAAATCGACTGAGCAGATCCTTGGACGATATTTTGTAAATTTAAGTTTTGCTTGAAAACTGTTCCTTATTCCAATTCGATAGCGATTTATTCAAAGTTACTCCAGAACTAGAAAAATACATATCTCTACGGAGTGCGCGACTTCATGCAATTTTTTTAACACGATAAAATTACATTATTATTATTATTATTATTATTTTAAAAAATACTATATATAGTGCTGGGGTTTAGCTTAAAATGAACTATCTTCCATTGTATATTTATAAGCTGATGGGCTTGTCCTATCGTCTGTTATGTAGAATATTTAAAAAAAAATTCTATCCCTTGATTTTGAGAGGAATAAGATAGAAGGGGTTAATACCTTCTATCAGCTATCACATTTTAATAGCGAAACCGCCTAAAGGTGATTGCTCAGTTCTTCAGAGCAATTTCTATAGAAATCGGTATTATATAGTGCTGGAGCTATACCTTACATAACCGTTTGACGGTAAAATTGAAATATCGAATATTCTGAACGAGATTTTTCACAGATAGTACCAATAATATATTACTTTTTTATTGCTATATTGATAATCGTTTCCAAGTTATTTCCAACGAAAATAAAAGAACCATTTTTGAAAGATCGTATTTCTTTTCCTATGAGTCCTTTTCCTAATTTATAGGCAACATTAAGTTTATTATTAAGTTATCTTATAAGTTACGTTAATGTTACCATTAAAATATATTGCACTTTGTTTTATAACTATTATATTTTTTAAAATATATATATTAATCTTTTGTTGTTGTTTTAACAAAAAATTCAGTTATATTGTACAGTCGGCAGCAAAAGTATCCGAGCACTAGCAATAATCCCTGTCTAAAAAAAGTACACTTAATACTGCTTCGTTAAATAAATCCTTGTCGATTCATGCTCTTAGTCAGTCTAAGAACATGATTCGACAAGGATTTATTTAACAAAACAGTTTTAAGCGTATATATATATATATATATATATATATATATATATATATTAATATCAGAATTATTGGCTAGTGCTCGGATACTTTTGCTGCCGACTGTACAAAGTATTTTCAAAATATAATAAAATAAACTTACTAATTGAAACAATTCATATGAAGGTTCATGAGGAAGAGGTGGATTTGTAACGCAGTACATAATTATCTAAAAATAAAAATAAATCGAATTAAAAGTATGAAGCATTTGTTCATACTTCTATTAAGAAAGAATATTAATAAGAACTGTTAATATACAAACTTTTCAAATAAATTAATTTGTTACAGTGGCTTTGTAGAGAATATATATATATATATATATATATATATATATAATTAAGGATTAAAAAAAAAACTTGAAATTTTGAAAGTTATTTTGAACATTAGAAATAAGTAGTCTAATTAATTTAAATATTTTAAAGTACTTGCGGAATATTGTTTTCTTTTTTAATTTTAATTTCCCTAGAAACATAAAAGTTAGAAGAAGAAAGAAATAGGAGAAAAAAATGAAATAAAATTCTATCTTTTTAAATAAAGTGTAAGAGTATTTAATGAAATTCTTTAAAAAGTAAATATAAATAAAATTTTATTTTATTGTCTAAAAATATTTTAAAAATGTAAGACTTCTGAATATTTTCAACTGACGTTTTGCTTAAGTAAATCTCTATAAGTGATTTTACGATAATTCGTATTTAGATAATTATATTTAGTTTCATATAAAAGTTTAATGAAATATAACAACAATCTTGAAAACGTTACGTGAAGCTAGCTTACAGACACAAAAGTGAGAAAGATTTAATTAAACAACGGGCTTTAAAAGATTTAGTTCACGAGTTATAGTTTCATAATACGAAATGTAAAAAAAAAAGGAAAGAAAGTAAAGAAAAAGAAAGGAAAAGGAAAAGAAAAGATATTAGCTTGTGTATTTTTATGTACAGTCGGTAACAAAAGTGTCCGAACACTAGCAAAAATTCCTATGTAAAAAAAGTACACTTCATACGGTTTTGTTAAATAAATCCTTATCGAAATCATGTACTTACACTGACTAAGAAGACGATTCGACAAGGATTTATTTAAGAGAACAGTACTAAGAGTGCTTTTTTTACATAGGAATTTTCCCAAGTGTTCGGACACTTTTGTTACCGACTGTACATTTGTGTACATCCAAAAAGTATTATTGTACTTTAGAAATTATTTCAAATGTAACTAATGCTCACCTTTTTTTTTTTTTTTTTTTTTTAAACATTGAATAATGAATTTCATAATTATATATATATATATGTATTACTGGAAGGGAAAATTGAAAAAACAATGTTTTGAACTTGTTTGTGGGCACAAAATTAGTCGTAAGGAACAAGTCTGTTAGAAAAACTGTGAGGCAGAATAATGAAAAATTAGGATGAGAAATTCTTGATATGCATTGCAATTTCATTCTGTTTCGTTAATTTATATAAATAAAAATGTAAATGTTCAAAATTGTACATGGGGAGACTAGAGATGAATACAAAAAAGAACACTTTCGGGGATTTTGGAATTTTTGACTTTGATGAGGGGAATCAATTTGGGGAGGTGGGATTTCACAGAATCAGGATTTTAGAATAGAACTGTACCAAAAATGAATTAAAGAGGTTGATAATTGATGTGCGTCTTCTTGTGAATATTTCCAAAGTCCCCCCCCCCACTTTTTTTAAGAATGAGATAGTTACGAGGGGGTAAATTCGACAGCCCCCTTTTTGTCCAGGATATAAGGGAGATGCGGTGACGAATTATTTCTTTATGTGATTTTTTTTTTTCATCCAGCACGCGCTGTGGTGGGAGTTTGCAAAATTTCTTCCCCCCCCCCCTTTGGGGCATAGGGCAAAAAACACTCTTCCGAGCATACTCTGCTTTAAATTATCTAAGAAAGGCAAATTTTGGTGTGCTGTTTGTTTATGTGTACTCAACTGATACTATAAAAGAATTTTATGAATTTTCCCTTCTTTATCCCCTTTGGGGATATGAGGGGAAGGAAATAATTTCTGCAAAATTTCTTTGGGCCCGGGGGCATGTTTCAAAGCGTAACTCTGCTCTAAATTATCTTAAGAGGGTGATTTGTTTATGTGTACCCAATATACACCGTAGAAAAATTTTGCGAAATTTCTCACTTTCCCTTTTGGTGCAGTGAGAAGAAGCAACACGTTTCAAACAAGAACTTAATTCCAAATTATCTCACAAGGAAACATTCAAAAGGTGTCGTCTTCAAAAAATATTCAAAAAAATATATGTGATTCTACTATTCCTAAAGCACCAGAAAGGGAAAAAATTATCGGCTGAAATGAATTACAGCGACCATAAAAAATTATCAAATTTAAGCACATTTGGCGATTTCACATTTTAGGCGATTGATTTTGAGTACTTGGCGGAGAAACAAAACACGGTTCTGTTCGTACACAGCAATCTCGGTGCTAGCGAACTGAACGCATAACAGCGCTAACTCACCAAATATGCTTAATTTTGAGAATTTTTTTGTGGTCGCTGCAATTCATTTCAGCCGATAATTTTTTCACTTCCTGGTGTTTTATGAGGAGTAGAATCACATATATTTTTTCAATATTTTTTGAAGACGACACCTTTTGAATATTTCCTTGTCAGGAAGGTAATTTTCGGTGTGTGGGTTGTTTATGTAAATCCAATACACACTATGAAAAGATTTTACGAAATTTTCAGCTTTTCACCCTTTGAGGGCGAAGGTAAAAAAATACGTTTTCAAGCTTAACTCTGTTCGAAATTATTTCCAGAAGGCAATTTTTGGTGTGTGGATTGATTTTCGGGTATAGAAATCGATTGCACTTACTTGTGCCTGTAAAGTTACAATGGATAGATGGAGAAGGGTGCGCGCAGCGCTTGAGTTGGTACTGGGACCCGAAATAGTGCAGGCTGGAAAGACGATGCCCAAAGCATATGGTGTCTCAATCGAAGTTCGTGAGTGAATACTTTGTTTTTGCGCGCGCACTGAGGTCAAACGTCACTACAAGCAGAGATGGTCAACATTTTACGGGCGAGAAAGGAGCTACTGAAGTCAGCGGAACTGAAGTCTAGGTTTTGACTGATTTCAATGAAAAGTTTTTTAAATGTTTTTTTTTATTATTATTATTTAATTTTTATATTAATAAATGGCATAAAAATTGGAAGAAATGATACTGGAATTATTAGAATTCATTTAAACATTACCATCGAAGCAGGCAAAGCCTGCTAGAGCCACATCAACGGTGCCTGGGGCATCCAGCGTTATAATATGCGGGCTTAAATAATGTATTTCACGTTTCTCCCTGAAAAGTATCTGATAAATGATAAATGAAGATTTAGGCGGCTGAATTTTTTTAAACCCCCCCCCATATATATATATATATATATATATATATATATATATATATATATATAACCGTTTTTGAAATCTCAGCAGCTAAGATGATAAATAATAAAATCTAGCCGAGCTTTTACATTTAATAATTTTACACTGAAGGATTCCATATATTATACTTATTTATTTCCTTGAAAAAATTTAAAGTTATTTTATAAGTCGTAAAATAAGTTTTTTTTTTTTTAGCTCAATCGTGAGGAGAACCATAATCCCTTACGAATTTACGCATAAAAATGTTTGATAGCATGCCGTTAATTTTACTTAACTTTTTCTGTTGGCACTGATAAGTATTCACTGAAATATTCTCATCAAATCTAATATCAATGAATATTTAGAAATTAATTATATTTAAAGATACATCATATTTATTGATAAATAATAATAATAATAATAATTATATATATATATAAACGATTGGTGTTAATTTAAATTTAAATATATATAATGTTAAGTTGCGATAACATTTATTACGTTATTGAGTCTATTAAATTGAATTAAAATGCAAAGACGAACATTCTTATAAGACACATAAAAAAAACCTAGCCGAAAATAAATAAATAAATAAATAAATAAATGAATAAAAGATAGGTAAAAGAACAAAATTATCAGAAAAATGCACTCTGCACTTACATGGGGATGTATGCGCGTACATTCTAGTATTTTAGTTGAAAAAATTAATGACGTACGCAGATGAAACGTGGAGTTTAAGTAACAATGTATAACCATTCTGATTCTTTTTTTCTTTTTTATTTAATATAAAGAATAAATATTTAAAAAAAAGTTGTGATTTTTAATGAGCAACTTAAAGTAACTTTAAATTTTTAATTAGAATAGGCATTTAAAATAATTTTCAAAACTTACTTGACCATATAATGTGGGACAAAGTCTCGAAGCTAATAATTCCATAAGCATTTCTTTCACGCCGCAATCCAAATTTATTATCTCGCAATAACCACTTCTAGCACCACACCTAGTAGAAATTAAAAACAATACTTAGTAGCTACAAGAATAAAACAAGTTTACGTTATGCTTTCTTTCTTTTTCTTTTAATTAAGAAATTGTAACTTTTTATATCATCGAATGGTATGAATTCACTCCTGAGATGTGTTATTTGGAAATAAAAATTTACAATGACTAAAAATTTTCTGAAAGAAAACCTTCAGAGTTTTATTTATTTATTTATTTTGAGAAAAAAAATCTGAATCTATTAAATTAAAACTGTCTATAAACTTTAGCCTACAATGATAACGCTCTTAGTTTGTATTAACTTTAACAGTAATATATAAAAATCTGCATATTGGATGAGGAAAAGGATTTCAAATTTTTATAATACAGGATGGTCATAATTAAACTTCCCCTATAAACATCATCCTACAGCGCAAACGGTTGAACAAAATGCAACGAAATTTGGTATATGGACTATACACGAGATGCTATAGACTATCACGGAATTTCGAAAAAAAAAGTTACAAAATGTCCACCAGAAGGCACTTCTTCCGGAAATACATATTAAATTTAATCCAATAAATGACCTAAACGGAATACAGAAACAATATTAACATTTAATGACTAGTTTCTGATCACATTGTCATCGAACCACATTAAGTAAAGGTAAGGAAAAATAACAGTACACTGTTTGAGAAAAACAAAACAGTTAAGTTTAGGAACAGATTAGGACGAAATTGCACAAGAGAAGCAGTTGTTAATCGTGTCCAGGACGATGTAGGAAAAGGTGCTCTATGTGACCACCCTCATTCACCTGCAAAATTTCAAGTCGATGGACAGTGTGTTCGACAGCAGATCGTAATTGATCAGTTGTGATGTTTCGCACGCGAAGCATTATGGAGTTCTTTAAGTCATTCAACTTCGCATATCACCTCCATGATACACCACACTTTTTAAGTGGCCCCATAACCAGAAATCGCACGTATTTAGATCCGGCAAACGTGGTGGCCATGGATTACGAAAGAAGCGACTAATAACACGTTCGTCTGTGAAGTGTTGGATCAATATTAGCGCCTCCACGGACTCATGGATATGTGGGGGTGCACCATCCTGCATGAAAATGGTCGATGTAAGGACCCTCCTTTGTTGTAGTTGCGGCACAACAAACGTCTGCAGCATGTCATGGCACCAACGACCCGTAAAGGAACATGTGACAGGACCACGTGCAGTTATTTCCTCAAACAAGAATGGCCCAAGGATGAATGTCGCCGTGAATCCACACCAGACAGTCAGTCACCTTTGGAGAATGTAGGGGAATTTCAGTGTGATTCGCGGATTTTCCTTAGCCCAAAGTGGCAATTCTGTGTGTTGACTGTTCCACTGAGGTAGAAATGAGCCTCGTCGCTCCACAGAATATTCCAAGGCTATGACAGATCAACAGTCATTCTGTTGAGAAAACTGACTGCGAATGAGAGACGTTGTGGCTTGTCCCTATCAAGCAGCTCTTGGGTATGGTGGATCTTGTATGGGAAGTAGGGCATTTTGTTTCTGAGCACTTTTTGTACGGTGCTGTAAGAATAGCTTGTCCGTCGAGAAACTGCACGTGTGCTACTGCCCCCAAACTATGATGTCTATGACTGTGCGGCAACAGCTGTCTCGACGGCATCAACAAGTACCGGTATGACAGGTTTACGGCCTCTTCCAGGTTCAACTCCTAATTTCCCCGTCCGTTCAAATCTCTTAATCATGGCCCGGATACCTTTAGTAGACGTTGGTCCATGCCGTAGGTTATACGACGAAATTCATGAACTGCAGCAGAAGCATTCTCCTTGTTTTCGTAAAACAGCTTCACCAATAACGCACGTTCAACTAAAGATACCGTCATCATTACAGTCGGTCGCGCTCATCGACCTAGTCGTTCGGAGTTTTCCGTGGTTTCCTCCGAAACTTGCGTAAATACGGGCTAGGACCCCTTAGAAAGACCCCCACGGAGGGCATTCCCCCTCTAGGCCTAGGACACAACAGGAGTCAATCGGCCTTAAAAACCCTACAACCAACCAACCAACAACCAACATTACAGTCGGAAACATCGACATAAAACATGACAACGTCTGCAAACGTTTTATACCCTAACCTGTTTTGCATAAAGCTTCCTCTTCTTCGCAAGCATGCAAATCTCGACAATTTTTTTCTAGAACTCACAGCTTTTCCCGGTTTTACATTTTAGTACTCATAATTCTTGTTCTGGATTGTTAATATTGCTTCTGTATTCCGTTTTGGTCGTTTATTGGGTTAAATTTAATGTTTTTCCGGAAAAGGCGCCCACTGGTTGACATTTTGGAACTAATTTTTTTTTTTCGAAATTCCGTGATTTTTTTTTTCGAAATTCGTGTATAGTCTGTATAAAACATTTCGTTGCATTCCGTTCACTCGTTTGTGCTGTAAGATGGTGCTTATAAGGGAAGTTTAATTATAACCACCCTGCATTTAAGCAAAAGTTTCGGAATAGAAAAAGGAAAAGGAGACCAATAAAAAATTAAAGAAAAATAAAAATGTTTTGTAAAAATTATGAAATGCGTTTTTGCTGCAGCATGTGATTTTGACGATTGTTCTAATTCACTGCTCTGCAAAAAGAATTTTATTTTTCGAGATCTGATACCACTCTTGCTGATTCGTATGTAAAATGACCTGCTGAATCCGAATATGATTCCCATTTTGCCCAGTCATCCACCATTTTCTAGGTACACCACTCCCTCCCACAATTTCTTTCCCTGTTCGATAATTTTATGATCATGAATTTTATTTGAAGAATGAATAATAATTAATTTAACACCTAAAAATAAAAAATATATAAATTTTTAAAAATAACATTAATAACAGATTAAAAAAAATATAAGATATGCCATGCATAATTTCAGTGGCAAATCCCCCTCCCCCCCCCCAAAAAAAAAAAAAAAATAAAAAATAAAAAATAAATAAAAATAAAAATCCCTTGTTGCAAATGCCCATGTTTTAGAATTTCCCAACTCTGTAGCCCCTCAGAAAATATTTAACGGTTAAAATAATACTCCTTCTTCCTAAAAATCAAATTTATAGCCATAAAATCACCGAAAAGTAATAAAAATAGGGGGCCATTCCTCAAAAACGGTAGGTGATAGGGCAAAATGGGCGTCATATTCGGATTCAGGAGGTCCTTTTACATAAGAATGTGGTGAAATGGTATCAGAGGCAATTTTCATGCCGAGCAGTGTTATCTGTATAAATTTTTATGAGGCTACTACATACATTCATGGAGATATAACGGTTTCCTTGAAAATTTGAAAAGAAAAAAATTACTGCTTTATTTATTATAACACGTAGGTTAATAGAACCAGTCTAAAGCCCTTTTTAGGAAACTTAGCATACTACATTAAACACAGCAGCATACTGCAATCAGAATTCAAAAATGTTAATGTGTTACGAAATATGAGGATATTTACTAAATAATTTTTAACTGAATTTTGTAAATTCAAAAAGTTATGAGCGATAGAATGAGTAGAATTTCAGTTCCTCTCAAACTAAAAGCTAAATTAGATGGGGTTATACTAACATTTTTATTTTTCTTCAATTAGTGCCCAGTGGTAATAGCGTGTTTGCTGGTCATAAATAAATATTGATAAAAACCCCTATCATTTTCCTTTATTTGAGACAGAACTGAAATTCTGTTCATTGTATAACTCATAAGTTTTTGAATTTACACGATATTTGTTTGAGGTTTTCATATAAGTAGCTCAATACCTTTGGCTATTAAATTATGCAAATGAATTCTTTTAAAAGCTTGTGCATGCGTAGTTAAATGTAAAAATGCTCACATTTCGTTAGATATTTAACATTTTTTTCATTCTGATTGCAGTATGCTGTGTCTAATGCAGTACGCCAAGTTTTCTAAAAATGGCTTTGCACTGGATCTAATACCTACGTGTTATAATTAAAAAAGTGGCATCCCCCCCCCCAAATTTTTAAGGAAACCGTTATATCTCTATGAATATCTATGGTAGTTTCATAAAAATTTATACAGATAATTAGAGCAATTCTGAAAATCACGTGTTACAGCAGAAACGTAATTCAAGCACTACTTTTTACAGGGTGATCCAAAACATTTTGACTTTTTTAAATTTTTTACTGGTCTCCTTTTCATCTTCTGGACAAAACTTTTGCCGAAATATATGATATATAACATGTTCTTTATTCTCCCAAAGTTTCAAGATTATTCCTCAAGAATCCTTCTAGATATTTGTTAAAACGTCTAAATTCGAAACTGTCCAAATACTTATTGGTAGATTGTGTATATTCGAAATATTTTTAAAAAAGCAAAAAAGCAAGAGTCTTGAATCGTTAATTTCAAGAGAGATTATCGGAATAAAGAAGGTTGGCAAGAGGAAAAGGTGCTGAAAGTAATTTAAAGAAATTAAAGTCTGTAACTAAAAAAATGTTTCAGATATTTTGAAATTTTCAATCTATAGATATGTAAATTAAAGAGCAGGTAATTACGGTACTCAGATAAGAAAACATTTAAAAATACAATTTTAGACAACAACCAATATCTTTAAATACTGATTAAGAACTTTGCTTAGAAACCACACATGGTTTAGGTCTATGGTATATAACCTATGGTATATGCAAAAAACCATTATTTTTATATCGTTAATTTATAAAAATAATTAACTGATGCTAATCAATTGAAACATTTTGAAGTGACTACAAAAAGGGGACATAATATGCTAAAAAGAGGAAAAGTTCATTATTTAATAAGTTCTTTGCCAATTTTTGTGTTTTAGTAAAGCTAAATGTGTAACTTATAATTATACAAAATTTTTAGTTTTTGTTTTCACTTTTAAAAAGTTAATTAATAATTATCCTGCAGTTTACAAAGCTACTGGGGATGAAGACATGATAAAAACGTGAAAAATCTTACTCTCCCATATATCCCTTAGAACTTGACATAAAAGATGCTAGTTCCATTTTGTTAAAAGGTGGTCCCATTTCTATCATAACTTTTTTAAACGAAAAAAACTGGAAAGCTGGATCATAAACATTATATTGATATACCTAAAAGAAAATTTTCCTTAGTTAACATAGCAAAAGAACAATTTGTAAAATTATAAACTTATAATATTTTTTTTAAGAAGCAAGTTTACCTCATCAGCTAAGATAAAAAGATTTTCTTCGTATGCAAACTTGATAGTGTTTTCAATATCTTGCCTTGACATAACGAAACCTTTATAAATGAGATAAATGGAATTTAAATTCTGAAATTTTTGTATTCAAAATACATGTTAAATTTTCTCATTACTTTTGATTATCAGATAAAAGACCCAAAGTATGCAAAAATCTAATAAATAAATGATTGTTTAAGATAATATTAACTAAATTATTAAGCAAGTTTGAATGTTTATTGGGTTTTTAAATATTTGTAAAAGTTAAAAGCCATGTTGAAGACAAAATGTAACAAATTTTATCATATGAATCAGAATCCCCACCCTTTTTTTTCATTCATCTAATCTAGGTCCATGTTCTTTTTTTCAAATGGAAACAATTGTTGTTGATTTAATTATTGATTTCATACTATCACAGGTGCTAATTTTGCATCCAAAATTATTTTTAAATCTTTTAAAGAGACTTGGTGTCTTTTACACACGACTCAAGTAAGTTTCATATTAAAGTTTATATTTCCATTTAATATTTATAAACTGAATTATATTAGCTCTTCACTGCATATTGTATCAAATTTGATACATAATTTATTTTTTCTGTTAATGATCAATTGAAAATGTTTTGTCTTCTCGTACCTGCTTTATCTATTTAGAAACATAAATGAAAGATCAAATAATCACCTAGGTAAAACCCGAATAAACTACTACGTCAGAAACGCCAAAGAAAAATATTGGAAATCCATACAGCTGTTTCGGTAGCCTAAAGCGTACCGTCTTCAGTGCAAAAATTTTGCACTGAAGGCGGTACGCTTTAGGCTACCGAAACAGCTGTATGGATTTCCAATATTTTTCTTTGGCGTTTTTTTGCACTGAAGACGGTACGCTTTAGGCTACCGAAACAGCTGTATGGATTTCCAATATTTTTCTTTGGCGTTTCTGACGTAGTAGTTTATTCGGGTATTAACATTCCAACGCCAAGCCTCCTGTTATTATAATCACCTAGGTAACTTCATATCCGTTTCCTGCTGCACACGTCGACATATTTACTAAGTTTTCAGCATTTATAAGGAGTCTTTTACCTTTGATGGTTTCATCAACTGCTCTTAGGTATGTACCATTTAAAAACCCTCATAGAAACTTTTTATCACTTTAAAAAAAAAAAATGAATAGTGATTTCAACTTTGTGTATCAAAAATGATACAATGTGTGATAGTATAACTTATTTTTAGAAAATAGCGAGGAAAAGAATTCTGACGCAAAAGGAAATAAGTGATTTAATGAACAGAACCTGGAGTGATGAGAGTGAAGATGTGTTAGCTTTTCACAGTGATGATAGCACAGCTTATAATAGTTATATGCCAAATCAAAGAACTGATGATGTTTCTAATGGTAGCATGATAGCAGAGATTTGGAAGGTGATGTGTTTTTGAACATTGAGAGTAAGAATGCTGTAGATATCAAAGACGTCGAAGAAAACATGCCAAGTACTAGTAAAAACAAAAAAAGGAAAACTGTCAAATCCCTAATCAAATGGATAAAAACAAATTTATTACTGAATAAAAACCAAATTTCATTTCGGGGTAATGAAATCCTCTCTTCTGAGATTATTAATTTAAGTACACCATTTAGCTTTTTCAAATATCTTTTTACAGATGATTTGATTGAACATACAGTTCAACAAACAAATTTATTCAGTGAGAAATGTGTAAATGTAACAAATTTAGAAATTAAACAGTACATTGGAATTCGTATAACGATGTCTATAGTTCACGTACGAAACCTCAGAGCATATTGGTCATCTGTCATTAGAAATGAAATTATAAAGGAATCATGCCATTAAGACACTTTGAAAAGATAAGAGAATTTTTACATTTTAATGACAACATTAAGCAACCACAACATGATCAACCAGACTATGATCGTTTATATAAATTTAGACCAGTTATAAACATGCTGTTAGAAAGGTTTCGTAATGTTCCTATGGAGTTGTGCCTTTCTGCAGATGAGCAAATCTGTGCTACAAAATGTAGACATACACTTAAGCAGTAGCTACCTCAAAAACCGCACAAATGGAGGTTTAAGCTCTTTGTCTTATGTGGCATCTCAGGTTATGCTTATGCATTTGAGATTTATTCTGGTCAGAAAAATGATCAAAAGGCAAATGAACCTGGTTTGGGGGCAAGTACAAATGTTGTTAGGATATGCATAAACGTTGAAAGAAATAAAAACTTCAAAATATATTTTGACAACTATTATATATCATTTTGAAGTTAATGTCTTGCCTGCCCAAAGAAGGAATTCAACCTTTGGCCATCATAAGACGAAATAGAGTACAAATTGTATTTTGCCCACCGAAAAATAAATGAAAATAAGCATAGAGGTTTCAGTTGTGAAAATGTTGCAGTTGTGGATGATATTAAAGTCTCACTTGTAGCAGGGAAAGATAATAAAACAGTAATCTTAGCCTCTTCGTTCGTTGGACAGTTACCATTGTCTACAGTAGACCGATTTGATAGAAAAAAAAAAAGAAAAGAATTCCCATAGACTGTCCAGCTGTCATTTGTGAATATAATAAACATATAGGAGGTGTTGACCTTTTAGATAGTTTTTTAGGTCAATATCACATAACAATAAGAAGTAAAAAATGGTATTTGAGATTGTTCTATCATGTGCTCGATATGACTATTGTAAATGCTTGGATTTTATATCAAAGAGTAACTACATCCAGAGGAGACAAAGGTGAGATAGTGAACTTGTTATCTTTATTGAAATTTAGAGCACATGTAGCGGAGACTTTGTGTAAGCACGGTGTAAACAACTCCAATAAACGTGGACGATCTTCATCTAATACAAATGAACAACTTCGCAGGAAATGCCAGAAAGCTTCAGCATGTTATGTATCATATAGTGATGTCCGTACAGATGGAATTGGACATTTTCCGATAATTGTTGACAACAGACAACGGTGCAAATATCCCAAATGTGGAAAATTATCGTCTGTTAAATGTGAAAAATGTGGTGTATTCCTTTGTTTAAATAAGAACAACAATTGTTTCAGACCATTTCACGTCTGAAAGATAATGTAAAATTTTAAGTTTGTACACATTGTATCAAGTATGATACAAAAAGAAAAATGCCTTCGATCCCGCTGTATCAAATTTGATACATTCATTAAATTAAATTTAATAAAAATACAATTAAATTTGAATTGTTTTGTGTATTTTTCTGATGTTATATGTGAGCTCACGATGCCAAAAACATTTTTTTATTTAAAAATTAAAAAAAATCGTGCATTGAAGGGTTAGGTTTGTTTAATAAAATTGTTTGTTTAATAAAACTTGTTCAATTAGGCAACAAATTTTGTGGTTTCTGATGTATTTTTTACAGATTTGAAATCTTTAAATTGCGTGTTCTCAGTTTGCATTTTTGCATGAATTTATGATCTTCAAATGGTAAAACGTCTACAGATATTTAAGAAAAGACAACTTTTTTTTTTTTTTTTTTTTGTATGTTAAGTAAAATTTACTTAAAAGAATTAGTGATGGGTGATTTTACGATATTTTTTCAAAAGGATATCATGAATTCATGAAAAAATGCAAAGTAAGAAAACGCAATTTAAAGAAATGAAATCTGTAAAAAATGTATAAAAAACCATAAGAATTGGTGCCTGAATATATATTTTATTGAACAAACCTAATATAGTTCAATTTATAAATATTAAATACAAATACAAACTTTTATATGAAACCTACTTCAGTAGTGCCGTCAAAGGTGCCAAGTCCCCTTAAACAAGATTTACTTATTAATATTTACATGTATCTCGACTGGCGTCATATTGTGTCTTTTGTTTACTTTAAATGACTATTATTTCTTTTACGTTGTTACAATGAGAGTTTATTTTTATTCTTTTAAAATACACTTTTTTTTTTTCCATTTCTAAGAAAGAAAAAAAAAAAAAAAAAAAACATGTAATATTAGTATAAAATGGTTTTAAAAACGTATCTACGTACCTTTATTAATTAATACTTCACAATCAATGATATATTTTGCAAATTTAATAGAACTGTATTTACTGAAATTGTCTTTGAAAGAATTCAAATGTTTCAGAGGGGATGCAATTTTTTCAAATTATTCTAAATTTACCAAAAATATTTATTTATAAAACACATTCACGAAAAACCTTTTCGGCAAATTTATTTAAAGGAATTAATTTTAAAAAATTTAATTTTATCTAAAACCATTTAACTTTAAATTTAAAGGATAACGCATTATAAGTAATGAAGTGACAGATAACGATGTTTTTGTATTTAACTGAAAATAGCTATTAATACAAAATTAAAACTAATATTAAGCATTCGAATTTAATAAATAAAAACTATAGTTTTGTTTTAAAATATAAATTTATTCGAATGACAATGATTAAGTTTATCTTAGATAATTATACGTAATTTATTATTTTCATACATTTAATTGCATTTTATTTAAGAATGTATTACTTAATTCTTTTAGCATCTCATTGTCAATGTGAATACGAGAGATTATTAGGCATCAGCTACTTTTAACTACATAGCTTTGAAAGAAATGTTTTCTGAAGCGATATCCTCCATTCTTTTATATCCCTAAGTGCTGACTCAATAAATCAATTATGTTATGATCTCATCTTCACCTGGTAGAAACCATAATATTCCGTCATCTAAAAAAATTACACAATCTCAATTTGGGTGAAGTGTTAATTAAGAAAACTTGATATGAGATAAAATAAATGTAATCCAGATAAAAATAAATAAATAAATAGATAAATAAATTAAAACCTTTTATTAATCTCTTAAGAGATACAAGATATTACTTCAATATTTTTTCTTCCTTGATAAAGTATGTTTATTTAATACTTCATTATTTTTAGAAAAAAAAATACTTTCATATTTGAAATTTTACCTTAGCTTCAGTAAAACACCGCATACATGTTAATAGTGCTTATTGTATGCATAATATATTCATGAATGAAACATTTTCGAATTACTTAGTATTTTCCTTGAAGTGAAGGCTTCATTACCGGTTTAATAATAAAATAATACATATAAATATAATTTTCCATAATTTATGTTTATGAAAAAGGAATTATTTTCTGCCTTATTTAGGTAAAAGTGTCTCTGAAAGCCCGAAAAAATATTAATAATCAGAAAACTTATCTTTGTGCTCATTAAAAATAAAGCGTAATTACACTACACAAAAAGTCACTGAAGACGTATTTTTATGTTTCAGAAAATATACAATTAAAAAAAAAAAAAAAAAAAAAAAAAAGTAACTCGTTTTATTGTCTCTTATATACATGCATATATACAAATATATTTTTTAAAGTACTGCAACAAAATTGCATAATGCTAAACACATATTTCGCTTTTATTATTTAAGTAATCATGGCGGTTGTTTCGTTTGGAATATAATGACTTCACTGAATTAGAATATCTGTAGTTTAATGTATATATAAAAAATAGACCTCCGTATGACGTTGATTTGTTGAAAAAATTGGTAAGTAGTTAAATTTCACTATCAGACAATAAAATTCAGGCTATATTGCCTGGTTTTAATCTTTAGATTTAGCAGATTAATACCAGTTAACGTAGACGAGATACCAATAATTATTGGCTGTTAATAAATTCTTTGATGGATTCACTTACAACAGGTCTGCCTAGGCTATATTATGATTTTTTCAAATAGTCCGAGTGCTGCACTTGTTTTGCAAGCAGGTGTTGGTGTAGTTATTATTATTTTTTTTTTTTCAATATCTCTACTTTTCTGAAGCAATCTCCGTATTATTCAATCGCAGATAACTACTGCAAACAATTAATACATTTTTGTATATATATACATATATATAAATTAATTAACTGATAACAAATGAAAAGCAACCCCAAAAATAATCCTGAAACACATGGGGGCCTTCTCCAGCCCCCCCCCCCTCAGCCCATGTAGGGAATGGAAAATGAGAAGTTTCTGCGGGAACGTGTGCTTTAAGTCAAAAAATACGTTCCCAGCCTCTGACTTCTCAAAGATGAAAGCAAAAATGTATAAAGCCATCGAATTCAAGATCAAAAATTAATACAAAACATTAATTCAAAGAAACAAATTTATAAATAAGATACATTAGTAAATAATATTACATCAATATAAAATATATAAATACATATTTATAGGACAAGTAGAATGAAAAATGAAAAAAAAAAAAAACACACACACACACGCACCAAAAAAGAGTGAACCCTCTTCGGCTGGTAGGTTCACTTACCAGTTCTTAAATGTCGCCCGAGAGGAAGAAAAACCTTGTATTAGATTAAAAATCAGGTAGATGGAAATGTTTACTTCGTATGAAAGCAGGATAGCGGTTAACGGTTAAACTGTTTTTAAGGTTTTTAAGAGCTATATTCAGGTCTATATTGTTATTACAAATCATTTTAATTCTGTTATTGGTGTAAACATAATATTTTTTAAAAACTTTATGACTAACGCAGCAAAACCAATTCGTCAGATTACAAATCCTAAAGCAGAAATCCTGTCTTTTAGCATAAATACCAATCGACCAGTTTTCACCAGTTTTTCCAATTTTTAAATATAAAAAAGAAATTTTGTCATCAGTATCAGTTCGGTTTAAAATAAGGTCGGACAGATATGTTTCACTTGCATATTCCGCAAAATTTTCACAGTTAAATACTATTATGTCATCCATGTATCTGTAAAATATAATGCTTTTAGATTTTCTCTCGAAAAAAAAAAAATAATAATAATAATAAAAGAAAGAAAGAAAGAAAGAAAAAATAAAGAAAAACGTTTGCAAAAGCAATCGAGTAGCTAGTGCTCATCGGGATTCCTCGAATTTGTAAAAAATATTCCATACCATTAAACAAAATATTTTTAGAAATACAACATTTTATAAGGTTAATCCAATAATTCTTTTCACAATTAATTACCTGAGATTATTCATCGTACATACTCGTATATTCAAATATTTCTAAAACTAAATAATGTGAAATACTACCAAAAAGGTTTTCAAAATCATAAGTATTAATTGTTAAGATATCTTCTGAGTTTTCTTTAAAATATTTTAAGACCTTGTAGTTATTTTTAATGCCATGGCAGTTATCGTCAGATTCTAAAGTATTCAATATATTTTAAGTAAATAAAAAAGTTTTTTTATCCGCTTTGTAATTATAACTAAAAGTACCACAAGTAACAAAACGAAATTTAATGGGATTTTTATGAAATTTAACATTAATAAAAAGGTATGGAAAACTGAAGCTGTTTCTATTTATACTAAGTTTTTTCCTTTCAAAGGTCGAAATTCCTTTCGTTATGATTAAGGTGGAATCATTTAGCTTTTTTGTGAGAACTATTACTAGAATATTCCTTTATAATTAACATTTTATAAAAAACTTTACAGAGAATGGCAAAATTATTTCCTGCTTTATCAACATTATGGCAATAATAATTCTTTTATTTAAATTTTCAATATTTTCCTTTAAATCTTTATTGTAATCATCATAAATTTTATTTCCAAAGTAACTTTTATAAAATATTAGATCTTTTTAAAAATATTCCAAAATTTTCATTTTCCAGATTCTAAAATCTTCTAGAGGCCAATTATATTTGTATGAGAGTATTTTAAAATAAAAATATCTAAATCTTTTTTAATAAAAGCTATAATCTTTTTATTGTTATAATTAAAATTTAACCTAAAACTAGCTCTTAAATTCATAAGATTTCTTAACTTATTATTTTCAATGATATCTAAATTACCGATAACGATATGTCCATGATAAGGATCTTTAAATTCTTTATAAAAATCTTGATTGCAGAAACAGTCATCATCTTCAATAAGATTAAAGTTTTTACTATATTTATTATAATTGCAAATTATTTTTTTTTTTTTTAATTTTTATTATAACTGTAAGCAATTCTGATATTACAAGAATTTTTAAGCGGAAAAAAGTCATTACAATTTTTTATAATTTTTTAAAATTTAATATATTCAAATATTCCATCTTTACATAGTTTCAAGTTTTTATTGAGGATTCAAGTTTTTACTTATTATTTTTCAAAGTTTATTTCCTATATATATATATATATATATATATATATATATATATATAAGTGACTGCGACGACACCTGGCAGGATTTAGAACACTCAACTCGTTATTTTTTTTCGCATAAAAACATAATATGAGGGAAAAGTCGGAATATAGAGAGGAAATGAGATTTATTGTTAATCTATAGACTAAAACAAATTTAATTATTTTTCTTATAAACCATTTATTATCTTCCATATACATTATTTTTTCTCTTAGTAAAAAGAATCAATCTATATTTCAATCAAGATAAATAAAAAGTAGTTTGCAGAAATAAAAACACACTGAAAGGGAATTTTACTAAATTATAAAAATAAATCAAAAAGTTAATATAAACAGGAAATGATTCTTACGTAATTATGATGCTAAATATTCGCTATATACACATAATATGATATAAGGGATATATATATCCCTGTAATATGAAGGAAAAATCGGAATAAAAAATTTACATTATTTTTCATCTTAAAAGAATTATATTTCAATCAAGATAAATTAAAAGAGCTTGCAGAAATAAAAACATTCTGAAAGGAAATTTTACTGAGTCACAATTAAGAAATAATTCTAATGTAACCATAATGCTAAATAATAAGTACCAAACTTTGAATAAACACCATAAAATGCAATAAACTCGCAACAATTGTTTCGGGACTAAAGAACACGCGACTCTTTGTGAGGTGAACAAAGTAGGCACGAGCGCTGCAATCAAAGCGGTGGTGCGTTGCCGCTTTGATTGCAGCACACGTGCCTACTTTGTGGTGCGTTGCCGCTTTGATTCCAGCACTCGTGCCTACTTTGTTCGCCTGACGAAGAGGTGTGCCGTCTTTCGACCCGAAACAATTGTTGCGAGTCTATTGCATTTTATGGTGTTTATTCAAAGTTTTGTACTTATTACTTTAAAACGCAAGTTCTGTGGTGCTTTCTTATAATTTTCATAATGCTAAATATTCGCTATGTAGAGGAAATATTTACCACTAGGATTTCCCGGATTAATAATTACAAGTGCTTTAGGATCACAATATGGACGAGCTTCATTTATTGCTCTTCTCAATTCTTTCACGTCCAGAGCCCATTGATTGTCTTCATCTAAATAATAACTAATCTGTAATATAAAAAAATAGATAAATATCTTTTAATGTTAATTTCCCGCAAAAGTGGACAAAAAGGCTATTTTTTACCACGTTTATATTAATTCGCTTTCTTGTTTGTTTGTCCAGTACAAATCTTGCAATCTATTTTTAACTAACTTCTCGACTAGCTAGACATTTGAAACTTTTAGAATACCTCAGAACGCGATGACAATGCATTCTTTTAATGCTTTTATTCAATTAATAAATGTTTGAGAATTTCTTATATAATTGCTTTCTTAATTACGCATTTGATCATTTTCTTTCAAGTTGATGGCATAATTCAACAACAAAAAAAAATTTTTTAAAGCATTTATTAATACATAGAATTGTCAAGTTTATATGATTCAACAGAAAATTTAAAAACGTGTATATAAAAAGTTCTTTTCATCTTGTAATTATCATGTTTCAACTAATTTAATTATTAAGGTTTTTGGTAGGAAACATATGAAACACGTCCAATAATATAACATATTATGTATACAATTATTTTATATGTATATGATGGATTAAAAGGATTATTTATTATTAAAATTGATTATTTAAATATAAGTAAGCAAAAATAAATTAGACTTTTACACTTGTCATGTCCGTCACGCTATTAAATATTTTTATATATTTGTTTATCTAAATTTTAAAACTTTTTTTTTTATTACATACCAAATGAAAGTTTTGTTTGTGTAAATTAAAATTTCTGAATTTCAAATGTGTCTCAATTTAGAGCAATTGTGTGATAAAAAGGACTCACCAAAATCATGTCTGTTTTTTTTTCTTTTTGTCATGTATGTCACACTAATGGCGAACGGTTCTGTCCTAAAATCTGGTTGACGGGAAGTGACGGGTTCGATCCCAAATCACGCTCGTGAACCTAGCTGTTTGGAGTTTTCCGTGGTTTTCTTCGAAACTCGCGTAAATACGGGCTCGGACCCCTTAGAAAGACTCCCGCGCAGGCACACCACCTCAGGTCTAGGACCCTCGTGTAGTCATTCGGCTTTAATCCCATACACCTAAACCCTTCATGCTAGATTTTTACTTTACTAAGTGTAAATTATTTTTCTTAAATTAAAAAGTTTTTTATTATTTATAAGTAATACATCATATATCGGCACACTAAAATTCATTAAAATGAATTAATATTTAGCATTTAAAATTGAACAAGAAAGCTCTCTGATGTCTAGCTCTTCACATATGAAATTAACATTATAACTATAAAATAAAATACTCTTAAATTATACATATCTATGTATGAAATTTCTGCGAGTGAAAAAAAAAAAATCGTCTGAAAAGAAATGTTATGTCTGAAAGGAATCTTTGAGACATAACTGTATTACAAATTTAAAATAAATAAATGCTTTTTTTTAGGCTGCTCAAGAAATAAAAAGTAAAATAAAATAAAATAAAATAAAATAATGATAATAAACTAATTATTTTATGTAGTGCTTATGTTCTTTACAAATTAATCTTGAACAGGAAAAACCTTGTTTTTTATATCAGGCTATACACGCGGTACAAATAAAAACTTACAGATTTGAAAATTGTTCTATTGATTGAGAAATTTTTCAAATATCAGTTCATATCTTTTGGAAAGCGGAACTTCCTTTAAAATACACGAACAGACTGGAGATTTATGTTTAGTAAACTGCATTATCTTTATCCTATTTATTTTTATGCTTCTGAAATTTCGTGTATTCTTTTAAAATATGGCTGTTACGATTTTATGTTAAGAGTAAGTAAAACTACTAGAAAATAAAAGGAAAGACTGGGTTTTAATGATAAAATATAGTCTCTAAATTGGAAGCTTTTAATAGTCAGAAATTTGTAATATTTATTAAGAATTTAACGAGCCCGAAAATATTCTTATTTGTTATGTTAATCAGGCAATAAAATTTGATAATAGAATACTGAAAATAGAATTTGATTCTAAAATATTTCTAAAAATACTGCGCTCTTTCATAGGAAAAAGGTTTTTTTGTCTAGAAATCTGCACTGGTATAGGACATACAGAAAGCAATAGCTGAAGAAAGAACTATATGCGCCCTATCTGAGCGCCCCAGAAAAATTTCTTCATCTTCCATAAAATCAATAAAATTTACTTAAAACATAAAACATTTTTAAAAAATGAGAATTTTTCGCCTTGTAATGAGAAGTTTAAATCCTATTATAATGTTAGAACGCTATCCTTAAAATATTTTGCAAAAAAAAAAAAAAAAAAAAAAATATATATATATATCATATAAAAAAAAAAAGCCAATATTTTTCACGATTTTATAGAATGTACATATTTAGAGACTAAGAATTTTACACAAGAAAATTTTGCAAAAGTAAACTTTTCATAATTAAAATCGTTTACCATGCTTTTTATTTTCAGTATTTAAAAGTTAAGTGATCAATTTTCGACTTTATTTCCCCCCTTTAGTATTTACTAAATGGGGAATTAGATTTCCACGATATAAAGAGAGCTATAAACTGCAATCCTGCCCTTTTTCAATGGTTTATGAATTCGTAAGTCACAAACTTAGAGTTAAAATTCCGAGATTTTAGAGTTATTTTTCATATTAGCAGAAGAAATTATTTTTTACGTTTCTGTATGATACAACATACTGAAAGACCAAAAACTACGCGACGAAATCTTTCACCCCAATAAGTCTTAACTCGTGAAGGACAATTACTTTAATTCACCTCAACAGTTAATGGGTATACAAACCCATCTACAGCAAATAAATAAATAAGTATAAATAAATAAAATAAATAGATAAATGATAATGTAGTAAAGCGTTTTCAATACACTTTACAAACCATGGATATTTAAGATTTAAATTATTTTTAAGTTTTTGCTTTTTAAACCTTTATTATCTCTTATCGCATTATTTTCAAAATAACCTAATATGTTTCATTAAACGGAAAAGAAAGAGTATGAATATTTTTTCACAACTTATAATTTAAAGTGAAAGATTTAAGAATAAAACTCATTTACTTGATACATTCCGTATTCAGCTACTGTGGATGAAAATAGAGGATATTGAGGTATTGGCACCATCACGCCAGTTGGTTTAGAAGATGATGTAGTGTTTAACAAAAAGAGCACAACCTGCGAAAAAAAAGGGACATAATTAAAAAATCATTGAATTTTCCTTCTTTGTTTAGAAATTGATCTTCCAAACTCACAACAAATTAAACTAATAATTTTGCTTAAAGATATTTTCATACAATCATTATCAGTTTTTCATTATCTGTAATACAACGTTCGCTTATAAAAAGTAATAACCTTACTTTCTTTCTAATCATACAAATTAAACTTTTTTCATTTTATTTCATCGCTCTGTGTTCCATACACTGAATAAAAATATCTTTTAATTTCACTAATAAATATTAAACATGATTATGAAATTAACTCTAAGTAGTTTGTGAAAAGAATGTCAAATATCTATGCAAAAAGGCACCTATTACATCAGTTCTTCAAAAGATAATATATATATATATTCACTTCTTGGAATGTATCCCTATAGTTTTTAGAAGCTTTTTATATGAAATTGACCTTGTCATTTTGTCATCGTGTCACGTTAACAAACAAGGCGCCTCCATTTTAAAGTAAATATAATCTGTTCAGTTTGTCGCTCCATGGCTTAAGCTCTGGTTTTTTAGAATACAAGAAGCAAACGTCAACGTGTCCGTCGCCGCGACGCTCCAATCAGAGTCTCTTTGATATCAGCGCTGGCGTTGAAACCGCAGAACAGAGCATCATGACGCATGCGCAAATTGAAAATCCCGATGCCGAATACGTTGACGTTCGCGTTTTGTGTTCTTAAAAACCAGGGCTTAAGTTGGTTAGAGCGTCACGTTAATAATGTGGTGGTCGAGAGTTCGGTCCCCGAATGTCTGGCGTGTTAATCATTGCAAATAATTAGTAGAAAAAAGTGCCAATTGATGAAAGTAAATTTTTCGTTGACTACACAGTATCCTAAGAATTTTTGTGGAGTTTTTTTGGAAGTTTTTTTTTTTTTTTTTTTTTTTTTGATATTAGAAAACACAAAATATTTTAGATATTTAAAAAGCACAAGATAAAAAGTTTTAAGTAAAAAGTACATAAATAAATATTTTTAGAAGCTTTATATATATATTATATTATATTATATTGGATTTGTCATCGTGTTTTCTGTCACGCTAAAAAACAAGACGCTTCCACTTAAAAAAAAAAAAAAAAAAAAAATGTAAGCAGCTCATTGTATTTCTTAATGCCTCAGTTGGTTAGAGCGTCATGTTGACAACGCGAGAGTCGTGTGTTCGATCCTCGCCGGCCCCAGGTGTTAATTTATGCAAATAATTAATAGAAAAGCTGTCAATTTGTCAATTGATAAAAGAAAATATTTCGTTATGTACACAGTATCCTAATAATTTTTGAAGAGTTTTTTAAACAGCTTTTTATCTAGTTACTAAAAAGTACAAAATAAAAATTTAAGTAAAAATAAATAAATAAATAAATTTTTCAGAAGCTTTTTATTGAAATTGCATTTTGTCATCGCATCTTCTTGTCACGCTAAAAAACCAATCGCCTCCAGTTTAAAGTAAATGTAAGCATGTCTTCTTGTTGCTCGTTGGCATAGTTGGTTACAGTTGGTTGGTTGGAGGATTAAGGCCGATTGACTCCTTATGTGTCCTAGGCCTATAGGGGGAATGCCCTCCGTGGGGGTCTTTCTAAGGGGTCCCAGCCCGTATTTACGCGAGTTTCGGAGGAAACCACGGAAAACTCCGAACGGCTAGGTCGATGAGCGCGACCTGGGATCGAACCCGGCAACTCCCATCTACCAGCTTTGAGCGCAGAACCGCTCGGCCGCTGGTGGGCAGTTGGTTACAGCGTCATTTTGATAACGTGATGCTCATAAGTTCGATCATCGAAGGACTGATGCGTTTAATTTTGCAGATAATTAATAGAAAAGGTGTTAATTGATATAAGCAAATTTTTCATTGTCTACACAGTATCATAAGAATTTTTGAAGAGTTTTTCTAAGAAAGTTTTCTTTGTTACCAAAAAGCACAACATAAAAATTTAAATAATTAGATGCTATTTATTGAAACTAGATTTTTGTCATCGTGTCTTAGTGTCACGCTGAAAAGCAAGGCACCTCCGCCAAAGAACTTCTACTACGTGAAGAAGGAAAGGCTCCGTAGACGTAATGTAAAATCGCGGAACCAGTTTCTGCATACTTTGATATTGCGTAAAAGACAACTTTACAGGGAAGCGGCGCAGAGAGGAGGGCACTTTTGATTTTTTTTTTTTTCCTCTCCCACCGAAGTTACTTTCGATCGGACAACACGAAAGTTATTGATATAAAAATTATTTTTTTATTGTTTCTTTTTTAATCGGATTCTTTAGCGAATTGAATTTAATATATTGTGATAAATATATAATAATATGAAAAACTAAAATATTTTTTTATATTAAAAATTAAATAAATATTTAATTGTGAGAGCCTAGCCTATATATATATTTTATTTTTTGCCAAAACAATTTTTAGTTTCAGTGAAATAAAAAAACTGCTGATATAGAAAGCTGATGTTTTTTTTTAATCTGATTCTTAATTTCTAACCATTTAAAATATAAAAAATATGATAAAAATAAAATTCTTGATAATTAACGAAAATCTAAAATAATTTTTCAAAGGAAAAAAAAAAAAAAAAGAAATATAAATATATCATTGAAACACTTAAATATGTATTTAAATATGCATTTATATCCCCTCCTCCCCACACATGCATTTATTTTTATTTATTTATTTATTTATTTATTTATTTTTTGCTTCATTTAAATACAATACTTACTGATATAAAAATCTGTTATTTATTTATTTAATCTTATTTTTATATCGGATTTTCTAAATTTTAAAGAATCAAATTATAAAAATTGTGATAAAATTATAAATGATGTATATAATTGACTAAAATCAAAAATCATTTTCAAAAAGAAAAAGAAAGAAAGAGAAAAAAAGGAATACAAAATAAACGTCTTCAAACTTAAAATACATGTATGGATTTGTGTTAAAAGAAATTATTATCAATTCTTTACAGAAAAAATCGATGCATTTAAATCTAATTGTGAAAAGAAAATAGCTTGTGCAATATTATATTAAAGAAAAAAAAAACTTCCATAAAAATCAGTATATATTTGATATTGCTCACTATATTATATTTGAAATTTTGATTAAAGGTTAATAAATAATAATTAAAAAAAAAAAAAAAAGCTTTAGTAGATATTTTATTTATTTAGATTCTTCAATTCATCAATGTGCTTTATAATTTAATTCATTACAAGCTTTTTGTATTATTATTATTATTTTAAACCTTAATCATTAAATAATGAACTCAGTTTTTTGAAATAAAATCAATTGTTTCATACTTTATTATTATTAAGTAGCTTAAAAACGTTCAGATTGTGTTGTTGTCATGCATTTTAAAAAATAAGTAAAATACAATAATAATAAAAATAAAGAACTAGGGTAATTTCAAAACTTATTCAGCGAAACCTATAAATCAGTATTTATTTGTGAAACGATATTTTTTTTCCCGGAATAATAAAATTTTCTTGCTTTTTGTTTTAAAAGCAGAATATATTTTTTATAAAGATGTGGAATAAAAATGAACTGAATCTTTGTTTTGTTATGCAGTTAAACAAGTTTATATATTTTATTTTATAAATAGCAGTAAAGAAATTTTAATATATTTAAAATTATAAGTCAGTGAAACTTAGGATATTATTTAAAAAATTTGCAATTTGCATAACCTAGATTATATATATAATCATGTAAACATTAAATAAATACTTCAGAATATAAAAAGAAAAAAAGAACTTACAAACCTTCTTAAACACCATCTTCTAAATTTTCAAGAAAACACCCTTGCAACTAGCATTTTAAAATACATAATGACCAGTCTGCAAGGGCATTCACTTAAAATTAGCTCCTATATTTTAAACTCTTGTCTCCACTTGTCTTCTTCATTCATAAACATAATAATCAAAAACAGTTACTTTCACTATTTCCATCTCAGAAGACTACATTAATAAAATGAATCCATAGTTTCTAAGCGGTTTTCTGTAACAGGCGCAGTTTTTTCAGGGATACAACTGTGTTTACAAGTACCAAAAGTTAGGCTTAATAACTTAGGCAGATACGAAAATGAATGTTTAATTGATATTAAAATAAGACTAATAAATAGAACATGTAGAATGTTATAAGTTAAAAATATCACATTCTTACCTTTTCTAAAGCTTATCCAAGTTTTTATAACGCTAAAACTGAACAAACTAGATTACATGTTTTAAAATTGCCGCGTGCCGCCTCACGTAACGACACGACTTTCCCTTCCCTTCCTACTCCCTACCCTAAGAAAAACCAGAAAAACAACATGTCCGCCAGCCGGGTCTTCAACGCATGCGCATTCAGGTCAAAGGTATCGGGAAAGGAGGGAGAAATCGCGCAGATGGTCATCCTGTAATGTTGGCTTCCCATGCAAGCTGAAATATGCTATCGTTAGAGGGCGATAGTTACGCTTTAGCTGAAGCTGTTCTTCTTTCTCTCTTCTATATTCTTTGCCTCCGCTTTAATGTAAATGTAAGCAACTGTTTTTGTCCCTCGTTAGCTTAGTTGGTTAGAGTGTTGTGCTGATAACACGATGGGTTCAATCCTCGAAGGTCCATGAGTTGCGTTTTTTTGCAGATAATTAATAGAAAATATGTTAATTGATAAAAGAAAATCTTTCATTATCTATAAGGTATCGTAAAAAATTTTGATTAGTTTCTTAAAAAATTTTTTTTAGTTGCTAAAACAAAAAAAATAAAAATTTAAGTTAAAAAAAAATAATAACTCTGGATGCTTTCTATTGTGGAGCCCCAAAAGGCATAAAAAAAAAAATAAATAATGTTTCAACAATAAGAAAATTTTAAAGAAAAATATAGATATTTCACTTTTGCAAAAGATGAAAAATTTTAAATATTCAAAACCTTTCAAAAAGCATTCGAGAACAATATTATTTTTGTATAAGTATTTATTAGATTTTTATAGCATGTTCTGTGACTTTTCTTGACTGTTCTTTGACTTTTGGTTAGAGTATCATGCTGATAACGATGCTCATGGGTTCGATCCTCCAAGGAACGATGTGTTAATTTTTGCAGATAATTAATAGAAAAGGTGTCAATTGATAAAAGAAAATATTTCAGTGTTTGCACACTATCCTAAGAATTTTTTATTAGTTTTTTAAGAAGCTTTTTTATTATAACTAAAAAGCACAAAATAAAAATTTAAGTAAAAAAACATTTTTTAAAAGTAGAAGCTTTTTATTGTGGAGTCCTAAAAAGCATAAAATAAAAATTTATTCTTGCAAAGACATGCTATAAAGAAATGAAAGTTTCAACACTGAGAAAATTTTAGAGAAAAATATAGATATTTTACTTTCGCAAAAGATGACAATTTTTTAATATTCAAAATATTTTAAAAAGCTTTCGAGACCTTTGAAATTTATGTCTTACCGAATCCTTTTACAAAAACTAATAACTAAGAATGCTGGTCTCGAATGCTTTTTAAAATATTAAAAATATTAAAAAATTTTCACCTTTTGCGAAAGTAAAATAACTATTTTTCTCTAAAATTTTCTCAGTGTTGAAACTTTCATTTCTTTATAGCATGTCTTTGCAAGAATAAATTTTTATTTTATGCTTTTTAGGACTCCACAATAAAAAGCTTCTACTTTTAAAAAATGTTTTTTTTTTTTTTTTTTACTTAAATTTTTATTACTAATAAATAAATACATAAAAAAAAAATAAAATAAGAGAGGGAGTGTGCGGTGTAGGGATTAAAGTCAACTGTCTGTGGTAGGGGCTTAGAACTGTGGGGAATGCTCTCTGTGAAGGGTCATTCTAAGCGATCCTGGTCCATATTTACGCTAGTTTCGGAGAAAAGAAGGAAAAAGTCCGTACGGCTAGGCCAACGAGCACGATCTGGATTTGAATCCGGGCATGTCCTGTCTTCAAGTTTAAAGGGCGGAGAGAAAGAGAAACAATATACGGGCATTTTTGAGAAAGAGATTCTTCCCACGGAGGGCACACCACCTAGGCCTGAACACTCATGCATCTTTGTCCTAACTTTAACCCTAAAACCAACATCATAAAATTAGCAAAAACGTAGTCCTCACCTATTACGACTTACAATGAACTTAATTTCAAAGCACCTTGTTCAAAATCTCAAATGCGTGAAGTTCTGAAAGATTATTTGAATCTGATATCTACTAGGTAATTGAAGATTTACAGCCAGTTACAAAAATATGACCTTCAAATATGTAAACGAATAGCATTAAATTTAGTATGAAAACTGCAAAGGAAAAAATACTAAATCCTTTTACTTTGTCAAAAAAAAATTGATCAGTAATATTATTACCCGTAAAGCATCCGTAGCTCCACTTGATAGAAAAACGTCTTGGAAATCTGCAGTTACATTATCTCGCTCCTGAATAAATCGTGCCACTTGTCGTCGTACAACTTCCATACCTCTACAGTCACTAGCAGAACCTAAAAAAACGTTTCAGTATTAATAAGTTATAGCTAAATACGTTATCATAAATTAAATAAGAACTAGCAATATATGTACAGTCACAGAAAAAACAAAAAAAAACACATATTATATATATATATATCCTCCACTCCCCAATTAATTTCGTCTGAAATCGTCCTATAAATATGCAGATACTGCCAAATGATTATTTATAACGTATAGTTTATAACGGTATAGTTAGATTTTGCTAAGCGGGTCTTCTACATATTAAAACTGGCATCAATTTCGTTCTTTTTTCATTAGCAACCCCTATTTTTGACAATTTTTTGGGGGTTATTTGGATCAAATCAGCCCGAAAAGAAGTATAGTGTGTATTTCTCTCATTTTTTCATAGAGTTACAAGCTGTCAAAATATGGGGATGCTAATGTCAAATATCAAAAAATTATATTCAAATTTCCTTTTTTTTTTTTTTTTCTCCATGCGTTAGAATGAAGTGACCCAAACACATGTCATGCATATTTTTGATTAAAAACATTTTTTGAATTATGAAAATTATTAATAAATTCATGTTTAAAAAAATTATGAATTATGACCTATATTAATTTTTGCACAAATAGCACGGGCATCATTAAAAATATAGGTTTTCAAATTTACAGTTCATTCCTTTCATTATGTTTTGAGTTACAATGATATTCCATTTTTTATTGCTGTTAGGGAGCTATCTCTTTTTATCATTTGTGTCACCTATAACCTTGCATGCACATGAATTAAAATAATTATTCAAGTATGTTTAGATGTATATATCATGTCATAATTAGAGCATTACTTTAGTTTATTTCATATTTAAAATTGTAGTGCTTATTTTCCGGTTATTATATGAATAGATATAATACTTTTCTTTGTGATTTTTTTTTTTCAATACAGGGACAAACCCCGACAATATTTTCGTTTGTAACCCTATCAAGAATTAATTATAAGTATATAAATTATAACCTTTTTACGAACCGTCTTGATCTTAGAATTTCGAATATGGAGTCAAAAATATGTGTTACTATTCGAGGGTAAATTTTAATATAAGCAATATTTAACTATCGCATTACTAGACGTTATTACAAATCGATCGGCACCGGTCGCATGTTTCTACGCTAACTACGGCAAAATTAGTCGGGGGAGGCATTAAGAGGTTCAATTAAAATAGATTTGTTTGCTTATTTATTTTCAAAGTGCATTTTAAACATCTATTATTTTTTAAAACAAAAAATTTTAAAAATAGTTAAAAATTATACATAGCATAAATGAATACCTATAGTGTTTCCTTCACAGTTTTTTAAAATAGTCGTTGCTCGCTCTTTGACATCTGATGGAAAATAATCATTCTGTAGAAGACTTGGATTAATACACAGGGATACAGTCTATTAAAGGAAGAAAGGGACATTTGCAGCCAGTCAGAAACTGGAACAAAATATAAAACAAAGCCATTGTAATTATTCAAACATTATAAGTCCCTGACTTCTATAAAATTAACCGTTTTAAAAGGAGTTTAGTAAGATTTCATTTCGTCATTTTGCTGCTTGCTTGATGCTGCATGGAAATAGCCTAATTAAATTTTTTTTAAAAACGTATAACCTTTGCACGCGTGAAATATTACTATTTTTTTACTTTCTCTTACCCATATATATGATAAGAAAAAGTATTGCTATAGGGTCATATTTTCGAAATTGAGCTTTTGTAATGTTTACATGTTTTGAGGTGTCCTGAATCCAAAAATCATGTTTTTAGCGGTTAATCTGTGTGTGTGTCTGCTATCAGCATATTTCAAGAACAAACAGTAGCAAGAAGTCCAAACTCGGTATTCTAAATCTGTATCATATAATGATGCTACTCTAAACTTTTCGTAGAGATCAAGCTATTGGTTCGTGTATAAGGCCGTCCAATAGAATTCAAATACATTACATCTATAGGCGAAATTTATAGTAAGTACAGTTTAACATCTATAGGCTACCCGAAACAAAATGGAACAAATGTATTTTTATTTTATAAGCAGAGAAACATGTTTTGTGTCGATTAGGGTATTGAAATAATTTATTATTAATCGTTCACAGGGCAACCCAAACTATCTGGATACGAGTATATTGTAGCTATAATTGCAAATTGCTGGAAGTGTATTTTAAATTGCATTACGTGCATTTCATTTAGAAATTAATTTAAGTACACAATATGATGCCTATATATTTGATAGACAATTTACAGGGTTAACTAAAATTAAGCTAAACGTTCTTTTCTATTGAATATAATTGATGGAAGTTCTTTGCTATACTTCACTATGTCGACGAACACTGCTCAGAAAGAAAAGTTAATTTCTCATACCTATTTACCATAAACAAAATGTTTCTTGAAATTCGATTTTCAGCTCTAGCTTTTTGTATAATATCACATTTTGTGGTCCCCAGAATACGAAATAATTTTTTTTCTGGTGATCTCTATATATGTCTGATATCAGCATAACTTAAAAAAAAAAAAAAAAAAAAAAAAAAACCCTGCAAATTTGGTGTTTTGAAGTTTGTATGAGGTTGGCACTTGAAAAGTTTGATTAAGATTGGTAAATTTTAAGGCATATTGCTAGTGAAAATTTTCTAAATAACTTGGAATAAACTTTTTAATTTAATAACAACCTTGAATATATTATATATATATATGTAGGTACTATAACTCAACGGGTGTTGAGGAAGGTGGTAGCCTCCATCACACAGATTTATATGTCAAATAAAATTGTTCCTAAATATAATTTAGATTATTCTTGAAGTAGATTGAACTTTATTATCTTACCTCATTGGTCATGCGCCTTAATTTTCAATATGTCTTTATATTACTGAAATGCAGGGTAAGCAAAAATCGTGTGAATGACACACCAGATAATTTAATTCATCAAAAGGATTTAAATTTCAAAATGCTATTATTTTTCTAGAGTTTGCTTAAAATAAAATAACCCACAACATATTAATAATAGCACGAGTTAACTACGAAAAGCTAAGATTGTAAAATGCAACTTCTTTGCGGGAGATTACTGTGGGATGTCTCTAAAATTACGCTATTTTGACGCAATTAGGCAAAAGATTGCAAATTATGAAAGAAAACGTGTTCTTATTTTAATTATCGTATCATTTTTTGATGCAAAAGCATTTTGTTTAACCTTGAATAACGTCCCAAGTTATCGAAATTATTTCACCATCCAGAATTCTTAATTATGTAAATATCAAAGAAAAACATTTTTGAAATTTATTTTATATTATTTATCATACTAATTTAGTTGCTATGTTATATTTATGTAATATTTGTTCAGGAAAAAATCGCATTCTTTATTTTATTACGAATTTTTTATGCGTTAATTTCCTCATATGGTTGATTCGAAAAAAAAAAAAAAAAAAAAAAAAAAAAAAAAATATATATATATATATATATATATTATCATTATTTTTTTAATAAACTTATATTACAGTACCTAATAATATCACATTATAGCAAAGTTCCTACACGAATAAAAATTTTCCTGAATGAAAATAAATCACAAAAGAAAAGTAAAATGTTTTCATTACCTGCTGGAAAAAAGTAATTGGTTTCTGACCCATTCCTTGCGGATCCCCAGCGTGAGCATGAATTACTTCGTCGAATGGAAACATGGCATGCCCTCTCTGCAATATATATTTTAAATGAAAATACTAGCGTTCGTCTGTAATTATTTAACTTTCTTACATATGCAAATCTAAACAGCTAATATTTTTAACAAAATATCACTAATTCATTTAAGAAATAAACACTTTTATTTATTACTAATTAAATTAATTAAATAAATTTATATAATTTTTAAAATCACTTAGTTTATTCTCCCGAAGATCGAAAATTTTTAGCTAAAAATTACTAATTACATAGAATGTCATTTATAATATTATATTTTCTACTCGTATGGCTTATCGCTCTATATAGAATTTAAGCAGACTGGAATATTTCTTAAATTGGAATAAATATCACTTTTCTAATGTTCTGAAAAAGGAGCCAACAAAACAAACAATAATAAACATTGTAAGAACACAAACCAAGAACTTGATGCTCCTAGGCTAAAACAATTTACAAATCTTCCCACTTTCTCCCCCCCCCCCCCTTTTTTTTTTTTTTTTGAGTCATTTAATACTTACAAGGAAATATTCAAAAGGTGTCGTTTTCAAAAAATATAGAAAAAAATATATGCGATTCTACTCTTCCTAAAACACCAGAAAGTGAAAAAATTATCGGCTGTAATGTTTGAAGCTATTCCTATTTTGCTTTTGTCTAACGCCCTTTATTTCTTTTAAGTATATAAACCCATTCTCGAATATACACTTCTTTGAGAAATTTCGCGTAGAATTTTCTTTGTTGTATTAAACATATGGAGAAGAGAAGCTTATTATTTTGATAAAACTCAACCACTGCTTAGAGATTTAGCGCTCACTCTCCAGTGAATTCGGTGAAACCTAATACCACTTAAACACGTACAAGTAATAAAGTTTAGATTTTTTGCAAAATTTTTATTTTTTAACTTTTTCACAACTTTTTCATATTTAAAAAACAACGCTTATTGAATTTTTTACATTTTTTCTTAAATTTATTAAGGATTAACATTTCTAAAATTCCTCATTTCTCAAAATAAATATTTATTTTCTGACTAAGCTAATTAAAAGCCTTAAGTTTTTAAATAAAGGTTGTAGTTAAATAATTATTATAACACCAGTTATCGTAATTCGAAAATGTTCATTTCAAAACATTTAGTTTTCACTTAATCAAGCAGGCATGATTCAGTGTATCGTGAATGTTCATATTCAGTGGTACACTGTAAAAAAATAACTATTACCAGCTGCAAGAAACTCTCTGTGATTGGAGAAAATAATTATTTTCTCCAATCACAGAGAGTTTCTTGCAGCTGGTAATAGTTATTTTTTTACAGTGTACTGGAGAAGTAGTTGTTACAAAAAATCACTCATGTGTGATAGATCCGTAGGCTCATTCTGACACACTGACCGTGGTGTGTTGCGTTGTTTTTTCGGCTTACTAATCGAACCATATACTTAATACTCAACTAGGGAATTATTCGATTTCCATTCCATCTTTTGAACTAAACCATTTGAAACTTGCATAAAATCAATTCTAGCAAATATTTATTTTATAAAATTTTTACCAATTTATAACATTTAATTTCAGTCCAGTCTCACTATTTAGCTTTAAAAAAAAAGTCCTTTATTTCGTTTATGATGGTTAAAAATATGAAAAATTTTATAAATTAAACTTTCATAGATCAAAGTGTTAGTAGAGTGTCATAAAGATGTAAAATTTGGGAAACAGATACTTTTGATTGTACTTGATACAAAGAAATTTTAATACAAAAAACACCAACAGTTAACATTATAAAATATTAAAGCGTTATTTTTATAAACAAAACTACTTTTCATCTTATGCAAATCACCAGCCTAAAAGAAAAGAAACAAAAAATTATGCCCCAAGCAATAATCTCAAGTTCAAAAAGACAAATTCCTATTAATAATTATTTTGTATTAAAATTGGAGAAATAGTACTGCTGCAATTAGAGCATTTCTCAATAAAAATTTACACTGAGAGAAATATTCCCGCATGCTCTGAATTGTCTGAAGAAATTCTTATAAAAGAGACAGCTTGGATTTTTAACTTTGTAAAATCAAAAATGGAAGACGTGTTTATTGAAAGACAACTTTCTATGGCCATGGAAATAGAAGAAGTATCATCACTCTGTATTTCAAGTACTATAAACACAACTTATACTCTCAATTAACATATGGTGTGATTAATAAAATGTTATCTATGCTATCTTTACAAAAATCTCAGTCCGTAGGAAATATGGCAGATGTGCAAAAGCAATACTAAGCTTTAAAATCATATGCACTGCAATGCAGATAGCGCAATCGACACTGGATTTGTGTGGCTTTACCTTAGAATATTTTATGAAGAAATGAGATTTCTTTCATAGCAAATAAATAAATAAATAAAATGAAGAATATATATCAACAGATTGTGTCTTTTACAGTGCAAAAATACAAATACAATGCAATTTCGCGACAAACATTTTTACAGTAACTATTATTATTATTTTATCTCCTTATATTATTAAAATCTGTACGCGTGTGTGTGTGTCTGTCTGTGAGAAACGGCTTGAAACCGCAAAGGCTCCGCCTCTAACGGTCGCACGGACTTCGAACAGGTACCGTCGGACAGAGAATTTATCGCAGATCTGGGTTATCTAATTTGCTAAACGATGCGACCCTAATTAGCGGAGATATTAATTAAAATGTCGACCATTGTATAACGAAAAAACGATTCAAAATGGCACGTGATCATCATTTTCGCCCGGGACCGCTTACCTTAAAAGAAGAAGCAGAAAGAGGAATTTTCGTGGGTTTTTGTCAAGCGATCGCTTCCGATCTGTTGGAGATATCGAAAATACACCTATACCACAAGAAAGAGCATTTATTACCAATTCTTACGGTACAATTTTTTTTTAAAAATACGGATTTTTTATATTTTTAAAAAAAATTTTTAAAAGGGTCGAAAATTTCTCTTTTCCGCGATCGTCTTTTTTGAAACGCCCTGTACGACCGATTAACTCTTCCATTTCTTAACAACTGGTATACAAAGAAAGGCCATTTAATCCTCTTTCGAACCATACAAACATTTTTACAAAATACGGATTAGCGATCCATATTTTTAGATTTTACGAAACATCGATTTTTTCACAAAACATTTTATAACTCAAAAGGGTTTAGAGATAAATCATTTTTTTTTTTTTTATAGATCTCGCTTTCATAATTTAATTCCCAAAAGATTGAGAGAAAATTTCAAAAACTGAATGAGTTATAAATTTTTTAATTTTAGTCATTGAAGCATTCATTTGAATAAGACGACCTTCATTGCATCAGATCGTAAAATGTGTTCTTGGCGTTTCAACGGCAACCACTTCATGGAAGAACGATGTCTGATGGAAAGCGAAAAAAAAAAAAAAAAAAAAAAAAAACCTTGAACGGAAAGAGAAACATGAGCTGGTATTTAATGAGGTCACGTGTTTTGGAACTGCGATTAAAAATTGCAATTTTTAAAAGGCTTCAGTTTTTCAATGCCGCACACTAAACATCGTATACAGACCTAACATCACAAGACAGCCATGCAGTTCAAATTTCATCGACTTTGCAAAAAATTTGCGTTTTAATTGGAAATTAAATGTTATTCTAATACGCGTATTTCAATTTCTAATTACGATTAATTTATTTTTAATGCATCATTCGAAAGATATTTTTAAGTTCTTTTATATTATTCAAAGTTTTCAACAGATTTACACGTTTTGAGGTATCCTGAATGAGTTTTCTTTTATGGCGCTGTAATATTTTCAAATTTCAATATTTCTATTTCTAATTATGATTAAATTATTTTTAATACATCATTCGAAAGATATTTTAAAGTTCTTTTAAATTATCGAAAATTTTCACCAGATTTATACGTTTTGAGGTGTCCTGAATCAATTTTCTTTTATGGCGCTGTAATATTTTCAAATTTCAATATTTCAATTTCTAATTATGATTAAATTTTTTTAATACATCATTCGAAAGATATTTTAAAGTTATTTTATATTATCGAAAGTTTTCACCAGATTTACACGTTTTGAGGTTTCCTGAATTAGTTTTCTTTCTATCTCAGCTACTAATTAAAATAATTTCATAAGTAATACATCATTAGAAAGCTTTTTTGAATTGGAATGGAACAGTGGAACACAGAAATTTCTAAAGCCAGATGGCGCTGTAATATTTTCAAATTTCAATATTTAAATTTCTAATCATGATTAAATTATTTTTAATACATCATTCGAAAGATATTTTAAAGTTCTTTTAAATTATCGAAAGTTTTCACCAGATTTACACGTTTTGAGGTGTCCTGATTAGGTTTTCCTTTGCATCTCAGCTAATTCAGTTAGACCGTTCAAAATTAGTATACGTAGGTTAATTAGGAGGGGCTGAAAGGGTGGGGAAGAGATAGGCGTGCACCGCGCGCATATCCCCTAACTTGTGCGCGCACGGGACTGCGCGGCCGAAGGCAGTGGGGACCAGGTCCGACATTTTTAACGATGAGAAATGATTTTTTTGATTTTCTTTTCTTAAGAATAAAAATTTGATTTGAGAAGGAATATGTGCGCGCAGCGCGCGTATACCTTCACACGTGCGCGCGCAGCGTGCATGGGTTTGCGCTGCCGAAGGCAGTGGGGACCCGGTGTGAGTTTTTACCCGATCAGAAATGATTTTTTTTTTAGGGGGCACGAAGGGTCAGGGAAGGAATACGCGAGCGCAGCGCGTGTATCCGTGAACTTGTGCGTGCGCAGGGCGCACGTGACTGCGCTGCCGAAGGCAGTGGGTACCCGGTCCGACTTTGTACCCGATGAGAAATGATTTTTTAAATTTTCTTTTCTTAAAAATAAAAAATTGACTTGAGAAGGAATATGTGCGCGCAGCGCACGTATACCTTCACACGTGCGCGCGCAGCGCGCATGGGTCTGCGCTGCCGAAGGCAGTGGGGACCCGGTGCGAGTTTTTACCCGATCAGAAATGATTTTTTTTTAGGGGGCACGAAGGGTCAGGGAAGGAATACGCGCGCGGAGCGCGTGTATCCCTTAAGTTGTGCGCGCGCAGCTCGCACGGGACTGCGCTGCCGAAGGCAGTGGGGACCCGGGCCGACTTTTTATCCAATCAGAAATGATTTTTTTTTTTTAATTTCTTTTCTTAACACTAAAAGTTACTGTTAGTGATTCATTATCTTTAGTGATTCATTTGAAAATACTGACCCGCTAGCGGGCGAAGCCCGCTAGTTGTTATTATATTTTTTGTGGAAGGAAGGAAGATGTTACAGTATGTCTAGCATGGTTTGAGACATGTTCTTGCGTTTGACCACGATATCGACACATGTTGATAACGATATTTCTTGCACAATGATTTACCTTATTCGGCAATGTTACCAATTTCTAAAGAGTTTTATATTCAATATCCATCATTAATTTTTTATTGTAATTTTTTTTATAATTTTATATTTGTCTAATCGACTATCATATATGTCAAACATAATTCTTCAAAATTAGTGATGATTCTTAAATAAAACGTCTCTATAAGTTGGCAACACTAATTCGCTGCCGAGTTCAACAAGTGCCACACCACATCAATTAATTATTGAAGTACGAGTTACAACAGCCGTTTCTAGCAGTTACAACAGCAGTTACAACATTAGTTGCTTAGCTCACCCCAGTATCGCATTCAGTATGATATATAGTGATGATTTTTAAATTATCAAATCCAGTACGTCATATTTAAAAAATAAATAAATAAATAAAACTTTACTTTTATTTATTTATTTATTTATTTATTAGTGTTTTCTTACTTTTTATACAAAAGTGTTACATTTAGCAGTGAAATACAGTATTTGTCAAACACCAAAAAATTAATAATTCTTAAGAACTGACAATAATTAGAAAAATTGAAGACTGTTTTTTTGGTATGTGCATATATGGTTCGGACACTTCTCCTGGTTTTTCCGCATGCATATGATATGAGCTCACGTGAATTATTTAAGTGCAAATGAAAGATCTGACAATGCATTGTTCATTTATACTTGTTCATGCGATGCTATTACCACTTAAGTAATTGCATATTAATAGCTCATGACTTGGGTGTGTGTTTAGTTTATTGAAATCTGAATAGAAAAAAAAAATGAATTATCATTCGAAATGTGACATAATACTTAATTAAAGTGAATTTTAGTTACCAGTAATTAGTTTTATTATTTAAATATAAATAACTATTCATTTTCTTGGTTAACTACATGCGATATTTCTGTGAAAATTTGTATGCATAGATGAATATTCTGATTAGAAATAAATTTATGTTTGAAAACAAAATTATTAACATATATCAATTAATTTTTTTAATTAACAAACATGCATTTTTTATTTATTATAATCGACTTTGCTTCAAAATCTGTTATTATTCACTCTTTAAATATACAATGAATGTATATTCAAATGTAATCAATGTGTATAAATTATATTCCAAATACCTTTTTTATTTCTTTTTCTATTTCATTACCAAGCGACACCACTGGACTAGGCCAAGGAAATTCCATTCGTCTTAAATTTTGATTTATGGTATCAGCTGTAAGTGTGGAACAAACGGTCTCCATGGTTACGAATGAAATCTAGAAGGAAAAAAGATAAGATCATCAAATATTTCTAACTTGGGATATTTACATTGCCTTTTTGTTAAAAAAAAAAAAAAAAAAAAAAAAAAAAAAACTTTAATTAGAAACAATTAATAGTCATTTGGCATTTTACGCTATCAAAAACTTATTTCTCGCTTAAAGAGATGGAAATAAAATTAAATATTATAAATTTATGTAATGATATTTTTTCTTATTTAATTTCTTATGTTACAATCGGCAGCAAAATGATAGAAGCACTAGCAATAATTCGTATGCTAGTTTCGTACATACTGTATTGTTAAGTAAATGTTTGTCGAAGCATGATCTTAGTCTTATGTTAATAAAATTTAAACATAATTTATACGTCTCATTAATACATTAAAACCAATGTAACATTTAAAATTAGATAAAAAATACAATTTTTTTTTTTTTTTAATTTAAAAATACATTTTAATTAAAAACATTAAAACACAAGACAGACGTTTCGGCTAGAACTCTAGCCCTCCTCTGTGTCAAACATACAAGCACAACATTTACAAAAATTCATAATACATCATAGCAAGATTAACTAGTGGATCTGCAGATCAGGAGCCTCAACGTCCTATTTGCATCAGACATTATTCAATGGGTCATTTTTATTTATTCCTTATTATATAATAGCAGGGCCCGTAATTTCAACTTAGATTACACTCGCTGAAAAAAAAAAAAGTTACTCGCCACAAAATATGATTAACTTACTCTATTTTTTATGTATAAGGTAACCAGAATTTTTTATAGAAAAAAAGAGGAGAAATTACGCAATGTCTTTTATTTTATTTTGTTCATTGAACAAAACAGTTGCTTTGTGGGTTCGTTTTTGCCAGGAGGACATAAAATAAATTCAACTAACTATTGCATATTTTTGTGAGGTGGTGGTAGTGTTATCATTAAGGCCAATTGTTTGCACTAGGGCTCTAGGCCTGAGTAGGAGAGTCCTCTGTGGGGCCATTCTAAGAGGTCCTAGCCCATATTTACACTAGTTTCTGAGGAAATCACGGAAACATTATAACGGCTAAGCAAACAAGCGCGACCGGGTATCGAACCCATCGCCTCACGTATACCAGCTTCGAGGACAGAACCTCTCGGTCGCTGGTGGGTCTATTTTTACGAAGAATATTATTCATGAAAAAGTGACAATACACGTCAACCCACCGCGTATCAACCGGAGCACCACCTTCTTAATGATTTCATGACAATTTCAATAGCGATTTTGTGTTCTGGATCAAAGAACCGTAGAAATATAGAGAATATTTTTATTCTTTGTGATTCGAAGAATCTGAATAGACATAAACCATAATATGCATTGGCAAGATTATTAGAAATTTGCACCCTAACGCAGAAAAAGTTTGTGTTCACTGTTTGATACAGCCAATAGCCGATTGAGCTTCCCAGTTTTACGAAATTTTTCAAATTAAGGACTAAATCTTTTCATTTGAAAAAGAGGACAGAGGACGAAAAACGTAAAAAAGAGGGCTTTTTAATCGTGTAATGCTTTTTTCGTTCAAGAGGGCAGAGCGTTGAAAAAGAAGACTGTCCTCTTAAAAAGAAGTTGTCTGGTCACCTTACCTAAGATTAGCATGATTTTACGTTTTTAAACCGATAATTTTTTTTTTTTTGAACACCTTTTATTGTAAGAATTCTATCTACAATTAAACCGAAATTTTACTCGCCACAGTAAAATTTCCACTCGCCAATGGCGAGCTGGCGAGCGGAAATTTCGCGCCCTGATAATAGGTATATATTAAAACAGGAATAAACTACTACGTCAGAAACGCCAAAGAAAAAGTCTTGGCGTTAAAGTAAGAATATGTATTCTTAATAAACGACGGTCTTGTATTATTTCCCTGAAATTCATAAATACCAAATTTCATAACTATCAAATTTCATACAAAAAAAAAAAAAAAAAAAAAATTACATAGCATATCGGAAATATTTTGCGTAACCTTTAAACTAATTATCAATTCTCTGCCCACAGTTTTCAACAGGAAAACATGCTTTTAAAATTCTAATAAAATTTCATTACATTTGATGGGGATGTAACCATGTTAAAATACACTTTTAAGAAATACTGACTATAGACCGTAATAGTACGAAATTCCTTTATGTATTCCGGAAAAGTAGCCACATTATAAACGCCAATAATAAGAATAAACCTAATTAATTATAACTCATTAATTTTTCAAACTAATTTGACATCATTTGGAGGATTACAGTACATACTCGGAATTATTTTGTATGGTCCGATAAATTATTTAGTCTATACATAACCTTTTTTTAAGAGTAAACATGATTTTAAGCATCTTTATAATGTGTGTTAACTTTATTAAGTTCAATTCAGCATAAACTCATTAAAGTGCGCGCTTAAAGAGAAAATTTGTCTATAGGCTCTAATGTTAGGAAGATCTTTCGCGTGTCTTTGTACACGAACCATAAACATTGTATACACCAGTAAAAACTATTCAGCTTATTTTGTGTTTAAAATTAATAATTGTTCCAAATGTAACATCGTTTGGATGACTACGTGACATTGTCAGAACACTTTTGTAAGATCCTGTACATTAATTAGAAAGCTTAAGAGCACATATTTTCTTCAAACAACATAAGTTTAGGCATCTTACTCACGTACGCTAGTTTCATTTTTTTCATTGCAAAGTAATGATATTAAAATGCATTTAAACGAAATTCACCCCATACGCCGTAATGTTAAGAATTTTGGCGTGTCCCTGAACACAGTTTTAAAAAAAATATAGCAATAAAAATTATACAGCTGCTTATATGCAAAGCTGGAATGTGTGCGCCAGTTTGCAAGTCAATCGAAGGATTTTTGCGGCCGCTATTGCGGTACATACAAATTCTTCCCGTAGGCCGTAAAGATAAGAAAAACTTTGGCGTGCCCCTGTACACGAACGACAAATGGAATACACACCTAACACTATACAGCTAATTCCGTTGGGCTCATGAATATGTGTACCAAATTGAAGTCAATAGCGTTATTTTGGGGGCCGCTATCGCGGTACATACAATATCTTCCCATGGGCCGTAATGATAAAAAAAACTTTGGCGTGTCTCTGTACACGAACTACAAATGGAATGCACACCCGAAACTATACAGCTAATTTCGTGGGGATCATGAACATGTGTGCAAAATTTCAAGTCAATAGCGTGATTTTTGCGGCCTCTATCGCACGACAGACAGACAGACAGAGAGATGGACAGACGGAACCCAAAATTCTTTTGAGTCTCAATAGAGGGTCGCCATTCATGTTTCGGCAAAAATTGGAAGAGTCATTCCATCTCAATTCAGGCAGGCAGTAACAAAATGTGTCATATGACCATCACAGATTATTTAAAAAAAAAAAATAGAGTATTAAGAACTAAGTGAAATACGAAATATTCCACAATAATGTTTTTCAAAAAAAATTTTTTTTTCTGTTTACAGCGCAGTAAAACTTAGCCTAAAATTGAGCTTTTTCGGAAAATAAAAAAAAATCTTCATTTTCAAAGGAGCGCTGTTTAAAAAATATTTAACTTTTTCAATCAAAATTTTTTTTACAAGTAGCTCTTAAGCTGAATTTAAATTTAGTTTAATTTTGAAAATTCTATTTGCCTTATGAATTAAGAAAAAAAATTCGTTTTCCTGTAAAAAAATTTGATCTTTACCGATTTTTGGAATTTTTTTTCCTAATAAAAATTTTATTTGAAACTAAAATAAAAGTTGGGAATCTGAAGACCTTTTATGCTAACTTCACAGCAAATTTTATTTTAATCATAGCATACATGCAATCTTTAAAATTAATTTTTTAATTTTGCAATTTTTAAAAATATGACCATATTTGAAGTGCAATTACTCAAAAACACCATTTTTAAAAAATCTGAAAGTTTGCTAATTTGATCTGTGCTTAATAAATAAATTATAACCAAATATTCTATTTTTGCCCAGAAGATTTTATGTGATTTTTTGAAAATATCATGAATTGCATTTTTTTCACAAGACTAGAAATTCAAGATTTTTGTATTTTTACTAACTAAATACATGAGAAAACTAATTTTTATTTTAACAAAATATAAAATAATGGTAGATAGCTATTACAGTTGTGAAATAATATGATAAAATGATAAGTTTTCTATAAATAAATAATAATAATAAACATTAAAGTAAATTTCAGAAAGCATAGCATTAGCAGTATTAAGATTTACATTTTGAAGTAATTTAAATATTTTTTCTTTACCTGTTTGGAAGATTCCACTTTTGTTATTGAATGCTTAACTGTGCGTTCCATACAGGATTTGTTATTTTGAAACAACCAATAATGCTTTGATTGTATTCCTGTAATAGGTTTAACATTAGCCCATTCAATTCGTTTTTTCAATCTGTAATCTTTAATAGTTTTGCTCTCGATGTGTATTAATGTTATGTTTGGTACTGCACTAGAGAGTGCATTAACAAATGAAGCAGAGTCTTGAATGGCTTCTACTGGTTCCTTTTGGAGATTATATTTTGTTGCGTGGTGTTTGCACAAGCCACCAATAGCATCACATGCACTTTTTCCATGACCAGTAGCTGAAAAAATCCACTTTCTTTCTTCAACTTCATGATTTATTAAAAATTCATGAAACTGGTACTTGTTTTTAAAATGCGCTGCTGCACCATCTGATATATATACCAAATATTTTATATTTTTCAAGTCGTACAACTGAAGTATTTCATTTTTCACTGCATTTATAGCACAAAGAGCATGAGCTGTACCATTGGTTGTGTCGTCAGAAATGGCAGTGAAAATTCTTGTCTCGTCCTGAGCGTACGCAATGCATGCAAATAGAGATATTTGTGTATTTTGCCAGTGATAACTCTGAATTTCATCAGGCAAAATTATAGACCAGTTTTCAGCGAAATCGAAATGCATTGTTAGTATAGAATCTGCTTTTGTCATTAACTTTGCCTCTGCAATTCTTTCTCCTTGAACTTTTTTGATATATTTATGCGAAATACCCTTTTTAACCCAGTACTTTATGTCTTCTAAAAATTTTTTTAAAGGTACAGATTTCTTTATTAAGTCTCTACTTTCCCATATAGCATAATAGTACATCTTCTTCTTCATCCAAGTCAAATGTTTCTGTTGTAAGAATTTCAGTACCGGGGCACTCCGGACACTCTTCTAGCCAACATTTTTCATTGCTTATATGGCATAAGCATTTCATTAGAAGATTTTCTTCATCAATTAAGATGCCTGTAAGATTCTTTAGAGCTATGCAAATTAATTTCAAATTACTGCAGTAAATACAACAACATACTGCTTGTATTGGCTGAACTTTCACAAATTTTGGACGCAATGAATAAAATTTTGAGATGCCTATTTTCATTGATGTATTTTCTTTTTTCATTAAATTATATGTTTCTTTAATAGATCTTGTCATAAAACGTTTTACTCTTAATTTTCTCGCCATAGTCATTTTTAATATTGATAACACCACTTTTGTTTGGGCTATTTTTACTGCAATTTTTACTATCTTCTAAGTAATAGGAAAGGGCTACATCCAGTGTTTCTGCTGATAAAGGATGTCCAACATAAGGATCACTTTGTGCATAAATTCTTTTTTCTCTTTTGATTTTTCGAGACTTATCAATCATATATTTTGTTATACCAGGTAGTTTCTCTTGTACTATTCCCTTACTAAAATTATCTGTCAACAATGTAAGTAATCGTATTTTTTCGTTGTAATCACAAATATATATGGCTTTTCTGATATTACAAAACCATTCATCGCAATCGGAGCAGTTAGTATCTTGAAAAAGATGATGATTGCCGTGAAATGTTGACCTAATATGCAGCTTCTAATTTGTCAACAGCTGAAGTTATTAATGTGCTCTCCAGTTTTATCTTTTTTTTTTTTCTTTACATAACTTTCTCTTCTGTCTCATCTTATTTCTGAAGGGTATTTCAATGGAGACATATCTGCATCAAGGGTTTTAATACTAATATTTAAAGCATCCACAATATCATTTTCTGGAATAAATGGGTTCCTCAGAAACTAATATTTCTTCTTCAGATTTGCGAGATTTGCGTTCAAGTTCTAAAAATTTCTTTTTATAAAACACAAAACAGTTAGAACATAATGTGTCATCTCGATTAACAGAAATAGAAGGGCCAACAACTTTTTTAATTTCATCAGCTGAATCACCAATAGTGCGAAACTTAGCAGACTTTGTTTCATACACAACTTTTTTATGTCTCTTAACATAGTCAATGCACAGAATTCTTTGAGAACTATAAATGTCAGACATAATTATACATAGTAAAATTCACTTAAAGCAATATATATATATATATATATATATATTTTTTTTTTTTTTTTTTTTTTTTTCCCTTATAATTTTAACTCTGTAAACTAAAAAAATCACTTATTAAACTAATATTAAATATTCATATTTAGCTGCCTAATATATAAAAGCAGAACTTCATTTTACAAAGAAATGAATAAAAGGTAGTGTTCGAATATTGTTTAATTGATGCTGAAAAAGACACATCTGTTTGTAAAGAAAAATGAGCAGCTGTCTCTTCCCCTTCCTTCATAAACCACAAGAATCTATTTATGCAGGCACAATCAAATCCCAGTTTGTTAAAAGAACTACTTTGAACAACTGATTTATATAAACATATAAAAAGAAAATATCCTAAATTCTGCACTATATATTAGGAAAAAAAAAAAAAAAAAAAAAAAAAAAAAAAAAAAAAACAGTGGAAATGTTACACAAATAAAACGACCTTTTAGTGAAAAAAATCCAAACTTATTTATTACTATTGAAATTAATTTTAATTATGGTTAATTAGTATTGATAATTTAGATTTTCAGTAAATAAATTTAAAATTTTTTAGAATAAGTATGTAAAGAAGAGCTGAAAAAAAAAAGTTATATAAATTCTTTTAATGCTTTTTGTTATTTATTATTATATTATTATTATTATTATTATTTTAGGTTGAATATTTCTCAACGTTTATAATTCTGTGACATTATTCTAAATTTTATTAAAGTAAAAATTAATTTCCGCATGTAATGAGTATAATTAGCGAAAAAGTTGAATTTCTAGTCTTGCGAAAACAAATGAAATTCATGCTATTTTCAAAAAATCACATAAAATTTTCTGGGCAAAAGTAGAATATTTGGTTATAATTTATTTATTAAGCACAGATAGGGCTTCAAATTAGCAAACTTTCAGATTTTTTAAAAATGGTGTTTTTGAGTAATTGCACTTCAAATATGGTTATATTTTTAAAAATTGCAAAATTAAAAAATTAATTTTAAAGATTGCATGCATGCTATGATTAAAATAAAATTTGCTGTGAAGTTAGCATAAAAGGTCTTCAGATTCCCAACTTTTATTTTAGTTTCAAATAAAATTTTTATTAGGAAAAAAATTCCAAAAATCGGTAAAGATCAAATTTTTTTACAGGAAAACAATTTTTTTTCTTAATTCATAAGGCAAATTGAATTTTCAAAATTAAACTAAATTTAAATTCAGCTTAAGAGCTACTTGTAAAAAAAAATTTGATTGAAAAAGTTAAATATTTTTTAAACAGCGCTCCTTTGAAAATGAAGATTTTTTTTTTTTAATTTTCCGAAAAAGCTCAATTTTAGGCTAAGTTTTACTGCGCTGTAAACAGAAAAAAAAAATTTTTTTTAGGAAATTATTGTGGGTTATTTCGTATTTCACTTGGTTCTTAATACTCTATTTTTTTCAAAATAATCTATGATGGTGACCGGACATGCCCTGCCTGAGGTGAGATGGAATCACTCGGAAGTCAATAGCTTGATTTTTGCGGTGGCTATCACGGTACATACAGATTCTTCCCATAGGCCGTAATGATAGAAAATCTTTGACGTGTCCCTGTACACGAACTAGAAATGGAATACACACTTAAAACTATACAGCTGATTCATTTGGGCTCATGAACATGTACCCAAATTGCAAGTCAATAGCGTGATTTTTGTGGCCGCTATCGCGGTACATACAAATTCCTCCCATAGGCCGTAATGATAAGAAAACCTTTGGCGTGTCCCTGTACACGAATTACAAATGGAATACACACCCAAAACTATACAGCTGATTTCGTGGGGCACATGAACATGTGTACCAAAGTGCTAGTCAATAGCGTGATTTTTGTGGCCGCTACCGCGATATATACAAATTTCTCCCATAGGCCGTAATGATAAAAAAAACTTTGGCGTGTCCCTGTATACGAACTACAAATTGAATACATACCAAAAACTATACAGCTGATTTCGTGGGGCTCATGAACATGTGTACCAAATTTCAAGTCAATAGCGCTATTTTTGCGGCCGCTATCGCGCGACAGACAGACAGACAGAAAGACACACAGACACAGCCCAAAACCGTTTTGAGTCTCAACAGAGGGCCTCCACTGACGTTTCGGCAAATATTCAGGAGGAATAGCTTTACCCTCTTTCAAGGCAGAATGTTGCCTTTTAGTAAAAGCGCCTTCTAGTAAAATACGGGATTCATATATATTTACATTAGAAGCTAAAATTTTAAAATTTTCAAAATCCGGAATATGATCACTATTGAGAGAATGGATTACAAGTTTTGATCTTAAATCTCCTGTTTTATATGAGCGTTTATGTTCCTTTAATCTAATTTCACCTGTTTTGCCAGTTTCACCGATATATGTAGAATCACAATTTTACAAGGAATACTATAGATTATACCTAGAACTTTAAAAGGGGGGGGGGGGACAGCGGGTTTAAAGTTTGAAAGAAAGTTACTAATACGGAGTTGAGATTTAAAGCTAGTAGAGGTATTAACTGTTCTAAGTAATTTAGAGATATTTTCAGAAATACCTTAATAATAAGGAATTGTAGTACGATAAGTGGAATTTTTAACTTTAGGATAAACTGATTTATATGAAAAATAGAACTCTTCTTTATAAATTCTTTTAATAAAACGAGGGGAGTAACCATTATTTTTTAAATCAGAAAAAGTTTTGGATAGTTCAATATTTAATAATTCGGAATTACTACAATAATGCTTTGCACGATGTAAAAGAGTACGAATGACTGCAAGTTTATGCGATAAAGGATTAGCTGAAGATATTGAACAGAGAAGGTGGGTTTTCTATAGATTGAAGTTGAAAAATGTAAAAAATCATTGACTGTTTTATGCATTATAAGGATGTCAAGAAAGGGTAGTTCATTATTAATTTCTGTTTCAAGGGTAAACAACGTCTGTCTTGTGTTTTATTGTTTTTAATTAAAAGGTATTTTTAAAGTTTAAAAAAAATTTTGTATTTTTTATCTCATTTTAAATGTTACATTGGTTTTATTCTTATGTTGCTTATAAAAAAAAGTAAGTTGATGATAAAAATTAGTGATCAAACTAAAAAAAAAAAAAAAAAAAAAAAAAAATTATATGGAAAATGCCAATGCGTGCTTGAAAAAAAAAAGTAATAATTTTTTTGCCAACTGTATGTCCAAAAGCTAAGCGATTACTTATTATTTTAATTATAGTCTTATTTTCACGGTACTGTTGATCTTAAAGATAATGCATATATTCTTTTTTTTTTTTTAATCTGTTACAAAATTTGAGCCTTTTTGTGTATATTTACCTCAACATGATATGCTCAAAATCTAAATACAATACAGACTGGTATTAAACTTCTACTATAAACAGTCTCTTGTAGTCAAATCGGCTGGGTATATTTGCCAAGAATTTGGTAAATATACATTTCAGGAGATGTTCTCAAAGAATATTTTTAAGGGCTTAAGAAATTCTTTTCGTGGAAAAACGGAAACTATAATAAAGGAAATTACTCACAGTAAGTATATAAACTATTTGAACATTTAATGATAATTTTGAATCCCTTGTGGGTTGTTCTATTAGTTATTTTTCCATTTTTCCGTGCAAAGCGCCATTTAACGGACAATATTTGGCCTCGTTATATTTAACTGCTCCAGAGCATCTCACGATTTTTCCACGTACTAAATTTAGTGGCAGTATATGCCCACCAGTTTTAGCTACAGGATGCGGTTCATAGCAGGCGTTTAATTATGACAACCTTGTTCCTATCAGATAAAACTAATAACCTGTTTGAAAATATTTTAAGTGAACACTTAAAAAAAATATTTTGAATTATTAGGTTAAATTGGGATTAGTATTTAAAACAAAAACGCAAGAAAGAAAGTAAGAAAAAAAAGTTACTGCCTTCGTTGTCAGATTTTTTTTTCCCTTTTGTCTGCGATCGCATCTTCCGACGAACAAGAGAGTCCTCAGAGTCGCGAAAGGTACTGATGTTTGCCGAATAATTCAAGGAATGTTATCTTAGTTAGAAATTTCTGTCGCTTTAATTAACGAAGTTATCAATTAAAAAAAAACTCGCGTTAATAAAGATATTCTATTTGCCAACTTGCAAATAGTTTCTCGTATTACGTTATTTTGTCCGTCTCTGACGTCATAGTCTCCAAAAATGAAAATAAAATGTCACCTTTGATGTAAAAAGAAACGAAAAGAAAAGAAAAATGTTAATGTTGCTAATGGCAACAAAGAAATTTATCGTCTGTAAATAAATAAAAAGTGTTATTTCACATATATTTTCAATGAAAAAATGAATGTAGGATTGTAATTTATCGGCTGAAGATACCTTTTTCTACTTTTAGAAAATTAAATGTAAGAAAAAAGAAAAAAATTGAAAAATTGGCATCCGAGATGCTCGAGAAAAGAAAAAAAATTTATTAAAATTGTGAAAACATTTTAAAATAACCGAGATTTAAAAAACATTATGCAAAAATTTAATCCAGTTGAATTAAGAATTATTTCATATTTTATTTTATTTTAAAAGCAGGCGAAAAAAAATTGGCAATGAACATCATGATTATGTTAAACAATTATTACTATATCGTTTTAAGTTAAGCCAAGATACATTTAAAATAAAATTTAAAAGATAACATCTTAGATAAGTTCATATAAAGATTAATTTTTTTTAACTCAAAACGAATTTAAACAGTGGCTAAATGGGAACATCTTTAGTACGGCCAATTTAGCAACTTTTACACTAAGAAAAAAAAATATACCGCTTTTATCTAGAATGAATAAGTGGTCATTTTCTAAATCCCTAAATTAGAAATATAGATTTTCGAGCTATGCGCATGAAGCAAGCTAATAAACTGAATAGACAAAATGATCGAGAGTTTCTAGTCTGCACATTTCTAGATGGGTGAAACAATATTCTGAATGCACTGAACCTTTTGTATTGCGAGAAATTCTCGCTTGATTTTCTAGAATTGGGTAATAAACCAATATTATAGTTGCTGAAATTCACCTCTTGTATTCTCATTTATTTACATAGATTTTTAAATAACTTTGCCGTCGATAATATAGGTAAACGCTCTAGAATTCTAATACGGGTTTCTAGAACTCGTTTTCAATGGGGACTAGAACTTATAAGGATGCCATGGAACTATTTTTTCGCCACAAATTAGATTCGAGATGTCAGTTACAGAATTCTTTCTCAGTGTAAAATTTAGAGCTGAAGTAAGCTTAGACATTTTTCGCCAAGGATTTCATTTCCGCGACTACGATAGCTATTTTTATTCTAGACATGCGATAAATATGTAGATAAATTATAAAATGGTGCAATAATAATAATAATAATAATGAAATGTATACAATAATTACAATAATTGCATAAATTATATATGTTTAATGTGTCTGATTACATCAGAGATTCTCAACCGTTTTAGAGCTGTCGTCCCCTTAAAAAGCAAAAAACATAATACACGCGAAATTTAAAAAACTTAGTTTGAATACTAAAACTTGCTTATCGCCCCCCCCCCTACCGCCCAAAATACGCCTACAGTCCCCTACCCCACAAAGCAAGGTGACCACCCTCTCAGCAGCCTCCAGCGGCCCCCATTGAAAACCTATAGATCAGGTCATAATTGAAGAAAAAAATGCACTTTATAAAGTTGCATTTTTACTGCATCAATCGCTATTTTAAATCTAATTGCACATCAGAATTATATATATGGTATTACATACTGTCTTAAACTAAAGATATTTTTTAACATTTATTTCACTACTATGCTCCAAACTTCCTTTAAGAAAAAAAAAAAAAAAAAAAAAAAAAAAAAAAAAACTTTAAAATATTTATTTGCTCATATACTATATGTGAAAATGAAACATCAAAAACAAAATGAAAAGATAAACTATTTGTTTAAATTGTAAGGAAAAAGTCTCAAGACTGAAGAAATTTGGGAATACAGATCTTTTGCTGTTGCTCAAAATAAAAAAAAAAATTTGAAATATTAAAAAATTTTGCAATTTTTATTTAGATTAAAATTTTTCATCTTTATTTTTCATTCTTTATTTAGAAACTGATTGTAGATAAATAATGAAATAAAAACAATTTAACAAAATAAAATAAAGTGTCACCATTGATCTTAATAAAAAAAATTTGAATGTAGACAGAAGTGAAATAATTACAAGATAAGAAGAACTTTTTATATACCATGCTTTTAAATTTTCTGTTGAATCATATAAACGCTACGGAAGGCAGCGGGGACCCGAAATAATTGGGTAAAAGTATTTAAAAAATTCATTGTCACCGAGTTCTGAGCTATTCTGAAAGTTTCAAATTTCTAGCTAGTCGGGAAGTTATATGATTTTTGAATCATATAAACGCTACCGAAGGCAATGGGGACCCGAAGCAATTATCTAAAAGTATTAAAAATGCATTGTCATCGTGTTCTGATTTATTCTAAAAGTTTCAAATTTCTAGCTAGTCGGGAAGTTATATGATTGTTGAAACATATAAACGCTACCGAAAGCAGCGGAGACACGAAACAATTGGCTAAAAGTATTAAGTAAAAAATGCATTGTTATCGTGTTTTGAGCTATTCTGAAATTTTCAAATGTCTAGCTAGTCGAGAAGTTAGTTAAATAAATTTTCTGTTGAATCATATAAACGCTACCGAAGGCAGCAGGGACCAGAAACAGTTGGCTAAAAGTATTTAAAAAAATGCATTGTCACCGTGTTCTGAGCTAATCTGAAATTTTCAAATGTCTAGCTAGTCGCGAAGTTAGTCAAAAATCGATTGCAAGATTTTTATTGGACAAACAAACAAACAAGAATCGAATTTAATAAAAACATGGTAATAAAAATACAATAGTAACAAAATTAAGCTTAGTAAGACTTTAATATAATATTTTGAATTAAGCGAAAGTACGTTATGTAAAGACACATTGGCAATTAACAGTAAAACATAATATAATAAGTAGGACTGAGTAATGGCAAGTAATGAAATATTCTTATCTTTTTATCTATTTTGCAGCATGTACTTATATATAAGATCACTTTATCTGGTCATCTGTATGCTGCATGAGAAGTTTTATGGAAGGAAATAGTGGTGATATAAAAATATGGACACCGTTTCTCTGCTATAAAAACAATATGAATAAATGTATCAGTGCTGAACACTGTACATTAATGACTACATTTAAATTTAAACTCTAAAAATAAGCTTTAGTTGAATCAAATTTAAAATTATGGTTTTTCTCCTATTTCTAAGCATTGCTGGGGAAAAAACCATAATTTTAAATTTGATTCGGCTAAAATAATTTGCAGGCCTAAATCCATTCATGAACTCGATTTCTTTGAAGCTTTTTATATTTATAAATTTTTTAAAAATATTATTAATTGTGATTTCCCTGTACCCCATTTGTCTGATTGTTGGAAATTTTACATTCAGTCCACATTTCCTTAATTTATTCCATATTTTTCACAACTAGTGTTTCGTAATTTCCTATAGGCCAATCACTCACATTTCGCGTAATCCTATTGACTGATCATAATGAACTGAATTCGATCCCTTTCCCATATATACAGCAGCATTTCTCTCTCATTTCTTTATTCACTGAAGACGGTGCGTTAAATTCTACCGAAACAGCTGTCTGCTTTCTTATTATTTCTATTTGGCGTTCTAGACGTTGTTGTTTGCCTTGTTTTTACAAATTTAGTTTGCTTTTCATTTGTTAATTTTAAGCTCCCAACTCCATTTTAACTTCTTTACTCTACAAATGACATAAATAACTTTGGTTTGCTCCCTAATCCATCTGGGACCCACCAGTGGCCAAGCGGTTCTGCGCTCAAAGCTGGTAGACGTGAGGAGTCAGGTTCGATCCCAGGTCGCGCTCTTTGGCTTAGCCGTTCGAAGTTTTACATGTTTTTTTTTTTTCCGAAACTTGCGTAAATATGGGCTAGGGCCCCTTAGAAAGACCTCCACGGAAGGTACTCTCCCTCAGACCTAGGACCCTAGAGCAGTCAATCGGCCTTATTCCGGAACACCAATACCAACACCCTAATCCATCTGTTTCGCTTTGTGTTTCTTCGGGTGAACCCTAACATGCATCTCTCCATGCTTCTCTGAGTTGTTTGAAGATTTTGTATGGTTTTATGCGTTAATGTCCAAGTTTCGGAAGCATAAGTTCACACGGGAAAAATATCGGGATCAAAAACTTTTCTTATCAAACAAATCGGGAGGTTGCTTTTGAATCTAGCGTTATTTCTTCCAAATGCTCGACATGGGAATTTAACTCTGTTGTTATTTTCTTCCATGATGTTTCCGTTCGTCGTAACAACTTGTCCCAGGTAAGTATAACTGTATACCGTTTCTACTTTATCCATATCAACAGTGATCTTCACTGGAGAAACAAAAACATTCGATATAATTTTTGTCTTACTGAGGTTCATTTTCAATCCAACGAGCTTTTTTTTTTTTTTTTTTTTCTTAATTCTTGAATCCATTTTTTCAAATCCTCAAATGAAAAAGAAAGCAGTACAATGTTCTCAAGTAATTTATAAATTCTCCATATATTTTTATGATTGTCTCTTCTCAATTTAGTTTCTTAAAACTTCTTGAAGTTTCAATAGTTTAAATAAAATTATGATATGTGTGTGTATGTATGAAAGGGCATTTTAACGGGAACGTTGCAATGCACCTTCCACATTGATGTAACTATTTGCGGGCAGCTAATGCATTATTTTAGCATATTTCTTAGAATCCTATAGCTTCAAAAGGTTCTTAATAGATCAGTATGATAATGGAGGATTGAAAACACTAAACATTTTCGCAAAAGTACTGTAATTTCGGAAGAAATATGCTGTTATGTTCATTTGAATTTATGACTAGGACTCAGAGTTAACGAATCATTAGTCTCACAGATAATTTAACTGAGACAGGTCAGGCGTATAAGGTAAAGCCAACTGACTACATAGAGATCTTAGAACAAAGTGGAATGCCCTCCATGGAGGTATTTCTACATCATACTTTCAGATTATTCTTTCTTTTTTTTTATGAATTTTATATCCTTTAGTGAAATATAGATTTACCAATTAAAAGAAAGAAGCACATAGGAAGTTTCAAATAAAATGTTTTCGAAATATTAAAGCATTAGAATATTTGTAATGTAATTGTGGATGATATGAAATACAAAAGACGCTGATAAAATAATGAATATATAAAGAAAAAATTATCTTTTCAACATATGTCATATTTAAATATATATATATATATGCGCTTATTATGATAATCACTAATTTTATCCATAAGTATTTGTTTCATTCATAATGTTTTTAAAGTGTAATTTTAACCCTTTTGGGGGGTTGGGGGGGAGGGGATATCTGTTCCGTAAATAACCCTTAATTTTGGTGGGCTTTGTCGTATAGAAACACCGTCGACAATTGACATACATGATAGGTTGAAGTAAAACGCATAACAACATGATTTTGGAAAAGATGTTTCAAAATGAAAATAATGTTTAATGTATTAATTTAATTATTATTATTATTATTATTATCAATTATCAGTTTATTTAATGAACAAAAGAGGTCGCCACTAAAATTTTATTTTATGTCTTGCTAAAATGAGCCTAGTTTTACATCGATCAATATTGTCGTCAGCTTTCCTTGTTCAGTGTTACGTAAAGTGTAATTATGGATAATGTGTGGTATATACCACAGGGATCTTGTAGTTCAAGTGTTCTCATTCTTCGAAAGACCGACATTAAAAATGGATTCCTTTTATATATTAAATATTTTAAAGCTTAAAATGATCGAAAAGATTTTCAATATCCAGACAATGAATCGCATAAAATAATAAATATCAGTCCTTTGAATTTCTCAATCAGTTTCTTTTCTATATGAAAATATGTGTATTTTCCTTCATCATTTGAACAAATTTGATTTTGTAGAACAATTTGTTTTTCTTTACAAAAGAAAATGGAAAATATTTAAACTAATTTTAGATTCATTATTTATTTTATCATTATTATTTCGAATATATAGAATAAATACCATACGTATTTATTCTACCTTCTATAATGCAATGATATGATTAAAATTGATTTGTTTCTTACTTTAGTTACTACAAACCAATTGTTTTGCTTTTACAAAATGATGATAATTCAAATATGAATGATATTTCTGCAATAACGAATAATGATTGAAATGTAAAATGTCAAAATAATGAATATGATATAACGTAAAAAATATTTAATGTCGATAGTATGAAATGTACGTAATATTATTTAAAAATTTTTTTTTTTGGAAATAAAACTTAAAAAATGATTTTAAAAACATACTCAGTTTGATTTTACACCGAGAAAAAAAAAAAATACTCCGCCTTCATCTAGAATGAATAAGTGGCCATTTTCTAAATCCCTTAACAAGAAATATAGTTTTCCAACCTATGCGCATAAGGCACGCCAATAAGCTGAATAGACAAAATGATCGAGAATTTCTAGTCTACACATTCCTAGATGGTGAAACAATATTCTGATTATTATGAATATTCTGAATCTTTTGTATTGCGAGAAATTCTCGCTTGACTTTCTAGAACTGGGTAATAAACCAAGATTATAGTTACTGAAACCCGCCTCTTGTATTATCACTTATTTGCAGAGATTTTTAAATAACTTTGCCCTCGATAATATAGGTAAACGCTCTAGAATTCTAATAGGGGTTTCTAGAACTCGCTACTACGGGAGACTAGAATTTATAAGGATGACATGGAACTATTTTTTCTAGAGCCACAATGCAGATTCTAGATGTCAGTTACAGAATTTTTTCTCATTGAAAGGCCATAGCCAACGGGAAGTTTTGGAGGTCCCCCCCCCCCCTTTCCGAAATTTGCAAATTTGAGAAATTGTTTTGAGTTGTAAATCATTTTTAACTCTCAATATTATGTAATAAAGCTTAAAACACCCCACCCCCTCCGAATTTTTTTTTCTAGCTACAGCCTAGAAATAGAGAAGTACAAATAATTTCAATTCAAACTTGTAAACAAAAATTAATGTTTGTAATAAAAGCATAATAGTTATAATTGATACTGATCATAATAGTATGTAGATCTGTCGGTAAAGTTGTGCATGAGAGAAGATTTTTTTTTTTTTTTTTTTTTTTTTTTTTTTTGTTAGGTTAAAACAACGTACTAACATTTTCAATACATTTTTAAAATGTTTTTTTTTCTGCAATTTATGATCTACAGCAAATAAAACTTTACTAAAAAATTACATTAATTAAATCATTTTTACAAGTACTGTATATATTATATGTATTCCTTATATATTAATTTCAGATAGCTTAATTTTATTTCATTATCAAAATTTAAAAAGATTTTATTTTTAAATACTGACATATAAAAACAGAAGCTAAAACTTAATACATAAATTAAATTCGTAAAAATTAGTCTTTCGAAAACGAATTGTTAAAAAATTGCTTTAATGAAAAGTACATATTATTTTCATGTTATTAAGATACATACTACTTTCATATCTTTTTACTTTCCGAACATAAGGTAAAGACATCAGTGCTCCTCACCCTTAACATCTGCACCAGTGTTTGGCATGTTAAATAACAGTTAAATAACATCTATGGATTTGAATCCGCTCGAGTTAGATTCAACGGTTCTAGAGAATCTAGTGCCGGTGGTTACAAATTCATAGATGTAATTAAACGCTTATTTTAACATGTCTTTTGTGAGGTTGACGAACACCGGTGTAGATTTTAAGGGTGACAAGAACTGGTGTCTTTACCTTACATATGTAAGGAAAGTATTGTAATCATGTCAAAAATTTGACTTTGAGATTTTGATGTTTCTATACATTTTGAGGTCACTCCAGTTAATTTTTGCTGTTTTTACAATTATGTATGTATGTGTGTGTGGGTATGTGTGTATGTGATCGAACACGACAGCTTCTAAACGCTTTGTTCGAATGAGCTGAAAGTTGGTATGTATGTTATACATCACCATAGCACGAACTCTAATGATTTTGGCGAATCTAGCACTCATAGGTTTTTTACAGGGACACAAAGAAAAATTCTTCATCATTGGGACCAAATTTTTAAAAGTGCAATAGCGTCTGAACACCTTATTCAATTGAGCAAAAAATTTATATACATGTTATAGGTCATAGTTGCACGAAATAGATTTTGGTTAATCTAGCACTTTTTTTTTTTTTTTTTTTTTTTTACAGAGACGCAAAGAAATATTCTTTATCATTATGGCCTATGGACCCAAATTTCTTAAAGAGCGATAGTATCTAAACGCCTTATTCGATTGAGCTGAAAATTTATACACATGTTATAGTTCACCTTTGCACGAACTGCATAGATTTTGGTGAATCTAGCAAGCATAGTTTTATTACAGGAACACAACGAAAAATTCTTCACTGTTATGCCCTATGGACTCAAGTTCTTTAAAGTGCGATAGCGCCTAAACTCCATATCGGATTGTGCTGAAAATTTATAAGCATGTTATAGATCACCGTCACACCAACTGTTTTTGGAGAATCTAGCACTTACAGTTTTTTTTTTTTTTTTTTTTTTTTTTTTTTTTACAAGGACACAAAGAACAATTCTTTATCATTGTGGCTTATGGGCTCAAATTATTTAAAGTGCGATAGCGTCTAAATGCCCCATCCGATTGAGCTGAAAATTTATATGCATATTATAGGTCACTATCACACAAACTGTATAGATTGGTGAGTCTAGCACTTATAGATTTTTACAGGGGCACAACGAAAATTTCTTTATGATCTATTGGCTCAATTTATTTTAAGGCAGTGTCGGGCATAATTGATTAAAACGTAATTGAATTACAATTAAATTTCAATTATAATTATTTTACTGTCAACCAATTAACAATTAATTGATTACAAATGAATTGAATTACTTATTCAATTTATTTGCAATAATTCAATTTATTTGTAATCAATTACTTGTTAATCGATTGGCAGTAAAATAATTGTAATTGCAATTCACTTGTAATTAAATTACTTTTTAATCAATTACGCCCAACACTGTTTTAAGGGCAATTGCATTAATTTAAACAACATACCATACAGAGAAAAAATGCTCAAATTCCCTATTATAATTTTCTCTTTCGTTTATTTCATGACTTCTCTTACTTGAATTTATTTATACAACCGTTATAATTATTTAACGTTCGGAAAGTCGAGTGGAGCCACTTCAGATTTTTATTATGACATATTTTATAAGGAATTTCTTCTAAAAGTACTTTAGAGTTATTTGAAAACTAATATAATCCAATATTTTTTATTTTCAGTAGTTTGTTTGATCCATTTTTTTTTTCTTTCTGATAGAACGACAAAATGAAATATAAAATTTTTGTAATAAATAGATCTACATTATATTACATTAATTATACACAGATTACATTGATTTTTTTTCTTCGTAATTTCTTTTATTCTTTTAAAGTAAAAATGTTAATGAAATGCCATTGACTACTGTCAACAAATATAAGACTTAGAGTGATAATTAAGATAATGACTATTCAGAAAATAAATAAATAAATAAATAAGATGAAGTGTTGTTTTTCAAAATCTTTAAAAAGTATTCCAAATAGAATTTGTCTTTACTCTGAGTTTTAAAAGCTTCAAAACTTTTATTTTATTTTTAATCAAACAATCAAAAATTTAAAAAATATTTGTTTCTGAAGTTTTATTATTTGGCTTACTTTAAAACCTTTATGAGATTTTTTTAAAATCAAGATTAATAAAAAGAAATTAATCTTTCCCCTATTTTCAAAGCTTTCTCTTCATTAAATGTGAATTCTCTTTTTTGTCCTTTAGGAAGGTGAGGGAGGAGTCCATTGTACCCCCTTAGCTATGCTCATCCACCTGCTGCATTTTATCATTACTACATATTTCACATGATGATGACTTGTAACATACATATTAAACTTGAGTTCAATCGAATGCAGCATTTAAACGCTATGGCGTTCACTCACTCAATTACATATACACATTAATCCTATATTAATTCAATTTCCTGTACTTCATGTTATGGTGACCTAAAATATACAAAATAAATTTAAGTTTAATGGAATGCAGCGTTTAGACGTTATCGTGCTCATTCACTCCCATGCATATACACATCAGTCCTATACTCATTAAGCTATTTCATACGATGGTGATCTGTAATATACATACCATGTTCGAATAAAATTGAATTTAACGTTATCGCTTTCAGTCGGATACATACAGATACATATAAATGCAGACATCACCATAAAAAAAAAAAAAAAAAAAAAAAAATTGAATTCAGAAGGCCTCCTAAACTTATTAAACGAACTTCAAATAATTTCAGACCATAAATCGTTTTGTATAAGAATTCTACTTTGTATCCGTGTAAACAAAAAAAAAAAAAAAAAATCTAAGTTCTACCTCATTAAAATGTATGTAGTTGTGTGTCATCTGTATCATACCTATTGAATTTGAGCTGAATCAAATACAGCGTTTAGCCGCTATCATATTCACTCATACACATACATGCATATCTTCCTCACTATAAAAAATACAAAATAAATTCAGGTGACCCCAAAACTCACAGAAACACTAAAATGTCATAATAATAAAGCACCACAGAACTGGTGTTTAAAAGCAGTAATTACAGAACTTTGGATAAGCACCATAAAATGTAAAAAACTCGCAACAATTGTTTCAGGTCGAAAGAATACACGACACTTCGTCAGGCGAACAAAGTAGGTACGAGTGCTGCAGTCAAAGTTGCGTTGCAGTCAAGGTAGTGCGTTTCCGCTTTGACTGCAGTACTCGTGCCTACTTTGTTCGCCTGACGAAGGGTCATGCATTCTTTCGACCCGAAACAAGTATTACGAGTTCTTTTTGCATTTTATGGTATTTATACAAAGTTCTGTAATTATTACTAAAATGTTATTTAAATTTTTCCATGATAACAATATTTCTCTTATATAATATAATGATCGGAATTTCATTATATGTTTTCTTCCATCTTCCGTAATTTTATAAAGTTGACAAATCGCTCTTTTATTTAATCCTCTGCTTTACTTTTGTTAAAAGCCTATTTAGCGCATCCTTTAAGCATTTATTTATTAAGAAATTTGCTGATAAAAATCACTCTGCGAATTTTAATCCAATTTTTTGTCAGTTATTTTTCTTATTAATAAACATGTGTCTTATAAATATTTCAAAAATTTTAAGAAAAAATTGTGTTTAATTTATTTATTTCAATTCAGTTTTGTAAAAAAAAAAGTAAATAAATAAATAAATAAAATAAAATAAAATAAAATAAAAGTATTTATTACTATTTAATCTCTCATTAAATGTCAAAATTAAATTTATTGGAAAAGAGCGATATCTCTTGCGTTAAATATTACAAAATTCAAAGTAACTACCCTGTATGTTGACCAAAAAATGTTTTTGATTGCAAAAGGCACTAATACAGGTCAGAAGAAACGCCCATCCAAATTTTCAGTTCAATAGCTGCAGAACTCTGGGCCCTATGCTTGTTAAACTTAACAAGGGAAGAAGAAGAAGAAACTAACCGGCAAATTTCGGGTTTTCAAAGTTATATTACTCAGGTCCCTTAATTTGGATCAACATACAAATTTGTATGTTTTGTCTTGAGGCCTGTGCAAAAAATCATACGTCTTGGAGACAAGGGAGCTGAGATACAGATGTTCGAAAAGTTTGAGACGCTATGTCGACATGATATACTCTTGTAGCGTTTCGCTATTTACTTTCCTGCACTGTAAATTTCATTTGTTTTTCTTAATATTTGTTTTAGCTTGGCGGGGCGGGCGGAACGCTACTGCGTTCCTACATAATGAGTAAATATTGTTACCATGAAAATAAATGTCTTACTTTCTCAAGCACTGTCAATTACTGCAAATACAAAATTAGCATTTAATTAAACATATTTTACATCTATGACATATTAATATTTTATTTAAATTTAAAAAGATTCAGCAAACGGAAATATCCTCCTATATAAATAATATGTTAGGGTGCACAAGTTTTCTCTAGTTTGAGTCCAAAAATCTATCGAACATCGGCTCACAGTAACAGCTAGTATTGAGAATTCATCACTTAATGTTTTCATTCAGTCTTATTTCGACAACTAGTCACCGATAAATGATAAATAGCATATGTACATATGGCATACTATAAGCTAGAGTAAATAATCTGATATTTCTGGAGAAAATCAATTATTGTCGTCAAAAGTGTTACTTTTCTTATTATACACATACCTATTTACTGATTATACATATTGTATATGTTTTAATTTCTATAGTTGGAAAAAATAAATGACATTATATTGTTCCTTTTAATTTAATGTAAATAAAAAATGGAAAACTACTATACAATATATGTATATATTTGTTTTATTCTTTGAAATGTTCATACTAATAAGGTTTATTATCTCTTATTAATATAACATATACTAATCCTTACAACTTAGTCATTAAAACTTTAATATTTGCGTTTAAGAACTAGATAGCTTTATATCTTTATATATATTTTTAGAAAGTTATTGCTCCAGCTGTCCGATTTTTTCCCCCTGTGACCACATCTACAAGCAAACACAGAGGTCCTCCGCGTCACAAAAGTTACCGATGTTTGCCGAGTAATCCATGGTACATGTTTATCTTGGTTAGAAATTTTTATCACTTTAATTAACGAAGTTATCAATTAAAAACCTCGCTTTAAAAAAGATACCCTATTTGCCAACTTGAAAATAGTTTCTCTTATTACGTTGTTTTATCTGTCTCTGACGTCATAGTCTCAAAAATAATAATAAATAAATAAAATGTTCTCCATCATGTTAAAAAAAAAAAAAAAAAAAAAAAAAAAATGAATACTGCTACTGGTAAATTGTCAGTGTTGCTATTCTTAACAAAGAATTTTATCGTCTGCAAATACATAAAAGAGCTATCTTAGATATTTTCAATTAAAAAAATGATTCTAGGATTGTAATTTATTGTCTGCAGATTAGAGTGTCCCTTCATTTTCCCGTCGTTTCGGAAAGTGTAAACATTATCGTAGAGAGCTGATATTTTGCTAAAAAGTGTTTAGGGTCAGATAGAAAAGAATTAGAGGGTATATGTACCGGATTTAAAAAAAAAAAAAAAAAAAAAAAAAAAAATCCCCTCTTTTAAGATACACCCTACTGCAGATATCTTTTTTTTTTTTTACTTTCAGAAAAATAATTGTAAAAAGAAAAGGAAACGGAAAGGAAAGGAAAAGAAGAAGGAAAAGAAAGAAAAATGAAAATGAAAGAAAAAAAAAGTTGAAAAATTGGAATCCTCGAGATGCTCGAGAGAAGAAAAAATTTATTAGGATAGTAAAGACCTTTAAAAATAAGAAAGGTTTTTAAAATATGAAGCAAAAATTTATTCCTGGTGAATAGTTTATATTTTATTTTGTTTTAACGTCAAGCGAAAAAGATTTAGTAATGTACGTCATGATTATGTTAAACAATTGTTGCTATAGCGTTTTAAGTTAAGCCCAGAAACTTTAAAAATTAAATTTAAGATGTAACAATTCAGATCAGTTTATGTAAATGTTTTTTAACTCAAAACCTACTTAAACGGTTGATTAAATGGGAACATCTTTAGTATGACCAATTTAGCAACTTTTGAAATTTAGAGCTGAAGTAGCTCGGACGTTTTTCTCCAAGGACTTCATTTCCGCGACCACAGTAGTCATTGTAACTCTAGCCATGCGTTAAATATATAGATAAATTATAAAATGATGTAATGATAACAATAATGATAATAATGAAATAATAATGAAATGTTTATAATATTTAAAATAATCACATAAGTTATTTATTTTCAATGTGCCTGACTAGAGCATATTGCAGAAAAAATGTACTTTAAAAGTTACATCTTTACTGCTGCGAGCGCCATTTTAAACCTAACTATACATTTCTAATATATATTGAGCGTATTACATATTGTCCTAAACTGACTAAAAAATCCAATAGTAAAAAAATATAGACATTAGAAACAATAGGTTCTAATTTTTTTTAAACATGCAACTATACACAAAAACTCATCGCCAAATGGTGACAAAAATTTTAAATTCTTCAAGGGGTTCGGTCATATACTAAAGCTGTGAAGCTAAATGGTCAAGATATTACGAATTTTTCTCTGTTCTAAAAAAATAAATAAAAAAAATAAAAAATAAAAATTACTGTCGTCGTTGCTTTTTTGTGTGTCTAACATATGCTTCTGCCCAAAATAGTGGTAAATTATTATTAATTTTTCGAACGTCAAGACATTTCCTTCACACATTATTTCATAAAAAAAGATATACTCTTTAACTAAATTTCTGGAAGCCTCTGCGCAAGTGCGGATTCAGCGATTCCACTAGTAAAATAGGGGAGACAACCTTTTCGTTGAGAGAAAATAAGCGATAAGGGAATACCGAATGACTGGATGTTTACTAAATTCAAACCTGTTGGTCAACTTGGAAACCCTCCAAGATTTTCGACTCGTCCTCACTGCTAGGCGTAGGAAACGTGGTTACACTATAGTATTAAATATTTTGCATTTCAATGTGATATCAAATATGAGGATTTCTATATTATTTCTCTGTTTTTGTCTTGTGTTATGCAATATTAATATTCCTATTCAGTGAAAGGCAAAGCTTCGAATAGATGAGTAGAATCCTGCTTGAGTTAATGAGCAAAGCGAGTCGGGGGGGGGGGGGGGGACTCCTTCGGGGATTGGTGAGCGGAGCAAGCAGGAAAAATGTTATGTTTATTTAGAGAACTGGATATATTTTTTGAAATAGGAAAAAATGTTTATTTAGTTTCTCTAGAAATAATGTTTTTCCGGGGTCAGAATTTCTTTTAAATTAAATTTAAAAGTGAATGCTTATATTTGCTTGTTTGCGTTTTTCATTTCTAAAATATTAAGAAAGAAATTCATAAATTTTTTATGCTAATAACAAAAAATTCGTAAACCCCCATCACACACGCATTATGTAACAACTAAACTTGTTTTCTCTGCAGTTTCACTTATAAAGTGTGTGTGTGTGCGTCAGCTCATTTTAAAATAACACATCAGTAAGTGAAAAAAGTGGTGCTGTTCTAATACATGCTAAGTAACATTTCTAATATAAAAGTGTAATTGTCAACATGTTAATATGTGTTAGTAAATATGAAGAATATATCTGTTAATGATATTTAATTAACCGATTGGAAGTCCACGCATATTCGTAATTTATTAATTTACATATTTAATATTGAAATTCAATTTTTGGCATTGTTTCAGCTGGCAGCTATAATTTCTAGAAAGACAAGTGCTTATATTATTCTTTGGCATCGATTCTGATGAGAGCTTGTTAATCAGATACTACTACTCATATGAAATCCGTCAACAAGCTAAATTTAATTGATTATAATACGATAAAATTCTTTAAAACATTACTATTGCATTAAATCTAAACAGATACAGAGAGGGAACATAAATACTCCTCGGAAGAATTTTTAATTATTTATACAGATTTAAGGTTATATATGACTCAGATTCATTCTTCTCCCTTCTCATTTTTGTTGTTTTCATATTGTAAGAATATCTCATTCAAAAATGAGTTCCCGCCCCCTCCCCCACCCACTCTTTTAATATGTCTCTTTAAAGCTTAGCAAAAAATTATACGCATATATATTTCTTTTCATGATTGAAAATTACAGCTCTGAGTTTACTTAATGAAATAAAATAGTTATTTATTTATTTTTTAATTGCTCATTAAAATAAAAGGCTTCCTTTAAGGATTGAAATTAAAGGATCTGAGTTTACTTAAGAAAAAAAAAAAATATTTAAATTAATTTTTTTAAAAATTCCTCTCTCAGATAAAAAGAGAAGAGTTTAAAGAGTAAAAGTAAAAAAAAAAAAAAAATAATAATAAATAAATAAAAACTTCAGTTTTGAATGAGATATAATACAAAGCAGCAAAAATCTCATAGGATGGTGTAGGGAAGAAGAGAAGATGAATCTCACTAAATGTATCATCAGTCAGATAGTAGGTCCCTTTCCCCTTCCCATGTTATCCAATGGGATTTTCGTTGCTTCGTTTTATAAATATAGCTCATTTAACCCCTTAACGCGCGCCGTCCTCGCTGCGAGGACGCAAAATTTAAGATCCAGCTGCAAAAATTCATCCCGGAAATTTTTTAGCAAAGATTTACGTTTATAACATAGCAGAAAAGGCCAGTTTTTTAAACATTAAAATTTAAAATTTCTTTTAGTTTAATTTAGTTCATGAATTCCGGTGGCAGTATAATTTAAATGATCTGAATTGTCTTGCGCCGCAAAGGGTTAAAAATGAACTTTTTCGAATTCTGTTTTTTGAATATTACTCTTTGAACAAACAGGTCGCCTTTTAGCTTAGTGAGCAATTTTTCGAAAAAATAAATTTAAATATTTTACGTACAGATCCAAACTTAAGAGTCTATAATTTACTTATTGAAATAAAATATTTAAATTAATTTTTTAGAAGCTCACTAAGCTAAAAGGCGACCTTTTCAAAGAAAATATCTTTCCTTTGAACCTGTAAAGAAATTATTGGTGTTACAGGGGCAATTTACAATACAGTTAAATAACAATAAACTTGGATTTTGTTGTAATCATGCTAATTTTATAAATTATTGTGGAAACAGGAAATTATTCTTTTAATTACTGTAATATTGTATTTAAATTTGAAACTAGGGGTTTCACCCGGCAAAGGACACAGGTTCGAATTCTGGCTAGGTTAACAGTTTAAATTAATTTAGTCTTTCCATCAAATACCTGTAGCATATATACGGTCACAGTTACTGTTTTAATTCGATCTCGTAAGAATTTATAGATACTATTTGAGACATTTTTTATTATACTTAAGAGCACTGTTAGTATTCCCCCCTTTTCACACCTCATTATTTGTAGTAAAATTTTCTCTAATATGTAATTACAATTAAATAAGAGAAAAAATACCCTTCAAGAAAAGTGGTGAGCGGAAATTACCAATGCTCTAGAATAAATTAACATGTTAGCATGCCTATATACTCATCGAAATATTTGATGTTTTATTTGTTGTTTAATTAATACTGTCCTTATAAAAATAAAGTAAAACAATCCTTTTTTTAATTTTTAATTCTTAAATTCATTGTAAAATAAATATATAATGTGAAATTTATAGATGCTTGTAATTCGTAAGTTTTAAATAGTGCAAATTTTACGTTTTGTTGAATTTTTTATTCATTGACTTTAACTTTATTGTTTTCTTTTTATTTATTTATCTTTCAAACATTTTTTAACTTTTGGTTTTTATTATTAATTTATTTATTTATTTAACATAGCAAACATCAAATGAGCTTTCTGTATAAGGTTTTTCTAAAATCCTAATTGTTTCAAGATATTCACGAGTGCATATGTATTTTAAATAGCATCACATTGTATATGTACCATCAGATACTCTAACTTTCTGCATAAACATATAAATTTCGCATAAACATCCATTTTGAGAGGTATTTTCATCATAAAGATGCCAGCCCACTTTTAAAATACCATTTAGGATACTGGCACGAAAATCATTGACTATGATTTTTCTAATTTAAAAAATTCAATAGGTGCTCGAACTTTATGATTTTTTAAACAGGGCAGAATAGGGCAAAATTATGCATAAACGTCTAGTTTGAGGGATATTTTCACTGTATGTAAATGTTTCAGACATGATACTGGCTTGAACATAATTTACTACAACTATTTTTAATTTGAAAATTTCGTAAGTTATTCAAAATTCCATAGTTATTCAAGATTTCCATAACATAGCAGAGTAGAGTGATATTTCAAATAAACTGGCAATATGAAGATCATTGCATTGGAAATAATATGGAATTGCTTGAAACCTAAAATATGAAAGTAACTGCAATAAAATTAATTATTAAATCAGGATAAGGTAAATGTGTCAAATTAAACTGTGGTTAGCCTATTATTAATGGAAGACTTGGCATGGAATTACAAAGACAAGGCAAACAATAACGTCTAAAACGCCAAATAGAAATGATAGGAAAGAAGACAGCTGTTTCGGTAGCATTTAGCGTAACGTCTACAGTGCATAAAGAAATGAGAGAGAAGTGCTCCAATATATAGGAAAGGGATCGGATTCAACTCAGGATGATCAAACAATAGGATTACGTGGAATATGGGTGATTGGCCAATAGGAAATTACGAAACACTAGTTGTGAAAAGTATGGAAGAAATTAAAGAAATATGGACTGAATGTAAAATTTCTAACAGTTAGACAAATGGGGTACAGAGAAATCATAATTAAAAATATTTTTAAGATTTTTATAAATATAAAAAGCTTCAAAGAAATCGAGTTCATGAGAGGATTTAGACTTGCAAATTATTTTAGCTCAATGAAATTTAAAATTATGGTTTTAAATTTGGAAAAAAATAAAAAACATAATTTTAAATTCGATTCAGCTAAAATAATTTGCAGGCCTAAATCTTCTCATGAACTCGATTTTTTTAAAGCTTTTTATATTTATAAAAATCTTAAAAATATTGTTAATTGTGATTTCGCTGTACCCCATTTGTCTGATTGTTGGAAAATTTACATTCAGTCCACATTTCTTTAATTTCTTCCATATATTTCACAACTAGTGTTTCGTAATTTCCTATTGGCGAATCACCCACATTCCGCGTAATCCTATTGGTTGACCATCCTGAGCTGAATCAGATCCCTTCCCTATGTATAGAAGCACTTCTCTCTCATTTCTTTATGCACTGAAGATGGTACGCTGAATGCTACCGAAACAGCTGTCTGCTTTCCTATTACTTTTATTTCGCGTTTTAGACGTTGTTGTTTGCCCTGTGTCAGGTTAGCCTATTAGTTGGCGCATTTCAGGCTGTCATCGTGTCAAGCTTTTGGCCAGAATAATTTTTTTTAACATGAATATAGTATTCCCAGAACAAATATATGATAGGGAACTGACCAGAGTCCACGTATGCCAGTTAGTTTTAATATGACTTTCTGTTATAGTTTTGTTTCAGAAAATATACTAGTCTTTTTTTTTTTTTTTTTTCCTGACTTTATATGTTTCATGTAAATAATACTTTTGTTGCATGTTTTTTAAAGAGATAAAACCCATATCATATTAGGTTTTATAAAATAGAATGAGAGAGGAACGCTATATTTGTAAAGTTTTATGTCACATCAGATTCATATAGCGGTAGGGAACACCTGTCTACTTCAAAAGCACGAGTGCCAGCTGAAACGCTGCCAGATGAAATTTTAATAAGAATGTTTAAATTAATAAGTGAAGGATAAATATGTTTTGAATCTGCGGGATAAAATTATACTTGACAGATTTTGTTTTTTTTTTTCTCTTTCTGAACCATGAAGGTAGAATGTATGCGTATTTAGCTTTAGTTAAAGGATAAATTTTCAATACTTTTTTTATTCTTATTCTAATAGCAGCACTTCATTAACTATAGAATGTAAAGATTTGTTCAAAATGTATTTAAAAGTTAAACGTTGCCGATAATTTAATTTGATTCTGGGAGTAATTTAACAAATGATAGATAGAATGAAGGCAATCGTGAAGTATGATAAGTAGAATTTTGCATACGTTGCACTAAAATAACGTTTGGAGCATATGAATTTTTTAATGTACAATACTCCTTGAAACATTTATTGATTGAAATAATAATAATAATAATAATAATAACAATAATAACAATAAAAATAAAATAAAATAAAATAAAAATACACCAATGACGTAATTGGATGTTGTTCTCAGAAAGACTTACTTTACAAGTTTTTAATGTGAAGATTTTTCAATATTTATGTTGAGTAAAAAGAAAACATAACATCTAGACTTAAAGTTTTTAACCATTATTCTTTGAAGATAATGATCCGATCTAATCAAGTATCTTCAATTAACACCTTGAAGCTACGTATTTAAATAAATTATAAATGCGGAAAAGGAATGAAAGAAGTAGAAGAAATATATTTCTAACAAAAAGTGATAAATATGCATGCATATATATATTTTGAGTAAAATAATGAATAAAACTTTCATAAGAAATATAACAAATTGCAAGGGTGAGATTTCACTCCTATTTCTCGTGCCCTTGAAATATCCGGACTGAAGCGTTTGAAAACGACGTATCAAATATATTAAATATACAATTCATATCCCATATCCGGAATTGTTTTTCTTTTTTTATTTTACATACCAGATAACAACACTAGCCTAACCAATTTATTATGGAAGATAGACGCTTTAGTTAAATATAACCTCACTTCATAATGTTTTGTTTAGTTTTGTTGAATAAAAACAAAAACAACAACAAAAAATATATTTATGGTATGTTTATGTTTATTTTTATTTATTTATTTATTTATTTATTTATTTATATTTTTACAGTAATACAATTGTTAAGGCGTTTATATCAAAAAATTATCAAACATAAAAGGTAAGTATGAGCGCAGCACAAAAACAGCAAAACAACTTTAACTCGTATCGACATTTTTTCGCCTAATGAAAGGTCGGGCGTAGTTATTTCAACTTAAAATAATTGTTGTGTGTTTTTATAATTTATGGTGTTTGTTTACAAAGCTTTATTATTATTATTATTATTATTATTATTATTATTATTATCAGCCCATTCAACACCCGAATTACAGCGTTTAATTGCTAATAGTCAAATGCTTTTTAACAACAGAAAATACAAGACGGAAGTCATACGAAGCACATTTTCGTCGAGCTAGAAGATTATTTTCAGTAGCAAAATAGTCATTATTTTATATAATTCTGCAAAATTATTAAAATATATTTTCTTGACATAGAAAAATTATCTATATTGAGTAGACACATTCAAAAGTTATATGTGAAAATGCATGCAATCGCACACGTACACACAAAATACAAAACAACCAATTTAAACATGTTTTCTCTTACTTTAAACTATTTAAAGTGATAGATAATTTATTCAATATTTTTAACTGTTGTTAATACCATATACCGAAGAATATCATCAACCGAAGTCGTGATTAAACGCTTCGTTTTGGAAGATAAGAGATTACAGCATAAAATTGGAGTAAGCTATTCATTTTTTAAAAAAGTTAGAAAAAGAAAAATAATATCCATTTAAAGTAACAACAGTAATATTCATTAAACACATTTTTCTGTAACTTTCTCCAATTTATCTTCCCAAAAATTGTTATCAACAGCAGTTTATTTTTTAAATGCTTAAATTTACTGTAAAAGACCGGCAATTTTTCCCCTTTGTTATTAGACGTTGAATATTGTGCCTGTAGATTATCTCATGTTAAAATTATACTGTTAAAAATTTTACAACCTTAATTGAAAGAAACAAACAAACAAAATTATTCTTTACACTCATCTAGATTTTATTATTAAAAAAAAACTTTTGTATTTTGGCGAAAAAACTGTCAGTTTTATTCCCAATAAACCCTATAAAATTGCTAATATTTCTTTTCTTTCTTTTTCTCTTAATATTGAGGGAATTGAAAGTTTAACGAATATGTTATGAGATCATTTAAAATATTTTACTTTTCCTTTGCAAAATTACTCATTTTTTAATTGTTTTATTACTAATTATTTCTATCAAATCAAAAGAAATCGTGAAATGGCAAATATTATTTGTTGAACAATGCTTTTCATTCAAATCACGTCTGTTATAAAAATGACATAAAGAATTAAATATATATATAAATATTTCAAAACTGAAAGTTGTAACAAAAGAGTTTTTAAGAATTATGAGCCATTCCACGGCAATCTAATCTTCCCAGCCATTAAATAAAGCTCATATGAACTGTAAAAACAACATGTTTTTAAATTAAACATATACTCTGCTTTATGAAAAATAGCAATTTAATAATGATATAGAATAACAAAATAATAACATAAAATTCTATAGTTTACATTATGATGATATATGATACTTAGGTCATGTTATCTCATGTGATTAGAAACTGGCAGCTTCTGAAAGGAAATTTTTGAAGACGGCCCATGCAGGATTTAAATAGCCGACTGATGATATTATTCAAATTGCTGAAATGAAATTTATTTTGAATGGTCCTGTACAATGAAATGGAAATTTACCATTGATTTAAGTGTAGATTAAAGAAATAAAACAATCCCAATGTACAAAGTAATAATAATAATTATTATAATAATAATTATAATAATAATAATATTTTTACATAAATAAAATGTGTCGTCTTTTGAATGTATTCTTTGTGTGCCTGCATGTTGCATTGGTCCATCTGCGTTAATCCCATAAATTTGGATTAATTTTTCATTTTTGTTTCTATTTAAAAAGTAATTGTTGTTTATGATATGCTAAAAATTAATTATCATATTTATAAATTTAAAAATATATAATTATAAAATTGGTGTGCTGTAAATTCCAAAGGGCTTTGACAATTAAGACAGTATTTTATGAGGTTGAAAAAACGTTAGTCACAAATCTTAATTTTCGCGAAAACAGTTAGCAAATAATTGCAATATTAAAGATATATTTTATTATGATTTTTGAAAGTATTACAATCTAATAATAAAGACAAGAGCTCTTAATATGAAACTTCAAAAGTGATTGTAAATAAAATAATAGCCTTAACTTATCAGAAATATTACGTTTGTCACTGTGAAATGAGACTTATCTCAATGAAAAGGGATTTAGTTACTCTTTTGTTATACAACAAGAAAGTATTGTTTGATTTGAATTTATCAGTTGCAAAACTTTCTGAGTAACAGATATTTATTCTAAAGCAAGAAAGATTTTCGTAGCCGAAAGTGGAATAAGATTATTTATAATTATCGATAATATGGGGGGGGGGGGAGGGCAAATCAAAATAATAGTTTAAAATATAATTGATTTAAATATAGATAACGTCAAAAATAAAATAAGGTAAAATAAAATAAAATATATAACAAAATAAATAAAAATAAAAAGCACCATTACATCAGCAAAATACTGTGAAGGAAGCTAACACGTTTTACTGCTGCTAATTCGTACCTGTTTATTCTGGCAGCTGGGAATTTTAAATGACGTAAGATTTAGGGATTTTCCAAACATTTAATGTTGCAATTAAATGATGCATAATATTTTTCTTTGAATAATTATAATAAGTTAAATTTTATTATTGCAAACGATATAAAATTCAAGCGATAACAAAATATACCCAATACATTTAAATTGCCATTACATAACTGATATAAAAATTACTTACAAAGTATTAATTTTTCCCTTTTTTTTTTTTTTTTTTTTTTTTTTTTAAATATTTAAAAATCATTACGTCTCGTAGTAAAATTATATTTTAATCACATTAAAACTGAGACAGATAATACACATTAAAAATATACATTTTAAAATATTAAAAACACAAAAACATAAATTTAAACGTTTCGAGCCTATTACAGGCTCCTCATCAGTATAAACATCAAGTGCAAATGATGAGATCTCATCATTTGCA